>OW028603.1:12590000-14006292 GCA_932294275.1 Chloroclysta siterata | reverse complement strand
TATGTTGATGTAAAAATGAAATAACCATTAGCCATTTTTAAGCTTAGCAATGACACTTATTAGCAACATTTAAGCATTGAATTGACATTAATTTGGTTCCGGTAACGGCATTTTCTTTTTTCATATTTCTAAAACTATTAAAGCTATTTGAATTCTGATAAAATTGGTTGATATAGCTTTTTTTTTAAATTACAATGCCATAAAAAAGTCGAAATTGAGCAAGTGTTGGATAACGGCATTTTAGATAGAACGGCAGTACACCCTTTAGAACTGAAGCATAGGCGTGGTGGTTGTCCATCCACGGACGAGCCAGAAAAAAATTAATCTACATATAAAATGGTATAATTACTATATAGTAAAAATAAGAATACTATAGTATTCTCTTATCGGTGTTATAATGTTGACAGCCTTCACAGCTCAGTTGGTAGTAGCTATGCCTTCTGTGCCGGAGGCCGTGGGTTCGATCCCCACCGAGAACAAACATTTGTGTGGTGAACATAGATGTTAGTTCTCTGTCTGGGTGTCATATAATATCCTAAGTATGTATTTAAAAAAAAAAAAGTATATATGTATTATATCAGCTATCTGGTTCCCATATTACAAGCTTTGGCTTAGTTTGAGGCTAGATGGTGCTGTGTGTAAAGTCCACCAATATTTATATTTATTTATTTATAATGAAGCTCCAGTGCTATGCCATGATAGAAACTCGGCTTGGATGTATTTAGCCTGCACCTCCCGCGGCGGTGCCCACATCCGCAGTCGAAGGTGAACTCTGTGCCTACAGCCAACAGGTGCGCTACCTGGACCTATAGAAATGTACAAATTAACGTAAATCTTCATTGTTTTACTTGACAGCCTTCACAGCTCAGTTGGTAGTAGCTCTGCCCTATGCGCTGTAGGCCGTGGGTTCGATCCCCACCGAGAACAAACATTTGTGTGATGAACAACATAGATGTTTGTTCTCTGTCTGGGTGTTGATGGACGCAGGGGAGTCCATCTTAGGGCACGTTCGTATCGTGCGTGACTTACGAGGCAATGCTTTGTTAGGTGATGGTTACCACTAAACATCAGGTGGGCCATCAGCTAGTTGTATAAAAAAAATAATGTACCTTACATTTATTATCTTGCTTCTCAGTCGTACAGTCGTACTCACCTCACATTAGCTCTTGTCTTCGCCTTAAAAAAAGCCTGACGTTACGAAAAACATAACTCAGACTTGGGGTAGGTACTAGGTACTGTACTTATTAAAGCGCGGTGAGTACGACTGTACGACTGAGAAGCAAGATAATAAATGTAAGGTACATTATTTTTTTTATACAACTAGCTGATGGAACAAGCAGATGGCCCACCTGATGTTTAGTGGTAACCATCACCTAACAAAGCATTGCCTCGTAAGTCACGCACGATACGAACGTGCCCTAAGATGGACTCCCCTGCGTCCATCAACTTGAGGCATACAGATGTTACGCCTTATGTGCCTGTAATTACACCGGCAACCACACTCTTCGAAGGCAGCAACGCTGCTTGGCGGCGGAAAAAAGGCAAGGTGGTACTTCCCCAGACGAGCCCTTCACAAAGAGTACCTACTCTTTAATATAAAAGCTATTAAGCAGAACTATAAAAGGAAGCCCTTTCGAGTACATGATAAAGCGCATGGTAACAATGTACCTAGTCTGCCTACGATACTGCGCGATTTATTGCGCGCGCTACCTAATGGCGATCGACAGTTACTAACCGAAGCACTAGATAGAGATATTAACTAACCTTAGATCGGCTAGTGACGCTACTGACTGTGCTAACTTGAACTACGGCGAAGCTGGATCATCATCATCATCATCAGGCTGAAGACAGAAGTCTCACCTTTACTATTCTAGGAAGAACGATTCTGAGCTCTCTCCATCCACTGACTTTTATTTTTATACAACAAGTTGATGGACAAGCAGATGTCCCACCTGATGTTAAGTGGTAACCATCACCTATAACAAAGCATTGCTTCGCAAGTCACGCACCATAGGAACGTGCCCTACAATGCGCTGCCCTGGGTCCATCATTTTGAGGCATACAGATGTGACTTTCCGCGACCCTGACAATATCTGCGGTCCATCGGTTAGAAAGACGAACTTCATTCCCGTGGTTTTTAGTTCTTCAACTTGAATTACTTAATTCAGAAAGCTATGCTGTATATTTATGTTTTATTGGGATCTAGGTAGATAGTCGGCAATCATGGGCCATCTGAATAGCCTCTCTGGTCTATTGGTGCAAATGATTGAACGCCAGTGCGAAAAACAAAGATTATGGCTTTGACATTTGTATTCATAAAAAAAACTTCATGTTCTGGCTCTTTGACTGAAATTTTTGAATGAAATTGCTTTAATGTAGGATGTTCCTCCAGCCAATGTTTTTCCAAAACAACTCTCATCACTCTTCTCTTCTCTCTTCAACATTTCACTTAACATAATAGCCGTGAAAACATTGTTTCTAGTACGAAACCAAGCGAAAAAAACCTTTAGTCATTTGTTTACATTGGGCGTTGTCTATTCACTCAGTCAAAAGAGACAAAAACGAATCGAAAAACATGGTAGACCTAGCTTCATAAAATCAGAAATACTCCGATTAATATTTGACTCTTTTGTTTTTAAAACAAAATAATAACAAGAGACCCTGCTTCAAAAAAAGCAGCAATATTCAGACTGTTTGCAGAACATTTTTATGAAGCAAGAGAGAGCCACGGCTTAGTAACGTATCCCTGAGTTATTCGCCGGGTGTGATTGTTTCCGATGGCGCAGGTTGGCTTATATAGCAGGGGGAAGATCTTGGGTTCAAATTCCACTCGGATAGCTTTTGGGTTTTTTTTATTAAATTCTACTAATATTTAAATGTTCCGAACATAATAATATAGAGTTGCGTCTCAAGTCCCCACACTCAGCACGGCAGTCATCCAATACATCGATAATCGTGCTCTTACAGCTCGCCCATTAAGGCACAGATAGCGCTGCTGAATAAATACGCGCTTGTCACGAGCGGCATTAGCCTCCACTTAACTGGATTAGATTGCTGCGATTTCGTAATGTATTGTAGTAGCCATGTTTTCTTTATGTTTTATGCGTTTAAACTGTGAAAATGATTAGTTAATTAGGCGGTTTAGTCCTGGGGGCGAATGGTAATATAAAGCTTTCACAAACAAACGCTATAATGTATTAGAATTACCCACTGAAAATCAAAAACATCGAAATTTCTCGATTTAACTAAAAAAATATTTAAAAAGTCTAACACAACCAAAAATAGATTTACCTATACTCATTATTACTATTAACGAATAGGTACAACTTACTCTAATCCGTTACTGTCCATTTAACCTTAATTGAACAATTTTCAAAAATACTTGCGAAGCTGTTAAGTTTTCAGTTTTCAGATGATATTTTTCTTCGCCGTTTTTGACACCAGTGTAAAACATTCATAATTACCGGTATCGGTAAAAAGGAATTTTTTTATAAATATTCCTTTTTTTGGAGCTTTTTATAAATCCCATTTTTATTTTTCCCATTATTAACCGCACTCGGTTAATAATTATCACCAAAAACCCACAAACTTCCCCTTCATACGTGGCTGCGCTAACCACTACATCACTTTCGCCGACGGACTCTAATCACACCCGGCGAATAACTCACAGGGATATGTTATTACGGTATGTGACCGTGGACTAATATCTTCTGACTTTGTAACTAAAAGAAAACAGCTCGCTCTATAATTTATGGGTAAATAAGATAAAAGTCATGTACATCCAAACCGCAATTATTTCGAACGCGTGCTAAATCCCGGCATCAGTGGAATTGGTCCAATCTACACCTCTTTGCCTGAGGCTTAGATAAATCACCTTGCATTGAAGAGCTTAGCTGTGGACGAGAAAATGCATCATGAGCTAGCCAAATACCAGGCCAAAAATTTATTTGGTTGATTTGTTTGGTTGATAAGATTCATAAATTCAGTCTTCTTTTTGTCGTATCACTAGTTGCTTTCGAAACAGTGTGGTGAAAGGATTTTAAGTGCGTCTCACAGAGGCATCTTTCGAGCACTTTACACATGTTTCCTCACGATGTTTTCCTTCACCGTCTGAGAGTACTGGCACTGTGCACATAATTTTTTGAACAGAAAAACTCATTGAACAGAAAATCTCATTGGTGCACCGCCGTTTTGAAGCCACGACCTTAGGATCGGAAGGCGGGGCCGCTACCACTAAACCACCAGTGCTCTCGCACCATACAAACCCGGGCGGCATCCTATTTTTATTTATATCATGGTACTAATGGAACAAATCGGTGCCAATTGTACCATCAATGGTACTGGCTAATGGTACAAGTGGTCCGGCGGCAATGTATTCAGTCAAGGCTGCACAGCCACGTTTGTTGTATGTTTTTCCAACGAACAAAATGCTGCTGGTCAGTGTCCGACTGAAACTAACAGAAATAAAAAAAAAAAAAAACTGTGTCGCATTCGTCGACTTCGATTTGAGAGGATCTGGAGTAGGGTGGGTTCTAAATAAGTAGGTACCACAGATCTGCTACCAAGAGTTTTTTTTTTATACAACTAGCTGATGTAACAAGCAGATGGCCCACCTAATGTTAAGTGGTAACCATCACCTATAACAAAGCATTGCCTCGTAAGTCACGCGCCTTATTACGATACCTTCAGCTATATAAATTGACAGCCTTCACAGCTCAGTTGGTAGTTCTACCTTCTGCGCCGTAGGCCGTGGGTTCGATCCCCACCGAGAACAAAGATTAGTGTGATGAACATAGATGTTTGTTCTCTGTCTGGGTGTAGTCGGTCCATGGATTCGTAGTCGCCATTCTTTATTCCCGATTTTCGGTAGTTATGAAGAAGGTAGCTAGGTGTCCAGACTCCATAGCACCGAGGCAGTAGAAATGGCTTCGTGGCGGCCCGCAGCACTGATGTATGATTACACAATACCTCCGGTTCAGCAATCATTAATACCAACGGATGAGGGGAAAACTAAATAAATGGGCTCCGGCCTTCAATCGAATGGTTTGCGCAATCAGATCTTTTTAGCACATTAAATTCTAAGAGAAAAGCTCAAACGATGTTGAGTTTTTTGTTAGATCAGGGCTTCCCAAACTGTACGTCGAGACGCCCTGGAGCATCGCAGTATTATGCCAGGGGCGTTGAAGCCGTAAGTTTGTTACCTGTTCTTCTAGGCTTTGGTCGCGTGGAACTGGCACCTAGGATCACCTAGCTTTAAGACAAAAAGTGATCCTTGTGATTTTATTAAATAAATACCTTTTGACTTTGACCATCCACATAGTGTGTGCTGATGCGACAGATTCGGATTAGCGCTTTTTATTTATTTAGCAACTCTTGTTGGTTGTCCAAAGTCAATGTACTCACACGCGAACCTATACGAATCACGAAATGAGTAGGTACCTTACCTACATACAAAATCACACAATGATGTGCAAAAATGCAGTTTTTCTGAAATGTAAGCCAAAACTACAACTGGTAGTTACTTAGTGGAAAGAGGGGCGTTGCAAAAAAATCTAAATCTCAAGGCGTCATAGTATAAATAAGTTTGGGAAACCCTGTGTTAGATCATACAGATTTATATTTTAATGACATTTAATAGAAAATTTTATAAAAAATATAAAAAACGACCAGGGTATTAAAATTAGTCATTTGTTGATGATTATTATTATTTTTTGACAAAGGGTTAGTCGATTGACGACTGGCTAATTGGCCATCTAATTTATCGACTGCTGCCGCTATTGCTTATTGTAAGTAATAGTCCTACCAAAAACTACAAGAACAAAGCAAATTTTAGACGGTATGGGGTCGATCTTTGTGACTGTTGAGTGTTTAATATCAAAGTTTAGATAACAATATTATTCTTTGTATGGCTACGTTTTTGAAAGACAAAATAAATGTTCTGACTAGATTTTTATTTGATTTGAAAGTCAACACAAAGCAAGATGATCAAAAAAATCCGCTTCACGATATTCGACCTCTTTCTCAACTTTCCGTACCAGTCGCCTTTCGTAAATAAATGATTTATTCAACTCTACAATCAAGGCAAGTCTAACGAAATAAATTCATTCTGTCCGCGAACAATAACTGTCGCATCGTTACCCGCGGCAAATCGATACAATCGAATCGAACAGTTGCTTTTAGCACTAGTTTTTGACAATCGAGTAAACCTGTTCGAATCGCGAACTTTTTTTTTATAAAGCTTATATTGATGCGGCGCTGAATGTATTTATTGTCCAGTAAAATCAAATAAATGTTGTTATTTCGTTACGAAATCACTATTATGCAAGCCTAGGTAGTAGAAATTTTATAAAATAGTCTGATTCGCGAAAGTATGGAAACGATAACAGCTGGGGAATAAATGACCAACTGGACACAATATGACAAAGAAATGGGAAGTCGGTGAATGTAGAAGTCTTCAAACCGTTCTCCGTGGAAACTTCTAGTCTTCTTTGAGCTGCTTTTGATCAACCTAGGATAGAATTTCGGTAAACTACATAATTTGTTTGTGGTAGTAACACAACAAATGTCTGAACAAATCGTAAAAAATGCTGGTATTACCTATGATTACAACTAAGAAGATTTAAGCTGGTATAAGAAATTATTGAGATATGTGAATATTTTGTTGGCAATCATAAATAAATCAAAACTTGTGCTAACTCCCAAGATGCCTATTCTATTCGAATAAGATGCCAGTATTCGAATAATCGAATGCCGTTGTCATCGCCCGGTCGTCTATTATGATGGTACAGTTTCGATGTGGACGTAGTAAGGAAAAAAAAACAGCATCACGACTTTGATTGTCAGGAAAAACTACGCGTAAGGTGAAGCCGAAGAAGTATTTAAGATTTTGCCTGAAAGCTCTTTATTTCCTAAAGAAAAGAAAGTATATTTCCTGGCGAGGACAGTGTTACTAAGGGGGAAGTCCTCCATACCTATTGACAAAAGCCTCATTTTTTTTATACAACTAGCTGTTGGAACAAGCAGATGGCCCCCCTGATAAGAGCTCTTTGTGAAGGGCTCGTCCGGGGAAGTACTACACCACGCCTTTTTCTGCCGCCAAGCAGCGTTGCTGTGTTTCGGTTTGAAAAGTGTGGTTTTTTTTTTTTTTTTTTTTTTTTTTTTTTTAGATGTCCCTCTGACATAATCAGAGACCTTGTTATGACTAATTTTCCTATTTATTTACTTTTATAATTTTCCTAATGTTAAGTTACTGAATGAGTTGTTACTAAATAATGTTATACTAAGTTTATCTAAATTTTAAAATGAATTTACCTATTTTTAACTGACATCTATAAATTTACTGAGTTTACTGAATGAGCCTTAAAATTTTTACTAAGTCTATTTTAAGTTTCAATGATTTTACAATAATGCTACTAATTTTTCTAATTGTGTCTTGTTGTCTTATTTATTTATATATATTTTATTTGGTACAGTACATAATATTATTGAAATGCTACTTTTTTATGCGTGAGAAAGTTGTATTTGATGTTATATATTTAAAACTAGTTTATTGCTGTTCTCATGCTATTTTGACCCTACTCTACTCTACTTTACTAACTGATTCTAAACTATAAGTGATTCTAATGTTGTATTCTATTCTTCTAATGTTCTATTTATCTAATTTTGCTTTTACTGATTTTTGCTGGTTTAATTATATATACCAATATATAATGTCAACAAGGCTTATTTACCTATGAATTTAAATTTAGTACATTTGCTTGTCAGCCCGCGAATTTTTGGTTTACTACCGAGTGCACTTCTTCACCTCTCAGGGATAAACGGGGGGCCATGTACAACATGGCCCGACCCGTTTATTTGGACAGCTACTATTTGGACGTCGGTGTACTTCCCCAAGCTGCCTTAGCTGTAATATGCTATGGTGGTTCTGGCTAAAGCGTCCCACTTCCTCCTGATCGCGCACTCCTGGCTGAAGGCATTATGGTCCGCCTTCTCAGCCTTGGCGTGCGCGCAGTTGCAGCAGGAAGGGGGCGCTCCATCCAGAAAGTCGGCGCAGTCCGTCCTCATGTGGGGCCCCCCGCAGTGGCTGCACTTCACGGTGGTCTCCACGCAGAACCGTCGTCCGTGGCCGTAGCCGAGACACAGCGAGCATTGCACGAGTGGCGACTGGTCTGCCACTCGGACTCGCTGGAAGTCTATGACGACGGTGCCTGCGTGGACCAGGCGCTGCCATACTCCGGGGGACACCCTCATGACGACGTGCTGCGTTTGGGTGTTTCGGGTCTTCTTTTTATACGCTATTTCAATTTTATTATGTGCTCTATCGATTTCTTTTAAAACTAACCCATTCTGTTGCCAAATGGCTTCAATAATCTCTTGATCGGTATTGTGCGTGAAGACGTTTTTAAAAATTATGAGCGGGTCTTTATTTTTCACAGTCTCCACGTTAAGGTACTCTTCAGCCCTCTTGAGTCTCTCCTTTACCATCTCTCTTTCCTCTTCAGTCCTACACCCCACGATCACTTTCCTGTCCTTCGCTTTCCGAACCCGTTCCACACAAATTCCTCCTTCCTTGGCTTTAATTGTCTCTCTTATCCTTTTTAATACTTCGTCTCCTGTTTCCATTTCATCTTTTGAGGTCACGACGACAGAGTGTAGCGCGGTCTGCTCCAGGAATTTCTTCGCTGGATGCGCCGCTGCCACACTCGCGTAAGACTGTTTCTCTAGTTTTTCTTGCTGCTCTTCTAGCCTTTTCTGTAAATTTTCCATCTTTTCACTATTTTCTGTAATAAGTCTTGCGTGCTCCTTCATTTTTAAGATGATATTTCCTTCTTCTTTCTCATTTTCAGGTTCCTTTACGCTCTCTAGTTCTCTCTCCTTCTCTGGTTCTCCTACTTTCCTCTTTCCCTGTTCCTTCTCACTTTCCGCTTCCTTTACCAGCCGGTATAGCCTCTCCACAGCCAAAAGAACCTCGGTCTTGATCTCCGTCTTTATGTTTCGGGAGTTGCCGAGGTTCAGTTTGGCTTTGGTGAGGCAGGCTTTCGCCTCCGCCAACCGGCTGGTATACTTGGGCTGTGCCGGTGGGCTCCCCGCGGCCTCAGTCGGTGCTCTCACTCCCACTCTACTGCCTTGCGAGAGCACCTTCTTAAGCTTCGGGGGTTCCACCGGCGCGGATTTCTTGGGGGTAGTTGGGGTGATTTGGTCTGGCTTTCCTGACTCCCATTCGCCAATGCTCCTACGAACATGTTGGTTCTTCGCGCACTCCTGTATGGCTGGCGATGTAGAGGTGCGAGAGGCTTCTTTTGAAGACTTATTCTCCTTTACAGGAGTGCGGAAGCCGAACATGTTGAGGGCGTCAGAGGGACAATAAATAATATAAAATCAAATTTAAAATTAATACAAATAAATAAAATGTAAAATTGTAGAAGTAGTAAAAAAAATGTCAATTTGTATAAATAAAATATTAAAACTATTTAAATTCCTAACTAAGATTAAATAAAATAAAAAAGTAAAATTGTAAAAATAAATTGTAAAACTTGTCAAATAATATATTTAAAATCTATTTAATCTATACCTAACCTAACTTATATAATTGTTCCTAAAAAGAACTTTGGTCAGAAGCTTCGAAAACAGGCAAATTCACCTGTTTTCGGGTAAATAATTAGACTTAACGGCAAAAGACCGTTAAGTCAAGGTCAAAATGTAAAAGACTAGATAAAACTTAAAACTATTACTATAGGCAACAGCCCTGTGACCGTACAAGTACGTTGTCAAAAACCCCGTCACGAAATACGGCTTCGTTTAAAAGTTATAAGCGTTTTCCCTCCCAAAAGCCAACTTTTCTATCCTGTCTAACGACACAATGGGAGGATGGGCGGGCGAATTTTTTCAAATTTTGGCGCTAATCAGTGTTTTTTCTGTTTCAGATGCGTGCAGTTACGCCGGGCGAGGATGGAGCAGCCACGGGAAGTGCAGAAACCAGCAAGATGGTGGAGAAAATTTGAGAAAATGCCTAAAAACACCCTAAAATTAACAAAATTTGATAAATTTTGATGGAAAATCGCAGTTTTTCGATATTCCTTCTGACTAATGAATATGTTCGCGTGCTCTACGGATAGGGCGTCGCGAGCCGCTTCTAATGGTGTATTGCGCGGCTATATTC
The DNA here is from genome assembly GCA_932294275.1 of Chloroclysta siterata. Lineage (NCBI taxonomy): Eukaryota > Metazoa > Arthropoda > Insecta > Lepidoptera > Geometridae > Chloroclysta > Chloroclysta siterata. Next base: position 13,996,133 of record OW028603.1, on the reverse strand, counting down.
ACTTTAAGTTCGAGTCAAGAAAAAATATTTTCCGATTTTTCCGTAGACAAAAGCTCGTTTTCGGGAACAAACGGTCAAAATTTTGGCTTTTTCCTACCGAAAACGAAAGTTTGCAATTGACGGTTATCAGATGCGATGAACTGCAACTATCCTAGCAAACAGAAACTAAAAATTTGGAACTAATAATTAATTAAAGCCGAAATGGGTATGTAATTTTTCTAAGTTTTGACAAAAAATGAAAATTGTCGAAAAGTCAAAAGTTTAATGTCGACCGTGCCTCGTTACAATATATATACGCACAATGGACGTCGAGACGCTTAATTTGGTGTATCGCACGCGATATTTGGTCAATATTTGAATTTCAAATTTTTTGAAAAGTGTGGTTGCCGGTGTAATTACAGGCACATGAGACTTAACATCTGTACCTATACCTCAAGTTGAGGAACGCAGGGCAGTGCATCGTAGGGCACGTTCCTATCGTGCTTGACTAACGAGGCGATGCTTTGTTATAAGTGATGGTTACCACTTAGCATCAGGTGGGCCATCTGCTTGTCCAAAAAAAAAAAAAAAAAAAAAAAAAAAAAAAAAAACAAAAAAATTACATAAAATATGTCTAATAAAAACAACAATTATTATTCAAGTGAGATTTGAACCCACTCGGATAATTATATATATTGTGTTTTTATAATGTCCCTGCTATAATGTTCTTGCTTTCTTTCTACATCAAGTTCGTCTAAAGCCGATACATTTGTTATGAAATCCAGCGGTGACAGGAATTGAGTGCTGAATCGATTATTCGAGTGTAAGTTAATGCCACGCTCCCGGCCTTTGTCAATAACCGGTGGGTTTGTTGCGAGGTATTCGATTATTTATTAACAAACACTCGATAACCCGAGATATTCGATTATTTATTTTTATGGGATTGGCGGCTTTCTATTTCTAGTCCCGATTTTGCGCAACGATTGTTGTTACCTGCCTACTTACTATGTAAACTCTTGAGCTATCTGGTGGATATCAAAATTATATTTATTTCAGACGTTGGTCATATTATAGTAAAATAATATTGCGATTTTTCATCTTTCAAAATGTTGAAATGTGTAGTTGTTTAGCAGTTGTCAGCCCCTGAAGCGTATCGTTGATAAAACATAACCCTCCCTCTTTTGCACTCGGTTTAAGAGTAGTAGAGCTCTTCGTGTGTAGCTCGTCCGGGGAAGTACTACCACCAAGCCTTTTTCTGCCGCCAAGCAACAACGCTGTGTTTCGGTTTGAAGAGTGGTTGCCGGTGTAATTACAGGCACATGAGGCTCAACATGCCTCAAGTTGATGGACGCAGGGCAGTGCGTCGTAGGGCATGCTCCTATTATGCGTGACTTACGAGGCAATGCTTTGTTATAGGTGATGGTTACCACTTAACATCAAATGCGTTTCATCAGCTAGTTGTATAAAAAAAAGGATTTACCCCTATGCCTTGTGACTTTGGCGTATTTGTAGGTTTGTATTATAAACAATATCCACCTACAGCGTTACAAAGTAAACTTTGAGCGCGGCTCTATAATATTAATTCAAATCCCCACTAACCGCTACGTGGACTAAATAACAGGTATGACCCCATATCTCACGGTACCATCGACCACATTTTATTCAAGGAAGGCCAAGCACCATTAGTACATAGGTAGTAGAGACTAGAACAATGGCGGTGTGTATTTAAATAATATCAGTTAACAAAAGCCCAGGCATGCCGAAGTCTTGTTATCATTAAAACAGTGCTAGGTACATGTACAGGGGGGTTCATTTATATACAACAAAACTGTAGCCCATCAAAATACATACGTACTTATAAAATAGGTACAAATGTGCTATATTTTTTCTATGTTCCAAATTCAAACAAAAACCAAAAATATGTTTTCAACAATTGTTAAAGCTTATCTACACTAATATTATAAAGAGGTAAACTTTGTATTTTTGTATTTTTGTATTTTTGTATTTTTGTATTTTTGTATGTAACGAATAGGCTCAAAAACTACTGGTCCGATTTCAAAAATTCTTTCACCATTAGAATGCTACATTATCCCTGAGTAACATAGGCTATATTATATTTTCAAAATAATCAGGGATCCTTACTAAAACTTCAATAATGTAACCCAAGGTGGAAAACAAAAAACCTTACATCGCGTGCGCTGCGAAAACTATTGAAGATAGAACAAAATAATGTACTACGATTTTGTAGAACACGTTATCATCTACAAAAAATGTCGCGACAGCATATGTCTAACTATTATAGTTATGTCACAATAAGTGTTCTTTTATTATAAAAAATTAATTGAAATGCCTCCGCTAGAAAAGGGTCTTTATTTGTACCTTGGTATTAATCCTTATCCAAATAAATCATTTCATAATTAAGACGGTTTCAATATCTATAGATTACTTCTTAAATTTTTCAAATCGGACATTCCATTCAAAAGATATGACGAAATTAAAAATGTTAACGGGTCCACGGGTCTCGCGCGGGGTGCGATTTCACTCACTCAAGGAGTAGCGCGTGCAAATGTATGAAATAAGTAGACGCGAGGCTCGAACCCACGGTTTAAGTTTATCCTAAAATGTTCAAAAAATTTATGACCACCCATGCGAAGCTGGGACAGGCCGCTAGTTTTAAATAAACACAGTAAGCTATACCTTGTAATTAGACGCTTAAGATGTTTTAAGACATAGAGATTGCAAATTATTTATTGTGATTCAATTGAATACCTACATGCCTTTTGACTTTGGCAAAAAATCTGTCACAAGATCAAAGACTCATGTGAGTAACAGTATGCATAAAAAGTAACGTAGGTATACCGCTGTTTTTGTCAATCTGTTGAAATTATTCGGACTGTTACACAATAAAGCCGAAAAATAAGCAAATATAAACATGAATACCGAATAGCGATATTGAAGTGCCACACACACACACCCTGACACTCAAGCAAACCCAACACACACTACCGTAACGTTTTACTTAAAACTTAATTACTTAAAAACTAAAAGTTTATTTCCTTTGTTTTTGTTTAGTTGTCATCTAATTAAGTCCTTATTATTGTGGGGTACTTAACTGTCGTCGATTTTTGTTACCTACATTTCTTGTTTTAAAAATGTAAGTCCGTTATTGGCTGTATGTTATAAACCTAAGTATTTACATTGTATCATAAGAGCTGTGGATTTTATTCAAAAATAAATTATATAAATTACAAGTTTTACAAAAAGCTCTCGCATGGAAATATCAGCAGCGGCCACTTTGCACGTATGCCGGCTGCTGCGCCGAATACTTAGATAATCAGTGAGACCACGCTCAATGAAGCACCCTGTCTCTATGTATCTGATGCATTATTTATGGGCCGATATAACGGACCGAGGGTAATCTGCACAGCTCCGGGAAGGTGCTTCTTCGCGGCAACAAACAAACTATTGTACTAGAATACCATTACAATAATTAATTCAGCATATATACCCGCCTGAATTTACATGTCAATTGAATGCTGGTTTCTTAGCACATTAACGGTCGGTTTCTGAAAGCCCGATCAAAACTAATCGGATGTCAAGTGACTTGCCATTTCAGCCATTACATCGAATTAGATAGAGATAGCACGTGACTTGACATCCGATTAGTTTGGTTCAGGCTTTCAGAACCCGGTCGTTATTTAGACCTTTTAGACTAAACTATGGGTGCAAATTAATCTTACCTCATCAAGTGCACGTATGGCACTTCCAGTAGCTCGCGTGTTCGTTCGCGTTGTTTTTTTTATACGACTTGCTGATGAAACAAGCAATTGGCCCACCTGATGTTAAGTGGCAACCATCACCTATAACAAAGCATTGCATCGTAAGTCACGCTCGATAACAACGTGCCCTACGATGCATTGCCCTGCGTCCATTACCTTGAGGCATACAGATGTTAAGCCTCATGTGTCTGTAATTTCACCGGCAACCCACACTCTTCAAACCGAAACACAGCAACGTAGCTGCGTTTGTAATCAGTTTGAAATCAAAATCAACCAAAATTTTTTTTACCTTAGAAGAATCACGAATTCTTAAAAGATTAACTCTTATTTTATTCAACTAACGACCTTCCAAAGCAACTTCTCATAGTTGAAAAAAACCACGAATTTGCGATCAAAAGTCCTGCAATATAGGTATTAGATACTTTCAGCTCTCATGTTAAACCTCATTTCTCTTTTGTTTCAGGCCACCAATAAATCATCATCATTATCGACCCGAAGAAGTCCACTGCTGGACCAAAGCCTCCCTAATATTTGGAAGTTTGGCGTGACACCACGCTTAGCAGGCGCATTGCTGATCGCAGTGTTGGTGTTAAGGCGAATACTACCGCTAATGTAGTTCTCGTTCGCACAGTTCAACATTTTGAAAGACTAACTGCCGCTTTCTGAAAGCTCGATCAAAACTAATCGGATGTCAAGTCACACGCCATTTTAGCTATTACATCGAATTAGATAGAGATAGCAAGTGGCTAGACATCCGATTAGTTTTGATTGGGCTTTCAGAAACCGGCCGTGAACTTATTTATGAAAAACCGCGATCAACGCAAAAGTTGATGAGCTAGATGCCAGAGGGCTTATAACGAGTTTAGTGCCGATCGAGTGCCGATCGTCGATCGTTACGATACACCTAATTTTCTATGAAAAAAAAACGGGTTCTCAAAGAATACGCTAGATGCCGTTGATTTATTTTCATAGAAAATTCGGTGTATCGTAACGATCGACGATCGGCACTAAACTCGTAATAAGCCCTCAGATGTTGAGTTGGAAAAAGATTAAGAATATCATTTTGATCAAAACTTTTGAAACTTGGAGGAATACTTGTTTATTTGTATACAAATTAGTTGATTTAGATTTTTCATAGATATGTTCAGTGATTTTATTCTTTCAAAATGTTGAAATGTGCGAGCTGTTTAATAAAGAGTAGTAGAGCTCTTTGTGAAGGGCTCGTCCGGGGAAGTACTACCACCACGCCTTTTTCTGCCGCCAAGCAGCAACGCTGTGTTTCGGTTTGAAGAGTGTGGTTCCAGGTTTAAGACATTTATTTCTCTAAGAAGAATACAATTCACTTATTTTAGAGAAATACAATGGTGACTTAAATGTAAAATTATAAGTAAGTTAGAGTACATACGAGTGTTAGAAGGACTTTGTGTTAGCTTATACAAATTAAAGTAAAAATGTGTAAACGTAAATAATAAAAATAAAAAATAAATATAATATATATTAATTTAATATACATAATTCAAATTAATATACATAATTCAATAAATAATTATTATTTAAACTTGACACTGAAATTACCTAGAAATTACCTAACTTTGACATACATTCCCAATACCTTGTTTATTAAGAATACCTAGTTCTTCTTTTTCGTGCCTTGTATAACAGATAACACATACTTTTTTACTGTAACTATACCTGTCTACCGACTATACGTATTATAATTTAAAACCTCGGCCTGCCTCCATGTTGCCATACCCTATGCAGGGTCCATGTGATTCTTACTAACTACTAACAACAATGTATGTACCAAAACTAAACCATGTGTAAGCAATAAATGTATTGAGTATTGAGTATTGAGTAAAATAATTTGCGGGTATAAATGAAAGTTGATTGAGTGAGCAACAACATGGCAAGGAATGAGTAAGAGGTTCTAATAAGTATTTTGTAATAGTTGCTATTTCCCTGACATTGATAGCAATAGCGCAATCGGATTTTTCTTTTTGGTTTTTTTGATGTTTATTTCTTGTTTAAATTAGTGATTTAGTTAGCGTTAGATAAAAATTTGGTTGCCGGTGTAATTACAGGCACATGACTTAACATCTGTATGCCTCAAGTTGATGGTCGCAGGGCAGTGCATTGTAGGGTGCACGTTCTTATCGTGCGTGATCTACGATGCAATGCTTTTTACGACCACTTTTGTTACCACTTAAGCTTGTTCCATTCAGGTGGGCCATCTGCTTATTCCATCAGCTAGTTGTAAAAAAAAAGCTAGATACAAAAAGCTAGTACAATAGTGGTAGTCTGCGTAGGAAATGCTGCTGCGTTCAGTTAGCCGCCTCTTATGAAGAAAGCAGAAGAAGATGAGGTGATGGAACACTTACTCCAAGTAAATGTTCAACTAGCGCAAGTTGTACCAGCATTACCTGAACCTCATAGAAGAATCCTGGTGTATTTGGAGATACCAGCTTACTGGACCCTCGGCTATGAAGAATCCCATCCGCGGTGAGGGTCTTGGCGGTCTGGTCGGTGTTTATTTTCTTACTGGCCTGCTAAGTCCCAAGCTGCGGTGGGCTGTGTCAACAGCGAACCATCAATGGAAAATGTAACTTATGAATTATATTATAAGGATGGTTTCAGAATGAACTATAAATACCCTATTGTATTATTATAAATGTGATTTGATTACTTAAATTACTTAGGACTTATGTAATAGTCAAAGGTTAAAAAAATAGGTATGTATCTCGCCCAACTCTTACCAATGTGTAATTAAAGGGCTGATTCTATGAAATGTTTGAATTTCAGGACATGTTTATATGGTTACCGTAAAGTTTTATTTTTAGGTAGATACTTTGTCTTTAGATATTTTAGCTTTTATGGGCACAAGTTTCGTTTCAAGTTCCAGTGGGTCATTAGTTTTTCAAGATTATAGCGAGTGTAATAAAAATATGTACAAAATCTTGTCAAAATATATAAAAAGTGATAGAAGTTGTGCCTTTTTATATTTTTTATCTTTATACGTATTTTTAATAGTCGCTATTTACAGTCTGGTAAAACTCATCTAAATCTAAAGCTTTATTGGAAGATTCACAATGACCTTCAAATAAAGTTCAAAACTTTGACCAAAACCAACGCAGGTTTCAGAAATCTTTCATCCACTTTTGCCGCTGACTGTACGAACCAGTACAAAATATCGTTAATTGTTCCATACAATACCATTCAGGTTAATTAAAGTCTGATGAGACTCGCCACTGAACAAGTTGAATGGAGCGCTTTGTTTTTGGTCACGAGTTCATGACCAAACGTGTACCTACAAACCATTATTACCTATGTATCGAAGTGACGTGTATAATACTATCTTATCTTACTTACTCATTATCATCATCATCAGCCTCAATTCAGTATATTTACACACACTTCTCAGTAGGTATATTTATTACCTTATTGATCGATTGAGCGAAGCGAACGAAGATCTTAGTTTAAACTTGGGCGATTTGGCATTTTATGTATGTAGGAGTATGTATGTTTGTCTGGCCATAACATTCGAACCGTGTTGATCCGATCTGCATGAAATTTGATAAGTCGATAGCTTGAACTTGAGAAATTTACTGGTAAGTATATGAGTAAAATCGGATGAAGGGTTTTTGAGATATTATGCGGTTTTTGAAGAGGGCAAAAATAAGTTACATAAAAAACTCAAGTTACATGTCATATGAATGGGTTATATTTGGACATTCCAAAACAATTTTGACTTTTTTTCTAGGAAGCTCGGTGTTTGAGATATAACAAAAAAGTTAAATTATGATAACCAGCGATCCAAGAGCTCCCTAAGAGTTTCGTAAAAAAAAGGCAAAGGAACTGGCCGACTAGTAGAAAAAACCTTGATGTCAATCAAGGTTTTTTCTACTAGTCGGCCAGTTCCTTTGCCTTTTTTTTTATTATTTTATAATATATTAAGGAGGTACTCAGTTCTCATAAAATGGTGACAACGACCAGGTCTGATGATGGAGCCAAGGTCTGTTCAACGGAACTCTTCAATAAATAGGCCAATAGAATTGAAACTTGGTTACCATACCAAGTTAGTAAGCGGTAGTAAGAAAAAAGGACTTGCCTCTGACTACCTCCTACTCAAAGTTTTGTTGTGTTCGTCGGGTCGCATCACGAATTCTCAGTTCGGGGCGAACCACTAGTTATGTAGGTATTTAGATTTAACATGGACCAAATATTTTGAGATTCATTACATAATGTACACAATTAGCTTCTCTTGAAAACCTCAGTTAAGATCCTATTACTATTATTGATTGATTGTGATCAAATGAGGAGCAACGAAGAACAGTGTCGCCGTAGTACTGGGGTTTCGAAGTGGCATGTGCCTTCTTCCATGCAATGCCCTTGGAAATCCCAAACGTGCTGGCGACGACTTTACGACGAGCACCAACTCTACAGAATGTATATACCATCTAGTTTGTACTAATAATAATATATTATTTAAGAGTAGTAGAGCTCTTTGTGAAGGGCTCGTCCGTGGAAGTACTACCACCACGCCTTGTTCTGCCGCCAAGCAGCGATGCTGTGTTTCGGTTTGAAGAGTGTAGTTGCCGGTGTAATTACAGGCACATTAGGCTTAACGTCTGTATGCCTCAAGTTGATGGACGCAGGGCAGTGCATCGTAGGGCACGTTTCTATCGTGCGTGACTTGCGAGACAATGCTTTGTTATAGGTGATGGTTACCACTTAACATTAGGTGGGCCATCCGCTTGTTCCGTCAACTAGTTGTATAAAAAAAAAAATTGGTGGACTTTCCACACAGCACTATCTAGCCCCAAACTAAGCCAAAGCTTGTACTACAGGAACCAGATTTACTTTTTGTTTTGTAAATACATAGGAACTTATAATATTATATGTATAACACCCAGACAGAGAAAAAACATGTACCTACTAAGATACTACTACTACGTTTCATGAGTCGAGCTTTAATTTTAAATATTGTTGTTCTGTACCTACTTAATATACTAAGTTTTTTTTTACAACCTATAGTTAAAACTTTGGACCGCAATCTCACCTAATGTTAAGTGACGTAGATACCTATTCACTCGTCTCTTGAAAACGTCCAAAATATAGGCATTCGGAAAAACGGACGCCGGTAAGAAATTCCAATCTTTGGCTGTTTGCATTATAAAAGTAGATCTAACTTAGAAAAGATAAGTTAAGTTAGATATATTATAATAAGTTAGATAAGTTAGATTCTTATTTTATCATTTTGTATCGTGATGGTTTTAATTTATGTATATTTTATATCTTCTATGTATCTACTACTTTGTTTTCTTTTATTAGGTAAGTAGCTACTATTTTTGTACAGTACTGCTACTGTTCTGTGTTTCGTATGAATTGTATTTATTTCTTATCTAAAAATTGTCTTTCGCATAAAAACCTTGTAGCGCGAGCGCGTTGATGTCTTTTATATGGGCGCGTGGTAATCGGCTAACTGAATGAATGAACAGAATTATATTATTATTTTTATTATGAGCCTTCTATGTCCCACTGCTGGGCAAAGGCCTCCCCCCATTCCCTCCACTCTGTGCGATCCTGTGCTGTGGTCGTCCATTCCGGCTGGTATCTATTGAGCTCATCTCGCCATCTCGTTCTTTAATTATATTAAATAGATTTTTTTATCTCAAAAGGTATTATTTTATTTATTATCCTATTAGTTTATTAAGTTATTATCCGTGTGGGATTTGAACCCACGAACTTCTTGACACGGGGATATTGTAAAAAAAAATGTGATTTCCTTAAGTGTAGAAAACATATACAAGGTGTTCCTTAAGTTGTGTATATAAACTTCAGGGGGCTAAAGTACCCATCAATATAAACAACTTTTTCTAAGAAACCAACACTGTGAACGCGAAAAAAAAAACAGCTGTTTCATACAAAAGTTCAATACCTACCAGGCTAAAATGTATGAAACAGCTGTTTTTTTTTCGCGTTCATAGTGTTGGTTCCTTAGAAAAAGTTGTTCATATTGATGGGTACTTTAGCCCCCTGAAGTTTATATACACAACTTAAGGAACACCTTGTATAGAACTAATAAAAATTTAATTAAATTATGAATTATTTTAACACTTTGTACCTACCTACGGAACCTACTTTGTGTTTTATGCTTGTTTTAGACTTAGTGGCAAAAAACTAAATAAATAAACGAAATAATATTGGTGGACTTTCCACACAGCACTATCTAGCCCCAAACTAAGCCAAAGCTTGTAATATAGGAACCAGTTGCTTATATAGTACATTATATACTTTTTTGTAAATACATACTTATAGTAAATAATAACACCCAGACAGAGAACAAACATCAATGTTCATCACACAAATGTTTGTTCTCGGTGGGGATCGAACCCACGCCCTACGGCGCAGAAGGCAGAGCTACTACCAACTGAGCTGTAGAGGTTGTCAAACTGGCACCTAGATTCACTTCGTTTATAAGTTTTTTCCATAAGAAGCTATCGTTGCTATGTAATGTAGAATGCTACATAATGCATTGGGATAATGTAGCATTCTAATGGTGAAAGAATTTTTGAAATCGGACTAGTAGTTTTTGAGCCTATTCGTTACATACAAAACAACAAAACAAAAAAATACAAATCTTTCCTCTTTATAATATTAGTGTTGATATAGATAAATCTTATAAGTCGCAAATTAATATATTTTTCTTTCTTAATTGTTGATTATCCAAATATTCCTTTCGTCTCTACTATAATATAGGTTCGTGACTATAATAAAACAAAACCTTTGAGTAAACTTATTTTAATTCTACTCAATCCCAGCTGTCACTTTCTTTGAAAGCCGACACGCGTTTTGTTTTCATTTTACTGTCAAATCGATCTATTATTTTAACTTTATCTTTTTTGTTGATAACCTTTCCTTCCTTGTCAATGATGATATCAATTTTTTCCTTCTTTCCTTCCGTCTTATTTGTTTTCTCCTTCTGACATGTTCCGTCTCCTTCGCTCTCGGTTGTTTCCGTGACTTTCCGCCGTCCGTTTGTCACTGTCTTCAGCGCGCCGTCGGAATGTGATCGGGTGTGCTCGGTCTTTTTCGGCGGCGGTTCGGTCTCATCAACCTGTGGATTTTGGATTTGATCTAGAATACGTTTTGAATTACGTATTGAATAACCAACGGTGTAAGGTACAGTAAGAGTACTTTACTAAACTTTTTGACTCGAAACGTCTACAAGAAAAAAAAAACAAGACACTCAGAAAAGGTAGTAAATGAAAGCGATAATTTTCAAACATTTTCTCTACTAACTCTAGAATAAACTTCAGTTTCTTCATAAAATTCAAAAAAAATAAATTATTCAATTTAGGAACCAAAGAAAAAAAGCATGCATTAAAATTGCATCATTGATCTAAATGTGAATTACAAAAAAATATAATTTGGATAATTTCGTAATATTTTAGTTCTTGTCAAATTCTAGGATAAGTTTTATTGAAACTCACCTATCCGGCCAAACTTCGTGAGCGAGGAACGAATGAGAAAAAAAAACTATGTAACTATGATTGAGTATAGAAGTAGTTTAAATCTAAAATGCCTATAACAAAATATGTGTCGAGGCCACACCAAGCAGCAAAACATATAGATGAAAACCTATGTATATGTATAGATAACAAGAAAACATACGGATAGTAAGAAACATACTTTTTATGACTTTACAAATCCATTTAAGCAAAATAATTTGTTAAAGTTAAAAAATCTGATATTGCTACTTATTGTTTACAATATATCAAGAAGGAGCGATCGGGAGTTGCCTTTTTGTATGGTATGGCACCAATAAAGAATTGATAATTAGCCCCCGCCAGTAAAGAATCCAAAATGGCGGTACTAATCATTACCTCTCACTCACACGCTTTTGTTACCAATATTTATCTTTCACTCGCACTCGTGAGAGGTATTGACTTGCGTTGCCATTTAAGATTCGTTTCTTTGTTGACGCGGGTTACAGTTGCAGGTATTACATATTTACAATAATGCTTTGATTCATCTATAAAGAGGTTTTACTTTAAAATACAGTGTATGCCTACCTGAAAGACGCCCGAAGAGGTCCTTTTCCTAGCGTTGACAGCAGGCGGTGACGTCACTAATGTCGCACTGCTTGTGCGCACGCGCGGTGCTTTCTCAGGGATTTGCGGAGAACTTGACGCCGAAACTAGAAACATAAATAGACAGACATAAATTATTTGCTGCACAAAAACATTCTACAGTAAAATCAGAGAAATTCAACAGTGAAAATTAGAAAAAGAAATAAACAAATATGGTGCAGCAAAATGGCCTTGACTTGCATTGTGGCTGGCAACAAATGAAATGAACTAAGTTCAATTTGAAATTGGAATGGTTCTAATGTACCAAATTCGTTCGTTCTAAATTCAATTATGACTCATTTACATGTTATGATCGCGAGAGTTTAAAAAAAACTATTATTTACACTGATATTTAACTTTCTTTTAAATTATCCGTCTACTGCATATAGATTCATATTTTTCAGGACTAATTAGCATACCTGGTGGACTCTTCAGTTCAGATGGGTTCCTGAAACAATAAAATCTTCATTTTAGCTTTGTGGGTTTTGATGTAGTTTTTAGATAACGTCATCGTTGATGATGACATTGAACTGATGAAGATTTTGGCCAATGTAATTATTTTTGTACCTTTAAGATACCTTTCGAAAATCAGACTTATAAAAAACACAATGTAAAGATCTGCTGTTTCGGGATCAAATGAGTTAAGATTCAGTAAATCAACTGGCCAAACAAAAATTATTACTATTTTATTATATTGCTTTGTGCGTGTAAAGAACAAGCCATCATCACCATGTCATACATTTATGGAATCACCTTTTACTTTGTATCAGCTTTAACTACTAAAATAAAATTATCGACATTGAAAAAAATATTAATAAAAGTAAAAAAGAAAACAAAAACTCCATTCTATTTTATCCACGACGACTCAGACGCGTTCAAGGAGTACCCAACCTACACAAACCTCTTTACGAAAACATTTACACTCGTATTTTTAAACGAAGAGCCTGCCTTTTTTGCGCTGAAGCCGTGTCCTTTTAGCTTAATTGGTGTCGAGTCTGCCTAATTGTAGGTGTGATACCGTCCGTATTCACCTGTCTAGGCACAAGCCTTACATTACTTGGAGATCACGACTGGGACTGTCTACTTTGATTTCCGCACGTCGCTGCCGTTCACTGCGAAAGCTCTTTTTGTTTTGTCTCCCTAATGATTAACTGATTTACATAAGACGTGAAACGTCGAATGAAAAACGAAAGTACACGGTTGGCGGATCTTGGTAATCGTGAAGTCAGCTGCAGAATGCTAAGTTTCGGTTTTTGGGAGAGAATTGGTGATATGGTGAGTTATGAAAGGGCGGGAGCGAAGTTATCTACCGTACATGTACAATTATTGTGCAGTTCGAGCAGATCTAGGGAAACCAGAAGTTAGCCATTTAGCTGAGCGTCAGACAATTAAATAGTCAAAAATATATAAAAGTCAGAAGTATACACAATCGCAAAATCTTAACTACAAAACTTAAATATAAAACAAAAAAAGTCGTTTCATCACAAAGTCAAAGCATTCAATAAAATCACAAGGATCAATTTGAAACGTCTTATAGCTAGGTGACTCTAGGTGCCAGTTCCACGCGACCAAAGCCTAGAAGAACAGGCAACAAACTTACGGCTTGTAGCTGTGGTGCCAATCGAATTTAGTGAGGCGTATGCACGGAACACAGAATTACATTTCTGTGGGCGTATGCATAACAGAAAAAGGTAAAGATAATCAAATTTATAAAGATTATACCAAAAATAATATGCACAATAAAGATTATACCAGAAATGGGTATAGAAAGAGATGGACTGATAAAGAAAATAACTTTAAAAGAACTCATCCTATATCGTCAACCTTTTTTTTCATAAATAATATTTTTTTCATCTACACTAATATTATAAAGAGGTAAACTTTGTATTTTTGTATTTTTGTATGTAACGAATAGGCTCAAAAACTACTGGTCCGATTTCAAAAATTCTTTCACCATTAGAATGCTACATTATCCCTGAGTAACATAGGCTATATTATATTTTCAAAATAATCAGGGATCCTTACTAAAACTTCAATAATGTAACCCAAGGTGGAAAACAAAAAACCTTACATCGCGTGCGCTGCGAAAACTATTGATGATAGAACAAAATAATGTACTACGATTTTGTAGAACACGTTATCATCTACAAAAAATGTCGCGACAGCATATGTCTAACTATTATAGTTATGTCACAATAAGTGTTCTTTTATTATAAAAATTTAATTGAAATGCCGCCGATAGAAAAGGGTCTTTATTTGTACCTTGGTATTAATCCTTATCCAAATAAATCATTTCATAATTAAGACGGTTTCAATACCTATAGATTACTTCTTAAATTTTTCAAATCGGACATTCCATTCAAAAGATATGACGAAATTAAAAATGTTAACGGGTCCACGGGTCTCGCGCGGGGTGCGATTTCACTTACTCAAGGAGAAGCGCGTGCAAATGTATGAAATAAGTAGACGCGAGGCTCGAACACACGGTTTAAGATTATCCTAAAATGTTCAAAAAATTTATGACCACCCATGCGAAGCTGGGACAGGCCGCTAGTAAATAATATTTTGAAAGAATCCCTTTGTTATACTTTTTTAAATATAATTTCAAGAAAAAGCCCATCATCACCTCATTTCATAGAAGAACAATTTATCCTCAAAGGTGGTTGTTAAAAATGATAATTTCATAAATAAATCAATTTTAACAAGATGCCGCAAAAGTGGAAATCATAGAAAAAGCACACAACCTTAGGCGCGGGAAATATGCACTGGGAACGTCTGTCGGCATAAAATTATAAGGTTTTTATTAATATTACTGCGTAAAGTAAACGTAACTGAGTCAAAGCTTGAACTGGGTACATTTATCAAAGCCCTGGGCCTTATATGGGTAGCGGCGCGCCTGTTTCTATGACACTAGAAGACGGTTTGATTGACTTGTAACTTTATCTTTTTTATCAGCACGATCGCTAATAAGCTGCGTGTGATAAGACCGGGTACGAATTACGAATATTCAAGTAGAAGCGATGACAGTAAAGCGTGCGGTATTCGATGATGAATACAATCAAGAACACGGACTGATATCATTGCCGTTTGCAGTTAATTTACTGCGCAGTTTTGAATATTGTTCTAACTTAATTTTTCTTTAGGCTTTACCCTTTATTTGCTTGATAAAATTCAAAACTCGAACGGAATGAGATCCAGATTAAAAAATAGAACAAATAAAGCGTGTACCATTTTTACACCACCAATCACATTGTAAACAAATGGATCTCGAAATTCAAACGTTAGAAGATCCAACTTCAAAAATAGAACAAGACAAGAGCACTTAATCATCACTTTTATCCAAAGCTACGCTCATTTTCTGCATTGTGCCCAAAGCCTCATTCCCTCAACTTTCTTAATCAATCTCGAAATTCAAACGTAGGGAGATCTAAATTCAAAAATAGAACTAGAAGATTGCGCAATGCGCACCTAATCATCACTTTTATTCGAAGCTACACGCAACCTCCGTATTCTGCCTAAAGCCGGCCGCCACATTTAGTTTTCAGACTGCTCATCATACTAACAATATTCCCTTAGGTCGATGGTAATGTGCCAAGATGCCGCCGCCGTATAAGGGCTCTATTTACACTGCCAGCCGTCTAACTGGACGTCGTCGGATCGCATCATACGTGTACTACACGCGGCCGATTGATAGGACTCTAGTTAGTTGGAGCTGGAGCGATGTAAGGTCTTGTATGGTTCCTGAACCAATGTTGCAACCATTTTAGTTATTCTACACAACCCATATTAAACTGTACTGCAGAAAAAACGTTACCATCTATAATTTTGTATGTCCTGTATCTGTTATACCACTAAGTTAGTATGCTTTGCCTATACACTCCGAGGATGGAGTTTTCTAGTCGCCCTATGGCCTCTGTCATGGCCTAACGACTATTATATTATTTTTATATTATATTAGCATCGTGAGGAAACTGTGTGAGGCAGCTAGGGCACTATTCACTTTAGTTAATTATATTATTGTGTCGTAGATGGTTAATTGCACGCTGTAACAGGGCTGATATAGTCGCCCAGCGACTCAAAGTCCTTTAAAAATGTCAGAATAAAATAAATAATATTCTAAGAACGACAATGGGCTTGCAACCTGTCACGTATGGAATACGAACTACTGCATAATGTGCGGGTATGTGTCAAATGTAATATTTTGATATAACCTCGGACTCGGACTACCCACTTAGACATCTTCAAAGAATTTTAAGTAAGTGAGAGATCTTGACAGCCTTCACAGCTCAGTTGGTAGTAGCTCTGCCTTCTGTGCCGTAGGCCGTGGGTTCGATCCCCACCGAGAACAAACATTTGTGTGATGAACATAGATGTTTGTTCTCTGTCTGGGTGTTATATAATATTATAAGTATGTATTTACAAAAAAAAAAAAAAAAAAAAGTATATAAGTAGTATATCAGCTATCTGGTTCCCATAACACAAGCTTTGGCTTAGTTTGGGGCGAGATAGTGCTGTGTGGAATGTCCACAAATATTTATTTATTATTTATTTTATATCTGTGGAGATATCTATCTTGCCTGGGGATCAAAGTCGTGAAGCTGGTATATTTTGTGTTAGGTGTAATAATAAATTAAGAGTTTTATTTCTCGTAACGTTGCATTTATTCTTGAAGTAGGTAAATGTTTATTTTTATATTAGTACGCCAACATTATTATCTACCTTTAAGGTTGGCAGATAGAAAATGCTCACAGCATTAAGCCCATCTTTTGTACACTTATTTTTGCGCATTAAAGTGTTCATAAATAAATAAGCTGTTTCTATTTATATTAGCTTTCCTAATAATATTATTGTTAATGCGAAAGTTTTTTTTTTCGCAAGTTTAACATAGACGGATAGATAGATTGATAGGATTCTTATAATTTTAGATTATTGGAGAAATGAGAAAAAGTGACATCTTAAATAGCACGTAATGGAACCACAACTCTATAAGCACTTATGATAATGCCTAGAATTTCCTGGCGCCTTTACATAAACGTATTTTTATTCAGCCTATTAGAAGTAAAGGAATTCAATCGTTTGTCAGACCTCCCTGGTCGCGGTATCGCCATTAGATGTAATTGGTGGAATCAGCGCGACATGTTGCCCGACTGTTTTAAATCTGGCCGTGTCTGATATCGACTGAACTCGACCTAGGAGCACAGGCGTTAAAAATAGCTGGAACACTTGCCATAGTAATCGTTGTGAACGCAGTTAGCGCAAATTAAATGCTACCGATAAAAAAATACCCAAAAAGGCAGCGTAATTCGCTCATACTAGACTTAGGACTGACGTAGAAATTTAATATTCACGTTTGTTGAATTATATAATAATTCATAAAAAAAAAATTGATATTTTTATATGCACGTTGCTTAATTTACGTTTGGAATATCTACAAATCTCTCTCTACTTTTTTATCACATGTAATAAAATCTTCCACAAACTTGTGTATATGTCATGGCCAGATCAAAAACATGATCACTTCATGATGTGGCCAATCATCATGAAATGTTTGTCTACACTAATATTATAAAGAGGAAAGATTTGTATTTTTGTATGTAAGGAATAGGCTCAAAAACTGCTGGTCCGATTTCAAAAATTCTTCCACCATTAGAATTCTAAATTATCTCTGAGTAACATAGGCCATATTATATTTTCAAAAAAATCAGGGATCCTTACTAAAACTCCAAGGTGGAAAACAAAAAACCTTACATCGCGCGCGCTGCGAAAACTATTGATGATACAAAAAAATTATGTACTACGATTTTGTAGAACACGTCATCATCTACAAAAAATGTCGCGACAGCATATGTCTAACTATTATAGTTATGTCACAATAAGTGTTCTTTTATAATAAAAAAATAATTGAAATGCCGCCGCTAGAAAAGGGTCTTTATTTGTACCTTGGTATTCATCCTTATCCAAATAAATCATTTCATAATTAAGACGGTTTCAATACCTATAGATTACTTCTTTAATTTTTCTAATCGGACATTCCATTCAAAAGATATGACGAAATTAAAAATGTTAACGGGTCCACGGGTCACGCACGGGGTGCGATTTCACTCACTCAAGGAGAAGGGCGTTCAAATGTATGAAATTAGTAGACGCGAGGCTCGACGGTCTAAGTTTATCCTAAAATGTTTAAAAAATTTATGACTACCCATGCGAAGCTGGGACAGGCCGCTAGTATTTTATAAAATGATCAGCCATATCATGAAGTGATCAATTTTACGATCCGGCCACGACATATACTCAAAATCATTTTGACAACTCGTTTGATTAACCTCAACCCAACTACTTCAACCAAATTCCTACCCTATATAACTTATGAATGATCATTCTAGCATGGAGTGTCCCAGCTATTCTGTGTAACCTATGGTCCACAGCCGCAAGACTAGCGATACCGTCTTGTTGTGTTAATTTACTTAAGACTTTAACTACTTTTATAGGCAGTTAATAGTTCTTTGTGGGTGCTGGTATCGATCGTTTGTGCCTCCGATGTGGGTCTACCAGTTACTTTGTAGTTTAGTTGCGAATTAGTGGCCTTACTGGCACCAGTGCAGTGACAAACATTTCACGAGTGCGCGAATATTTCAAACAACTTGGAAGAATTGGCTTTGTATGAGAGCATTACTTAAAATCAACTTTGGGGGACGTTTTGGGGGACGATTAAGCTCGCGTCCGCAGGAAGCACCTTTGAACCCTGCACGTGTCCCCTGGGTGGTGCTAAACGAGCTCGAAACTAGACTAATAGGTGTTTTGTGTTTCGCCTATTACACTGTCATACGATTAAATAAATATTTAAAGCCAAAAGGCATTCATTTGAATCACACGGATAACTTTGAAACGTCTTAAACTAGGTGAATCTAGGTGCCAGTTCCACGCGACCAGAGCCTAGAAGAACAGGCGACGAAGAACTAAAGTCGTGGAAGCAGGTAGGATGATAAATCAGTTGATGTGGGCTGGACAATTGGCTAGGTAGGAAGACGGTAGATGTAGTCAGAGACCACGAGGCAGACCGCCGCGCCGGCCAGATGGTCGGATGATATCGTTAAGACTGTGAGAGCTATGGGGATTCAGTTGGCGCAAGGACCGTAACATACTTGGAAATAGTGGCATGCTAAAGAGGAGAACCCAGCAGTGGGCGAACGTAGGTATATACAAGAGTAGTAGAGCTCTTTGTGAAGGACTCGTCCGGGGAAGTACTACTACCTCGCTTTTTTCTGCCGCCAAGCAGCGTTGCTGTGTTTTGGTTTGAACTCCGTCTTCTGTTTGAACTTCCGTCCATTAACTTGAGGCATACAGATGTGAAGTCTCATGTGCCTGTAATTACACTGGCAACCACACTCTTCGAACCGAAACACAGCAACGCTGCTTGGCGGCAGAAAAGGGCATGATGCTAGTACTTCCCCGGACGAGTCCTTCACAAAGAGTTCTATTACTCTTAAAAACAACCGTAAATGGCATTTATTCGTTCCTGAAGTATTACTTTTTGTCAATTGACGACGAAGATGTGGTCTTAGTTACTTTTATTTACAATTATGTAGTTACTATTATCCAGTTACAAAGACCGGTCGCCTCTTGCGACAGGTCTGCGACAAGCATAAATAGGCAAACGTTGCTGTTGAACGCCACTGTCTGTACATATAATGTACTAAAATATTTTTTTATTATAATGTAATTGAATTTAATGATAATATTACTTAATGTGGTGAAATATGTGACACCACCTATATGACAATTCAAAGTTACTATTACCCAATTGCTACTTGTCGCGATCCTGTTGCGAGAACCACAATAATGGGCCTGTTTTTAATCATTATAATTATATTGTGCTCTATGATACTTTTATTTGATTCACGGAAGAAGCCATGGGAAAAAGTTAACGTGACAATGCAGTTTTTAATCAGTATATCTTCAATTGCTCGTAAAAAATGATCTAGTCAAGAATGTTGATACACAATGCATTGCATAGCAAGTTAGCACTTCTACCTTACACGGATTACTGGTTAGGGTTCAGCCCTTACTTTACAGGATTAGACCACCCTTTAAACCTGCTTCAAAATAAGGAGGTTGTCTTATTATGTTAACTATCGAGTCAGCTGTATTTTTTTATGTTCACACGGTTTTGCGGTGATGCCTTTCAATGTTTTTTACACTAAAAAGGTGCTGGGGTGAGATGACAAGCACAAAAGATAAAAAAGTTGACTTTGTGCGATTATATTATGTTTTTAATAAGGTGTTTTTTTTTATAAAAGTTTAATTTTATAAAAGTGCTCACTGCTCTAAACGACTGTAAATATTTAGAACAAGAATGATTCTCAGTAAGTAATTTCCTTTACAATAATTAATACCAAAGTAATTGACAGCCTTCACAGCTCAGTTGGTAGTAGCTCTGCCTTCTGCGCCGTAGGCCGTGGGTTCGATCCCCACCGAGAACAAACATTTGTGTGATGAACATAGATGTTTGTACTCTGTCTGGGTGTTATACATATAATATTGTAAGTATGTATTTACAAAAAATAAGTATATTAGTAGTATATCAGCTATCTGGTTCCCATATCACAAGCTTTGGCTTAGTTTGGGGTGAGATAGTGCTGTGTGGAATGTCCACCAATATCTTATTTTATATGGTAAATTAATATTCAAGTCATAAACCATAAAAGTGATTGAATACAGGACTATATAGGGTTAAAGCTCTTTAAAACTTGGTTCAATTATGATCCGGCGTTAGCGTGTCGGATATACGTAGAAGCGATCGAGATGGCATGCTGCGCTGGGCCCTAGTTTATAAAACAGTTGGTGCCAACATAAAAAAAGTATAATTGGAGATCAGACAATAATTATTAATTAAGCGATCCTTTCGCAAAGTCACGCCTGAATCGAAAGATTAAAACTAACCCTTGGAATAGAAGAAGACATCAGCAGCAACCTCAAACTTTAAAGAGCAGAAATTGATGACGAGAGAGGCTATTTTTTTTTATACAACTAGCTGATGTAACAAACTGATGGCCCACCTGATGTTAAGTGGTAACCATCACCTATAATAAAACATTGCCTCGTAAGTCACGCACGATAGGAACGTGCCCTATGATGCGACGCTGCTTGGCGGCAGAAAAAGACAATGCTTTGTTATAGGTGATGGTTACCACATAACTTCAGGTTAGGCTATCTGCTTGTTCCATGAACAAGTTTTTAAGTCCTCCCCAAATATGGAGAAAATCTGGACCCTGGACTTATTTGGGCTGATGACAGACATATATATATATTTATCGTTTCATGTACGAGTATGTTTCCAGCTGAACGACAAATCATTTGATAAATATGATTTACATACACGACGTCGCTGCATCCTCCAGACAGCCAGGTAGTCCATCGCTTAAGGCGAAGACAAGAGCTAATGTGACTCTCGCCCGCACGTTTCGACATGTTGAAAGATATAAAATCACTAAACTCATTTTCGAAAAATCGCTTTATTTATTAAAAAAAATCACACAGTTTATTAAACAAATCATTTTGATCGTTGCAAGTTTTCCTACTTAAAAGTTTGCTTATGCACGAAAACTAGTAAAACTTTTACATCTTTCAACATGTCGAAACGTGCGAGCGAGAGTCACATTAGCTCCTGTACCCCAAGTATGAGTTTTGCTTACCAAATTTGGTTTTTCGTTTTACGTTTTTGTTCCGTGTTCATTGCGGGTTTTGTATGAAGACGCGATAGAGATACCGATACGGAATACCGATGTTGCAAGTATGATGAAAATTAGTAGTAGAACATAAAGTTCCATATCGGTATCCCTATCGCGTCTTCATACAAAACCCGCAATGAACACAGAACAAAAACGTAAAACGAAAAACCAAATATGGTAAGCAAAACTCTACTTGGGGTACTGTATTCTCGCCTTAATGTATTAGGCACCGAAAGTTAACTATAAAATCATGTTGAATATAAAATCTAGATGATGCAAAGACACTTATATCTACAGTCAAACTTCACTTTAAGAAAACCTTAAATTATTTATTGCAAGCTGTAATTATCCCCATAAATAAGTAAAATGTTTACATGCGCAAAAAAGCGGCTGCTCAAAATGATGTTTCGCGAAAGCATTCTGCGTAGAAACACTTCAAATATCAGCGTTGACAGGTCCTTAACTAGCTGAACAACCAGGAAGACGCGGGAAGGAGTTAAAAATAAATTAGTCAAGTAATTCAATAAGAACGCTGGTGCGTAAGGACACAGAGTGTATGTAGCAGTGGGAGCAATTTTTTTATTTTATTTTTTTATTCAACTAGCTGATGGAACAAGCAGATGGACCACCTGGTGTTAAGTGGTAACCATCACCTATAACAAAGCATTGCCTCGTAAGTCACGCACAATAGGAACGTGCCCTACGATGCACTGCCCTGCGTCCATTAACTTGAGGCATAAAGCCTCATGTGCCTGTAATTACACCGGCAACCACACTCTTCAAACCGAAACACAGCGCTGCTGCTTGGCGGCAGAAAAAGGTGTGGTGGTAGTACTTCCCCGGACGAGCAACACACAAACAGCTCTACTACTCTTGAAACTACTTTCTCACGCAACTTTGACGAATCGATGGTGTATGTTTGTTCGACGCAACTATGACAAATAGACTGTGTTTCTTCAATAGTTGCTGTCGAACTATTAATCCAATCTGCGTGGAATTTGGTAGGTTGACAGATTGTAATATCAAGTTTCCTAGGTACGATTATGAGTTAAATTGAGCAAAGGGTTTTAAAGATATTCGGATCCAAAAGGTCTAAAATCTTTATTTTCTTCATTCCTTTCCTCCCTTTTGGAAGTGGGGTGTAGTTATCAAAAATCATTTTAGATCTTAACTATAATATTCCAAAAATTTTGTTATCATGTAAGATTATATTGTTTTTGAGAAAATAGTACAATTTTAAAAACCAATATTTCGTTTCATTTTTAATGAATGGATCATTAACTTTGCGTACTGTGAGCTACCCTGTGGCAACACTAAACTGTTCCCGTGAAGGTGTTGAGCAGTTTGCGACGACACTGTAAAGCTACCAGTATTTATAGTCTGTGCCTCGGGACAAGGCGATGCAGTGGGTAAATCACTAGAAGGAAGGGCCTGTTACATGGTGTTGCCTGGCTAGAGATGGCAAAATGGCGAGAACTAGCTGTTTTTGATTATTTTCGGGGTTCCCACTCATTGATTATAAGTAGCTTCACGCTGAAATCGTATTAATGTAAAAATGTCCAACGTAATGAAATAAAAACGATAGCTAGAATAGTTCTTCCAGGGTGATTTCCCTTTACGACTTCGATACAACTTTGAAATGATATTTTTTGATTGAGTAGAGTATGCTACCAGCTGAAACTGCTAATAAAAAAGTGTTCTAAATAAATAATAAATAAATATTGGTGGACTTTCCACACCGCACTATCTAGCCCCAAACTAAGCCAAAGCTTGTAATATAGGAACCAGATAGCTGATATAATACATATATACTATATATTATATAACACGCGGACTGAGAACAAACATCAATGTTCATCACACAAATGTTTGTCCTTGGTGGGGATCGAACCCATGGCCTACGACGCAGAAGGCAGAGCTACTACCAACTGAAGGCTGTCAAATAGTGGCATAATATACTTATTATGCCACTCCTTATTTTGAACACTTTTTCCACAATGAAATAAAATAACATTTGAATAATTTTAGTATAATTTTTAAATAAATTGCTAAGAACAAAACAGGCAACGGAAATAGTGTATCCTGTACCTTTTGTTATTAAACAAATATGAATAAATATAAAATTTTATAAAAAAATGCAAGCAGAGTTTTAAGGAAAATTGCTAAGAGGTCACCAGAGAAAAACAAGGAAATTGTTATAAAATCTGGCCACATTTAGCGTCAAATCTGACCACAAAAGCCAAACAACTGCATGGCCGGGGTTACATAGCGCATTCCGTTTTGGTAACAGCGACTAAACGTTGTTCCAATGGAACAAAGTGTTCGTGTTATACCGATTTGGTATGACCATTCTGAATTGATAGTAAAGTAACAGAGTATACTGACACAGAGTATACTCCCAGTTCTATGTAGCCGTTTAAGAATAATATACACTTTAATAATCCTACTATACATACTATACTATACTATACATACTATATGTACATAGGGGGGTGTTAGTGCCGACATTAATGTATGGTAGTGAAAGTTGGGTATGGCAGAATAAACATCAGAGTAGAGTGAATGCAGTAGAGATGAGAGCGTTACGTAGTATGTGTGGTGTGAATTTGAGTGATAGAGTGAGGAACAGTGTAATTAGAGAGAAATGTGGAGTGAAAGAAGACGTAGTGATGAGGGTAGAGAAAGGTATGTTAAGATGGTTTGGGCATGTGGAGAGGATGGATGAAAGGAGATTAACAAAACAGGTGCATCAGGCGAGCGTAAATGGGACTGTTGGGAGGGGAAGACCTAGGCGAACGAATCTCGATCAGATAGCAGACGTTCTAGAGAAGGGCCAGGTCAAGAGTACCCTAAACCGACGAGAATGTATGAAGAATGTTATGAGAGTGAATGAAGCGAAAGAGGTATGTAAGGATCGTAGCAAGTGGAAATCCGTGGTCTCTGCCTACCCCTATGGGAAACAGGCGTGATTTTATGTATGTATGTATAATCCTACTAATATTATAAACGCGAAAGTTTGTATGGATGGATGGATGGATGTTTGTAACTCTTTCACGTAAAAACTACTGAATGGATTTTAATGAAACTTTACAATAATATAGCTTATACATCAGAATAACACATAGGCTACAATTTATAAAGATATTGTGTGACTAATCCTGCGCAGACGAAGTCGCGGGAACCAGCTTGTATACAATAACTAGTGGCTTCCCGCGGCTTCGCACGCGTTGAAGTGGTGAGCCGTAATTGAGCCACAAACATCCAAACATCGTAACTTTCGCAATGATTTGTATATTATTAGGGTAGGATACCTACGCAGGTATAAGAGATACCTATAGGCGTACATTACCTATATTAGGTAGGTAGGTAGGTACAGGTACTGAGTTTAGCACAAACATGACAAATACAACAAAGACAACCATACACGGAAAATATGTACTTATTTGTTCCTAGTTTCTACCCCAAAAACAAACGAAACGAAACAGCTTTACGACTTTGATCCCCAGACACGGTAGATACCCTCAGATCTATTCGTACCAACTCAAGATTCCCGTTTTAGAATGTCCCTTAAAAACATTGACGCCTTGTTGTATCCTTTTTACTTGAGCGCAACGAAGGAGGGTAACGTTTTAGGGGTTGTTTTCGAAAATCAAACTGTCTTTTTGTTATTTATCCACAGAACACATTTTCTTTTAGTTTGAAGTTAATTATACTACGCTTTAAAAATCTCCCATACGAACCTTGAAACTTTGTCAGTCTTTTGCACCCTTTGCAGAAGTGGTTTTAAAATACTGAAAACGTGATTTTAAATTATTTATTGTGGAGTATATTTACTTCAAGTTTGAAATCAATAGCACTATGCGTTAAAAATCTCCCATACTAACTTTTATCAGCCATTTGCACCCTTTGCAGGGGTAATTATCAAAAGTTAAAAGCGTCATTCTCAATTACTTATTTTTTGGTATATTTACCTCAAGTTTTAAATCAATCGCACCACGCGTTAAAAAACTCCCATAAAAACTTTGACATCCCTTTGCACACTTATTAAGGGTAGTTTTAAAAAACTAAAAATGCCTTTCCTATTTTTTGCCTTGGAGTACATGTACTCCAAGTTTCAAGGTTGTAGGTTCAAGGAATACTATTTTTCATGCAAACGTTTTCAACCCTATTACACCCTTAGGGGTTGAATTTCCAAAAACCTCTTCTTAGTACACCTCTACGCCATAAGACCTATGTACTCTTAAAATTTCAAGTCTCTAGGACCAGCGATCAAAAACCTCCCATACAAACTTTTACATCCCTTTGCGCACTTATCAAGGGTAGTTTTAAAAAACTAAAAATGCCTTTCCTATTTTTTTGCCTTGAAATATAAATACTCCAAGTTTCAAGTTTGTAGGTTCAAGGAATACTATTTCTCATACGAACGTTTTCATCCCTTTTTACACCCTTAGGGGTTGAGTTTCCAAAAATCCCTTCTTAGTACACCTCTACGCCATAAGACCTATGTACTTTTCAAGTTTTAAGTCTCTAGGACCAGCGGTCAAAAAACTCCCATACATACTTTTACATCCCTTAGCACACTTATTAAGGGTAGTTTTATAAAACTAAAAATGTATTTCCTATTTTTTTGTCTTGAAGTATATGTACTCCAAGTTTCAAGTTTGTAAGTTCAAGGAATACTATTTCTCATACGAACGTTTTCATCCCTTTTTACACCCTTAGGGGTTGAGTTTCCAAAAATCCCTTCTTAGTACACCTCTACGCCATAAGACCTATGTACTCCTCAAATTTCAAGTCTCTAGGTCCAGCGGTCAAAAAACTCCCATACATACTTTTACATCCTTTTGCACACTTATTAAGGGTAGTTTTAAAAAACTAAAAATGTATTTCCTATTTTTTTGTCTTGAAGTATATGTACTCCAAGTTTCAAGTTTGTAGGTTCAAGGAATACAATTTTTCATACAAACGTTTTCATCCCTTTTTACACCCTTAGGGGTTGAATTTCCAAAAATCCCTTCTTGGTACACCTCTACGCCATAAGACCTATGTACTTTTCAAGTTTTAAGTCTCTAAGACCAGCGCGGCAGCGGTCAAAAAACTCCCATACATACTTTTACATCCCTTAGCACACTTATTAAGGGTAGTTTTATAAAACTAAAAATGTATTTCCTATTTTTTTGTCTTGAAGTATATGTACTCCAAGTTTCAAGTTTGTAGGTTCAAGGAATACAATTTTTCATACAAACGTTTTCATCCCTTTTTACACCCTTAGGGGTTGAATTTCCAAAAATCTCTTCTTAGTACACCTCTACGCCATAAGACCTATGTACTTTTCAAGTTTTAAGTCTCTAGGACCAGCGGTCAAAAAACTCCCATACATACTTTTACATCCCTTAGCACACTTATTAAGGGTAGTTTTATAAAACTAAAAATGTATTTCCTATTTTTTTGTCTTGAAGTATATGTACTCCAAGTTTCAAGTTTGTAAGTTCAAGGAATACAATTTTTCATACAAACGTTTTCATCCCTTTTTACACCCTTAGGGGTTGAATTTCCAAAAATCTCTTCTTAGTACACCTCTACGCCATAAGACCTATGTACTTCTCAAATTTCAAGTCTCTAGGACCAGCGGTAAAAAAACTCCCATACATACTTTTACATCCCTTAGCACACTTATTAAGGGTAGTTTTAAAAAACTAAAAATGTATTTCCTATTTTTTTGTCTTGAAGTATATGTACTCCAAGTTTCAAGTTTGTAGGTTCAAGGAATACTATTTTTCATACAAACGTTTTCATCCCTTTTTACACCCTTAGGGGTTGAATTTCCAAAAATCCCTTCTTAGTACACCTCTACGCCATAAGACCTATGTACTCCTCAAATTTCAAGTCTCTAGGACCAGCGGTTTAGGCTGTGCGTTGTCTATATGTCAGTCAGTCAGTCAGTCAGTCAGTCAGTCAGTCAGGACTTTGATTCTTATAGTATTAAAGATATACACGTTTGCAGGACAATGTGTACGCTTCTATAACAAAGTCCCAAGCGAGATTCATCAGTTGTCGATTTGCAAATTCAAAAACATAATAAAAAGAAAACATTTAACAAAAGCTTACTATAAAATATCTGATTATCTGAAATAGATGACAAAAAAGCTTGGGACTGAACTATGCTCCAACTCATTACAAACACTAAACAATTAAGTACCATAGAAAAACTGTAAGAAAAATCATACAAAAAAACGCTAAGAACCAAGCCGTAAGTTTCAAGCCTATTCTTCTAGGCTTTGGTCGCGAGGAACTCGCGGTAGAATCACCTAGTATATAAGACGTTTCAAAGTGATCCTTGTGATTGTACTGAATAAAGACCGTTTTGATTTTTGATTTTGACTAATTTGTCCGTATTCTAACTGAGCTTAAACGAGACACGAGTGTAGAATGAGTGTGAGAGTAGAAAGTGCAAAATTTCCAAAAGACGGAAAAAGTCTTACGACCGAGACGTTCTGAATAAGAGACAAGTTGATAAGAATCATCCCAAAAATGTATTTATTTTTATTAAAAAACAACAACATAAACCAACTGAAATTTAACTCAACAGAAATGTAGATTTCAAAACTGGAATCATATTTTCATATTTTTTTGGTGGTAAATAAATATGTATATATAGATTTATTTCCATTACAATATAATATTTTGTATGTAAATTAAATATGTATGTAGATAATCGATGGAGGAGCATGGTCTCAAACTTTTAGGAAGTGGCCCAGCTGATGTTAAGGCAAAGACAAGATCTAATGTGACTCTCGCTCGCACGTTTCGACATGTTGAAAGATATAAAATCACTAAACTCATTTTCGAAAAAGTCGTAATCAACCATTTTGTATGCAATTTAACATTTGACATTTGTTTAAAAACTTTCAACATGTCGAAACGTGCGAGCGAGAAGTTGTTTGATAGTTGTCAGCCCCTTAAGTGATAACCATCACCTTATAGCCTTGCCTCGTTAGTCACACACGATAGGAACGTGCTCTACGATGCACTGCCATGCGTCTATCAACTTGAGGCATACATTATCATAAGCCTCATGTGCCTGTAATTTTAAACTCCCATATTAGGTACATAATTATTCCTTTTTAAATATTAATATCTATTGAACTTTAAACATCCTATCTCTAAAATTAGGACTATTTTATATACCACTAAGATACCGTTGGCTATCGTGGGATAGTTCAAAAACAACTGCCACAATTCTTAGAAGGCGATAATTATGATTTAAAAGTCAAAGTAATTTCATGTGATGTGTATCGTACATGGCTAGCTCGGATCGATCTAATAAATCTAGAATGTCGACAAAAAGTGTCGCAGCGGGCGATTGAACAGTTAAGTACAATGTATGTCATCGTTAGTGCGGGTACCTACGTTTTAGGGTCTACGGGACTTGCTGGTAATTTTAAATCAGCTTTATGTTTTGAAGTAAGTTTATGGGAAGTAATTATAACTTAACTAGTGGACTCAGCTCGGCTTCGGGTTAAACTCAGTAAAAGTAGAAAAGATTTTTTCATTGATGTTCAGCAAATTGTTGAAGAAACTACAGATTCGTTATGAATAACTTTTGTTGGCTAACCAAGGCGCAATTTAAGTGGCTTTTAAAGAATACTCGTGCCCGCGACTTGGTCTGCGCCGGATTAGTATTTCAAAATCAAAAAAAAAACAAAATATGTTTATTTTGTGTCACAAAAACAGAGGCAAAAATAAAATTTAAAGAAAAATACTGTGACATCAAAAACGGTCGTCACTCAGCTTTAAGCTGTAATAGTGTTTGATGCACTATTACAACGCTGGTCTTCCGTGACGCCGAGGCACACAGGCAGCAACTGCAGTGCACAGCACCATCATTTTCTCAAATAAATGGAAATAATAACAAGAGATCAGAAATAAATTAGGGTTAAAACAAAAGACACATTAAATTATAAAATACGGCAATATACATACATTCCTACTACTATTTTACTATTTCGAGTAGCTTATATTATATTTTGCACAATTCACACAATATCTTTATAAATTGTAGCCTATGTGTTATTCTGATGTATAAGCTATATTATTGTAAAGTTTCATTAAAATCCATTCAGTAGTTTTTACGTGAAAGAGTAACAAGCATCCATACTTACAAACTTTCGCGTTTATAATATTACCTCTAGTAGGATAATTGAATAAAATCGTTTTCTTTCGAAAATAATATTTGGAGCAGCTAGAATTTCTCAAAGTAGTCGGTACTCTATTTTTTTAACAATTAATGTCCACGACTGACTCAGGACCCACAATAATCGGATCTAAAGGTTACATTAATGCACTAAATAAAAAATAACGTTATAGAAGCAGCCAGTCATAATATTTTTATATTTTCATTGTATTTTGAAACTAAACTCACCACGATGCAAAGGCGTGGTCAGTTCTCTGAAACATCAACACGCCTAAGCTTTTAATATTACCATCGTATTTTTTCTAGTTTACCATAACTTTTTGTAGTTTCAAGGAAACGCATTATACCCTTCTTAGGCCTACGCAAGTGATAGAATACTTTAATAAGCTCCAGTTAGACTGTTATGGCCGCCTATCGTGTTCCCGCGGCTTTGTACGCTTGCTTGTTTTGACGTTGGACGTTCGATAGGTAAATTTAGTTCTTTTTTAGAGTTCCGTACCCAAAGGGTAAAGCGGGACCCTAACTAAGACAGCTGTCCGTCCGTCTGTCTGTCCGTCTGTCACCAGACTGTGTGTCTCATGAACCGTGGTAGTTAGACAGTTGAAATTTTCACAGATGATGTATTTCTGTTGCCGCTATAACAACCAATACAAAAAAAAACAGAATAAAATAAATATTTAAGGGGGCTCCCATACAAAACACGTGTTTTTTTGCCGTTTTTAAAGATAATGGTACGGAATCTTTCGTGCGCGAGTCCGACTCGCACTTAGCCAGTTTTTTATACTACTTGCTGATCGTACAAGCAAATGGCCCACCAGATGTAAAGTGGTAACCATCACCTATAACAAAGCATTGCATCGTAGGTCACGCACGAGGCATATACCTATACAGATGTTTGCTATATGTATCTGTGCTAAATTCCTAAAATATCTGTTTAACATTATTAACAACTTTTTTAGTTTCGTTGTTTGAAACAAACTGACAGTCACTCCCATTTAAACATCAGTGTGGAAGTATGGATGCACCTGTTTGGTGAAGGTACAAGAAGTGCCGTAAATCTGAATTGCGAATTCGTTAACTGTAGCAGTTAGTAACTTTTTATATTTTGTCCCGTTCGGCAAAGGTGTCTTGAAATAGGGGCAATTGCTTGTAGCGATAAAGTTTTAAGCTTCCTCAACCATCGACAGCGAGCAAGGTTAGTTTTTTTATGGTACTTGTTTAATGTCGGTAAGAAACAAGATGATAAATTCATCCATCATCAGCCTGTAGTAGTCTACTGCTGGACATAGGCCTCCCCTATATATTAATAGGAAGAACGATTCTGAGCCCTCTCCATCCATCGACTTCCCGCGAAGAGTAGCAGAGCTCTTTGTTAAGGGCTCGTCCGAGGAAGTACTACCACCACGCCTTTTTCTGCCGCCAAGCAGCAACGCTGTGTTTCGGTTTGAAAAGTGTGGTTGCCGGTGTAATTACAGGCACATGAGGCTTAACGTCTGTATGCTTCAAGTTGATGGACGTAGGGCAGTAGGGCACGTTCCTATATTCTTGCGTGACTTCCGAGGCAATGCTTTGTTATAGGTGTTTAACCACTTAACATCAGGTGGGCCATCCGCTTGTTCCATCCACAAGATGTATGAAAAAAAAAGATACTCGCGATGTCATTGGTCTATCGGATAGGAGGGCGTCAAACGCTTCGTCTTCCAGTTCGTGGTCGCCATTCGAGAACCTTTATTCCCCAACGGTGGTCAGTTCTTCGAGCTATATGACCTGCCCATTGCCACTTTAACTTGCTGAGAATTTATTTATTTAACTAGCGGCCGTCCGCGGTTAACAATATCCGGGTTTCCTTTTCGGACTCATAAGTTTTTGTAGCTGTAATATCCTGTACATCCTGTAATATCCAGGTCATCCAAATATCCAAACATCCAACTTTCGCATTTATTCATTCGAAAGATTGTTTAAATAAAATTTGTCATTTTAATTTTGTCTTAGAGCATATAAAAAAATCACATAATAAAAAATAGGCTAATTTGCCGCCCCTTTAAAATCTGCCGCCCTAGGCTCCAGCCTACTAAGCCTGCTAGTAAATCCGCCACATATCTGCCCTTTTCAAATTATGTCAATAAGTTTTATCTAAAGCTAGGCTTTCGTAAGTTATCGGAGCCCTTCTCGTACGTCAAAAAGGAACGTCACACCATACAGACGTGAGACAAGCTAATAGAGGGGAATATGGACAACGGACGCACCATGGATGACATACAATTGACTTATTGCCGGCTTCTTCGTCTTGTCATGTGACTATTCTTTCGCAACATGCCGTCAAATTGGCCTAAACATGAGAATCACGCGTCCATGTCCAGACCGATATTTTAGATTTGCTTTTGAATAGACAAGACTAGTCGAACGAAGGTTGCCCTGGATACGTCCATCGAGATTTATAGCTACTAGTACTTAGAGATATCAATGAGTCAATAACAAGTATTTTTTGAAAAGCTCGTTAGGAAGCGAAATTAGTATTGCGCGGGCGCGTCACATGTCTAAATCCTTCCATATGTCGCACGCGCCCTGGACACGTCACTCAAGCAAACTTTCTGTTCACCAACAAGTGTATGTAAGGGACCGATCTTTTTTGGATCGGCTCGTTAGCCAAAGGCGAAAATGGTATTGCGCGGGCGCGTCCCATGTCTAAATCCTTACACATGACGTACGACAATTTGCCCCGGACACGTCACTCAGTGTAATTGGCCGTTGGCCGCCATTAGCTAATGAGATCGATAGCATCGGTCGGCGTCGCAAAGCCGACCGATCGCCGACGTCGAGTGCGCCCCGTTAGGTGCCTGCAGATGACAGCCCGCAGGCGACAAGACGGATTTAACTCGGCGTCACTTGTCCAGATGGAAGATAGTCGATGTGCGAACAGATCGGATCGCGATGCAAGTCGCCGACTGTTATGGTAAAGTTGGTATTTCAACGGATTATAATAGAATGAAGCTGTCAGTCTGTATGCTAGCTGTTTGCCAGTTCCGCAACGATAACAGGTAATATTTCTGTGTCTTATATTTCTGCATCGATTAAACGCAAAAGGTCGGTGGTGTCATGAAATGACTTTGATACGGACCGATCGACGTTTGTACGAGTTTATACAATAGCAAATTAACTCGGACAGAAAACCTCTAATTAGAAATACCTTAAAAGTACACAAAATACTTAGTATGCGTCGTATATATTGAACTTAACAAAAGAAATGTCACAGCTTAGCAGGCCATTACTAGTTTAACTGATATTGAAAACAAAATAATTATTATAACTTAATGGGCTCTCCCTTAAATAATCCAAAGGTCTCACCTTGCCCAGCAGCGGGACGACATGACTTTAAAACAAAGAGAAGGCGCTCTATCGCTCAATTAACTAATCGGACTAATTCCTTTACATTATCGACATAATAAAATTCAAGCATATCTAGATTATGTTTTTGTACTAGATTTATTGTTGTACACCCAGAGAGTCAAATCCAGTTTTTGCACCTCAGATAGTGCAGAATAAGCCTCAAGATTTCATCTGAATACTCCCTATGCACTTTAACTAGACAAAGCCTAGGCCCGGGAGCCAGCCTCTTTATCCTGACGTTGAACTAATGAAGCCACCCGACGACGCTCGCGATTTATAGTCCGACACGTCGCCGTAACGACCAGACATCAGTTTTTGTCAAGCCTTTACAAATAGCGCGATCTGCAGTCCAGTTGTAGAATGCTTTAGATTACATTGGTTTGTTAAGCTTGTGCTCGTTTCGTAGTGTTTTGATTGCTGATAAGTGATGCTGTTGAATTACAATTTATAGGTAAAACATTTATCTCATTCATCATAGCCTTTTCATTATCAGTGAGACCACTTTTTAAAAGCAACTGATATAACGATTTGTAATTTTTCAAGAGAAATATTAACGATGCTAGGCTGTTCAATAGTCTTGGTATATAATTTTGTTGTAGATAAAATGTCAACTTTTTTTATTAAGGGGCTGACAACTATCAAACAACTTCTCGCTCGCACGTTTCGACATGTTGAAAGATATAAAATCAATAAACTCATTTTCGAAAAATCGCATTCAACCATTTTGTGTGCAATCACATTGCACACAGTTTAGTAAAAATTTCATTTTGATCGATACAAGTTTTCCTAGTTTTCGACATGTTGAAAGATATAAAATCACTAAACTCATTTTCGAAAAATCACAATCAACCATGTGCAATTACATTGCACACAGTTTAGTAAAAATTTCATCTTGATCGATACATGTTTTCCTACTCAAAAGTTTGCTTTACTAGTTTTCGTACATAACTTAACTTTTAAGCAGGAAAACTTGTATCGATCAAAATTAAATTTTTACTAAACTGTGTGCAATGTGATTGCACACAAAATGGTTGATTGCGATTTTTCGAAAATGAGTTTAGTGATTTTATATCTTTCAACATGTCGAAACGTGCGAGCGAGAAGTTGTTTGATAGTTGTCAGCCCCTTAACTATATTTTTTAGTTCAATAGTGCCTATGGGTACATTACTCACATAGGCACTTTATGTGGTTGGTGGTGGTTTGAATTTTCACTACAAAACGAATCCGTAATATGTACTACCTTCCTATCTATAGCATCCATTTCATAAACTAAGTTAATTTACGAGTATAATGACGCAAAGTGTTAACTTATTATTTGTAATTGTATTTTGTTTAAGTAATTTAACTAAAATACTATTCCATTTTCTATAACACAAAACCGGTAGCTCGCAAAATGCAACTTGAAATAAATGAGGGTAGAATATAATCGCACGTGGTCGCATGCAAATGTAAGCGCATTAAAATGCGCGATGGCGGAAGCGCGCACGCGAGGTCGCGGGTCGCCGTATCGCCACGCGCCATTGTCCCGGCTACTGAGTCTTACGTCGTATCACCACGATACACTACTATTTAAGGACAGTTCCTACTAATGTGACAAACACATCAGTATCCAAGTATTTGTGGTTTGATAAGGCAGTTTGGACTGAACAGGTTGGGATATAATTAAATTTATATTTTGTACATTATAATTATTGACTAGTTTCGCAGACAAGGATTGAGAGACAACTCACTGGACGAATCTCTACTCACATGTCAACTAAAACAGATGAACAAATCAGACAGCGGTTAGGATTATTGTTTTATAAACAGATCGATCAAGAAGCAATGTAAAAAGAAAAAAAAATGACTAATTATGTAACTGTAGGTAGGTATATATTGCAATATCTTTTAATGCAATAAATATACTTTAACTTTGACTTTCTTAAATCTAAAACGCGTGTTTCAGAACAGTTTCTATATATACATCTTAGTTATTAACATGATATCGCTTATGAAGCTCGAAAAAGTGACGACGAAGTGAATGAGCTTTAGGCGGCTATTCTGTTACTCTTTTTGTAATTTCGTTCGTGGAATATAATTGATCGTGTCTATAAAACCCCACGGGCATTTATTTATAAACTACACATTTGAAAACTATGGTGTTCCTAAGACGCCCAGTTTTGTATTTATTTTCCTGTCATGGTCACCCTACGGGTATCGTCTCACGATCCGTTGAATCGCCGTGTACCAGTGCCAAGTTCCCTCACTACGTTCTCTGAGCGAATCGTCGAAACATACTAACAGAATGACCGCGATTTTGCCAATTTGCTTTTCAGTTGCCGCATCAAAGAAATAACTTTTAGAAGTGGTCAATTGACTAATCTTATTGGCAGTACGGCATTCCCTAATATGATAATTTCAACACGTTTCTATGTTCCTATATTGTGGTAAGAGAAGCGGTTACAAACGGTTAAAAGTGAAATTCATAGTCATTACAAGTGAATTAAATGGATCACTTTGAATCGTCTTAAATCAAGGGCCATTTCCACGCTCAAGCCAAGAATAACCGACAACAAACAGCTTGGGTGCTACCGTTTTTTAGTATACCTAATACAATACAGATTTTGTTTTGTATAAATAGAGATAGATGTTTAATACCAACTACTGCAAAATGTGGGTCTGAGCCAAATGTAATGTTTGGACGTATTTCTGACTAATTAAGTAAGAGTAAAGTAAGAGTTCGTACTTGGTACTAAGAGGTCTGAGTGAATATCTGCTACAGTGCCTGGTGATCAAAGTCGTGAAGCTGTTTCAGTTTTTTTTCAGTTTCAGATATATATTGCGATGTTTGAGACTCAATCACGCTATAACGGCAGGCCGAATCTGAATAAAACTCCTCTCCGGCGTAGTTGCGTTAGTGGTTGGCGAAGTGGTGGACAAGGGTCCCGATGCATAGAGAAATAATCTGGCCCTCACCCCCTCTTTCCACATAACTTGAACTTATATTGGCCTTTAAAATAAATCTTAAAAAAATGTGAGCAGGCTCAATGTTTTCCAGCTTCGGAAGCTGGCTGAACCTCTCTTTTCAAAGCTTAGGTTAGAGGGCCCCCTGAGCTCCGGGGCCCTGGTGCACTGCACCACCTGGCCCTACGATAGCTACGCCACTGCTCCGGCGTCACGAAAGATCAGCGTTATAGTGCTGCCTCAAACACTATCATTGTATGCCTACGCCTCACTTAACTTCAATAATATATTATATGACATTGTAAAAGGATCATACAAAAGAACGGTAGGAACCAAGCCGTAAGTTTGTTGCCTGTTCTTCTAGGCTTTGGTCGCGTGGAACTGGCACCTAGAGT
Organism: Chloroclysta siterata; assembly: GCA_932294275.1. Lineage (NCBI taxonomy): Eukaryota > Metazoa > Arthropoda > Insecta > Lepidoptera > Geometridae > Chloroclysta > Chloroclysta siterata. Next base: position 13,959,598 of record OW028603.1, on the reverse strand, counting down.
CACCTAGCTTTAAGACGTTTCAAAGTGATCCTTGTGATTTTATTGAATAAATACCTATTGACTTTTGACTTTTGACTTTATTGCACAAAGCTGTGACGACCGATTTCATTGTCCTAACCAATATTGTTCTTTATCTACGCCATCGTTTTTGTGACACAAAATTAACGATTTTGATAACTTGGTATCTAATAAACTAAATTAATATCACAATATTTTGTGATATTAGTTTATTAGATACTTTCAGTTGGCATATCAATTATACAGTTCATTAAAGTAATATTCTCTTCTACAAGGTGTTCCATAAGTTGTGTATATAAACTTCAGGGGGCTAAAGTACCCATCAATATGAACAACTTTTTCTAAGGAACCAACACTGTGAACGCGAAAAAAAAAACAGCTGTTTCATACAAAAGTTCAATACCTACTAAAATGTATGAAACAGCTGTTTTTTTTTTCGCGTTCACAGTGTTGTTTCCTTAGAAAAAGTTGTTCATATTGATGGGTACTTTAGCCCCCTGAAGTTTATATACACAACTTATGGAACACCTTGTATAATCCGAATACCAAGCAAAGCCGCGAGTAGAAGCACTAAGTAAATAAATAAACATACCGTTTGTGGCGTCGTGAGCGCCTAACGGCAAGTTGCTAAATAAACAATAACAGTAATCGCGTCAACTCGTAAACAGTCGCGTTCATCGCTCGTGCCGATCGTATCTCTTCTTACTTACCTGCCATGGATGTATGTAGGTACAGAGGAGGCTTGGTTCTCAATTCGACTGTATTTTTTTTGTGACGACGTTACGCGATTAATTCCTATTATGAATTGATCTTAATGACTCTTTTTTTGTTTAGAAAAATCATAATAATGTAATATAAATTTATCGAAATAGATAAATAAATATTAGTGGACTTTCCACACAGCACTATCTAGCCCCAAACTAAGCCAGAGCTTTTAATATGGGAACCAGATAACTGATATAATACATAAATACCTTTTTTTTGTAAATATATACTTCCTACTAATATTATAAACGCGAATGTTTGTAAGTATGATGGATGGATGTTTGTTACTCTTTCACGTAAAAACTACTGAATGGATTTTAATGAAACTTTACAATAATTTAGCTTATACATCAGAATAACACATAGGCTACAATTTATACAGATATTGAGTGACTAATCCTGCGCAGACGAAGTCGCGGGCACCAGCTTGTATAATATATAATAACACCTAGACAGAGAACAAACATCTATGTTCATCACACAAATGTTTGTTCTCGGTGGGATCGAACCCACGGCCTACTGCGCAGCTGTTCACTACCAACTGAGCTGCGAAGGCCGTCTGTGTATTTAGAAACTTTTTTTGATATTTCCCTTTTCTTGGATATGTTGTTCTGTATGAGTAACAAGTCTGTGGCCCGCACGCGCCACGAACTCAGCCTTGGGTTTGTTATAGCACATTGTAGTTAGCTCGTGATCTCGTGGTCTTATTTTCTTTGTAAACTGCTGCTACTTTTTTTTTATGTAAAAGGAAAGTTCATCTACAAATAAAGCTACTATACTTTTTCTTATCGTGTCACTAGTTTCTTTCGAAACAACGTGGTGAAAGGGTTTTAAGTGCGCCTCAAAAAGGATACTATACTAATAATCATCTTAAAGTGTGTCTCACTTAAAGTGTCGAGAAATACTAGGCCTAAAAAAGGCCTATAACCTAAAAAAATATCTGAATTGACTCTGCTTTTTTATAAAGAGATTTAAGTTCGTAGTGTGAAGCTACTATTATTTAAAAGGTATTTTATCTATCTAACACTGGCAAGTAACGACGGAGAGGTGCCATAAATGGAGCGAGAAGATTTAAGCATTATTTTAAACTGGACGCTTTTAAATAAGATTAACGACAGGGCTCCTTTTTAAAAAATATAGCAGTAGCTCTTATGAAGTCGTCGATTGTCGATTAAAATCGATTTACAAAAAATCAAGCTTTATTGACATCGCGACAATATACTAGCATGACAGACAGCGATAGCGATTGTTTATTGAAGAAGCTACCGCTATTGCTGTTGCTTGTTCTTAGATAATCCATCGATAAAGAGTCCTTGGAGCCAGGGTGGTCGGTTTCAGAGGAACTTCCTACCGCGAATACTAAGGCTGTGGAATGATCTTTCCGCTGAGGTTTTCTCAAAAGACTATAGTAGATAGATTGACTATAGACAAAAAAGTATGGGGTTCTTCAAGAGCGTTTTAAAATTTTAACGAGTCGGCCGCGCGCTCGAGATTTCTGTTATTCCAGGCGTTTATACGTACAGTAACCGCTTTCCATCAGGGCGAGCCGTAAGCTTGTTTGTCTACTTTGTTGTATACAAATAAAAATGCCTTTGTGTCAGTAGTACCACTGATTTGTACCATTGATAGTACAAGTGACACAACTTTGTATCCTTAGTACCATTAAAGAAAAATGAGGATATTCCTCCGTATTGTTAACCTATACCTATGGAACTAGTGATACAACCTTGTATCTCAAGTACCATTAAATAAAAGTAAAGATATTCCACGTTATTTCATTTTTGACATGCATTTATTTTGTGTTGTCACAAAGATATAAAATGAAAAAATAAAACCGACTACTGGCGTAATTTTTTTAGGAATTGTGGCACATTAATTTCACCATTAATGAACTGCATTTGATCCACCCCGGATCGGGCGCCAACGTAGGTTCAAAATCAAAATCAAAACGGTCTTTATTCAGTACAATCACAAGGATCACTTTGAAACGTCTTATATACTAGGTGAATCTACCGCCAGTTCCTCGCGACCAAAGCCTAGAAGAACGAGCAAGAAACTTACGGCTTGGTTCCTAGCGTTTTTTTGTAAGATCCTTTTTACAATTTTATTATGGTACCTGTTAATATATTGTATAGTGTTTTAATGAGTTGGAGCATAGATCAGTCCCAAGCTTTTTTATCTATTTTTATAGTAAGCTTTTGTACAAAGTTACCTTTTTATTATGTTTTTGAATTTGCTAATCGTTAACTGGTGAATCTCGCTTGGGACTTTGTTAAAGAAGCGTACACATTGTCCTGCAAACGTTTTTACTGCTATGATTTTTCAGTCATAAATTAAATTTGGTACTAAATTACTATTCAGCTGTAGAAATAGTAATAACACAAAAAATATACCTTAATGTGGGAGCAAAAGGCCAAAGTTGGAGTTACTTTGACAAAAAAAAACTTAACAGAAAATGCATGCGCTTTTAAAGTTGACTTCAAAATAGGAATGTGACTCCAACTGACCTTTTAAGTACTCAAATAAAAAAACATAAATAACTGAAAATACTTTATTCGAGGTTTCCAAAACTACAAAATAAAGGTATTAAATAATATCCTTAAAAACTAAATTGCAACTTTAAAAGTACGCGTATAAAGATCATTAAATCGCTTACTTAAGTGCAGCGGGGGTCACATTCCTAAGCGTACTATCCCTATGGGTAACAAAATAAAATAAGCCTCCATAAAGTTTTACAAAACACTTGCCTTTACCCACATACCTACGCTATTTATGTCGCATCTTTTGTCAAGCATCCATACTTCAAGCAGAGTAGGTACATGTACTTGGACATCACTATAATTAATTCGGTCAAGTGCGATCCTTTGCAATGTAGTGTGACCACGAGTAAAATGGATTCCTCTTGTCACACCCGTGTGACAATCTGGTGTGACCACGAGTGCGCAGTGCCTATATCGCAGTCTCAAGACTAAAGCCTATTTATTTAACCATATTTCTATGACCGGTATGTTGCCTGTGATCACTTATAGAACTGAGACATGGTCGCTGACTATTGGCCTCATCAACAAGCTTAAAGTCACACAACGGGATATGGGGAGAGCTATGCTGGGAGTTCACTACTTGATAGAATCAAAAATGAGGAAATTCGTAGACACTTTGGCTCTACGAATTTCCTCATTTTTCCTCTTCTCTTGTCGTGCCACTAGTTTCTTTCGAAACAGTGTGGTGAAAGGATTTTAAGTGCGCCTCAAGAGGCTCCTTTCGAGCACTTGACACATGTTATAGAACTTATTTTTTAGGTTCTACGACATGCCGGTTTCCTCACGATGTTTTCCTTCACCGTTTGAGAGTACTGGCATTGTGCACATAATTTTTTAAGCAGAAAAACTCATTGGTGTACGACCGGTTTCGAACCCACGACTTTAGGATCGGAAGGCGGGGCCGCTACCACTAGACCACCAGTGCTCTCATTTTTCCTCAACCGGCATAGCTCGCAGAATTAGCATGTTGAAGTGGAAACTGATGGGGAATAAAAATTCTTGAATGGCAACCACAAAGACGAAGCGGGGGACGCCCTCCTAACAGATGGACCGACGAATATCGCGGGATTCGTTGGATGGAGAGGAGAGGGCTCAGAATCGTTCTTCCTGGATATGTATAGGGGAGTGTGTCTTATTAAGACCATATGTATCCAATGCTAAATAAAAGCTGAGTAAAGTATCATTATATCTATAGTAACTTATCTATAAAAATGTAAAAAGCAGTCTATTCCAACGCAATAGAGATCATTTTAAACTACATTGCGATATATCACATAAGAAAATGCTGTATTTAGGAAATATAAAAAATACGTCAAGAGTTATTCACATCAACGCGTAAACTTATAAAAATTAAATAATAAATCTCTAGCAATTATTAAGTCCAGGTCTCCACCGCGAGCGGAGCGGAGCCATTAAGGACTCCGTTTAACTCGCAAAAATATACCGCGTACTTGTATTTCCACCAACAAATAGTCGAGCGGAAAGGACTAAGCGAGCAGAAAGTGTTGAAATGAACTATCTCAGCTCTTTTTCCTTTTGCAGAGGAAATCTAAAGATAAAACTCTTTGTTGGTGGAAATGTAAACCTATTTCATTAAAAAGGAGTCCGTTCCGCTAACCATTTCTCGCTCATTATCCTTTCGCGGTGGAGATCGGGCTTTAGGGTTCCCAAGCCAATGGCCAAATCCTTATGCCCATTATACACTTTTGTAAATACAATGTTATAGTAGCGAGTTGGTTGCAACGTCAATACTTATTATCTAATAGTAGTACAAATAAAATAGATACAAAAGCGAAAAATACGCATGCACTAATCTAAAACATCGGAAATCTCTTCAAGATTCTTCGGAATAGGTTCCTGGGAAACCTGAGAGGATAACTACAGTGCATTAGTATTAAGCCATGAGCTATTTTCAGTGTTTATCAGTCTTTAAGCCATGACGGGGCTTTTGGCTTAAAAAACTTATAACCAGAAATTTCTTCCTTATACGAGGATTTTAGTCATTAGCTTTTGCTTAAAACAGGCATCAAGCCATGACAGGAGGCCTTTGACCTGAAACCTGTCACCAAAGATCTACCGACCACTAAGATTTTCTTCATAAACCTTTATTTCAGCGTACAATCGTCTAACAGTAGCTAAGCCATGACGAAGGTTGGTCCGAAAACTGTTTTACCAAAGCTAACCGTACAAGAGTATTTATCATAAGCCTGTTCCATCGTATAGTTTAACATTCGTTAAGCCATGACGGAGACCTTTGGTCTAAAGCCACGAACTTAGCGCATAAAATAATAATCGATCGCTCTACCATTGACCAGCCTCTTCCAAACTGCGTCCATACATCCAGAGATTGTACTAAACTGGCCCTCCATATAATCATCATAGATACCCATACAAGTATCAGCTAAATATATATAAATGCTATAGCACATTAGGATCAGACAAGTGATCAAAAGAAAAGCAAGGATCAAAAAATAGCAAGCAACGAACATTAGCATACGCGCCTCCTGGACTTTGCGAGTGTCGGCGGCAGGTGGCGCCACTTTCTGTTCTTTTTTCGGCTGCGTCTGTGGACAAAGGTCGAAAATCAGGACCAAAGTACTTAATACTCAATACAACGTGTAACATAATACCCCTATAACCCTGGAAGTAGGGTATTCTACAGGTCATGGAGAACAACTTATGATAAAAGGCTTTTGAAATTTCGAAGTTTTTATTCATTAAATGCCTCTTAAACTTTCCGCCGCACAACGTGTCGCAGCCCTATTTACAGCTGTTTTTTGACCTTTAATTGTGTGTAAACGCAAATAGCGTATGTACCAAGGTCACGTACACATTATCAGGGTTTTTGCAAATTTCTGAGACAATTATAATGTAACTTTTGTAAGGGAATTTCGAAAACGAAGTATTCAAACTTTGCACAAGTATTCCAGTGCTTGGTCTGATCTCTTGGTCTTTGGTCTTAAAGGGGTATTATGTTACACGTTGTATATTTTTCTTGCACATGGTTTTGTTTATACATAGTTGCTAGGTGTTCACATAGACCCTTCAAAGGTATTTCTTCCAGGCAACCTTAAAGTTTATATATCACTACATAGTATAAAACAAAGTCGCTTTCTCTGTCCCTATATCCCTATGTATGCTTAAATCTTTAAAACTACGCAACGGATTTTGATGCGGTTTTTTTTTATAGAAAGAGTGATTCAAGAGGAAGGTTTATATGCATAATACAAGCATAATCTCTTAGGGATAACCCACAATAACCGTGCGAAGCCGGGGCGGGTCGCTAGAATAAGATAGACATACCTTTGCCATATACAAGTCGTAAGGCAATAGTTTGATGCGTGAGTTGCCTTGCAATCCGCGTAAAACGATACGCGCCTGATCGCGTCGCGACAGCGCCACTATCGCGTGAGTGTCGTCCAGGAACTGACAAACCACGGGACCTGAAACAAACTCTTGTGAATTCCCTACAGGGTACTCGCGATACGGAACTAACTATAGACATTTTTATTAGGCCAAGGGTTCCCACTTGATAATAACTAGAGATCGGATAATCGGATGCATTTTTTTTTTTATACCATTAGCTAATGGAACAAGCAGATGGCCCACCTGATGTTAAGTGGTAACCATCACCTATAACAAAGCATTGCCTCGTAAGTCACGCACGATAGGAACGTGCCCTACGATGCACTGCCCTGCGTCCATCAACTTGAGACATACATTGTTAAGCCTCATGTGCCTGTAATTACACCGGCAACCACACTCTTCAAACCGAAACACAGCGTTGCTGCTTGGCGGCAGAAAAAGGCGTGGTGGTAGTACTTCCCCGGACGAGCCCATCACAAAGAGCTCTACTACTCTTAAATCTTTGGAACTAAAGACGGTACTTTAAGGTATTTACTAATTTCCATTGTTTTCAGTCTTTAGTAATGATTTTTTTGGTTCATGATTTGTGAAACAATAGACGATTGTAGATTACCGACTAATCCATTCCTTTTCAATCCTTTTCTATCTTTCTACTTTAAATAAATACGAAAGTTACGACATTCGTATTTGTAACTCCACCACATCCTCATTTAACCGATCGGAGTGGAATTTAGGAGACATAGTTCGTACCTGGATTAGAGTATTGATTATCCCGATTCTTTTTAAGGTTCCGTACCCAAAGGGTAAAACGGGACCCTATTACTAAGACTCCGCTGTCTGTCTGTCTGTCCGTCTGTCACCAGGCTGTATCTCATGAACCGTGATAGTTAGACAGTTGAAATTTTCACAGATAATGTAATGTATTTCTATTGCCGCTATTACAACAAATACTAAAAAACAGAATAAAATAAATATTTAAGGGGGCTCCGATACAACATACTTGATTTTTTTGCCGTTTTTATAGATTATGGTACGGAAACCTTCGTGCGCGTGACCGACTCGCACTTGGCTGGTTTTTTATTTATCCATGGATTTAGAACAAAATCATACCATAAGCACTGAACAGCAAGTTGATATCATTCCTCGTCCATTCCTTGGGGAAAGTCAGGTGAAACACGTGCTCTCTCGATGGTGTCGCTGAAATCATAACTAAATATGAGACTGATTTTAGGTGGCACCTTTACTTATACATATAGACATTCATTAAGATCCTTACACAAAAATATCCGTACAAAAAATATTTATTTATAAAACAGACAATCTGGACAGCCTTCACTGCTCAGTTGGTAGTAGCTCTGCCTTCTGCGCCGTAGGCCGTGGGTTCGATCCCCACCGAGAACTAACATTTGTGTGATGAACATAGATGTTTGTTCTCTGTCTGGGTGTTATATAATATTATAAGTATGTATTTACAAAAAAAAAAGTATATATGTATTATATCAGCTATCTGGTGTCCATATTACAAGCTTTGGCTTAGTTTGGGGCGAGATAGTGCTGTGTGGAAAGTCCACCAATATGTATAAAAAAAAAAATAAAAAAAAACTCACACATTCTCAAAATGTTAGAGTACATTCGTGGATTGCCGTATCTATTGCTGGTTTGTCATTTACTTGTTTCTTAGCACAAAAAATATAAAACTTGTTTTTATACTTCTGTCACTGTTTATCTTTACCCATTTTTTAGGGTTCCGTACCCAAAGGCGGGACCCTATTACAAAGACTCCGCTGTCCGTATGTCGATCCGTCTGTCACCAGGCAGTATCTCATGAACCTTAATAGTTAGACAGTTGAAATTTTCACAGATAATGTATTTATGTTGCAACTATAACAATAAATATTTAAGGGGACTTCCATACAAAAAACGCTATTAATTTTCCGTTTTTATAGATAATGGTACGAAACCCTTCGTGCGCGAGTCCGATTCGCACTTGGCCGGTTTTTTAATACAACTTGTTGATGAAACAAGCAGATGGCGCACCTGATGTTAAGTGGCAACTTCTTCATCTGGTCGTCTCACAATTTTTTTTTCGAAACATTTTAACTATTTTTAAGCGCGCCTCAAAGAGGTTCCTTTGAAGCACTCAAATAGGCTCTTTTCGAGCACGATATGAAAGTGCGATGCACTTTCCTGCGTCAATTAACTTGAGGCATACAGATATTAAGCCTCATGTGCATGTAATTTCACCGGCACCCTTTAAACCTAAACACAGCAACGCTGCTTGGCGGCTGAAGTAGGAATGACGGTAATACCTCCCCAGACGAGTCACATAGAGCTCTACCACTTAATATCCATATAATTTTTCATAAGGCTGCTTTTTAACGCGTCAAGTTCAAAACATCAAAAGTTCACCAGACACGAGGTACTCTGCCCTTGTAGCAAATGCTGAATGGCTACCTTTTTTGTCGTCATATTAGATGTAAGTTTCTTTTACATTCTGTAACAGTTTTAAGTATTTTTGACGTGACAACGTCTAATAAATCGATGAACGCCGGCTGCATGCACGAAAAGGATGACTCATTGTCCCGTTACGCTCATTGTTGTCACGTTAAGGGCCGGTTTCACCATGCTCTGTTAGATTAACAAAGGATTAAAGGGCCGTTAAATATGTGAAAATGTACGCGTTTGACAGCTAAGGTTAGATTTAACGGTCTTTTAATCCTTGATTAGTAACTAACAGAGCATGGTGAAACCGGCCCTAAACTATCCCAACTTTACAGGCAACCAATTTTATGACGCAAAATAAACTTTTTTTATATTCTACTCACGGTCAGCGCCATTCAGATTCATATAAGGCGAGTCCTGATGCGCAGTCTTGGCCAGAAACAGCTTGTTCAGGAACGGCTTGATGACGGGCGAAGTGGGGGAGGCCCGCACATTCTCCTCCCCCCGCATCTTGGAGAGGTGCGTGTGCATGGACAGGAAGCAGAGGCCGGTGATGAAAGCGTCGTAACCTGCCTCGTGGTGCTTGTCCTCCGCTTTCTGGTAGCCTCTACCTTCGTTTGATCCTGAAAGTTATTGTAAGGATTATGCACAAAACGGAAGGAGCCAAGGAAGTTTTAATATGTACAACATGCTGATGGAACCAGTACCCCAAGTATGAGTTTTGCTTACCATACATGACTCTTTCGAAACAGTGTGGTGAAAGGATTTTAAGTGCTAATCATAGAGGCTCCTTTCTAGCACTTGACACGTTTTAAGAACTTTTTAGGTTCTTTTACATGCGGGTTTCCTCACGATATTTTCCTTCGCCGTTTGAGAGTACTGGCACTACGCACATCAATTTTCGAACTGACAAACTCATTGGTGCACGACCGGTTTTGAACCCACGGCCTTAGAATCGGAAGGCGGTCACAAAACCACCAGTGCTCTAGTCTGATCTGACTCATCTGATGTAAAGTAGTAGTAATTTCACCGGCAACCACACCCTTTAAAAACCGGAACACAGCATCGCTGCTTGGCGGCCGAAATAGGCATGAACTTTCCCAGACGAGCCACACACAATAGTAGATTGTTTACCAAGGGAGCAAACAACTATTTTTATGGCGAGAGTGTTTTTTGAATCCAGAGCGGAGCGAAGGATTCTAGAGTAGAATCCCGAGCGTAGCGAGGGATTCTACAGTAGAATCCTAAGCGTAGCGAGGGATTCAAAGTACTTCACTCGAGCTTAAAATAGTGTTGCTCCCGAGGTGGACACTCTACTTTTTATCACCCTCTATGAGAAAATAACTTAGTGCAACTTATGAATAATCTTAATCATAGTCACAAATTCACGAAGTCACATAGTCACAAAGTCACAAAGTCACAAAGTCACAAAGTCACAAAGTCACAAAGTCACATAGACACGGAGTCACATAGTCACATAGTCACATTGTCTATGTCTCATAGTCATAATCATGTATTTATTGTAATTTTATTTATTTATTTTATTTAGTTCAGGCGCTTTTTTTTTATCATCAAGCCTGCTTGTTCATACAGTGTTCGTGATCTCTTTGGTGATTGGAACTTTTACTCAATAAGCACATTCCAAATTCAAATCACTTTACCGCCCTTGGGCGGTAAAGTATTTTACCGCCCTTGGGATCAAAGTGCTATTATGCTACCTGTTTTCGAAGAGCAAACTATCTATTTTCGAATTGATGTGATAAAAAAGAGTTTTTCTTGCGCTTAAAAGTTCATTATGAATTCAAAAATTACAGGAACGGCATAGTAAAAACTTACTAACCTATTATAGAGAAAACGCCTTGAATATTATTACAGCAATCACTACATCTACACGACCGAACTAATAAATGAATAAAAACATTCCGAGTACGTACCAACTTTTGGCAGCGAAAAAGGAGCTTCAGACAGCGTTGCCATCAGATGATTAAGAACAGTGGAGTTCACCTTATCCTTGAACGGTGGTAGACTGGACATGTACTTTGTATCTAGCAAACTGGAAACACATACATACAAATATAATGAATAACTAATGTATAGTTGTAGTCATGCAGACATAAAGTGAGAGCGCTTGTAAACGTCCGTTTTCTTCACCGGATAACGGACCGTCAATTAACGGATATCCTTGTACACATATATTTTTTTTTACCGGATGGATGTTAGCTTGGACTGCCGTCTAAATGCGCTAGATTATAAAAAAGCTAAATAAATTTAAACAAATTACGCTCTTTCTTACGCCGGACCGGTACATCCGCCGTAAATTGATCGCCGGACCGATGTCCGGTGCATGTACACACATTCATTATAAACCATACACCACCGCGAATCCGTTAAAAAACACGGTCCGTTATCCGGTGAAAAAAACGGACGTTTACAAGCGCTCTAAGGCTCTTCTACACTACCCGTAGATGTCCAATGAGGTGACTAAGATACTTTTTTTTTTTAATATAACTAGCTGATGGAACAAGCAGATGGCCCACCTGATGTTAAGTGGTAACCATCATCTATAACAAAGCATTGCCTCGTAAGTCACGTACGATAGGAACGTGCCCTACGATGCAGTGTCCTGCGTCCATCAACTTGAGGCATACGGATGTTAAGCCTCATGTGCCTGTAATTACACCGGCAACCACACTCTTCAAACCGAAAAACAGCGTTGCTGCTTGACGGCAGAAAAAGGCGTGGTGGTAGTACTTCCCCGGACGTGCCCTTCACTGAGCTCTACTACTCTTTAACTTTTTTTTCTTTATATTGCTTGTTGATGGGACATGCCTGATTTAAGGTGGTAACCATCAACAATAACAAAGTAATGCCTCGCAAGGCACATAATAGGAGCGTGCCCTGCATCCATCAACTTGACGCATACAAATGAAGCTTCATGTATCTCTAATTTCACCAATGACCACACCCTTCAAACCGAAACACAGCAACGCTGCTTGGCGGCAGAAAAAAGCCTTGTTGGTAGTACTTCCCTGAACGAGCCACACAAAGAGCTCTACTACTCAAACTCAACTCAACAAAAATAATACTTTTTTAAATGTAACTGTTTTACAAAATTTAAGCCTTATCTGTTCGGCGGAGGGCATTGGTATGATTTTCACAGGGTTGTCCAATCAGGAAATATCGAAATTGTTATACATAAACCCAATTTAATAAGATACTGTAATGTTTGTTACTCATTTTAATAAATTTCATTTCATGTCAACTTTATTCCGAACTGCAGTACGAACCTCGGAAACATGCAATGTGCGAACTCCTTGAAGGCGTGGTAGTCGTCTGGCAGCGGTTGGAAGAAGTTGTTCAGTGTATGTATTACATCTAGTAGCATATTGTGTCCAATCACCAGCTTCTCCTGGAAAATCCAAAGGGTTTTTCATTTATTCAACTCCATTAGGGTACTCTTGAATGTTATGAGAGCGAATGAAGCAAAAGAGGTAGTAGGTATGTCAGGATCGTAGCAATTTGAATCCGTGATCTCTGCCTACCGCTATGGTAAACAGGCGAGATTTATGTGTGTATGACTGTATGCGTTAGGTATTATCAGTTTGAAGCATAGCGTGTGCTGTCTTATAAATTTGATTTTGTTTACTTTTTTCTGTTATGGCTACGCCTCACAAAATTCGATTGGCACCACACTGGAGCTTCAATATTGTATTATATTACATTGTAAAAGGATCATACAAAAGAACGGTAGGAACCAAGCCGTAAGTTTGTTGCCTGTTCTTCTAGGCTTTGGTCGCGTGGAACTGGCACCTAGAGTCACCTAGCTTTAAGGCGTTTCAAAGATGGCAATCGATTTAAACACTTTTTTTAAGACAGTTATGTCTTAAGTGATATGTATAATAATTATAACAATAGTCATTTATTTCAGACTTTAAACTCACGGACTGACTGATCATCCGCGCGACCTTCGAGAACCCCACAGCATCTTCCAAGTCCTCCCATTCCCGCTCGTTCTTCTGCATCATGCTTTGCTTCTCATTCTGTTGTGAAGTCGCTCTCAGTATTTTTAAAACCCTGTCAATTACATAGTCACATTAATAAGGGTAGTAGTCGGTTCAATAATGACGAAATATTTCATCCACAGAGATAAAATATTGTATTATAGGTATTTCGCAACTAAAAAACTGAAATTTCGCTTAAATATAAATTAAAAATCTAAAATTTCGCATTTATTCGCATCGAAAAATACTTAAAAACTCGTATTTGTTACAATAATCATTAAAAGAACAAAATATTTATTACAGATGTTAGGGTTTGTATATTTTAGAAGCTATTAATGTTGTTTTGTAGAAAATTATGATCTTTTCTCAATCATTATTAATGTTTTAGTTGATATTTATTTTGTGCTGGCAATTATTTAAAGTAAAAGGTAGCTTCCATTTGTTTTTCTGAGAAGATATTTTGATTTTATGTTGGCAATTATTTTAAATAAAAATGTGTTTCCGGAGTCGATGGTTTTTGCGGCCCCACGATTGGTTGAATGTTGCGCTCGGTTGCGTTGACCAATCACAGAGCTGTCTCTGCCTGTCAAATGAATATGGTTGTTTGCGGACTCGGGCTGTGATTGGTTATCGCACGGAAAAAGATTGGACCAATCGGGGAGCTCTGAAAAAAATGTGGTCGCAACGAAAAGTTGATTTTAAAAAGTGGGCATTCTGTTTTTGACTGTGCGCGAAGCAACTAGAAATGTAAACTGGTGTCCGTAATAAATTGTGCTACAACGTTTTGCTGTTTTCTCATTCTCCACGAAGTCCTGATATAGTAGTTAGGTCTACATATCAGAAGTGCTGGATCGAGACCAACTTTAACAAGCATGGACGAGCCAGATCCCCGGCGTCGGGATTGCGACCGGGACAGTCGAAGACGAGAGACTCCTGATCAACGGGCTCGTCATACTGCTTCTCGGAGTCGGAGCCGTATCCGGACTCGAAGCCCTAGTCATGCTGAGCGGGACCGAGAGCGGGAATGGGGACGTGAACGAGTCGAGTTGCTGGAAAGGGAGCTGCAGCGGGAACGTGATCGACTTCGACGCATACCCAAAGGACGTCATCGTACACCATCGAGGCAGGCCAGCGAGCATCGAGGAAGGAGTCGCGAGCCCCGCGACTCGCGGCATGGAGACAGCCACCCAGAGCCACAAGTCGACGCTGGAGAACAAAGGTCATGTAGTCCTTCTTTATCTAAGAAAGATTTTGTAGATATTCTTAAATGTTTGAGAGATGGTTTTTCGACACAGCCTACTAAAAATGCACCACCTTTACAGAAGATAGATTTTAAAAATATTCTACCAAGTTTCGACCCTTCGTCTAAGACTCAACGCATTGACGTTTGGTTAAAGAAGGTGAACGAATGTGCTTCTGTGTACGGGTGGGACGATAAAACCACCACTCATTTTGCTATGCAAAAACTTCAGGGCCTGGCCAAAACCTGGTACGAAGGCTTAAATTCTATTCTTTTTACTTGGAAAGAATGGGAGGATAAATTAGTGAGCGCGTTTCCATTCGAACAGAATTATGGCCAGGCCTTGGAAGAGATGCTTAGGAGGAAGAGCAGATTTAATGAAGCAATAGAGGTTTACTACTATGAAAAACTAACACTTCTCAACCGATGCGATATTGTAGGAAAACGTGCAGTAGATTGTATTATACATGGTATAAGCGACCGAACGTTGCGATCTGGAGCTTTGGCGTTACGTTGCTTAGACCCTGACCTACTGCTGCAGTAGTTGGTTAGCAATAAGGATTGCAATCAATCTTTATTAGATCGTACTCCTTTTAAAACGAAAAGCTCAGAGAATATTGTCAATACTAGCTCAAAACAAAAAAATGGGTTTAGACAGCCTTCAGCTGGATGCTACAATTGCAAAGAAAAAGGGCATAGCTTTCTATACTGTCCCAAACCACTTATAAAATGTTCAAAATGTAGCAAGGTAGGGCATACTTCCGATAGCTGTTTCGTCAAGACTACTGATCAGACTGTCAAAAATCCCGGTGTTCAGAAAACGATGTGCATAGATTCTAATGGTAAGAAAAATGGTTCTAGTCCAAATTCTAAATATGTCAAAGAAGTTAAGGTAAACGAAGTTACATTTAAAGCTTTTGTCGATTTTGGGAGTGACGTCACTTTAATAAAGGAGTCTGTCGCACGCAGGTTAGGTTTAACCCACAATGCAGTTTCGTCTGCTATGAAAGGTTTTGGAAACGGTATAGTGCATTCGTTAGGAGAACTATCGCTTAATCTAGGTGTCGATGATGTCAGTGCTAATGTTGTTTGCAAGGTTGTGAACGTCGAGTTGTTGGACAAGCCGGTATTGATAGGTCAGTCATTTACAGAGCAACCTCATATAATCGTCTATAAAAATGCTTCGAAGCTACAATTTTCTGACATCGGAAGCGAATTGCCACAACCTGATATTAATAGCGGAGGTGAATTGACGTTAAAGGTTAGATCAGCCGGTATCCTTCAGCTCTATGGTATAGCAAGTGTGAAAGCTCAAATTGAACACTCGTTTAGTGGCAGTGTGCTGATAAAGAATAGTATTGCAGGTGAACCAAACAATCAATACATGGTGGTTGGAGGTCTCTATAACGCAAAGTGCGGTCTTGTTTATGTGTCAGTAATGCCGTTTTCGATGGCCTGTCGAATCTCAAGCAATTCTGTGTTTTGCCGAGCAGACAAGGTCAATTTTGTCAATAAAGTGGTTGTAGAGACGCAGTTAGATAGATCAGTGTCTGGTAATTTTGATGAAAGCCAGGTTCGCGTTGGTGATGGTGTATCGGAGCATGATAAACGGCGTCTTATAGACTTGTTAACAAGATACAAGCATTGTTTTGCCTCTTCGCTAAAGGACTTAGGGTGCACTAATAAAACTGAAATGCACATAGAATTAAATAGTAATCGACCGGTTGTGTATCGACCATACCGGTTGTCCCATCGCGAACGAGAGAAGGTGCGCAATATGGTAGGGGATATGTTAGATGCGGGAGTAGTAAGGGAATCTGTCTCTGAGTACGCTAGTCCAATCTTACTTGTTCAAAAAAAGAGATGGATCAATGCGGATGTGCGTTGATTATCGCATGCTAAATTCATTGACTGTCAAGGAGAGGTATCCCATGCCTATAATCGAAGATGAGATTGCGCGTCTTACAGGTCAGGCTTGTTTTATCACACTTGATCTTGCCTCTGGCTACTATCAAGTACCAATTTCAGAGCAAAGTAAACATCTCACCTCGTTCGTTACGCCAGATGGCCAGTACGAATTCAATAGAATGCCATTTGGTTTGGCAAACGCACCAGCCGTGTTTGCAGCGCACCAGCGCATGATGAATTCACTTCTAGGCTCTGCGCGTTTCGGGAAAGCGACGGCATACATCGATGATGTATTAATTTTCGGTAAAAATGTTTCTGAATGCTTAGAACGTCTAGAACAGGTTTTGCTGATCATGGAGGATGCTAATCTCACATTGAATATTGCAAAATGTGATTTTCTGTGTGACAAAATTACTTACCTCGGGTACGAAATTAGCGCTGCTGGGGTTAGGCCTGGTGAAGGAAAAATTGTCAGTGTGCAGAATTTTCCGCGACCAGAAAATGTGCATAATGTTCGTCAATTTTTAGGGTTGGCCAGCTATTTTAGAAAATTTATTAGAGACTTTGCTCTAATCGCTTATCCTCTCAGCAAATTACTAAAGAAGAGTGCAGCCTGGGAGTGGGGTGATAGTCAGGAGCAGGCTTTTACAGATCTTAAGACCAGGTTGATAGATAGGCCAATTCTAGCAATATATGATCCGTCAGCAGACACACTGATGCGAGTAGAATAGGTATCGGTGGCATATTGCTCCAACGCACATCAGAAAATGAGCCCTTTCATCCGGTGGCTTACTATAGCAGGCAAACTTCGCCAGAAGAAAAGAATTTCCATTCGTACGAATTGGAAACTCTAGCAGTCGTTTTCTCTCTCCGTAAATTTAGGGTTTACTTGTTAGGTAAGGAGTTCAAGATTGTGACTGACTGCAGTGCTTTGCGCTCTACGTTTCTGAAGAGAGACCTTATACCGAGAATTGCTCGTTGGTGGTTGACCTTACAGGAGTTCGATTGTTCCATTGAATATAGAGCCGGGTCCAAGATGAGTCACGTCGATGCTTTGTCTAGGAACCCCATTGTTGGCG
Organism: Chloroclysta siterata; assembly: GCA_932294275.1. Lineage (NCBI taxonomy): Eukaryota > Metazoa > Arthropoda > Insecta > Lepidoptera > Geometridae > Chloroclysta > Chloroclysta siterata. The sequence goes on along the minus strand of OW028603.1, from coordinate 13,942,239 downwards.
AAGGAGATGTTTTCGCGGAGCAGTTTCCAACAATAATGTCTATTACTGACGAAGATTGGTTGCACACCCTGCAACTCGGTGATTCAGAGTTGTGTAGGATCAAAAATATTTTGAGCAGCGGTCTTGATGAGAAGGGTCTTAAGTATATAAATGAAAATTATATTATGAAAGGCAATAAGCTGTTTCATTGTCTAGGCGGAGATAAAGACATTATTCGATGGGTAGTACCGAAGGGTGCAAGGTGGCAATTGTGCCGTATGAATCACGATGACATCGGACACTTTGGCTATGAGAAGACTTTAGAGAGAATTAAAAATAAATATTGGTTCGCGAAAATGTCTAAATTTGTAAAGAAGTACGTAAGCGCCTGTATTGAATGTGCTTTTGCAAAAAGAAATTCAAATGATCGTGAAGGGTTGCTCCACCCTATAGCTAAAGTAGATGTGCCATTTCATACTCTGCATCTTGACCACCTTGGACCCTTCGTTAAGTCTAATAAGGGCCATACCCACCTGCTTGTAGTGGTGGACGCATTCACCAAATTTTGCTTCGTTAAACCCGTCAGAAACACGAACACTCAGAATGTAATCAGAGTTTTGCTCGACATATTTTACACATTTAGGATCCCTGACCGCCTTATCAGTGACCGGGGTAGTTGTTTCACGTCTCATGCGTTTAAAAGATTCGCTCTTGACAAGGGTTTCAAGCATATATTGAATGCCGTTGCCAGCCCCAGGTCGAATGGTCAAGTGGAACGGTATAACCGAACCATCCTTGACTCGTTGAAGACGTTTAATGTAAAACATGGTGAGAAAGATTGGGATAGCCACTTGGGTAAGGTCCAGTGGGGATTAAATAACACTATTCAAAAGACCACTGGTAAGACTCCTGCAGAAGTGTTGTTTGGTGCCGTTATGAACGTAGGGGTTAGTCCTATTCTGAATGAAATCGTTGAGGAGACTCGCGAATGTAGTGATCGTGCCGTTATACGGAGCGAGGTTAAAGAAAGAATTGATAGAGAGCAGGAAAAGCAAAAAGAAAGATATGATGAAGGTAGGAAGCCAGCGCGTGAATATGAGCAAGGGGCATTAGTAAAAATAACCAAAACTTGTTTCTATAACGATGGGCAAAGTAGAAAACTTATGCCTACTTACGTAGGGCCCTACCGTGTCGACAAAGTGTTAGGAAGAGATCGTTACAAGGTGGCGCCTGTCCCCGGTTTAGGCTGCGTACAAAATAAGCGCGCAACCATAGTCGCAGCTGATCGTATGCGGCCTTGGATACACGTCGCTGCTCTTGAAGTAAATGATAATGAGTCTGACACGAACGCTGCCGATGATAGCGATATTAGCGATTAACGATGGTTTATTTTATTGTATTTTTGTTAAACTTGTAAAAATTTAACTACAGATCACCTATTTCGTTGTTACAGATCAGACGCGATAGAATCGATCGTTCGTGTTCTGAGACGATATGCAGAGACAAGTCCTTCCGCTGTGTGCCCAAGTAATCGATCGTCTTGTAAGCAACAGCCAGACGAATCGATCGTCTTTCGCCTTGATAGTTCGATGATTAGACACTTAACTGAATCGATCAGTCAGTGTCTGATCTTTCTGCGCCATCACAGGTAATCGATCGGCCTGTGTATGTCAGTTAGACGAATCGATCGTCTTTCAATTTAGTATTTCGATAACATAACATGAAACCGAATCGATCGGTCCATGTTCTGTATCGTCACATTGGTGCCACATGTAATCGATCGTTGTGTGCATCAGCCAGTCTTTGATCTTGGTAGGTAGTTCGATAGTCTGTCACTGAACTGAATCGATCAGTCAGTCTCAGTATTTCTCATTCACAGAACAGGTAATCGATCGTCCTGTCTGTGTATGTGAAATGTATAGATTTTGTTTTCATTTGATATACTCCCAAGCAATGTAAAAAGTTATCCCAGTTATTAGAGTCTTAGCTAGTAGAATCTAGTGTTGTAACTAAATAAATAAATAAAATATTTTGTACAGTATACCTAGTTGAGTCAGAGTTTAAGCAATGCAACGATTACCAATTAGATAATTTTGGTTCCTGTAATCGTATTTGTAATTTTACTAATTTAAACTACAAATTTATTATTTTTATTGTACATGATAATAAATATTCATGTCTACAATTTAATTAGGTGCCAAAAGTTATAATACCTATTCATAATAATTGTTCTTTTTATATAGAATGCTCTATTGATATGATTTATTGCCTTTTCTACTGTTATTTAAATTAGAGGTCGTGTAAGATAATGTATAGGCAGGCATGCAGGCCTAAAAATCTTATGTACGCGTATTATTATTATATTTTTTTTGGTACAAACACTTGTTTTGGCTAATCATTATATTTATTTTTAGATAAATTAACATAATGTAACTTTAAACGATTCCGATTGTTAGGGTTCCACCTGGTACCGTGTGCGGGGACGCTCACGTTGTCAGGACGGTCGATTGTTAGGGTTTGTATATTTTAGAAGCTATTAATGTTGTTTTGTAGAAAATTATGATCTTTTCTCAATCATTATTAATGTTTTAGTTGATATTTATTTTGTGCTGGCAATTATTTAAAGTAAAAGGTAGCTTCCATTTGTTTTTCTGAGAAGATATTTTGATTTTATGTTGGCAATTATTTTAAATAAAAATGTGTTTCCGGAGTCGATGGTTTTTGCGGCCCCACGATTGGTTGAATGTTGCGCTCGGTTGCGTTGACCAATCACAGAGCTGTCTCTGCCTGTCAAATGAATATGGTTGTTTGCGGACTCGGGCTGTGATTGGTTATCGCACGGAAAAAGATTGGACCAATCGGGGAGCTCTGAAAAAAATGTGGTCGCAACGAAAAGTTGATTTTAAAAAGTGGGCATTCTGTTTTTGACTGTGCGCGAAGCAACTAGAAATGTAAACTGGTGTCCGTAATAAATTGTGCTACAACGTTTTGCTGTTTTCTCATTCTCCACGAAGTCCTGATATAGTAGTTAGGTCTACACAGAGAAGTAAGTTAAAAGCTAACATCGTTGTTGTCTCTTTCTTGCTTGCTCTCGTATATTTTCTTGCTTAAGCCTTTGCCTTCGGGCATATAAGACGACATTGTAGGTACTGAAATATCTTTCAGCATCTACACAGTTGACTGGGCTATGAAGACTTTGTATAGCTGCAATCGCGAACCTCAGGTTGCAACATTTTGATAGATAAATTAGAAAATTCACGTGTTAAAAAATGTTTTTCTTCGAAATTTCGTCGAAAAAGTATCAAATTAATAAAAAAATAAAAAGTATTAAATTAAGTATATTTTGTATTTGGCGGGACTTATTTGTACCGATTTTACAAATGGCGGACTTTTTGTTTTTTCATTTTTTGTTAAGACATATCTGATATTTCTACTGTCAAAACTGACATTTCATATTGTCAATTATCAAATTGCTTGCTATTGTTTGTTAGCAAGAACATCTACAAAGTAAAGAAGAAGTAGAAGATTGCTAACAAAATAATATGTAAATGTTGCCAACTCCAAGTTTGCCTATGATAAAGGTAATCAAATTTCGATTATTCAGATTATTTCAGCTATTTTACTAAATTTGAGAACCAAAACGAACTACTACTTTGTATCGAACTATTTAGGGACTTTATTTGCGAAACATGGAAAGCATGAACATTATATTGAAAAGAAAGTGACTGCTGGAAATAGAGCGAATGGGACACAAGACACGTTTATGAGCAGCCAGAAACTGTAAAAGCCACGACTAGCTGTACACAGGGGGGTGTTAGTGCCGACAATAATGTATGGTACCTAGTAAAAGTTGGGTAAACATCAGAGTAGAGTAATGCATTAAAAATGAAAGCGTTACTTAATATGTGTGATGTGAATTTGAGTGATAGAGGAACAGTAGGATTAGAGAGAAATGTGGAGTGAAAGAAGACGTACCTAGTGATGAGAGTATAGAAAGGTATGTTAAGATAGTTTGGGCATGTGGAGAGGATGGATGAAAGGAGATTAAGGAAACAGGTGCATCAGGCGAGCGTAAATGGCCTTTTTGTAATCAATATTGTAACAGCTCTTTTGTAAATTTCGATTTTTAACAGACAGAATAAAGATTCTATTCTATTCTTTTCTATAAATGGGACTGTTGGGAGGGAAGACCTCAGAAGACGTATCTCGACCAGATAGCAGACGTTCTAGGGAACAACCAGGTCAATAGTACCCTAAACCAACAACGTATGAAGAATGTAGACCGTATGACCGTAGCAAGTGGAAATCCGTGGTCTCTGCCAAAGTCCTATGGGAAACTGAATAAGGAATCAAAATAAATCTATTACTTAGTCATATTTCAACTATATAACTTTCAGTTTGAGAAACACACACACTTCAAACAAGAAAGAAATCGCTTTCAGCGATAAGGCCACCCATTGTACTTTATTATTTTACGCCTAGATTTATGATGTGTAGTGTACAATAAAGTGTTATCTATTTTAATTTGAGTATCCCGTTTTTTTAAACTGAATTTACGCTATTTAGGGAAATTTAGTTGGCAACTGGCGTGGCGTTGACTTGTTTGTTTATTATTGTTAAATTTTTATGTGTTTGGATTTGCATACCTATTCATTAATTGCATTTATGTTGATTGTCGGACGAATAAAAACGCTTGCACCGCGTTAGCCTCATCGATACAGATAGAGTAACATGTAGCACGAGCTTGTGATGCCTTTACTTACCTAAAATCTACAATAGGTTACAAAATTTGCCAAGTAACATTTTTGATGGGTGGTACACTTACCAAGAGAGCTCGAAAAAAATTGTGCTGTTCCATCCAAGATTTAGGTAGATACCTACTTACTCGATAGAGTATTGTACTGTACCTACTTTCGAATTTCTTTACAGACAAATTTATTGCTGCTGATAAAATTGATCCTGTTTTCATAATTAAAGTTGTATTTATTATTTTGCAGGTACTATAAATTGAAAACATTGTCATAAAATTATATTTGTTGCTTGAGCAGTCCTATTGCAACCTTGAACATTTTCCTGAACAGTCACTGCCACATGAAGAGATGCCACCACCAACTCCTGTCTCAAAAAAATTAAAAATCTACAGCAAACTACTACACTTCATTGTGGATGTGAATACCACTATGTAATTCATTATTAAACTAAAAAAACTTACAAGACCGAGAACTTTACTGTACATAAATTCTATGAAAACAAATTCAGTGCCGCTGATAACAGGTCTGACAGTTTCGCTGCCTGCATGCATAAGAAAATTGCATCACAGCTGACGAGAGTCAGTGGAAGTTCCAATAACATCCTGGACATCATTGTTCATTAATAGGATATCCCCTTCCTCAAGCACTGCGAGTAATGACAGCACAGGATCACCATTTTTCTAAATACTAACCTAACATAGTTCATTAAGTTTATTATGTACTAACATTAAGGATCTAAGTTATCTGAAATAAAATTTATATTATTACTAATATTATAACATTTATTCTGTTTTCACCACTGATGTTTTCATTATTATTTTACCAACTCAATATATTAGTACTTTATGAATAAATAATTAAATTGAATGTTAATTAATTTACACACACAGACAGAACACCTAGTCAAACACCTGTGTAATGTAGGATCTACATTATACAGCACTTGGCTCCATCATCATATCAGCTAATTGGAATGCAGTACAATGTATAAATTCTTGAATAAAAAAAAACGGCGCGCTTATATATACCGATTTTTTTTATGTGTGGTTTGGTTATAATGTTTGCATTCGGTCTTTCGACAAATGTTTTCACATTATATTCTACCATGTAACTTTCTGATTCTTAAATTATAAATGTGAGCATAATTTCATTATTATTCCACTGAATCCAGAAAACATCCATGTATAAATAATGTTTACGCATGCATCGTCAACAAATTATTATAAAATGCTGACATTTTATATACTGCACTTTAGCAAACATTTTTATTAAGGTTGTATAAATCTTCACTACATTAGCTTTGATGCCAGTTTTAGTGACATAGAATTATACATAGTTAGTATGGGATCGGTTGATGATGATGTAAAAAATCGGTGAAAATAAGATTTTGGCGAATTACAGAATATCAGATAGTTACTATGACACATAGAAACTACACTTGAATCTGTGTCACACTTTTGCGTGACACAGATTAAAGTTTAGTTATTATGGATAATAGTAATTTTCGGTGTAACTATGATTTAGGCGAATTACAGAATATCCAGATAGTTACTTTGTCACATAGAAACTACACTTGAATCTCTGTCACACTTTTGCGTGACACAGATTCAAGTTTAGTTAATAAGGATTATAGTTTAGTTAATAAGGTTATCTGTTACTTGTCATAATAATTAATTATATTTCGATGATGTATTTGTTATTAAGTGTAGCTGTTTGGGATGGGTATTTTTTTATTCAAGAATTTATACATAGTACTGTATTCTAATTAGCTGATATGATGATGGAGCCAAGTGCTGTATAATGTAGATCCTACATTATACAGGTGTTTGACTAGGTGTTCTGTCGGTGTGTGTAAATTCATTAAAATTCAATTTAATTAAGTATTTATTCATAAAGTTCTATTATATTGAGTTGGTAAAATAATAATGAAAACATCAGTGGTGAAAACAGAATAAATGTTATAATATTAGTAATACTTAATATAAATTTTATTTCAGATAAAATTAGTACATAATAAACTTAATGAACTATGTTAGGTTAGTATTTAGAAAAATGGTGATCCTGTGCTGTCATTACTCGCAAACAGTGCTTGAGGAAGGGGCTATCCTATTAATGAACAATGATGTCCAAGATGTTATTGGAACTTCCACTGACTCTCGTCAGCTTTGATGCAATTTTCTTATGCATGCAGGCAGCGAAACTGTCAGACCTCTTCAGCGGCACTGAATTTGTTTTCATAGAATTTGTGTACAGTAAAGTTCTCGGTCTTGTAAGTTTTTTTAGTTTAATAATGAATTATAGTGGTATTCACATCCACAATGAAGTGTGGTAGTTTGCTGTAGATTTTGAGACAGTAGGAGTTGGTGGTGGCATCTCATGATGTGGCAGTTACTGTTCAGGAAAATGTTCAAGGTTGCAATAGGACTGCTCAGCAAATAATATAATTTTATGACAATGTTTTTAATTTATAGTACCTGCAAAATAATAAATAAAACATTAATTATGAAAACAGGATCAATTTTATCAGCAGCAATAAATTTGTCTTTAAAGAAATTCGAGTAGGTACAGTACAATAATCTATCGAGTAAGTAGGTATTTACTTACCTAAATCTTGGATGGAACAGCAGACTCTGTTTCGAGCTCTCTTGGTAGGTGTACCACCCATCAAAAATGTTACTTGGCAAATTGTGTAACCTATTGTAGGTTTTAGGTAAATATAGGCACCACAAGCTCGTGCTACATGTTACTCTATCTGTATCGATGAGGCTAACGCGGTGCAACCGTTTATATGCGTCCGACAATCAACATACATGCAATTATTGAATAGGTGTGCAAATCCAAACACATAAACATTAAACAATAATCAAACAAAACAAGTCAACGCCACGCCAGTTGCCAACTAAATTTCCCTAAATATAAATATCGTAAATTCAGTTTAAAAAAACGGGATACTCAAATTAAGATAGATAACACTTTATTGTACACAAGGATACATCATAAATCTAGGCGTAAAATAATAAAGTACAATGGGCGGCCTGAAAGCGATTTCTTTCTTGTTTTAAGTGTAATCATTCTGTTTGTTTCTCAAACTGAAAGTTATATACTTAGTTGATATATGACTAATAGATTTATTTTGATTCCTTATTCAGTTTGTCATAGGTCTTTGTTAGAGACCACGGATTTCCACTTGCTACGGTCCTAACATACCTCTTTCGCTTCATTCAATCTCTAAACATTCTTCATACGTTGTTGGTTTAGGGAAGGTAGGTACTATTGTCCTGGTTGTTCCGTAGAATGTCTGCTATCTGGTCGAGTACGTCTTCTGAGGTCTTCCCACCAACAGTCCAATTTATAGAATAGAATAGAATCTTTATTTTGTCTGTTAAAAATCGAAATTTACAAAAGAGCTGTTACAATTTTGATGATAAAAAAGGCCATTTACGCTTGCCTGATGCACCTGTTTCGTTAATCTCCTTTCATCCTTCCTTTCCACATGCCCAAACCATCTTAACATAGCTTTCTATACCCTCATCACTAGGTATGTCTTCTTTCACTCCACATTTTTCTCTAATCACACTGTTCCTCTATCACTCAAATTCACATCACACATATTAGGTAACGCTTTCATTTTTAATGCATTACTCTACTCTGATGTTTGCCCAACTTTTACTAGGTACCATACATTATTGTCGGCACGAACACCCCCCTATGTACAGCTATTCGTGCTTTTTACAGTTTCTGGCTGCTCATAAACGTGCCTTGTGCCCCATTCGCTCTATTTCCAGCAGTCACTCTCTTTTCGATATAATGTTCATGCTTTCCATGTTTCGCAAATAAAGTCCCTAAATAGTTCGATACAAAGTAGTAGTTCTTTTTGGTTCTCAAATTATGTAAAATAGCTGAAATAACCCAATAATGATTTATTATGTTTATAATGCAGTTTGATTACCTTTATCATAGGCAAACTTGGAGTTGGCAACATTTACATATTATTTTGTTAGCAATCTTCTACTTCTTCTTTATTTTGTAGATGTTCTTGCAACAATCAATAGCAAGCAGTTTGATAATTGACAATATGAAATGTCAGCTTTGACAGTAGAAATATCAGTTATGTCAAAACAAAAACTGAAAAAACAAAAAGTCCGCCATTTGTAAAATCGGTATAAATAAGTCCCGCCAAAAAAAAACCCATCCCAAACAGCTACACTTAATAACAAATACATCATCAAAATACAATTAATTATTATGAAAAGTAACAGATAATTACTATAATCCATAATAACTAAACTTGAATCGGTGTCACGCAAAAGTGTGACACAGATTCAAGTGTAGTTTCTATGTGATATAGTAACTATCTGATATTCTGTAATTCCCCTAAATCTTATTAGAACCGAAAATTACTATTATCCATAATAACTAAACTGTAATCTGTGTCACGCAAAAGTGGGACACAGATTCAAGTGTAGTTTCTATGTGACATAGTAACTATCTGATATTCTGTAATTCGCAAAAATCTTATTTTCACCGATTTTTTACATCATCATCACCCGATCACATACTAACTATGTTTAATTCTATGTCACTAAAACTAGCATCAAAGCTAATGTAGTGAAGATTTATACAACCTTAATAAAAATGTTTGCTAAAGTGCATTAAATAAAATGTCAGCATTTTATAATAATTTGTTGACGATGCATGCGTAAACATTATTTAAACATCGATGTTTTCTGGATTCAGTGGAATAATAATGAAATTATGCTCACATTTATAATCTAAGAATCAGAAAGTTACATGGTTGAATATAATGTGAAAACATTTGTCGAAACACCGAATGCAAACATGATAACCAAACCACAGATAAAAAAAATCGGTTTATATAAGCGCGCCGTTTGTATTTATCGCATAAATTACGTGAATTTCGCTATCGCTTCTATTTCGTAAAAACGAAAATTACAACGTGCCAACATGGGGTAGTACTAAAAATTGCAAAACCTGTTCAAAGTCAAAGTCAAAGTCAATAGGTATTTATTCAATAAAATCACAAGGATCACTTTGAAACGTCTTAAAGCTAGGTGACTCTAGGTGCCAGTTCCACGCGACCAAAGCCTAGAAGAACAGGCAACAAACTTACGGCTTGGTTCCTACCGTTCTTTTGTATGATCCTTTTACAATGTAATATAATATATTATTGATGTTAAGTGAGGCGTAGGCATACAGAAACAATGGCATGTTGCCAAACCAAACACTGGAAGAGGTGGATAAAAGCTGTGAGTCATGTTCATGACGATGAAAATCCTGTCTGCATTGATGTCTAAGATTAGTCATTATAGTCACAGTCAACATAGTCCAGCTCTTAAAACTAATCAACTAAAAACAGAAAATAAAATATTTATAAAAAAATTAAAAAACCCCACTGTCCAAACTAAAAGGTTGGAAACAAGATTATCTTTTAAATTTCTTCTTGATAGTGAACTCCAGTTGTTCAGTCTTGACGAATGATACAATTTAATAATGCAGTCAGAGGCGTCTGTACTCTGTATACTGCTAGGTCGGATATACACGAACCTACAACTGCCTGTGATTAAAACTGCCTCACTGATTAACAGTGTGGGGGCAGTCACAAAAGCTTTTTTTTTACCTGCAATATTTTTCTTTTTATTCCCTTTCATTTAAAATGGTTTTTTATTTGTATGCTTAAATATTTGTCCACATCAACTATATCTGACACTCACCTATTTTTATTCTCTAAAACAAGTGTCTCCAGGATAATCTCATCTTTGAATCTTGTCCTCAGCTCTTGATACAGCAGCAGTCGCACAAAGGAATTGCACCTGTCTATTAACATTTCATCAGCCTTCTTGTCATCAATGAATTTTCTTACTTTTTTACTGAAACAATAAAGATTTTGACTTAACAAGGAAGTAGGAACTAATCAGTAAGCATGTTGCCTGTATTTAAGGTTATGTGGAATTCTTCTTCTGCTTCTTCATGCCCTTATTCCATTTCACAGGGTGGGGTCAGCAGGTTATATACCTCTACTTTTCTCTATAATCTGTCATCTTAATAGTCACTCCTTTATTATGCTAGGTTGCATGGAATTGATGCCTCTAAATTCATCTATTTTATTTATTTAATAATTAATAGATGAGCAGCTGTCGCTGATGTGTCTATATCGCAGTGTTGGAATAGTTGTTATGTATGATTAATTTTTTTGAGCATTTACACAATTGGTTTGTTCGAAGCCAGTTGTCGAGCTTGTTTTTAAAGGCATTGACAGTAGGAGCAGTAACTATGATGATTTATAAGACATACCAACAATCCTTGTGATTTTATTAAACAATAAACACTGATATTGGTGATGTTGTAAATAATTGGCTCTGGACTGCAATACTATTACAATTATTTGTTAGTTTACTCATAATAGTTAGACAAATTGGTATGGAACTTTAAATACATTTTGTTCATAACATGGAATAGCACATTCTTTGTACCGCAGGTGAAAGCTAGATGTTAATCAATGTGTCTAATATTTACATTGTATGTAATGAATAAATAACTAATATAGGTATATGTTTTGTGAACAACAAAGAGTGTAAGTAGACAATTATTAAAAATATACCCAACAGTCATATATTTATAAATAGTCCTAAGCTAACAGTTGTAGGTATTTTTCAATCATAAATGTTTTTAACAACTTTGCGGCCGGCCAGATTCAGTAGTTTGAGGAAGTCCAATATATTTTTCGCATACAAACTATGCGGCGCTACTCCGCTAATTTGCAGGATCGGCACCCTGCGCTCAGCCCATCTCCCACAAATATGTGAAGTGGGCACCAAAGTTGTTAAAAAGAAAAAAGAAAATTCCACCTATTACTAAGTATTTCAAATATGTACAAAACGCATGTGAAACTGTTGAGCAATGTATAGCTCAAGTCCATCCCAAGCAAAACCATTTGCAAACACTCCCCAGAAGCTTGTTAATTATTTAAAATAAATAAAAAGTTAAAACAAGCTATTACTTAAATTGCATTGTCATCCAAACTAAATGTGTATACAACATTTCAGCTCAATCGGTTGAAGATATCTGCTTCAAAATTGAGTTGCAAGATTTCACCCAAACAAACATATATACAGACATACATAAGCTATTTGCTTGATATTTGGCTAGCTTGATATCTGTCAATACAGATATACATAAGGTATTCGCTTGATATTTGTCGCACGTCATTCTATGTTTATACCTCTACTTAGGGGGGTTGGTAGAAAATGCTTGTGCATTAAGCCCTCCTTTTGTGCATTATCATTGTGTTTTGTGCAATAAATGATAAATAAATAAATAAATACATTGCAAGTTAAATAAAAGCTTGTAACAAACAAGGCCTACCATGTTTCGTCGATGTAGTTCCTGTGTTCCTCTGGAATTGTGATTGAGTCTTTCTCCTTCTTTTCATTCTTCTGTCTCTCTACCAATAGTTCACGAAGCTTTGTTTCTGAAGGCTCTGTCATATATGATATGCCTGCAAAGCCATTTTGATATAACAAATGTGCTAATGCTACAATTTTTATTCTTTAAAATGTAGTTACCATACCGTCTCGTATGACTTTATTGAAGTCAAATCCTTGAGCACTCAGAAAATCTAAGCTGCTACTCTGACATAGAAAAGTTTTCTCAGGTCCCGGTTTCCCACGAGGAAACAAGTAAAAGTTAAACGCATCGTTCATGTAATGCTTCTTTTCCTCGTCCCAATAGAACGAACATAACCCAAATTGTATAACAAGAAACTCAGTAGAACCATTCAACAAGCATTTGTAATAATCTCTCGGTAGGTCGAATATTGATACGTCCCGCCCATTCACAAGCCCCGTAAACTCAGCATCGATCACTAAGAAGTCTGACTTTTTAATAGAAGCACTGATTTGGGGCAAAGTCTCTTTGAAATCTGCAAATAAAACAAAATAATTGAGACACCGAACGGCAAAGGCGTACCATCGATCGAATATATCGGATATACGTACTCTTTCGAACGACCTCCATGGTTTTTAGATAGCACAACCACTTTCATTCATAACATATCACTTATTACACGTTATGTATATAAGGTAAATTGTGTAAAAGATGAGTAAAACTAAATAAAATTATCAAAAACGCACGAAACAATAACGTTGTTTTCCCTCACGCAGCCGCACTGCGCGGCACCACTAGGCACGGCACGGCATCAAATGACATGCATCATCACATCAATGAAATGACAGACAAAGAAAGAAGCAAGCAAGCAAGCAAGCGTTCAAGCAAGCAATAACAGTGCTACCAGATATGCTTTAATCTACAAAAGCACTCACTAAATAAAATAGTATTTATTTTCATAGATGTTTGATATGTCTGGGTGCTGTAATAAGTCATAAATGCATGTAGTATTCTAACAGCTGCTTGCCATCGTAGGCAAGCTTTGCTTAGTTCGGGGCTAGACGGAACAGTGTGAAATTAACTTCATTTTACATCATTCAAATTTAGAGAAATAATAATGTAGCATTCAATACGATAGTACTTATTCTTATTTTATTTAATTCTGACACCCTTAAACAAATGTATAACCTTGGCAAAAATTATATGAAGCTGTTTAAGCCGAAAAAACTACCTCGAAAGGTTGTTACAAAAAATGTGTAAACATATCATAAACTGAAGCAAATAATTCATTAGATGTTACAGAAACTACTAAAATCTTATGAATCACATGCTTACCAAATTGCTACCTATTATACCAGGTGATGCAGTGCACCAGGGCCCCGGAGCTCAGGGGGCCCTCTAACCTAAGCTTTGAAAAGCCACAATCAAAAACGTATACGCAGAAAGGGACAAAACATTTATATTATATTTCTCTCACTCATAGGTATAATTTGTATTATTGCGTCTCTCTTACTCTTGGTATTATTATTTGATGCTCTATCTATTGTATTCTTGATCTAAGAGTTCTATAGAAACATAATTTGGCTGGGTTATACGATCTTTCGGGCTGCCAACAAAAACAAAATCTATTTGCCAAAAATGTTGGGAAACGAACAACTTTAGGGTGGATTCGACTCTGATATGTTAGGATAAGTTCAAATACACACAATAATCTAGAAAAAAATGACAATGTCGCAACTTATTATTACCTTATTCAAAGAAATAAGGTTTGTTTGACTTAAGTACATAATGAAAAAAAATATAATATAGGTATAGGTAGTAGGTACATATATTTTAATTTCATTTAATTTATTTTTTTAGCTTTGCGTTACATTTTAATAATTTAAGTCTCCTCACGATTTTCATATGAGAAGTTGGTAGTTATTTTATGTCTGAGACCACCATCGCGTAGTATGATTAAATACCTACATATGCCTAATAATAACATGTTTGTTTTACAGATTTCCCAAAGATGCAACTACTTTGGGCTGGTGGGTTAAAGCTACGGGTTACCAAGCTCCAGGTCACCAAGCTCCAAAATCAAAATCAAAACGGTCTTTATTCAGTACAATCACAAGGATCTCTTTGAAACGTCTTAAATTGGTACTAGGTGAATGTACCGCCAGTTCCTCGCGCGCGACCAAAGCCTAGAAGAACAGGCAAGAAACTTACGGACAAAAAATCTTTTGGGCTATTTCAACATAAACGGTATCTCCGCTTTTTTTCTGGATATAAAAAGTATGTTCAAAAATCTTGCTTTAAAAAGTGTGAATTAAGAAAATATTCTCATCTGAAATTGTTATGTACAAACTATTAAATATTCATCGTCTAATAAATAAATACGTACTTACACGTGATATATTTTAATGTATTTATGACATATTCATAGTGATGTTCTGAGGATAGCTGTATTCATAATGCCATCACTTCGCGCTTCAGGGCAAAGTGGTGGCATTGCTCAGGCTTATGGTCAGCTCTAGCATAAGCTGGCTTCCTCCTGTTAAGATGTATTGTTTATACCTACTTAATTTAAAATTGAAGCACGCGTTATAAATTAACCTTTTGAATTACAGTTTCTGATGAGTAGGGATGTAGAATAAATAAATCAATGATAAATAAATAAATTGTTTTTTATTCATAAAAATTTTACCTAGCTGGTGCAGTAACATAGTTAAACTATTGGTAGGTGGTAGAATGTGAAGAATAGCACCACTAGCTAGCTCTGTCCCCCTCACTAGGAAAATCCAGGACTCTAGCTCGCGGGGCCTAGGGTTCTGATGTCAATGTCTAAAATGCCAGCTTAGTGCCAGTTCGCCCTGTTTTTTTTATTTTATTTTTTATAAATATTGGTGGACGCTCCACACAGCACTATATAGCCCCAAAATAAGCCAAATCACAACCACCCAGTCAGAGAACAAACGTCTAGTATCACATCACACAAATGTTTGTTCTCGGTAGGATTGAACCCACGGCCTACGGCGCAGAAGGCTACCAACTGAGCTGTGTAGGCTTTTTTCTAGCTCATTCCTTAGAAGATATTAAAATGGTGTAACCTAGAGGAGGGTACAAACTATTAAACTGTAGAAACTAGCTTTAATTAAACATAATTAAACAAACAACTGGAGCCGCGGCGACAGCATAGCTTATGCTTGGTTGGGTGAAAATAGTAAGATGTGGCAACCCATAAATTGTATGTACTTGTTGTCCGTCTTGCTCGGGTATACGCTCGTAGGCAATCTATAGTATTATTAATCTATGATAGAACTGTATCGGTTTGAATAGCCATGTCATTTGTGTGGTTTATAGTAACCTATACTCAATTTTACAAAATAATTAAATTCTAGAAATCTACTATGACATGCGATAGAAAGTAAACACAACCGTTAAATGATTAATTGTGGACACTGTGCATTCTCCGTTTTATAGTTTAATTGACAAATAGACCATAAAAGTGCTACTTACCGAAGGAAGCTTAATTTTCAGTTTTCCGAGCTGTATCATTATCACAGCCTAAAATACTACAATGCACCACATTATAAACTTAACTCTACGTATACTGGGACCTAGGCACACACTATTTTCAAAGAACTGTGGCACTAAACACCTGTAAACTCACAAGCACCAAGCGGTTTGTTTAGCACCAAACTTGGTGCTAAACAATCAAAAACGTATACGCAGAAAGGGACAGAACATTTATATTATATTTCTCTCACTCATAGGTATAATTTGTATTATTGCGTCTCTCTTACTCTTGGTATTATTATTTGATGCTCTATCTATTGTATACTTGATCTAAGATGTCAGGCATAGATTGTTTACTTGATCTAAGTATAGAACTGTATCGGTTTGAATAACCATTTCATTTGTGTGGTTTATAGTAACCTATACTCAATTTTACAAAATAATTAAATTCTAGAAATCTACTATGATATGCGATAGAAAGTAAACACAACCGTTAAATGATTAATTGTGGACACTGTGCATTCTCCGTTTTATAGTTTAATTGACAAATAGAACATAAAAGTGCTACTTACCGAAGGAAGCTTAATTTTCAGTTTTCCGAGCTGTATCATTATCACAGCCTAAAATACTACAATGCACCACATTATAAACTTAACTCTACGTATACTGGGACCTAGGCACACACTATTTTCAAAGAACTTTGGCACTAAACACCTGTAAACTCACAAGCACCAAGCGGTTTGTTTAGCACCAAACTTGGTGCTAAACAATCAAAAACGTATACGCAGAAAGGGACAGAACATTTATATTATATTTCTCTCACTCATAGGTATAATTTGTATTATTGCGTCTCTCTTACTCTTGGTATTATTATTTGATGCTCTATCTATTGTATACTTGATCTAAGATGTCAGGCATGTTATTTTACTGTCTAACAATTTGACAACTGAAGTAGGAGGACCTACACCTGAGGACCTCACCGACACCTGCAAATCATGTTTTCTTCAGCAGATGAATACTATACGATAGCACTATAGTGGTTCGCCCCGAACTGAGATTTCGTGATGTCCGCTCCTGTCTTACATTGATGCCAAACACGATATTTGGCCTCTGACTACCCCCTAACTAACTTGGGGCAACCAACTACTAGTATTCTCTTATCTGTGCCTGGGGTAATCAATTGTATCTCAAATTAATATCGTCTTAGAATAAAAAAAAAATTTAATCAGATAGGTACCTACGAACGCTACATGCACCAATAAAACACAATAAAATAAGCAACAAGTTTATTTGCAATAACACTACAAACCATAAGTTGCACAACCAAATTATAATCATACACACTCAGACAAAATAAAAAAGTAAAGACGGAACTCTGTGAACAGCAAAGTGATGCCGGCCAAGCTACGCCTTGACGTGTACATACACAATTACACACACACCCGTACAGCGTAACTACGCCTTACCTTGTCAGTCTAGCTATCGCGGCTCGTGGGGAGCAACGTTTTGAGAAATTATAAATTTACCAGTAAAAATGCCGAATTGTGTTGTGAACGGGTGTAAGAATCAATCTTCAAAATATAAAAAAGAGGGATGGAATCGCATTTCACACGTAAGTTATTTGGAAACCAATAATTTTCAATAAATCAAAATAAAAGTTTGAGGTTATTGCTTAGAACACAAGTGTTGCCAGTATGAAGTGTTTTTGTTTACCCTATTATTTGGTAATAATGTGATACGCAACGTAACGTTACTCGTTTCCTATGATGGTTATCAGTATATTATTTTAAACCCGTCGAGTGCTTAGAGAACGCACGGGTGTTCGCTAAGTTCGTGGGCCCCACGTGTCCGGCGAACACACGGATGTACACAAGATTTCGAGCCCATTGGTTGCTCACTTCTACGAGGTCGAATTACCTTAACGCCCATTGGCTGCACTCATTGTGAAGCTAGGTTCAATACAGAACGAAATACAGACAAAACGGAGACCAGAAATTCATACTCGCCGAACGAAATTGTCAAACATCGCGTTGATGGCTGGTCTGTCGGTCATCTTGACCCACGGCAACGCGATATCTTCCCCGTTTGTGAACTGATTTTTACGATTATTATTTCTTAAAATAGGTTACATCCGTAAAATTGTGAAAACCGTTAGATTATAATCTATCTCGCGAGATTGTAATCTGTCAAAAAATTGTAAACTCGTAGATTTCGTATGTCTGTTAACCGATCCCATAAGTTGTGTTAGATTATATCATGATAGCCGTTTTATTTAGTAATGTTAATTTTGTAATTTAGGGGTAATTTGAATTGTCATGGCAACACTGGCCTCCGCACACATGTTTAGAAAACTGGCCTCACTTTTCTGTTCGTAGAGCTCCGTCTTTACTTTTTTATTTTGTCTGAGCATACACACAACAAAAAATTATAAAATGCATTGATACGAAATCATAATTACTAGCAATAGGTACTAATTGCCACCACGCCGCGGCTTGCAGTCTTCATAACGTATCACTAATTTCTTTCACAACAGTGCGGTGAAAGGATTGCAGTGAAAAACTATCACATAAACGAAACCAAGATCATCGCATTTTATTCAACTCAACGCATTTTAATGGCAGTCAACTAGCTAGGACTTAATAAAATATCCACCCTTTCATCCTAAGCATAATCTACGCAATAAACTTCTCAAGATGACTAGATAGTTTCTCGTATGCAGATTTGTTCCTGTACAGATGTATGTTGGCCTTAACCTTCTTCATGAGGACCTTCGGGTTTATATCTGCTAACTGGATTAACGCATCTGGAAATAAGGTGGAGTTTTTGAAAAAACATTAGGCACTTTACTTACCAACTTTTATAGATACTTTTTTTTATATACAACTAGCTGATGGAACAAGCAGATGGCCCACCTGATATTAAGTGGTAAAAATCACCTATACCTAACAAAGCATTGCCTCGTAAGTCACGCACGATAGGAACGTACCCTACGATGCACTGCCCTGCGTCTATCAACTTGAGGCATACCTACAGATGTTAAGCCTCATGTGCCTGTAATTACACCGGCAACCACACTCTTCAAACCGAAACACTGCAACGCTGCTTGGCGGCAGAAAAAGGCGTGGTGGTAGTACTTCCCCGGACGAGCCCTTCACAAAGAGCTCTGCTACTCCAAAACAGCTTGTTTTTCCAATGAATTAATATCAGTCCAAACAAAATGGGATATGCGAGGAGAAGGAAACTCACCAAGCATTTCGTTCCGGAATGTCTCATCCGGATCGTCCAGGTGAATTAACATAGCGGCGTAAAGCGCGTCTATATGCGCGCCGAACACGAGCGTATCGTACGGATCCGGACGACACTTGAACAGCGTGCAGATTGTCTGAACGGCGTAGGAGCGGACCTGGTTACTGCTGTCATCTAGGCGCTTGAGGACCACTGAAGGGAATAATTAACTCTAGGTTCACGACTGTTATCCAGACACGGTAAACATCTGAACTCTCGGTTCTTACTTATGATAGTTAAAGGATAAATATAGTGAGAAGTCAGAGGCACTTTCAAACATCAAGTACATTTGGTCGTAGTCTGTACGTGGAAAATTTCAAGACTATTGTGCGAGTCTGCTTGAGGAATACTGTATGGTTTTCTCCCGATTCGCTGCTTAGGGCCGGTTTCACCTGGTCTGTTAGATTAACAAAGGATTAAAGGGCCGTTAAGGCCCAGTTTCACCATGCTCTGTTAGTTACTAATCAAGGATTAACAGGCCGTTAAATCTAACCTTAGATGTCAAACGCGTACATTTTGACATTTTTAACGGCCCTTGAATCCTTTGTTAATCTAACAGAGCATGGTGAAACCGGCCCTTAATATGTCAAAATGTACGCGTTTGACAGCTAAGGTTAGATTTAACGGTATTTTAATCCGTGATTAGTAACTAACAGAGCATAGTGAAACCGGCCCTTAGTAAAATTAATGACAATATATTTTTTCCAAACAGATGGATAAGAGCTCGACCTAAGAGAAGTAACTATAAACGCTGCTGAAAATTTCGTCCTCCACAGTTTCCCATTTACGTAATGGATATTTTTTTTTATACAACTAGCTGATGAAAAAAGCAGATGGCCCACCTGATGTTAAGTGTTAACCATCACCTATAACAAAACATTGCCTCGTAAGTCACGCACGATAAGAACGTGTCCTACTATGCACTGCCCTGTGTCCATCAACTAGGCATACAGATGTTAAGCCTCATGTGCCTGTAATTACACCGGCAACCACACTCTTCAAACCGAAACACAGCAACGCTGCTTGGCGGCAGAAAAAGACGTGGTGGTAGAACTTCCCCGGACGAGCCCTTTACAAAGAGCTCTACTGCTCTTAAAATGTCAATATTATAAGGATACCAATTTTATAAGGCCAAAAATTTATAAGATAACTCAATCCTTGACAGCCTTCACAGCTCAGTTGGTAGAAGCTCTGCCTTCTGCGCCGTAGGCCGTCGGTTCGATCCCCACCGAGAACAAACATTTGTGTGAACATAGATAGATGTTTGTTCTCTCTCTATTTGTATTATATCAAAAAAAAAGTATGTATTTTTTTTTTTTTTTTTTTTTATACCACCTTCTGATGGAACAAGCAGATGGCCCACCTGATGTTAAGTGGTAACCATCACCTATAACAAAGCATTGCCTCGTAAGTCACGCACGATAGGAACGTGCCCTACGATGCACTGCCCTGCGTCCATCAGCTTGAGGCAGACAGATGTTAAGCCTCATGTGCCTGTAATTACACCGGCGACCACACTCTTCAAACCGAAACACAGCAACGCTGCTATGTATGTATGTATTATATGAGCTATCTGGTTCCCATATTACAAGCTTTGGCTTAGTTTGGGGCTAGATAGTGATGTGTGGAAAGTCCTCCAATATTTATTTATTTATTATATCGTCGGTCCAATACTCAAGTCGCCAAACTGAAAATTCGTGATTGTTCAGGAGAGCGAAAACAAACTTCAATTCGTTGCTGTAAATCAGGGGTTATTCATAGGTATTTAAATCATGGCAATATATTTGCCTTAGGTCAATATCTTTATGATAGTATTTATCAAATTGCTAAAATATTAATATTATAGAAGTTATCGCAAATTGGCGAGTTTATCATGATTAGTTTTAATAGATTGTATTTAGAAGTACTTCGGTCAAAGAGCCAATGTGGTAATTAGACGAGTATACTCTGGTGTGATACATCAAGAAAATGCATAAATTAATAGTAAACTAGCCATAATGTAGAAGGTGCAAACAAATTACTATCACCTTTTGCTAATGTAAGGTACCTACCTATAGGAATTCATTGATGAGGATAAGATAATTATATTAAAAACACGTAAAATGTATTACTTTATTAAAAACTAGCGGCCCGTCCCAGCTGAGCATGGGTGGATATAAACTTTTTGAACATTTTAGGATAAACTTAGACTAAACTTAGATTCTCGCGTCTACTTCTTTCATACATTTGCACGCCCTTCTCCCTGAGTGAGTGAGAACGCGCCCTATTGCCCGCTACCGCGTTCGCTAATATTTTTAAAGCGAACTAAAATTTTTAATTTCGTAATATCTTGAATGGAATGTCCGATTTGAAAAATTCAAGAAGTAATCTATAGGTATTGAAACAGTCTTGAATATGAAATGATTTATTTGGATACGGATTAATATAAAGGTATTAATAACATGGTCAGATTTTGGTCGGATTTTCTATCAATTTTTAAAGTGTAAAAAAGAAGTTATAGTACCATAACTACGATAGTAAGACATATGGTATTTTTGAGTTTTTTGTAGATATTGATGTGTTCTTTAATATTGCAGAACATTTTTGTGTTCTATCGTCAATAGTTTTCGCAGCGCATGCGATGAAAGCCAAATTATGGCCAATTTGTATACACTTTGGGTTACATTATTGAAGTTTTAGAAGGGATCCCTAATTTTATCTTGAAATCATAAACTTACATAATAAAACCAACATCAGATAACTTTTATCTTAGTTATCTACATCTACATCTACACTAATATTATAAAGAGGAAAGATTTGTATTTTTGTATGTAACGAATAGGCTGAAAAACCACTGGTCCGATTTTAAAAATTCTTTCACCATTAGAATGCTACATTATCCCTGAGTAACATAGGCTATATCTATTACTAGAAAAAATTGGGATCCCTTCAAAAACTTCAATAATGTAACCCAAGGTGTAACAAAATTGGTCATCTTGTTGGGTCTCTTGGCCAAATGCCTTTGATCGCATGCGCTGCGAAAACTATTGACGATAGAACACAAAAATGTTCTGCAATATTAAAGAACACATCGATATCTACAAAAAACTCAAAAATACCATATGTCTTACTATCGTTGTTATGTTACTATAACTTCTTTTTTACACTTAAAAAATTGATAGAAAAGCCGATCAAAATCAGACCATGTTATTAATACCTTTTTAAAAAAAATTGCGAACGCACGGGCCACGGAGCGCGTTCTTACTCACTCAGGGAGAAGGGAGTGCAAATGTTTGTTGAATAGTTTGATAGTTTGATATAAATAAATTGAATTTGAATTTGTATGAAATAAGTAGACGCGAGACTCGAACCTACGGTCTAAGTTTATCCTAAAATTTATATCCACCCATGCGAAGCTGGGACCGGCCGCTAGTTTATTAATAAAACTACGACAATTTCGATTCGAATTAGTTGAAGTTATAAAATTAGGGTTTTCATCATCCTTAGGCATTTTTAGGAATAAAGATAAAAACCAACTTATTTGCTACTAAGTAGGAACTTCGCTGTAAATCACTTGCATATTTCAGCCTTGGGCATGTTAAGGAATAAATATATGTATAAATCAACTTATTTGCTACTAAGCAATAACTTCGGTGAATATCACTTTAATATTATCAATATTTACTCTTTTCAACTACTTTTTCTTTTCTTTACAACTATAAAATTTAAAACGAGAATGTTGTACCTTTAAAATACTTACATTATTAAAATTAACAGCATTTGGCTTTTATTTTAAATATTTATTAATAAAACTACGACGGACTTTCGATCTAAATTAGTTAAGTTGATAAAATTCGAGTTTTCACCAGTCTTAGGTATTTTAGGAATAAATATATAAATCGAAAAAGCATAAAACTAGACCAAGGTAGATTAGCCAAACTGCCACATTAGCTAATTGACATGAGTGATTATATGAGTTTTTATAGTATAATGCCATAGTAAACTGAACAATCGGGCACATAGAACAGTTGACAATAGTAAAAAGTAAATTCTGTGCAGATAGCTGAAAAAGAAATTGGTGATAACTTCGTCATATTGAATGCTACAGATATGAAACTTTGCCACAGTGTGCTTTTGGCCTAACTGCTACTATGCCCATCAAAAAGTGAAAAACGCCAAAATGGCAGTTTGGCGAGTTGACCACTGGACCGACGATATTTAATCCTTACCGAAATATATCTTATGCAGTATCTCAACAGTGAAGCAGCCCCGCAGTTTGGCCAGCGTCGCGAGATAGCACACCGCCCGCAACGTGTGCTGGCGAGTCAACGCCGAGTTGTCATCAACTAATGCCGCTAGTAACGGCACCATTTGCTCCAGAAACGGTTCCAGAGACTCTTTGGTCGGGAAGAGGTTCACTTGCTAGAAAAACAAAAAGCTTTATTGAAGTTAAACACTATAATATTGTGTGAAAAAGAAGATCATATCAAATGTCATGCAGTATAACAAACGTATAACATCGGATGGTAACAATGGACTTGTTGGGTATTTGTAGGTATTTCGAAATAGTATTTTCTGGTACTACCATCAATTAAGAATAAACAGTCAGATTAGATCCGCAGCTTGTGTTTCATTACAATATTTCACATGGCGACGAGGATGGGATTAGAACGAGTGTAATATGTAAATTAAGTAATGCCATAAAATTTAAATCGGAAATTGAAAAAACCCCTTTTTTTTCATCTACTAGAAAAAGGCTGATGATCAATGACATGACAAATGACAAATTCTCAATTAAATCTCCATGAAATCTAAAGCTTCATCCGGAAGTTATGATATCACAGACAGATACACAGATATACACGTGAAACCAATAGCAACGCTCTGTCAAACAGGTTAAAAATACATATCGAGAGAGAGACCCGTACCAACGCAACAGAGTACGAGAAAAAGCGGTAATGTAAAGTAATTAACCAGCCGATAATTGATCGAGTGAGCGAAGCGAACGAAGATCTTAGTTTCAACTTGGGCGATTTGGCATTTTATGTATGTATGTATGTTTGTCTGGCGATAACTTTAGAACCGTTGATCCGATCTGCATGAAATTTGATATGTCGATAGCTTGTACTTGAGAAATTTACTGGTAAGTATATGAGTAAAATCGAATGAAGGGTTTTTAAGATATGAGGTTTTTTAAGGGGGCAAAAATAAAAAAAGTGACTTAAAAATATCAAGTTACATGTCATACGAAAGGGCTTTGTTTGGACATTCCAAAACAATTTTTACTTTTTTTCTGGGACGCTCGGTTTTTGAGATACAATAAAAAAGTTAAATTAAGATAACCAGCGACCCAAGAGCTCCCATCTCTAAGAGTTTCGTTGGCATCAAGGTTTTTCTACTGGTCGGCCAGTTACTTTGCTTTTTCTTATTTTTTTTTCTTGAAATAAATTTAGGAGGTACTCAGTTCTCATAAAATGGTGTCAACGACCAGGTCTGATGATGGAGCCAAGGTCTGTTCAACGGAACTCTTCAATAAATAGGCCAATAGAGTTGAAACTTGGTTACCGTACCAAGTTAGTAGGCGGTAGTCAGAAAAAAGTCCAAACATAATGTTTGGACTTGCCTTTGACTACCACCTACTCAAAGTTTTGGTGCGTTCGTCGGGTCGCATCACGAGATCTCAGTTCGGGGCGAACTACTAGTTATATCCTAGTCATGTTTAGTTACTCTCACTCTTGTCGTGTCACTAGTTTCTTTCGAAACAGTGTGGTGAAAGAATTTTAAGTGTGCCTCAAGAGGCTCCTTTCGAGCACTTGACACATGTTAAAGAACTTTTTAGGTTCTACGACATGCCCGTTTCCTCACAATGTTTTCCTTCACCGTTTGAGAGTACCTCCTACCTCCTACCTATTTACTAACAAAAATGTTTAGTTACTAAACCTTATCACCAGTATCGCCTTGGCCGCCACTTTCTCTAACGTCTTCGTCTGGCTTCTCTTGCAACGCGGCGCAGAGACACGCCACGGCCGCTGTTCGAATTGCCTCCGCAGTTCGACCAGCGGACCAAACCAGATTACTCATTATTACTTCTGTAAGCAAATAATTAACCTAAGTAACGCAAGGCGGAGGGTTGAAATGGATTGAAGAAATTAATGGCCGGTTTCACCATGCTCTGTTAGATTAACAGAGGATTAAAGGGCCGTTAAATATGTCAAAATGTACGCGTTTGACAGCTAAGGTTAGATTTAACGTTCTTTTAATCCTTGATTAGTAACTAACAGAGCATGGTGAAACCGGCCCTAAAGCTCCGTACTCACATTCGGTATTACTCGATAGTTTTACTCCAAAACGAGTAAATATTAACGTATAGACCGCAAAACTCACGCATCGAGCTGTGAGTTCAAACTATCGAGTAATACCGAATGTGAGTACGGAGCTTTACTGGAACGTATGCGTATTGGTAGTTTGGACAAAAAGGACAAAACATACAGTCAACCAACAGGGTTATTACGTAACATTGTTGCAATCAGTTTCTATATGAAACCAATAAGTATATAAAACAATATGAACGTTTTGCGATTATCCATCAATAGAAACACCAGTTGTAATCTAACTTTGTTAGCAACTGCAACTAGAATGTAACCGCATAGCCGTCATATTTACTTATTACAAACAGAAACTGATTGAAACTGATTGCAACAAAGTTACGTGATCAGCCAGTAGATTAAAGTGGTGATTACACGAAGTTAAATTTAAATGATAAAATATTATTCTATTTGAATTTATCTTCGGGGACATATTATATCCTCGAATCTCTGGGTCTAACCTACCTTCTATAACAATTTTCAAGAAAGCTTCAAGCTTATCAGTTTCGCATTTTATAAAGTTATCTTGCCGTTTCAACAGCACAGTGGACAGCGTCGTGAATATCTTCAGCTTGACCTCAGGGTCCACTTTGGGCGTGGCAAGGCATTCTTTTAAAAGCGGTGCTATTAAGTGGAGCTGGGCCCCCATAGCCGATCCTGCAAATATATATAATATAAGTATTTTTTTTTATACATCTAGCTGATGGAACAAGCAGATGGCCCACCTGATGTTAAGTGGTAACCATCACCTATAACAAAGCATTGCCTCGCAAGTCACGCACGATAGGAACGCGCCCTACGATGCACTGCCCTGCGTCCAACAACTTGAGGTATACTGATGTTAAGCCTCATGTGCCTGTAATTACATCGGCAACTTGGCGGCAGAAAAAGGCGTGGTGGTAGTACTTCCCCGGACGAGCCCTTAAATGTAGCAATAAACTAACGCATAATACTACATGCATCGCTATTTGTGCAGTTATGTATTCCCCAGAACATTGTACCATATGAAAGCATGGCGTGAAGATGTGTACTAAAAGCAGTTAAAGCTGTTTTTAGATTATTTGCAATTTTTTGCACTGAAGCTGATCGTTTAGGTGTGCAAGAAAATTGCAACACTTCCATAATTACTTCATATCATTGTTGTATCTGGTGTAACTAAAGCTACTTGCTAAAACACAGAAGTAGGTATGTCTGTAGTGCCACATTGATTGGATTCACATACCAGAATGCAGTAAGGCAGATTCAAGTATGCATCGGTCTGGTGTGAGCAAAGTCCACATAACCGCGTCACTGGTGATAGCCGCTAACACTTTGCCAATATGCCTCGAGTATAAAGAAGTGAGGGTACGACCGCATTTTTCGTGGAACCGCAGTTTATCTAGATTCGCTGGAAGCCATCAAATATCCTCGTCATCACAGAGTCTGATAAATAATCCATGAAAAAAATACTAGGTTTTACCAGGATACTAACACACAGCCATGAAAGCTATCTTCTCGTCCACAGGCATGGAGTAGACTGTGAAGTTGATGATGAAAAGTTGTTCTGCTACTGGAAGGATGTCTTCACAGCACAGGTTCATAAGCGCTTCGGTAACGTGGAGCAGGTTGGTCTGGTATTTTGGCTGAGAAGTTACAAAGGAATCATACAAGTTGTAAAAATCCTGAAAACTTCAGGGGGCTAAAGCACCCATCAATATGAATAAATTTTTCTAAGGAACCAACACTGTGAACGCGAAAAAAACAGCTGTTTCATGCAAAAGTTCAATACCTACCTGGCTAAAATGTATTATTAAAGTGTATTACCCCCTGAAGTTTTTGGTATTTAAAACCCTGTATAACTTGAAAATTTCTATATAGGTACCTATAGGTATCCTACTAATATTATAAACGCGAAAGTTTGTAAGTATGGATGGATGGATGTTTGTTACTCTTTCACTAAAAAACTACTGAATGGATTTTAATGAAACTTTACAATAATATAGCTTATACATCAGAATAACACATAGGCTACAATTTATAAAGATACTGTGTGAATAATCCTGCACAGACGAAGTCCAGGGCACCAGCTTGTAGGTATATATGCATAGGTCTTTAATGATAAACAATCAAAATTCAAGAAAGCCGCTTTGGCCACTCTGTCATTAGAGTGTGCCAAAAACTCGATTGTAATTTAATCAATTCAGCACCCTTCGAGTCTTAGCTCGAAGTGCGTGTACCTACCAATTTTTGTAACCCTACCCAATGTTCTCTTTCCTACCTACCAACTGATAAGCTCATTTAATTAACTAAACTGTTCTGTTTTATATGTCATGTTGTGTACGCATGTTTTAGGGTGCCGTCTAGCTCATAATTAATTGTATTTTATTTTGTCATTTAACTGATTGTACCCTGTTTTGTGTGCCTAAATAAATAAATAAAATAAAAAATAGGTCTACATTCAGACAGGGACTACTTCCAGATTACTAAATAACTCACTTTTCTAGTTCGGCATCGGTCTGGATCGGATAGTTCTTGGCATATCTCTCCCATAACATTCTGCTTCACCAGGTCTGCTTTCGAGCCCTTCAGTATATTTGCCAGGACTAAGAGGGCCGGCCACGAGTCCATTTCAGCTTCCAAAAGTGGCCACCAAGTGTCAGGGGTTATAAAGTAGCCGAATAGCTCGGCAGCGCGCTTCACCTGGAATCAATCCATCTCCCTCACTCACATGTACCTACCTACCTACTGAGATGTCTACAACTGCTTTACTAAGGATATCCCAGTAAACAATGAATGGGTAAGAAAGGAATGACTACTGAGATGATGGATGGTATAGGAAAGTGGCGATAAAAGACCTGTTGTGCCGACCCTACATAAAGTTGGATAAGGGCAGGAAGATGATGATCCCAGTAAACAATTCCAGAAGTAAAAACTTTACATTTCATATCAGCCAGTATAGTGCATGGCAAGGGCGGATCCAGGATTTTTTTCTGGTAGGGGCAGAAAGGGCGGACAGGCAACAAAATCAGCCAGATATTGTCAAGAGTTAGACTCATGTTCTTTCTGTTATTTTATTCATATATTTTAACGACTCTGATAATTTGATTTGCTTCTAAGTATGTACTGTGATGGAATCTCCAGTGTAGGTACACAAAAATACCGTCTGGGGGGGGGCGAAAATCTAAAATCCGACCTTGGTGCATGGCGTAATGTAGATATCCTTCCAGAATACCACAAAAACACTGCAGAGCAGTAATTTCTCGTATGCGCTGCCAATATTGCCAACTAAGGAGGTTGACTTACGGAGCCGATAGAGCTTAAGATTGGTGTACAAACTAAAATCACCCTTACTTACTTTAGCCATCCGCCAATTTATAGCGACAGTATTGTAGTTACCTCTTTAATGACTCTCTCATCATCGTCACCCGCACCTCGAAGCATAGCGCGTATAATTGTCTGAGCATGTTGAGTGGAGCCCTCTTCTGCACACAGCACCAGCCAGCACAATAACTGAGATACGCGAAGACGTGCGTCCGCCTGCCATCCTTCCATTTCTGAACAATACAATAATAAAAACGAAACTGCATTAGGAATCGTTTCAAATAAAATATGAAGGAGTGCCTCTTATTCCATTTACGCGTCCCCTGCTATTGTTTGAGAGTTTTCCTTACACCATCGACCCTCTTACTGTAACCGGTCACGTATACAGTACACACGGTACGCATCAGACTAAGAGCCGATTTCACCATGCTCTGTTAGATTAACAAAGGATTAAAGGGCCGTTAAATATGTCAAAATGTACGCGTTTGACAGCTAAGGTTAGATTTAACGGTCTTTTAATCCTTGATTAGTAACTAACAGAGCATGTTGAAACCGGCCCTTAACGGCTCTTTAATCCTTTGTTAATCTAACAGAGCATGGTGAAACCGGCCGTAAATATGTCAAAATGTAGGTATGCGTTTGACATCTAAAGTTAGATTTAACGGCCTGTTAATCCTTGATTAGCAACTAACAGAGCATGGTGAAATCAGCTCTAAACAGTTTGAACTTTAACACTGTGATTTGTGAGAGAGGGTGCGATATGTTATTATTTACGTGCGATTGAAAATGGGTACTAGACAACCATAACGAAATAATAAATAGGTGCTAAAACCGACCTCTACAGATAGCTGGGACTATCTTGCCAATATTGCTCATCACAAGAGTCCGACACCCAAGATTAGGCCTTTTGATGTCTGGGTAGTGGGTTGGGACATCTTTCAGAAAATCTGCTTTCTTCTTGAGGTCTTCTTCATTCTCCTCCATGTATTGAAGACCAACATCTACCCAGAGCTTAGATGCTGTTTCTCGAATATCCGCCATAACATCGCTTAAACTGAAAATATTGAACTTATTTGCTACTTACTACAGTATCTGGTCCCCATTTAGATATCCCTATTTAAGATATTTA
Organism: Chloroclysta siterata; assembly: GCA_932294275.1. NCBI lineage: Eukaryota > Metazoa > Arthropoda > Insecta > Lepidoptera > Geometridae > Chloroclysta > Chloroclysta siterata. Next base: position 13,912,546 of record OW028603.1, on the reverse strand, counting down.
AATGGGTAGTAACATAGGTACTACCTTTATTACCATTGGAATAATTTGTTTATATTATACCTAGTAAGCAGCAATGGTATCATCCGATGCCAGAAGGAATATCGATCTTTATAACTCAGCATCCAGTTCCCGACTTCAAGGGTGACCTGCAGACGTACTTGTGTGTTCTCATCAAAGAGCTTTTCCGCCATCGGAGAGATGGACAGTTCAAAGGATTTTGCATTCCCCGCTAATACAATAGCACCTATAGTTGGATAACAATTGATGTTAAAATAGTTTCATAATTTGGGCTTAATTTAAAAAATATATTTTATTGATAATATAATAGAATATTACCAATGGCTCTTACAGAAGCAACCCGTACGCGAAAATGTTGGTGTGCAAAGTTAAATACCACAGGTTTTACATAATTTTCTGATTGAAAGTGAAAATCTCTTTGCAGATTTTTTGTCAGCCGAATTATACACTCACAAGCCTCAAGCTTCACTTTTGGGTATGGATCTGTGACTGTTTTAGTCAAAATACTGGTGAAATCATTGATAAATGGACTGAGAAGATGAGACACTTTGTACTTATCCAATATCTTTCGGACAAGTCCGATCATAACCAAACGGATCTCTTCGGATTCCTCGACTATTTCGGGGCAACCAATGCGGCGGACTATCACAGGCATTATGTATGTGAGGTAGTAGTCATTTAACGGCAGTTTTTCAATAAAATTAGACACGATTGTTGCAGAGGCGTCTCGGCAAGCCTCAGAGGGATCGGAAAGGCTCTTTAAGACGTACGCGTACACTTCCGGGAAAATTGCTGTAAGATCACATTCTCTGTTCTCCACGTTTTCAAAGATCTCTGTGTTTATATCGACCAGTGCTTTTTTTCGAGCCATTTTAGACTCACTTTGCAAACCGGTTAAAAAAGGTTCTAAAGACCCTCGTGGATTCTCCTGGAGCCTTGGTTTTACTGCAGACATTTTGATGCACAAAGAAATCACACTTCACAGTTGCTTTACAGCAGAAGCGTTCAGTAAATTCTAGAAAGAAATATCGACAAATTGACGAACAAGTGCAAATTGCATCTCATGTCAATAGAAAACAAATTTTGTTTCTATGGCAACCAACTACTTTCTTTCCATTCTTCTTCTTTTCTTTGTATATGGCAGGGGGTGCCAATAATGTACAACCAAGGATTGTACAGCCGAGGAAAACACAGCCCGGAATTGATGTACAATTTGGTCGCGAAATCGGGTCCGGTTAATTTACGACCAAGTATTACACAGCCCGAAAATGTACAACCCGGAAAGCACAGCCTGGAAAACACGGCCCGGATTCCATGTACAAAATGTACATGAAATCCGGGCCGTGTTTTCCAGGTTGTGCTTTCCCAGCACAGTCGGGATTGTACAGCCAGGATTGCACGACCATGGATTCTGTGACCATGCTCTGATTGGTCGAAAGCCTATGCTCTGTTTAGATGCACTACACAGTAAGTATAGGCAAGTAGCACAGATTAAAAATTATATAAAATAAGAGAATTATTCAGAGATTAATGTTAGAAAAAAATAAAATTCTGGCACTTCGGCGGCCGCTGCCGCGGCACGCTCGCTTTGCTCGCTCGCCTCGTGCGTAATTTATATGTTTTAACATAACCTAACCAATCCGAGTCGGATCAACAAGTGAGTGAGTAAGTAATTGACGAGTGTAAACAAAGCCTAAGTTTTGGCATCAAAATTTTGGCTGCGTTTTATCGGGTCGTGCTTTCCAAAGGTGTGCTGAATTTGTACGGCTAGGAATGTACAGCCTTGGATTACACAGCCATGGATTTCGCGACCAAATTGTACATCAATTCCGGGCTGTGTTTTCCTCGGCTGTACAATCCTTGGTTGTACATTATTGGCACCCGCGAAATCCATGGCTGTGTAATCCAAGGCTGTACATTCCAAGCCGTACAAATTCAGCACACCTTTGGAAAGCACGACCCGATAAAACGCAGCCAAAATTTTGATGCCAAAACTTAGGCTTTGTTTACACTCGTCAATTACTTACTCACTCACTTGTTGATCCGACTCGGATTGGTTAGGTTATGTTAAAACATATAAATTACGCACGAGGCGAGCGAGCAAAGCGAGCGTGCCGCGGCAGCGGCCGCCGAAGTGCCAGAATTTTATTTTTTTCTAACATTAATCTCTGAATAATTCTCTTATTTTATATAATTTTTAATCTGTGCTACTTGCCTATACTTACTGTGTAGTGCATCTAAACAGAGCATAGGCTTTCGACCAATCAGAGCATGGTCACAGAATCCATGGTCGTGCAATCCTGGCTGTACAATCCCGACTGTGCTGGGAAAGCACAGCCTGGAAAACACGGCCCGGATTTCATGTACATTTTGTACATGGAATCCGGGCCGTGTTTTCCAGGCTGTGCTTTCCGGGTTGTACATTTTCGGGCTGTGTAATACTTGGTCGTAAATTAACCGGACCCTATGGCAGGCACTTGTCCGTCATTCGCATAGATTAATAATACTATAGATTGCCTACGAGCGTATACCCGAGCAAGACGGACAACAAGTACATACAATTTATGGGTTGCCACATCATACTATTTTCACCCAACCAAGCATAAGCTATGATGTCGCCGCGGCTCCAGTTGTTTGTTGAATGATGTTTAATTAAAGCTAGTTTCTGCAGTTTAATAGTTTGTACCCTCCTCTAGGTTACGCGATTTTAATATCTTCTAAGGAATGAGCTAGAAAAAAGCCTACACAGCTCAGTTGGTAGCCTTCTGCGCCGTAGGCCGTGGGTTCAATCCTACCGAGAACAAACATTTGTGTGATGTGATACTAGACGTTTGTACTCTGCCTGGGTGGTTGTAATTTGGCTTAATTTGGGGCTATATAGTGCTGTGTGGAGCGTCCACCAATATTTATAAAAAATAAAATAAAAAAAACAGGGCGAACTGGCACTAAGCTGGCATTTTAGACATTGACATCAGAACCCTAGGCCTCGCGAGCTAGAGTCCTGGATTTTCCTAGTGAGGGGAACAGAGCTAGCTAGTGGTGCTATTCTTCACATTCTACCAATAGTTTAACTATGTTACTGCACCAGCTAGGTAAAATTTTTATGAATAAAAAACAATTTATTTACTTATCATTGATTTATTTATTCTACATCCCTACTCATCAGAAACCGTAATTCAAAAGGTTAATTTATAACGCGTGCTTCAATTTTAAATTAAGTAGGTATAAACAATACATCTTAACAGGAGTAAGCCAGCTTATGCTAGAGCTGACCATAAGCCTGAGCAATGCCACCACTTTGCCCTGAAGCGCGAAGTGGTGGCATTATGAATACAGCTATCCTCAGAACATCACTATGAATATGTCATAAATACATTAAAATATATCACGTGTAAGTACGTATTTATTTATTAGACGATAAATATTTAATAGTTTGTACATAACAATTTCAGATGAGAATATTTTCTTAATTCACACTTTAAAGCAAGATTTTTGAACATACTTTTTATATCCAGAAAAAAAAGCGGAGATACCGTTTATGTTGAAATAGCCCAAAAGTTTTTTAGTCCGTAAGTTTCTTGCCTGTTCTTCTAGGCTTTGGTCGCGCGCGAGGAACTGGCGGTACATTCACCTTGTACCAATTTAAGACGTTTCAAAGAGATCCTTGTGATTGTACTGAATGAAGACCGTTTTGATTTTGATTTTGGAGCTTGGTGACCTGGAGCTCGGTAACCCGTAGCTTTAACCCACCAGCCCAAAGTAGTTGCATCTTTGGGAAATCTGTAAAACAAACATGTTATTATTAGGCATATGTAGGTATTTAATCATACTACGCGATGGTGGTCTCAGGCATAAAATAACTACCAACTTCTCATATGAAAATCGTGAGGAGACTTAAATTATTAAAATGTAACGCAAAGCTAAAAAAATAAATTAAATGAAATTAAAATATATGTACCTACTACCTATACCTATATTATATTTTTTTTCATTATGTACTTAAGTCAAACAAACCTTATTTCTTTGAATAAGGTAATAATAAGTTGCGACATTGTCTTTTTTTTCTAGATTATTGTGTGTATTTGAACTTATCCTAACATATCAGAGTCGAATCCACCCTAAAGTTGTTCGTTTCCCAACATTTTTGGCAAATAGATTTTGTTTTAGTTGGCAGCCCGAAAGATCGTATAACCCAGCCAAATTATGTTTCTATAGAACTGTATCGGTTTGAATCATAGATTTATAATACTATAGATTGCCTACGAGCGTATACCCGAGCAAGACGGACAACAAGTACATACAATTTATGGGTTGCCACATCTTACTATTTTCACCCAACCAAGCATAAGCTATGATGTCGCCGCGGCTCCAGTTGTTTGTTTAATTATGTTTAATTAAAGCTAGTTTCTGCAATTTAATAGTTTGTACCCTCCTCTAGGTTACGCCATTTTAATATCTTCTAAGGAATGAGCTAGAAAAAAGCCTACACAGCTCAGTTGGTAGCCTTCTGCGCCGTAGGCCGTGGGTTCAATCCTACCGAGAACAAACATTTGTGTGATGTGATACTAGACGTTTGTTCTCTGACTGGGTGGTTGTGATTTGGCTTATTTTGGGGCTATATAGTGCTGTGTGGAGCGTCCACCAATATTTATAAAAAATAAAATAAAAAAAACAGGGCGAACTGGCACTAAGCTGGCATTTTAGACATTGACATCAGAACCCTAGGCCCCGCGAGCTAGAGTCCTGGATTTTCCTAGTGAGGGGGACAGAGCTAGCTAGTGGTGCTATTCTTCACATTCTACCACCTACCAATAGTTTAACTATGTTACTGCACCAGCTAGGTAAATTTTTTATGAATAAAAAACAATTTATTTATTTATCATTGATTTATTTATTCTACATCCCTACTCATCAGAAACCGTAATTCAAAAGGTTAATTTATAACGCGTGCTTCAATTTTAAATTAAGTAGGTATAAACAATACATCTTAACAGGAGGAAGCCAGCTTATGCTAGAGCTGACCATAAGCCTGAGCAATGCCACCACTTTGCCCTGAAGCGCGAAGTGATGGCATTATGAATACAGCTATCCTCAGAACATCACTATGAATATGTCATAAATACATTAAAATATATCACGTGTAAGTACGTATTTATTTATTAGACGATAAATATTTAATAGTTTGTACATAACAATTTCAGATGAGAATATTTACTTTGAGATACCGTTTATGTTGAAATAGCCCAAAAGTTTTTTAGTCCGTAAGCTTCTTGCCTGTTCTTCTAGGCTTTGGTCGCGCGCGAGGAACTGGCGGTACATTCACCTAGTACCAATTTAAGACGTTTCAAAGAGATCCTTGTGATTGTACTGAATAAAGACCGTTTTGATTTTGATTTTGGAGCTTGGTGACCTGGAGCTTGGTAACCCGTAGCTTTAACCCACCAGCCCAAAGTAGTTGCATCTTTGGGAAATCTGTAAAACAAACATGTTATTATTAGGCATATGTAGGTATTTAATCATACTACGCGATGGTGGTCTCAGACATAAAATAACTACCAACTTCTCATATGAAAATCGTGAGGAGACTTAAATTATTAAAATGTAACGCAAAGCTAAAAAAATAAATTAAATTAAATTAAAATATATGTACATGTACCTACTACCTATACCTATATTATATTTTTTTTCATTATGTACTTAAGTCAAACAAACCTTATTTCTTTGAATAAGGTAATAATAAGTTGCGACATTGTCATTTGTTTTCTAGATTATTGTGTGTATTTGAACTTATCCTAACATATCAGAGTCGAATCCACCCTAAAGTTGTTCGTTTCCCAACATTTTTGGCAAATAGATTTTGTTTTTGTTGGCAGCCCGAAAGATCGTATAACCCAGCCAAATTATGTTTCTATAGAACTGTATCGGTTTGAATAGCCATGTCATTTGTGTGGTTTATAGTAACCTATACTCAATTTTACAAAATAATTAAATTCTAGAAATCTACTATGATATGCGATAGAAAGTAAACACAACCGTTAAATGATTAATTGTGGACACTGTGCATTCTCCGTTTTATAGTTTAATTGACAAATAGAACATAAAAGTGCTACTTACCGAAGGAAGCTTAATTTTCAGTTTTCCGAGCTGTATCATTATCACAGCCTAAAATACTACAATGCACCACATTATAAACTTAACTCTACGTATACTGGGACCTAGGCACACACTATTTTCAAAGAACTTTGGCACTAAACACCTGTAAACTCACAAGCACCAAGCGGTTTGTTTAGCACCAAACTTGGTGCTAAACAATCAAAAACGTATACGCAGAAAGGGACAAAACATTTATATTATATTTCTCTCACTCATAGGTATAATTTGTATTATTGCGTCTCTCTTACTCTTGGTATTATTATTTGATGCTCTATCTATTGTATTCTTGATCTAAGGTTTGAATAGCCATGTAATTTGTGTGGTTTATAGTAACCTATACTAAATTTTACAAAATAATTAAATTCTAGAAATCTACTATGATATGCGATAGAAATTAAACACAACCGTTAAATGATTAATTGTGGACACTGTGCATTCTCCATTTTATAGTTTAATTGACAAATAGAACATAAAAGTGCTACTTACCGAAGGAAGCTTAATTTTCAGTTTTCCGAGCTGTATCATTATCACAGCCTAAAATACTACAATGCACCACATTATAAACTTAACTCTACGTATACTGGGACCTAGGCACACACTATTTTCAAAGAACTTTGGCACTAAACACCTGTAAACTCACAAGCACCAAGCGGTTTGTTTAGCACCAAACTTGGTGCTAAACAATCAAAAACGTATACGCAGAAAGGGACAGAACATTTATATTATATTTCTCTCACTCATAGGTATAATTTGTATTATTGCGTCTCTCTTACTCTTGGTATTATTATTTGATGCTCTATCTATTGTATACTTGATCTAAGGTCATTCGACAGACAAAATTTTGCCAGTGTCAAGTGCTATAGATAGATAAAATACCTACTATATAGCCAAGTTAATCTATAGTCGATCAAGTCGGCCGTCACGTCATTTGTTTTGAAGAAAATGGTGGCGGTTTAAAATTTCAAAATTATCGAATTATTTTCGGTCAAATCAGGATATCACATAACACTTTCATTCGAAATGTTTACACTTTGTGCTAAGACCGTAATTTTAATTAAAATACCACTGAAATTACAAAACAAAACTTAAAATAACACTAGAATAAAAATTAAAACCTATGTCGCTTGCCAAAATGTTAGAAAACTAATCTTCTTTATATTTTAACAATTTTCTAGGAAATGCGGGTAAGAACCGAACTCTCTAACCCAAGGTGTGGCGGCTAGCCACACAGGTACTTGCAATCGGGCTGACGCGAAGGTTTTGTATGTAGCGTCGTCAGTCGTCTCTCCCCGCTCATTATGTTCAGACATGTAATACCTACTTTAAAGTGGAAATATAAATCAGTACTTATGTGGAAACGGACGTTTATCATTTTATATACTCCCCAGAAGCTACGTGAATTATAGTAGGGAACGCATCATCATATCAATCATACATCTACAATTGGTGACCCTCGACAAAGCATCGGTGTGTGGTGTTACCATGCGGTGACCACCCGATGGAATGCGCGCAACAACGGAGAATTCAAGATATCATTGTGACCTCAGAAGACCAGCGACGGAGACGACTCCCTCCCGATGAAGTCCACGCCTCGGGAGGTATAAGCAAAAGGAACAGCCAACAAACGCAGGATGACGCAACATCAATGCGGCGACGCCACGCGTTTTGGTATGCACAGCAGGTGACGTCAGCCGATCCCGTCCCGACCACCAACAGAAGCCCTTATATGAGTAGCCGGTCAGCATGTGAAGAATTAGAAGTATTGCCAGCGTACGACCAGGGAGTGGTTAACCCGCGGTCCAGCCAAAGATGTTCACGTATGGTCTGCGGCAGCGGCAGAAGATGTTATTGGAGCCAGCGACATCTGAGGTGCACTCAGTCCTATAGAAAAAGGAGTTTGGACCTGCAGATTTACTCGTGAACGTATGCCCGGTTGGAGAAGGATGCTCAGCTCACCGGAGGATCAGTGTTGGATCTGGAGATAGCTCAGTCCCACTGCTACGAGTAACTGGTGTGAAAGTACCTGCGCTACAAAGGAAGACCGAGATGAATATATACGGAAATATGACGGCGATTATAAGAAGGTGCTGTGGCAAAGAAATGGACGAAGCGTGAAAGTGTAAATTTTTCAAAAGTAATTTTAGTGTTCCAGTCTATTTTTAGAATCGTTCTTTTTAAATAAATTTTAGTTCCTGGAATAGATCGCTTACGTTGAGTAGGTACAGCGATAACTCGATTCGGTAACAGGAGACTCTAGCTTACAACACACACATAGCAAAGTAGCAACGATAGCAAATCTGCAAGTGTGTTGTGAGTATTTGTGCGACTCCGGATTGTTTACATTTATTTAACTGTTTAGTAATATGTAATCTGTTCTTTGTGATATTTTTATCTTAAGATTTTTGAATTTTTTCAAAATTTTTGTTAGAGGGGGAGTACTGTGGCGGCTAGCCACACAGGTACTTGCAATCGGGCTGACGCGAAGGTTTTGTATGTAGCGTCGTCAGTCGTCTCTCCCCGCTCATTATGTTCAGACATGTAATACCTACTTTAAAGTGGAAATATAAATCAGTACTTATGTGGAAACGGACGTTTATCATTTTATATACTCCCCAGAAGCTACGTGAATTATAGTAGGGAACGCATCATCATATCAATTATACCCTACACAAGGCAACATTTTGACATTGACAGTCGAAACAATTATCACAGAATAATCGAGTTGGATCGATCATGATCTAAAACTAGATCATCATAGTGTATGACACAATGACATACAACAAAACACAAATTCAAAAGTCACATCACTAGCAGTCTACCTCTCCAATGCAACGTGCACCAATCACAGCTCGACAAGTAAATAAGGCTGTCATGTCAACGTCAATGAATGGACAAAAAGCTAATTCGTAGCATCTTTCTTCAGTATATTTAAAAAAATCTCAATTCAATTCACATTTGGTGCTATCAAGTGCTGGTGTAATAGATTATTACGATATTTGTACAAATAGTTCAAGATGTATAAAATAGGTGTGTTTCATTTATTGTTGCTGGCTGCGATCGTGCAAGTGGTCCTCTCGCTCAAGGAAGGCGAATGCGAGGTTTGCGTGAAGACTATTGAGAAATTCGCAGCCACGTTAGCAGATGACGTGAAGAAAGACCCAAAATTAATAGAGGGCGAGTTCAAGAAACTCTGTAAAAGCTCTAAAGGCAAGGAGAATCGATTTTGTTACTACCTCGGCGGGCTCGAAGAATCCGCCACCGGCATCCTTGGCGAACTCTCAAAGCCGCTGAGCTGGTCGATGCCTGCTGACAAAATCTGCGAGAAGTTAAGGAAAAAAGATGCTCAAATTTGTGACCTCAGATTTGACAAGCAAATCGATCTCAAAAATGTAGACTTGAAGAAGTTGAAAGTTCGTGACCTCAAAAAGATCCTCAACGATTGGGATGAGGTTTGCGACGGCTGCATTGAGAAGACAGACTTTATCAAAAGAATAGAGGAGCTAAAACCCATATATATGGCTAAAACTGAATTGTAAATTAGATCTAAATAATTAGGTAAGATTTTAAAAACACAGATTTTTCTATGTTTTAGATCATCCATTTGATATTTTACTTCTAAGTCCTGCATTTAAAGGGGTGGATACACCACTTTCTGTTTCAAGTTTATAAATACTCATTTGAGGAAAGGTAAACTTTTCTTTCACAGGGGTCCCTATTGAAATTTTATACATTATTTGTGTAATAATATAGATACATCTATTTTAGTCTGGGTACTTTAAATCTTCTCTCTAAGTACAGTGCCACAAACTTATCTGGACTGGTGAGAGAGTCATTGTTATTAAATTTGGTGTTAGTAGTGTTTTTTATTCAATCAATCAATTCGAGTATGCCCCCCTGCTGGGTATAGGCCTCCCCTTTAAAACACCACTCTCTCCGGTGCTGTGCCATTGCCGCCCAACTACTTTGATTATATCATTGTGTTTCTTATTAGTTCATGTTTTTCATTAGTTCCTCTTTTGGCCACCGCTCCAGATAAGTTTGTGGCACTGTACACACAAACTATCTATGAAAGATGATTTACTTTTAATTTGAATGAAAAGTGAATGTTCTGTCTCACAATGACACCAAATTCATTGTAACTATTTCAGGTTTAAGGTCTTGATAAAAGATGCACATGTTTATTTACCAGTAACTATATATTTTTATCTTTTCAGGAAAAAATTCTACACTTTGGGACATAATGGTATTACATCATACCTACGGTCCACCATACAAATGTCCCAGTAATTGCATTTTACAAACTGTATGTGAGCATTTTGTGCATGAGAATGTGTGTATTGAAGTAAATTATTATAATTTTCGATAGTACACAGTGGTTTTATTTTAGGATCTTTTTCTGAAAACCCTTAATATAAAATGTAGGTTTCATCATTTATAATTATTACGGTCTTTGTACTCACTTAGATCTATTATTTCTCTGAGCTAAAGTATCCTTCATTATTATTTTATGCTCCCAGATTCCCATTCCCATTCTTAAATCAGACTCAAATTCAAGAGTAAATATTTAGGATACCTTGATTTTATCTTACTAGTCTAGTTATCCTCAAATTGGACTCAAATTCTAGAGTAGGTATTTAGAATAGTAGGTTTTAGTTTTATCCAAATTGGTCCAGCAAAGCATGATATACAAACCACTTAACATCAGGTGGGCCATCTGCTTGTTCCATTACTTGCATTTGCAAAGAACTTGCACCTTTTATTTATATTCAAGGATAGTTTGATGATTGCAAAGAACTCAAGGCATGCATATATGTATAGTTCTAAGTGTGAAAAAATGTTCTTGCTTAGGTATACATTGCTTCTAGTGTAAGGTCATTTTTCTGTGACCAACAGCACATTATAACGACTCAGTCAGAACACAGAAAATAAAACAAGAACATAGCTCACTAAAGATTTTATTGCAACAATATTGAATGTTTTCCTACCACATTACAGATTCTGCTTGCTTTGATTGCATACATAGATAGATGGAATAACAGCTGACATCTTTAGTGGTATTTGAAGTTCCTGTGTTGCTCTGAAAAAGAAATATTAGCATTATAGTTATTACTTTCCATCAGGTGGCCCATATGTTTATATGCTTCTTTGAAAATATTCAATTTGCTAAAAGGGAGAGGACTGCTGGTTATGAATGTGCATCTAAAGCTAATTGGAAAATATTTTTTTTTTGTAAATTATCCTTTCTATGACTTGTAGAAGTGACTCTGCTTTGGAACTTCTTTTATGCATGATAAAGCTAAAAATACTTACTCATTTTTCCGTAGTTAATAAAGTAAAAGAAGGTCATGCTGCCAACCAGCAGCTGGAAGAATGGAGCCATGCCCACCTTCTTAGGTTGCACATACTTGTGCTGCCATCTCCACCAGCCTACAAAAAGAAGGTAGTGGTTTAATAAAAACTGATATTTAAAATACAGTATGTACAGAACATTGTGTTAAGTTTTAATACCTTGCCTGGCTTGAGAAAACTACTCATGGTACATAAAAAAATTAGATTTTATGTACATACTAGTATTTTTGGCTGATCGACACACGAGCAGTAGTTTACAATATCTACCTTCTCTCTCCATCTAACTTAACCTAAAAGGCGCTCAGTTCAAAGTATTTACTTACCACGGCTGATAGCGCCCATCAGAGCTGGGGGAGACTTGTTTCTGCGGCTCAACCATGCTCCAAGCTCGTTTATCTTCACCTGGCCGAAGGGGGTATCAGCTGAAAACACGGACAGAAAATTACATAACCGAATACACTGGGGTCTAAGGGCGGCTCTTTATAATTACAATTGCACTTACGTTTTCCATAAAAACGAGCTGGGTCATACGGCCCATGGACTGCCGGGTTGTATTCCTTCGGATAATCACCGAACGCCATGATCTTTCTTGAAAATTCACTGAATTTCCAAAGAATTTGTTGGTCTATTCGATTAATTTGACACTTGCTTGACAGCAGACAGGCTGAACCACCAAGGCTGAACAACGACGACCATCGACAAAAGTTATTTCACTCTGACATGACATTGACATGAATGCAATGCAACTCTATCTAGCTACCTGTCAAAATTCTTGTCTATGATTAGACAGCAGATTTCAATTGAAAATCTTTAAATCTTTGTCTGGCTTGTGAAAAGTTGGTGGTTCTCGTGAAAGTTTACAAATAAAATAGTAAAAATGGTGCTAGAGAGTACTATGATCTGCGTCGACAACAGTGATTTCATGAGAAATGGAGATTTCTTGCCTACGCGACTGCAAGCTCAGCAAGATGCTGTAAACTTGGTGTGTCATTCCAAAACACGGGCAAATCCTGAGAACAATGTTGGTTTACTGACTCTAGCCAACGTAGAAGTGCTTGCTACACTGACTAGCGATGTCGGTCGCATACTTTCCAAGCTGCACCGCGTGCAGCCGAACGGAGACATTAACCTTCTGACTGGAATCAGAATCGCTCATCTAGCGCTGAAACACCGTCAAGGAAAGAACCACAAAATGCGTATTGTAGTATTCGTCGGCTCACCTGTAAACTCTGACGAGAAGGAGCTGGTTAAACTCGCAAAGCGGCTGAAGAAAGAAAAGGTAACTTGTGATATTGTCTCTTTTGGTGAAGATGCTGAAAACAATCCATTACTTACTACATTCGTCAATACTTTGAATGGTAAGGACAGCGCTACTGGGGGCAGCCACTTAGTCTCGGTTCCAACTGGAGGCCATGTTGTTCTATCGGAGGCTTTAATTACTAGCCCACTTATTGGTGGGGATGGAGCTGGCCCATCAGGCTCTGGTCTGTCACCATTTGAGTTTGGAGTTGATCCTAATGAGGACCCAGAGCTGGCCCTGGCTCTGCGTGTGTCTATGGAGGAACAAAGACAGCGCCAGGAGGAAGAGTCTCGACGACAAGCAACTACAACTGAGGGAGAAGCCAGTAAGCCTGCCGACACTGAAAATACTGGTGTAGAGAGAGCTTTAGCTATGTCTCTGGGTCGTGAGGCTATGGAGCTGTCAGAAGAGGAGCAAATTGCCTTGGCTATGCAGATGAGCATGCAGCAAGAGGCAACAGCCGCTGAAGAAAGCATGGATGTTACTGAAGAGTATGCTGAAGTCATGAATGACCCAGCATTCCTTCAGAGTGTTTTAGAGAACCTTCCGGGAGTAGATCCTCAGAGCGAGGCCATCCGTAATGCAATGTCTACAATCAAGAAAGACAAAGATGAGAAGGATGATAAAGAACAAAAAGACAAGGATGGAAAAGGTCCAAGTGGTAGCTCTTAAAACAATGGAATGTTTTTCAATTTTTTTATTGATACATTATGCTCGTAAACCTTAACATTACACACCACATTGAAGTGTTACTATAACTTTAGATTTAAAAATACAGAATTCTATTGTGACTGTGTCTTACTATTTCCATGATATCCAATTTAGTCCTTCAATCTTGTCATACCCTGGAATGGAAAATAAAATTATTATTATTCAGGTCCTTTCTTACATTTTAGGAGACTGAATCTTCGATCAACAATTGTTGATCGAAGGACTGAATTGAACAAAACCGTTAGTTCCGATATAACAACTAGATGTCGCTACAGGTAGAAACCCTCTGCAAGTTAGCTGTGTATTTCTTATTTTAATTAGGTATATGAAATTTAAGTATGAACTTAGTAGCTTAGTTTGGGACTAAATAGCAATATTTGAAATGTAATTCAGTTAAAAGAAACTTGGTAGGTATACATACTAGCGTTTGCCTTGAAACTTCTGCTTTGAAACTTTTTCTTAACTGCTTCCAAGCAGTATCTTCTTCGGTTCTCGTCTATTATTTTTGGTATGGGTAATGGCGGTAGCATCTTTTCTAAAAGAAATGCTTTTTATTATCTCGTAAGTAGGTACCTAATAGCAGGTATTTATTATACATGACATTCGATTACAGGAAAATATTGAGAGTACCTACCTCGTGAAAATTGGCCTGGTCCACTGTCACTTTTGACTTGCACTAATTAGAGTAGTCTGTAATTCTTGAAAACGAAAATGAACGTAAACTCAGCCCATTTTTCACTAAAATAAAGAAAATAATGGTTTTAAGAAATCGATCATTCTCTCATTCACTGTCCAGAGGGCTTATTACGAGTTTAGTGCCAATCTTCGATCGTTACGATACACCGAATTTCCTATGAAAATAAATCAACGGCATCTAGCGTATTTTTGAGAAGCTGATTTATTTTCATAGAAAATTCGGTGTATCGTAACGATCGACGATCGGCACTAAACTCGTAATAAGCCCTCAGAGCATTATGATTCTAGAATTATTATATTGTTTTCATCATAAGATCTATTTTTTAAACGATTAAAACTGAATGTCATCATCATCATCATCAGCCTAAAGAAGTCCACTGCACACAGGCCTCGCCTAAACATTTTCAGGAATAACGATCCTAACAATGTCGTCAGTCCATCGGATCCTACCCGGCTTCCCACGCTTCGTTTTCCTGTTCGTGGTCGCCATTCGAGAACCTTTATTCCCCAACTTCAAACTGAATAGGTATATTGAGAACAAATTAGGTATTAAGATTGAGAATGATCGTCCTGATGATATAAAGGTCACGCTACTTTATTCGAATTTCGAAAGTTGTGCCATTACCATTTTCAACGGTCGCTTTTGGTATTTCTGTTTTTTTATGTAGTAGTAAATAAGAACTTTTGATGTCTTCTAACTGGGGCTTAAAACTTCTTGTGCTGCCATGAATGATTGCTGGAAAGGACATAAAATGATAACGAAGCCATAGTTCTAGACTAGGTATTCGAGAGCCGTAAATATATAGTACATAAAAATGAATAGATCCAGTGCCCGTTTCAACCATTTTCAAAAACCTAACTATATCCATCATAAAAAAATATTATTTTTTTTTGGAGTAGGGCTTCAGGTTTCACTGACACTTACATAGGCAAGAGCGTCGCCAGCCCATGGCCCGGGGGGGGCAAGTTAATAATAAGGAGGATGAGCAAAATATGAATTGCAGGTACAGTCAAGAGCTGAAGCTTTGCAGCTATAAACTTGTGTTGTTCCAACCTTGGCGACGCCCTTGTACATAGGTATTATTTTTACTTATTTATTTGGTTGTATATTAGAGAGCACCGGTGGTCTGGTGGGAGTGACCCCGCCTTCCGATCGTAAGGTCGCAGGATCGAATCCGGTCGTGCACCAATGGCTTTTTCCTATCGAAAAATTTATGTGCGCAATGCCAGTGCTCTTAAACGGTGAAGGAAAACATCGTGAGGAAACCAGTTAGTACTCTAACAGCGGCGATGGGCTTGCAACCTGTCACTTATGGAATACCAACTACTGCAAAATGTGGGTATGTGCCAAATTTAATGTTTGGACGTACCTCTGACTACCCCCCTTAGACATCCTCAAAAGAATCTGGAGTTAGTACTTGGTACTAAGAGATCTGAGGGGATATTTACCGTGCCTGGGGATTAAAGTCGTGAAGCTGTTTCAGTTTTTCATATTAGGGTGAATGCGCTATTAAGAAATCTTACAGTTAGGCCTCCCAGCTGCAAAAACTGGGGTGTCTCTGCAAAATTGTTGTTTAAGCTTTTCCGTTGACGAGTTTCGGAGCGACATCGGTATCTTACTAGGTTTCGGTGGTCGTGAAGACTCGATTGGCCCTGCAAAATAATTTGCAAGTAGGTAAGTACCTACCTACCTACCAGCTGATACGTAATTCATGGGACCAGCATTACCTGGAATGGGACTAGATGACGCTATGTGAGATCCACCATTGACCACAAATATTTATTGATATAAAACGTGTAACATAATACCCCTATACGGCTAAAGACCAAGTGATCAGACCAAGCACTAGAATACTTTGACGTGTTGTGCAAAGGTTGAATATTTCGTTTTCGAAATTCCATAAAAAAGTAAAATTAATATTGTCTCAGAAATTTGCAACACCCCTGATACTGTTTACGCAAGTACCAAGGTCACTAACACACGGGACGTACAAACAGCTGTGAATAGCGCTGCCTCATGGTGAGTTTAGTTTCATATTGGAGAAACATTTAAGAGGCATTTCATGAATGAAAAACTACGAAATTTCAAAAGTCGTATAGCAAAAAGTGTTCGCCATGACCTGTAGAATACCCTGCTTCCGGGATTATAGGGGTTTTATGTTACACGTTGTATATCTATGCAGTACACCAATGGCTTGGATGCCTTCAAACTGGCATTATCATAAATATTTTGAAGGCTTACCCTTTTCTCCTTTTTGGTCAGCCTTTTGTGGTTTCAATCTACTAACTGGGATATGCTTGGTTTTTTCTGCAAATCATTACGTTAGTTAGTCAAAAACCAATTTCCAATGTCATGCAACACACAATCCGAACACGGCAGATGCACTGGTGGTCTAGTGGTAGCGGCAGCCCCGTCTTTCAATCTCAAACCCGGTCAAACCCGGTCGTGCACCAATGAGTTTTCCTGTTCAGAAATTTATATGAACAGTGCCAGTAGGTACTCTCAAACGATCAAGGAAAACATCTAGAAATTCGAAAACAATGTGTTATGTGCTTGAAAGGAGCTTCCTTGAGGCCCACTTAAACTTTGCTTTTTTAAGTGCTAGTGACACGATAAGAAGAAGACGGCAGAGTTAAGTGTAGGTACCTGGTGGTCTGTCTATTGATTTTGCTTCTTTCGTGGGACTCCTATTGGGTCTTTGAATTGTAGACGAAGACGGTCTTTTTGCTAAAAAAACGAAATATTGTAATCTATCGAGTTCTTCTTCGATAGTTTAAATGTTAGCAACAGTAAACAGTTTTAAAATAACGCTTGACCACCTCCTCCACCAGTACCTATCTACTGCATTGTTAATCTCATCCCTTGTACAGGTGTTGGGGTACAAGGAGCAAGTCAATATGCAAGGCAATCGCAGCCAGTCAAGGAGGGGTTTCTAATTCCTCATTTGCACTATTATTATCGTGTTAGTGGTGAGTGGTTGGGTGGAGCTTAAGTATCTTAACAACGTCATCATCCACAGCCAAACTTCATCCAAATCCTCCTACACCAGACCCTCCTGCGACTTCTGAATGGGATACCATTCAGAAGTCGCAATCGAAATAAGACCAAGACGCATCCTTGGTCTTATTTCGATTATGTGCCTAAAAAAGAACCCATCTCTCTGTCGGACGTCGTACGTTTTTACTCCTAGGCCACCATTCAGTAATCTTCCGACTCCACCTGTTATCACCTAATGAATGAACTAAGGTGAGAAGAATGTACCTACCTACCAAGTAAAATCAAATGTAGGTAAAACTAACGTTTAGGATCAGCAGTGACACCGCCGGGTATCCTGTCACGTCTCACATTAGGGCTGGTATTCGAAGCTCTCAAAGAGTTAGTAGACGGCGTCTCTTTAGTGGCTGTCCAAAACAAAACACCAAGCGCTATAATTGCCACGGCAGTGGGCCAGGTTTGGAAAAAGAGACACGAGGCTATGTGCGCCAACCTCCACACAATAATGTGGAGTAGCATGCTGGTAATAATATCTACTTTGGGAGTTACTGAAAGAGAAAAATACGATCGTTAAGTCTTTTTTTTTTGATGAAATAATCAAGACAATGATATAGATAGGTATTAGATTTTAGTAAGCACCTAGCTACTGGCGTCAACGCATCTATAATATCGACAAAAGTCGATACTTTTACGATTGGTGGTGACTTTATATCGATAGTTTCAGGCCCAAAAGCTTTACCTACTTATCGCGTAAGTTAGTCGAGTGCTAGGTACCTACTACCTACTCATAACATACTAAGCTCCACTCCACACAGACAGACTCGATTTTGAAATGAAAGGCAATAGGTACTCACGTAATCTAGGTTTCGCTCTTTGGCTGGATGCTGACGAAGAGAACGGCCGCCTATTTTCCTCTTGGAAAAATACAAATAAAAAGGTTTTAGGTAATCAGACCCCTGGGCCCGTGAGCTAGAGATTGATATCTACGCAAACATGGTTATAATTTTTTAGTTCCACAGTGTAATAAATCGCACTTATTTAGTTAGTCCCAAGGGTCTGTTGTATTCTGAGCTTCTATAAAAAATTGCCGTCATAGCAGCCATATATGTACCCACGGGGCCTAGGGGTCTGTTTACAATATAGAAAAAAATACATGAAGCGGCTAAGTTGTGGGTTTCGGGGCCCCCTCATTAAAGCCCGGGAGGCTGGCTAACGAAGCGATAATGGGCGTCGACCTTCACCGCTTCGTTGTTTTTGTCTATTTCTCTACTTCGCTAAATTAAAAGGACAACTACTTGTAACGATATCAAGACCTAAAACCTAACGTTTTACCATACCTTTCCACGATTTCGCTGGTGATCTAGCTCGGCATAATAAAGGAGACTTTCCATTAGTCGCTGTGAAATAAAATATTAGGTCAAGTGACTATTAACGAAGTTTCGTATTGACGTTTTCAGTTACACTGCGGCATGCGAGCCAGCTACTACGCAATGTACCTAACCCAAATAGTTAAAAGGCTCACTGACAAACGTCAAATTATAAGATGTCGTTCGCTAAGGCCCAGTTTTACCATGCTCTGTTAGTTACTAATCAAGGATTAACAGGCCGTTAAATCTAACATTAGATGTCAAACGCGTACATTTTGACATATACGGCCCTTTAATCCTTTGTTAATCTAACAGAGCATGGTGAAATCAGCGCTAAATCAACTGAATTTCGTTTGAAATGTGCGAGCGAGAAGTATATGACGTTGACGGTAGTCTGAGTACTCTTAGCTGAAAAAAATTTTTTCATGGTTGACTACCTGTTGATATAAGTAGTGTAAGAGCCTAATTATATCGAATGTATACAGCTCTTCATTACTTCATAGGTTTGTATACAGAAATATTACTTTTTCCCGCGCTGTCACCCATGTTGCTTCTATCCCGCCATTAGGGAGATCCCCCTCTGTCGTTCCGGTATTGGGATGCCAACTGTCCACTCAAACCGGCTTAGTAGGTAGGTACCTACCCAAAGGTTTGAAAACGACCTACTCTCATAATCATAACAAAAAAATATCTTACGAGCAGAATCTTGTAAAGGGAAATCTCTTCTAATAGCCAGCTTCTTGTTCATAGGCGTTAAGAGCGGCTTACCGTATCCACTGGATACGGTCATACGAACAGGAACCGGAACTGTCAGAAGAACAGTACCTACTTCAAATTCAATTTATTTTTATTTTTGTTTTGTTTGTATAGCGAGCTCGTTTTCCCAGCAGGTTTTGTATGGAGACGCGAAAACTGCGAGCAACATCCAATTCTTCAAAAAGCAGCCCTATAGAGGCGCTTATCGCGTTTCATACAAAACCTACTGGAAATACGGTAAAAATGAAACCAACTACGAAAAAAACTCGGGACTTGAGATAGGTGAACCTAAGCGCCGAGTCAGTTATACTCTTTTTTTTATCCTTAATGCCTGTTTCAGGTTTTGTATGGGGTCACGCGAACTCTCAAAACGCCTGCTAGTGGCGCCGTAAATTTTCAAAATAGTTTACGTGGCGCAGCCGGTAGGATTTTTTCCTTTTTTATTAGCTTTGTGATTTATAATGATTGCCGTCTTTCGTCAAAAACATGCTTTTACTTCATGCACCTTCATTTAAAATAGCAAATGGACTCACCAGTGGCGTAAGGAGGAGAAATCGAGCTCTTTTTTGTAATACTTGCTTCTTTCTCCGGAGGCGAACGGCAGACAGTATTTAAGGTTTTGGAACGGGCTGAAAACAGATCAAATTCTTGTTTTATAATAAGGCCTGTCTGAAACACTCTTTGATGAAATATTTAAACGTCTCCAGTTGTATCGTTAGATATATATACGTGTCAGTTAGTTAGGTAAAAATAATAGCAATAATAGCAACTAGCTAGTTGAATATTGTTCTAGGTCACGATTGTTTGTTGTTATTGTCCAAGTTTGTGATACGAACAGCGGTCTGTCTCAGTGAGGTGTTAATATGTTCCTGGCTCAGTATCAAAGGAGGGTCACTTACTGTCAACGATATATCCACAAGGCACGCTGGCAGTCACTTTGCATTGGTCCTTCTCTCTGCTAGTACTAGACGTTTCACTTATAGTCCTAGCTGTTAAGATTTTACGGCACCATTAATAAACAAAGACAAATGCCCTAATTTATATTCCACGTTTATTCCATTGCATTTTATAGTGGATCTATAAAGTATACCTACTTGTCACTGTCACTTTCATGACAACGAAAAGAGTTAG
Organism: Chloroclysta siterata; assembly: GCA_932294275.1. Lineage (NCBI taxonomy): Eukaryota > Metazoa > Arthropoda > Insecta > Lepidoptera > Geometridae > Chloroclysta > Chloroclysta siterata. Next base: position 13,892,070 of record OW028603.1, on the reverse strand, counting down.
CAACAGACTTTTTGGTCATAAGCTAATGGAGTCAGGCTAGCCAAGCTAGGTTTGGGTGAAACTTACGTGTCGATTTTAGGTCTATTGTCTTATCAGAATCCCTTTTTCTCGGAAACAGGCAATCCCCGTTTAGTGAACCTAAAAAAACCCGGTAATTTAATATACGTTTCACACTGGAGCTTCATCATACATTATATTATTTTATATTGTAACACATAAAAACAGGACTATTATCTACAAAGATTTTCGTCAATATTTACATACGAGTCGGGCTTGAATTCGCAGACCGTTGTAGAGGAGATGACGTTTGACTTCGAGGTCCTTTTCTTACTATGCCAGATATTGTCATCCCTTTCAACTCTTGCCGTAGTCCTAAAATGTGTAAGAAAGATGTAGGTAGTACATACCTATATTTCATCCTGACTGGCGAGGAAGAGAAATGTTTAAGTATATTTTGAGTTTACAACCATTTTTCCCCTCCCTTGAACAACATGAAACTAGAGGCTAGAAGGAGGTGGAGTTAATAGAGTTACGACACTCACTTGACGCGTTACTTTCCCTGTATCTTGCTTGAGGCGCAGGAGCGGAGCTTATAGAACGACAACCAGGAGACACCTTGCGACTTCTGTTCGGACTTTGATTATCTGTAAGTGGCTCCGTATTAGGCGTAGTAGATCAGTGATGTCTTTTAATAAATCTTAAAAAAAAATCTTTAAATTTTGAAGACTCAGCCTATTCGATTTGTAAAACTAACTAACTACTACTACTAACTTCACCCAGTGATGAATGAATTCGTTTCGTGTGTGAGTAAAATAAAATAAAATAATAAAATAAAAAAGCCTTTATTCAGCTGCCTTTGACAATTGCTATTTTAGGATTAGGTACACTAGATTACTACTTAATTCTTAACTATTTTATGTAATTACTATCTCCTCCGTATATTCGTGTGTGAGTATGAAGAACTTATCCGTCCCGAGTGCGCCAAAAAATTTAATTGTGTCAACTATGGCTGCCGTTTCTGATGCAAATCACTATTGAAAATTCAGTTTTACACCTTTACGCTTTTGATCCAAGATATTCAGAAATAACAAAATAATGCACCTTCCGACCGTACGCATACAAAACACTTAAATAACTAGTAGTTCGCCCCGAACTGAGATCTCGTGATGCGACCCAACGAACGCATCTAAACTTTGAGTACGTAGTAGTCAGAGGCAAGTCCAAACATTATCTTTAGACTTTTTTCTGATTACCGCCTACTAACTTAGTATGGTTACCAAATTTCAACTCTATTGGCCTATTTATTGAAGAGTTCCGTTGAACAGACCTTGGCTCCATCATCAGACCTGGTCGTCGTCACCATTTTATGAGAACTGAGTACCTCCTTAATTTATTTCAAGAAAAAAAATTAAGAAAAAGCAAAGGAACTTCTCGACCAGTAGAAAAACCTTGATGCCAACGAAACTCTTAGAGATGGGAGCTCTTGGATCGCTGGTTTATCTTAATTTAGCTTTTATTATTTTATCTCAATAACCGAGCGTCACAAAAAAAAAGTAAAAATTGTTTTGGGATGTCCAAACAAAGCCCTTTCATATGACATGTAACTTGATTTTTTATGTAACTTTTTTTATTTTTTCCCCCTTAAAAAACCCCATATCTCAAAAACCCTTCATCTGATTTTACTCATATACTTACCAGTAAATTTCTCAAGTACAAGCTATCGACATATAAAATTTCATGCAGATCGGATCAACGGTTCTAAAGTTATAGCCAGACAAACATACATACATACATACATACATACATACATACATACATACATACATACATAAAATGCCAAATCGCCCAAGTTGAAACTAAGATCTTCGTTCGCTTCGCTCACTCGATCAATAACTGAGTGAACTGTAATACACCTAAAGGGTTCTTACTTAAGAATCAGGGTACCAAATAATAAAGCACTAAATCATGCATGGTCTTTTTATTAAAAAATATGTTAGACATTATATTATGTGTAATAACATTTATATCAGATAGCCTATCAATGTACTTGATATTTTAAAGTTGCATAATGACTTTAAAATAAAATAAATAACGGCACTCACAAAACATAGTTTTAAAGGCTATTTTGTCTTACTATACTGAAAACAAATCAATGCATTTTTCCCAAATGATTTATAACAATACCACTATGGTATTGTTATAAATCATTTGATATTTGTTTGTATATTGATATATAACAGATGGCACTTTTAGCCCGGTTTAAATAATTAACAGCTAACCTCCATACTTAAAAATATTGTTTTAACTAGCTGGCGCCCGCGACTTCGTCTGCGCAAGATTCGTATTTCGAGAAGCTTATATCAGCGTGGCGTAGTACATATGTGTAACTCTAGCGGTTTTGGCAGCGCACGCCAGAATAGCTCGCAGATGGTAGATTTTTTCCTACTTACTTGACACTTATCGTCATATTTTGGCCAATTCACACAAAATCTTTATAAATTGTAGCCTATGTTTTATTCTGAGCTATATTATTGTAAAGTTTCATTAAAATCCATTCAGTAGTTTTTACGTGAAAGAGTAACAAACATCAATGATCCATCCATCCATCCATACTTACAAACTTTCGCGTTTATAATATTAGTAGGATTTAAACATTGCTTAAAATTTGCCCTCTAACTGTTTGTCTTTACCCATTGGTAAGAGATGGCAATAGTTTAAGTATTGTTTATTACAGATTTTTTTAATTCAGTTTATAAGGCGAAAGACATTCTTGTGCTTTACCTAGGCCGACCAGAAATTAGAAGTTTGAATAAACAAAAATGAACCAAATTCTACTGTTTATCGATGTAATAACGATTAAGTACAATATTAATTCCAATTAACAAGAAATTGGCATAGCCTGCTACAAATCAGGCTACACCTTAAATACCCATAACTACGCTCCATACAATAGATAATTGTAGGAAAGGGACAGCGCGATAGTGGGGCGAAATAACAGCAACATATCGCACCCTCTCGCACGATTCGCAACGCACAACTTCAAGTAGTTTGAATCCAAGAAGTTAGGAGTAGTAGGCTTTGTGAAGGGCTCGTCCGTGGAAGTACTACCACCACGCGTTTTTCTGCCGCCAAGCAGCGTTGCTGTGTTTTGGTTTGAAGAGTGTGATTGCCGGTGTAATTACAGGCACATGAGGCTTAACATGGTTACCACTTAGCATCAGGTGGGCCATCTGCTTGTTCCATCAGCTAGAAGTATTAAAAAAAAAAACAAGCTCGATTGCACCTAAATACTTGTCTTACTTACTACTTGCCTTCTGAACGTAGTACCTTTTTCTATACTGTGACGGTTTAAATTGTTCTCACATTGTTGAAACGTTGAAAAATTCAAAAAAATACTTGTGATTTCCTGTTTCGTATGTAAACTCTTAAGAAATCTATCACTGAGGAACGGTATCGCGGTCGGTCTAGATAAGCTAATTACGTTTTAAACGTACAATAATTATGTTCAACTAGGTATCTATCTACATCTAACTACACTACGTCCCATCCATCTTTCTTTTCTTTACGCCAACCTCTACTTCCTTATCGGAGTCTATGGAATTGTCTATTGGAATATTACCGGAGGAGGGTAGATCGTGTGAGGTGCGTCTCCGTTCTTGTCTCTCTTTGTGTCTCGCTCTGTGAGCTGCTTTGAGCTCCATTTCAACGCAATGTTCGGCGAACATTAGTTGGAGGGGCGCGTACATGTGTGGTAGTAATTCTAGGTCGCTCATCGTTATCTGTGGAAAAAATATAATTATTTTCTTATAAATATTATAATTAATGCTATTTTGCTGAATTCGTAGATTAAATCATGATATTTAATAAAATCATGCAAAGTTTTAAGTCGGTGAATTCAAATGCAGTTGCTTCATCGCGAAACGGGTGAAATATCAAAATTAATTAATTTATCTAGGTTCCTGTTGCATAATTATTATTTTTAGTATCTTCTTAGCTAGGTTTCATTCTATCTTTATCTATATTTTCGTTCTATCTTTCAAATAAGACTACTCTTAATAAAATACACCGTTTATTTTATAGGAAACCAAAAACAAGACAAAATATGAGGTTTTCATTAAAAAAATAATATAAAGTGCCCGTGTATTTGATAATTAATTGAATTTGATCAAGGTTCGTTCGTTGACATTGTATTTTAGTTGGATACTTACTTGCATATTATCGAAAGCGATGCCAACACTTTTATTGTCATTGAGAATGTGTTGGTTCAGTCGAGGCAGTCGCGCGTACCTGCAATTAATTAAAGAGTAAAATGAAGGTGTTCTTCCGATATTTTTGTATTTTTTTTATTTGTTATCATTTTTAGGCTACATCGTCCGACTGCAAGGCAAAGGCTCTCAACCTCCTTTCCACTTTTCTCTTTCTTGTGCTATGGACGAGCTTCCGTACCGCGCACCAAATAAAAAAATAAAAATAGATATTGGTGGACATTCCACACAGCACTATCTCGCCCCAAACTAAGCCAAAGCTTGTGATATGGGAACCAGATAGCTGATATACTACTTATACATATACTTTTTTTTTGTAAATATATTCTTATAATATTATAATAACACCCAGACAGAGAACAAATATCTATGTTTATCACACAAATGTTTGTTCTCGGTGGGGATCGAACCCACGGCCTCCGGCACAGATGGCAGAGCTACTACTAACTGAGCTTTGAAGGTAATAGTAATCAAAAATTTTGATGGTCCGGGATCGGATTTGAACCCACGACCTTACTATCAGGCCTTCTGATCAGGGGCACTCCCACTAATACATATGTTTTTCGTTACCTCTGACTGAAATGCGTGAGTAGTGTGTATTTAGCATTCATCTGTCTTCCGATATCAATGGCTTGGGATGTGGTGGAATGCATCTTGGTGCGAGCCTCTTCCGCTAACTCGTCCTCCATTGTTGCCTCGTGGATAAGCAGAGTTGAATTTTCACCTGGAAAATAAAAATAAATGATTATCCTATTACCAGCCCTTCCTCACTGCTGGGCAAATGTCAAAGTCAAAGTCAAAAGGTATTTATTCAATAAAATCACAAGGATAACTTTGAAACGTCTTAAAGCTAGGTGACTCTAGGTGCCAGGTCCACGCGACCAAAGTCTAGAAGAACAGGCAACAAACTTACAGCTTGGTTCTTACCGTTTTTTTATATTAAATTATTAGTGTCGAAAATTAAAATGCCTCCCTCCCATTAGGTCCTAAGCAATGTAACTGAGTTTTCATAGCCAAAATATCTACACAAGAATGTGTTGAAAACTCTGTTTTTTGCGAATGAATATTTAGAATCATATTTCAGCAATCAGCATTGTCGCACAACTAATTGTTGCGTAACATGTCATGACATTCAATAACAAATCTTAACATTTGTTTTAGAATTTTCAACAGAGAACCAATAGTTTCATTACAGAACGAACAACCTTTAGCTCAAAATTTTATTTGTCGTTTCTGTTTTTTTTAATTACACTAGTTGGTGCCCGCGACTTCGTCTGCGCAGGATTAGTATTTCGAGTAGCTTATATTAGCGTGGCGTAGTACATAATGTGTAACTCTAGCGGTTTTGGCAGCGCACGCCAGAATAGCTCACAGATGGTAATTTTTTTCCTACTTAATTGACACTTATCGTCATATTTTGGAAATTTACACAATATCTTTATAAATTGTAGCCTATGTGTTATTCTGATGTATATATGTACAGTTTCCTTAAAATCCATTCAGGAGCTTTTACGTGAAAGAGTAACAAAGATCCATCCATACTTACAAACTTTCGCTGTTATAATATTAGTAGGATTCAGTGATTTTACATCGTCATAATATTGAAATGTTCGAGCGTGAATTCATTTCACGGATGTCGTAAGCTGTAAGAGTCCTCACCAATAGCGACCAGCGATTCGCAAGGTATAGTGTCGCCGGAGTACGTGATCTTGTGAGTGTCGTCGACTTGTATCGCGACTCCGAACGCGTTGGGACAGTGGGAGACCAGGCACGTCTGGACGTTCTGAACGCCGATGGACGCCAGCACGGCAGCCGTCATGTCTGCGTTGTTGGCTGCCTCGTCGTCTATCTGCAACAAAATATACGTAAATAAATCTAGCTCCGAGCTAAGCAAAGCTATGGGAATGACATAGCAGATAGATAATACTTGTCATTTTTGGAAATATGTACACTAACGTCTATTTTTATTGCAGAAATTGAACTAATAGAATACTATAGACAACTAATAGAATAGAGTACTAAAGTAGTTCATTTGACTAACAAAGTTAGAATATACTTATAGGTAGTAGAAAATAAGTTAGTACATTAAAAAACAATACAAAAATAATAAGGGAGACACTAAATAAAATAAAAAAATACAGGGTGATTTTTTCAGAAAAAAAATCTTTCATTCATTCAAAAAAATCATTCATAAATGCCAACCATCACCAATAACAAAGCATTGCCTAGCAAGTAACACACTAGGAACTTACCAGACTCTGGTTAGGCACGAGCGTGAACTCAGGCTTGAGCCTCTCAAACTGCTGGTCGTACATGGTCAGCCAAGTGAGGATCTGTCCCGGGGCTAGTAGCTGCACTGGCTCGGCTGCCACTCCTGAGGATTCGAATGCTTCGCGACGCGCTTGTAACACTCCGATTAAACCTGGAAATAAAGAGTTTTATAATATTCCAGTTGGGACGATCTCTGGATGCCTTCAAAAGTAGATGACCTGGAAACGAACTTTTTATAATATTCTCTTCTCTTGTCGTGTCACTAGTTTCTTTCGAAACAGTGTGGTGAAAGGATTTTAAGTGCGCCTCAAGAGGCTCCTTTCGAGCACTTGACACATGTTATAGAACTTTTTAGGTTCTACGACATGCCGGTTTCCTCACAATTTTTTCCTTCACCGTTTGAGAGTACTGGCATTGTGCACATAAATTTTTGAAAAACTCATTTATGCACGACCGGTTTCGAACCCACGACCTTAGGATCGGAAGGCGGGTCCGCTACCAGTAGACCACCAGTGCTCTCTTTATAATATTGAAGGTGGACGATCTGGATGCCTTCAAAAGTAGATGAATAAATATTTTTATAATATTTATTCATCTACTATAAATATTTATTATGCTAATAAATATTTTTATAATATTCCACTTGGGACGATCTGGATGCCTTCAAAAGTAGATGGTGGGAGGAAGCTCAGGTTAGGGAGAGCTGGGAGTTTTTGGAGGAGGCTTCTGCACAGTTTGGGAAAATCCAACATGTATGTTTCTTCAAAGAGTTTTTTTATATCTTTATAGGTGTACCCGAATAAGTTTTAATTTCGATTGAATCACAAGAATTACTTTGAAACGTCTCAAAGCTAAGTGAACCTATATGCCAGTTCAACACAATCAAGCATACAAGAAGAGGCAAAAATCTTACAACTTGTAACATTATGATTTATCAACGTCTTATAATATTGACAGAAACACAACACTGTACCTATTTATTCTACGTTTCATCCCGATCGGTTCAGCAGTTAGGCCGTGATTGCGCCACAAACATCCAAACATCGAAACTTTCGCATTTATGGAAGTACAATAGTATAGGATCCTACTTACCAATATGATGGTCGGCGTGCAAATGTGATATGTAAATAGCTTTGACTGTCATCAGGAAAGCGTTCACTTTCTTGGGCCCGAAGAAACGCACCAGCTGGCCGAAAGTACCCTCGCCGCAGTCCAGAATCATTGATCGTTTCTCGCTGAAAAATATAAGTATTGGTGGAATTTTCAAACAGCAACGGCCTAGACTCAGACCAAGTAAAACTTGGATCATACAAAAGAACGGTAGGAACCAAGCCGAAAGTTTGTTGCCTGTTCTTCTAGGCTTTGGTCGCGTGGAACTGGCACCTAGAGTCACCTAGCTTTAAGACGTTTCAAAGTGATCCTTGTGATTTTATTGAATAATGCCTTTTGACTTTGACTTTGGACCCAGATACTTGCTGATGGAACTAGCATATGACCCACTTTATGTTAAATGGTAACCATCATCTTTAAACAAAGCATTGCCTAGAAAGTATCGCACAATAGCAGACGCTAGGCCGTGTTCGTAGGGCACGTGAGTGACTGGCGAGGCTTGGCTTCAATATAGATGATGGTTACCACTTAACATCAGGTTGCCCATGACCGTCTTCCATCAGCCAGTAGTATAAAAAAAATGTTTGTAGAAAAAATACTGTTAAAAAAAAGAACTTACTCCAACTGCAAAGCTATGCCGCTAGTGTTCCTAGTTTTGCTCGGTATACACGATCCAGTTCCGAGAAAAACGACCTTAGGATACTCGTTGTGAGAGTTGCTTTTCGCGTAGCGCACGTTGTCAATCAGATGGCGGAACTGCTCCAAGCTACTGACGAAGCCGTCCATGTCCATAGTCTCTTGGATGTAGTCTTGAATGTGGAGCTTCGGTTCTGCTGATCTGAATGAGGAAATACTTAATAATTATTTAAATTTAAGCACCATTTCTTAGAAACAAATTATTAAAAGTGTAAATTGGCGCAGCCAGTAAAGATGACTTACTTATCGAGCTGTTCCTGTGGCCTTAAATTAAGCAATACTCGCTTACTGACAATGCTAACCTGAACATTGAGATTATCCTTTTTTGTGCGCCTGCCTTACTTCTAAGATATTATTAACTATAAGTATGAATTGGCGCAGCCAGTAAGGATGACTTACCTATCGAGCTGTATCTTCGGCCTCAAGTGAAACATGGTGAGCGTCCTTCCAGTGATGATTTCAAGTTTGGGTCCATCCTCTTCTTTGCAGAGCTGGCCGTCACCTTTAGAGCCTTCCAGGTTTATTATATTCTGGAACTGTGCGAGCGCAATCTAAAAGTGAGTTTTTTAGTTTACACCACTATAAGCAATTCATGCAAGCAAAAGCACCCATATAAAAATATAAAAATTGTATTTCAATAGTACCAGTAATCTTCAAAATTGTTTTTTTATGAGAAAAAGGGGTGGAACAACAAGCACCCCACGTGAGATTACGTCGGCCTATATAACGTGAATAGGGTTAGGTATGGATATAAAAGATGGCGCTGGTGGTTAGCGCAGCCCCGTATCAAGAGAAAGGTTGTGGAAATCGTGGGTTCACATCCCACTCGGATAATAACTTTTGGGACATTATAAAATATTTGTGATTTCCATAAGTTTATGTAAACATAAAACTATTTAAAAAAGCATCAAGTTTTTTTTTTATACTACTTGCGAATGGACTAAGATGCAAATGCCATAAAGCCAGTTTACCGCCTTTAGCACAAAATGTTTCATACCTTATTCTTCAGTTCTTCCAAGCCTCGTCGCACCGGACTATCGTTAGCAGGCGCCGGATGAGAGTTCCATACAGCCGGGACACTCGCGTCTCGCAACATAGGGAATATCTCAGCGTCCAGTAGATGTAACTTATGCTGTGTCCGATGCACCGCTTCTGAACCGAGGCACGAGTTTTGAGAGTTTAACACCAGATGGCGTGTGTTCGGACCGAACATTGCCATAAATTCTCGGTACCTGTTGACATGTACAAATATTAATTTGACTAAAAACACCGTTATGGTCCTACTGCAGTGCAAAGGACTCCCTTCGCTGCTTCCACAATTCGCGACAGGCGATGGGCTTAGGCGAAAGCCATCAATCTATGCCATCCGCGTCGTAAAATATATTAACAAGAATAAAAAAAAATACAGCATAATATAAACATCGTTATAATCACAAATTATAAGAAGTATAAGGATTCCCCAGCGGTTGTAGGTTCTACGAGCTGTTTGCCCTACCCATTGTTACTCAAACTCGCATAGGTTCTAAAACATGTCGGTTTCCTCAAGATGTTTTCCTTCACCGTTTGAGAGTACAGGCACATATTAAGGCGCGTTCACAGCGAAATCGCTTCGTGTGTTTTTTTTTTAAATCACTCCAGATGGGAAGAAACAAACTCCAGGCGGGCTTCGTCTACAGTTCAATTAACCTTCCTTCACATTACGAAAGTGTTAATGAAACAGTGGGGTGATAGGATTTTCAGTGGCTTCTGAGATTGATGATTTGAGATGATTCTGAGAGGCTCTTTTCGCCACGCAATACAGATATTTAGTACTTACGTGGGATGGTTGAATACGTTGGGCGGCGTGTAGTGGACGATAATTGTCGGTATGCTTTCGGGCGGGTTCTCTCCGTTGTCGAAATGAGCTGAGAATTCCGACTGCTTGAGGTATGATAGTTCTGGTACTTCCATTACTGGAATAAAATATTTTGTGTAAGACAGCTGTTTGTCAGCTATGATCCTTTTAATCTACACTAATATTATAAAGAGGAAAGCTTTGTATTTTTGTATTTTTGTATGTAACGAATAGGCTCAAAAACTACTGGTCCGATTTCAAAAATTCTTTCACCATTAGAATGCTACATTATCCCTGAGTAACATAGGCTATATTATATTTTCAAAAAAATCAGGGATCCTTACTAAAACTCCAATAATGTAACCCAAGGTGGAAACCAAAAACCTTACATCGCGTGCGCTGCGAAAACTATTGATGATAGAACAAAATAATGTACTACGATTTTGTAGAACACGTCATCATCTACAAAAAATGTCGCGACAGCATATGTCTAACTATTATAGTTATGTCACAATAAGTGTTTTTTTATTATAAAAATTTAATTAAAATGCCGCCGCTAGAAAAGGGTCTTTATTTGTACCTTGGTATTAATCCTTATCCAAATAAATCTTTTCATAATTAAGACGGTTTCAATACCTATAGATTACTACTTAAATTTTTCAAATCGGACATTCCATTCAAAAGATATGACGAAATTAAAAACGTTAACGGGTCCACGGGTCACGCTCGGGATGCGATTTCAGTCTCTGGCGTGCAAATGTATGAAATAAGTAGGCTCGCGAGGCTCGAACCCACGGTCTAAGTTTATCCTAATATGTTCAAAAAAATTATGACAACCCATGCGAAGCTGGGACAGGCCGCTAGTGTGTCATAGTCACGTAGTCATAGGCCCATCTACATATAGCATTTGTGTCTATCATCCGTCATCTCAGTAGTCCTTTTTTACTCATGTCATATTTCACACAATCCATCCATCTTTTATTTGCAAACGGTTTGCAAGTCCATCACTAAGCTAAGCTAAGTAAAAATACTAACCAATAAATAACGGCCCAGGATCATCAGGCGTCTTGACATCTCTAGACATCACCAGGGTTCCATCAGGCAGCACAACATCCTGTCCGTTCTTCAGCTGTCCGAGTTGAGGACCTGGTTTCACGCCGCGTTCGACGCATTTCGCCAAGTCTAAAGTACCCATTCGCTTTTTAAGCGTGCAGATGTACGCGACAGTACAATGTGATTTCTTTTGTAGATCGTGAAGTACTTTCTCCGTTTTCTTTTTTTGGGGGTCTGAAAAAGAAATCTATTTTAGTCGTCATTTCCGCACAGCGCTATCGTCATAAATAAAGCAAAGATTGTTCTATGGGAACAAGATAACAGGAAGAATTTTCGAATGATTTTAAATAGCCCTGCATAAAGTTTTTAAAGACTTTATGTAGTAAAAGTATTTAGAGACACATACCACCAGTTGCCACTAAGATGCATAAAGCAACTATATAAGGTATCTAACACTTAATTCATTAGTTTACTTTAGCCACTTCCATCATGTCATATGGCATATTATTGCGGGGGAGCATGATATCGTTACTTACCTATTACAGGTGATTTAGGTTTTGCCTTGTCCTTAGCCTTCTTAGAGTCTGAATGTTGAATGTCCCGTTTGTAGTAATCTGTGTCATCATGGACAAACTCCTCAAATTCCTTGTCTGGGGAGTCACTTTTGGGCTTTTTAGCTGCGGTTTTCAGGTTAGGGATTAGGCTGTCGTGAGGTCCACTGAAAAAGGTGTTCTAAGCATTACAAGTTTTATTATTAAACCTTCAAATTCAATGCATGGCCACTAGCTTTTCTTCCACAGTTACGAGTAAATGATTTTTGTTTGTTTTGACAAATCTTTATTAAGAGCCAAAAAAAATTTTAGTAATATTATTTATGATGTAAAAGTAAAAAGCTATAGCAATAATGAGAAAGGGATTTGGTATTTTACTCACAGCAGAACATATTTGACATTCAATGCATTGTCATCAAAGTCTTCATTAGGAGTACACTTGGCCATGGTTACATTCATCTCCTTCATTATGACAAATCGTTTGGTTGCATTGTACAGTTCATCCTGAAAAAATAAATCTTAGATCAACATCCTTACTCTAAAAGTTCTATCAAAATATAAAGAAATCCTATTAAGATATATCAATTGATAATAACAAATTGATAAATGAAATGTTTTTTGCGAGAAATATGGTTAGAAGTTAGTTAGGTAGTTTCAAATAGATATTTCACCAAATCATTGGCATGCATATTTTTGGTACAATTAAATAATATTATCATTAAATTAAATTAAATTTATTTATATAAAGCAAAAATAGCAGTGGTCCCAGGACACTGCCTTGAGGTACCTCACAGTTATTTTGCATAGAGTTTGATCTGATAGGCTTTAAATCTTTATTAATGTCAATGTTTGAAATTTCAACAATTTGCATTCTCTTGTCTATGAAACTTTCCAGCCATTTTAGAGCTGGTCCATACCATATTATTAATTTTTTTCCAATAATAGTTCATTGGATACGTAAACACAAAATCTTTTGACATGTCAAAAAATACTGCTGTATTTTAATAAATAATCCTTTTTTTATAAAACTAAATATAGAAATATACAAATTAATGTAATAAAAATTTATAAGGCAAATCATTAAAGTTGCATAGGCTAAGTTTTGTTCCTGAATCTTAGACAAAGTCTAGGCTTATAAAATAACAACAAGAAAAAACTTTACCACATTACCCGATGTATTTTTTTAAATGTTGATATTTCTATTTTATATCATCATCAGCCTAAAGAAGTTCACTGCTTGATATACCAAGCAATATTTATTTAACTAACCAGCCCCTCTGGCCCATGCAGTGTGATGTTGGGCACCCCAACATCTTGTAATGTAAGGGACAGTCCGGGCAGCCCTCCAATGTTCTTCCAACTCTTGCCAGTGATAAAGATGTGGTCAAGTCTTGAAAGTTTCACTTTGTGCTCATGCGAAAGGCGTTGTGTGCATTCACCACAGTTGAATAGGTATCTGAAATGTTTGAATAGTGGGCTTGAGTATTTCTATGATGCTGTTTGTTATACATATTTATGTCTTATGAAAAATGGATCTGACTAGTTTTTCAAGACAATGCAACATCACCAAAAATATATTGAAAATGTTTGCTTGTGTGTAAACTTGATAAGTAAGAACTTACCTCTTTTGATCAGTGAAGAGATACAATGTGTTTGGAGCCCCTCTGGCCCCAGATCCTATCACTTGCAAGTACACATTGGAGGGAGGATATCTATCAGACTTTTTAGTTATGGTCTTCCTTTGACGCTGTGCATCGTTGATTCGGGATGTGTTCACTTTGGGCATTTTAGCTAGAAATTCCAACAATTTCTTAGAACTATCTTTCGAATATGGACGAAAACTACATCTAAATACCCGGCTATGCAAAACACCGATACCGTACATGTGTTTTTAGGTTATTTCCTTTTTTGGTCAAAGTTTACGAGCATTAGTCCCAGATTTCAGATATGATTACTATTTTTGGCAAAAATCATTATTTGCGCTGTTGCATCAGGAAATTGTGACACATTTTCAGATTTGGAATGAAGATTTTCTTAAAAATTCCCTTCTTCTTCTTCTCTCCATTTATGGCTCCTGTCTGACATTCGACAGACAATCTTGCCAGTGTCAAGTGATTTGTATTGAATTAAAAATTCCCAGTTTTGCATCAATATGACATTGACAATGACAAAGATATAAACATCTGTTCTGTCCCTTTTGACACTGAAAGCATGGAGGCCTGTAAATATATTTTAACGGCGCGCTTATATAAACCGATTTTTTTTATGTGTGGTTTGGTTATAATGTTTGCATTCGGTCTTTCGACAAATGTTTTCACATTATATTCTACCATGTAACTTTCTGATTCTTAAATTGTAAATGTGAGCATAATTTCATTATTATTCCACTGAATCCAGAAAACATCGATGTATAAATAATGTTTACGCATGCATCGTCAACAAATTATTATAAAATGCTGACATTTTATATACTGCACTTTAGCAAACATTTTTATTAAGGTTGTATAAATCTTCACTACATTAGCTTTGATGCTAGTTTTAGTGACATAGAATTATACATAGTTAGTATTGGATCGGGTGATGATGATGTAAAAAATCGGTGAAAATAAGATTTTGGCGAATTACAGATTAACAGATAGTTACTATGACACATAGAAACTACACTTGATTCTGTGTCACACTTTTGCGTGACACAGATTAAAGTTTAGTTACTATGGATAATGTTATAATATTAGTAATACTTAATATAAATTTTATTTCAGATAACTTAGATCCTTATTGTTAGTACATAATAAACTTAATGAACTATGTTAGGTTAGTATTTAGAAAAATGGTGATCCTGTGCTGTCATTACTCGCAAACAGTGCTTGAGGAAGGGGCTATGAAAACATCAGTGGTGAAAACAGAATAAATGTTATAATATTAGTAATACTTAATATAAATTTTATTTCAGATAACTTAGATCCTTATTGTTAGTACATAATAAACTTAATGAACTATGTTAGGTTAGTATTTAGAAAAATGGTGATCCTGTGCTGTCATTACTCGCAAACAGTGCTTGAGGAAGGGGCTATCCTATTAATGAACAATGATGTCCCAAGATGTTATTGGAACTTCCACTGAATCTCGTCAGCTGTGATGCAATTTTCTTATGCATGCAGGCAGCGAAACTGTCAGACCTCTTCAGCGGCACTGAATTTGTTTTCATAGAATTTGTGTACAGTAAAGTTCTCGGTCTTGTAAGTTTTTTTAGTTTAATAATGAATTATAGTGGTATTCACATCCACAATGATGTGTGGTAGTTTGCTGTAGATTTTGAGACAGTAGGAGTTGGTGGTGGCATCTCATGATGTGGCAGTTACTGTTCAGGAAAATGTTCAAGGTTGCAATAGGACTGCTCAGCAAATAATATAATTTTATGACAATGTTTTTAATTTATAGTACCTGCAAAATAATAAATAAAACTTTAATTATGAAAACAGGATCAATTTTAACAGCAGCAATAAATTTGTCTTTAAAGAAATTCGAGTAGGTACAGTACAATAATCTATCGAGTAAGTAGGTATTTACCTAAATCTTGGATGGAACAGCAGACTCTGTTTCGAGCTCTCTTGGTAGGTGTACCACCCATCAAAAATGTTACTTGGCAAATTGTGTAACCTATTGTAGGTTTTAGGTAAATATAGGCACCACAAGCTCGTGCTGCATGTTACTCTATCTCTATCGATGAGGCTAACGCGGTGCAACCGTTTATATGCGTCCGACAATCAACATACATGCAATTATTGAATAGGTGTGCAAATCCAAACACATAAACATTAAACAATAAACAAACAAACAAGTCAACGCCACGCCAGTTGCCAACTAAATTTCCCTAAATATAAATAGCGTAAATTCAGTTTAAAAAAACGGGATTTAACGTTTAACGGGAAATTAAGATAGATAACACTTTATTGTACACAAGGATACATCATAAATCTAGGCGTAAAATAATAAAGTACAATGGGCGGCCTTATCGCTGAAAGCGATTTATTTCTTGTTTTAAGTGTAATCATTCTGTTTGTTTCTCAAACTGAAAGTTATATACTTAGTTGATATATGACTAATAGATTTATTTTGATTCCTTATTCAGTTTCTCATAGGACTTTGTCAGAGACCACGGATTTCCACTTGCTACGGTCCTAACATACTTCTTTTGCTTCATTCAATCTCTAAACATTCTTGATACGTTGTTGGTTTAGGGAAGGTAGGTACTATTGTCCTGGTTGTTCCGTAGAACGTCTGCTATCTGGTCGAGATACGTCTTCTGAGGTCTTCCCTCCCAACAGTCCCATTTATAGAATAGAATAGAATCTTTATTTTGTCTGTTAAAAATCGAAATTTACAAAAGAGCTGTTACAATTTTGATGACAAAAAAGGCCATTTATGCTTGCCTGATGCACCTGTTTCGTTAATCTCCTTTCATCCTTCCTTTCCACATGCCCAAACCATCTTAACATAGCTTTCTATACCCTCATCACTAGGTATGTCTTCTTTCACTCCACATTTTTCTCTAATCACACTGTTCCTCTATCACTCAAATTCACATCAAACATATTAAGTAACGCTTTCATTTTTAATGCATTACTCTACTCTGATGTTTGCCCAACTTTTACTAGGTACCATACATTATTGTCAGCACGAACACCCCCCTATGTACAGCTATTCGTGCCTTTTACAGTTTCTGGCTGCTCATAAACGTGTCTTGTGCCCCATTCGCTCTATTTCCAGCAGTCACTCTCTTTTCGATATAATGTTCATGCTTTCCATGTTTCGCAAATAAAGTCCCTAAATAGTTCGATACAAAGTAGTAGTTCTTTTTGGTTCTCAAATTATGTAAAATAGCTGAAATAACCCAATAATGATTGATTATGTTTATAATGCAGTTTGATTACCTTTATCATAGGCAAACTTGGAGTTGGCAACATTTACATATTATTTTGTTAGCAATCTTCTACTTCTTCTTTATTTTGTAGATGTTCTTGCTAACAATCAATAGCAAGCAGTTTGATAATTGACAATATGAAATGTCAGTTTTGACAGTAGAAATATCAGATATGTCAAAACAAAAACTGAAAAAACAAAAAGTCCGCCATTTGTAAAATCGGTATAAATAAGTCCCGCCATATTTTAATTCTCGAAAGCTTAACTAGTAATCGTAATATCGATTTTTATGTTGCCATACTAATCTTTACATGAAACGTTTTGTTTTTTCTTTCATATTGCAACTCACAAAAAGAAAAATGGCGTTCTCTACAGCTGTGGGTTGCGCAATTTTTATGTAAATGTGCACGAAAATTACTAAAAAACCCTAGTTAAATCTCAACAAAATATTCTCGCGTGTGGATATGTTCTAGTTAAATAAAAATATTGTGGAATAATCGCAAGGTGTATGGTAAAATTTCAATAAGTGCAAACCTGTCATGGACCGTGTATTTTTTGTGTTGTGGTGATGTCCAAAAACGATAAATAATGAGAAGAAAAATAATAAAGCTGTGCAAATAATGTGACAATGATAAATATGATATGGGTGGTGTTATTCGTGTCCATAACCGGCTCGCATTTGGGATACGGATTACCTGTGCGACCAACGCCGCAAACCTACCCTCTCGGTGAGTCATTTTTCCCCTAAAATGCATGTAATTCACTAAATCCAAAGTTAAAATTAACGGAAATTTCTTCGCCAGATTGTAGGCCTTGCTTTCGTACCATTTTGATATATTTTTTATGACTCTGATTGATGTGATGGTCAACATTATTGTATGAATGGATGCAAATGAATGCAGAGTCTAGCCATGTGAAATATATAACTTCCTGGTATTCATTGCAAGCCAACCTTCCTACAATTTATATGTTGAGGCTCTTTTGGGACCCAAGACTGTGACAATATTCACTAATTATGCATACCTTCTTCTAACCAATGCAGACAAGCAATTTTTTTTAACAGTCCTAGAAACTAGATCTAGAATTTTTTTAATTAATTTATACACTGTATTTCTGTTATTTGTGTAAAGGATTATGAGGGTGTATAAGCGGCTAAGTATAATAAATAAAACATCTGTATAAAATATATGATTGTGATAATTATATTCACCTAAAAACCCCATTAATTATTGACCTACTTACCTCTCAAAAAATTCTAATAAGTTTTATTTCAATATGTGTGTGTAGAAGAGCTACTTGTGAAACATCAAACAAGTTACATATTATCATCTAATATAATATGGAGCAATGACCTTTCGAAAACAATAATGAGTAATTATTAGATTAAAAAACTTCACACATCTATATTTTGTTTACCTAGATAATGCTTACACATTCAGCTCCTTCTCTGTCTCTGTCAATGCCCCAAACTAACTATTTGGTGACCTCAAATAGCTAGAATAAATAATTAAATGGATCAGAACTAGAAAGGACAGGACCAAAAAATTCTGAAACAAATATTTGTTGATCATGCAAACAAATAATAGGTACCTAGGTGGTATGGTAACAAAATTTAGTTGCTCCCACTGCAACAATCAAATTGAGTGTCTAGACAAAACCCACTTTCAAGGAAAATATCATTTTATGACAAAAGTTTGAGGTATCCGTCAAATGGAATTTTCATACAATTTCATCTTGCCACAGGTGTGATTGTAAATAGTAAGTTGATTTTATTTAGACCCCCTGAACCTTTCGCTTCTCAGCTGGTTGGTCGCCAGCTGCTGTAAATTGTAACCGGAGGTTGCAAATTGGTCACTAGTAATCAGTGGTCACCCATGAATGGTACTTCCAGATGACCATTCATTGTTGGAGGGATGGACGCCAGAGGGCGGGCTGTATGCCGCGATACCGGCGCTGGCGCTGGTCTTCGTGGCTCTGGCTTTCCTCCTTGGGTGCACCTGGTGTTACAGACATAAAGACTGCAAGGTGAGTTACTACTACTTAGTAAATTAGTATGAATTCCTTACCTACTTTCTAATGCATTCTCTCCAAAAGGTTTTCTAAAATAACGAAGGAATATAGACTGCGGCTATGGTCGCGTGGTACCCGCGGAAAAGTAGACTATGCTAGGTAGGTTTGGTACCTATGTGTAATTCTCAAATAATAAAAAAACTATTCTAAGTTTCATCTAAACTAGTCGTTGCTCATACATAGGATAGAATTTCTCTCTAATTGGTAAACAGTCAAAACCGTGATTTATATAAAATAGATAGGTATGTTTTTATCTCAAAACCATATTTATGGGTATGCCAATCTACCCATATCTGAGTAATATATTGAATTAGGCCAGATTGTTCCAAATGGACACACCCAACGCCAACCCTTGATTTAATTCAGACAACTCCCACGAGAAACGGTTTGTAGCTAAAACCAGTCAGTTTAAACTATTTGGCAGCACTTATGAAATGCAACTAACTTTTAGTCATGTCATATTCATCCTTCTGTCGCGCAGATAGAAGCGCAGGCGTCATATCTTATACGCTAGGGCTATCACAACAACATATAAAGTTGCATAGGTACTGAAATTGGTGAGAAAATTACTGACGACTATGTGAATCAAAATAACAAGCGATATGCTCCAGAATTTACATATATACATTTTTTTAAGCCCTTTCAGCTAAACTATAAAATCACGAAATTTTAAAACTTCTTGAATCTATATCTGTTTGGGACATCCCTATCTGTTGGCCAATAAAAGTTGCAGTTGTAAATCTAATCAGCGGACGGGCGGGGTCAACGCCCTCGGCACGCCCTTGCCTATGGGAAACGGCAGCTATTGTGTCATCTGTCAATATTAATAGAGGCCGTAGTACATAATATACCAAGCCCCTTCATTAGATTTCAATACAGTATTGCAGAACACCTGAGCAAGGACCGTTCATGAGTTCTAGACAAGATATTTTTTCTGTTTACGGAACACGCATACAGAAAGATAATAAATTGTATGCAAATGACATTAGCTTGCTTGAGAGATGCTCACGCTAAACTAATGTAATTTCCGTACAGTTTGATCTTGTCTAAACCCCCTGGACAGAGGAAGCTGAGGAGGCCGGTAGAAAATGCTAAAGACATATGATAGTCGGCAGTGGATGATATCGAGCTAAAATGATGATGAAATATAATTTATGTCAAATATACAATTTCGTACACAGGCTAATTATCTTGTAATGTCATGCATATCGTTTGCTGAAGGCTATATAGGTACTAAATGGTGTAATTTGATGTTCACATGTTGTCCAAACCCCATGGTGACATTGCATGTAGCCCCCATGATTATATAACCTATGTTTTTGATATGGCTTAAGCAGATATCGCTGAAATCGTACTCGCGTAGAGAGAGAGAGGTTCGTCGACTTTCCAGATAATGGCTTTATTTCCTAAGGTACTTAGGCGGAGCATGATATTATGCTAATGTTTAACAAATAAACACGATAAAAAGCAAAACATTCAACAAAAACTACCGATAGAAGAACGATGCTAGTTCTGTCAATGTTTACCATTTGCGCGTAACTTGATCTACAAACAAACAACATTAAATGGAAGATTCCCTTTCGGTAAGACGGTGGTGGGTGGTGCGAATATGCCCATTTCGCCAGGCGACCGTCAGTGACGTCAATCTCGGTACTCAAGGCCTTACTGTCCCTTTTGTGACGTCACCCTCCTCAAATAGCTTCGAGCCTGGTCACGAGTTGAGATTTCCTTACTATCTAAATGTCATCCTGACTTGAAATTCACCTGGGTTGTCTGTTTTGTTCGGTTATCTTTAAGTCCACCCACGCAACGACCAAAGCAACATTTGCAGGGATCTAAAAATTGCTTGTGAGATTTTACCTATCCTATCCAGTTTAAAGGATCTATAATAGTTCTCGTCAACTTTTTTTGAATAATCTAGGATAGACATACATCATCCTATCTGTCGTCAATCACCATTCATGTTGTATTATCTCTGTAACGGATAAGCGAACTAGATCAAGTAGCCTCGAGAAGTGACACATAGATCACAGACGCTCATCGCTGTCAATAAACCGTAATTCATTGTCACGGCCGAAAACCAGTCGCCAAACTACAGTTACACAAGTAACCCACTCCCATCAACTAATTATCCACACTAATGGCTTTGTAATGAACGGCGTTTACTCTCTTATGAATTCAGTATTGAATTTCTTCCATTTCTCATCAACATTTTCATCGCAAATTACTAGGTTTGTAGAGCATTGTTCTGGCTAGTTGATAGTTCTCAGGCATACTCAAAGAAGAGTGAATCTTCCCTTGATGTCCAGCTTTACTTTGAATTCGTTCATTTAGCAATTCAGCTACGGTGCTTACCGCTTCGTGTAATGAAAACTATAATACAACTTTTCAAACCAAGCTTCGTCTTTCGAGTTAAAGAGGATATGCTTTCAGAGTTCTTCTATAACTAGTGTCTGATCTGCTGCTCCTCAGAACAGTTACAGTGACAATTACTCATCTGTACATCACATTTGGCATCTATTGCGTTTCTATTCTCTGCGCTGATGCGCCACTCTTTACATTTAGTGTACCGACAGTTTTATGTCTGTTAGTCACTGCACACGTGTTTATTCCTAGTTTTTATGGTTTCAACGCATGAATGGCATCATTGAGTTATGTAATCAATCAGCATTTTTATTTTTATCTATAACATTTCGTACACGAACCACATCACGTCATTTTTTAAACTGCATACCCGCATTTCGTTTCGAAAGCTAGTAGTGTAGGTATATATTACCCTTTATTTATGAAACGTTTTCGCGGTTTCGCAGTAAATACTTTTAATTAACGTATTTATCATAAACACCATACCGTGCAAACGACAGGTTTAAATTAGCAAGATAATATCTAGTTTACTCTTTGATACGTTCCGCTTGTTAATGGTGGGTGCTCATAGAGCATACCTTTTTTCTGCGATATGACATTTTTAATTAATAGGTACAGCTCTTGTTGTGTTGCGTACCATTTTAATTACTCTTGTCGGTAGAATTTTATTCTTCCAAAGTGTTTTTTTTATACCACTAGCTGATAGAACAAGCAGATGATGTTAAGTGCTAACCATCACCAAAGCATTTACTCGTAAGTCACGCACGATAGGAACGTGCCCTACGATGCACTGCCTTGCGTCCATTAACTTGAGGCATACAGATGTGAAGCCTCATGTGCCTGTAATTACACTGGCAACCACACTCTTCAAACCGAAACACAGCAACGTTGCTTGGCGACAGAAAAAGGCGTGGTAGTACTTCCCCGGACGAGCCCTTCACAAAGAGCTCTACTACTCTTTGTAATAGATTCCATTAACATTTGACCTTATTATTCCTTAATGCACTAGCTTCTCGTTGAAAGTACCAGCAAAATGAGTCCAAGCACTTATTTTAATGACTTGATTCTGTTCTACTAATCGTTTTCTAAACATAACCATGTACCTGACACCGTTGTTGTTCCGATCTCTAATCCTACAGTCTAGGCTGGGACTATTAGTAATCAATTAGTATAATAGACTATGAAAAATGTGGTCAGTCCCTTGAAATCGTCTGCTAATGTGCGCAGTTTGTATGCTTTGTCTGGCTTCAATACTTTCCAAGCTTCAGACGTTTATCTTTGTAATGCCTTTGTTGCGGCAAATTCAAGAAAATGATGACCTATTTGATCACGAATATAATACACAAAGTTTTTCTTCATTTCTCTGTTTGAATTGAAACTCAGTGATGGAAAGTCGAATGAGCGACAAATCAGAGCAAGCTTTCGCAAAACATTCTAAACATTGGCGTGTTTATTTTGGCGCTCGTTACCCTGATTATTGAGGTACGTCTAGAGTCTAGTCATCAACTGACCTTGCAATCCTCAATTGCAATGTCCCACATTTAAGAATTGCGTCGTTCATTGAACGTAAACAGCGTTATTCATGCATATAATCTCTTGTTAAAAACGTAAACTTGAGACTTGAGTCTGATAGTCTTATCTATGAGTCAGTCCGCCGCCCACCTGCAGTGTCAACGTCGCGTCGTATCCACGTCAACAAAAACGTGGTGTTATAGATGTAGCTACGTCAATAAGCTGAATATGTTCTTTGGAATCTGTAATGTAATTTTACTGCTTTATTTTATCGCATCCGCATTATTAACTAATCCTTGGCACCCACATATACTTGCAGCAAATGAAACTCATAAATTAATTTTACCTAGTTGCTTCCAAACTTTTAAATCAGTTCTGTGATTGTCAAATAAATGCCTTCTTTTTTTTTAAGACTGGAATATAGAGAAAATTGCCAAAAATATCCGTTTGAACATTTCCCACAATACGCCTCAACAATTCCTAGCGAATTCTTAACACGCGGCGGCGCGCTGGACTTTGAGATGCTTCACATAAAAACCCTAGACTATTCGCGAGACATTCACATGACAACATTACATTTGCATGCGATAAAATTTTACATCGGCCTTATAGTAACGGGATTAGAGCTAGAATTTAGTGGATTTACCGAGGAGTAATGCTTGATATCTAACAATGCAGTGGCGCTTCTAGTTGGCATGGAGCCCGGGGCAGACCCACCCCACTGTAATCGCTTCACACCTCCTGCGTTGCTGTTCTGATTCATGCCCTGAAATAATAGTCTGACATAAACCCGGCAATGTAATGTGGTATTTCTTAACAGTCGTGAGCCATGGATAATGTCTGATCTGGTTAATCATTTATTACTGATAGCTGGCTGGCATCGCTGCAAAGCGAACCGCCATAAGATTACTTTAGCGAACATCACCACTCTATTAAATTAAATTTTCATTATAAAATGGATTCTGTACACGAACATCATGCTTTCCACTCTTTGGATACCTAAAGAACGCGAAGAGTTTAAACTCCAAACAAATGACATAATATTTATGTGACTCAAATTAGCCACAGTGCAAATAGCTTACAGATAACCTTATCGTAGTCAACAAACATACTCGTTCTATTGAGGCAGGTCTACAGTATATACCTTTGACACGTACACTTTGCGTATACTGAGCATATAAAACGCTTGGCTATTCAGTTTTAGAGACAGAATTTACGAGCACTATCTGCCTGCACTACAATGGGAACATAGGTATAGGATTTTTTGATGACGGATTACGTTGCAGTTTCATCGTTCATTTTCGTATTTTATGGTTTAGCTTTAAGTAGATATAAACGACATACCAGCTAACGTTTCCTGTTCATGTCCCAGTTTTTTTTATATTTTTTATAGAGTATAAGCTAATTTTGTACGCATATAAAAGGGTCTTGCGACGTGGACAACATATTCCAACTTGATCTCGTCCTGTCTTACAGGTTATGCATTAGATTCTCAACTGCTAAACAACGACCATTGTTCCCGTAATATGAATATATTATTCATATATATACGTTGTTACATCCCCTTTTCGATGTATGTAAGCGGCGTCAAGTCACGTCTTCTCGCTGTTACATAGTAATTAATGTTAAATACCTATACTACATTGTGCATGTTTATTTACAAGTGTGTACGTATTATGACTCACAATCAATTAGCAGTAACCGGCGATGTGACTTGCCAACTTGTAGTCTCCATTTTGAAATCTGATCTTAAGCTATGTAGCTTTCATTACATACTTACTCTAGTTTCTATTCCTGTGTTTGTCTGTAATTTACGGATTAGACCTGGTTCAATTAATTCCATCAGAATGGACACGACGAGTAGTAAAAATAATTAAAAGTATACTGGCTACTGATAGCCGGCACGTCTCTTGATAAAGCTTAGTTTATGCGAGTGCATCATCGTCGCTGTGACTCACGCTCATACTAATTGCAGAGGCATCCTTTTGAAGGTCTTTGAACCTTATTGCTTCGGCATACAGTTTAGAATTGAAACGTTTTTCACATCACACGTGCTTGCCTTGAGCTGTTGATAACTCTAGCTAGTTAATGAGCGCTTCTTGTTTTCTATCTCGTAGCTCGTGCACTTTAGTGTACAGGTGGATGTAGTTTTATCTTGCATGCCGTGCTGTTAGATAATTTGTTACGCCAAATATATTTATTGCATCTCGTATGCCTTCTACGTACGCGTATTCATACTAGCTGAGATAGCGTCTAACATTGTGAGATAACCGAATGCTAAGATCTATGCAACAATGAAAACATAATTTTAACTTGTATATAGGACTATGGTAATTTCAAAATGTCTTAACAATTAACCGTGAGAAAAAGTCTGTTTCGCACGAAGTTGCACATCCAATACGTACATACTGTATTTATATAGTTTTCATACGAAAAAGAATGTCAATGCCCACAGTGCTATTCCAATTATTTTGGCACGTAAACAGTGTCATTCATTTTAAATCTATTTTTGTTTGGGTTCGGTATTCACAATGTGTACATCAAAATGTGATTTCATGAATCCGGTCTTATTACTGGTAGACTCACCATTTTCTTGTGTACCCACTTCATAGTCGGCACAACAGGTTTTTTTTCTCCACTCTATCAGCCGTCATCTCAGTAGTCACTCCTTTTTTAGCCATGTCATCTTTCACACATTCTATGCACATCTCGGGTACGTTTCATTGACAATTTTATTTGGCCTGCTAGTGCTGGCTTCTGGCTAAAACTAGACACTATGCTTTTTAGATTATTGTTATCTCCTTGACCTTATCGCACTTCATATGAGGTCGTCAAAATAATATATCATATCAATCACTCCTTCACTAACTCATATTTAACAGGTTCGTTTCACTAAGTATTCTTAAATAAAAATATGTTTTAAAAACTGGTCACGTCGTGGAAGCATTCTCCGCTTCCGTTTCAAAAAACAATTCGAAGTTAGTCATGCCTTTCCCAGTCCTAAGCCATCCATCCTGAACGGTTTAACAGATTCCTCTAATTGATTGTTAATTGCTTACTTCCTTTGATCAATCGTCGAACAAGACAGAACCATTAAACGTATTTGCGTTTTAGCAAAAGAAAATTGTATTTTTATTTTCTTCCTTTGTTTTAAGCTTACTTTGTAGGTTTCTAATACGTTTGTAACTCTAAAAGAGGTTAACCTTTGTAATATACGTTGTTACTCTCGTGTCTAACATTATGTGCCTTTATCATGCAGCATAATGTGTGTTACCACATACATCCCACGTCACAATTCACACTTTATTATCTCTACTGTTTATTTGACTATCAATATCATATTTATGTAGATTTTAGCATAGTCGTAGTAAACTACAATAATTATTACTATTGAGGCGATCGCTGTCAATCTCGCTTTTCTCAAGATCTATGTAAATCAATCATTGTAAATTCCTTATCTTAAGCCGTAAGTTGGTGGCCTGTTCTTTTAGGTTTGGTCGCTTGGAACTTCCAACTAAATTCTCCTAACGTTTCTAAGTGATTCCTGTAATTTTTTTTACTTTTGTGTATTTCTTTTCTCAAAGTATTTATCATCCGCGATCACAACGTTGCTAGTCAGGATACAAGAAACTATAAATATTTTACACCTTCATTGTTCCTCGTACTTCTTCGACGCGTCTGTCACTCAATTGAAAGTACTTCATGGGAATTGCCGTCCATTGTTGACAGAACCTCAAGACATGAACTTTTTTTTATGTTCATTCGAACGTTTTGTAATTTGATTGTGTAGTTGCGGTTTCCTTGTACACTTTCGCGTGTTTTGTACTCCAACCAAAGTGTTAGAACTAGGTAGTGTGCAAGTTGAACCGAGTTGAGGCCACTACAAGTCGTAAGGTTACGGAATTGGATTTGCCGATTTCATTACCAACATAAAGCAAATACCTACTGACTTCATTCGACTATTGACGATGTGTCCTTCATCCATCACAATGCTATAAAAATGTTTTGTTACGTTCATTCTAGTATCAATTGTGGCATCCATTGAGAGTCCATGATTAGGCTCATTCAGGGCACTGATTACGTCATCTCATACATGTGCAGAATGCAGCACAGTGGAGTTAGACGAGGTTATCTAAAGGTTAAATAATGTGGCTTGGGGTGTACGACCAAACTATTATTTATATTTAGTATTGAATAATTCCATTTCTACTTTAACTTTACCGTCAAATCCAGCGAATGCGATATACATAGCTGATAGATATCTCTTGAAGTTTGACTACTTCGACTTCTCCTATAGATAATATCTGTTTCTGATTCCAAGACTGCAGCCTTTAAACATTTAACTTAGATTAATTAATTTTTAACTGGTCCAAATTAAAATATCAGAGAAAATTGATAAACCTTTGAATTACTGTTACTGCAAAAAAGACTGCTAGTAAAAAAATAGAGCAGAAAAATACCTAAATGAAAGCTACGAAACATTCTTCAAAAACTACGCGAACTACTGAATTACAGTGAAAGCGCGCTTCCTACACGCGATATGATATTAGCAAAGTGCTTTGTCCAATTTCACGTCGCTATAACTTTATTCGATAAAAATTAACATGGGTTTGGGTGTGTCTGTTTAAAGTTATGAAACTATAACCTTAATTTTGAAATTTCAATGAAACAAACTCACAAAACGACCCTTAACTTTGTACATTAGGGCTTTCACCAAAAAACCTTTGGTTATACCAGTTAAATTCCTGTTATAGATGATGTATATTTTGAAGAGCGTGCAGCGTATCATAAAGACGTTAAGCCTTTTGTACCTCTAATTTCACCGTCACCCACACCACCCTTCAAACCGAAACACACGGCACGGTGGTAGTACTTCCCCGGACGAGCCCTTCACAAACCGCTCTACTACTAAAAGCTACTAGCTCATACGAACTAAGTAGCGTCATATTAAACTATCTGCAGTTCGCGGCTTCGCTCGTGTGTTAGTAGTGATTGCTGACATGTGATGTAAGAGTAGTAGAGTTTATTGCGAAGTGCTCGCCCGGGGAAGTACTACCACCACGCCTTTTTCTGCCGTCAAGCAGCGTTGCTGTGTTTCGGTTTGAAAAGTGTGGTTGCCAGTGTAATTATAGGCACATGATGCTCAACATCTGTATGCCTCAAGCTGATGGACGCAGGGCAGTGCATCATAGGGCACGTTCCTATCGTGCGGTACTTACGAGGTAATGCTTTGTTATAGGTGATGGTTACCACTTAACATCAGGTGGGCCATCTGCTTGTTCCATCAGTTAGTTAAAAAAGGCATTTTTTTTTAACCTAATAATGGTTCGTTCATGTTTTCTATCCAGTTCCAAATAAGTTTTTGGGAAGAAAAGTAACCTATTATCCTAAACCAGGTTACGTTCCACCTCGATCGGTGCAGTGGCTAGGGCGGGATTGATCTCGATCATCGTAACTTTCGCATATATTTTAGCAGAAAGGATAGTAGAATAAGATAAGTAGGACTAGTGCATCCGCCCCGGCTACGCACGGGTAAACACTGACTAAAACTAAAATCATTCAAATGTTTCGTCAAACTAGTGGCAACTCTGGCAAGGGACTATAGAGAATAATAATAGCGCAATAAAACGCAATAGAATCATGTACCTACGAATTTTACGATATCCAATTATGTTTATGTCCTTGTATTGTAATACCTACCTGTATGACTAAATATACCTATGTTTTATCAGCGAGATTGTAAGATTATAAATCTCACGTGCATTGTTTTCTCTTGTCTCCAGCCAAACGAAGGAGCGGACAATCAGGTAGCCTATATGTAGTTTTCTTACTGTGTGCGTCTTCTGTTTACAATGTTCTGTTATGGTTCACTTCAGATCGCTATTCTGAATTCATGTTTTTATTTGCTTATTATTTGGCTTTATTGTGTAGAAGCCCGAATAACTAGAACGCACCGTCTACTCATCGCCGAAGACTATGATATTCGTGTATTTGAGTATACGTCTTAAAAAGAGGCGATTAGAGTCACTACAAATTCTCGTATTTGGGAAAATACCAATACGCGAACATGAATAGCGATGTGCATTGCCATCATTAGTATCTGTTTTGTAGATGTGTGCGTCTTTGTTCTTTTTGCGGGAATTATGTTTTTGAAACGTAGATTTCTTGGGAATTTGTTATCCTTATTTCTATATTCAGTATTGTTTCTGCTTGTTATAATTTCTTAAAACTGATAATCGTTTTGTTAGTGTGTTGAATGATCAATTAACAACATTGTTTTGTTTGATTTGTTGACATTTTTATATCTGTTTATTGTTTTTTTTACAATGATATTTTAATATTTTTTTAAGGTTTGGTCATTTTGTAATTTAAATTTGCAGTTGTTCACGGCAAGCGCGTCGCACATACAAACGCCGCAGCGCCTGCAGCCTCCCGACTCTGGTTTCTCGGAGCCTGTGAACAACAATGTCGGCGGCGAGGACAACAACAACGGTCCCATCTCGCTGCGGGAGATGCAGAACATCGCCAACAACAACGCTGGCGCGTACATCTTCAACGAGAACGAGGAGCGGAACGCGAACCGGCGCGTTTACAGCCGCTCGCCCAGTCGCGAGTCGGTGGTGCTGTTCGATCCGCTGCCGGTGGAGATACACGTGGATGATCCGCTGGAGCCGTATTCAGAGTGGTTCAGTAAGTATTTTTTTATCACATCAATTCGAAAATAGATAGTTTGCTCTTCGAAAACAGGTAGCAAAATAGCACTTTGATCCCAAGGGCGGTAAAGTGATTTGAATTTGGAATGGTTCCAATCACCAAAGACATCACGAACACTGTATGAACAAGCAGGCTATAAGATTAAAAAAAAAGCGCCTGAACTAAATAAAAATAAACAAAAACACGTGAAACGCGCATTCCACCTTTGTTCATAATTGTTTACTCAAATTCAGATTTTACCTAGTTTTATGAAAATAAATAAAATTACAATAAATACATGATTATGACTATGAGACTATGTGACTATGTGACTATGTGACTATGTGACTATGTGACTATGTGACTATGTGACTATGTGACTCCGTGACTCCGTGACTTTGTGACTTTGTGACTTTGTAAGTTTGTGACTTTGTGACTTTGTGACTTCTTGAATTTGTGACTATGATTATGATTATTCATAAGTTGCACTAAGTTATTTTCTCATAGAGGGTGATAAAAAGTAGAGTGTCCACCTCGGGAGCAACACTATTTTAAGTTCGAGTGAAGTACTTTGAATCCCTCGCTACGCTTAGGATTCTACTTTAGAATCCCTCGCTACGCTCGGGATTCTACTCTAGAATCCTTCGCTCCGCTCTGGATTCAAAAAACACTCGCCATAAAAATAGTTGTTTGCTCCCTTGGTAAACAATCTACTATTGTGATGGAGTTATAGCCGTTGCTGTTTTGATTTGAACGCTCGACATGGCCCGTGATGGGCCACATGAGGCTTAACATGATAGCCGTTGATGATCCGCTGAAGTCGTACTCTGAGTGCGTGGTTTAGGAAGTATTTCTATGGAGAGTGGAGTTTTAGCAGTTGCTGTGATTCGCTTTGAAGGGTCTGGCTGCCGATGGAATTACAGCCCCATGTGGCTTAACATGTCGTATAAGGTCATGCTGTAATCTCTAATACTATAAGAATCAAAGTCCTGACTGACTGACTGACTGACATATAGACAACGCACAGCCTAAACCGCTGGTCCTAGAGACTTGAAATTTGAGGAGTACATAGGTCTTATGGCGTAGAGGTGTACTAACTTGGAGTATTTATATTTCAAGGCAAAAAAATAGGAAATACATTTTTAGTTTTTTAAAACTACCCTTGATAAGTGTGCAAAGGGATGTAAAAGTTTGTATGGGAGTTTTTTGACCGCTGGTCCTAGAGACTTGAAATTTGAAGAGTACATAGGTCTTATGGCGTAGAGGTGTACTAAGAAGAGGTTTTTGGAAATTCAACCCCTAAGGGTGTACAAGGGTTGAAAACGTTTGCATGAAAAATAGTATTCCTTGAACATACAAACTTGAAACTTGGAGTACATGTACTCCAAGGCAAAAACTAGGAAAGGCATTTTTAGTTTTCTAGAATTACCCTTAATAAGTGTGCAAAGGGATGTAAAAGTTTGTATGGGAGGTTTTTGACCGCTGGTCCTAGAGACTTGAAATTTGAAGAGTATATAGGTCTTATGGCATGGCGTAGAGGTGTATTAAGAAGGGATTTTTGGAAATTCAACCCCTAAGGATGTATAAAGGGTTGAAAACGTTGGTATGAAAAATTGTATTCCTTGAACCTACAAACTTGAAACTTGAAGTACATGTACTCCAAAACTAAAAAACAGGAAAGGCATTTTTAGTTTTTTAAAACTACCCTTAATAAGTGTGCAAAGGGATGTCAAAGTTTGTATGGGAGTGGTAAATATACTAAGAAATAAATAATTAAGAATGACGCTTTTAACTTTTGATAATTACCCCTGCAAAGGGTGCAAATGGCTGGTAAAAGTTAGCATGGGAGATTTTTAACGCATAGTGCTATTGATTTCAAACTTGAAGTAAATATACTCCACAATAAATAATTTAAAATCACGTTTTCAATATTTTAAAACCACCCTTGCGAAGGGTGCAAAAGACTGACAAAGTTTCAAGATTTGTATGGGAGATTTTTAGAGCGTAGTGTAATTAACTTCAAACTAAAAGAAAATGGGTTCTGTGGATAAATAACAAAAAGACAGTTTGATTTTCGATAACAACCCCTAAAACGTTACCCTCCTTCGTTGCGCTCAAGTAAAAAGGATACAACAAGTACAATTTACAAAGATACAATTTTATGAAAATAAATAAAATTACAATAAATACATGATTATGACTATGAGACTATGTGACTATGTGACTATGTGACTATGTGACTATGTGACTATGTGACTATGTGACTATGTGACTCCGTGACTCCGTGACTTTGTGACTTTGTGACTTTGTAAGTTTGTGATTTTGTGACTTTGTGACTTCTTGAATTTGTGACTATGATTATGATTATTCATAAGTTGCACTAAGTTATTTTCTCATAGAGGGTGATAAAAAGTAGAGTGTCCACCTCGGGAGCAACACTATTTTAAGTTCGAGTGAAGTACTTTGAATCCCTCGCTACGCTTAGGATTCTACTTTAGAATCCCTCGCTACGCTCGGGATTCTACTCTAGAATCCTTCGCTCCGCTCTGGATTCAAAAAACACTCGCCATAAAAATAGTTGTTTGCTCCCTTGGTAAACAATCTACTATTGTGATGGAGTTATAGCCGTTGCTGTTTTGATTTGAACGCTCGACATGGCCCGTGATGGGCCACATGAGGCTTAACATGATAGCCGTTGATGATCCGCTGAAGTCGTACTCTGAGTGCGTGGTTTAGGAAGTATTTCTATGGAGAGTGGAGTTTTAGCAGTTGCTGTGATTCGCTTTGAAGGGTCTGGCTGCCGATGGAATTACAGCCCCATGTGGCTTAACATGTCGTATAAGGTCATGCTGTAATCTCTAATACTATAAGAATCAAAGTCCTGACTGACTGACTGACTGACATATAGACAACGCACAGCCTAAACCGCTGGTCCTAGAGACTTGAAATTTGAGGAGTACATAGGTCTTATGGCGTAGAGGTGTACTAAGAAGGGATTTTTGGAAATTCAACCCCTAAGGGTGTAAAAAGGGATGAAAATGTTTGTATGAAAAATTGTATTCCTTGAACCTACAAACTTGAAACTTGGAGTATATATACTTCAAGACAAAAAAAAAGAAAATGCATTTTTAGTTTTTTAAAACTACCCTTAATAAGTGTGCTAAGGGATGTAAAAGTATGTATGGGAGTTTTTTGACCGCTGGTCCTAGAGACTTAAAACTTGAAAAGTACATAGGTCTTATGGCGTAGAGGTGTACTAAGAAAGGATTTTTGGAAATTCAACCCCTAAGGGTGTAAAAAGGGATGAAAACGTTTGTATGAGAAATAGTATTCCTTGAACCTACAAACTTGAAACTTGGAGTATTTATATTTCAAGGCAAAAAAATAGGAAATACATTTTTAGTTTTTTAAAACTACCCTTGAAAAGTGTGCAAAGGGATGTAAAAGTTTGTATGGGAGTTTTTTGACCGCTGGTCCTAGAGACTTGAAATTTGAAGAGTACATAGGTCTTATGGCGTAGAGGTGTACTAAGAAGAGGTTTTTGGAAATTCAACCCCTAAGGGTGTACAAGGGTTGAAAACGTTTGCATGAAAAATAGTATTCCTTGAACATACAAACTTGAAACTTGGAGTACATGTACTCCAAGGCAAAAACTAGGAAAGGCATTTTTAGTTTTCTAGAATTACCCTTAATAAGTGTGCAAAGGGATGTAAAAGTTTGTATGGGAGGTTTTTGACCGCTGGTCCTAGAGACTTGAAATTTGAAGAGTATATAGGTCTTATGGCATGGCGTAGAGGTGTATTAAGAAGGGATTTTTGGAAATTCAACCCCTAAGGATGTATAAAGGGTTGAAAACGTTGGTATGAAAAATTGTATTCCTTGAACCTACAAACTTGAAACTTGAAGTACATGTACTCCAAAACTAAAAAACAGGAAAGGCATTTTTAGTTTTTTAAAACTACCCTTAATAAGTGTGCAAAGGGATGTCAAAGTTTGTATGGGAGTGGTAAATATACTAAGAAATAAATAATTAAGAATGACGCTTTTAACTTTTGATAATTACCCCTGCAAAGGGTGCAAATGCCTGGTAAAAGTTAGCATGGGAGATTTTTAACGCATAGTGCTATTGATTTCAAACTTGAAGTAAATATACTCCACAATAAATAATTTAAAATCACGTTTTCAATATTTTAAAACCACCCTTGCGAAGGGTGCAAAAGACTGACAAAGTTTCAGGATTTGTATGGGAGATTTTTAGAGCGTAGTGTAATTAACTTCAAACTAAAAGAAAATGGGTTCTGTGGATAAATAACAAAAAGACAGTTTGATTTTCGATAACAACCCCTAAAACGTTACCCTCCTTCGTTGCGCTCAAGTAAAAAGGATACAACAAGGCGTCAATGTTTGTAAGGGACATTCTAAAACGGGAATCTTGAGTTGGTACGAAGAGATCTTAGGGTATCTACCGTGCCTGGGGATCAAAGTGGTGAAGCTGTTTCGTTTCGTTTTTTTTTTTTCGTAGAAACTAGGAACCAATAAGTACATATTTTCCGTTTAAGGTTGTCTTTTTTGTATTTGTCATGTTTGTGCTAAACTCAGTACCTATCGGATCACCACTTCAACGCGTGCGAAGCCGCGGGAAGCCACTAGTGTAGTATATGGAAGTCACAGAGGTCGCGTTAGAAAGACTCAATTGGAGAAGACTGCATCAGAACCCCGACTAGAGCTGAGCTCTTAATTTTAAAACAATGAGGCTTAACTGTGCATCGTAGGGCACATCTCTATGCGTGACTAAGACAGATGATGTTTTCCTACCACATAACATCAGGTGGCATATATGCTTGCTCCATCAGCACATCCCAAATTAGTAAATAGTTTGTATTCCATACTTGAGCTGGCATTCTGATCACCGATTTCAGATCTGATTTTATTCACGATGTTTTCATTCACCGATTGAGAATGA
The DNA here is from genome assembly GCA_932294275.1 of Chloroclysta siterata. Classification (NCBI taxonomy): domain Eukaryota; kingdom Metazoa; phylum Arthropoda; class Insecta; order Lepidoptera; family Geometridae; genus Chloroclysta; species Chloroclysta siterata. The sequence continues at coordinate 13,857,765 of OW028603.1, read as the reverse complement.
AATGTTTTCATTCACCGTCCAATATACAATAGAAAGTATTTGGTGTCTTGAATCTCGACTGTCTATTACTACTAGACGTTATACGATACGCTATAACTAGTATACAAATAACACGAAACTTTCCAATGGTGTAGTAGATGAAAAAGCTAACGATCATCTTCTATAACAAGCACATTGCGACGTAGGTGTGATATTGCTATAATGCATTCGTTCCCCTACTTAAAGTGATCTAGAAATCGATTTTATACATTTTCATGTCATACTACCTCACAGCTCAGTTGGTAGTAGCTCTGCCGTCAGCGTTGTGCCTACAACGTGGGTTCGATCCCCACCTCTCTCTCTCTTGTCGTGTCACTAGTTTCTTTCGAAAAAGTGTGGTGAAAGGATTTTAAGTGCGCCTCAAGAGGCTCCTTTCGAGCACTCGACACATGTTATAGAACTTTCTAGGTTCTACGACATGCCGATTTCCTCACGATGTTTTCCTTCACCGTTTGAGAGTACTGGCATTGTGCACATAAATTTTTGAACAGAAAAACTCATTGATGCACGACCGGTTTCGAACCCACGACCTTAGGGTCGGAAGGCGGGGCCGCTACCACTAGACCACCAGTGATCCCCACCGAAAACGAACATTAGTGTAATGAACATAATTAAAATATGTTTGATCTCTGTCTGGGTGTTATAAAACATAAGGATGTTACAAAAAATAACAGGAATAGTTTCACGACTTTGATCCCAGGCACGGTAGCCATCCCCTCAGATCTCTTAGTACCATGTACTGACTTAAGTTTCTTTGAGGATTTCTAAGGGGGGTAATCAGAGGTACGTCCAAATGCTACATTTGGCACACACCCCCATTTTGCAGACGTGACAGGTTGCAAGACTATCGCCACTGTTTAATACTCAATACATTTATTGCTTACACATGGTTTAGTTTAGGTACATACATTGTTGTTAGTTGTTAGTAAGTATCACATGGACCCTGCATAGGGTATAGCAACATGGAGGTAGGCCGAGGCTTTAAATTATAATGCGTATAGTTGGTAGACAGGTATAGTTACAGTAAAAAACCTCTAGGTAGGTGTTATCTGTTATACAAGGCACGAAAATACAAAACCAAAAAGTAAATACTATTATATCGGCTATTTGGTGCCCATACAGTTTGTGGCTAGATCGTGCTGTGTGGAATGTCTGTCCACGAATATTTATGTCTTGTTTACACCAAACTCTAGGCACCTCTTTCGAGTGATCAATGAATACCTCATTGTCACGGCGTTTTTGCCCTATTACAGTAACTATTGTGATCAATGGACCGTTAATGTCTCCGTGAATCATGAGTCGGCCGTTTAATGTCCCAGAAACGCGATAAAGCGACGCGATATCATACAAAGTGGTTCGTACTTCCGAGGACTGGTTGAGAAGGCTGGGCAAGTCCATGCCTTCCATTCCATGCCTAGTAAACAAATGCATTACGATGATCCTATTTTTTTTAATTGTTTATATAGGTTACTATAAAATATATACAAGGTGTTCCAATACTTGTACTTACAACTTCAGGGGGCTAAAGTATCCATATGAATAACTTTTTCTAAGGAACCAAAACTGTGAACACGAAAAAAAACAGCTGTTTCATACATTTTAGCCAGGTAGATATTTAACTTTTTTATAAAACAGCTGTTTTTTTTTCGCGTTCACAGTTTTAGTTCCTTAGAAAAAGTTATTCATATTGATTGGTACTTTAGCCCCCTGAATTTTTAATTACAAGTATTGGAACACCTTGTATATGTATATATTCAAGAATATAGACGTTAGCATAACGAAGAGATTATAATTATCTGACTTACACACTAGATAGAAAAAAATCGCAAAGTTAGTTAGTTCCAATTATTCCGTTTTTTCTCACTTTGTAATCGCTATAGTCTAAGTATAGTAAGTATAGCTATAAGTCTTGGAAACAAAATCGAACCATTGCCTGAGCTTAGCTACTAAAAAATCTTCAAACATACGTTAATTTTAGATAATTTTGGTTCACTAATCTCAACTGGCCAACTCATATACTTGGATTACTTGCCATTTTCATGTGCTATAATTGAATAACTAATTGTTTTTGTTTACAGCCAGCGCACACTTCCCCCGGAACAATCTGCAGTACTTGAGGGAGATTGGTCGGGGATGGTTTGGCAGGGTATGTTGTGATTATTTTATTTCAAAATCTTCAGTCTATTTTATGTCCATAATTCATACAAAGAGCAAGTCTTACTTTTAAAGACGTTGGCAACGAAAATGTATTAGATCTTCTGAACGAGTTCTTTGTGAGAGAGTTCATCTGGAAGAACTACCACGATCACAATATCCATCACGCTGTTTTGAAGAGAATAGTTGAGGGTACAATTATAGGTAGATGAGATTTAACATCTTAACGTCTCCAAGTGAAAGAGGCAGTGCAACGCCATAATGGCACGTCCTCCGTGGATGTGTTCAGTGAGCGAAGATTTCAAGACTATCATCCAACATCTTGAATCGTCACTTTTACTCGTAAAACAAAGCGTTTTTAAATCCACAGATCCGTATAAATGAATGAATTAAAGCACTTTATTGTAGATGACACCATCATCATAATTCCTGCCAATGTAGGTGTAAAGCTCAGTAGGGATCTCTTAAAAAATCTTTGGTCATATGTGATGCTTCCTATTCCAAGTTCTCTGTTAAATAGGTATCATTAACTTCGACAGGTAGTAGCAAGCGAGATAGACAGTGGTGAAGGCACCTCCCAAACCATAGCGGTCAAGATTCTCAATCAGAACTCATCGTTGGAAGAAAAGGCGCGGTTCCTCGAAGAGGTCCGCGTGTACCGGGAGCTGAGTCATGGCCAGATACTGAAGTTCCTGGGAAAATGTCTCGAAGAGGAGCCGTGGCTTCTGTTATTTGAACTCTGCACAGTGGTAAGAAAGCTCAATTTACAATACTCAGATGCTGAGCATGTGGCAAGTGCTTATTTGTAAACAAAATGTAATTCCGATTTATTTAACACTGTGAGATCTCGGGTTCTAATTGGACCTTTCCATCACCTTTTTAAGAGTAGTAGAGCTCTATGTTAAGAGCTCGTCCGTGGAAGTACTACCACCACGCCTTTTTCTGCCGCCAAGCAGCGTTGCTGTGTTTCGGTTTGAAGAGTGTGGTTGCCAGTGTAATTACAGGCACATGAGGCTTAACATCTGTATGCCTCAAGTTGATGGACGCAGGGCAGTGCATCGTAAGGCATGTTCGTATCATGCGTGAATTACGAGGCAATGCTTTGTTATAGGTGATGGTTACCACTTAACATCAGCTGGGCCATCTGCTTGTTCCATCAGCTAGTTGTATAAAAAAAAGGGATTAGTGACGTTTGTTGCATATCTGAGCTAAAGTTTTCCAGCATTTACTGAATGTTTGTTTCAGGATCTCCAAAGCTACCTGATAGTGAACCGTCCGCAGATGACGATGCTTAACGAGAGCGGGGTCCCGCTACAGCTCATGAGTGACGTCAGCTCTGCGCTCGACTACATGCACTCACATGGATTTACTTACGGGTCAGTGTATATTGTATACTAGCTCTTTCCCGCGGCTTCGCTCGCGCACGTTTACTTTAGAACTTCTTTAATCATTATTTAAAGGTACTTTATTAAAAAATCTCTACATAGTTGGTCGGGCCGCTAGCCCCCTTGGGGGTTGTATTTTGAAAAATCCTTCCTTAGTGGATGCCTACGTCATAAGAGAAATGCGTGTGCGAAGTCTTAAGTTTATAGCCCTGAGGGTTTGACCTGTGCATTGATACTTGATACATCATTCAATCACTTTTGCCTTTTATATATATAGATAGATTGTAATCCAGTAGCCGAATCACGAACGAATTTGACGTTAATCGCGTAAACGTATCGCATCCCTAACTTCAACAAAATAAGGTCGAATGTCGCTAAGATACATTAACGCCAATGTCATAATTCCTGATTGGTCGTCAGGACTACACCCTAACAGTCTTTTTCTTCTTCTTGTCGTGTCACTAGTTACTTTCGAAACAGTGTGGTGAAAGGATTTTAAGTGCGCCTCAAGAGGCTCCTTTCGAGCACTTGACACATGTTATAGAACTTATTACCGGCTCTTTCTCCATACAATCGTAGTACCTTTAACTACCATGGCTATGCCCCTATGTCTTGGTTTTTTTTTATATTCTAATTATCATAGAAAGTAGGAGTCTTCCAAAACTAGAATATTACCAAATTTTTTAAACTGTATCAGAAACTCATCCAAAAAAAGTTACGCATGTTTACAAAAAAATGAGAACATACGGGCATAGCTGAAGGTTTTGTATAATTATATTAAAAAAATAAAAGCATTTGGCATGATTTGGGGGAGTAAATAGTCTACTACAAAATGCTGTTTTGGTCAATAATTATGTACCTAAAATCTGAGCTGCAGTTGTCCCTTTCTTGCATGGGGCGCGGCGGCGGCATCCAGCGAGACAGGAACATTTTCAAATACCTATTTTTCAAAAGTCTCTCAGGTATCCTTTCCTCTTAACATCCGGTAGGCCATTTGCTTGTTCCATCAGCAAGAAGAGAAAAGCTGACACCTAGATTCATCTAGCTTGCAAATTGATCCTTTTGAGATACTACTGAGTTTCAAAATGACATATTAAATTATGTTATATGGTAAAAAACTCGTACAAAAAACGGTAGGTTCGTTTTTTTTTATACGATTAGCTGATGGAACAAGCAGATGGCCTACCTGATGTTAAGTGGTAACCATCACCTATAACAAAGCATTGCCTCGTAAATCACGCACGATAAGAATGTGCCCTACGATGCACTGCCCTGCGTCCATCAATTTGAGGCATACAGATGTTAAGCCTGTAATTACACAGGCAACCACACTCTTCAAACCGAAACACAGCAACGCTGCTTGGCGGCAGAAAAAGGCGTGTTTTGTGCCCGGTCTTCAAATATTCACTCAAGGTTTTATTTTTGTTGTCAGGTACCTATGGGGCGGGTCGGTGTTGATCCGGGGAGAGTTGGAGGAAGCCCGCGCGGTGCTTGGCCGCTACGAGGTCATTGACCCGCAGCACGACTGCTTCGCGCCAGAAGTGTTGCGACGTGGCGCTGTCTACACTGTGAGTTCACGAATTTCAATAATTTAGCCACAAGTGAGTGGAATACATAGCATTCCGATAGGTTTAGTTACCTACCTACCTGTAGTGTATAATAATAACCTATGCGCGCTGACTGGGTAGGCAAGCATGAGCATGAGCTGGCACTCGATTGCAGGCGGACGTTACTCGAACGAAGTGTTTTATTTGGTACCCAAGCAACCAGTACAGTACACTACCTATGTACCATTTGTATACTGCCTACCTAGCAAATATGTATTATGTCAGGCAAGCTTGTATTCCACTTTTATGTTTGAGTTTGTGCTTTTATATAAAAAAATGAAAGAGTCTTTATTATTACGACTACCCTCCAAGATGATATTGTGACTCATTCCGTTGTATATAGTTTTTTTTTTCACAGACAAACAGCGAGATATTTACTTTTGTATTAAGGAAATAAAAGAGGTGTTCTCATTGAAATGAAATGAAATGAAATGAAATGAAATATTTTGAAATGAAATATTTATTGTTTGTGAAACTAGGTAATGCAGGGTGTTGAGATTACATTCACTTGGATCCTCTAGTTCCAACCAGTCGGTGTACAAACATTTTTTAGTGTTAAACACAGGTAAAAATAAAAGTTAGTGAATAATAGAAAATAAAATAAAATCAAATAAAATCGGTACAGTACATTATCAATTAGTTATATAAAAAAAAAAAAAAAAAAAAACATTTCTTACAAACAATTAGCTACATTTTGTCTTGTAAAAATTCGTCAGTGGAGTAATACATTTTCTCTAAAAGGAACGTGTTGAGGGTATGCTTAAACTCCATTAAACTTTCTTTGTCACGTATAGCTGGTGGTACTTTATTATAGATGATTGGTGCCATACATAACACACTCATGCGCAAAAAATGTGTTTTACACGGGTGGAGGTACAGGCTACCCGCTCGCCGGCTACCGGGTGGATATACATCGAACATTTTTAAATTTTCTTTAACAAAAACTGCAATCTCGCTTATATAAAGTGAAGGTAAAGTGAGAATATTAATTTTTTTAAAATATGGTCTACATGAATCCGTTTGTTTGAGATGGCTCATAGCTCTTATGCAGCGTTTTTGTGCTTTGAAAGCTTTTGTTTTGTTGGTGGAATTACCCCAAAAGATGATACCGTATCGCAATACTGATGCGACATGCCCATGATAAGCAGTTAATAGTGCAGTGGGGTTGACTATTCGGCTAAGTTTAAAATGTGCATATGAAAACTGGTGCAGTCTTTTTGAAACATTATTAATATGAGCTTTCCATGACAATTTTTTATCAATAGTTAGACCTAAGAACCGTGTTGTGTCAACTTCTTTTACTTTAATACCTAAATAACTTACGTTCATTACAACTTTGTTTCTATCTCTTTGCTCAAATGTCATGGTGTTTGTTTTTTCTAGATTAATTTTTAAGTTATTATATTGAAGCCATTGGATTACAGATGTATTAGTGGTACCTTTTTTTTTACAACTCATAGGTAAAACGTTTGACCGCAATCTCACCTGATGTTAAGTGATGATGCGGTCTACAATGTAGCACGCTTACCTAGGAGATACCTATTGACTCGTCTCTTGAAAACATCCAAATTATAGACATTCGGAAAAACGGACCCCGGTAAGGAGTCCCACCCTTTGGCTGTCCGCATTATAATATTAGAAGCAAAGCGCTTTGTGCGGGCAGTAGGTACCCAGATGATATTGTGCCTCATTCCATTGTAAATTGTTTGATTTTCACAGACAAACAGCGAGATATTTACTTTTGTATTAGGGAAATAAAATAATCGTTACTATTAGCAGTACCTACTAAAAAAGATGATATCGTGCTTCATTCCGTTGTAAACGGTTTTTTTTTTCACAGACAAACAGCGAGATATGGTCCCTGGGTACTCTGATTTGGGAGGTTTGTTCGTGGGGCTCCATCCCCGCGGCGGCAGGCCGGCCTGCGCCCCCGACTGACCAGCCGTGCCCTTACAAGGGTCATCTGTGAGTAGAAATATCGGTGGACTTTCCACAAGGGATTATCTAGCCCCAAACTAAGAACTGTAAGTACAGTACCCGGCGATAAATTTTGGACATCGACCTTTGGAAAGAGATATAAATATCTATTACGAGCTGTTAAAACAATTATGATTTGCTTCTTTTGATAATTCTTTTTATAAAAAATACTAAAATGTCGATGTGCAATATTTATCGCCGGATACTGTATAAATATTGGTGGACTGTCCATTCACTATCTGACCCAAACTAAGAAAAGCTTGTTATATGGGAACCAGATAGCTGATATAATAGTTATGTATACAGGTTGAATTTTTCAAGTGGGCGTGCATGTCTTTCGAATATGTGAGGAATAGCAAAAAGTAATCAAAGGAGATTTGGGCCCGATTTTCATGAAAACTAAAACTGCATCAATAGATTTTTGAAAAATTAATATTCCTTGCCAGGAATCGAAAACTTAGTTTTTTTTATTCACATTTGATAGTGTCGCTAAGAGGAACGAATCCTGGGAAGTAATGACTTACCGCAAACTCAAGGAAAGTGTTGGATTTTAATAAACACGCTTAAAAAAACATCTTGTAAACGATTATTATATACCAGCGCAGAAGAGAGAGAAGTTGCTTAACGGTTGGTGCTAACGAAATGTTAAATACTGAACGAAACTAATGATAATTTGTTTATTTTGGATAATTTTGTTGTACACAAGTCTCCATTAGTAGTGTATATCGTGCGTCGGGTAATCTTGAATCTTCTAGATCTAGAATCTTGAATATTTCATACATAAACTCTACAGGTACCAAGTAATGCAGCTTTGCTGGAACCTCGACCCGGACGAGCGTCCGACGGCGGGACAAGTGAACGCGCTCATTAACCATCTGCACGTCACACACGCGCTCGCACGCACACAGCCAGAGGACAACGCACACGGCGATCTGTACGCCAGCTCCGACTTCGAGGAGCGCTGGCAGAGACTCAAACCCAACTCTATTCCGAAGGTATTTAAGCTGGTATTAGAATAATAAACTCCGACATGCATAGGGCAACACAACGTCCGACAGTGTATGATAGTTTGGACTTCGAGGAGCGCTGGCAGCGACTCAAACCCAACTCTATTCCGAAGGTAATAAAACTGGTATTGGAGTAACTAGCACCCGCATACAAAGTGCAACACAGCGACCGAAAGTGTATTAGAGTTTTTTTTTTTTTTTTTTTTTTTTTTTTTTGCCATCTCGAAATGGCACTAGGTGTATCTGTTTCCCCTAACATGATCAGGGACTTTATTTACTAATAAGGAGGTAAGGACAAGGTTTACTTTTATTTTAAAAATATATCCCGTAGGATAAATTACCCTTTTTTCTGCGGGTTCTGTCTGCCTTATACATTTTTTATTTCTAGCTTAGCTTATATCTATAGTTCTTACAATTTTCTTCTATTTTAATATAACAATAAATTTCTAATTTCTATAAACTGTTTCTTATATTATACTTTTCTACTTCTTTATTTCTTATTTCTAGTTTACATATATGCATGTTCTATATATTCAATAATATATATTCATCATATTTTATATATCTACTTGTTTCTCTTTATTACCTTTTCTACAATTTTAGTACAATATTTTATGAACATCTCTCTTTTTGCGTTATCTGCCATAATTGTGCCTATATTTGCCTCCGCTATGTCGCAGTCGAGCATCTGTTCGGCCTCAAATCTTTCGTGGGCATATACTGGACATTTTAGCAAAACGTGCATCGCGGATTCGTCTACTCCCGGCTCACATATACACGATGGGTCCTCCTTGCACTTGAAACGGTGCAGGTATTCGGAGAACCCACCGTGTCCCGTCATTGCCTGAGTCATCGCACTTGTTGGCTCAAATTTCCTAATTGTCCTATAGGCAGTTATTGCGTCCGGGAAGAAAATTTTTGTAACTGCGGCCGTCTCTCCTGACTTGTATCTCCGGTTCCATTCCTCAAGCGAGCCCAGACGGTTCTGTCGCTTGATGAATGAAACCGGGCACCGGTCATAATCAGGTTTTCTCTTTATTCTTAGGGCAGCTTCTTTCGCCAGCTCGTCTGCTCTTTCGTTCCCTTCCATTCCCACATGTGCTTTAATCCAAAACAAAGATACTTCCTTGTTTTGGAGTTTGCTAGTTCTCAGATGGTTTCGGACTTCGATTGCTAGGGGATGGAGGGAGCCTTGGTTTGCTACAGTCTCTAATGCTGATCTAGAGTCGCTGTAGATGCCAAAGCTTGACTCAGAACGCTTGGTGATCTCTTTTGTAGCTCTACATATGGCCAGAAGTTCGGCCTGATAGACTGTACAGTATGATGACAGTTTAAGCTTGAGGGTTTTGGTCTCGGCACCATCTTTCCAAAAGGAGAGTGCTGCTCCGACTTTGCCCTCAATCTTACTGCCATCTGTATAGATTTTAACTGCTTGGTGGTTGTGGTTGTCTAGTTGCTGTTGGTCTATCAGGTCAAACTCCAGGCGCACAAATTCCGCGGGGTGCCACGTCTCGTTATACGGCACAGGCCGTTCAACCTCTCTGTCCGCCAGGGCCAGCTGGGGCACTCCCCTCTTGGCCTCATACAGAGCTGCTGCTTCCAATACTCTGAGGTCAAGTGGAAGCATCCCGGACAGGACCAGCGATGCGTTCAGAGAGGTGGTACGGTATGCTTTGCTGAGTTTTTGGGCAAACCCCCTTTGTACTGCGTTCAGTTGTTTTTGTACACCTATCTTTTTGGCGGCTGACCCCCATGCACCGGTTGCATATAGGATTACGGGTTCGACGGTGGCTGTGTAAACGACACGTATGACCTCAGAGTGGAGACCCCAGCTGATTTTTGCCGCTCTTGATAACTGCTTGTATATATTTAAAGCTTTCTTACAGGTGTTTGCGACGTGGGTGTTAAATGTAAGCTTATGGTCGATGGTGAGCCCCAGAATTTTTATTTGCTGCGACATGCCGATGCCAACTCCGCCCATGTTCAGGAGTGGTGTGTCATGCTTCAATTTGCGCGTGACTATCATCGCATTTGTTTTATTCGGTGCGAATTTCAATTTATTTTGGACACCCCACTTCTGAACATAGTCGAGGGCGGCATTTGCCTGTCGCTGCACTTCCAACGCGGAGTCCCCATCGAACACAAGTACGACGTCATCCGCAAAGGCCTGACAATAGTCTCCACGCTGTTCTAGGCCCTTCAGTAGTGGGTCCAGTAGAAGGTTCCATAGGATTGGGCCTCCGATCGATCCTTGCACGCACCCTTTGTGAGTGTCCTTTTTGTGTTCCTCGCCGGCGTATCGAACTTTAACCTTCCTGTCCTCGAGGTAACTATCGACAACTCTCCGCAGGTTCACCGGGCACTTTTCCTCAGCCAGACGGGTTCTTATAGCGGGCCACCATGCGCTGTCGAATGCTCCCTCTATGTCCAAAGATACTACCGTCGTTAGTTTTTTCTGGTTTAATTTTGATCTTATGTACTGTATCAGATCATAGAGGGAGTCTTCGGTGCTTCGCTTGGGCATGAACCCGTACTGGCGAGTACTTATTCCGGGGATAAGATGCCATTTGATTCGCCCAATTATCAGTTTTTCATATATTTTGCCCAAGACCGGCAACAAGCCTATGGGTCTATATGATTTCGGAGTTGAGTAGTCCTCTTTGCCCGGTTTTCGCAGCACGACCACCGTTGCCTCCTTCCAGATGGTTGGGAAGTGTTTCATTTCCAAGCACTTGTTCACCAGTGCGAGGAACAGCTCTGGCTCCTGTGATATGGCGTGCCTGCAGATGTCGGCTGTGAAACCGTCTGCTCCCGGGGCTTTCTTTGGGTTGAAACTATCCACGGCGAATCTGAGCTCTTCTGTTGTAAACGCTGGATCATGTTTTTCATCATGTGTATTAGAGTTTGAACTTCGAGGAGCAAATTCAATTCTATTGCAAGGGTAATCAAGCTTGTATTAGAATTTACAAGTTTCCACATACATAGGTAGAACAACACAACGAACTACTGTATGAGATTCACAAAGATTTAATATAGTCCCAAAAGTTATTACCCGAGTGGGATTTGAACCCACGACCTTCCCCTTGATACGGGGCCGCGCTAACCAACTGCGCCATCGGATTCTAATCGCACTCGACGAATAACTCAGGGATATGCTACTACGGTACTAATGCGACCGTGGTTCCATCTACAGGTCTGACATATAACTATCAAGAGTCCATTAAATCTTTGTGATTTTCCTTAAGTGTAGGTAAGCACTATAAAAACAAATAAAAATACTGTATGAGAGTTTGGACTTCGAGGAGCGCTGGCAGCGGCTCAAATTCAATTCAATTCTAAGGGTAATAAAGCTGGTATTAGAATTACAAGCTTCACATACACAGGGCAGCACAGTGAATGTGAGTTTGGACTTCGAGAAGCGCTGGCAGCGACTCAAACCATAGTTATATAGATTGTTTGCTACATCAAGCTAAATAACTCTGTAACAGTAAAAATTTATGTGTTTCGATAGAATAAAGCAATTAAGGCACAAAAAGTATCTGCTTCTTAAATGTAAGCAAAACTTGAACTCGAGAGTAATTTAATTTTTTTAATTCAAGGTGGACGAACATATCGCAATAGTCCACGCTCCTTCAACCTCAAATGCCCCTTCGACCTCCACTGGCCACTTCACCGAGTCCGACCATGGCTTTGAGAACACTCTAAGCGTCGACATGGACACAGCAGTATCCAGATCTAGTAGTATCATGTCCGATAAGGACCCCCTAGAGAGCCAGATCAAATCCGAAAGCCTCACTAACCTCCACGGCTCTTTAGAAGACGTCGGTAACATTTACTTGACGCACAACGAAACGGCAACACTCGAATGCAATCAAGGGAACGTTCTAGAAGAAGCGCATGAGAAGGAAAACGATCGCTCGGATAGCTCAGTCGATCCCTGGTTGAAAGAGATCATTGCCGGCAGTCAAGACGATGTCAGCTACTATAGAGATGTCAGCGATGTTATTAAAAATCTAGATAATATCCTCAACTCGGAGAAAACTTCGAGCTCAGAATCCAGCCATCAAGCCAGTCCGTCTAGAGATAATCTGAGTCTCGATTGCAAGAAAGAATACCCAGCCCAATCCAATATGGTCAAGTCCCCGGGTATAAGTAACTTCCAGAATCTCCTTGATACGGGTTTCGCTAAGGATGATGAAGCTGAAAATGAGAATGAGCCCGATCGCGACACTATAGGCACGCTCAGTCACTCATTCGAACGGCACAGTGATACTGCGAGCCAACAGACGCTTGAGAATCTTACCCCCGATACGCCAATGAAAGACTTTGATGTATCTGTCGAAGTTGAAAATGAAATCGCTGTACAGAAAGAAAAAACTGTAGAACAAAATTATGAATTGCCAAAAGAAATAGTTAATAATAAAGTGTCGACACTAAAGGAGTTATGTGTAGTCTCGAAACCTAGTATAAGTGAACATATTAAAGAACAATTAATTGTAAAAGACTGTGAAACATCATGTGATAGCATAAGAACTGATAATGAAGGAGCTAAGTCATTAGTTGATGTAGTAAATACAGAAAGTACGCCTCTTGATGAAATAGAGGTAACTGATTTTGTACAAGAACAAATAAGTCCTAAAGAAATGCAAGTGATACGCAATGTACAAACTAAAACAGATGAATTACCATCAAAAAGTGAAGAAATCACTAAAGTGGATGAAACCGAGACAACTAGTGAAAATATCAGAACAGATACTGATGATATAGAGACAGAAACAGACGAACTAAAAACAGAAACCGATGAAATACGATCAAAGAGCGAAGAACAAACTAAAATTGATGAAACACAAAGTGAAGATGTACGAACGGAGATGGATGAAGTAGAAACTGTTACTGATGAAATACTAACAGAAACTGATGAAGTACCTACTAAAAGTGAAGAAATCGTTGAAGAAGACAATATCTTGCCTGTAAATGTTATAGCAACTAGCAATGAAGAGATCGATACCTTGCCTTCAGTAACCGAAGAGGTTTCTAACGCTACTGAAGCTTATCAACTGAAGCTAGATTCGTTTGATGAACATGAAACAACTGAAAGTGAAAATAATTATAGTAAGGATGAAACAATATTAGTTAGTGATCTCATTGATATTGTAACAGATAGTTCTAAGGATCACCAAGAAAATAAAACCGAATCTAAAGTAGGTATAGATGTAATCATTGCCCAAGAACCGATACCTGAAATAGTACAAAAAGTAAGAGATGATAAAGAGCCGTTTGATTTAAAGAAGAAACAAGACGATTTAATAGATAAGAATCAAGAAACTTATGAATCAAATAAAGAAAAAGCTGATGAAAGCGAAGATCAAAAATCAGCTGATTCAATAAGTGAACATCAAGAACAAGCCGATTCTAAAATTGAAATGGTCGATTCATTGAATGACAATCTGACTGATTCGAAGGAAAATGATGTTGATACGATATCAAACGTTGAATTAATAACGGCCTCAGTTTTGCCACCTGTGCAAGTACAAAATACAAGTAACACAGAAAACTTAGTTGATAGTGAAAATGTCAATAAGCAAATCGTAGATAGTAAGGATGATAAAGCCATGCCTAGATCTGATAATTATGTAGTGGTCGAATTGAATGAGCGGTCTAACGACAGCACCGTGTATATGGATCTCATTAATAATACTAATAGTCAAATATTGAATAGCACCGTAGATAATAATGAAGTTTGTAAGGATAATAAAGATCTAGAGACTACTCAGACTCCTTGTGATATGAGCACGTTTAGAAACGAATCTACCGTATACATGGACTTGCCCAGTTTCGAAGTAATAAAGACAACAGATGATTTTTTACATTCAGAGAGAATGAGTCACGATCATGTTGATAATATGTGCGCTAGTACGCCTATAGCCAGCGATAACTCCGTAGATACAGTGGAAACTCTAGAAAATTCTACGAAAGAAAACGAAACTCTAGTCCTGACTGAAAGTAAACCTCCCGACTACGTTTCAGAGGTGAACTTAACAAAACAGGAGCAAAGATGCGTCCCTGAGAGCATGAGTCCGTTCGATTCTCCAACAAAAAGTCACCACACGGACACGTTTGACGAAAATAGCTCCGTGGTCCTAGGATCGTTCGAGAATTGCTCACTAGAGCTGTTCAGAGTAAAACCTACAGTGGAAATGGTCGAAATACCAAGAGAGGAGCTTTTAGCGTTTTCGTCGAACTTCAGCGAGATAAACCTAGAAACGCCGTCTCCGCTACGAGATGGTAACTTCCTGAACGAAGTACCTGATATAATGCAAGATGATAACGTGTTCGAAGATGTGGTGTCTATCACCGAGCCGAAAGACGAACCTCCGACCGATAGCGGCAGTGGCCCGTCGGGGACTGAGAAACACGTTTCGCCATCAACACCTCCCAACTCCCCGGGGGTATTCGCGTCGACTTCCGAACCCACGTACGTGGTCGAAATCGACTTGAAGGAAGCACCTAAGCCTATTTCAAACGCTATGAGAAACCATATGCGGCTTCAAATGACTACTAAAATGGCAATAGCTGAGAACGAAAATAACATGAATATAGAGTACTCTGGGCCTTTGACGGTCGAAGGGTTGATCGAAGAAGGCGGGGCTATGGGTGAAAACGATGAGATACCGGAGTCTATTCTGGCGGGGAACGGGGAGTCTTTGGAGGATCTTAGAGAAACCCTGAAGCTGGATGAGGAGTGTGTCAAGGCGCTGCGGAATGAACTGGAGCTAAAGCTACCTTTGGCGCAAGTGAGTAACTTTTTTAATTTAATATTTGCTCCCTAGTATTAGTTTCGTCGCTATGAGGCCAAAGACAAACAGCTAGAATATTATTTTTAGTCGGGGTTACGAGTTGACAGTTACTGAAGTTTCTCATATCCTCTATTGTCACGTTAACGTAATTTGAACTCAAATAAAAAGATAAATATTAAAACCTTCTTATGCGTTTTTAACTATGTGCCGCTTTCGACGAAAGAATCCCGAATATTCTGAGTTGTGAAGTGGGTTTTGTATAAACTCATAATTCCATACATAATCTACTCAGAACAACAGGCTCGCAAACCGCTTGATATCTGCATCGCTTTCGAATGAATTACTTCCTATGTACACTTTTATACAAACCTGTGTATTGCAGGTGGCCTCAATCGAGCCACAAATGGAAGGCGACGGCGAATGGACCTCCGAGCTGCCTCCTCCCCCGGAGGTAATAGTCAGCTATCCCGGCGCGCTCAGCCCCATTCAAGAGGAAACTGGCCAGCAACTGTCCGCGTACGAAAATGATTTGCAATGTAAGTCTTTTCTCAAACTTCTAATTAGCTGTAATTCAATGTTTTCTTATGAATTTACATGGATATTTTTAGTGCCCAATAACAATAAACACCCAACAGTTACATAAATTCCTGAATTAAATTGAAATTAAAACGTCCCGTCGTTTAACAACCTACCATCGGACCACCAGACGTACGGAGACGAGACATCCATTCATGGTTAACATACCAACAACCCGCACCAAGCGCTTTGCTTCAACATTCATCATGCGTACATCATTCGTATGCGTATGCGTACATCAGCCAAAGAATGCAATTCCTTACCGGCGTCAGTTTTTCCGAATGCCTATAATGTTTTCAAGAGAAATGTGAATAGGTATTTTCTAGATAAACGATAAACCACATCGTCGACCGCATCTTCAATTAACATCAGGTGACATGCGGTCAAACGTTTTACTTTTATTTAGTAAAAAAAAATAACCTGATTAAAAAACCTCTCGGATATTTATTTGTTCAACAACATTTCAGGGAACCCATCAACTCGCACGGATTCCTCGGAAAGCTACCCTGAGCCGTGCAACAACTCGACCGACGAAGCCACGGAGCTACCGACCGGCAACCAAGAGCACACGTACACTATGCCGTCCCGGGACAACTCGCACTCACAGAACCACACTTACACTGTCTGTAAGGAAACCGCTGCTAGCAGTCGCGAGTAAGTCATAATAGTAAACTTTATTTCAGACAACTATGAAGATAACATTTCTGGTTCATATTAAATAGATACTTTCAGTGGCGTCGCTAAAGAGTGGCGTAAGAGTAGTAGAGCTCTTGTGAAGGGCTCGTCCGGGGAAGTACTACCACCACGCCTTTTTCTGCCGCCAAGCAGCGTTGCTGTGTTTCGGTTTTTTAGAGTGTGGTTGCCGGTGTAATTACAGGAACATGAGGCTTAACATCTTTATGCCTCCAGTTGATGGACGCAGGGCAGTGCATCGTAGGGCACGTCCCTATCGTGCGCGACTTACGAGGCAGTGCTTTGTTATAGGTGATGGTTACGACTTAACACCAGGTGGGCCATCTGCTTGTTCCATCAGCTAGTTAAAAAAAAAAAGGTGGACAAGGGCCTTGGTGCATAGAGAAAGAATCGGGCCCTCACCCCCTCTTTCCACATAGCTTAAACTTATATTGGGTTTTAAAATAAATCATTAAAAAAAATAGTGAGCGGGCTGAAGGTTTTCTAGCTTCGGGAGCTGGCTGACCCTCTCTTTTCAAAGCTTAGGTTAGAGGGCCCCCTGAGCTCCGGGGCCCTGGTGCACTGCACCATCTGGCCATACGATAGCTACGCCACTGGATACTTAACAGACTTGCATACATCACGAGTTTGGCGGTGCCCCGATACAGGCTTACGATGTACTTCCTTAGCTGACACTTTTTGGCCACTGAGTTCACTGTCCAAGTATGAACTTATTCTCATATGAAAAAATCTGAGGGGATATCCTCAAAATGCTATGATATATTGGTAAACTTACACCGCAAATTTAGTTAAACTTTATAATTTTTAGGGCCGGTTTCACCATGCTCTGTTATTTACTAATCAAGGATTAACAGGCCCTTAAATCTAACCTTAGATGTCAAACGCGTACATTTTGACATATTTAACGGCGCTTTAATCCTTTGTTAATCTAACAGAGCATGGTGAAATCAGGCCTTAATCTTGATCTTGCAATTCGACCTCTAATTTGACTAATTAGTTAATAGTTAAATCAACGCAAGTGTACCAAACTACCGGTTATCAAACACGCACGCGGAGAACACACTTATTATTCTCATTAATAATTCCAACATTCTGCTGTATAATTAGTGTTACACAACTTCAAGTTTCTATAAACTTCCGTTCGATTTCAGTCTAACGATGAGCGCAGACAGCTTGAACGCCAGTCCGCTGAAGACGAAAGAAACGCCTCTCTCGCCGATCGACGATAAAACCTACAACAAGGAAGACGAGAAGGAATCTAACTGCGAAAGGTTATCACAAGTGTCGCCTTTCCTCGTGAGCCCAACGACAGACACTTCAGCTCCAGACACCACCGACGAAACTCGACCGTCTACTTCCAAGACGACGCTACCCACCGATGCGAAGCACTCCAAACCCGAAACGCAATGCCTCTCGAAAGCTACCAGCATCGACTCCTGGTGCTCCAACGATACCCTCTACAATGTAGAGGAGAACTTCGATGATCTCGCGCCGGAGGACTGCGAAGGCGAACGACTCGATGAGGACAATGACGTCAAGAGCGAAAGCACGGACACGCTGACGCACAACGAAGAGGCACTGGACCACAGCCATTGCTCTACCTACATCATTCACGATAGCAAGTCAGAAAACTGCGAGACCTTCTCCCCAGACTCTATCACCGCGAACGATAACCACACGTATACGAAGGTAAAAACTGAGGTGCTGACTACGGGGTCCGCTACCGATGTTAACGATTCTAAAAATACAACAAACGACCTCGCGTACGGGACCCTTATGTCGGGAATGCCGACGTTCTCGAACTGCACCACGGAACACGCGTCAGGATTAGAAGAAGCCTGGAAGCTACCCCAACCGGAGCTAGTGCGCAGATCTCCTATCGGACTTGAGGAAAATCTATCGCCTCCCAAGCAGCATGAGGAAAAAGAGCACGACGAATCCAGTCCTAATATCGCAGAGCACAGTCTCAAGAAAATGGACAGCGTCGAAATATCCTGTTTACAAGACAACCTAACCGATACTACCAACAGAGAGGCCCAAGATATCATTGTGGTCAACGACAGTCCGAACTGCAACTATAGGAATATGACGCCGTCGGTGACCAGCACACCTCTCTTAGAATATACTCTCAGTAACGATACCTCCGAGGCTATCCCGATGCAACTGCCCCATGTCGCAGATTCCTACATATCCGGCGTTGCCTTCAGTAACTTCCAGCAGTCGGCGGAAGCGAGGCCGCAAGATTTATCTTCGAATGCAGACTGCGCCAACGATACGAATCAGAACACTGAGCTTCTACTCGAAGGGGAAAGTAAATCGCACAACTCTCTTGTGTTTGATCGCACTCCGAACTATTCCGACTTCGAAAACTCAGCGGTGACGAAACCGCAAGATTTGAACCCTAGGTGCAATAACCGTCAATTGGAAACTGGTGCCGGTTCCGAAGAGTTCAGTTATTTTGAAATCTCAGTGAGAGACTGTCCTCAAGACTTGTCCTCTTTGATCGATTCCAGCTCGATGCTGCTAAGAAGCGAAAGGATGTCCAGCGAGCTACTCATGGGATCCGTTTCTGCTATTAACAATCAGGGTAGTCAGTCTACCAGCGTCGAAGATCAGAGCGCTCGGTTAGAAAACGCACATTATCTCGTTAGCAGTATTTCCAATCTGACTAATAGCGTTGACAATCAGACTGCCCGGTCAGAAGATGTATCTAATCATCCAACTTATCAGGCTGATAATGTACTCAATCAACAGATAAATCAATCGGACAGCATTAGTGATCAGACTACTCAGTCTGATATCGTACATAATCATTTTACTAGCAGTTCAATTCTGACAAACAGCGTTAGCCATCAGGCTGATAATGTACACGATCAACAGATAAATCAGTCGGAAAGCATCGGTAATCAGACGACTCAGTCTGATGACGTTCCTCATCAACTGATTAATGAGTCTGAAGACAGCGGTAGTCCGACTACACAGTCTGATAACGCTAATAGCCAGTTGAAAAGTCAGTCTGATAGTGTCAGTGATGAGCCTACTCGGTCTGACCACGACGAGATTAGTCAATATGAGAACGTGCACATTCAGTCTGAAAGCGTTCAAGATCAGACTTCCGAAGGCCCGAATCAGATTACTCATGGCATCGAAATTCAAATTACTCCGCCGTGCATCGACCATCAGATTGATCAGGCTAGCTTAAACTCTGATCAGTTCGCCGAGAATCACGTCACCGTCCACACAAGTCAACCACCAATCGTCCATGAAGATAGCCAAACAAACGAGGAAAATAAAACTATTCAACCAACTATGCTAATTAACTCCACACAATCTCTACCGACTAGTCCGCCTATCGTCAATTTAATAGAATCTCAAATCGACGTAATAGAACCAAGCTTACTGATAAACTTTGGCCCAGACGATGAAACGGAGCAACCGCACTCGATCATTGTGACGGAAATCCCTTTAAATCCCACTAAAATCAGCCCGAATAAGACTTACGATTCGCATATTGAGTCTCATTTCAACCACACATTCAATTCTCATACCGGTCTTGCGCTCAATGATAATACTGAGCAGCAAGTCAATGGCAACAACCATAACTTAGAAAGTTTGGCTTTTATAGAAACTGTTGATACAGAAAACGTACCATCAAAATCTACTGATTCGATGCTAATAGAAACAGTTCCGTCGAAGAATACAAATGACTCTACAACTAAAGATATCGCCAAATCGGAGACTGTAAAGAACACAGAAACTCCCAATGACATACCCAAAGCTATTCCAACCTCAAGCGTGAATCTCAACGGTAACGGTGTGAACATAGCTACAGTGAACTTCCTCAGCGAAACATTTGAAGAACTAATCGAAAGCAACGTAGACGACGGCGATTGCAAGGACGATACCGAAGATCCGAAGTCAACTACGACGGAGATAGCAAGTCCTATCGAAGATAAGTCTGTAGAGAACAGAACTGAAAGCTTGAGCGAAGTCACTAACGGAGAAACAGAGGAATCGCACAAAGTCGTCACGGAAGATTTTTTACAGAGCGAAAAGAGGTTCTGCCAACTTGACTCGTATATTCCGTTGCTGAGTGATATTAGATTCACTGGTAAGTGATGCTTTTATACTTTTACCGCCATATTCAAAATAGGTTAAGTAAGAAGTAAGGTAGGAGTATTAGAGCTCTATGTGAAGGGCTCGTCTGGGGAAGTACTACCACATGATGCTTATGTCTGTATGCCTCAAGTTGATGGACGCAGGGCAGTGCATCGTAGGGCACGTTCCTATCGTGCGTGACTTACGAGGTAATGCTTTGTTATAGGAGATGGTTTTAACTTTTCATGATATGACCAGTTATATTTTTGAGACTGGGCATTTATTATAAAAACAATAAAATATGTGCGTATTGCTCCTTTTGTGGTCCTATTTTTTATTAAATAAACTTTTAAAACCACTTTGACAATTCGAGCCACTAAATTAACTTTTAACTTAAAAGTGCATGACTATAATTAATTCATACCAAAGAAAAAAAAATTGAATATCCAATATGTACTGTATGTTTTATGTAGGACCAGCGACAGAAATCATGAGCACATCATTCTCTCAAGACTCGCCTACCGAGCCTACTTCCCCCGAGTGCGAGCAGGACAGCAAACCTAACACCGCCGCCGAGATACTGAAAGAGTGGGACAGCGATAGCGACTCCCATTCCAGCAACTCTTCAAGTGGTGAATTCATTTGGAAGGTGAGTTCAGTTGTGTATTTCCTATTATAGTGATGTAATGAGTACAGTACGCGCCAAATTAACCTCTATTGCTACAGACAAAAATACTTAATTCGCGTGTCGTAAAGGTTAGATTTTAGGTCTGATTTGAACAAAAAAATGATTTCCATCATAACATTGTAACTTGATTGTTTCTGTGTCGATTAATTAATTCCGCAACGCAAAAGTGAGCAAGGAAATGCGTACAAGCGAGCGCTATAGACAACCAAATGCGTGCGAGAGGGACAGAGTGAGAACCATCGTAAGCCTTTGCTTGCGCTCGTTTGTTTGCGTCGTCTGGTGCGTACTGTGCTATGGTTTGGTGGTTTGGGCTTGATAGAAAATCGTCATAACTTATAGTAATGGGTGTTATTTATTATAAAAGTTTTACGTGTGTAAAAACATTACTTGGGTCTGTCTCATCAAATGGAGTCATTTTGGCAAGGAATTGGAACTCTGAAATTCACAAAGGCGTCGCAGTAGTGGATTTCGAATCGTGCATTGATTTTACCTGAGGGTTTAACTTGTCTACCAAACACTATATGAATGCATTTCATAGATAAAAGTCACAATGCGATGCGATTACGCTTTTGGTGAAACAGATGCTTAATTCCATGTTCTCATTATATTTATTTTATGTTCTTGGCATGAATCTTTAGAATATCACATTCCACTCACCGTAATACAATTTTGAAATAACGATTCCAACTATAGACAAAAAGATACGCCAAGAGCATAAAATATGCAATCTATGGGTTTTTTTTAAACAAACAATACAGTGTTTTGTTTTTACTAAGAAATTGTGTGAATACTAAATAGGTAAAAAGTAGCCCCCCTCCTGTTGTATCGCTTGTTGAAACTGTAACAAAACTTCTAGATAAATACTTCCCTAGACTTAAAATATATACGAATAGTCGTCTAGTAATTTGCTTGTGTGAGAACTGGATAAAGGGGATGTTTTGAAGGATATATCTTAGACCACGGTATTACAGTAAAATTGGGCTTACAAAATGTTATATTCCAAATGTAGTTTGAACTTTGAACGTACGTCTGACAACTCCTTTTAGAATCTTGAGTACTTGGAGAGGATATCACAGCCTTCGCAGCCCAGTTGGTAGTAGCTCTGCCTTCTGCGCCGTAGGCCGCGGGTTCGATCCCCACCGAGAACAAACATTTGTGTCATGAACATTTGAGCTTTGGCTTAGTTTGGAGCAAGATAGTGCTGTGTGGAATGTCCACCAATATTTATATTTTTTTTTATATCCGCTGTGCTTGAGGGTTAAAGATGGAGGCTATCCCTTTTTATTTTTGATTATAATATTTTGAGTAGGTAACAGTGAAAAGTTAAACTATCGATAATCTTTTCTGTAACGGTTTTCTTCTTTTCAGCTGTTAACTATACGTCCCAGTGTTGTTTAGTGTCTGTCCTTTTCGGTTTTAATTTTACCTCGTTAATTAAATACGGTCAGTATTTCCTATGTTTTTTTTAGTACTTTTTAAAACTGAAAAGCTTACTGAACCAAACTAATGCATTCTTAGACAGTCGTTGTGAATATCTCATTATTTTTCTTGTATAAATAAATAAATATAATAAGTTATTCACAAATTAGTAAACAGGCCTTTACATCTATATGTTGATGGTTTATACAGCGCTACATAGACACAATAAATACCTACAAACGACTCGATTTTATCTACAAAATTATTTATGTACACAGTAATTCTGTACAATGGTTTAATGGTAATGGCCTTTATCTTTTAAATCCGTTTAACAAATTCAACTAGTTGTTGAGGAAGACACAAAAAAAAAAGTATACCTATATGTATTAAATCAGTTATCTGGTTCCCATATTACAAGCTTTGGCTTAGTTTGGGGCAAGATAGTGTTGTGTGGAATGTCCACCAATATATATACATATATGTATTTTTTTCTGGTATAAAATGATCCTATTGTATTATTTTGTTATATGTTCCACTATTGTAAGCATGGGTGTCTAAATAAGCAAAACCTCTGTCCAGTTTTCCTTCAATGTGTACAAACCTTAGTGTCGGTGTTGGTGTGCTTGCATGTAAATGTTTCCTTGTGTGTGTGACGGCGTAGGACGGTGACGGGCACGAGACCTCGGTCGTACCAACCACGCACTTCGACCATGTAAGTTGGCATTTTGTTTATATGCATTAGCATTAGATTCATTGTTTTAGGTGAGGTTAAGTTTGGACTGAATTAACGGGAGAACTAGATATTTCTAGCCTCTAAGTTCAATATTGGATATTGATGACTTTTCTTATCTTTTAGTATTGAGATAAAAAAAAAACCCCCACAACTGTCTTATCGCTGAAAGCTATCACTTCCAAACAACCTTTATTATTGTACTTTTTTTTGTCAAATAAATTAAGTATTTTATTTCAACATAAATGGATTGAAGTAATTAGTATTTTTAAATAATCAAATTAGCTAGCTTTCATTCATTGTTGAAACTTTCAATCATCATTAACTTTGTGTTGACAGTCAAATTAAAAAAACATCACACATATTTATTGTTTAATAATTTTGTGTCTCGTCTTAAAATACCTAAATTAGATATGCTATTAGTTTTCGAAGTCTGAACTTAATTTCGCTGGGTTTTATGTAGGAAGATTGCTCACAACATCCCGTAGATTTAGTTAGATGTATGTGTATGTATGTATATTTTTTTGTGTCATATGCTTTTCATCGGTGATTGAGTGTTGTAGATTTGCAAGTAGAGAGTACTATCTTCTTTCAGACATTCCTCATAATTTTGTCAAAAGGCCAATTCACAACTTGAAATGAAACATCTCACATTTGGTTTTATCTAGTCATAATCACAGCAATACATTTTGGCTAAAGACATTCTTCATTACATCGGTAACAGTAAGAGCTTGTCCGGGGAAGTACTACCACCATGCCTTTTTCTGCCGCCAAGCAGCTTTGCTGTGTTTCGGTTTGAAGAGTGTGGTTGCCGGTGTAATTACAGGCACATGAGGCTTAACATCTGTATGCCTCAAGTTGATAGACGCAGGGTAGTGCATCGTAGTGCAGGTTCCTATCGTGGTGCCTTACGAGGTAATGCTTTGTTATAGGTGATGGTTACCACTCAACATCAGGTGGGCCATCTGCTCTTTCCATCAGCAAATAGTATAAAACAAACTTTTTAAATGTGCGAGCAAGAAGTACTTTGAAAAGAGTCAGCCAATGAGCACAATAAGCAAGTAAACATGTTCAAAGTCAAAAGATATTTATTTAATAATATCACAAGGATCACTTTGAAACGTCTTAAAGCTAGCTGAATCTAGGTGCCAGTTCCACGCGACCAAAGCCTAGAAGAACAGGCAACAAACTTACGGCTTGGTTCATACCGTTCTTTTGTATGATCCATGTTACAATGTAATATAATACAACATTGGTGCCAATCGAATTTGGTGAGGCGTAGGCATAACAGAAAAAGGAAAATGCAATCAAATTCATAAGACAGCATACGCTACATAATAAGCACAATAAGTAAGTAACCATTGTTGTTGGTGCAGCAACGCGGCAGCAACGGCGCGGCGCCTTCGGACGGCGGACAGAACGCCGCGGATCACGGCTCCGTCTCTGGAGACTCGTGCTCCGGCTCCGAGGGCGACGAGGTGGAGTTTGTTCCTTCCTCGTGGGACTGCCGCGCGGCACCCTCGAAAAGCTCGCTGCGAAGTCTCGAACAGGCCTCCTTGGTAAGTGTGCTATTACTACAATTCATTTGTGAATAATGGTAAAACAAAGAATGAAATTATAAAGTGACTAGGTAGATAAAAACAAAAAAAAAAAAAAAACACGGTACATGTCTTTAATTAAAAAAAATTATTAATAATAATAATAAAATTAATAATAAAAATAAAATTAATAATAATATTAAAAATAATAATTGCATGATTTTTAATATCGGTCCGCTTCTCTCTATTGCAACACCCTTACTGGGTACATTATGTATTGAATCACAAATTACTTAGTCATAAGTCCTGAAAATGTTAAATCTACGTACATACATAATAATGCAATAAATATACTGAATACAATAGCCACGCCTTTTTCTGCCGCCAAACAGCGTTGCTGTGTTTCGGTTTGAAGAGTGTGGTTGCGGTGTAATTACAGGCACATGAGGCTTAACATCTGTATGACTCAAGTTGATGAACGCAGGGTAGTGCATCGTAGGGCACGTTGCTATCGTGCGTGGCTTACGAGGCAATGCTTTGTTATAGGTGATGGTTACCACTTAACATCATGTGGG
This sequence comes from Chloroclysta siterata, assembly GCA_932294275.1. Taxonomy (NCBI): domain Eukaryota; kingdom Metazoa; phylum Arthropoda; class Insecta; order Lepidoptera; family Geometridae; genus Chloroclysta; species Chloroclysta siterata. Next base: position 13,832,482 of record OW028603.1, on the reverse strand, counting down.
CCATCTGCTTGTTCCATCAGCTGTATATAAAAATATAGATAAACGCCATAGATAAAATTAAATAAGAAGATACCTTTAGGAACGTTATAAAAGTATTAACAAATGTTTGTACTCAGGACGCGGCGGGTGAGAAAAAACGCGTGGTGTTCAAACGACAAAAGTACCACTGTGTCTACGAGTACCCGCGCGAGACTCTCGACGCCGAGCCCAACTCGCCCGCCTACTTGCCGGACTTGTCTACCTACTCCGGTAACTATACCGCCAATTCGTTCTAGAATATTTAAAGGGACAGCAACGCGCGTGTGACACTTCTGGTGTTGCAAACGTCCATAGGCTACATTAACCGCTTCCCATCAGGTGGGCTGTACGCTTGTTTGCTTATTTTGTAGTTTAAACAAATTACTATAGCTCATATTACATCTATCTTCACAGCCTTCACAGCTTCACACACACACCTTCACAGCTCTGCCTTCTGCGGCGTAGGCCGTGGGTTCGATCCCCACCGAGAACAAACATTTGTGTGATAAACATAGATGTTTCTTCTCTGTCTGGGTGGTATTAGTATAAGTATGTATTATATCAGCTATCTGGTTCCCATATTACAAGCTTTGGCTTAGTTTGGGGCTAGATAGCGCTGTGTGGAAAGTCCACCAATATTTATTTATTTATCTATTCAGTCTGTATGCACCCACTGGTGGGTATAGGCTTCCTCTTATGCACCATAACGCTCGTCACAAACAAATATAATATACAAACATTATAAATATTGTCTATAACTAATGTTTGTCAAAATTGTTGACCCAATAATTTTTTTTATGAAATTTTCTGTCTGTGTTTGTTATATGTAAAGCTTTGAGTAAGTATAACTAGGTTCCTAATCGAAAAGAAAACACAAGAAAGAAGTTATTCAATAACGTTAATAAATAAACTAAATGTTCACTATTTTGAAACGCTGCTACAAAAAATTAAGTACAATCCCATTGCATAACTTGTTACACTGCATGCCTATTATTAGAAACTAAAATCAACATGCGAATAATAACAAATTTTCCTTGACATCTTGAAATATTTTTTCCGTCTGTTAATATAAATAACTTTGTTTATTATTCAGAGTGGGATCCGACGAGCGTGGAAGAGGCAGAGCTGTGTTACGGACATCTGTTCTCCATGCCCAACTACCCGCTACGAGCCGGCATCGCTATAGGATCAGGTACTTTATTGTTATATATTTTAAAATAATTTTACCGCTAGTACGACCAATTCGGCTGCCAAGCAAACCTCCTAAAACCCTATACAACGTGTAACATAATACCCATAATGCCATGATCTGTAGAATATCCTGCTTCCGGGAGCAGGATATTCTACAGATCATGGCGAACAACTGTAGATAATAGACTTTTGAAATTTCGAAGTTTTTCATTCATGAAATGCCTCTTAAACTTTCCTCCAAAATGAAACTAGCACAACATGACGCAGCCCTATTTACAGCTATTTTTTTATCTTTAATTGTGAACTGCAGATAAAATAGGTAACAGAACTGCCACCAATTTGTAAACGCAAATAGCGTTCGTACCAAGGTCACGTACACATTATCAGGGTTGTTGCAAATTTCTGAGAAAATATTAATTTTTCTTTTGTATGATTAATATTCAAATTTTGCACACGTCAAAGTATTCCAGTGCTTGGTCTGATCTCTTGGTCTTTGGGCTTATAGGGGTATTATGTTACATGTTGTTTAAAGGGGAGGTCTATGTCCAGCAGTGGATTCAAGCTGATTTTGATGCATCAAAAACATTGTTCTTCTACTTGTCGTGTCACTAGTTCTTTCAAAATAATTATATAATAATTTAAATAAATCAATTCACCTCATCATAAGCCGTAAGTTTTTAAGTTGTGACGTATTTAGTTAACCTTACCCTCGTCCGCAGATTACGACGAGGACTTCTTCATATCATCATCGGCGCGTCCGTTCGAGAGTCTCGGCATCATGTCGACCACGAGCCAGTTCTTCCCCGGCATGCACGTCAAGCCGATGCTGGAGCAGCTTCCCGACGACGAGGACTTCCCGCCGCCCCCCTCGCCGCTGGCCACCACCGCCCTTGCACCGTCGCGCACGCCCTCGCTGGACTTCACGACCCCCGACTCGGGGGTCGAGGACATCACCCCCGGCTCGATGGACGACGAGTTCAAGAAGAAGCTGCCGGAGAGCGAGCTCACGTGGCGGCCGCTAGACAGCGCGAGCTCCTCCGAATCCGTCAGCCCGAGCTCGCCCGGCGGCGAAGCGCTCGGCGGCCTGAGGCACACGCGAGACAAACTCAAGCTGGACCTACCTCCGAGCCCGCATGTACCTTCGCCGAGACACAACAGAGTCTTCAACTTCGTGCTCGAGAAACCGAAGCGCAGGGACGAACGAACCGAAGTAACCACTCCGCTGGTGATGACGGACGAGACCCCGGTAGTCACCGCCTTGCCGCTACCGAACGACGAGCCGATCCCGGTCCCCGAACCGACGTTCTCGACCTTCGGAAAGTGCGCCCAGAAAGTGGAACCGGAACAGAAGATTATCTTAGCTGAGGTCGAACAGACGGAGGTCAAACCGGAGAGTCCGAAGGTCGTCGAACCCGTGAAGGGAGAAGGGACCGTTCTGGACAGCGGCGACGAGGATTCCGGGATCGAAAGCAGTTCGAAGGCGACGCTGGAACGGAAAGCTAACGTCTCTTAAAATAAACTAGGGAATTAATGATCTAACGTAATTTTATGTGGTGTAACGCCCACGATTCCGTTCACGTTAAACTTCGATGCGTCCTGATCAGAAAGTCTAGTTTTTAAATCGTTTAAGAAGTATAATGCCTAAATGCCATTACTAATTAAAGATTAAACTTTGGGTAAATCTCAGCTTTACAAATCGACCTCTAAATGCCGTCGGTGTTCGTCCGTCACTAACACAATACTTTGAAAATATTTATGCAATAAACTATAGCCGCGAACGGATAAGGGCGTCCATGATATCTCTACGAATGATCAGAGGATTGCGAATGGATGTTATAAACTAAAATGTTCTTCCGTTGAGGATATTAAACATTTAAGTCTTTGTGAGATCATACGAGTGAGGAAATTCATAGCCAGTAAGTGTTTAGTGTCAATCAATATAATGCCATTAATAGCTAAAATAATTTACCAGAAAACGTATCGTGGAACGCTGATGGATAATTGTAGATCTTTTGGACTCCATTCCATCGCATGCTTCAGCATTGGAAGCTTGTTTTATATTTCGAACGCCATTGGTGATCTAATTTAACAGAATAAGTTGACAGTACAGTACAGTTGTAAGTGGATAGTGGAGCATGCGTTTTATATCGTACACTCGCTATTTGTATGAAAATGGATTAACTTCAGATCTACAAAAATATCAGTGGTACATTATGGTGTCTTTCTCAACTAAGGTACAAATAATCGTGAATTATTATAATTAATAATAGGAAATTTTTGTGTACTTTCATTATTACTTTGACACAAGTCTACCAGTCAATGTTATGAAACTAGTAATAATTATAATTTCTCTATTCATGCCTCATTTACTAAAACAACTTCGAAGCCAAACTCGGATATAGTGAATGCTTAGTTAGTCCAAGTTCATCCGTTTCAGCCACTAATGAACAAGGCCGGTTTACACAAAAATGTTACTTAGAATGAAAAGAGATAGAAATACATTTTAACTGAGACTTTGTACATCTGTCTCCTTCTAGTATAATCGGGTTACACTGAGACAATAAAAAGTTTTACCGGCCTTACACATCCATCGATTAAAACTCCTTGTATGTACGTATTCGCTAGTTTTCATACGTAACTTTTTACTCTTGTAGCGATTAGATTCTATGTAAGGTCCTTGTTCCAGTTCTGAGATACAAGATTTTGATAATGCCATGACAACTTTTTTTCTGTGTATTTGGTGGCTGGGACTGTACGCTAAGGGTTATGCTACACATCGCACGCGTCAGCATCACTCTAAATTACTGCTTTATATCTTAAAGTAAGTCAAATGATTTAATTTGAAGATTTCTTACGTTTTGATCAGTAATAAACAAGATGGCTGCCAGTGCTGGCGTGTGCGATGATATGTAGTTTGAGCCTAATATTATCAAGAATCAGTCTAGTATATGTGTGCGGTTCGTAATTTATCGCACAAAAGAGTCGCATCTTCCATCTCGACCTCGGAATAAGCAATTCGGTCAACATTTTGAGGTTACGAAGCCAATTGTTAGTTATGTAAACGTTTATAATTAGATAAGTGTAGAGTTAGATGTAATGAGACGTGGCGATTGATTGTTTAGTATCGCGCATGCAGCAACAGGGCCTCTAGACAAACGGCCACGCGAGCGTTAGAACCGTAAGCGTTTTTAACGCTTATGTAACTAAGTAAGAAGCTCGGGTGAAAGTTTGCATTGGTACTAGTTTAGTCGATCATTGTTCCCAGTTATAATTTCACCATTTCCCGCGCGTTCTGAACTGTTGCTGTCTGCTCTCTCGACACGTGCCACTAACAACGGGTGTAATCAGCGAGCGAGTCCTCATGCGTTATGTTAGCGTTTTCGTTTGCCGTTTCATCAGTTATGTCGCTACGTAGATAAATGACCATAGTACAAATAAACTCAATGACAAAATAAAATGAACATTACCCGTTTCTAAACTCTAAAATTTTAAGAACTAGCAATTATACTATATCTTATTTATAAATACCAATGTTTGGCATAAACATCTGTCAAGCTTATGTCATTTTGATACAATTTATCTTTCAGCAAGAGTGTTATGCAAACAGACTCTTTGACCGGAGAGAGACCTCTGGGAGAAATATTAGCAGGATATTTCTCGCGGCGAGAATATAACTCTTCTATCCTTTGATTATCTACCGTCAGATATTTATATCTCCGGTTATGCGTAAACGCACATAACTGCATGACGACAGAGGACTTACACCCGATCGACATTGTATGCAATACGTCCATTTAACCTGATGTGCAATTTCTTCTCATTTCCATATCATCGCATTTTAGTTGTTTAGTTATTGCTGTAAATATAATTTAAACGTTATTATTGTATGCAAGTAAATCTTTTTTAATATAAAAATTTATTAATTGTACTGCGTGTTTACTGTTCTGAACATTATTTTTTACAGTTTTATAAGTTTTCGTTAATGTACAGGTGTAAATAAGTAATAGATGTTCATTTTGTTATGATGTAGGTACTCGTAGGAACGGCAACTCGAAATATTTTGGAATTAGGAATCTAGAACTTGTAGCGAACGAGTCTTAAAATATTATTCAAGTTTTTTATGATGAGATATGAATTATGATTTATTAAGTAGAATGTAAAATTAAAATTGTCCCTTTTTATAGATGTTCAAAAACAAGGAATTAATTTGAATGAATTGTCCAATTTATTGTGGTATTTATTATATAAATTGTTTTGATTTATATGTCAACAGTATTTAGTAATGAATGTGAACGCATCTGAAGTCTTTTCATATTGTGACTTTGTCGAGTCTTTTAAAGTATTTCTATGAAAAATAAATTATGTGACTCACAACAGCTTTTATTTACATACACCAATTATACATTTAAAATTATTTATATATACTTATTCATTATTACATTTATAGATCCAATCAGTTTTAAATTAAAACTAGTAAATTGTTAGTAGGTTTTGTTTTATATATTTAGGTATATGTAGTTAAATAACACAGCACTATCTATGAACCAAACTAAGCCAAGCTAGTACAGTGCTAGCATTGACACTGATTCTTAAATACTTTTTCTTTCGTATAGAGATACTTAGTAAAATACATTATATTATGATAACACCCAAACAAATAACTAATATTTATGCTCATTCATCACATACATTTTCGTTACAATAGGGCAGAGCTTACGTTGATCTGTGGGGCTGGTTGCTACATTTGATACAAATATTGGCAAATAATCTAATGGAATAAAATTTTGTACTTTATGACACTTATACACTAGACATAAATATTTTTAGATGAAAGTGCTTAGCATTATTTTGAAACAATTTGTTAGCCAACTCATAAGCTCGTATCTATGTAGCATATCAACAAAAATAAATAGACCGATCAAAAATCTATTACTATTCCGCCAATATAATACATACTTATAAGCCCAATTCTTTTTGTAGAATTTGGTTGTGCGTAGGTTTGTAATTACGTTTTGCAAGATTATTTTCGCAGGTGTTTGGGGATTGCATAAACATTTGTCCTTTCATTCACAACATTCACCCATCTAATCCTCGTAAGTCAATTACGAGGATTAGATTGGCGGAATAGGACTAAATATTTGTTTGGAATATTTTATATTTTCTTATTACATTTTAAGTACTAAGCTACCATCATCATCGCGGTAGAGCCAATGTAAACACATATCTAACAGTGCTGGCTCCGAAGTGATGATCGTTAGTGTGTCAGCTGCGTCGCCAGATGATGACTAGTCCGGACAGATCGCTGGTCGCTAACAGACTCTCGTCGTAGCTGAAACTCACGCCGAGGACTGGCGATGCGTGACCTGTCAACATTACATTTGTATGAGGCTAAACCCACCCGTTGGAAGGGATCAGATTTTGTAAGAAAACCACGCGCGACTGACCGTGCACAGACGGTCAGTCGGAGTGCATTGCCCGTTATGATAGTTTTTTCATAAGTTTCTTGGTTGTTGCTACGAAAAGTAAACGTTTTCTGTTCATATTCATTCATAGTCACGCAAAAAAGTCCTACCTTCCTTCATAAAACATTTGTCAAAAATGATAATGTAATAGATTTTTGGAATTGAAAAGAATGGAAAAGCAAGTTGCGTTTTTAGAGACGATCTCGACGCTTTGGAGTGAGGATGATTGATAAAAGCAAGAGTCCGTCTTTCTCAGTTGGAGGGATGATATGGGTTTAAAAATAATAGGTACCTTGAAGTTTATTGACCACAGGCTGGTCAGCATGCCCCTCGATGTCCAGGAAGTAGACGCAGGAGTCCTCAGCGCCGGAGACGACGCACACGCCTCGACGGAACGACATTATCGGACAGAATGTACTTTTCACGCTGCATTGTGTGTGGGACACGTCAAAACGCTTGCGCAAGGTGAGACTGCCTTCGCGGTCCGAGATCCTGGTGGGAAACCGATATCTCATTTTATATATATTTGGCATTTTTAGGCTTATGAATTCGCACCTTTTCTATCCTGAAACTAAACTGAAGCGATATAAGTCACGTAACTAAGCTAGATCACATTCTGAAGCGTTTAATATGCGTGGTAACACGCACTTCCTCAGGGCGAACAAACCTGCAAAGGTATAAAGTTGCAACATCTTAATAAAGTGTAAATTAATTGTAATGTGTGGTGTGAATTTGAGTGATAGAATGAGGAACAGTATGATTAGAGACAAATGTGGAGTGAAAGAAGACGTAGTGATGAGAGTAGAGAAAGGTATGTATGTTAAGATGGCTTGGGCATATAGAGAGGATGGATGAAAGAAGATCAACGAAACGGTACATCAGGCGAGTGTGAATGGGACTGTTGGGAGGGGAAGACCTCGGCGAACGTATCTGGATCAGATAACGGACATTTTAGAGAAAGGCCAGGTCAAGAGTACCCTAAACCGACGAGCATGAATGAAGAATGTTATGAGAGTGAAGCGAAAGAGGTAGGTATGTCAGGATCGTAGCAAGTGGAAATCCGTGTTCTCTGCCTACCCCTATGGGAAAGAGGCGTGATTTTATGTATGTATGTATGTATCTTAATAAAGTATGTAAAATACGGTGTTAATAAATAAATGAAAAATGGTCTTAGTCATAAAATTTGTCAGGGCGGCAAATCTTACCGGAAGAGATAAAGTGCGTTGTGTTGCACGCTAGCCAACAATGCTGGATGGCGCGCCAGCCATGGAGACCAACTCAGGCATGTGACGCCGCCGCCTACATTGCAGCGCCGCAGCTTGCTCAGTGAACCTGCGCCTTCCAAGCGATAGCTCACTATCACACCCTGATGAGAAACAGACTGATTGTTACTGAGCCCATAACTTAAGTTTTAAATAACATTGTGTATTGACTATTTGATTATTCGAAAAATTAACAAAGTCCCTGTGATGTCCTAGACCAGGGGTTCCCAAACTTATTTCGTCTACTGCCCACTTTGAGAATAAATGATTTTTTAGAACCCCCATTTTTTCACCTACTTAATACCCACAATAACTTCAAATTAAATTAATTAGCGGAGATTAAACATTCATTCTAAACGATACTTTTACTATAACCCGCAAGAGTTTTTACTATAACCCATTTTTTTCTAGGTCTCTAGCCGCCCCCCTTTAGGCCTGCAGCGCCCACAAGGGGGCGTTATCGCCCACTTTGGGAAAGGCTAGACCTGTAAAATAGTTTAACTAATAATAAACGCTTTAAAACATATCACTTCAAACAGTTCTAACAACTATTGTTTACCTTGTCATTCGCAGCCCAAAACATTCTTCCGCTTGATTCACATGCTATTGACATAACTCTTCCTCCTAAAATACTACTGCCACCTGCAAATAGAAAATAATAAAATTAACCTTAGGAACTCGTAAATATAAAAAAAAGGTAAAGCTTTTACCGTTTCTTGATAATGAGTAGTGTCAAACCGCGGCAAGGCTGTAAGCAATGTTTAGGTGTGGGCAAACCTCCTCATATATGTATAAATAGTATGTGATGTAACTATTTATAAATAAATAGGATCAAGATGATTCGTAGATACTTGCCTTTTGGATAGATTCCAGTAGAGATGTTGAGTACTGCAACCATCCCTCGTGCATTGCCAGCCTGTATTTTTGTTGTAAGATAACTGTTTAATCTACCATGTTTTTAAACATCTGCTCACTTACTATCTTCAGACTTACACACTGAACAGTATTATAGATAGACTACAGCGGTGGCAACCACGGAAAATTAAAACTACTCAATATCCCTTACATTTTGTAAAACACTCGAAGTGTCAACTAGAAAATTATAGAATGCGTGTTCGTGGCCCATGCGCTTTACTACAGGAGAACACAGCCCATTGTGTATGGTTATGCGAAAACTTTGGTAATTTATTCATAAACAGTACCCCAAGTACGAGTTGTGTTTACCATATTTGGTTTTTCGTTCTTGTTCCGTGTTCATTGCGGGTTTTGTATGAAGACGCGATAGAGATACCGATACGGAACTTTATGTTCTACTACTAATTTACATCTTACTTGCAACATAAAGTTCCGTATCGGTAACTCTATCGCGTCTTCATACAAAACCCGCAATGAACAAGGAACAAGAACGAAAAACGAAAAACCAAATATGGTAAACACAACTCGTACCTACTTGGGGTACAGGATGGGCAAATCTTTTCTCTTCTTTGGTCCGGCCAAGATGGAATCGCGTTACAAAGGATACAATGACCATGTTGTTGTTAGCTGGTTGAAAGACGCAGCAGTGCAGTGGTGATGCGAGCTGGTCTCTGACAAGGCGCAGACGCGCGCGCGCTGCCACGTCCCACAGCGCCAGGCAGCCGTCCAGTCCACACGTCACTAGCAGCTCGTTCGACGCAGACCAGTCACAATCTGACACATCATCATTATTAGCCTGAATAAGTCCACTGATAGACAATCTGGACATAGGTCTTCCCAATATCTGTACCCCAAGTATGAGTTTTGCTTACCATATTTGGTTTTTCGTTTTACGTTTTTGTTCCGTGTTCATTGCGGGTTTTGTAAAGTTCCATATCGGTATCCCTATCGCGTCTTCATACAAAACCCGCAATGAACACGGAACAAAAACGAATCGTTTTTGCTCCGTGCTCATTGCGGGTTTTGTAAAGTTCCATATCGGTATCCCTATTATCACGTCTTCATACAAAACCCGCAATGAACACCGAACAAAAACGTAAAACGAAAAACCAAATATGGTAAGCAAAACTCATACTTGAGGTACTGGACGCTTGCAGATATCGGTGACCGCAGTATTGTTATGTATTCAGAAAATGCTGCTGCCCATCTTCTGTTGTGTTTACTTATTTACGATAATCTAGCACATTACAGGTGTAATTACAAGCACATGAGGCTTAATATCTGTATGCCTCAATTTGATGGACGCAGGGCAGTGCATCGTAGGGCACGTTGCTATCGTGCGTGACTTACGAGGCAATGCTTTGTTATAGGTGATGGTTACCACTTAACATCAGGTGGGCCATCTGCTTGTTCCATCAACAAGTTGTATAAAAAAAACATTGTTCTTAATAAAGAATCATCTTTATTGGACCTTTTCTTAGTGTTCGTAGGCAAAAAAAAATGTAAGATGTTACGATCCCTTTGTTGTCCGTCAGTCAGTCAAGACCCTTTTTCTATATACCATTCAATTTTATTCTAAGCTCTCTATGAGACCCCAAAACCCAGCAATTGTCTGTTCAACGATCGCCAATTTAATTTGCTTATAAAAAAACTTCTACGGATTTCCTACTTTAAATTTTTTATTCCGTTTACGTAGGTACCTGTAACGGGCTTAGTGTGAGCCTCGATGATAAAGCTGACGCGAGGTGGCGATGCGGTGACGTCACATATGGAGACAGATCCATCGTCGGACGCGCACGCTAGCTTCGAGCGATCATTGTTCGCGAACTTTACTACGCTCACTTGTTCAGCGTGCTAGAAAATAAGCAAAGTTGTACTATGGCAAACACATGTTCTAGATGTTGGTTCTTTAACCAACATCTATATCCATGCAGAATATTGTGTGCAAATGTTAATTTTGATTCTATGGATTGTGGTTGTGTGTACTTCATTCACGTAAATACGCTTTACAAAGTTATTTACTGCAAGTGCTGAGTGAGGTACACAAACACACAAACAGCTGTGTGTGTGTGTTGTGAGATTGCTTGGCTTACGAGGATTAGATTGGCGGACTAGTACTAGACATTTGTTTTGTTTATTTAATATTTTAGAAAATACATTTTTTTATTCCTATTAACAATGATGTGTAGGGCCTCAAATTTAGAAAAGTTATAATGTTGTTTTTTTATTAATATGATAACTTTCCAGCATTTCCACTTTTAAAGCTAGTTTATGTATTCTGAATGTCGTGAATTTGTTTTGAATGAATGCTTACTCTACCTAAAATAATAAATGTAAAAATGCAACCTTAAACTCTAAATACCTGATCAAATATGTGGTGAACTCCAGTGAAGGCATAGTTTTCAGATATTGTCATTTCATTCTTCTTCTTAACATTGCTGTTAGGACTGCCTTCAACTGTGATGCTGGCCTGAAAGCAGCAAAAGTTTTATAATTGATGTTGATATATTAAATAAAAGAGAAATTATATATTTTTTCATAAATTATTTAAAGAAAAAAAAAACATTGAAAAACAGATAAAATATTTATTTACAACTTTTTTTAACTACAAAATGTGGGTAGGTATGTAGCCCTCCTCTTGTGCTTTAACTTTGTGTTTTGTGCAATTAATGATAAATAAATAAATGTAATGTTTGGACATACATCTGACTACCCCCCTTGGACATCCTCAAAAGAATCTGAAAGTCATATTTGGTACCAAGAGATCTCAGGGTATATCTACTGTGCCTGGGGATCAAAGTCTTGAAGCTGTTTTAGTCATATAACCATACAGCAACCAAATAAATCATTTCATTTTTATACTTCTTAGATAACTTACTTTACTGCTAGATCTAGCTCGGGATGAGGAGGAACTCATAGAAATGTTATCCTGGACTCCATATCGGCGCTGTAGGAGCTGACTTCTTACATTGATGTATTTCTTTATTGTCTCTATATCCTGGAATCACAGATTTACTAATATTATAAAAGCAAGGATGTCTATATACAATTAATGTCTGAGGCAATAAATCTGTAGCGACTAAACCGATTTGGATGAAATACGGAATAGATATTGCTTTATCTTAGAATATAATTATTGGCTATCGCTTAATAGGGTTCCATGCAAGTGAAGCCACAGGTAGGCAACGATGTAATGTATAAATAAATAAATAAAAAGATTTAAAGGTAAGTAGGTCTAGGAGATTTAGTATTAATACAAGTATTATTACCTTAAATTTAGCATTTTCTCTTAGAAGTTGACTGCGACGCCTTATGTAAAGTGTTTCTGAAATAAGTGTTTAATTAATTATTAATTTTATTTAACTATTGTTTTAATGGACTCAATCACTATGTAACATTCATTTTATTTTTATTTGCAATGACTGTAGACCATCATTTGTCACCTTAATTTTAGAACAATCTTAGGGTAGCTTTTTGTAAGGTTCTCGATAGAAAAGAAAACAACAAAGTGTGGCAACTGGTAATGTAAGGCACATACTGAAGTTTGGGTTGTTCGGTGCTCTGTATGCATTGAAACGTGCGTCCAGAGCGAAAATTTGTTGCTGGAACGCAGCTGCCATTGTTTATTACTTCACTGTTTTGGCGCACACAGATTTTAGCAGAAAAAAGCTACATATTTACTTATAGCAAACATAAATAGTCCATGAGATAATCAACACAAAACAAACAGCTGATGATGATTTGATTTGTGACTGATGTGACGTTGACGTAATGCCTACCTTTTTTGACATTGACAGTTGATTGAAATTATATTCTTTTTAATTGATATATTATTTTTAGTTCTGCTATTTTACCAACATTAGTTGCGATTTTAACCATATTTTGACACAATATGTGAGCGGTTTTATAATGTATGAGATATCATGGTTTGAACGGAAATGTTATATAGTTAGGGTCGCGTATAGGACTCCCCTACACTTTACACACGCCCTGCAGGGCGGTGCCGGGTGCCTTTCTACAATCAGGTGAACCGAGCACGGGTAGCTTGCGCCGCCGCTAGCTCCTGTAGCACCTGATAGTGAGGAGTTTGCTGGGTCTGGTGTAGCCGTCTGTCACCGTTGGGGGTAGGCGTGAGGTAGAGGACCTCGTGTTGCGATCAAGTTGTAACAAAAATTACGCTTAATACATAATATAAAAAGAAGCAGTGTATAGTCTGATGTGTAACCTTCTGTACCACACTTGTGTACTCGTAGGTTTTGAAAAAACTGCCACCACTCAAATCAGTCAAGAATTATTGCATTAGTAGGTTTATTAGATTTAAGTAAACAAAACGAGATATGTACCTACCTACATGAATCTTTTGTTTAAATCAGGAAATCACACCAATTATACGTGCCAATATAGTGTAGGAATAGCATTTTTTTTCAATTCTTGTAATTCAATAACCTACTTTATTCTGTTTAGGTACATATTCATGAACGTCCACAGCCCGACTTCAACCACTGCTTGTAACTAGGTGTATAGTAGTGGGTGCCATCTATCATTTTACGGCCCACGACTGACGATTAATCGGCGCTGCTAGGTATTAAGTATACCTACTAGGTACTTCTTGCATCAACCGAGTTCATTGTTATGGTACAGTAATGGACAGCGTCGGGCATTAGATTTCAATGACATATTACCTAGGTACTATGTACCTACCTACCTTAAAGGTAGTGTACCTATACCTACCCTACTGAAACACCTCGGGTACTTAGGTTTTATATTTACTCTAGAGTAGTACACTTAGGTCAATAAAATTCAATAAACAAAAATAAATGAGTTGCAAAATTAAATCATCTGGCGTCACCGAATATTTATCAACCGCCCACCATCATCGTCGAGCACAGAATAGCCACGAGTTCGTAACTGGTCGGGCACAGACAGCGGCATAGTTAGTATGTAGCAGCGAGTGCGTCCTCAGCGCGCCCGCGAGGCCAGCCATTTCCAAGAATCCTTATTTCCGATTCCGAAATACTTGCCGCGGTGATACCAGGAAACCTCGACTGGCGTTATTCTGGGGCGATGCTTGTAAAACCCGAAACACGTCGCTTTCTAGCGAGCTTGGTGCTGTGCCTTACGCGCCCGTTATAAATAATCAGAATGCGCAAACGAGTCAGCCGGTGCCAGTGACCCGCAATTATGACCATGACTCTTGGAATCCGCTCCTCTTTTTGTTGCTAGATGCTGATTTATATTTCGAAGAATGCGAATTGCGCTTCTGCTATGCAAGCAAGTGGCGAATTGCAGCCCGTGCAAGTGGGAATGCCAACGACGCAAAGTAACGTCAGAAACAGCCGGTTTGGTTTTAACATTAGGTAAATTTGTATCATTACCTTACTTACTTATCAAGTACCTAGAGGAAAGAAGGTCATAGGAAGGACTCACACCTATTATCAGAAAACCAATAAAATAGCATAAAATTTATAAATTCATTTATTTAATGAATGACATACCGAACATCGTAACATTTAAATTCCAATACAACAAACGCCGCTTGACACTACAAATATACGTATACTCACGATAAAACAGTTCAAATCGGCAATATTTTACACTTAGTCTAACGTCTGATAAACTTATGTAGATTGAGACTAAAACATCGATTTTTCAAAACACTTTTCAATGAAAAATATACATCTAACGCTTAAGTCTCGTTTTATAATGAACATTTGTTCTAGAACAAGGACCGAGACAGATAAGTTTCAGATTCATAGAAAATAAAGGCATCCTAGGTTTTTTTGTTGCTAGTTCTAAAATACAGGCTGCAAATAAATATAGGGTTTTTAAGTGCTATTTAAATAATCAATCCTTAAAATAATTACGTTGACTATTGTTTGTTGTACCTAAACGTAAGATATTTGCACTGACTTAAAAAGAAATGCACGGATTGTAAAAAAATATTGTAGATCATTTAAATCAATCAGTCAAAAACTTAAATAAAATCTATAAAAGGCAAGTATTCCTAATTATAATTACATATAACGAGGACTAACAAATTTTATATACATTTAAACTATTTTAATTGCTATTTATATACATAATTTTGTTAACAAATTCATAATAATATCAACATAATTGTAATTTATTCAACTGATAGTAAAATACTTACTAGCTAAGTATATAGATTTGAATGCTTTACTACAACGAGCGAGCAGACAGAACGACAAACAAACTAAAGTATTTGTGTGCGTGCCTGCGCACCCGCAGTTACATGAAGCTAATAAATCTTAAAATTTAAAATAGTGCATTATATTGGCGGATTACAAAGGCTAATATTAGGCTAAAACAATGGCATTACTTATAGCACCCACACACAGACAGCTGCGTTACGTAAATAGAAAGATCGTAATCCCCCAAGTAACTGTGCAATTGGTCTAAGTTTGATCAAAGTTTAATTTCCGATCCAGCTATCTCCCGAAGCAATTTCCTGTGTGACGTAGCTAGTTCTAAACTATAGGAAACAGCGCACGAATACAGTTTAAGAGGTCCGTTTGTACATCGCAGGCAAGACCGGGCTTAACTACTACTTTTTTGATTTTGTTCGACTGCTTCCATTAATCGACAAGCAAATCTGTATAATCAGAAAACTGAGAAATGACGTCATTGAACGAATTGGACAACACAGATTATATTCGTTTATGGAGTTTAGAGAGTTTTAGACGCTGATCATGCAGATTTGACGTCAAATATGGGGGGCCTTACCGAGGGTCGTTGCGACTATTAAGATAGTAGTTAGATAGGCTCTGCACGTTAAGGGGCTGATACCCGTCAAAGTACTCTATCTACCCACTTAAGTACAAAAAGTAGTAAAGCAAACATTTGGGTGGGAAAACTTGTTTGGATCAAAATTCTATTTATGCTGAACTGTGTGCAATGTGGCGGCACACAACTTGTTTGTTTTCTTAAATACTTTCAGTGATTTTATATATTTCAAAATGTTGAAATGTGCGAGAGATAAGTACTTTAACAGGCTTGCCCCTTAAGATGCGAGGTTATGACTCCTTTACCACGTTTATCGTGTAGCTCGATAAGGCCTGACAATCCGCAACTTGACGTATGTTTGTTATACTTAAATATTTACTACTAAACTTAAACAGAACACGCAAAGCAAACTCCGCAATTTAAAGCTAAACGACCTATCAAGAACATTGTTATTATCAATAAGGGTTATATTAAATTACTTATTTACGAAACACATTCATTATTATATTATACACGTACATTAATTAAGTATATCATAGTAACTGATGTGTTGTTTACTGTGGGGAGTAACAGAGCTGCCAGAAAATAAATAATAATATACGTATACATATAGAATATATAAATATAATATACAGAACTCAGATTGTTGTCATTTCCAACAGCAGCAAGACTCAAGTGGGACTGAGCCGTCCACGAATGCCGTATGTCAGAGGAATTCCGGGCGAGAGAAACAATGGCCGATCTAGAGGTGGTGGGAAGACCTTGATAACTTTAAAACTTTGGACCTCAAAAGCCCAAGTCCGTAAAGAGTGGAAGGGGGTTAGGTAGGCCATTGCCTTGCAGTGGGACGATGCAGGCTGAAATAATCATAATATGTACATACATATATAAATAAATAGTAACAATATCATTGAAAAAAGTGTGTTTATTGAACTACAGTGAAACCACAGATAAGTACTCTAGGATAGGAATTTTATTACACACGCTCATTTGTTGACGATCATTAACATTACTTAACTATAAACTCGACGAATTTTAAATATCTTAATGCCATTAAAATATTTCAACGATTACTCAATTATAACAATCATTAAAAGTACAAGCGCAGGCTTAGGAGAAAGATTATTCGACAATTTTTCCGCGATTTTAAACTTTAGTATCGAATTCAAAAGAGTTATTGTAACACGCAAGATATAATTCATAGCAGTTTTACGCGTAGACCATTCGATCACGCATATTTCTGGGTACAATATATGCTTGGGATCAAATACAAGATAATCCTTGTTAAATTAAAAAAAAAAAGAATAGCTTCACGACTTTGATCCCACACGACAACAGGCTCGGTAGATATCTCCTCAGAACTCTTTAGCAAGTACCTACGAAGTCAAGATGGCTATCACGGGTCGTCAGAGGAACATTTGGCACATACCCTCATTTTGTTTACCTCCACCCTCTACAATACTACCACACTCAGTTTATTCCATTCTTAAAAATTGGAATCTTTTGTTATTCAAAAAGGTTTTGAGCATAATTGTTGAAGGGAGAGGTGGTTCGATAATCGTAATACTTTCACCAATAGGCCGTCCACGTTCCGGCTTCGCTGGGCAGTTGGCCACCGTATCGCATTAACCCGGCCCACCGCCGACTGACGGATAGGATAAGAAGCGCACTTCTTACTACCAAACGTGGCAATAATATATTTGACGACCCGCGGAGACTTATAACGACATCCTAGTTATCCTAAAAGGGTTAGTCGCTGGTAATCCGAGTGTTAGCTTACGGCTATTTCACGGGAGTAACTGTAGGCTTGCCGGCGCCGAGCGGCATACAAATGCGACCAAATAGTCAACAAAAAAGAGCTTACCGCCCACCTATTTCCTTAATACATGCGTTAGGAAACCCCGTCACGTACGCATTACATTTGTATTGGACACGCGAAAATAATTCCTTTATAAACGGTCTTTTTACATTTTAAATTGTAATAAACTGCGCTGCGGCGTTGTCTGTTATTTTTTCCAGAGAAAACGTGCGCATTCGTTAGATTTTTACCTTATTACGTTACATTGTTACGCCCACTATGCAACTTAAAGTAATGCCTTCTCAAGAACCTTCCCGCTCTCACCCTCATTATAACAACTAAGCCGGTTTCAATTGGCATTTCATTCAATGGAAGTTAAATTTAGCGCGAATAAAGGTCTTTTTCCGAGTAATAACTCTAAAATAAACTATTTTCAAGCATCTAGATGGAAAACACTTCACCGACTTTATCACATCACGACAGTCTTTTCGACACTTCTACCATAAGTTCTCATAAATTTCGACTTGGACTGAGCTTCATATAAAGTTGTAAACCTAGCACCTCGCAATGTCGCCATAGGCACGAGCATCACGATACATTGTATTACTTCATAAGCACTTCCTTGACATTTGTCATTAGCGAGGCGCCCATTCCGCGAACTATACACATTACACAATTTCATTTATAACAACAGCGTAAATCCATTTCTAAATACAACTATTATTCAGATCTCAATACAATAAATTCTAGAACATTGAAACTATCGCAACATACTTAAAATATTTCTAATTATAATAAACATCGAAACAATAACACGAACTCGAATTGACGTTTTTAATCATTTATATCAATTTATTTAGAGCCTAATATTTTTCAATAAGTTGTATAAAAAAACTACACCGCTAATTTCGTTGTTATAGTAGTTCAATATAAGTATGTTATTTAAAAAAAAATACATTAAAAACTGTAAATATATAAATTTCAAGAATTTTAAGACTTAGACGATAACTAAGTAGACAGCTTAAATACATTGCATGCAACACAAAACAGGAACTATATGGATAGCGACTTCCGTGAGACGCCGCAACCAATGGATGGTAAAGACGATTAATTTCTCGGTTCCAACTTTTTCTCAATTCTGGAAATGCTAATCAGCCAAACCAGTTGATAGTTTGCGGTGCAGAGAAGAGCCGAGCGCTAGTACACCTTCCGAGAAACGAAAGCGAGACAGCCGCTAGTGGGAATGTGATTAGCGTAATAACTCGACGGAGGGACTATTTAGATATTTTTGTTTTCTAAATAGATCTGAGACTGCGAGATAGTGTCAACACACCATTAAGACTTGACACTTTTGTATGTATGTTATGGTTAACTTGTTTTGTTGGTTTTGCTGAACTCAAGTGTTTATCGACAATATGGTGCCCCACATATCATTATGGTTCCCAATTATCCCTAGAACACAAGGAAAAATCAATGTATATGAACATAACTGCGCTGTTTCTGCGCTGTTTCTGGTTTTGGCTACCCAAAACCCACGTTAATTTCTTGGTAAATTTGACATTACAATAAATTATAGTGTATTATGTAGAACACGATATTCTTATTTCTCGTTCGTGTAATCTCTGATGAATGATATTAAATCACGCGTCTACTTACGAGATATGCGTAAAAACCTTTCGGAAGCGTCGTTCGTAATGACGGTAACTTAATCGATTTAAAACCACCATTTCCGAGAAGCGCACGAGATAGTCACATAAAAGTCCGGATTCGTGCTACAGCATTAAGTGTAGTTATACCTAAGCTAAACAATCAATAATACCAGTTTTCGGAGAACAAATTAATGTTTTTACTTAGAACTTACGGCCGTCCGTCCGTACCAGGAAAATAGTCTTTAATGTTACAGTCTCACGATCTTAATTAAAGTCTCAGAGAAGGTTGCTTTCGTAATAAATAGTAGAATATTAAATTACTCTTATACATTTTGTTTTCCTTTGATTCATTCTATAATTTCACGTTACTTTATTTTATGACTAAAGTGATTCAATCTACGAAGAACTATTAAAGTGTACCTGCATTCAATCAATCTTTATACAGAACCAGAAGATAATACGTCTCAGCACATTGCAGGCTAAACGCTTGACAGGTACGCTGAAACTGTGTTGCTCCTAACTTCCAACTGTCAAAATAGTTTTTATAACTTTTGTTGGAAACAGTAGAGTTGTCCCAAGTTGCTGCTGAGCCTGCAATGTGTGAGTCTAATAGATTATCAGAATACACTTTTTGCATGCTTAAAGAACCATCATAATACATTTGTTAGAATTGCAATCAAATCATTAGTTCATGGAGGCATGTTTAGTATACGCTGTAATAAATCACTAGCATGTGCTCTGCTAAGTTGCTGTCAGTAAAGTCTTGTCCAAACCGTGACGTCATTCCCAGTCTTCGTCGCTGGAGGAGCGTTGCGAGGCGGACTCAGGCTCCGGGATGACGGAAGCGAGGGTGTGCAGCACTGAGCCTCCGGAGCGCTCAGCGCCGGAGATACCGCGGCGGCGCATCGACAACTTGGCGTGTAGGTCTGCCATCAGATCACCGGTGGACGGTGTAGCCTGAGGGAGAAACGTACTGCTTAAAACCAGAAGGCATACATTTTTTCCCATATAACAAGTTTTAATACCCATTATAGATCATGAATCATTTATTAGGCCCTTCACAGAAACATAATTGCCTTGATAAAGCTCTGTCTTCAATTGTCTGTCTGTTCTTCAATTTAAGTTTAAGCTTTGGGCCAACACTAGGCTCAAGGCCCGTATCGTTAATATCAAGAGATTTAAATCTGGAATACTGTAACACTATTTCGACATGATTGTTAATAATTTATTCATTCTTAGTAACATAGCGGGTTTTACAGATTCACATAAACCTTAGTAAGTAATGTAAGTAAGAAGACTGTACCAACTGTTTGTATTCATAAAAAAGTAAAATAAAATATTGAATTGTGCAAATGTGGGCATCTGCCAAATATATTATTATGAACGTGCTCTCTAAAATTGGCATCATGAAGTTTATTCTTCAAGTTGCTTGAGCACCAAGAGATGAGAGAATGTGGGACTTATTTTACAAGATTTTTGAAGAGCCTGTGTCGTGTTCGTCGTTCCTAAGTAGTCTACTCGGGTATAAAAATAAAACCCCTTTCCAGTTTGCGTTAGATTCTGAAATACGAGGTTCATTTCTTAGTGTTGTTCTTACGAGTTGAAGAGTTGTTGGATACACAAGTATTTACATCATATTTGTTCTAGGATGCGGTGAGAGTATGTGTGTAGAAGTAAAAACTTCTTTATTTGAAGAGTCTATTATGCAAATTCGACAAAAACAAACCGTCTTAAATCCTTACCAGAAGAAGTTATCTCACCACCTCTCTCAACTCTTTGGCTCTTTAGACTAATTAATAGACGGACTTGTAGTGACGAAACTGGCAAGTCAAGGGCTAAATTTTGGCCGGGTTTAGAAAAATTAGGATTTCTGGGATTATCTCAAGTTGTTTATTTGTGCTGCTGTATATTTTTTTGAGCACAAATGTCAGAACAAGCAAAGCATAATGTCTTTTTCTTCTTTTCGTGTCACAAGCTCTTTCGAAACCTTGTGGTGAAAGTATTTTATGTGCGCCTCAAAGAGGCTCCATTCGAGGTATGTGCCAAATGTAATGTTTGAACGTTCCTCTGACTACTCCCCTCGACGCCCTCAAAGAATCTGGAGTTCGTACTTGGTACTAAATAGATCTGAGGGGATGTCTACCGTGCCCGGGGATCAAAGTCGTGAAGCGGTTTCAGTTTTTTCGTAGTGCTTACAAAATGTTAATGGAACAATAACTGGAACAATGTCAGTGACCAATCGGAACGCAATACCGAGTAGACCATGGGATATTTATGTCCTAAGCAGAATCACAGGTGTGTTCGGCGGACGACATCGGTTCACAACGGGCGGCGATCTGCCAAGTGACAACCGCGGGTCAACTATCTAAAAACAAGCCGTGACAATTGCAAAAACTGAAACTGACAGCTTCACGGCTTGGATCCCCTCAACTATCTAAAAACAAGCCATAGCAACAGCTTCACAACTTTGATCCCCAAACTCGGTATATGCCCTGAGATCTCTTAGTACCAAGAAAAAACTACAATTTTGTGTGTCTGTTTAGGATATCGGTACACTAGTTTTTAGTTTTATCTTGTACCTTATTTCCAAATAAACTTTTACTTTACTTACTTTACTTTTACTTTACATATAGCCGGGTCATGTAAAAAAGAAGCTGTACCGAAAGCAGTCGCAGTAAAATGTGTGAATGATGATGGTTTATGGAACAAATTTTCCAAAATCTATGTCATAAAAGTAAAGCTTTTTTTGAATACTCGACAATCGACTAGCACAACAGACAGCGATAGCGGTGAGATTAGTTTGTTCAATTAGCAATGACTCATATTCAAATGAGCTGCCGCTGTCGCTACGACTACATTTTAGATAATGACCCGCCTATATTCTAAACAGACAAAATAAACAGTACGTTTACGTCATATCTCAGACTTTAAATTCGTTTTAACCTACCGCAGCAACAGAAAAAAAAACAATAAATACGAGATACTTTAAAATTTGTCAATTGGTATGAGCGCGAGCGCCCCAGCGATCACGTGATATTGTAGACATCATGCCAGCTCTATGAAAACCGTTCTAAGTCACAAAGGCTTTATTTGACCCAAGTTTTTGGAGAGAATAATAATAAGAACCCTAGTGGTAAAGAAATAAAGTGCAACTTTCGACAAAAACTAGTGATGATGCTAGGACACGACGGTGTCCAACGTTAGGAGTAGCAATGTTAACGAACAATGTTATCAAAGAGCACAGGATATTGTGGAATTAAAAGTATTGTTATCGTGGCTCCATCCTGCTTCCTAGTCGGAAACATTAGGCCGTGGATTCCATCCCCACCGAGAACAAACATTTGTGGTGAACATAATATGTTTATCTGTCTGGGCTAATACATAAATAAATTCTTTACAAAAAAAAATGTTAGTATTATGTCAGCGATCTGGTTACCATATTACAAGCTTTGCTTAGTTTGGGGCTAGCCCCAAACTAAGCAGACTGCCCCAAACTAACTAAGATAGTGCTGAGTGGAATGTCCACCATTTTTTTTTTATCCGTAACTATCTAAATCAGACTGAGGTTCCAATTCTATTCACTATACTCTCGTTTAGTAGTGGAATCCGTAATAAAACATTAAAAGTACCTTATCCTGTATGAGAAAATATACGGGCAAACATAAATTTAATGAAATAAATATATAGTACTAATCCGCTAATCTAATCTTATGTAAGTAAATCAAATGTAGACTTGAGTGTGCACCCTTCACTGCATCTGCAAACTCTGCATACTCTGCAAATTCTGTAACGTGAAAAAAGGTGTATTAGACACAACAAAAATACCACAAAAAATATAAAATACTTAACAAGACTTCGACACGTGTTTCGCCTCTCTACGAAGCATCTTCAGGAAGAATTGACTTCAGCAGAAAGTGAGTAAAAACTCACTTTCTGCTCGGCGCTCGACGAGACAACACGTCAAGGTGACGTCATTCAGTGCACAGCAAGTCAATTCTTCCTGAAGATGCTTCGTAGAGGCGAAACACGTGTCGAAGTCTTGTTAAGTATTTTATATTTTTTGTGGTATTTTTGTTGTGTCTAATACACCTTTTTTCACGTTACAGAATTTGCAGAGTATGCAGAGTTTGCAGATGCAGTGAAGGGTGCACACTCAAGTCTACATTTGATTTACTTACATAAGATTAGATTAGCGGATTAGTACTATATATTTATTTCATTAAATTTATGTTTAACAATGGAATTCCGCAAAGTCACGCCTGAATCAATTAATTAAAATATACGGGTACCTAGGACTTTCGAACCCAACTGTAAAACTCAAAAAAATCCATTGGATTTACCTCGCTTAATCCTACAAAATGCGCGAACAATGACAGTACTGACACGCACTTGGCTGGCTTTAGCTTATCTATCTTATCAAGATATATTATCGTATATATAATCATGATTAGGTAGATGTATGATATATGAGCATTCTATCATAATTTAAATTTACTAATTCCTCTTTACAGTTTTGAGACGGACTTATTATCGAATCTTATTATAATCTCCTCAATGTCTATTATCAACTTTAGGAATATAAGGTGATCCATCTTATAAAAATACTATCATTTAAGTCTTATTTATCAGTGTAATATAAAATAATTATCAATCACGCGAATACAATTATGTTTGTCTATCAATTTGCGCAATCAGTACTGAGAAAAGGTCAACGACAGATTTTAATTTTACAATGAATTGTTGTAAGTAAAAGCAATTCATTGATTATTTTGTTATTGCGAATTGATAGTGTATTGATTACATAGAATTTTATTGAATCATTGTAGCGCATATAACTGAATTTAAGGCGAAGACAACTGCTAATGTACCTTTATTAAATCAATGAACTCATTTTTGAAAAATCGCAATCAACTAAGTTGTGTGCAATCTTAAACATTTGCGATTTTTCAAAAATATTAAAAGTCAAAAGTAGAGACGAAAATAATTTTATCTGACGGACTCAGAGATGATGAAATAGGCACGAAAAATAAATAACATCTTTAGTAGTAGTAGAGCGTCTTTGTGTAAGAATTCCTACGGGGAAGTACTACTACCGTACCAATTTCTGCCGCAAGCAATTATGCTCGGATTACTGTGATCCAATTTGAAGGTTATGTAAGTATGTGTGACGGTGCAATTACAGTCACATATGTGACCTCACACCTCTTCGTCTCAAGAGTAATAGAAGTCAAGACAGTCCTTGGTCTTTGGACGTACTCTGAGGCCATGCAATTGTCATAGGCAGAACCACTCAACATCAGGAACAAGCATATGCCCCCCCATACGCGTGTTCGTCACTTATTATATTAAAAACCATGAATGAAGTCTGAAGTATTTTCTAGTGCCAGACAAATTGCACTTTATTATTCAGCAATTTGCACAAAATGAAATGAAATGAAAATACTTTAATGTACACCAAACAAATTAAATGTACATTTTCAAGAAAAATATGATAGTAATTAATTTTTTATTCATATCGAATATTACTCATCTTGACAAATCTCTGTTGGAATGTTTGTTAGAAACAATTTCTTGTTAGTCCGGCAAAATAAATATTGAATTACTGTATGTACCTTCATAACATCGCCCATCACGTTATGAAATGATATGATGCGTTGAATTGAAAAAAGTATCAAACTAACCGCTGTGTTCTTGATGACATTGATCAGCAGCATACGGATAAAAAATACAACTATCGACATAAAATCGACAAAACAAAATCTGGGGAAAAGGTCGCGGTAAAGATGCAATACCGAGAATTGAGCTACGATTTTATTCGGCGCTTATTCTGACTAATGAAAGATATATTATCATCACCTTATCTCGCTCATTACCTTTAACAGAAACATCTTCGTGGAAGCATTCTCCTTTCTTGTATCATTGTCAACCTTGTATCATTGCAGGGTTATTTTACTTGGAAAAAATTCATGAGATGGTCGGAATACATTCTGCGTAAGGTCGGCAGTTGGCGCGCCCGTCAAACCAGCTTCCCGACTAATGATAACATCGGAGTGCAACTTAATCATTGTTTTGGCACGCTCTACGATGTCGCCAGTGCTTCGGTATGTTATGAAAGCACTTATGGACTCGTTCGATGTTTTAATTCTGAACGCATTTGATCTCTATAATCTGCAAGGACCGAGAGCAGTACCACGACGGGCTTGAAGAAACCACAGGGGCGTATGTGTTTTAAGGTTTCAAACGTACAAGACTTAAATATCAGGCCAAACCAATATAGATTTTGATCCCGAACCTTCTGTTTTATTCAACTATAGCGAGTTAACCACTATTGATTTTTCGTCAGCCGACGAAGTGTCTCATATTTAATTCGTCACGGATGCAAGGCAAACTGACCACAATAGGAAGGTATTGATCAATACTACGGTGCGCCGAGTTGGCATAGATAAATTGAATACAACAATGGTCGAAATGTAGTGAATTCCTAACTCACACGTAGTTTAGGGACAAAAATGCAAACAAAGAATCCGATTCGTTTCACCCGGAAAATTCCGTTTAAAAAGGAGCGGTCGAGTATATATTATCGAATTAGCATTGCCGTACACAGACCAGTTTCAGAAATAGAAATACCGACCAATTGTTTGCTTACAAAATTCGCGAACAATTGCAAACATTGATTGTTTTTGGAGCGTGCTAATACCAGTGTGTCATTTCTCGCGCACTTGAGCTGCTAAATATTTTACATTTACGCTCGTTATTTCAGGGAATGGCCGAAGAAGTGAACAAAAAGTAGCAGCGAGTGTGTACGTTCACAAGAAACGTCGACGTTAGCTGGAACCGGTAACAAAGCCGAATCATGAGAAATACGGATTCTGTTAAACTGTAAGCTGATCGATTTGTGGCTTTCAACAAATACGCATGCATTTACATTTTAAATTTCATGTAGGTGCGGCTCGCGACTTGCATCAAATGCCTACTGAGGTGGCTGTAAGCATAGCTATTTAAATTTGAAATCAGGAGATACCTGAAAATGAAGGAACGCTACTATGTATTTGGAACTGCAGACTTCTGACGTATCAAAGAGAAACCCCGCAAAACGTGTACTTAATAATAAATTTGCCAAGTGTGAGTTTACGTCACGCGCCTATGTATTCGTAACAAATAAGCAACGAAGTCGATAGTCAGAGAAACAGCATCGTACACAACATGAAATGTGAGGAACTTTGTTTTTGCCTCTTCTAAAGACTTAGTTTCTTGCCTGTTCTCTTCTATATTATAGGCTTTGATCGCGAGGAACTGGCGGTAGATTCTACTAAACGTTTCAAAGTGATCCTTGTGATTGTACTAAATAAAGACCGTTTTGGCTTGATTTTTGATTCTACAATATGAACTTTTATCTAATTTTTTGACTCGCCGAAGTAAATGTGACCAGTTAGAATTCCCAGTTTCAAGTTAACTGGAAAAGTCGATTGTATCACTTCAAGTGCTACTGCAACTCAAGTGAATTCTAAAAATACCTTATCGACTTGAAGATGTTTTTTAACGAGAAGTATACATTTTTCTGAAAATTTATTCCACAGCCCGTGCGTAGGCACGCGTCCTACGCAATTCTTATCTATCGCTCGATTTGTTTATAGTTTAAACGTGAATGGCTAGATATGAAAAATAAAACTCGTACCTCGACAGCTTCTGTGGCGCAGTTGGCAATTGACTCAAGGTGCGGGTTTGGATTTTTTTCAGTGTTCGTTCAGTTGTTTGACAGTGAAAACAGATTATAAATAATTTGGTATGGACACGATATACCTCGTGTGTTCATAAGTCTTGAGACACAGTAAAACTAAAATATTTTTGGAGCTAAGTTGAGTATTCATTTATTGGATATTAAAATTAAAACTACTGACATCTAGATCTGTATTTAAAAATAAATCATTCAAAATGGCCGCCTTTGCATTCAATGCAGGCCTTCATGTTGGAATAACAAAAATGTATATACTACTTGAATAAGTAGCTCTTTGTCTTTTCATAGAACGTATACACATGACCTCAATGATAGTCCCTCTAGCTCCTTATTGTTGTACAGTCTGTAGCGCGTAGTTCAATAGAGCACACACCTTCCTGAAGGAACTCTATTAAATATTATTCGTTTATATTAAACTTATGTCTTTCATTGATCTAATAACCTAATAGGTTATGGGCCCAGACATTTGTACTATAATAAGTAAAGCCAGTGATTGGGAATATAATTAAAAGGGATATTTATTAGTGCAACGAAAAAGGGTTACCTAGTAACCAGCGACTTGGGTGTGAAGGGAACAATACAGGATGTTCTTTTCTGCTCTGAAATTCCTTACAACTTGCTCTCAGTAAAGAAAATGCAACAAGCTGGGATGACTGTTGTTTTTGGAATGATGGTTGAGTACAAATCTATAACGATGGTAAGGTGGTAACAACGGGTGAGTTTTTGAACAATTTAATTGGCATTCATTATGCGCTTGAAAATTGTGCTTTTAATACTGATTGTTTATCGAATAGGGTCGTAAACAATAGTTATGTATTATGGTATCAAAGACTTGGTCATATTAGTAAATCAAAGTTTGTCGAATTAAAAACAAACAATTGTTTTATGACATTGTGTAAATAAATCATGTTAAACCTAATGATAAAATTTGTGAAGCTTGTATAAACGGAAAACAAGCATGCTTATCAAGTAAGACAAAGGCTAAAAAATTTAAAAAAACGACCTCTATTCAATGTGCATTCAGATGTGTGTGGTCCTATCACTCCTTCAACACTTGACGGTAAAAAACTACTTTGTGATATTTGTCGATGAATACACGCACTACTGTGTGACCTATTTAGTTGCCCATAAATCAGATGTTTTTGCTATGTTTCAAGATTATGTGGCAAAGTGTGAGGCTCGTTTCGATTCGAAAATAGTCAATCTGTATTGTGATAACGGCGGTGAATATTTGTCAAATGAAATGAAAGAGTTTTGTGTGCGAAAAGGTATAAGCTATCACTTAACAGTGCCGCATAATTCTGCTTTAAATGGTATGGCAGAAATAATGATAAGAATAATAACAGAGCGAAGTCGTACACTGGTTTCTAGGGCCAAGTTAGACAAAACGTTCTGGGGGAGGCTGTGTTGACAGCAACTTAATTGATTAATTTCAGCCCCACAAAAGCACTGAAAAAAGATAACACACCACACATTTGAATTGTGGCA
This sequence comes from Chloroclysta siterata, assembly GCA_932294275.1. Classification (NCBI taxonomy): domain Eukaryota; kingdom Metazoa; phylum Arthropoda; class Insecta; order Lepidoptera; family Geometridae; genus Chloroclysta; species Chloroclysta siterata. The sequence continues at coordinate 13,804,220 of OW028603.1, read as the reverse complement.
CGATAAAAAACCACAACTAATGTATTTAAAGGTTTTTGGTTCAACTGTTTATTACTTATGTGAATAAAAATAGAAAAACCTAGTTTGATGAAAAATCATTAAAAGGAATAATGATCGGTTATGAACCGAATGGTTATAAGGTGTGGGATGTGATAGATAAAAGTTTGTAAAAGATTGGGATGTGATATTTGATGAGATTAATTTCTTGTCAAGCAGACCATTAAAGTCTGAGAGAGTTTTGGCCGAATGTTTCGGAGACTCTGAAAATCACACCGTAATGTAAATATGTAAGCAAACGGAAAATATACCTGAATCATTAGGTTCGCCACCTAATAAATCTGTAAGTAAAACAGATATGCAACATAACTCTACATTTGAAGCTAAATTGACTTCGACTCGAAATGAACTCTTACCGCCTTATTATAAAACGTGGTTTAAAGATAAATCGAAGATGTTACTATAGTTAGACCGTGACTTAGACCAAACGTTATTATAAAACGTAGTTTATCTAGCATAAATAAACCTGATAGACCCTTGGTTTAACAATGGTTTATCTGGTAAAATGGCCGCCACAGCACAGCTGACATGATTTGTTTACTTACGTTTTTGTCAAATCAAAAACCTAATTTTAGGTTTAAAGATCTCTAAAATGTATTCGAAGTGGAGTGCACTTCAAATAAAGGATGAGCTACGGAAAAGAAAAGCATCTACCACTGGTAAAAAAGACGCTCTCATAGAAAAGGTAAATATCTAGACATCTATCAATAATCAGGCTAAGTTTCATCACAATTATTCCAACTGTTTTTTGTCATTGTAGGCTGAATTCGTACGACAGGAACAATCTTAATCTCGTAGAAGACGAGTTGGACGATCAGATTCCGGAGTTTCCTGCCTTGGATAGCTTTAGGGACGAAATGCAAGCACTAATGTGTCGGCGTTTTCAAAACATCGCATTCAAAAGTTTGCAGAAAGGTAAAAGATAATATCTGCTTAAATGCTGCGAGGAAATCGTTTAATAAGAGAATATCATAAACTAATAAATATTGTGGACATTCCATACAACACTATCTAGCCCCAAACTAAGCAGAGCTTGTTCTATGGGAACCAGATAGCTGATAATATAATCTTTGGATATTTTTTTGTAAATAACTACCTACTCATAATATTTTATAATACCTACCCAGACAGAGAACAAATATTTCTTCTTGGTGGAGATTGAACCCACACCCTCCAGCATAGAAGGCAGAACTTTACCAACTGAGCTGTGAGCATGTATTGAGCAATGCACAATACAACCCATTGCGGGATGTCCGTGCAGATCTCTTTCCCTCACCACTAATTAGAATTAGAGGGCTGTTATAAGTTGTTAATCATTATTTCAGGTTTCAGTACCGCCTAAAGGAATGACTCCCTGATGGAATCATCTCATGTGCTACCTAGCAAGCGGTCTAAGTCTATGAAAGTAATATACCTATAACCCAGTCAAAGAAGAAGACAATTATAAAGTCTATGTGCAAAATTTAGCAATAGGATTTTCTAGCACCTCGGGCAGCAATATGCCTTATCTGGAAGTCATCAAGCAGGCATTAGCCAACAGTATTTTAAAATAACCTTTTATATGAAGAATACTTAAAACCAGCAATTTTTAAATACCTATACAAGGATTATTATTCTGTATTAAACCAAATTAATGTATTTAAATAGTTTCATTTATTGAACCTAAAATTGCAGCACATTAGACACACAAAATAGTTTTTTGATGCGAGGGGCACAAAATAGTGATGTAATTCTTCTCTAACAAGTTTTTATCACTTCAAATCCGGTATAGAGCCTTTCCTTCTAAAAATGTAGCCACTCAACTGTGAGGCGGATTTTTGCAAAATGGCGTTGACTGTGAGGCCCGTTATGGCCTCCCCTCACAGTTAGGGCTTTGCGAGTTCAGCATTCTATTAAAACTGCGTTTTCTATTGTTTTTAAGCAGTTTAACTACCTAATTTAGGTACACACTGATTAAGAAATAATTTTATTGCCATTTCATGTACTTTAAATGGTACATACAAGAGAAAATAAAGTATAGTATTGCAATTGTAACTTGAACCACCTAATTTGTGGCACCAGCACCAGCACCGATTCATAGCTGTTTTTATCACACAAAAAGTACTGGAAACACAGCCAGGAGTATTAAAATCAAGAATACTTATATTTTTCTTGGTTTTTCACAGCACGTTCTAGCAATTACTCATTAATTTTTACGTTGACAATCAAAACAAATACGACCTTTGGCAAGTGTCAGGAAGTGAAGTTCGATTAGGGATTGCGCGGAATTTTTGTATGACGCAACACGTGGACGAGTGCTAGATACCCATCTTGCTCTAACAAGAACGCATTTCAATAGGTTAAAACAAGATAGAAACATAAATTAACGTGAATATCGGCGTAAACTGGGTGCCAGCTGAGCGGCCCGATATGGGCTTGTTCACAATCATCGCACATTTGACAGAAGCCAAGAAAGGGCTTTTTCACAGTTGAGTGGGTAGTAATATCTTTTCCAATAAACTGATCTTGAATATTGTAACCTCTGACTGTTATGATACTGTCTCCGGGCTCACACAATTTGAATAAGTCACTTCTTTCTACATTTGTCTGTCGCTAATTGACTTGAACCAGCATATGCAGGGAAGCAATATGATAGTAGAGTAGACCTCCAAGTGTGTCTCCAACTAGCATCTTCAATGTATTGTTAGGTATGCTTGTAACTGCTCCATGATGCTTGCTGGGCTACAGGGTTCCCAGGTTTTTGGATCCGTATTTCTGTCCCATCAATGGTAAATTTAGTATTTATATCATATTTCTTTTATCTCTCGGTATTGCTCGGTGGAGAATTTTGTTCCTTTTTCATTCAATATTATTAAAATGGTTATTTTTATATTTGCTTCGGAGCAGGCTATAGTTCTAAGACCATACCACCTAGTCTTACGTTTTGTTTTTTTTCCTTTTGTTTATTTTTGCAGTTATATCTTGATTTTTTATAAGTAGAGATCGTATATTATTAAAATGGAGCGAGCTCAACTCTTCTCCGTTACACGCATCAGTCAGATAGTAATATTGTAGGTTGTGTGTAAAAAGTTCTAAACTAAATGGTGCTTGCTTGATATAAAAAAACGTTATCATAACAACAAATTGAATAATATTTTATTTATAAAAATGTATCTAAAACATCAAAATACAGAAAATATCAACAAACAACTCTGCTGGTGGTAGAATGACTGAGGGAAAAATACAACGAAAGACGAGGTAGTATGATTATATGACTATAGCCTGTATAATATCTGTGGATATTAGTTAAACTATGGACTAACTCTAGTTTTATGTAATCCTTGATTAAACTGTGTTTTGTAATACGAACAAGTTTAGACTAGGAATTAACTTTGATACCAAGACTAGTTGTTACCACGTTTTCGTTGTATTTTTTTCTCAGTCATTCAAGCACAATCCCGATGCAACATTCCGTCTATGAGGTGTTGATATTTTCTTTACAGATGATGTCTTTTGAAGATTTTTTTTAATTACAAGATTAATCAATTTGTTCATCAAATATTTATTTAGTTTTTTTTAATTTAGTTTAGAATTTATATTTCACACGATTTTTTTTATATACCACAAGTACGACATTGGTTTACCATATTTCGTTTTTCGTTTTACGTTTTTGTTCCGTGTTCATTGCGGGTTTTGTATGAAGACGCGATAGGGACACCGACACGGAACTTTACAAAACCCGCAATGAGCACGGAGCAAAAACGATTCGTGTTTGTTCCGTGTTCATGCGGGTTTTGTATGAAGACGCGATAGGGATACCGATATGGAACTTTACAAAACCCGCAATGAACACGGAACAAAAACGTAAAACGAAAAACGAAATATGGTAAGCATAACTCATACTTGGGGTACGGATGCGTTTATCGGAGTAGAGCGCAGTGTTGCTGTTTTAGCATTTTTAGTGCTAAATTTAGCATATTTCTTGACTCTTTTGCATGAAAATTTTGCATTTAGCTTATTGCATATTTTGGCATTTCATATCAAAAGTCAATGTCAAAAGATTTAATAGGTAGTAAGGTAAGTATGGCAATTATATAAAGGAACCCAATTCCCCGAAATTAGTTTGTGATTGTTTTTACGTAGGTAGGTACGTATTCTTGTAACGTAGGTAGGCTTGAAGAACTGCCAAAAAACTATTAAAAAGTTAACTTACTTCATGACGACCCCAGTTGCGTAACACGCAAACCACCTGCATTTCAGGGCTCAAGGGGCATCCTCGAGGATCGTTGGACAAATCATTACGCACTAGCTTTACAATTTTGCCGCCAAAACGTTTTGTAAAACGATATTTATATCGAAAATCTTCATCACATGGGTCGAATGGATTTATTCGATCACGCCGTCTAATAAAGCGCTTCAGAGTGGTGGCGGTCAGTGACATGAAACATCAGCTCACCAATAAAAAAACAGGAGAAAACAGTAGTTAAAGTAAAAAAAGGCAGATTTCATACTTTCCTCATACAACAATTAAAACAATCACCTACTTTTATTAGTTACCAGGACTCACATAAATTGTTATATTATAACATTGATCACACACAACATAGTAAAAAACGAAAATCAAAGTAACGAGTTTTACCAGTTAAACCATATTTAAACTAGGGGTCTATCGAGTTTATCTTTAGACCATAGGCAAACAATGGTTTATGAGATAAACTACGTTTTCTAATAACGTTTGTCTAAGTCATGGTCTAAGTATAGTAACATCTTCGATTTATCTTTAGGCCACGTTTTATAATAAGGCGAAATAATACGAACGAGTTTAGACCAGGAACCAACTTTGACACCGGGTTAAACCAAGACTAGTTGGTACCAGGTTTAAACCTAGTTTAACTGATATTTTTATAATAAGACGGACTGAGAATAACCGTAGGAGTGATCGTATTAAAACCTACTGTATCTTATGATGAAACTGATGATACTTTGATGAACTATTTATTGTATGCTAAATCTTTGGTATGCACAATTCCTGCATCGTATGACGAAATTGAATCCAGAGATGATAAGGTTAACTGGATAAATGATATAAATGAGGAAATTAAATCCTTACTGAAAATGAAACCTGGACACTTGTACACAGAAATATTGTTGATTGTAAATGGGTGTTTACTGTAAAAAATTATGAGTTTGGAAAACCCATAAAGTATAAAGCGCGTTTAGTTGCTCGCAGTTTTAGCCAGGAATATATGATTGATTATAATGAAACGTTGCACCTGTTGCAAGAATCACAAGTTTCAGATGCAAGAAATTGAAAGTGATAAGTTGTTTCTTGGGAATTAAAGTTAACAGGTATCAAAACAAAGTAACATTAGACCAGAGAATGTACATAAAAACAGTCTTAGAAAAGTTTGAAATGAAAGATTGTAAAACTATGAAAACGCCTTTAGAAAATAAAGTTGACTTTGCCGCATTGAACAATAGTGATACAACAAAGGCCCCTTGTAAAAATCTTATTGGATGCCTAATGTACTTGATGGTATGCACACGTCCAGATTTGAGCTTTAGTGTAAACATCCTTAGTAGGTTTACTAACCAAGGCAGTCATACACTTTGGTCATATTTAAAAAGGGTGTTTCGTTACCTGAAAGGGTCAATTGATTTAAAGTTAATTTATGAAAGAAGTAACTGTAACAATGATGACATATTAAATGGCTTTGTTGATTCTGACTGGGGAGGTGACGAAGTAGACAGGAAAAGTACTACAGGTTATTTGTTTAAACTATTTAAACAAAGCACAATATGCTGGAATACAAAGAGTCAACTAACTGTGGCGGTTTCTTTTACAGAAGCTGAGTACATGGCTTTGTTTGAAGCAGTTAGAGAGGCTTTATGGTTAAAATCATTATTGAACAGCATGAACATCGAGATACCCAGTGCTATTCCTATTTATGAGGATAATAATGGGTGTATAAGCATTGCAAATAATCCCACGAGTCACAAAAGATCGAAACATATTGATATAAAATATGAGAAAGTGGAGAAAAATTGTATTAAAATGATTTATGTGTCCACAGGTAATCAGTTGGCTGATATTCTAACAAAATCATTACCGTCTGTGCGTTTTACCCAGACGCGGGAAAAGCTGGGATTGATGTGATTTACTGTGTAAAAGTAAAATAAATAAATATTGTAAATATTTAATAAATAAGGTCAATTGAATAACTTTAAGATATAAACTTAAAGATAAGTATGAATTGGTCTGATTAGGTTTTCCTGGGTTTCCCTAATCCTTTGCACTGAATGGTGGACCATGCTATTTGTACCCCAGATACAGGGAGGTGTGTTATTATTTTTGTAAATAATTTTAATTTTTGAGAAAGAGGATTCATTTTTGAGGGGGCGTGTTGGAATAACAAAAATGTATATACTACTTGAATAAGTAGCTCTTTGTCTTTTCATAGAACGTATACACATGACCTCAATGATAGTCCCTCTAGCTCCTTATTGTTGTACAGTCTGTAGCGCGTAGTTCAATAGAGCACACACCTTCCTGAAGGAACTCTATTAAATATTATTCGTTTATATTAAACTTATGTCTTTCATTGATCTAATAACCTAATACTTCAAACGCGTGCGCCATTCATCTATGGCGGCACGAATCTTTTCAATGGGAATCCGTTTTGATTCTTTAATAAGGGCTCGCTTGAGAGAATCCAGGTTTGGGTGAGACTTTCTGCATGCCCTCAGCTCCAATTCCGTCCATAAAGAATAATCCAAAGGATTCAAGTCAGGGCTTGACGAGGGCCAATCTTCGCTCCGAATGAAGCCTGGCAAATTGGCCTCCAGCCAACGTTGGGTAGTCTTAGCTTTATGGGAGGGAGCAGAGTCCTGTTGGAAAACCCAGTATTTTCCAGCGAATAGCGTATCATTTAATGGTTTAACCACCGCTTCCAATATGTCGGTTTGGTAATTTTGTGCCTTCACCTTGACGCCTTGCTGGCAAAAATGAAGCGAAGTGACCCCCTCGTAGGAAACACCCCACCAAACCATCACACTTGCTGGATGATGAGTACGCTGGACATTGCGTACAGATGGCTGGACGTCCTTTGAACTTCTGGCGTATACTTTATTGTTCTGCCGGTTAAACTTTTCTTCCACCGTGAAGATCTTTTCATCGGTAAACAGGATATTTTTTGGATCGTGTCTCTTCAATAGGTTCCGACATCGTTCCAGTCGCAATTTACGAAGACGCTCGTTTAAATAATGCACTTTCCTTCGACTGTAGGCCTTTAGTTTAAGATCATATTTAAGTATCCTGTTCACCGATATTCGCGAAATGTTGGTCTGCAGAGCTAATTTCTTTTGAGTCCGGCAAGGGTTGCGACGAATTCGCTCTCTGATTACTTTGATGTTGGCGGGCGTCCTTACAGACCGCAGGAGGCCACATCTTCCACGGTCTTCTAAAGAGCCGGTCTCCTTGTACCTCTTTATGGTATAATACACAAAGTTCCGACTACATCCCAAACTTTGGATTTCACTAAAAACTTGCATTGGTTTTTTTCCTGCTTGAAACAGTGAAATTACAGTCGCACGCAAATCTTTTGTTGGCGCCATTTTCACGGAGAATGAAACAAATATTCAAATGTATATTTTTTCTGATTCAAAACATTCGAAATTAAAAAAATTAAAAGTTTAAAAAAGGTTGCATGAATTACTCTCTTTTTAAATTAATTAAATAAGTTCGTCTCAAAACTTATGAACACACGAGGTATTATATTTATATGCTCTAGACTAAATTCGATTGGCACCTCACAGGAGGTCCGTTATTATATTATTTTGTAACAAGGATCGTACAAAAGAACGGTAAAACCAAGCCGTAAGTTTGTTGCTAGGCTTGGTCGCCTGGAACCTTCAAACAGATGCTTGTGATTCATTTGAATAAATACTCTTTGAGTAGACAATTTCTACAGCTGTTTGTTTTGCTGCGATGTTGGAATGTCTGGCTAGAAATTCACAGCACCGGAACTAATCACCTCAAGTAATCGATGACGAAATTTCAAGAAACGAGGAAAAATTGTATTGTAAACAATGCAAATGCGTAGAGTTCCACGTGGATGACAATAAGAACTGATATCATTATCATGGCGTTATCACGGACTATAATGCCGGTTCCGAGAAGCGAACCGAGCTAGCATACAATTATCGTCGCTTCACAGAAGCGTCCGACTGTTTCTGCTCGTAATTATACGGCTGTACTTTGAGATTTTCAAAGAAGGTTGCATTGGGATAAAAACTATTTTTGAGCAATTGAGTCTGAGCCGATTAACGTCCTGGTGACTCAAAAAATATTTTATTTATTTAGACTTTTGTATAACCTCGTGAGTTCTAGCAAGTCTCCATACAAAACGGCCTGACTATGACTATACAGAAAACGAACAGCGAAAAACTAAACTCACGACTTACAACTCAGGCGTACAGGGACTATGAAGAAATTTTTCAATATCTGGGGCCTAATCACGAATTTGACTTTAGTGACGTAAACGTTCGTCGTATCTACAACACAATAAATCTTTAAAAAAAACACAATAAACAAATGACGGCCGACTCGACTATGGACTGACTTGACAAAAAAGTATTCAATACAAATCACTTGACACTGGCAAGATTGTCTGTCGAATGACGGACAGGAGCAATAAATGGAGAGAAGAAAGAAGGTCATATTTCGGAACGATACGTTTAACGCCACTAATTTCAAAATGTATTCGTGATCGAGGTACTGATAACAAAATGTACAAGAGGGGAACGTCGACCGTGCCTATTGATTACAGTCGCGGAACGTATTTTATTTTTCAAAAAGTGTATGCATAATCTGCAACTTCCATAGTAGAGGTAGGAATGGTATACACTTCAGTAGAGTATGACTATGATTTTGTAAATCTTTCAAAAGTGACTGGCGAAATATCTATGTATGTATGATATACATAATATCCTTTTCTTGAAATTTCTAAGCCGTTCAGCATTTTGATTATTACGGACGTAACTTCCAAACAAATTCGTTCTACATAAATACCTAGTTAATTTAGTAGTGAGAACTACCAGCAAATGAAATGAAAGTCCCATCAAAGAGAAGTTAATATTAATTAAGTTATACGAGTAACGGGAGCAATCTCAACTTTGTCGGCACCTAATGAAATACAAATTAATTACTTCTAACTAAACCTTATTATGCCGAAAACGAGTTCACGGCATCGTATAAATTTGTGTTCATTAATAATTTTTCCTAGAATCCAATAATCTTGTGTTATTAAGAACATGCTTAATGTATTCGTAGATTCAGCAGTTTAATGCGAAGCCTTGTTTTTTATTGCTAAATACGTAAATATCTGCGAAAAAAATACATAATACATTATTTTTATGTAACTGACATGCCTACGCCTCACTAAGTCCAATTACAAAAGAGTAGAACTTTCAGAGAGTTGAGTAGAGTTGATTCTTTTTGCATGAAGCCGTAAGTTTGATGCCTATTCTTTAGGTCTTGGTCGCGTGGAACTGGTCGCGCCAAACAACGTCTTTATACTAGTTCAATCTAGGTGATTGAACTAGCATAAAGACGTTGTTTGGCGCAAAATGATCTTGATTCATCTAAATGAATGCCTTTTGACTTAGACTGCCTGGCTATCAAACAATGCAACCTAAACCAGAAGTCCAAGGAGTATACTATTTGGAAGATAGTTTGCTTTTATAACGTAGAAGTGCAGGAAAGGAATTCCCGAAACTCAGCCCCTCTGCTGGTAAGACAATCTCAATAATAAACTCCACGCATTCCAATAAACATATTTTACATCATTATTAAGTGCCTACATGTAATTCTGAAAATAAATAAACTTTGACTTTGAGTCGAAGTCACAACTCGAATACCGCATCATCATAATCGAAGCATTTTATTAAAACTTCCAACCTTCAAAAATCTAAATAATTTTAATTTTCTTTTTTTTTAATCTTGCTCTATTTTTACGAACAACTGCCGCTAGCCTACACGTTATGATAGCCGAATCCACACCATTAACTATTTAACGCTAATTGCACATCAATAGGCTCTTCGTAGAATCGCAAGCCGCGGAGAGACGTTTGAAAAATACATAAATCATTTGTAAAACTGTTCTTTTTTATCACACATCCTTAGTGTTCATTGACTGACTGACATCAAGAATGATGGAAAGTTTTATTTTAATTTAATGAGGTCTAGGTTCTACGCGAGTGCACAGGATGGGCTAGACAAGTTGACAGGTCCTACAGTTGAGTAGTTGTGTAATTCATGAGAAATGGACAGATAGAACAACGGTTCAAGGATCGCAACAGTATGTAGAAGCCGGTTGTATTGTAATGGCAACACTTCAAAGGATTTTCATATTTGCTTGTTCAGTCATTTGTGCTCTCTCTCTCTCACATGTCGAGTCACTTCGAAACAGTGTGGTGAAAGGATTTTAAGTGCGCCTCAAGAGGCTCCTTTCCAGCACTTGACACAATGTTATAGAACTTTTTAGGTTCTACGACATGCCGGTTTCCTCACGATGTTTTCTTTCACCGTTTGAGAGTACTGGCATTGTGCACCTGTGCTCTAAAAAGATTACATTATTTTCAAACTTTCTTCATTCATTTTGTAGGGATTTACGTTGGTTAGATGTTTCACGTCTGGTACCAGACGAAAAACCATAATCTAATTGGGCAAATCAGATAGCTGTCACATTTTGTCTCATTATCAAAAATTACGGTTGAAGAGTTCAGTGGGTTTTGCAGACCTCTCTAGATTTTGCACCATATTGTCTTTATGCTTTGGCTCGAAGACGGTTGTTTCTTTACCGCTTTTGTAAATATTGGTGGACTTTCCACACAGCACTATCTAGCCCTAAACTAAGCCAAAGCTTGTAATATGGGAACCAGATAGCTAATACACCTAATACATATTTATTTTTTTGTAACCAGACAGTGAATAAACTATCTATCTATATATCCATGACACAAACTGTTCGTTCTCAGTGTTAGTATTATTTACACTAACCTTTTCAGACGTGCTGTCAGCTGCCGACCGCAGCTTAGCGCGGCCAGCACCTCCAGCTTTGCGGATGGCTTCCATGAGGTTCGAGTGAGCATCTCCCACCGGGGCGGGAGCAGCTTGTTGGGCCTTCCCTTGCCTGTTGGTCAAAGCATATTAAATCACACCTGATTCTTCGTTAATAGGAGTAGACAACAGGGATTTCTGTTTGATAAGACCCTGATTGCCGTGGTGATCCCGGCATTGAATAATAAAGTAAGAGGCGACTAAAGGAACGCACCAGTAGTCCAAATCTGAGTTACTTTTTCTTTTTCCGTGTCGTCAGGCCGTTTTTCTATGGAGATTTGATCGCCTTTATCGGGTGTGCTGAGAACTCACAAGTCTCCATACTGGGACGGGCATCACTAATACGCCTGCCAACCGTGGTGACAAACTCATACAAATATAAAAGAGATGTTTTTTAGGCTGATAATGAAGATCTCTTTTGTAATGTTCCTCTAAACGCGGTTTCAGACGAGAAGGTAGTAAATATATTATTCGACCTGTGGTTGATTACGATATAAAATGTTATTGACATTTGTGATTTTCCCACCATCAACACACTTGTTATGACCAAGAACATGCGTTACTTATCGATAACTGGGTTTTTACATAAACATAAACAAATGTTGTCAAAAAATTTAATCAGTCATAAAACCAGATGATATATCAGGGTTTATCCCGTTCGCTAGAACGTGTTGCGACTGCCGAGACTACGCTATAAAAACAAACAATTTTAAAATTAAACTCTATGGTATATATCTGGTAGACAAATAGAGAGTTGCTATAAATATCCCAGTAGGCATTTTAATGGATAAGTCAATAAACACGTACGAAATAATTGAAACGAAGATCTACATTATCGAGTCGGGTATGACCCGATTGTCATACCGTTTCTCGGAAAGGCGTTTAAAAATTACCACAGATTTAATAGAAGTAGGCTAATTTCAAACCGAAGTTTTGATCCAAGCAAGCCAGAAAACCCGATTATGTTACATTTTGAAACATGGTTAATTTATTTCAAGTAGACTGTGTACTTAAATTTTTATGCTTGCTTACATACCGAATCTTAAAACATCATAAAATAAGTTCATTTCAAATTAAAAGCAAACTGCAGTGAAACACGCTTGATCTCAAAGGCTAAACCTTGACCTTTTTACGAACAAACAACCTCTTGGTCCGTCGATTCTCGGCAAGTTCCAGCTCGTGGCAAGCGGCCTATTATTTCGCCGCACTAAAGATAACTCATGCATTATTTATTGTGTAACATTGGACAGTTGCAGTTGAATAGACAGACGTAGATTGGCAGTGAGAAGATGTCTTGCAGGTTTGAAAACCGTATAGGGACACAATCAGTTGAAATCGTCGATATTTTTTACGGGTCTGTCGAGGCATCGTTTTATTTTGAGTTAGCATAAGCATACGCATTGCATCGTTAGACAGTGAGCGTCGCTGCATGGGGCATTCATCTCATGGAACCGCAGAGGCACATTCTCTTAAGTTATTTATAAATATATTTTATAATAGCATCGTAAAAAGTAGTTTCATTTAAATTTATTACGAAAGCCTACACAGCAGCGAGATCCGAGAGTCGTTATTATTTATTACAAAGTTATTGAAAGCTGAAAATCATCAAATAACCAGCATATTTTATCAGACAGGTATGTGATATGGGTAAAAATAAATATTAAAACCTGTGTTTTTAATGGGAATTCCGGGAAAGCGAAATAGAATCTCTTTTCGTAATAATTTGTTTTACAACAGCCGTTGAATGAGTTGAATCCACGAAGCGTTAACCAAAGTAAGAAAACTACACTATCGATAGCTCATACACTTATTACAATTCACTTGCATTCTGTACTAACATAACTATAAAAACATCACTTTTTGTCCGTAATAAATAAGTAAAATTCTAAATTTCAATTGCCATCATCTAAACAATAGAACTTTAATAATCGAGGGCAATACAAAACGGTGTATGACTTCATGTTTTAAAGATGTTAACTGCTTCATACTGAAGTTCGCGAAACGCCTCAATCAAGCCACGCTAATTAAAACCTCAAAACCACGCCTAGTTTCTTTTAGACATTAAGGAAAATTACGAAGATTTTGTATTAATCTCATCTATCCTAGGGGTCAGTCGTGAAGGTTAGAATGTTCTGGAATTATATTTTAATTTTATTTAATAAATTTAATAGCTTGAACTTTAGAAATATGTAATTCGAATATAAAATAAGGGCTGCTAGTGGCTCCCAGTTAACGTGGATGGGATCAAATAGCTGAGTTGTCACCCGTAACGCAATAACGCAGCGAGATGGAATTTCGTTTGAACGTAACTTTGATGGCTTTATCGATTCGTTTCGTCCCTCGCTATCCCTACTACGTATTTTAATCATTGGACAGCATTTAGTGCAATGTATAAGTGGAAATTTTAAAATACTTTTTTTTAATCGATGGTACAAGCTCATGGAACATACGATGTTGAGATATTATTTATCTCCCGAACATTACAAATTAAACGTGCATTGTGAAAATGCCTTATGTGGCATTGAACGTTGACACTTTCATTTATTTTTTTGTACTTTCATGTAAAATGCTTCATAATGCTACTAACAAAAACAGATTTACTATGTGGACTACACCGCAGTCTCTTGCTAGAGATACATTGATTCGTGAAAAAATCGAAAGGCGTATGTAAATAGGAGTAGTAGAGCTCTTTGTGAAGGGCTCGTCTGGGAAGTACGCAGCAACGTTGTGTTTCGGTTTGAAGAGTGATGGTTGCCGGCGAAATTACAGGCACATGAGGCTTAACATCTGTATGCCTCAAGTTGATGGACGCAGGGCAGTGCATCGTAGGGTGCGTTCCTATCGTGCATGACTTTCGAAGCAATGCTTTGCTATAGGTGATGGTTACCACTTAAGATCAGTTAGGCCATCTGCTTGTTCCATTAGCTGTTTGTACAAAAAAAATGTAATAAATAAATATTTATCAGTCCAATTTAGTGCTCTGTAGATTTGATCAAACAGTATCTTAATAAAAAATCATACCTAATCATACCTAAGATTTTATTTTCATCTTTAAGAAAATAAATATTTTGTAGTGTATTATGGATTTGTACGTCCTGATTACTCAATTAATCAGAGCTGTTAGGACAACCTGTATAATCTTCGTAAATAAACAGAGTAAAAAAAAACGCAAATATGATATAAAAACTGTAATGCACGATAGGCGTGCACTGCGGTTCCATTAACAGACAAATGGGCAGTTAAAATTTCATCGCGAGAATGGTATGACGCTTAACACCCGATCCTAGAACCTCACCCATGTAACGGCTTTTTATGCATTTTAATAATAAGCAATTATGATTGCCCCTATACAGAGGACTGCAATCATTATTGTTAATGAGCTAAGGGTGATAATTTCGTGAAGGATATGGGAAATGGCCGTACAAACGCGCCAATCCAGTCTTGCTTGATGAGCTGTTTCGCAAAAATATAACATGTTTTGTTTTCTCGGTAAAGCCTAAAACCACAACCACGAAGCCTGGAGGTTGGTTACGTGGGAAAATTTTTGCGAATATTGAAAAACAATTCAGCTTTACTTCAACGCAACATTATAAAGAAGAGTTTTAAATTAAATAATTAAAACTCAGAGAAATTTAAAAATTGAGGATAAAAGTGTGGATGACGTTGTGGTTAAACGGCGGACCGAGGCTCACTCAATACTGTGAAAACATTGAATGTTCAAGGAATTCTTGTTTCGACACGTTCAAAGCGCCTTATTACTTTTTCATTACATCTCTACCACAATATTGTGTTAAAATACACCGTCTTATTAGGTCTGAGTGTACATAATGAGAAATACTTTATTTTTACCGAATACGCTTCTTCTTCTTATTTCTTTTTTTTTTTTAATAAATAAATCACACACTTTTTTCTTTCGAAACAGTGTGGCGAATGAATTTGAGTTCACCTCAAATAGGCTCCTTTCGAGCATTTGACACATATTTTTAGGTTCTACGACAGGTTTCCACACGATAACTAGAAACTTTATTTGGTGCACGACCAGTTTTGAACCCACGATCCAGGAAGGCGGGGCCGCTACCACTAGACCGCCAGTGCTCTCACCAAATACGCTGTAGCTGTCATTATAGGTAATTTCTCCACTTTGCACGCTGTTCAATTATTCAAGCCTTGTAGAGTAAATACTCTGCGTAGACTTGTGTTACTAATGGAACGAAGCCTAGTTTATTTGCATTGAGTTATTTCCTTACAAGCTCTTAACCCACCTGCTCCCCGAAACTACGAAAATACAACGCAAGAGTAATAAGTATGTACTATGTACCCATTCATCAATAAAAAAATATTGAGAACTTTTTTTATTTTTTTATACAACTTGCTGATGGAACAAGCATATGGCCCACCTGATGTTACCAGTGGTAACCATCACCTATAACAAAACATTACCTCGTAAGTCACGCACTATAGGAACGTGCCCAACGATGCACTGCCCTGCGTCCATCAACTTGAGGCATACAGATGTTAAGCCTCATGTGCCTCTAATTACACCGGCAACCACACTCTTCAAACCGAAACACAGCAACGCTGCTTGGCGGCAGAAAAAGGCGCGGTGGTAGTACTTCCCCGGACGAGCCCTTCACAAAAAGCTCTACTACTCTTAAACTTTGCTAACAGGATGCATTTAGCTCAGGCATTACAATGTACAGTCACGGAATGAAAAGGTTCGTCACCTTAGAGTCCGTTTTCGCTTGCACTAGATTGCAAGAATGAATTTTATTATACCAACATATTAACAGTGAAGTTCCTAACAAGAAGAAACAGTGTTACTAACATTTAAATAAAAGTGCTGTTTGCTATCGAATAAGATTTTGCTGTTCCCACATCACGTCAAGTACTCAATTGAATAAATATCTTTTGACTTCGAAGCTTCGAAACAAGCTCTACCGCTGGCCGAGACCGCTGATGATCGATCTGGACGTATAGCATTCCCCGATCTAGATTTAAACTGTATCTCAGGATTTTAATAGGTCCATCGAACACACGTCTCCAGTTATTAGGTTTGACAGCTGTGTGTTGCATTCAGCCCTCACAGGATCCAGATTTTAGGTTAAACAACTCTGGGTGGCATTCAGAGCCTCGCAAGATGCAAACTTTCTATCGGGCGATAGTTTCCTCGGGTTGTGCTGCAAGGGCCGATAAAGAATCGTTGTAGTGTGCACTTGCATAAATATTCATACTGATTTACGAGCCTGATTAAACAATTGGATGTTAAAAAGTGCAGTTTGCGAGGTCTCTCAGTGAATCGATTACACACTCCAACAATGACCGTATACACGATGCTCCCAACAGATTGATAGAGCCGCTGTTTTTCTTAGGCTTACAAACCCGACCGCTATGTTAATAATTCCGATAAAGAAAACGCAAAAGAATCTTAATGTTGAGAGCACAAAATAAATATATACAGAGAAATGTGGAGAAAGGTATAATAAGATGGTTTGGGCATGTGGAGAGGATGGATGAAAGGAGATTAACGAAACAGGTGCATCAGGCAAGCGTAATTGGGACTGTTGGGAGGGGAAGACCTCGGCGGACGTATCTCGATCAGATAGCAGACGTTCTAGAGACGGGCCTGGTCAAGAGTACCCTAAACCGACGAGAATGTATAAAGAATGTTATGAGAGTGAATGAAACGAAAGAGGTATGTAATGTAAGGACAGTAGAAATCCGTGCTCTCAGACGGGCCTGGTCAAGAGTACCCTAAACCGACGAGAATGTATAAAGAATGTTATGAGAGTGAATGAAACGAAAGAGGTATGTAATGTAAGGACAGTAGAAATCCGTGCTCTCTGCCTACCCCTATAGGAAACAGGCGATTTTATGTATGTATGTATAAAATAAAAAGTACAACTACTAAGTATAGTTTTTACTTTAAGTTCAACAACTATTTACATCTAAGAGACTTAAGTGTCTTTTTCTGAATAAATTCTTTAAACCTATTACTTGAGACATACTCCACAAATTTCCTGCGAAGGGGTTTCATGAAGGGGGATTGTGGAATAAGCCACTAGAAAGATACCCTTCACAAGTTTCTAGACGAGGTACACCAAAGATCACCTTCAAAGTTTCTAGGACAGAGTTGGGTTACGCTGAGCTTTGATAGCTAGAAAACTTAATTCATAAATAAATTCTTCTTAACTGCATTGCTAGGCAAACACGGATATTCAAATGAACCGGGCACGTTCGGCTCCGAGAGAATTTCTCGAAAGCCTTGGAGGAGTATCGCGATGCTATCTCGGAATTACATCGACGTAATTACTGCCTTGAGCTATGAAAGACGCTACTGTTTTCAGAATCGCCAAGGAGACCGCGCTTGCACGCCTTGGGCAAGAATACTTTTGACCATCTACGGTACGCTATTTCCTACTAACTACCCAAAGGACTAGCGACCACCTCACACAGAGTCAGTAATAGCTAATCTAAGTAGCAACTCCATTTGAGAACGGTCCTGCCTGCATTATGTAATCGAATTTGCACCCATCGTCATCAACATCATCAGCCTAAAGAAGTCTACTGCTGGACAAAGGCCTCTCCTATACATTTCCAGGAAGAACGATTCCGAGCCCTCTCAATCCACCGACTTCCCGCGATCCTGACAATGTCGTCAGTCCATCGGATAGGAGGGCGTCCCACACTGTCGTAGATAATATACGGATAGAAAATTGTTCTTCTTCATCAATAAGTTGTAGAGTAATATTAATAAGACAAAATAGAATAAACGTAATAAAAAAATAAAAAAACTACATACATAAACACAGTACTTACTAATTATCGCGGTTACGTAACCTTGTTATAGGGATTAGGATCAACGCTCATAAAGCTACGAATAGTTCAAAAGCGAAGCGAGACGATTACGATCGAAAAGCGCAAGCGTTTTAAAAACAGTAGGTGAAGTCTGAGTTTTGGTTTCAACCGACTTCAAAAAAGGAGGAGGGTTTCAATTCGACTGTATGTTTTTTTTTTGTATGTTACGTTTTGATTTCGTTTGATAGACCATACTTCAGAGGTGGACCACCTCTCATATAAACTTTATCGAAATTGATTGAGCACTTTTAGAGAAAATCAACAAATAACAATATGTTTTCAGTGTATTTGAAGTCGGTTTTTTTTGTAGAAAAGATATTATTGATTGAGTGAGCGAAGCGAACGAAGATCTTAGTTTCAACTTGGGCGATTTGGCATTTTATGTATGTATGTATGTATGTTTGACTGGCCATAACTTTCGAACCGTTGATCCGTTCTGCATGAAATTTGATAAGTCGAGAGCTTGTACTTGAGAAATTTACTGGTAAGTATATGAGTAAAATCGGATGAAGGGTTATTAAGATATGGGGTTTTTTAAGGAGGTAAAAATAAAATAAGTTACATAAAAAAATCAAGTTACATGTCATATGAAAGGGCTTTGTTTTGACATTCCAAAACAATTTTTACTTTTGTTCTGGGACGCTCGATTTTTGAGATACAACAAAAAAGTTAATTTAACTTTTTTGTTATAATAACCAACGATCCAAGAGCTCCCATCTCTAGGAATTTCGTTGACATCAAGGTTTTTCTACTGGTCGCTCAGTTCCTTTGCTTTTTCTTATTTTTTTTTCTTGAAATAAATTAAGAAGGTACACAGTTCTCATAAAATGGTGACAACGACCAGGTCTGATGAGGGAGCCAAGGTCTGTTCAACGGAACTCTTCAATAAATAGGCCAATAGAGTTGAAACTTGGTTACCATACCAAGTGAGTAGGAGGTAGTCAGAAAAAAGTCCAAACCTAATGTTTGGACTTGCCTCTGACTACCACCTTCTTAAAGTTTTGGTGCATTTGTCGGGTCGCATCACGAGATCTCAGTTCGGGGCGAACCACTAGTTATTTTTTGCTTTCTGTATACAACGTGTTTATTAAGAATTGTAGGGATCCGAAAGCAGGATATTCAACCGGTCATAACGAACAACTTTTGTTCTACGACTTTTAAAATTTCAAAGTTTTTCATTCATGAAATGCCTCTTAAACTTTTATCTAAAATGAATCTAAACGCATCATGAGGCAGCCCTATTTACAGCTGTTCTTTGACCTCTAGTTGTTAACCTTAGATAAAATAGGTAACAGAACTGCCACCAATTACCTAGTAATGTGCCTACCTAATAATGATGTTGCTGTTTTTAAAGATCTTGGTATGTAAAAGAAATATTTTCGCGACTGTAATCCCTAGTCACGGTAAACATTCTCTGAGATCTTTGGTACTAATACCTATTCAGTAACTAGGTACCTACGTGGCTACGTACTCAATATTTAATAGAATATTTATTTTTGTTTAATTACTAGATGTCGTAAACCAATGTTTATGATATTCATAGTTCTTTAAATTGTAACATGTTACTTTACCACCATGGTTCATTGACACGACAAAATTATTCAACTGCAATTTTGGGAAGTGTCTGTCCTATTTAATCTTTGACTAACCTGTCTGTCATTGGTTGCATTTAAAAACGCATATCCAATCAGGACGGCCGACGGCCGCCGATCAGTGTTACCATTTGTGGCAGATTTCTGCCATTTGGCAGATTTTAAATATTTCAAGAAAAATCTTATTAGTTTGAATTTTTAATGAAATAATATTTATAATTTTTTACCGAACTGGAAACTTCTTATTCTTTTTTACCTTTATTGATTTGGTTTCTAAACAACTTCTATCTCGTTTTAGATAACTGCAAACCGTTACAAACGATCAAAAGATAGTAACTGAATCTAATGTAGGTATTTAATTTATTCCGTAGCCACGAAGGAGATGGTATGAAGTCATATTTTTGGTATTTTTATCGTCAAGCTTGGTAGATTTTGACAGATTTTTTGGCAGGTGTGTGGTAGAACCGCCACTTTTGAGATGGTCACCCTGTTTGTGTTTACATGCGTGCGTTGTTGTACATTGTTTTGTTGAGAAAATGTCTTCAAACGTGATAAAATGGTGATTGTTATGTAAAAAGCCGTCGTCAGTCAGTGTGTGTATGAGCAGTGCCTACGAGGTAATGGTTTAGTGTGAATTTTGAAGCCTGTGTCGTGCGAAATCTCGCAAACTTACCAAAATCCAGTTTTATCCAGTGTTATTATAGCCAGTAAATAATGACAAAATCCATAGGAACCAGTAAAAATATCGTGTCAGGGGATTGGCGGCGTACCTACCTACCTACCGAAAGGTAAGTATTTCAAATTATCTCGTAGGTTATCGTTGTTTTTCTCTTTCCTAGATAGAAGCGCGCGTGCGTGTGACCTTGACACGTACACAGACAGGGCTGTTGCAAATTTCTGAGAAAATATTAATTTTACTTTTCTATGGGAATTTCGAAAACGATGTATTCAACCGTTGCACACGTCAAAGTATTCCAGTGCTTGGTCTAAATACACGCTCTTTGTTTCCCTACATAACTTCATCAACACGTTGTATATCGTCAGGCCGGATTTTGTATGGAGACTCGATAAACGATCGACTCAAGTCGATCTATCATCGGGCGTTTTGAGAATTTTCGCGGCTCTATACAAAACCCAGGCTCGCAATACGAAAAACCAAATATCAAAAACGAAAATAAAACTCGGATTCGAGGTACTTACAGGAAACTGAAGGGTACCCGCTACGATTAGTTATGCAGTGTAGCTTATGAATAGCTAATGACCAGACGATCAAACAAGGAGGCGTTATTATTACACCGGAGTTTTACTACGCACGTGTCTCGATTATAATAAAAGATGGACTCGAATAAGAAAGTGACGCTGTCTGGGAGTGGTTTTTGAAATAGAAACAAACAAAATACGAGGGTTCGTAGAAATTCCGTAGCAATGTTTAATGTTTATTTCAGGTACATGGAAGAAGAAGAAAGGCTTTATATTGACCAACACGAAATAGAAACATGGTAATAAAACCAGGTAGGCAGATAACCTAAGCTATGCTCGGCCATTTAGGTCCCATGCTCTGTTTCTGCCGCACCTTGTGGGTCACACCACACAGTGTAACACTGGTATTCTGTATATCGCACAAATTTATATAAACAAAAAAAAAACAAATATAATGTTCTCCCGCTTGTCGCTCCGCAAATGAAGAACCGATGCCTTATTTGCCGTTCTGGTAAATAATTACGTTAACACGCGATACGTGTTCGCAGACCGCGTAAAAACACTTGTTTTCATTATTTTATGGTAATATGTGACAATTTAACAGACGGTTCCTTCGTTTTTTAGAGTTTTTTCAACAAGTGAAAAAGGTTTTTATCAGTCTTTGGATGGCAATATTATTTGAGCTATAACTCGATATATGCATTCGTTGCATGCTTTATTTATTAGGAACAAAAAACAGTTAGAACATAATTATTTTATATAAAACGATGACAGCTGTAGAAGTTAAAAAAAGCCCATTAAATTAGATATTACGCAGGTTTAAGTTTAAGTGTAAGTAGATTATGTAGCACATTAAATGATGTAGCACATACAACGTGTAACATAATACCCCATCAAAGTATTCCAGTGCTTGGTCTAATCACTTGGTATTTGGCCTTATAGGCAAAGTTTGAATACTTCGTTTTCAAAACTCCCATACAAAACTAGAATTAATATTGTCTCAGAAATATGCAACTACCCTGATTATGTGTACGTACCTTGGTACATACGCTATTTGCGTTTACTAATTGGTGTCAGTTCTGTTACCTATTTTATCTACAGTTCACTATTAAAGGTCAAAAAACAGCTATAGAGCTGTGTTAGTTTCATTTTGGAGGAAAGTTAAGAGACATTTCATGAATGAAAAACTTCGAAATATCAAAAGCCTTAGAATTTAAGTTGTTCGCCATGACCCATAGTATACCCTGCTTTCGGGGTTATAGGGGTATTATGTTACACGTTGTAAAATATAGTAGCTCATATAAAATGGTAGCACATATTATTGATTATAGACTGAACAGAACTTGTAAAACAGCTAACTGGTTTATAATAAAAAAAAAACAAAAAAAAACTAATCTAGATTAGAGATCAGATCAATATTTTGTTTAGTTTAGCAATGTCAATATTTAGATTATGAGTGACGGCTAATAGACTTTAATATGCGCTTCTTGAAGGCACGTTTAGTGGACAGCTCCGTCTTCGCAGGCAATAAATAAATCACAGACGATGTATATAATGGGATTCATAAACAGGTGCTAAGTCATACAAATCGATTAATTATTCAAAGAAGAAAAACGAATCACTGCAGGCGAGCACAAATAGAAATCAGTTCAGGAATTGATTTTCAATACGATCGAATATGAATCGTGTCGAGTTGCCAAATAGGGTCCATTGGAAACTACATCAAGAAATGTTCGTGTCAATTGACGGACAAAGGACAACTCGGCTAAGTAATAGCAATGAGCACGATAGCCGACCTTATCACGCAAAAAGCGATCGCTTACCAACAACCTTTAAAGATGGCTCCAGTTGTCCAAGTTCAACTGACATCTGAACGAACTTGAACGCAAGAAAAATGCATTGCCTGACAACCTTTAAGCGTTATTCAAAGAAGCTGTTAATTACCTAAGCAATATCAGAGTGCTCGCGAAATTATTCCATTACAGCCTTATAAAACTTGTCGATGGAACAAAAGAGACGGCCCATTTTAATTAGTATTCATTTTTTATTCATAGTCCTGCCTGACTGATATACAACGCATCTACAGGGTGTTAAAATACCACTCCCGAAAACTTCAGGGGGCTAAAGTACCCATCAATATGAATAACTTTTTCTAAGGAACCAACACTGTGAACGCAAAAAAAAAGCTGTTTCATACATTTTAGCCAGTCAGGTATTTAACTTTTGCATGAAACAGCTGATTTCCTTAGCTCCCTGAAGTTTTCACTAGTGGTATTTCACACCTTGTATATCCTAGGCAATTGAAATTTTAAGGTGTTTTTTGAAAGGACAACTAATAACGGACTTATGAAAATAAATACCATGGTTCATAAACAGGGAAACCCCTGCCATGTCTTAAAATAGTCCCCAAACCACATTAAACCATGGGGCCTTCACTTGCCGTGGTTACAAAGCTTCTTTTATTTCAAACTTTCAACATAAACGAATGACGTCAATGAATGACGTCACGCTACGCAGCTTTATTAATTTCTTTACTTTGGTTTAACGAGATTGTTATGCATTGTTGCGTAACCAATAGGTACTAATAGATCGGTTTATGAACTACGTCATCAGGGTTGGCTACTTGCTAGCAATTCTAAGAACCTTTGACAGTTCTGAGAGCCCTAATCTGAGATTTATTATTTCGTATAAAAGTAGACGCTTATAAAAATCCATTCATGGCATATTCTAGATCAATTGCTAAAGTTACTAAAGTCTATCTAGAATATCTAGAATAGTTTGTGCTTCTACGTATACGTACACACCAATCCTACCCAAAATTTGATTTCGAATTTCTGATAGCCCTGCCAGTAAGCATTTGATTGATGGTGTAAAAAGATCAATCTTCATACTCATCAATCAAGCACAACTTCAAACGAATACCTTCTATCTGTCAATAACTTTTTTTCAAATACAGTTTCTTTTATTTACGAAATAATTAGAATGGTACACACATGGAGGTACTATTACTGGAGGGAGCGATAAGACTTACATCCTTTTTCAACTGTGTATCAAACATTGATCATCTATCTTTGTTCTTCCCATGTAGCCTAGCTACGAGTAAAAGAAAAGAAGATGTAACTTCACTCACTCCATCTCACTCACTCACTGTCTGCGTAAATCGTGGCCGTCAGTTGATGCAATGTTTTGATCTTGTTTTGACGTTTTTGAAAAACTCGCAGCAACATTGCGATGCAGCGAAAGAAATTATGAAAATTTTTAAAGAATTATTATTGTCTAGGCAAAATATATTTGAAAAGGTGAAAGTATGTCTTGTGAAGCTGTGTTTTGTGTATCAAAAACAACAAAAGGAGGAGTTAAAGACCCGGAATTGTCATTTGATACGTAATATTCTTTTTCTATTTTCATGCTAAAAAAATACGTTTTTTCTCCCATAAAGACTGTAGGAATTACATTTTATTAGTACTAGTCATATTTTCCTATGTGAAAATGATGTAAACCCATTAATTATTGCAAAATAAAATGCATTGTTTTAGTCTTCTGTTCTAGAGATGTACTTCCACCGACCAATTTAGCTTTATCGATAATATTTAAGTTTCCGTTTTTTATATGAAATATCTAATGCGGTGGGTCAGACCGGCTGTTCTGTTGTAGTTTCAATTTTTCACACCTTATAGGCGTCTCGCGAGGGATCAATTTTTGTTAAATTTTACATTATTTTTTTAGGTTCTTAAATGCCCAGAATGAAGACGGGAGTGGATAAAAGCTGTTAGGCGTGAAAACTGATAGCCTACAAAATGTTCTTATGCATGGACGAAATGGCCATAAGAAATTGTATCGAGTGGGATGGACATCGCTCTCACGGTTAGGGCAATGTGGGAAACATTATTGACGATGATAGTGTTCCAGTGTCTATAATGGTTTTGGGCTTTCGCAATAAAAGTCAGCAACCAGTTAAAATTAAAAAGTTGGATTCCAATTAAAACGACTTTTTCATCCATTTCTTATTCTATCGATAGGTTAGTCAATGTTGTCCCTTCTCTAGTCACTCACGCGAATACACACAAACTAACAAAAAACGGACACGCCGAAAAACCGTAACACTACGTCTATATGATACTTAGTCTAAGGGTACACAACTTTGAATGGTTTTTTTAAAGATTTCTTTCTCAAAATTTTGGTTACCTTCTTACAATAAAAGAAGGTACATAACCTTATTTGTAAAATGAAAAAGTTCCTCGCGACCAAAGCCTAGACAAGGCACATTTGTAATTTTAAAAACGTATAACTTTCTTTTAAGTCCTCATTAGGAATGATGCTACGTCCCGAGCGCTTACTGAAATGAAAAATCGTATTTATAAGCCTAGAGGTAATAAAAGCTGCACATAGTGCACATTATTCTTACTTGGTCAAGCTTCGACGCTTTCCAAGTCTTCTTTAGTAAGCGAACGTAGAAAGCAACCTGACACTCGTGTTCCTAGGAAACCTATTAATAAATTGGCGCCTGTGTTTATGTACTTACTATTATTTGAGCTGTGGTACCAGGAAAACTGCGTACATTTTTGCGTTTCACAGGGCGTCTACGAGACTCCGAGACACTGAGGAATGCGACGCAGACAACTTGTGTTAATTAATTTGTTTAATTTAAAATATGGACCTGAATTGTAATAAAAAAAACATTTTGTGAAGGTCTCGCCCGGGGAAGTACTACCACGCCTTTTTCTGCCGCTAAGATTCGAAGATTGTGGTTGACGGAGTATTAACGGAAGATTAACAGGCACGTGAGGCTTAACATCTGTACGCCTGAAGTTGATGGACGCAGGGCAGTGCATCGTAAGGCACGTTCCTATTGTGCGTGACTTGCGAGGAAATGCTTTGTTATAGTCGATGGTTATCACTTAACATCAGGTGGGCAATCTGCTTCATCAGCTAGTTGTATAAATAAAAAGAACATAACCTAAGTTCAAAAAATGAGTCAAGTGCCTCAAAGGAGCCTCTTTGAGGCGCACTTAGCCACACTGTTCCAAAAGAAACCAGTCACACGACAAGAAGATCTTTCTTAATAGTTATTTCTTACCAAATTTCATAATACGACTTCGTTAAGTCTTGGAATAGCAAAGCTTTGAAACGTAGGTACAGTTGGTAGGTACTGCTAGTTATCAATCTACACGCTCTAATGCCTGCGGACGCCTTCTTCATTCGTTGAACATAACCGACATTACATCATGAAAAAATCAAAAGGCTTCTCAGAAACATCATAATATGTATGATTCTTATGATTAACGCAAGACTCAACAACCAGTTATCCAGTACCTAACTGGCTGTGCCGTTGCGAATTAAGAAACTATTACAGATATACCATACAACATTACAATGACCAAAACAAAACACTAGTTATCCCGAAATTTGGCAGTTTGGAAAATATTTGGAATGTATTCCTACTGTCGGTACATAGTTTTAGCAAGTGTTGGATGACGTAGATCAAAATATAACCATGAGACAGTTGGTACCTACGAGTACACCTATCGTTTTATTTTATAAGCAAATTACTCACTTAACCAATTTTCAGAACAATCGAATAGGTTCAATGAATCCGGAAAGGCATCACGATTTGATGATACAATTTGTGCTGTATATCGTGGGCAATAAAGATTATGCGAACTGAACGGATGTTTCATGTCCGTCGGCAGCCACAATAACATCTATCAGTTTATTCAATTACGAGATGTCAATGGGACCCTTTGCATGCCAACTACGATTGGCTGATGGACCAGACATGACAGCCCCTCCGCGTATATAAGTTTAACGAGAAATTCAACCTCTATTTTAGTACGCACTTCGCCCGAAGAATATTTAGAAGATGCACAGTCGCGCAGCTTTATTACAAAGTAAGCTTTAGTTATTTTTTTACAGATTTCATTTCCCTGAAATCCATTATTCCGCTGTGCCGCCGATAAGGATAGCTAAAATAAAAGCACTAATAATTTATGCAACCGGCTACAATTAAAATTGGCGCTTATCTGCAAGATGCAATCTAGAATATGTAAACGCATGCAATTCATGACCATATACTAATAAAGATTTTATAATTAAGTAGATCCGATAAAAAGTAGTCGCTGGTCGAGAATATTCTATCTCTGGAGCGCGCCCTGTTTGTAGACTAGACCGGCTATTAAGGGCAGCGAGTTGTTCAATTAATCAATGCAAGCTAAGACAAACATAATGCAGCTCAGCGGTCCGGCCTGTGGGTATGCTCGGGAATAGTGTTGCAGGTGTAATTTCCGAGAATCACTCAATGCAATTTCTTAGAACTAATATTATTCCTGGCCGGCTTTTGTTCCGTAACTAGGCAACTAAGAAATTCTCCGTTATATAATAGTTGCGCGAATGCACGCGTTTTCATAGTGCTTCTGTTATATTTAGTTGATTTAAGTAAATAGGTTTGAGGTATAAGGATACCTCACACCAGACCGGGTGAGGAGTAGTAGGTAGTGACTAAATGCGGTCTTTTGTATGCTCTGTAGAGAGTAAATTTTATTAGTATCGAGGTACATTACTACCCAGTTTGTACAAGACAGTGTTCTAAGGAACATGCGCACGCGCTTTGTTTTCAAAACGACTGTTTCTACTTATTAACACGATACGGAGAAACCGATGGTTTGTAAATAGATCCCTATTCTTAACGCTTCAACAGCCTAGTCATTCGGCACTTGGCACTTCAATACAAGCAAAACATAATAAAATAATTAAGACTATTATAGACTGTAAACACATACCAAAAATACCCGCAAACATACATACCATGTTTTACGATTGCACTAACAAGCTCTGGCTCAAAAACTGTATGCCCATAACTTAATCAGATACATTTTTTGTTCTACAAAGTTTCGAATATGGATGAGTTGATGAGAATTTAAAATGATAATAATCTCCTTAGTAATCCTTATGCAGATGCAATGCATGCATATGCATACACATGCTAATTGATTAAATTTCTTTTGGCTAGGATCTGGCTAATTGTGAAACACCAAGTCATTAATTACGAATCCTAGCTACATAGCAGATTTTTTGTGTAGCGTGTTAATGAATGCTAGCATTGGCAACGGCCACCCAGTTAACGGCCACGACTATTTCAATTTATAACATTTTTTATTGATTTTACGTACATTCATTTAAGAAAATAAAAAGAAACACGTGTATAAATTAATTACTTACAAAGTATATTCACCATAAAAGACGACATGAAATTAATTGACTGTTGAAGCAAGCAAGAAAAGACTGGATAAAGCTAATTTCATAGTACATGATATGTAGACTAGTGGTTCGCCCCGAACAGAGTCCACGGTCAAAGTTTTATCCAATCTTACCAGCACTACGAACTCATTAATACTAAAACAGATGGAAGCCTACGCTATGTTGGTTCTTCACATTTAACTATTTTAGTTCATCTTAATAACTTAAAAGCCTGTATCAAAAAAATGTATGAACAAAGCCCTTTCATTTAACAACCATCATGATATTCATCATCGACAGCCTGATTTCACCCACTCCTGGGTTTAGGCCTCTTTTAGTTTGTGCCATCTACCACGATCCTGTGCCAGTCTAACCCATTTCCGACCTGCGATTTTCGTTATGTCGTCCATCCATCTCGCTGCAGGACGTCCCACGCCTCTGTAACCGGTTCTTGGCCACCATTCGGTTGTCGCCCTACTCCATCTGTCATCACCACATCTTGCAATGGGTCCTGCCCAGCTCCATTTGAGCTCCGTAATCTGATCTCCGACGTCTTTGACCTTTGCTCGTCTTCGGATTTCAGAGTTCGGAACTCGGTCTATTAGCTTAATGCCGAGCATGGTACTCTCCATGGCTCATGATATTGTACTTATAACTTTTTTTTCTTTTGGACCTCAACCCAATATCTAAACAACTGATTTAACCCATATTTAATTAGAAAATCTTGATACAACCTGTCAATTCTAAAAAATGTATGTTATCTTATCAGCCACGATTCTATTGCGCAACAGTTAAGAGCACAGTGAAGCTTGTTTATCCGTCCCTACAACTATTTAATATTCTATAGATGGAGTAAACCGGGGTCAAGTGACCCATAACTCTGATCCGGCATATGGAGGCGCGTGGAAAACACCAATTTACATTTTTCTACGAAACTGTTTGAATTTAAACACCTTTCTTTTGTGGGACCGATTACGATTCATTTGATTCAGTAAGCAGGTTAGCTACATGGAATATGTTACGTTACGGATCCAGACGGATGTGGGTACGTAAAAGATTTGAATTTTCAATCTTTTGTCTTGATGCTGTCGAAATGATGAGCTTCGCGCGAAATGTCGTTACAAAGAGTGTATTCAACGGTTATTTTTTGTGATTGATAGTCGTTTCGTTTCGCATGGCCGGCTCACCCTTAAGGTTAGTTATTAATTTATTAGAGACAGCAAAAGAGGTCTCCATAAAAAGTCATAATTAGGTTTATAACATTCTAGTTATACATTATCTTGATTGCGTTTGAATTAAATAATGATTCAAGGCTAAACATTCCTCGTGAGCTAATAAAGGGACCAATTACGGCACGCCCTGTTTAGGGCATCCTCCTTCGCGATAATTGCCTGCTTAAACCATTTAATTACGTAAAATCCTATAATCAATCATTAAATTCTAGGTTTTTTAGATGCCGTCGTCGTCGCGCAATTTTAATTTATCTGACTACTAGTTTTGCTGCTCACTTTTTTTAGGATTCATGCTCATTATCAACCATAGTTGATCCTGATCCGTTAAGGTTTTTCCTCTCGGTAAAGATCAAGCCTGCACAATGAATTCAACGCATTAACATTACAAAATATGTTGGGCAACATACACAATTTAGTATCCTGAATATTGTGGCTAAATTCTCGTAATACAAGCAGTGCTTCACCGAGGCGCGAAGTCCATGAATGTTAAAATCAGCCTAATACCTAAATTATAACTTTGTAAGCCCTGCGTCGGCGACGTTGGCTTAAAATGAAATCTGTACCATAATTATGATATGTGACCCTACGCCATGTGCCGTAGGGTTGTTCGGGTGTAGGCAAAAAATCAGGTAAACGATCAAATATGAGAGCGCTGACGTGCGTTTTTAGCTGAAAAAATGTCAACAACATATGTTCTGGAACACGTGAGGGGTTTTTGTTGAAACACTTTTTGTTTTTGTTGACTGTAGAATTCGGAAACTTTTTTTGGATCAAGTATTGCTGTTGTTCAAATATTGATCAGCACACATAAGATGTGCTATAAATCCAAGTTATCTTAAAGATATTACGTTAGATTAGGTCCAAAAACAGTTTATTTCACATGATGGAGTGATGGCAGTAGAAAGTTAGCTTAACAATTAAAAAAATCTGAAGATTAAACCACAAAGATCATAATAATAATAGAAATATGAAAGTTGTAAGTGTATAAGTCAATCATGGCGTAATAACTAAACGAAAAAAATTTATGTAGAAATAAATATAAAAACTTACCAATTCACTTCAAGTGGCTCAGCCTCCATCGGCGGTGGCGGAGGTGGCGGCGGCGGTGGCAGAGGCGGTAGCGACTGGACGCTGATTGCCATCGGCGGTGGAGCATCAGGTATATCAGACCTCTCTTGTGCCACCTTAGCATCCGATTTAGCTTTCAAATCAGGCAAGCTCAGCTCAGGTAGACTAAGCTCAGGTAGACTAAGCTCGGGAAACTCCGGTAGTTCGCACTCGGGCACGGATGGAGCGACGGGGGAGGTAACGACGGAAGGAGCGATAGAGCCATCAGTTGTGATGGAGAATTGGACGTCGCCAGCTATGCCTGCCAGGTTGGGCAGGTCCAGGGGCATCTCCAGCTCTGGCACCTGTCGGGAATGGCGATATGAACGACTATGTTGGTACACGTCAAATACAATTGGCTACCTTTGGAGACACATAGATGATGGCATAAAGGTTTCCATGCCATCGGGAAACTTATTGTTGATCATCATGCAGATAACAAATTCTGATCTTTTAGGTATTTGATAAATTTGGCAGCGGCAAGGGCCCTAGTCTCTAATATATTATTATATACATACTAAGGAAATCCCGAGCGACTTAGTAGTGAAACAACTTTCATACAAATTTCAACCCACGTTACATTTCAGGAATTTCTTTCTAAGTTACGAGAATTAGTTAGTTTCTCCCTACTAGATAAGTTGACTCTAAAAATTACAAATCTCGTTGTCTACAAGACAAAGGTTCTTATAGTATTCGATATGAGGTCAGTGCATAAAAGAATTATGTTTTTTTAACAGAACGTTTTAGATGGAGGATATACACGCTGATAGAAAATCCTAACTCAGTTATCACCTAGGCAAGTATATTCCGAAATTAACATAAATTTTGACGCTTATAAATAGCACTTACCATTCCGATACCCGGAGCGTACATATACTCGTCGGTCTCTCGTTTTAGCACATCTCTTTTCATGATAGAAGAAGGTGCATCTTCTAACAGACTTTTACTGATAACTTTGGAGCTGACAGGAGGCACGAAAGCGGGCGTTTTGGACAACGTGCCTAGATATGGGCTCTCGTTCGTATTGAAAACCAAAAGTTCGCTTATACTCTCTACACTGTCGATAACTGCTGTCAAGTTGAAGTCTTTTAATTTCGGAGCTTTATGCTCTACCACTTTGACGTGGAAAAAGTGTAGTTTCTCCTAAAAATAAAACAACACCTTAATTTATTGCATTAAAAGCTTAATGCTTACACGGACAACATAAAGCACAGGGTATTACATACCTGTAAAGATTTTTCATTAGACAGCCCCTGAGTCTTTCCACTCAAAGTTATTGGTTTTGGTTCATGTTTATATCCGTTCAAATCGAATACCGATCGGTAATGTTCATGCTTTATAGACGCTGGGTATTTCGCACTTGAAAATACTTTGATAGCCTTTTGCATACCGGTCAATTTCTCGACCTTGGCTCGCGATGTGTCGATCCTTTCATTGAGTTTGCTTGTTTTTTGCATGTTCTGTTGTATTCTAGTTAATATACGCGAAAATACATCATCTACTATACCGTTGAGATTATCAAGCGTGTCTGCTATCTGGAGAATAGTTTCCTCCGTGCTCAGATCGCTAGCAATAAGGTTCACTTTATAAATACCATCCATAGCTAAAAGCTTTTACGCGTAGATTCTGTAACAAAATTATTTCTTGTTGACTCGCTATTTTATGATAAAACAATTCAAATTTAAAGTTCAGACCATTAGAAAGATGGGTTGAGTATTACAACAAAGTGAGTTTAGATAATTTGATCAAATTACGTTACGACTTCGAAAGTAAGGGCAGTTGTTAAGAAGGTATTTTTTAGTAATCATCTATCTCTTACCTACTTAGCTTCTTAGAATCACCTAAAATAAATTAATAAGGCACAAGAATTATCACTAGACAACACATCCAATTTTAAATGTGTGTAATTTTTTGTCCATTCGTTTTTAGCAATTTGTAAAGCTTTATAGTTCATTATTATTATTATTTACAATTCAGTCACTGATAGTCTTATAACACAAACTCACTAATTTACTAGATTATTGATTCAATTCTTAGTGGATTTTAACGTTGGTGAATTGGCGAGCAACGAATGTAGATTGTCATTGGCCGGGTCAGTGCTCCATGAGAATCGGCAATACGCATCGGGGGACATCATCGGATCCAGTATCGCTGACTCCTCGGCCAGCTGTCCCGCAGAGAGCATGTTGTTGAGGTGTTTGTTGATGACGGCGTCGCCGGGACTCACGTACCCGCTCGACGCAGCCGGCTTCGATGGCACATTGTTCTGTATAGGCTGTTTATGACTAGGCAAGGATTGCAACTGGATGTAGCTGCTTTCGGCGCCGTGCTTAGCCGGCGGTGGCAAGGTTGGCATTATCGGTAAGCTCTCTGGCCCTAATATTTTAGCGGGCGAAGACTTGTGGTTGGGGAAATTGAGCATCGATCTTGCTTGAGCGTCTTCGGGGCGCACATATCCTGACGGGGGCGGAGGGTTTCTCTGAAGACTAGGCGGCGAAACGCCGGTTGTGAAAATTGGCGGCGACAATGCGGCCATGACGTAGCTCGAGCTCGACGACTGTGGCGGCATCATTGGCGGTGGATTCTTTACAGGGGTCGGAGCCGACTGCACGTACCCTGTAGCGGGGTTAACGACAGGTTGCTGCACATAGCCACTTGCAGGATTCTTATTGAAATCTTCATTACTAATGTAAGGAGAACTTCCGTGGGATACTGTGTCGGAGCTCGAGCAATCCTCTTCGTCTCTCGGAGCGTCGCTTCCATCGACTCTGACGGGTTCGATCTCCAAACGCAACGACGAGTCTGAACCGTCGTCTGACGTGGACGCCTGCCGATCGACCGGGCCGCGTGATACTTCCGACAATACTGTACTGTCCGTGTGGTCGCTAGCACCACAGTTGGCACTCTCATCTTTCTGTTTGGTATCTGTGGAGACCGTAGTTCTGCTGTTAGGCAGCAATAACATTTCATCAGATGGTGGTTTTTCATCTTTGCTGGCTGGATTCCAGCCACCGAAAGCATATTTTGATGTGTCTTTTTCAGGGATACCTAAACCATTTGGTAGGACTGGTTTTATGTCCTCCATTTTACGATATTTTTTGTAAAATTTGATTGATCCATACATAATAGCCACAAGGGCAAAAACTGCCATGAGGATGAAAGTCATTGTAATGCCTTCTCTACTTCTGCATGCTAGTTGACTAGAGTCACTCCATTCTCCAGGAAATTCCAAGAAGCTACTGTGATGAGGTAAGTTTACTTCCATTGAATCTGCCAAGACACCATGATATGGATCTTCATCATAGTTAACGGCTCTGATTCTGTATTTTTCTACTGCTACGCCTCCTGCACAGTTGACAAGTGAGTAAGACAAATTGGTTGTATTGAATATTTCCTCCTCTTGGTCATCCCTGACCCTTGATATTTGATATGTATCAACAGTTCCTCCAGGCTTTTCAGGTTTTTCCCACCTTATCTTATCTGGGTTATTGTTTATTATTGGTGGTTTTAATTTACTAGGGGGACCAATCCTGGTCCTAATAAAAATGCCATTTGATGGACTCCTTTGAGAACAGCTTCGGATTGCTGAATTGCAAGCCGCAACAGACCATGAATAATTAGAGAATCCGTCAAGTCCTTTCAGTTTGAAGCTCCTCCTTACCAAATCTTTGTCACTATCAGGCACTGGATCAAAATCATACTTTTCAGTGTAGTTGTAAATGACATATTTGCCTATAACTCCATTTTTGTCTTGTGGAGGATCCCATGATATAATAACAGAGTCACTTTCAACTGCAGTAATTCTTACATTTCTTGGACTCGTTGGGGTGTCTTCAGTGGTAGTTACTCCGGTAGAAGCATTTTCAATTCTTTTTGAGCCATAAGTAGTGTTGAGAGCTAACCAAAACTGATAAGTTCGATATGGTTTCAGATCAGTGATGTTTACTGCCATCTGTTTTGGGTTTGTAATGTTGACAGTAGAGTTTTCAAATGATGAATCACACACATTACTAGTGTTTTTTACTGGGCAATAAGAAATGCTATAGCCAGTAATAATGCCTTCTTGCAATGTACAGGCCATGGTCCATGTTATAGTAACATATGACTTCCCAGGAACACCATGATCTAGTTTGACTGGAAAACCATACATTGGAATCCCATCTTTTGAAATATCACAAGTGGCCCAAACCATTCCACTAGTTTTAACTCCATTATTGGCAGAAATAGCAAACTGGTATCTATTCTCTCTTGGCAAATCAATAACATGGTTGGTTTTATTTGGCTCCAAAATAGTAAAATTCATTCGACCAGCACATATTTTAGTAGTATTATGTTGA
The DNA here is from genome assembly GCA_932294275.1 of Chloroclysta siterata. NCBI lineage: Eukaryota > Metazoa > Arthropoda > Insecta > Lepidoptera > Geometridae > Chloroclysta > Chloroclysta siterata. The sequence goes on along the minus strand of OW028603.1, from coordinate 13,769,509 downwards.
CACCAAAAGACAGTGTAGTTATCAATGTTGTTTAAGCCCATCCATGATAATTTGTAAGTGCCATTTTCATAAGCTAGCTTTGTAAATGATGATACTTTTAAAGCCACAGTATCAGTGTTAGGTGGAATATAAAGATGGCTTTTGTTAAGTGATGATCCATTATCATTAGTCGACCAAATATCAACATTTATGGCTCCAAGAGATGCATCTTCAAGAACAACATAACTCAAACTCTTCTTATTATCAGCCAATAGTGTTTTAGGATTCCCTGCTCCTTCATGAGCAACAACTTTGTAAGTGAAGTTAGCTCCAGCTTCTTCATACTCTTCTAATTGTTTCCAGTAAACATATATTCGCCTTGTGGTCTCAAACGAATTTTGATCAAACGCTCCCACTACTGTATCTGGTGGTCTGTTAGGCCTTTCACTGGCTGTGTAAAATACTAGGTATGTAAAATCAGACCAAAACTCTTCTTTGAGAGCTTCTTTTGTTCTAATGTATATCCTTACTTCATATTGCATATGAGCATAGGGCAAATCAGACAGTAGGAACTTGTATGTTTTGTTCTTGGCTGGCAGTCTAGATGTATCTACTTTACGGAAATAAGATGTATTATCAATCTTAGCAATTTGATATTCTATTCTATGATCAACTCCATGGGGCAAAAAATCAACCATATTGTTAGGAATACTCCATTGAAGGAACACACTATGGGTACCATTTCCTAAAACTTTTAAATGACTTGGTGGGTCCGGCTTTACAATTGAAAAGTGATCTATAGTGAAATTTTGCTCATTACAGCCGAAAAAATTGCACAATTTCAAATAGAAGATAAACTGTTTGTCTTGCTGTCTGTATCGAGGTTGACCACTGGTGTTCCAAGAGCAATGCCTGAATCTGCCACTTTTAGTATCATTGCAGACATCCAAAGAATTGCCCTCAGTCAATAAAGTTAATGAGTAGTTTGTGACACTGTAACCCTCAGGGTTTAGCCAGGTGCAGTTTAAAATTTCAAGATTTTGCGATTTGCAGGTAAAATCTGTGACATTCATTGGTGAGGAGTCAATGAGGACACGAGTGGGGCAAACCTTGTTGGTAACTTTGTTACGGCAATAATAGGCATAGACTCCTTTTTTATGATGCTCCATTGATAGTCTTCTAGTTGTTGTATTCAGCTTTTCTGACGAGACTGGGTTCCCACCGATGGCAAATTCGAGGTCGTCGGCCGAGTACCTATCATCCTGACAAAATATCTCCAGCGGCAAACCATGCAGCACCTTTATGACTCCCTCAGGGTGAATAGCCAACGAAAAGTTATCGATCCCTTGACACCTCGAAAAAATGCATGGTAAAGTTATCAGCCACTGTATTGTGATGCACCAAAACCACAGACCGAACTGAGGACCACTTCGCAAACTGCACTTCCTAATTCGAGTGTAATTTGCCATAGCTGAGAAAACTAAATATCACTCCATTACGAAATGATCACAAGTCCACCTTTGAACGAGTCGAATTTAACATTCCTTATTGTTTTTTTAGAACACCGAGTAAATGGCGCACCAATGGTCCCGACACGATGACACACAACACACTGACTGAACACGATCGCAGGGTGCACTGCACATTTATCTAACTACGCCACTTTTTCTAATGTATCTAGAACTTGTTAACAAAACCAACGACTAGACCGATAAGTTATCCCGGGGAATGTGTTATTAGAGGAGATTTGTATTTCGATGTACACAATTACGCACGGCTTGTACTTACAGCAAGAAAAACTGAAGAAATTCCAAGAAACGCCAACTTCACACTACTCCTGCCTGTACGTACCTTCTGCTGAGTGAAGGGATGGGAAAACGCAATCGAGAGACAATTTATCGATTCCAACACTAATTCAATCTCCTAAAATTATCATCCTGTGGTAGGTTCCAGCAAATCTTACAGCAATTTTGTTTACATAAATCATTACAAATTTTGCAATTTGGTTCAGAAACATCGGTATCAGCGTATATGTATAGATAGGAAGGGTATAGATAGCATTTCGTATTCTGGGCACTTAGAGCTAATTTCACCATACTCTGTTAGTTGCTAATCAAGGATTAACAGGCCGTTAAATCTAACCTTAGATGTCAAACGCGTACATTTTGACATATTTAGGGCCGGTTTAACCATGCTCTGTTAGATTAACAAAGGATTAAACGGCCGTTAAAGGTGACAAAATGTACGCGTTTGACATCTAAGGTTAGATTTAACGGCCTGTTAATCCTTGATTAGTAACTAACAGAGCATGGTGAAACTGGGCCTTAACCACCCTTTAATCCTTTGTTAATCTAACAGAGCATGGTGAAATCAGGCCTTAAGTGCGCAGTGCCAGTGCTCCTAAACGGAAAATGAAAACATTGTGAGGAAACCAGTACCCCAAGTATGAGAATTGCTTACCATATTTGGTTTTTCGTTTTACGTTTTTGTCCCGTGTTCATTGCGGGTTTTGTATGAAAACGCGATAGAGATACCGATATGGAACTTTACAAAACCCGCAATGAGCACGGAGCAAAAACGATTCGTTTTTGTTCCGTGTTCATTGCGGGTTTTGTATGAAGACGCGATAGGGATACCGATATGGAACTTTATGTTCTACTTCTAATTTTCATCATACTTGCAACATAAAAGTTGATTGAAACGAAAAACCAAATATGGTAAGCAAAACTCATACTAAGGATACTGTTAGTATTCTAACACGGGCGATAGGCAACCCATCACGTATGGAATACCAACTAGTACAAAATGTGGGCACATTTTGTAATGTGTGCCAAATGTAATGTTTGGACGTACCTCTGACTACTCCCCATAGACGTCCTCAACGTACCTGGAATTCGTACTTGGTACTAAGAGATCTAAGGAGATATCTACCGTGGCTGGGGATCAATGTCATGAAGCAGTTTCAGTTTTTCACAAAAACTGCATTCGATACGCAGAGTTTTGAAAACCATATCGATTTATCTAATTTAATCGATAATTTTAAGTAGGGCACCTCACTTTGAAGCTAACACTGACAGATGCCAAACTATGCAACCTCCTACTTTGCCCTTTTTAGATGAAAAACCTTGTACTGATGAAATTAATCTTTATTATTTTTCATCCACGGTAGTCAGTTAAAAACAAAAGACAAAAATTAAATACATAAATAGCAACAAAAAAAAATAACAACGTAGTACGGTAGATTAGGTAGTATGTTCATAGGACTTTAGCCAAACATCTAGTCAAAATAAAAATAGCATTTGTTCTGCATTTCTGCATAGTGATGTGCAATTTAAAATCTGTTTTTTTAAATTAAACTGATTTAAATTATAAATTATCTTATTAAGTACCTACTTATGTTAGACAAGGTCTTAAGGCTATAAACTTTGGCCTGCCATTACTGAATATAGGTCTCCCTTACCATATGCAATCTATTCAAATTCAAATTCAATTTATTAATAACTGTAAAACATTACGGACCGCGTCGATTGCGATAAACTAGCTAAGTTAAAACTATGAACATATATTCAATTATAGAAATCTTTAAAATAAAATAATTACACAATCAGCATTAATAAAATTCAAAACAATAAATAATAAAATCAATGAAAATCTACAAGTAAAATTAAAATTAGAACGTACCTATAAAAATAAAAGATTTAAGAAAGTATTGCACAAAATCGATACCTATATTATTAAGGGACAATACTAATTACCTACCTATTTACATCTCTAGGGTCTCACAGAAACTCAAACATGTTTCCTCAATGACTTTCCATTCATCCGCAAACACCTCAATCTGAGGATGCATGGTGTTAAGTCGTTCAGTTTGCGTTGCAAATCGGTGATTGCTGACATGACACTGTGCGCGCTCAAGTGACTGCAAATAGAGGCACTCTTTCAGAGCGGAAACTTGCCTAATGGTCATGGCCTGGCCTGAATGGAGTCTAGATCATGTTGCAGTGCTTCACAGTCATGCAATGATTTAATCTCCAGGAAGATCTTTACCTCGTCTGCATATAGGTATTAGGCAATTTGATGTGGTCAGACACTTAGCTAAATCGTCAATCACTATGGAAAAGAGTAAGGGGCCCAACGATGATCCCTGACTCACGCCCGATCTAGTGTTTTAAGATGGTGAATCGTAACAGCCCAGCCTTACAAATTGTTTACGATCGCTTAGATAGTCAGCAAAGAACCTTAAAAGTTTAGGGGCAAATCCATAGTGGTCTAATTATGCCAAAAGTACGTCATTGTCTACTTTATCAAATGCTTTTTGAAAATCAAGATAAACTACATCTACTTGGGTGTTAGTATCAATATTTTGGGATACATAAATCTACCAAAGTAAGCAAGTTAGTATTAACAGACCTACCTTTCCTAAATGCATGTTGGGTATCGCTGATATACGGTGTTATTTGTTTGGAAATCCCACTATGTAAAATACTTTCGAATAGTTTTCCGAACGCTGACAAAATAGCAATAGGCCTATAGTATTCAACAAAGGTTTTATCACCGGATTTTAGGATTGGTGTTACTCTCGACAGTTTCGGTTTTGTTGGGTAGATTCTTGTGCTGAGGGATAGGTTAAATATATGTGTCAAAGGCTTGACTAGCTGTCTTTTGAAAGCTTTAATTATATATGGTGGAACGTTATCTGGGCCTGTAGATGTTTTATATTTGAGCTTATCTATATGATGCTCCACTTCTTCTTCCCTAATTGTGGCTCGTTTTTATTTTCTTCACACTGAGTATCGGTTTTTGAGTCAGGAATACACTACTAAAGTAAATTGAGTAGGCTTTAGCGGCCTCTGGACCACTGTAGTTGCACCCATTATGGGTAACAGTAAGCTCACATCCACCCTTAGTTTTTAGATTTGCAATATGCCTCCAAAACGGATGTGGATTCACTGATAGTTCGGCTTGTATGTTAACTATATATTTGCCGTGGGCTGTTGATATATTCCATTTAATAAACGACCTTATCGCTGTGAAAAAACTGTACATAAATGGGTCATTTGATGTTTTCCAAATTTTGTGTAGGCATGCTTTTAATCTAAGAACCGAAATAATGTCACCAGTATACCAGTACCCCAAGTATGAGTTTTGCTTACCATATTTGGTTTTTCGTTTTACGTTTTTGTTCCGTGTTCATTGCGGGTTTTGTATGAAGACGCGATAGGGATACCGATATGGAACTTTACAAAACCCGCAATGAACACGGAACAAAAACGTAAAACGAAAAACCAAATATGGTAAGCAAAACTCATACTTGGGGTACAGGTCGGATATCGTCTGGTTTTATGTCGGCGAATCTTTTTTGGTAAAGCTGCTGTATAAAAGTGCATACAAGGAGTCTATTGCAAAACTGGAGGACGTCTCACGGTGGTCCATTATCACGACCCAATTAGCATAATAATTTATATTAGACTATCAGATAAATCGCATCAGTGCTGCGTTGAGTCGCAGAGACAACGTGCCACCTACACTAAGCGTAGTACAAAAAAAGTCACTTTCACGAGTACTCCAAAAAATATAAAAAGTACAGGGTAAAAAGTTTTCTTTCAAAAATAAACCAGTAGGTACATATCGCGAATCGTGATATTACTGATTGTGTGATAGATAACTTGTTACTTGTATTGGACTCCTGTGTCCGTATTTAGACTCTAAAGGGGTCTACTAAGTGTGAGGGGTGATTTTTAATGTGTGACACTCTCATTGGCAAACATCGATGATTGTAATGAACCGTTCGCATCCCTATAGGCAGTTATAGATGACAGATGTCAAAACTTTATTTATTTATTTATGTTTTATTTCACTGAGCGTTCACTACGTTGTTTTGGTTGAATTGCTGATAAAATATTGGATTTTGACAAATTAAATTAACTATAACATATTATTTTAGATTCCAACAAAGTTCCTATGTAATTTTAAATATGTGAATAGCACGCTATACCTACAATGGAAGGTATGAAAGAGCAAATCCTAGGCTATACTACAAAAGAAGCCCTGGTAAAATTACGTGATGGAATAAGCGTTGAAATACAGGCACATCAAGCAAGAAATCCTACCGGGTAAGTTTTTTTTAATGCTACTTTTTTTATGTTAAGTGGAACCATCATCTATAATTATATCATTGCCTCGCAAGATACGCCGATAAGAACGCCCATGTCCTACGTTACTATTACGTTACTAACTCATAATGAAGCTAATATATTTTATAAAATATTCAATAATAACTTACAAGGTACCTTTTTGTTACAGACACCAAATCATCCGAGATATCATATCATTTTCCTCTGAGAAAGTACTTCTATCTGGTGTAGCATATACAATAACACTTGTATACATAATCTGTTTAATATTGACATATTTCCTTGGAGAATCTTTGCAAGCTCATGCATATCTTCTTTGGGAAGCCCTTTTCCTGTTTATAATACTGGTTATAAACTTTCTGGTTGCTTTCAATGAGGAATATTTGTATCGGAATGAGATACCCCATAGAGTAAGGAAAGTTTTAGGTGAGTTAATTAAGAGAACTACTTGCTTTTAACTCTATATATTTTTAGGGTACTGTACCCAAAGTGTAAAATGGGACCCTATTACTAACTCGCATTTGGCCAGTTTTTTTGTTCCAATTTTATCTGCGATCAGTCTTCAAGACTACGTGTAGGTTTGTGGTGGGTTGTTAGTCTATTAGAAGCTGCACTCCAGCGCATGCTTCTTCTTTTCTTCAGCATCATATCAACTCATTCAGTTCCATGATGTGCTATCTGCGTAATCACTTAGGGTAGTGATAAAATGATTTATTGATAATGGACAAGCAGCTGTTGCTTCTCAGTCTATAATAGCAGTGTTGGAATTGTCTTTTATTATTCGTTGTTATTATATGAAAGGTATTTGTATCAATTCTGTTGTTGTTAATAATGCAATTTTATTACAAGTAAATTCAAAATGAATTTCCAGTTTCTGTGTATCATATGTGCCTGACCAATATGTTAGTATCTTTAGCCCATAACCACAACTGTATGACCAAATCTAACATTTTTGTGAAAGAAAAAAATAAATAACTTTTTATTTTTGTCATATGCCACACTTAAAATTCCTTTTATTATGTTCAAAGAAACACCGTATTTTGGTAAATCGGTTTATTGAGCTTTGGAGCAGACACAATGTAAAATCACAAGTGAAATGTCTACCCACTACTTAGCCAATCTTATTATTTTAATAAAGTTGAGAAGTACCCACATTACATACACAACATACCTTTTCCCCAAGTATGTTTATACTATAAATAAATACACAACCAAAAATACTAACAAAACTCAAACTAATAACACTGCTAACTTATTTTATATTTTTAACATAATCTATTAAAAACATAAGTAACTGATTAACTCTTATTTATCTAATACATAAATTTACAATCACGAACCGGTCTAGTGTAAGGAGTATTTCCATGGATGGTTGCTTTAGGTTTAGCTTTACCTCCTGAAAACCCAGGCTCTGGCTCTTTAGGTATACCTAGCATTTCAGCCCATTTATCTTGACTTGGTATTTCAATAATTTGGTCACTACTCTGACTATAAGGAACATCTTGCATATCCAGATCCTCTAATTCCCCAGGAATTGGTTCTATTGTTCCCCTTTTCTCATTGCTTTCCAATTCTTCGCTCTCTGACTCTGTCGTCTGTTTTTTAAATAACTGGTCTATATGTCTATTTATTAGGGTTCCGTCTCCAGTTTCAACTCGATAACTGGACGGACCTTCCTTATCAACTACTGTACCTGGTAACCAACGTGGTCCATTGCTAAAATTCCTATACATGACGTTTTGTCCTATGTCTGTCTGTCTGTTTTTCTTTTGATTGTTTCGTATAATTTGGTCTTCCTTATTTTTACGTTGTTGATCATGTGGATTAATTGTATCTAGTAATGTGCGCACACGTCTGTTGAACAAGAGTTCAGCTGGACTCTTGTTGGTAGCTGCACATGGTGTCGCTCGTAGACCTAAGAGCATGTTTGGTATCTTAATATCCCAGGACATGCCGTCCATTTTACGAAGTTTGTCTTTGACCGTTTGTACCATGCGTTCGGCCAATCCATTTGTAGATGGATGGAATGGTGCAGACCTCACATGTTTGACTTTATTCGCTTCTAAAAATTCTTTCATCTCAGAAGAAACAAAAGACGTGCCATTATCGGAAACCAAGGTCTCACACAATCCGTGTATAGCAAAAATCATTCTAAGATACCGAATCACCGTAGATGAAGTCATATTATTGACAATAAACACTTCAGGCCACTTAGAATATGCATCGACAATAATCAAAAATATTTTATTTTGATATGGCCCTGCAAAATCAATGTTTAGTCTAGACCAAGGTTTCGCAGGCGTGACCCATTCATAACTGGTTCTAGGAGGCATGTGTCGATTTTCTAAACATTTATTGCAGCTTTTTACTAACGTTTCAATGTCATCGCTTAACTGTGGCCACCAGACATAGCTTCTGGCCAGTGCTTTTGTTTGAACGATACCACTGTGTGCTTTGTGTAAAGCGCGCAATACAACTTCTCGCAATGAAGGCGGCACCACTACGCGACATCCTAGGAGTATGCAATCCTCATGTAACGACAGTTCAGTACGATGCAACCAGTATGGACGTAGCTGTTCGTCTGACTCCTTGGCTGGCCAGCCGCATAAAATGTGATGGCTTATCCGATTAAGGATTTTATCACGCTTAGTAGCGATTGCTATTTTCTCTACATCAATCGGAAAGTCATCAGGAGCTTCGGCCATGAGCAATATGTCACAGAGCTGTGGTTCTGGCTGCTCTGGAACAGGCTGCGGCCAGCGGCTCAACCCATCCGCATGGCCTATCTGTGGCCCTGGCTTGTAGGTTATGTCATAACTGTAAGATGTAAGTACTAAAGCCATTCTAGTTAGCCGCGGAGACAACACATTAGGTATAGGTCTAGTCGGACCAAATATACCTAATAAAGGTTTATGATCAGTAACTATCATGAAAGATCTGCCCATCAGGTAATTGTGAAACTTACTTACTCCAAATAGGATGGCAGTTGCTTCTTTGTCAAGCTGAGAGTATCGTCGCTCGTGTGTGTGTAGTGTCCTCGAGCCCATAGCTATAGGACGCTCTTGTCCATCGTCCATGACATGAGACAGGACGGCTCCGGCTCCGTACTCTGAACTATCGCAGGTGAGAACCAGCGGCTTTTTCAGGTCGTAGTGTACGAGAGTCAGATCAGATGACAATAAACGCTTAGCAGTATCGAAACTACTTTGTTCTCGATCAGTCCACAACCAATCTTGCGATTTGTCGAGCAATCTATGTAGAGGCTCCAGTATGGTAGCTTTATGATGTACGAATCTTTCGTAAAAGTTGTATAAGCCAAGAAACGCTTGTAGCTGTTGGACATTTTTAGGTTCCGGGGTGTTTATTATCGACTCCACTTTACTCGGCGCCGGATGAATGCCGTCGGCGTCGATAACGAAACCTAAAAATTCCACTCGCTCCTTAGCAAACTTACATTTTTTTCCGTTGAGGCGCAAACCTGCCTTCTCAATTCGCTTCAGAACTGTATCTAGGCGCTGCGTCATCTCCGACATGGTGCGGCCGCTGATGATGACGTCATCGATCAGCACGGCGACGCCAGGCACTCCAGCCAGCAGCGCCGTCATTAGTCGCTGGAAGATGCCAGGGCACGCCTTCACGCTAATCTGTGTACAGTATAAAGGCCCTTGCATGTGTTTAGTGTTAAAAGTCGCGCTGTAGCGTCCGTAACTACCACTTGAGTGTATGCCCTATCGAGATCTAATGTCGTGTAAAATTTACCCCCAGAAATCGTTGCGAAGACCTCACTAGCCGTAGGCATAGGATATGTGTCAGACTCTGTAGCTTGATTTACCGTGCTGCGGTAGTCTCCACAGAGACGAATCGCACCTGTCTTTTTTATAATCGGCACTACCGGAGTAGCCCAATCAGAAAATGCTACAGGCCGTAGAACTTTTTCCTCTACTAAACGGTCTATCTCTTTTTCAACCCTATCTTTAATAGCGTACGGTACCGGTCGCGCTTTCAAAAACTTGGGTACTGCATTCGGTTTCAACTGGATCGTAACAGGGTCGCCCTGGTATGTACCAAGTTCGTTTTTGAAAACCTCCCCGTACTTACCCAATAATAATTCAGTTGAGCTCATGTCATCATCGATTACCTTATTCACATACACAGAAATTTGAAGTGCCTCAAACCAATCGCGCCCTATCAAATTAGGTCCTGAGCCCCTAGCTACCACTACATTAAGTTGACGCTTAATGTCCTTATAATGCACCGACACTGTAGCTTGTCCGAGCACCGACACCGTCGAGTCAGTCCAGGTGCGCAGACGAGTGATGAGCGGGCGCGGCGCGGCGCGCGGCTGCAGGCGCGCCCAAGTGCGCTCGTTGACGAGCGAGTAGGCGGCGCCCGAGTCCACCTCCATGACGACCTGCACGCCGTCCAGCGCCACGCGCAGCTGCAAGGCGGGCACGCGCGTGCGAGTTCCCTCTACCTTGTAGATCCCGTTCAATTGCGAATCGGACTCGTCGTCGTCGGCGGCGTAGTTTACTTTTCCAGAACTACCACTTTTTTTTTTAGCAGTGCAAATCTTCTCGATGTGTCCTTTTTTCTTGCAGTAGTGGCATACCGCATTTATAAAGCGGCATTCGCCACCATGACGGTCTCCGCATCGATAGCAAAGACGGATGTTCGGTTTGGCTTTGATCGCGTTCACATCCATCGGTTCCGCAGCGAGCGGCGAGCTGGTGGCGGAGGCCTGCGACGACGTCGTCGCGTAGCCCGCAGGCTGCATCATCCTCGCGTCCTTGCCCGCGCTCTCGGCAGATATCATGGCGTCCACGACGTCCTGATACTTCAGATTGTCTTTTTTTAGCAAATCGTACTGCAACTTTCGATCGAACATTCCGCACACTAATCTGTCCCGCAACATGCGCTCGAGCTCCGAAAAATTACAGTCTGTACTTATTTTCCTTAGTTGAGCGATGTATTCCGATGCCGTTTCATCTTTGGTTTGATTGCGTTGATAGAATTTGTACGACACAGATATTTCGTTTGGCTTCGGACTGTAATGTTTGGTTAGAATTTGTATCACTTCTATGAAAGTCACTTCGGTTGATTTCTTCGGAGTGATAAGCGCAAGTAGAGTATCAAATGTTTGAGCACCACAAATAGTAAAAAAGTTAGCCTTCCTCACTGAATCATCGATGATTCCACTTGCTTCAAAACAATAACTGAGTCGAACTATGTAGCTGTCCCAATTGTCTGTTTTTACGTTGAATTCATGAAATCTCACTAATTTACGCTCCATTGTTTATGTTTTATCCAAGTCGCCACTATTATGTTCAAAGAAACACCGTATTTTGGTAAATCGGTTTATTGAGCTTTGGAGCAGACACAATGTAAAATCACAAGTGAAATGTCTACCCACTACTTAGCCAATCTTATTATTTTAATAAAGTTGAGAAGTACCCACATTACATACACAACACCTTTAGAAGCAGATTTACAGGTTCAATCAACCTCTATTATATAAATAACATTAGAACTAATAAACACATAAACTAAGACTAACAGAATTTTCTATAAAAGAAAATGAAATGTCTAGTCACCAAAAAAATATCTATTTTTAAAAATTGTTTGCCTAATATATTATCATGTTTTGTTGACATAACATGTCTGGGAAGCACGTTAAAATTGGCAAGCATTCAATTATTTTTTTCATTCCAGAGACGTTGAACAAATCTATTAAGAACTCGAAATGGAAGGAGGAACACTATCCACACTTATGTGCTCCATTTTCACCTTGTGTGATTTTGCAGTGGACTTATAGAGATGGTAAATTGATCAAAAAGTCATTGTAATATACAGTCCTCACGACTCAGTTGGTAGTTGCTCTGCATACTGAGTTGGATGACCACAAATAAATTTTGTGAGATAAACATAGATGTTTGTTCTCTCCCTGGATGTAATAAGCATGTATTTGATCCCTAGCCCTACCAAGAACAAATGAATGATGTGTCATGAACATAGATGTTTGTTCTCGGTCTGGGTGTTGACCACAAGTGGCACTTAGGGCTCGTACACAAAACTGCGATGCGACGTCGCATCGCAAAAATCTGCGAGCTCGTTGTGGACTTTCCCGTGGAAGTTCCTGCGATGCGACGTCATATCGCATCGCATCGCAGTTTTGTGTACGAGCCCTTACATCTGATCGCTTCCGTCAGCGCTTCCGAGCGCTCTAGCAGTTAGTTTTTAAGGCTACTAATTAAAGGTCATAGCATCTCGGAATGTGATCTTCACCGTATCGCCTTTCGTCTCGCCGCCGGCCGTCACCTAATGTAACCAAAGCGGAGCAGCAGCTCCGGAAGTCGACTCGGCTACGGCTAGGCGACGCCGAGCTTACGGCTCGCTACCGCGCTGGTTGACGGCTAGGCGGCACCAGTTTAATCAGATTGAACTCGAAGGTGAAGTGTAGCGAAGAGACAAGGTCGGGTACGGAGAGTCGCAAGCGCGGGGACTGTAAGTTAAACACGCACCGCACTGACGGTTCGTAAGCTTTTCCCGAGGCGAAGCGATTACGTTACGATTCCGATTAGTATGTGTTGTAGTAGGAGTTTCATACAAAGAATAGTGAAGGGCTCGAGTGCCTGGAGTTGATACGGTGACGATCCCTTACCGAGTTGATATGTGTGCTACGACCTTAAATCTCCGTCACCGGTAGCCACTTCATCTGTTTTGTTCCTTGTCTTTGGTTATAATATGAATATTTAAACTTTACAGCTACAATAGTAAACCTGCCATGGGCATTACTAGTGGAGGGCGACGTGGTTGTGCTCCGACCGGGACAGGACGTGCCTGGCCACTGCAAGGGCCTGCTAGACAATGACCCCGAGCTGTTCGCGGGACAAACCTTCCAGCCTACTTCTCAGGTAATAGACAAGTCTGAAAACTACAGCTGCACCGTGTTATTGGGCTAGATTTGCCACACAACACTATCTAGCCCCATTTAGTTTGGGGTTACATAGTGCTGTGTGGAAAGCTTATAGGAACCAGATAGCTGATATAAAATTTATATATTTGTTCTCTGTCTGAGTATTATTTTATACATGTTAAAATAACACCCCGTCCGAGAACAAACATCTATGTTCAGCACAAAATGTTAGTTCTCAGTAGGGGTCGAACCCAAAGCCTACAGCGCAGAAAGCAGAGTTACTACCAACTGAGCTGTGAGGGCTGTCTGAAGGTTGGGTACGGCATGAAGCTGAGAGGGAGATATTTTTGCAATGCACACTTGTGTGTCAGTGTGGGTCCTAGGTTCTCTGTGTAGGTTTTACCTAACTGCTCTCAGTTTATATTGTTTTTTGTAGTACCTAAGTTTGTGGGTCAAATAAATTTGTTTTCCTTCTTCTTTTTTTTATAGTAGCTCGTCTTTCAAATAATTAAGTAGTTTTCAAGTACTTTGATGTGTGCAAAATTTGAATATGGACTTCATTTTCGAAATTCCCATACGGAAGAAAAATTAATATTGTCTCAGAAATATGCAACAACCCTGATAATGTGTAAGTGACCTTAGTACAATTAACAATATACAGGTTGTTTTTTTGAGAAGGACCAAGGCCAAGTCCGAAACTACGCGAGTTAGAGAAAAGTCGTGAAAGGAGTCAAACAATAAGCATATTTAGTTTTGTTTTTAATATTTTTCTTTTGTCAGGAATCGATCCGAATGTTTTTCAAAAAAAAAAGACAGCCTGTATTATTTAAACAATGGATTTTGTTGCTGATAAGGATCAATCTTTGCAAAGAAATGTATTACTAAAAATTAAAGCTTACCTATTTCCTAATGTAAAGATGTAAACAATTTACTTTTTCAGTACAAAGATAGCTTCAGTACGCCGCGCGTTCGCGCTCCCCACCAGAACAAAGCCTACCGAATGTGTGAGACGCCGTACCTGAAGAATCTGAAGCTGGCGTTAGAAAAAGCTACGTCACGACCCGTCACCGTGTTTGACAAGCAGAGGTATCTGGTACGTCAAAATTATAGAAGTTAGGGCCGGTTTCCACCGCGAGCGGAGCGGACTCATTAAGGACTTCGTTTAACTCGCAAGAATAAACTGCATACTTGTATTTCCACCAACAAATAGTCGAGCAATTTGCAATTTTCTTCTTGCGAGTTAAACGGATTCCTTAATGGGTCCGCTCCGCTCGCGGTGGAAACCGGCCTTAAGAGTGCACCAAAAGTGTATTATGTGATATCCTGATATGACCGAAAATGTTTCGAATGTTTTGAAGAATATCGCCACCATTTTCTTCAAAATAAATAACGGCCGACTTGACTATGGACTGACTTGACTATAAAGTATTTAATACAAATCACTTGACACTGGCAAAATTGTCTATCGAATGATGGACAGGAGCAATAATCGGAGAAAAGAAGTGAAGAAAAGAGTGTGAATGAATAATTTAATTCTTCTTGTGTCACTAGTTCTTAAGCGAACCAATGTGGTGAGATTTTAAGTGCACCTCAAAGAGTAATATAGTATAACACCCAGGCAGAGAACAAACATCAATGTACATTACACTCATGTTTGTTCGCTGTGGGGATCGAACCCACGGCCTACAGCGCAGTAAATATCTCAAGTACCTACAAGCTACAGACTTACCAGATTTCATGCAGATCGGATCAATGGTTCGAAAGTTATGGCCCGACAAACATACATACATACAATGCCAAATCGTCCCAAGTTGATTGCAAGATCTTCTTTCGCTTCGCTCACTCGATCAATAAAATTTAATTATAATTGTACTTAACTCGAGCTATACATTTTATTTTCCAGTGCACGGTAAAAATAATGGAAGGCATAGTACTCCCGCTAGTGATATCTATAGTAGTGATAGCCTCCTTCGTCCGTCACGTGTACCATCTACCCGGCGTTACGCATTGGACCGAAATATACTTTCTTCAGACAATCGGTAAGACAGTTCAAATTAATGTAACAAGGATCATACAAAAGAACGGTAGGAACCGTTAGTTTGTTGCCTGTTCTTCTAGGCTTGGTTCTTGTGTCACATGTGGTAAACCGAATTGATAAGCAAATACCCAATATCGATATAAAGTTCTATCATAGGACTATCGGTTAAGGCGAATGGCTACCCCGATACAAGCGCGACTATATATTTTATTTTATCATTACGTTATACACAGGAATTATCAAAAAATCGGACCGCGCGTACACGATACCTATCACAAGCTTTTTTTTAATGTATCTGTAATAGTTTTATATTGTATTATTTAGGCAGATACTTGTTTCAAGAGTTTAGTTCCTATTGGTGGCCACCAAGCTCTCCAAACAAGGTATCTGACTGAGTAACACGAAACAAAACTAATACAGATACATTAAAAAAAGCTTGTAATAGGTATCGTCTACGCGCGGTCGTAATTTTTGATAATTCCTTTGTATAACTTAATGAATAAATAAAATATGTAGTGGCGCTAGTATCGGGGTACCCATTCGCCTTAAAGGTTCGGCCAAACCTGCGCGTCAGTAATGCAGGAAGCTCCCGCTTCGCAGTCGCTTTGGTCGCGCTGGTTTGGCCGAAGCTTTAAACCAACCAGTTTTCCATCAGCGGCATTTTAAGAGTAGGAGAGCTCTTGCCACCATGTCTTTTTATGCCGCCAAGCAGCGTTGCTATGTTTCGGTTTGAAGAGTGTGGTTGCCGGTAAAATTACAGCACATGAGGCTTAACATCTGTATGCCTCAAGATGATGGACGCAGGGCAGTACATCATAGAGCACTTACGAGGCAAAGCTTTGTTATAGTCAATTGTTACCACTTACAATTAAGTTGTATAAAAATAAAAATAAAACATTTTTATTTTAAACCAGACTCATTCTGACCATGACTTATTTGTTGCAGCCGCGTCGTTGCCGCTGCTGCAAATAGTGTTCCCGATCGCGTGGGCAGCTTTCAACTGCTATGGATTGGCTAGGTAAAGTATATCTAACATTTTAGCCTTCCGATCCTAAGGTCGTGGGTTCAATACCGGTCTTGCAGTGCACCAATGAGTTTTGTCTGTGCCCACTAGACCACCAGTGCTCGCATATAGACAAAAAGCGTTCCTAGCTCTAGTTATGCCATCAGCCTTCACGGCTCAGTTGGTATTTTTTTATTGTTAATAGCTAACCATTTGACTGCCATCTCACCTGATAGTAAGTGAAGATGCAGTCTAAGGTGGAGCACGCTTAGCTATAATCCACTTGTTCACTCTTGTCCTGAATATTCCTAGGTTCCTAGGTAGTAGCTCTGCCTCCTGTGCCGTAGGCCGTGGGTTCGATCCCCACCGAGAACAAACATTTGTGTGATGAACATAGATGTTGGTTCTCTGTCTGGGTGTTATATAATATTATACATATGTATTTACAAAAAAAAAGTATATATGTATTATATCAGCTATCTAATTCCCATATCACAAGCTTTGGCTTAGTTTGGGGCGAGATAGTGCTGTGTGGAATGTCCACCATTATTTATTTATTTATTTATCAGGAGTTCGATGAAAGACATTGACATTGTTGGTATCTTTATTTTTCATCTTGCAATTATTGTATTCATATTCATTTAAAACGGGAGATTTACCATTATTTATGAAATCGATATTTCATAATATCGTTTCTAGATATTTCGGCACTGTTACATACGCCATGATCACGGGTCGATCATGGTAAAAATTTAAATGAAAATAATGTTCAAAACCAATATTATTTTAAAATTTACATTTAATTAAGTTCTACTTACGAAAGCATCATTATATGACATCTAATAAACAAATGAATTAAATAAAATTCCTACAAATACGAGGTCATGATACATTAATAATACCATTTCCGGTTTCTGTTTAATGTACATGGAGAAGCTATTCTTCCTTTGTAAAATTTCATCAATTCATAGACTATGACAATGGAACAGGCTGCTAGCACAAAAACTGCCATGAGAATAAAGGTCACTGAAACGCCATCTTTACTTTTACAATCCACTGTTAAAGGATCGCTCCATTCACCTACGTGTTCTAAAAGCATATTTTGTTTTCTCTCGTGTTCTTCTTTATTGGTAGTATCAAAATTTACTGCTCTAACGTAGTACTTTTCTTCTACTGCGTTTTCTTCACATTCACTAATTGAAATTGATAAATTAGTTGAATTGATTATCTCTTCTGGTTGACCATCTTTTACTATCTTTATCTGATACAAATCAACAGTTCCTCCAGGCTTTTCGGGCTTTTCCCATTTAATAAAATCTGGACCGTCGAGAACAATTGTTGGTGATTTTAATTTACTCGGGGGACCAATTCGTGTCTTAACATTAATACCATTTCGAGGAGTCCTTTTAGAACAGCTCCTAATTGCTGAATTGCAAGATGCAACTGACCATGAATAATTAGAAAATCCATCAAGACCTTCTAGTTTGAAATGCTTCCTCACCAAATCCTTGTCTTTGCTTGTAACTATATCAATTTTATTAAACTCTTTACCGAAATTGTATATAACGTATAAATCAATAATACCAGTTTCTCGTGGAGGAGAATCCCACGATATAACCATAGAGTTACTTTTAACTTCGGTTAAATCGACATTCCTTGGACTCGTAGGGGTGTCTTCAAGGGTAGTTATTTCTGTAGAGGCATTTTCAATTCTCTTCGTTCCACAAACAGTGTTAAGAGCTAACCAAAACTGATAAGTCCTGAATGGTTTTAGATCAGTTATGTTTACTGCCATCTGTTTTGGGTTTGTAATGTTGACAGTAGAGTTTTCAAATGATGAATCACACACATTACTAGTGTCTTTTGCTGGGCAGTAAGAAATTATATAGCCAGTAATAACGCCTTCTTGCAATGGACAGGCCATGGTCCATGTTAAAGTAACAAATGACTTTCCAGGAACACCATGATCTAGTTTGACCGGAAAACCATACATTGGAATCTCATCTTGGGAAATATCACAAGTGGCCCAAACCATTCCACTAGTTTTAACTCCATTATTGGCAGAAATAGCAAACTGGTATCTATTCTCTCTTGGCAAATTAATAACATGGTTGGTTTTATTTGGCTCTAAAATAGTAAAATTCATTCGACCAGCACATATTTTGGTAGTAATATGTTCACACCAAAATACAGTGTAGTTATCGATGAAGTTTAAGCCCATCCATGATAATTTGTAAGTGCCATTTTCATAAGCTAGCTTTGTAAATGATGATACTTTTAAACCCACAGTATCAGTGTTAGGCGGGATGTAAAGATGGCTTTTATTATGTGATGGTCCATTATCATTAATAGACCAAATATCAACATTTATGACTCCAAGAGATGCATCTTCAAGGACAACATAACTCAAACTCTTTTTTTTGTCAGCTAATAGTGTTATTGTATTCGCTGCTCCTTCATTAGCTACGACTTTGTAAGTTAAATTAGCTCCAGCTTCTTCATACTCATCTAATTGTTTCCAGTAAACGTATATTCGCCTTGTAGTCTCAAATGAGTTTTGATCAAACGCTCCCACTACTGTATCTGGTGGTTTGTTAGGTCTTTCACTGGCTGTGTAAAAAACTAGGGACGTAAAATCAGACCAGAACTCTTCTTTGACAGCTTCTTTTGTTCTAATGTATATCCTTACTTCATATTGCATATGAGCATAGGGCAAATCAGACAGTAGGAACTTGTATTGTTTGCTCTTGATTGGCAGGCTAGATGTATCTACTTTACGGAAATAGGATGTATTATCAATCTTAGCAATTTGATATTCTATTCTATGATCAACTCCATGGGGTAACAAATCAACCATATTGTTAGGAATACTCCATTGAAGGAGCACGCTATGAGTACCGTTACCTAACACTTTTAAATGACTTGGTGGGTCCGGCTTTACAATTGAAAAGTGATCTATAGTAAAATTTTGTTCATTACAGCCGTAAACATTGCACGTTTTCAAACTGAAGAAAAACTGCTTGACATGTTGTTTGTACCGAGGGTTGCTGGAAGTGTTCCAAGAGCAATACCCTAGTCTACCACTACTTGCATCGTTGCAAAAAACCATAGAAATGCCCTTATTCAGTAAAGCTATTGAGTAGTTCATTAAACTGTAATGTTGTGGATTACTCCAGGTGCAGTTTATAATGTCAAGATTATGAGATCTGCAAGTAAAATCAGTGACATCCTCCGGTGGAGAGTCCACCAACACTCTAGTTGGGCATATTTTGTTTGTGCGTTCGTTCTTACAATAGTAGGGAAATATACCCTTTTCATGCTTCTCGATATAAAGTTTTCTGGTTGTTGCATTCACTTTTTCTGATGGAACTTGCTCGCTTTTGATTACGAAAATGAGGTCATCTGCCGTGAATCCGATGTCCGTGCAGAATATCTCGAACGGCTGGCCGTATCGCACTTTGATGATTCCTTCAGGTTCAATTGACAGCGACGACCGGCTGTTCCCTTGACATCTCGCAAACACATATGGGAACAATATCAACCATGATAGAGTTAGGCTCCTTAACCACACACTGAGCTTCATTGTTCGATATTTATTGTATAATTCACTGCATTTTTATTGAATTTATTTAATGACCAGCGCATTTATAAATGAGGACACTGATCGCAAAACATTAAAAATATATTCTACACTGAGTTGTTTTGTTACTACGATTAATTTATTAAAAGCCCCTCTTTGTACGTTTGCTTTGATTGAACTGTGTGCTTCTATGAATAATTGAACAAAGTCATGTATGAATTAAAAGTTTGCAATATTACCTCTACTGACGCTTTTATTCAACAACAGGAAAAATTCTTCTCTAAAGTACGAGGTAATTGATAGACTTTATTTATTCTAACCAAATTAAATTGCGCAGTGGAAATGATACATACCTACAATAATAAGTTTATGTCAAAGGTAAGAAGAAGTGATGACGTTTTTCGGTCAGCTAACCAAGAATAAATATACCTAGTGGTATTTATGCTGAGTTATGACTATGACAATGAAGTTTTTTTATTTTAATTTTTTAATATGATTTTTTTCTCAAAAAACCATGCTACTAAACTTAGTTTGCGATTTTTAAACTGGAATCGCTTCATGTCGGATTGTTCAAGACAATTTTTTACAATTTCTATGCAGTGAACCATGAATTGTGGTATATCATTTAAAAGGTAATTTTGTTATCTTTCAAGTGATAACAAGAAGATTTAAAAAGAACTAAATTTCCTTTCTAGATAAGGGGAATTATTGCAATAGGTCGAAGTTGTGGACGTCTAAATGCAGTATAAGGAAAAATATTTTTATATTTACAATGTTTTCATTGTTTATTTAATTTAGATTTAAGATACTATCTGAGACCCGTCAGAAGTACATTCGCCCGAAGTCCTGTTCGATATCGGAGGACGCCAGTGACCCGCTCATCCAGGCCCTGAGCGAGTCTACCTTGAAGCCTGAGTGCTTGAAGTCGCTATGGAAGACGTTCTTCAACATCGCTACGGGGAAGGAAGATATGGTGGTCAGGACGGCGAATATAGTCCATGTACTTGGCTCCTTATCGGTGAGTCAGTGTGATTGTTTCAGGAAAAACAGAAATATGCCTACGCTACTCAGTCATGCAAATACAACTAAAATCACGGGTTTTTTTTATGCAATCAGCTGTTGGAACAAGCAGATGGCCCACCTGATGTTAAGTGGTACCCATCACCTATAACAAAGCATTACCTCGTGAGTCGTGAGACCGTGCCCTACCATGCACTGCCGTGCGTCCATCAGCTTGAGGCATACAGATGTTAAGCCTCATGTGCCTGTAATTACCCCGGCAACCACACTCTTCAAACCGAAACACAGCGTTGCTGCTTGGCGGCAGATAAAAGCGTGGTGGTAGTACTTCCCCGGACGAGCCCTTCACAAAGAGCTCTACTATTAATAGTACTACTTACTGAAGGCTGACGGAAATAATATCAATTAAATAGAGACTCTTGCGTTGTCGTAATAAAGTGCAATTCAGCTCGTACTCTGAGTATACAGTTTATGAATATCTAAAAGACTTTTGCCGCACGCGCTCAAGCTAGTCTGTATTGTATCCCAACGCTCGAGAGCCTATTTTGTTCTTACCCTGCCATAATCGCTGTCACTGTTTCGCGAGGCAGGGCTACGTCGCGTCAGGATTAGGTACATTCAGACAAACCTACCTCTATTAGGTACCTACCATACTTCACGCAAATAAATTACATATTTCATTTCAAACATAATTGGTGACTATTGCTATGGTCTTTGCCTTTTCGGTTCGTAGTCGCTATTATCGTTTCTACGAGCTATATGGCCCGCTTATTGCCATTCAACGTGCATACTCTGCGGGCGACCTTGAGGAAGAGGTTCTAAAAAAAATAAAAAAAAAATCTTTGGGTATAAGCTTTGCTACATCTTTGGTGTTTTTTTGTACTACTTGCTGATGGCCCACCTGATATTAAAGCATTGCCTCACAAGTCACACACGATATGAGCTTGTTCTATGATGCCCCGCCTTGCGTCCTTTAGGCATTCAGATGTTAAGCCTCATGTGCCTGTAATTTCACCGGCAACCACGCCCTTCAAAATAAAACACAGCAACGCTACTTGGCGGCAGATATAGGCATAATGGTAGTACTTCCGGACGAGCCCTTCACAAAGAGCTCTACACCTTTATTATTTTCTTAGGTAACTTAAACAATCTAGGCTTATCTAAAGTGGTTTGATGCAAGGTTTACCTGTTTTGCAAGAGACTGGTGCCTGAGTTTAAAAAAAACCTATGTGATGTATAAGGAACTTTATCCTTTACAGGCACTGTGCTGTGTTGACAAGAAAGGCATACTCTCCTGGCCTAACCCCACTGCGGAGAAAGTGTTCTTCCTGCGGAACTCCAGTCCGTCTTCAAATAGCTCGAGTAAGACGAGCCTGGGCTCTATGGACCATCAGAGCGAGCAAATGGACCAAATGGGAGACGGCCACCGCGAGGCGTCTACTATCGTTGAGGTAAACATGATAAACTTACCGTTTCATTTATAATTTTATGTCCCTATATATATTAAAGTTTCAGGTGGCTAAAGTACCCATCAATATGATTAACTTTTTCTAAGGAACCAACACATTAATCAGTAAAAAATTGCAAGGATAACATTGATAATCTGTACCAAGAGATCTAAACTCTAAAATCTAATTCCGTACATGACTATTAGACTTACAAGTATTTAAAATCTATTTTTTCCAGGTGTTAGATTTAACTCACGACCAAAACGCGCCATTTTGCGTAGAATTCGACGATCAAAGATGGCGGCAGCACCTGTCCCTCCTAAAGCCGCTCGGACTAGCCGCATTGTTGAACACATGCGCGCCCACCGCTAGACACACGTACGCACACTTCTGCGCACATTTGACGTGTGAGGCGCACTTCAGGTAAATTTGACAGTTTGACAGCCTTCACAGCTCAGTCGGTAGTAGCTCTGCCTTTTGTGCCGTAGGCCGTGGGTTCGATCCCCACCGAGAACAAACATTTGTGTGATGAACATAGATGTTTGTTCACTGTCTGTGTGTTATATTATATATTTACAAAAAAAAGTATATAAGTAGTAAATCAGCGATCTGGTTCCCATATCACAAGCTTTGGCTTAGTTTGGGGCGAGATAGTGCTGTGTGGGAGGTCCACCAATATTTATTTTATTGATCGAGTGAGCGAAGCGAACAAAGATCTTTAGTTTTAACTTGGGCGAGTTAGCATTTTATGTATGTATGTATGTATGTTTGTCTGGCGATAACTTTCGAACCGTTGATTCGATCTGCATGAAATTTGATAAGTCGATAGCTTGTACTTGAGAAATTTACTGGTAAGTATATGAGTAAAATCAAATGAAGGGTTATTAAGATATGGGGTTTTTTAAGGGGCCAAAAATAAAAAAAGTTACATAAAAAATCAAGTTACATGTCATATGAAAGGGCTTTCGTTGGACATTTCAAAACAATTTTTACTTTTTTTCTGGGACGCTCGGTTTTTGAGATACAACAAAAAAGTTAAATTAAGATAACCAGCGATCCAAGAGCTCCCATCTCTAAGAGTTTCGTTGGTATCAAGGTTTTTCTACTGGTCGGCCAGTTCCTTTGCTTTTTATCATTTTTTTTTTTATTTTTTTTTTATTTTATTTTATTTTATTTTATTTTATTTGGGAAACAAACAGTACAATGGATCAGTAAAAAAAATAACATATAAAACACATAAACCAACAAAGTTTCCTCAATTAAATATAACAGAGTAGCAGTGAACAGAAATAGAAATTGAACAATGAATAAATTATTATGATAGAGGTACAAATAAATTACTTAAAAAAAATAATACATTATAGGCAAGTTTCCAATACTCAATTATTAAAAATAATAATTTAAAACAGGAACAAATTAAAAATTTCTTTCTGTTTGTACAAGAGACAGTTACCTATTTATTTACCGGCAATGCTTAACATAACTTCTCGGCGATATCTGGGCAATGTTATATTAAAAATATCTAACTCTGATAAATCATCATTATAAACCTCGCATACTCTATTCAAAAACATATTCTTTCTGTAGTTCGTACTAGAAATGGGCGTCCAAAAAGTTTTCTTTTTGCGAGAGGATAAACGGGGGCAGTGGAAATAGATGTTTTCTAGCAAGAATGGCGAATCAACAATATTGTATAAGATTTTATATAAAAACATTTGGTCCCTGACATACCGACGGACTTGGAGGCTAGGTAAACTTTCAGTAGAAATTGATTGGTAACGGTATTTGCAATGTTTAAGAAATTTGTTTTGTATTCTTTCAATTTCCTGAATATGAATGCTGTATTGCGGATTCCAGACAGTGGATGCATACTCAAGAATAGGTCTCACAAAACTATTATATAGAAGAAGTAAAGTATTCGGATTGTGAAACTCTCTACCAACTCTTAAAATAAAGCCAAGCATACGGTATGCTTTTGTTGATATTGTATTAAAATGATAGTTAAATGTAAGTTTGTTATCAAGATAAACACCTAGGTCTCTGACTACTGATTCTCTTGATATTTTCGTGTCATTTAGTTTATAGTCAAACATGATTGGTTTAATCTTACGAGTGAAAGTAATTATACAACATTTTTTAGTATTAAGGAATAAAGAATTGGATTTACAGTAATTTACAAGTCTACACAGGTCACTTTGAAGTAAAAGACAATCAGTATAAGAATCAATTTTCATTAAAATTTTAGTATCATCCGCATAAATTAAACAATTGGAATGAAGGAAATTTTTCGTAACGTCATTAAGAAATATGAGAAATAACAGTGGACCCAGGTGAGAACCCTGAGGCACGCCAGAGGAAATAGGCACAAATGATGAGCAGTAACCCTTCACTGTAACAGCTTGGCTTCGAGCCCGGAGGTATGATTCAAGCCATCTCAAAAGATCACCGTGAATCCCAACCTCAGAAAGCTTGTGTATCAGCAGTGAATGTGATACTTTATCAAACGCTTTAGAGTAATCCGTGTAAACGACGTCCATCTGAAAGCCATGGTCCATTGCATCGGAAACTAAATGTGTTAACTCACATAGGTTGGTCTCAGTAGAGCGCTTACTTATAAAACCATGCTGTTCTCTGACTATAAGAGGTCGCATAACTGGAAACAGTGTATCATAAACTATTTTCTCAAACATCTTGGCAATAGTACAGAGTTTAGAAATAGGTCGATAGTTTTGAATATCGTGCTTATTCCCTGACTTAAAGACCGGTGTGACATAAGATTGCTTCCACAACTTTGGTAGGCTGCCCGTGCGAAGCGACAGACTGAACAATAAGAAAATCGGAACACTGAGCGTTTGACAATACTGCTTCAAGAAAAATGGTGGGATACCATCAGGTCCACATCCTTTGTTAACATTTAGGTTTTTTAAGTAAGATTTAACGATGGGTATCGAAACTATAACAGTATCTAAAATAGTTACTGACATATGATTGTTCAGGTCCCCATCAGCGCTATTATTAATAATAGGATTACTAGAGGGTTCAAAGACAGACTGAAAATATTTATTAAACATGTCTGTAATTACATTTGCGTCTGAACTAGAGCAGTCATTGTAGGTCATAGTATCTGGAAGCTCATCAGATTTCTTTTTTGATTTGACAAACGACCAGAAATGTTTACTATCTATGTTGATTCTGGACTCTGAGTTTTCGATGAAAAAAGCATAACATTCAGTCTCAGACTTTTTTTGTCTTTCTCTTAGTTTTTTAAAAGTATCATAATCGCATTGATTACCATAGATTTTCCATTTAGTGTGATATTTGCGTTTCTCTTTAATGATCTTGATAAGTGGCTTAGTATACCAGATAGGATATCTATTATTGTAGTTAATTTTTTTCTTGGGTACATGATTATCGATAATGTTATTTATGATGCTGTAAAAAGATTTTGTAGCTATTTCAATATCATTCAAGTCCAGACATCGATACCAATCGATTTCATTGAGTGCTTTATTGATAGCTTCATGATCAGCAGATTTAAATAAATAGATGGTTCGAGGAGCTGGGCAAATTAAACTTAACTTAAGGTTAAATAACATTATTTCGAGCGCAGGATGATGAACATTTTCGGGAACTAGAGGTGTAGAGCACCGATTCAAATTACAAGAGCGATTGCATATAATTAGGTCTAATAACCTATGTTTTTGATTAAGAACATTGTTATATTGCTGAAAGCCAGTAAAAGCAAGGAATCGATCTAGCTCTGAAGCAAGCGGATCAGTATGCGAGTTAATAAGCTCAAGCATTTCTCTAGTTAGGTCCCACTGGGCCTTGGATATGTTGAAATCCCCAGCTACCAAAAAAGAGTCATCCGGATGATCAATATAGCTCTGTGACAATAAATCAAAGAAGTATTTCTCCATGACCAAGTGTTCTGAACCATGAGGAAAATAACAACAGTAAATGCGAAGATTTGTGTTGCCATTCAAATTTATAACCATCTCGATTCCTTCTGCATATGAGTTATCAAAAGGAATATATGTAACGGAGGAAACAGATAATTCGCGACGAGCAGCAATAATTACACCACCACCCATAGAGTCACCACGCAACTGATAATTCCGATCGCACCTATATACACTGTAACGTGTATCAAAACATTCTGAACTAAAAATTCCATCTAGAAGCCATGACTCACTAATACATATAATATCGAAATCAGAGCTTAATACACTTTTTAGAAATATATTAGTTTTGGTCCGCAAACCCTGTACATTTTGATAGTAAATATTTAATTTATTTAAAGGATACATTGTAAATTAAAACATAGTACAAAAATAAATTCAATTATTAAATAGTGTATAAATTTAAAAAGATGCCCAAAAATAATTAAAATAGCAAAAACAATATGCAGCGAGCTATGCAGGTTAAAACTTAAAATACTTAAAAATGGGTGTAGATAATACGTTACCAGATATGTTATGAAAGCATTGCCGTGACGAATAATATTGAATAAAATTTTATAAATAAACCAGATGAAGGAAAAATCGGAATCATTAGGAAAGGCTAGGTATACGTGTAAAAACATAATATAAGTTAGCATTGCACTTACACTATTTTTTTTAAATCTTCCTCACAACCGATGTGCAATACGGGACTGATGTCCGACAAGCGAGCCATTATGGTACAATGCTTTACCCACACGTATTTATATTTTTTCTCCAAAGCGAGCTTTTTGACTCGCTGCAGGAGAGACTTGTTGTACTTGGTCAGGTGATCGTTAAAGTATACGGGTAAATCTTTTCCAACGAAGCCCAAGTCTGCTGCCCTGGGCCGGTTAAGTTGCCTTAGTGCATACAAAAAATCATCTTTCCTGCAGCGAGCTAACATGCGCAACACAATAGGCTTAGGCTTATTCACTTCACTTGCAGAAGGCGCAACACGGGTGACAAAATCAACATCATTCGGCAGCAACACAAAATGCGAACGTTTTGCGAGATCCCGCACGACATCCATCAAGTTCTCGCCCTTTCTTTCCGGAATTCCAAAAATCTCTATGTTAGATCGCCTGGCCCATTGGTTTTTCATATTGATGTCCCTTTCTACTTGTCTCAAGGACAGTTTCAAAGATTCGCACTCAATTACTGCCGCCTCATATTGCTTAAATTTCGCTTCCATCTTATCCATTTTGGTATTAATTTTGTTATAATCCTGGCTCATAAATTCCATCGAAGCCTTTATGTCCTTCAATTCCTGTTTCAGTGATGACATCTCATTAAAAAACGTAGTTTTCAATTCATCCTTCAACTTACTAACTTCACTCCTAATTAGTTCTGCAATATCTTGGCTAGTACATATCGGGACTTGCAAAAATGGCGAGTTTTGAGACGATCCCTTACTTGCTGAATCGACATCCAGAGTAAGCAGTGGTGATTCCTTAGTGATTTCCTTGTCCACACGCGTGCCAGAGCGCACGGGGGTACTATCAGATTTAACCCTTCTAGACTTTGTTAGACAGTTTGGACACACCCATGTAGTTTTAAACTCCTTGGACACCTTTTTGGTTTTGTCGGGCAAAATGCATTGGAAGTGAAAAAATACTTTGCATGCAATACAAATCAAGGCGCTTGAGCTGTCTCCATCCTTTGACTGGCAGCACCCGTAGTTGGTCATGGCTACTTATCGAAAAATTCGCGGCGGCAATGCACTGCTGTCTTGGCTCAGTTGGTTTCGTACCCGACTGCAACGAAGCGTCCGCAAGTTCAAATCTCACCCAGACCAGCAGATTTTGTACTCCAAAAAGTTTTTCGGGCTCCTCCTACTATCTTCCAGAGTAGCGCCTTCCTGCTCGGGTTCGCCCAATGGGAGGAGCAACGCGTCTAAGTTCTTCGAGAAAAAATGAGAGGAACCGAGAATAGCGATCCACCAATAGCGAATTTAAAATATTTAAAAAAGTGTACGGAGGGAGCGTACGTCTGTTCACAAGCAACGATTGAACTGAACTTTTTCTTGAAATATATAAAGGAGGTCCTCAGTTCTTATAAAATGGTGACGAAGATCAGGTCTGATGATGGAGCCAAGGTCTGTTCAACGGAACTCTTCAATAAATAGGCCAATACAGTTGAAACTTGGTTACCATACCAAGTTAGTAGGCGGTAGTCAGAAAAAAGTCCAAAGATAATGTTTGGACTTTCCTCTGACTACAACCTACTCAAAGTTTTGATGCGTTCGTCGGGTCGCATCACGAGATCTCAGTTCGGGACGAACTACTAGTTTATATTAAATGGAACCTTGTGTTGTGGCAGCAAAGTTTCATATTCGATTGCTCTACAAATCTGTAGCATCAGCAATCGAAGCTTACTTAGGGAAAAATGAACCTTATTCTGCGATAAATAAGTCGCATATTCAATAGCTGCGCCAAACAGCATCCATGTCACTGAGTTGCGTAAGCATTATTGTGTTTTATTTAGCGCCAAATGGGATCTGGCGCCGGCGCTTTTTTCCGCCCCATACCATTTCATATGTTCAAATTGCAACTTTATTTCTGTTCGTTATGTACGAAATTTGAATGGAATGGAAAGATCCTAT
Source organism: Chloroclysta siterata (assembly GCA_932294275.1). Lineage (NCBI taxonomy): Eukaryota > Metazoa > Arthropoda > Insecta > Lepidoptera > Geometridae > Chloroclysta > Chloroclysta siterata. Next base: position 13,740,809 of record OW028603.1, on the reverse strand, counting down.
GTAGTTTACGTCTAACGCTATTTGTCAGATAAAAATATATCCGTCTCTATTTTAGACTCTTTGAAAAACAAAGACGGGTATATTTTTATATATATACTCGTGGCGAAATAGGCGATCAAAAAAATTGTTATTTTCAGTGAAGATCTAGTCCCTGTGACGAATCGGAGATGCCTATGCGAGTTGGCCAAACAGATCGGCTTTAACGACGCGGTCGCAGAGTCATACAAAGTGCAAGACTGTTTGGCGGTGTTTAGGCAGTTGGTGAGTTACTTTTTCTCAGTCTGGTTACTTACCTGTCAAATGTCAAATAAATGTAGAAAATACATTCTGCATTCTGTCTTCCTTCCTTTCTTTCTTTGTTCCTTCCTTTCTTTCTTTCTTTCTTTCTTTCTTTCTTTCTTTCTTTCTTTCATTACCTCAGTATGGTTTCTATTCGTACCTCTCGGTACAACATTCTATGTTGAGAATGTTGATTACACTAATAAATAATAATAATATGTATATAAAAAACTAGCGTCCTGTCCCAGCTTCGCATGGGTGGTCATAAATTTTTTGAACATATTAGGATAAACTTAGACCGTGGGTTCGAGCCTCGCGTCTACTTATTTCATACATTTGCACGCCAGAGACTGAAATCGCACCCGGAGCGTGACCCGTGGACCCGTTAACGTTTTTAATTTCGTCATATCTTTTGAATGGAATGTCCGATTTGAAAAATTTAAGAAGTAATCTATAGGTATTGAAACCGTCTTAATTATGAAAAGATTTATTTGGATAAGGATTAATACCAAGGTACAAATAAAGACCCTTTTCTAGCGGCGGCATTTCAATTATTTTTTTATAATAAAAAAACACTTATTGTGACATAACTATAATAGTTAGACATATGCTGTCGCGACATTTTTTGTAGATGATGACGTGTTCTACAAAATCGTAGTACATTGTTTTGTTCTATCATCAATAGTTTTCGCAGAGCACGCGATGTAAGATTTTTGGTTTCCACCTTGGGTTACATTATTGGAGTTTTAGTAAGGATCCCTGATTTTTTGAAAATATAATATAGCCTATGTTACTCAGGGATGATGTAGCATTCTAATGGTGAAAGAATTTTTGAAATCGGACCAGTAGTTTTTGAGCCTATTCGTTACATACAAAAATACAAAAATACAAAGCTTTCCTCTTTATAATATTAGTGTAGATGTAGATAACGGTAAAACTAAATTAAATAATATGAAATTAAATTAAATGTATGTATTTGCCTGAAGTATGGGACATAATCCATCAAACCTACCTACCACAAATAGAACAAAAAAAGAAACTATTGGGACTCACAGAATGGAGCCAAAGACTGTTACGACAGACGGAATATAATTATCTCTAATACTATAAGAATCAAAGTCCTGACTGACTGACATATAGACAACGCACAGCCTAAACCGCTGGTCCTAGAGACTTAAAATTTAAGGAATACATAGGTCTTATGACGTAGAGGTGTACTAAAAAGGGATTTTTGGAAATTCAACCCCTAAGGGTGTAAAAAGGGTTGAAAACGTTTGTATGAAAAATTGTATTCCTTGAACCTACAAACTTGAAACTTGGAGTACATGTACTCCAAAGCTAAAAAATGGGAAATTCATTTTTAGTTTTTTAAAACTACCCTTACTAAGTGTGCAAAGGGATGTCAAAGTTTGTATGGGAGTTTTTTGACGCGTGGTGCGATTGATTTAAAACATGGGGTAAATAAACCCCACAATAAATAATTTAGAATCACGTTTTCAATATTTGAAAACTACCCCTGTAAAAGGTGCAATAGGCGGCTCACGGCTCTCCACTTTAACGCGTGCGAAGCCGCGAGAAGCTACTAGTGGTACATAAGGCCTGAGGTATAATTGGTCTCATACACTTCGTCATTGACTGACAATTGACATGCTTACTACGTACCTACACCTTCATATTATGTATACTCTTATCTATAAGTTTTTATTTGCAATAAAGTATAATCTATCTATTCCAGCAAGCGGACACGATCCGACGCGAGACTAAGTTCGTCCGTTCGTTACAACTGAGCACGCGAGTGAAGGTCCCCTTACCGCATATGCTCGCTGTGCTCGTAAGCGAAAGAGCACATCAACTACAGATGCTAACTCAAGTAAGAAGAGAGTTTTAAGAGTAGTAGAGCTCTTTGTGAAGGGCTCGTCCGGGGAAATACTACCGCCACGCCTTTTTCTGCTGCTAATTCAATTCAATTCATTTATTTCAGATCAAAATAATCAAATTTATTAGTACCACACAGAAATAGAACCTTAAAAAACTAATTTTAATTTATACAAGTTAAGAGACAAATAAAATTGATTGATATGTTCGATTCAGGCTTCAAACAATACTTTTTTGATATAAAATCCACCCGTATAGAGAACTTAAGAAATAAACATAAATACAACATTGTTATGCCACAAATCAATAATACTATGTATCAAAAAAGCGCCTACATCTCTGCCATAAAAATTTATAACCATTTACCTACAGAACTGAAACAGCTTGAAGGAAATTTATTTAAAAATAATTTAAGAAAGTGGCTTATCCAGAGAGTGCACTATAATTTGAAGGAGTATTTTGATCTCATCTAGTGCCTCAGATTTATTGTGATATCAGTTTTGTTAAGTTTTGTCTTTGTTACCATACATTTTAATAGTAGGTAATTTATAGAAATATTGTACGTCCGAAAGGATAAACTGTTGATTCTTGTATTATTTTTATAACACCTTTATGTACACAGTATACAATAAAATATTCTTATTCTTAACAGATATTGTCACCTACTGGGTCACTAACTGAGCAATAGGTAGCAGTTTATAGCTAAGCAGCGTTGCTGTGTTTCGGTTTGAAGAGTATCGTTGCTGGTGTAATTACAGGCACATGAGGCTTAACATCTGTATGCCTCAAGTTGATGGACGCAGGGCAGTGGGCAGGGCACGTTCCTATCGTACGTAACTTACGAGGTAATGCTTTGTTATAGGTGTGGTTAATACTTAACACCAGGTGGCCAATATGCTTGTTCCATCAGCTAGTAGTATAAAAAAAAGAGGGTTATTGGAGGTACGTTGTCCGTGGTCACCGTCCATGGTCGGTGGCCGTCGCCGGAAACGGAAACACGGGTGACAACACACTAATTACATTGCTTTCCTTAAACCTATCACAGGCATTCGGTTCAGTCTCTCACAAAATACTTTTTACTTGGTTGAATTATACCAGTTAAATAAGTATCCTTGGTAAGCATTTATGCCATTAACGGCCGGTTTCTGTACCCTCGATCAAAACTAATCGGATGTCAAGTCACACGCCATTTCAGCTATTACATCGAATCAGATAGAGATAGCAAGTGACTTGACATCTGATTACTTTGATCGGGCTTTCAGAAACCGGCCGTAACTTTTGTATTTGTTTATTCCAGGGCACAGCAGACATAGTGCTAGATTCCTGCGTGGACTATTGGAACGGGCAGGACCTCTCTCAGATATCGCCGTCCGATCGCAAGAAAATCATCGACTTCTATCAGCGGAACTCTCTTACCGCTTACTGTACTGCTTTCGCTTATAAGTAAGTTACACACTAAGCTCCATTATCTTTACCTAATCTTATCTTTACAATTAACTAAATAAAAGCAATTATCAACAATGCGCGACGGCCGTCTATCAGTGGAACTCTCTTACCGCTCGATGTTCTACTTTCGCTTATAAGTATATACACACTAAGCCCCATTATCTTTACCTTATCTTATCTTTACCAATAACTAAATAGAAGCATTAACGCTGCTTGGCGGCAGAAAAAGGCGTGGTGGTAGTACTTCCCCGGACGAGCCCTTTACAAAGAGCTCTACTACTCTTATACCTATTCAAATCATTGCCTCACCATTCACGGTAGATAGGAACGTGCTCTACGGTGCACTGCCCTGCGTCCATCAACTTGAGGGCATACAGACTACCTTTGTTAATCTTTAGAGTATAGATACCCATTTGTGGCACCTAATTGATTTGAAATTGGTCAATTCAACCTTTGTAAAGGAAAACTCTTCGTTTCAATATTCTCTGTCTCGTTCCAGACCGTTGTCTCGCGGCATATCTCCGTCCCTCTCCCCCTTGTACTTGGAGCTGCCAGCTGACAGCCGACAGCTGTACGCGCCGCATTCACAAACGTTTGCGGACGCACCGGCCTTACATTTTCATTCGACGGGTGAGATACTTCAATTCTATTTCAACTCGGGGCCACCTGCATAACGATCTGATTTAATCGTATTTAGTTAAACACGTTTACCGAACTAAATTGATTTAGCGTAAGCATCCATTATTTGTCTGATAATTCGCTTATAATTTTTTGCGGCTTATTTTTTCTTGTGCAAGACGTTTTTTTTAATATAACTAGCTGATGGAACAAGCAGATGGCCCACCTGATGTTAAGTGGTAACCATCACCTCACAAAATATTGCCTCGTAAGTCATGCACGGTAGGAACATGCCTTACGATGCACTGCCCTGCGTCCATCAACTTGAGGCATACAGATGTTAAGCCTCATGTGCCTGTAATTACACCGGCAACCACACTCTTCAAACCGAAACATAGCAACGCTGCTTGGCGGCAGAAAAAGGCGTGGTGCTAGTACTTCCCCGGACGAGTCCTTCACAAAGAGCTCTTCAAAAATGTTCCATAAACTTTCTCTCATAAAACATATTTCGTTGCTTTTCAGATTCATTGCTATTCAATGAAGTGACAGACGAAGATGTTAATGATGCAGACGGGTATTTTGACTTGCAATGTAATCAGGTTTGTATAATATTTGGCATATATTTTTATCTGTGTACAGCGAAGCGAAACAAAATGGCCTCATTCGTTCCTCATTGGTCAACTTACACGTGATACTGATTTATATGAAAATATTTTCAATTTAATAATACACTGATGGATAGCACTGGTGGTATGGTGGTATCGGCCCTGCCTTCCCAAACTAGGGTCGTGGGTTCATAACCGGTCCTGCACCAATGAGTTTTTCGGGTCATCTGTCCGGTTTTCCAATATCCAATGAATAACTAACAATGGATAACATTGGACTAACATTGGATATTGAGGTTGATGATTATAGTCTCTCTCTTGTCGTGTCACTAGTTTCTTTCGAAACAGTGTGGTGAAAGGATTTTAAGTGCGCCTCAAGAGGCTCCTTTCGAGCACTTGTTATAGAACTTCAGTTCTACGACATGCCGGTTTCCTCACGATGTTTTCCTTCACCGTTTGAGAGTACTGGCATTGTGCACATACATACATACATTTTTAAACAGAAAATCTCATTGGTGCACGACCGGTTTCGAACCCAAGCCGGAAGGCGGGGCCGCTACCACTATAGACCTTTCGGGTCATCTGTACGGTTCACCAATATCCAATGAATAACTCATTAGATATCTCATTGAATAACTCATTGGATATTCAGGTTAGATAGCTCGATCAGCTTCAACGAATGTATTGTAGTCACAAACTGTAACTTACAACCATTACAGGTTTTCATAGGCATGGTGACCATGCAATACCAGGCGCAAAGCGACATGGTCGAACTAATCGAGAGGCTCGAGCGAGCGTGCATACGATTCGTGCACTTTAGCAAAGAAAACGAACTTCGCTCGCGTGTGTTCAGCGAGAAAATGGGATTGGAATCTGGATGGAACTGCCATATCTCGCTTATGAGCGAAGAACCAGCCAGGTGAGCTAAAAACTGCCTTAAAAAAGACCTTTTTTTATACTACTAGCTGATGGAACAAAAAAAAAACAAAACAAGACATATTGAAACTGAAGGAAAAATATGTTTTTTTTTGTATGTATTCAGTATATTTATTGCATTATTATGTATGTAGATTTAACATTGTCAGGCCTTATGACTAATAAGTATTCTGTGATTCAATACATAATGTACCCAGTAAGGGTGTTGCAATAGAGAGAATGGCGGATTGTGTCTTTTTTGTTTTAGTTTATAAACATTTAAGTGAATTGTCTTTTTTTTTCTCAAATAAGAAATAATTCAAATCATGTTGCGTTTAATAAGTAACGCAAGGTTTAATAAGTCAATATTAAAAAGAGGGGTTATTCTTTTTTGTAAATTTCTTTGTCCAATTTGGAGTCACGCCTATGTAACCAGCTGGCTGATAACGTAACTTTGTTGCAATCAGTTTCAATCAGTTTATGTTTGTAATAAGTATATACGGCCATGCGGTTACATTTTAGCTGCAGTTGCTAACAAAGTTAGATTACAACTGGTGTTTCTATTGATGGATAATCGAAAAACTTTCATATTGTTTTATACATATTGGTTTCATATAGAAACTGATTGCAACAGAGTTACGTAATCCCCCTGCTGAGCATGGTCTTTGATGTCAAATAAATACTTAAACACCGCTGTTGGTGTAGTCCTGGGTTCGAAACCCGGACGTGTTTTCAATAATGCTTGGCGGTGTGACATTAAAATTATAACAGTTTACAAGATTTAATTAACGATCATCTTCATTTTACGAAATAGTAGGTACACACTAATCTTACCGTCTTATAGCATTACAAAAAACCCAGAACATCGTTGTAATGAAATATGTTGTATGTATTGAAATGAAATGAAATGAAATGAAAAATGTTTATTGGCAATAATAAAAAAATCAACAGTAAAGTCTGAAGCTCTGTCTCCTGGAATAGCGTTAGCTGTGGCCCAAGAAACAGTACTCTCCCAAATGACAATATACTTATAGTTTTAAAGTTTTGAACAAATCTAATTTCTTTGTAAAATCGTTTGTCAATTTCTTTAGAGTTCTTTACGTCTACCGAATGACGCCGAAAACCGTGCGACTATGATTTTTCGGCATAGTGATGATGTTCAAACCCTCATACTATAAAATGGTGTGTAAATTTAAATAATGCTTAAAACTTGCGCTGTCTCTGTTTGCCATTACGCATTGGTAAGAGATGGCAATAGTTTAAGCATAGTTTATCGTTTGATCAGACTTTTACTAAGAGACTTGTAACAAAAACAAAGTTATAATTAATAATTAAAAGTCCCACTGTTGGCCAAAGGCCTTTCCATATTCCTTCCACTCTGTGAAGTCCAATGCTGTGGAATTCAATTCCATTCCACCCTCTTGGTCTGCCTCGATATATTTGCTCTTGCGGGCGCCACTCCGTGGTTAAGGCGAATACAAGAGCTAATGTGACTCTCGCTCGCACATTTCGGCACAAGTTTTCCTACTTAAAAGTTTGCCTATGTACGAAAACTAGTAAAGCCAACTTTTGAGTAGGTAAACATGTATCTATCAAAATTTTTACTAAACTGTGCGCAATGTGATTGCACACAAAATGGTTGATTGCGATTTTTCGAAAATAAGTTTAGCGATTTTATATCATTCAACATGCCAAAACTTGCGAGCGAGAGTCACATTAGCTCTTGTATTCGCCTTAATTTTTCCCAGAGCTCATTGTACATGCGACAGACATGGCCAGCCCATTGCCACTTGAGCTTGGCAGCTTTGCTCGCTACATCGTTCTTGGTTTATGAGCGTAGATCCGTATTGCAGTTATTAAACAAATAATCATGGGAGAACGATGTTGTATCCTTGCTTCACACAACCGGTTTCATTTTCATTCGAAACAATACATCTAACCATGATGATATTCTGCGTTTATTTGTATCGCTAAAAGATTTAAATTTTTAGGTACTGGCATAGTTTCGATGTTGTATTTATATTTTCAAATCTCAATGTGTAGAGACTCTTCAAAGTTAGATTTGATGAATTTCCTGTACCTATTGTCTGATTTGATATCTCTATTTCTTTTATTGATGTTTATTGCAAGATGTAATTATTTACAGTCGTAGAATTTAAGAAGTGTTTTCTGCAAATTTCTTTATTTATTTTTAAAACACCGAGACTAAATTATTCATCATTGTGTTTTTAAACAAAACAGAAAAGCAATCATGATGTGCGCTGTTTAACAAAACCTCACATGATATATAATAACAAAAATTTTCATTTAAAATTACTTTCATAAATTCATCAAATACATATTTGGTTGTAAATATTCGGGGCTTATTAGTGTGGGGATGTTAATTCAGTATTCAATTAGATATAGCTGTAAAAAGCACTTAATATAGCTGTCACCAACTCCACCCAACTCGGGAGTTACGACATGGGGTCCTTCAAAAGGTGGGCTTATCACCTCTTAAAAGGTCGGCAGCTCATCAGCATCGCCTCTGGTGTTGCAGGTGTCTATGGGCGACGGTGACCACTTCAGGTGGCCCATATGCTCATCTGCCAGCTTTGGCATAAAAAACCAACGCTATACACATCAAGGTTTTTACAGTTATATTCAAGCAAGATTGCTATCCTTCTCTTTCTTCAAGTTACCAGCAAGAAATAAAGGATAGCAATACAGTAAAGCGTTGTATGCAGATATTATTGTACACTTTGACCCACGATAGCCAAGCATTGTGTAAGGAATCGAGACGTACCTTAGTGCGCAATTTCTTGTCGTCACTTTTTGTTTTACTTTTTTTTTACTTCTTGCTGTTTGGCCATCTTAACCTTTAATAAATCATTGCCTTGCAAGTCACGCACAATAAGAACGTGCCCTACGATGCTCAGCCCTGCGTCCATCAAATTGAGGGATGAAGATGTTAAGTTTTACGGCCTGTAATTTCACTGGCACTTACTCCCTTACACTAAAACACACCAACGCTGCTTTACGGTAGGAATAGCCATGGCGGTAGTTCTTTTTTTGGTATTCACATGCCAGTCAAAAATTAAAATGGTCTTTATTCAGTACAATCACAAGGATCACTTTGAAACGTCTTATATACTAGGTGAATCTACCGCCAGTTCCTCGCGACCAAAGCCTAGAAGAACAGGCAAGAAACTTACGGCTTGGTTTCTAGCGTTTTTTGCATGATCCATTTTACAATTTTGTACACCATTGTGATAGGCAATCGTAGGGTCATTGTGTACAATTGGCAATACAACCATACGCTATAACATTTTTGGGTTCAGTAAAGTCGGAATGGGCTCAGTGACGGATGGGTATTGTCGACAGCAAGGCTGCCTCCCCGCTGTCATCTCAAACACTGCCGAAGACTGTCGCTAGGGAAACGGATACCTATGACTCGCCCGCACACGGCTTTTATAGGTTTGTTCTGAGCTCTATCGCACTCGCTTGTAACATCTCTGTCTAAATCGTAACCACCCATTACTGTACCCCAAGTCTTACCCGGGCGCCCGACATAGTTTCACTTGTTTGCAAACTTGTTTGATTGCTAAGTGTGGCACGAGTTTTTGAATACATAATCTCGCGCCACACTAGCAATCAAACAAGTGTTGAAACAAGTGAAGCTAAGTCTGGCGTCGGCTTTACGTTTTGTTTAGCATTTTTTGTAACGTCAGGTCTTTTTTGTATAGAGACTCGTTAATTCTCAGCGCGCCCGATAGAGGAGCTTATCAAATCTCCATTCAAAATAGGCGAAACGAACGAAAACGTTATAGCGCGTTTACATTTAGACATTCGCGATGCCATTCGTGTGGACGGAAATGTTGCCGTCCCATTCTCTCATTGACCAAGTCCCTGCGCCTGTCTCTGCACATTTCCACGGACATGAGCCGAGTGTAAATGGGGTATTACGAAAAACGATATACTAAATATGGTAAACAAAACTAAGACTTGGGGTATTGCTAACATAATGGAGCTCAAACAAGGTGATAGAACACTATTTGTCTCTTTAGTCGTCGTTTGTTGAAATGAGACAGACTGTGGTGCCAATTCTGTTTGAATTTTCCTAATATTAACTAACCTAATATGACAGCACTAAAAACATTGCCGTCCCTCAAAAAAACTGAAAACAAAAATGAATTCGTTTTCTGGCATTTTGGGAAGCAACATAGCTTCTTCATTTTAATTGTTTTTCAAGTGTTATTTTAAGTTGTGTTGTGTAATTTCGGTGGTATTTTTACCAACATTACTTGAAGTCTTAGCACATAGTGTAAACATTTAGAATGAAAGTGTAATAAGTGATATCCTGATTTGACCGAAAATGTTTCGAATGTTTTGAAGAAAACCGCCACCATTTTCTTCAAAACAAATGACGGCTGACTTGACACGAAATTGATCACAAAATTGACTGTTCGTGGCAAACCCTATCGGCCACTGAACAGCCACAAATAAAAGAAGAAGAAGACTGTCGAATGACGGACAGGTGCCATAAACAAATAAATTAATGCGGCTCTAGTTTTAGCGCTGTCATATAAAGTTAGTTTAGGATAACGATAACGATAACAGAATCGATAAAAATATTTCATCTTAATTGAATTTGTTAGTTTTACTTATAACTTGTTCCCAGCTAAGACAGAGATGTGACATTTCATTTGCTATTCTAATTTTCTTTCATTATGTTGACTTATTTTTGTTGGGTTTTTAGGCCTAATTCAGACTGACCGTACGTGTACACTTTGTAATATCATGTATTGATGACTGATGTAAATATCATGTATTATCAGATAGTCTGAATTAGGTTTTATTTTCCCTTATGTGGCTTTGCATTTTGCTATAGAGTATAGACATTGTTTTTTTTTTCATAAAACGTTGATAAAGTAATGTTTATGAAATAAAAAACTATGTTTACACTCAATTTCATAAATATGCTCGGGTTTGTGCTATGAATGTACTAAGTAATTGCTTTGTCATAATTGCTCTTGGCACGAAATTCTACTGACATTTTAATAACAGTGTGGACTAACACTTTTAAAGGTGTAATATAGGGGACTTGTATAAATAGTAGGGGACTTGCAGTGCTCGCATAAGTGTTAGTTCTAACTTATAATAACTCTTATTTTATACACCTAGATTTTAGAGAAAATTTTGCTGCAGCACTGTCTAATATCTGAGTTAAATAAAAAGCTGTTAATACCTAGTCTGTTTAGGAATGATTTCTTTCTTTCTTTCTTTCTTTCTTTCTTTCTTTCTTCTTTCTTTCTTTCTTTCTTTCAAAAGGCGATCTCTTCCAGCAACCTTTTATAGTAGTGTTTGAAGCACAAGTTGGCATTTATTTGGAATGGTGGATGTTTAGTTATTTGCAAGAAAGTAGAAGTGATGAGAGTGGCTTGGTAGACAATGCTCCTAGTTTATTTAGCTTTGTTAGTCTTGGTGTGACTTTTATGTCCAAAGTCAATATTAAGAAGAATACCCCACCAGTAGTTAAATAAGTAGTGCTTAATCGCTTGCAATGCTGTAGTCTAGTGATGTCCGAATATCTCCAATTACAATACCAAATTGCTTGCCACATCAATGCGAAACGGAAAGGTATTATACAAGGTGTTCAAAAACTTCAGGGGGCTAAAGTACCCATCAATGTGAATACTTTAGCCCCTTTTGATGGGTACTTTAGCCCCCTGAAGTTTTAAACATAAGTATTGGAACACCTTGTATAGGTTTGCCAACACAGAAAATCGAAACTTGGACCGTACCAATACGACTTGGCGCATAATTCTTTAGAAAATTACACTAAATGAACTTACTGAATATACCTGTCTTCTGTCGGCAACGCGCAATTATCTCTAATTTGACAAACGCCCATTATGACCAGCCAACAATAAAACGAATCCAATAACAGGTGCCGACAATCCTAACCTCTAACTCACACTCTATTGTGGAGTAAGATTGAAGTAATGGTTGGCGGCGCCATCTTGAATTCTTTTTCGTGGCGCGTGTTAAATCGAGAGGCTACAGGGGTCACCAATTAGTTTCCCTCGAGGTCCGTTTTAAGAAATGAAATGACTATCGCTGTCCGCACAACATTTTATAGAAAAAATAGTAAACAAATATAATTACGGAAATAACAAAGGTAGTTTAGTACATATCAATGAGAATTTTTTTTTGTTGCGGATAATCATCTCCAGGATTTAATGTCAATAGCTTGCACCAATTTTACTCTTACTATAGAAGAGTAAAATTGGTGCAAGCTATTGACATTAAATCCTGGAGATGATCATCAGTAAGTCGAGATCAAAATTTATTCTTAATGAAATTCATCTTCGAAAATGCTGCTTACATGCTGGATACATTTTTATTAAATTCCGTATTAGTGCAAGTGTTGCTGTGTTCTCGCGGTCCGCCCTTTGGTGACCCCTGGGCTATAGTGTAAGAATAAGCCTTAGTTACATTTCACTGCTACTTCTGTCGCTACTACAGCTTTTGTTTAGATAATTGACCCACCGGTAATCCATTATCAACACGTGTTTTGGTGGTTTTGGTGGTGGTTGAGAAAATAAAAAAATCTCATTGACAATATTTTTTTATTGCGTTTTGGTACGGTCCATATTTTGCTCATTATTTTGTGTATCACCACGACACATTATACCAGTACCTTTCTATTCCGCATTGTTACAAAGCAGCTGATTCCTAAAATTAATACCTGTTTTGTGTTTAGCACCAACATGATCACATCTAAAGCGCTGTCAATGTCAGCACCAGGGGCTATCAACTTGGACCACACTACTGTCAAATTTGACAGTGAAGTCAAAAAGGCTAGACATTCTATAACTGCCCACACTACTTTGAAGGTAACATACTAATTTAAATCCCTTTAATTTTAGTTATGTGATTCCTTAGAAAAGAGTAAAAGTTTTCATCTAGCTAAATTATTGAACTATTTAGTACCATGAATTTTCAGTGTTCGACCAACTATTTTGTATTTATATTTTATCGCTGTCCTGTGTTTTTGCTTTAACTTATATTTATTTTTGTACCAAGATCGGACGCTGTAAAACGCGACACAGTTTTTACTACTGCGATTACATAATATAAACTGTAAACTATAAACTAAATACGATAAACTATTTAAATAAATAAATAAGAAATGAGTTTTCTGATTAGTTTAATAGTGGATTAAAAGATGTTTTATAAATTACTAGTGGCTTCCCGCGGCTTCGCACGCGTTGAAGTGGTGAGCCGTAATTGAGCCACAAACATCCAAACATCGTAACTTTCGCATTGATTTGTATATGATTAGGGTAGGATACCTACGCAGGTACCTATAAGAGATACCTATAGGCGTACATTACCTATATTAGGTAGGTAGGTAGGTATAGGTAACGTTTTAGGGGTTGTTTTCGAAAATCCCTTCTTAATACACCTCTACGCCAAAAGACCTATATACTCTTCAAATTTCAAACTTTTACATCCCTTTGCACACTTATTAAGGGTAGTTCTAAAAAACTAAAAATGCCTTTCCTAGTTTTTGCCTTGGAGTATCAAGTTTGTAGGTTCAAGGAATACTATTTCTCATACAACCGTTTTCATCCCTTTTTACATCCTTAGGGGTTGAATTTCCAAAAATACCTTCTTAGTACACCTCTACGCCATAAGACCTATGTACTTTTCAAGTTTTAAGTCTCTAGGACCAGCGCTCAAAAAACTCCCATATATACTTTTACATCCCTTAGCACACTTATTAAGGGTAGTTTTAAAAAACTAAAAATGTATTTCCTATTTTTTTAACTTGAAGTATATGTACTCCAAGTTTCAAGTTTGTAGGTTCAAGGAATACAATTTTTCATACAAACGTTTTCATCCCTTTTTACACCCTTAGGGGTTGAATTTCCAAAAATCCCTTCTTAGTACACCTCTACGCCATAAGACCTATGTACTCTTCAAATTTCAAGTCTCTAGGACCAGCGGTCAAAAAACTCCCATACATACTTTTACATCCCTTAGCACACTTAATAAGGGTAGTTTAAAAAAAACTAAAAATGTATTTCCTATTTTTTTGTCTTGAAGTATATGTACTCCAAGTTTCAAGTTTGTAGGTTCAAGGAATACAAATTTTCATACAAACATTTTCATCCCTTTTTACACCCTTAGGGGTCGAATTTCCAAAAATCCCTTCTTAGTACACCTCTACGCCATAAGACCTATGTAATCCTCAAATTTCAAGTCTCTAGGACCAGCGGTTTAGGCTGTGCGTTGTCTATATGTCAGTCAGTCAGTCAGTCAGTCAGTCAGTCAGTCAGTCAGGACTTTGATTCTTATAGTATTAGAGATAATCCGCCATTATAATATATTAATGCATCCGGCATTAAAAAGGAAATACATTATAATGGCGGATGCATTCGATTGGCGATTGACGACTGGCATTCGATGACATCGTATCCTGACATACACGCTTCTACTACTATTTTTCTGGTACTACCAGCTCTATACTACTCTTCTGCTACTACCAGCTCTATACTAGTCTTCCAACGAATCTCAACTGATCTTCCAGCGAGGCAGCGTGGCCACAACGCATCCGTCAGCCGATTCGCTGCTGGACGAGGAAGGCGACGGTCCCGACTCCCCGGTGGACGGCTGCCGCTCGCTGTCCTGTCTCACCGACTCGACGGACCACTCGGCGCCTGTCAACTTCGATATGAGCAATCGAGTAAGCGATCTACTGAACACACTGAATTGAAACAGGTCTTCACGACTTTGATTCCCGGGCACGGTAGATAAAATAAATAAATATTGGTGGACTTTCTACACAGCACTATCTAGCCCCAAACTAAGCAAAGCTTGAAATATAGGAACCAGATAGCTGATATATTACTTGTATACTTTTTGTTGGAAATACATACTTATAATATTATAAAACACCCAGACAGAGAACAAACATCTATGTTTATCACACAAATGTTTGTTCTCGGTGAGCATCGAACCCACGGCCTACGGCGCAGAAGGCAGAGCTACTACCAACTGAGCTGTGAAGGCTGTCAATAGGAACCAGATAGCTGATATAATACATAAATACTTTTTTTGGAAATACATACTTATACTAGTAGTTCGCCCCGAACTGAGATCTTGTGATGCGACCCGACGAACGCATCAAAACTTTGAGTACGTAGTAGGGAGTCAAACATTATCTTTGGACTTTTTTCTGACTACCGCCTACTAACTTGGTATGGTTACCAAGTTTCAACTCTATTGGCCTATTTATTGAAGAGTTCCGTTGAACAGACCTTAGCTCCATCATCAGACCTGGTCGTCGTCACCATTTTATGAGACTAAACTAACTACTAACTGGGTACATCATTAATTTATTTCAAGAAAAAAATTTAAGAAAAAGCAAAGGAACTGGCCGACCAGTAGAAAAACCTTGATGTCAACGAAACTCTTAGAGAGGGGAGCTCTTGGATCGCTGGTTATCTTAATTTAACTTTTATTATTTTATCTCAAAAACCGAGCATCACAAAAAAAAAGTAAAAATTGTTTTGGGATGTCCAAACAAAGCCCTTTCATATGACATGTAACTTGATTTTTTTATGTAACTTTTTTTATTTTTGCCCCCTTCAAAACCCCCCCCCCATATCTCAAATTTCATGCAGATCGGATCAACGGTTCTAAAGTTATCGCCAGACAAACATACATACATACATACATACATAAAATGCCAAATCGCCCAAGTTGAAACTAAGATCTTCGTTCGCTTCGCTCACTCGATCAAATAAATGACTAGTAATATATGATAACACCCAGAGAAGAAACATCTATGTTCATCACACAAATGTATGTTCTCGGTGGGGATCGAACCCACGGCCTACGGCACAGAAGGCAGAGCTACGACCAACTGAGCTGTGTGAAGGCTGTCAATCTAGTAGTGAGGGGTAGTCAGAATTACATTTGGCACATACCCAAATTTTGTAGGAGTTGATATTCCATACGTGACAGATTTCTTCACGATGTTTTCGTGCTAGTGACACGACAATACTAATCTTAAATTATTATTATTTTAGCCTACATTGTCCCATTGCAGCAAGGGGGGATTTAAGGAAGGGCACGGGGGCACGTGCATTGGCTGGAATTGCGAATTTTGCATTGTTAAAATACAGTTATTGATGATTTTTTTGCCCTTGTGCCCCTCCCAGAAAAAAATCCTGGATCCGCCCTTGCACTGCAGGGCAAAGACCTCCCTAATCCGCTTCCACTTTCTATGTTCTCGGGCTTTTGATATACAATTCTTTTAAACGGGTCAAGTTCATCTTAAAATACAGTTGCTTTTTTCGTTGAACAGGCAAAACTGCCGCGCGGTATAGAAAACATCCGTCCCCACATCGAGCAGGTCGACAACGTGCCGCTTCTAGTGTCGTTGTTCACCGATTGTGGAGCGCGATCCGTCCGGGAAATGATACAAATTATGCAGGTAACGTACACACCAATGCAGCAGGGTGATTACGTAACTTTGTTGCAATCAGTTTCTGTTTGTAATAAGTAAATATGACGGCTGTTGTGATCCGATATTCAGGGCTATATCTAAATCGACGTAGATGTAATAAAACCACACTTTATGTTATAACAGTCACATGTTTCGGGGCGTCCGTCTCACTCGAGCGCTTCCGCTAGACTGACAGCCGACCGCCTCCCGTTAAACTTGACAGCTCCTTTAATAAAACCATCACAACGGCTATGCACATTTTAAATGCAGTTGCTAACAAAGTTATATTACAAATGGTGTTTCTATTGATGGATAATCGCAAAACTCTCATACTGTTTTATACATATATTACTTATTGGTTTCATATAGAAACAGAATGCAACAAAGTTACGTAATCACCCTGCTGATGCAAGCTCAAAGTCAAAGAAAAAATTGCTTGGACCAATTAGCCGGTAGATGCGGCGCAAGCGTACAATGAGCGTAACGGGACAATGAGTCATCCTTTTTCGTGCATGCAGCCGGCGTTCATCGATTTATTAGACGTTGTCACGACAAAATGACGCTTGCTACAAGGACATAAAAGCGACAGTGACTATCCTGATGCGTATCCGTGTGTGCAAACATTACTCGTTAAAAATCGAGTAGTAGAGCTTTTTGTGAAAGGCTCGTCCGGGGAAGTACTACCACCATACTTATTTTTAACCGCAGCGTTGCTGTGTTAGACATTGACATAGACAATTAAAGGCGCATGAGACTTAACATCAGTATCTCTCAAGTTGCTACGCAGGGCAGTGCAACGTAAGGCACGTTTCGATCGTGCTTTATTTGCGAGGACAATACTCTATTATAGGTGATGGTTACCACTTTGCATCTAGAATAAGTAGATTGAAAAAAGCTATTCAATGTCAAAGAAAAATGACGCTTTCTACAAGGACATTAAAGCGAGCCGTGTATCTATCACCATCAGCTATAACAAAGCATTGCCTCGTAAGTCACGCACGATAGGAACGTGCCCTACGATGCACTGCCCTGCGTCCATCAACTTGAGGCATACAGATGTTAAGCCTCATGTGCCTGTAATTACACCGGCAACCACTCTCTTCAAGCCGAAACACAGCAACGCTGCTTTGTGGCAGAAAAGGCGTGGTGGTAGTACTTCCCCGGACGAGCCCTTCACAAAAAGCTCTACTACTCTTAGATGTATGGATGTGGATGTCTTAAGAAGGAGAGGTAGGCCAAAGAAAAGATGGACTGTGTGAAAGATGACATGAGTAAGATAGGAGTGAGCACTGAGATGAGGAATGATAGAGGAGAGTGGAAGAAGAAAACCTGTTGTGCCGACCCCATGCAGCGTGGGATAAGAGCAAGAAGATGATTACAGACAATGTAATTTCTATGATTTTTTTATTAAATTGACAGGATTACGGTGAAGTGGTATGCGTGATGGGCTCAGCTGCGAACTGCTCAAACATGGAGATTTTCATGCAAGCTGATGCTAGGTAAGTGTATAAAAACTACAAATAAGTATATTTTAATCTTTTACATGAAGTAAAAACACTACTCCCGAAAACATGCTTCTAGAGAAGAATGATCTGAAGTTTTATTTTATCTGAATTGTATTTTTGACAAAAATAGTGTTAAATCAAAAATCCGGTATCTGAATCAAAGTAATAGTTTTTTTAGTTGGCCTTGTGTTTTATCTGATTAACATAAATTCTTAGAGAACCTGTCAATACATATAAAACGAAGAGGTTGATAGGCATGCAGCTTCAGTTTTCAAAATTGCTATTTTTAACCCTGTATAATATAAAAACACAACTCAATAAAACTATCAAAACCTTAAGGTAGCTTAGAGCATGCGCGACATTTCAGACATTTCTATGAGCTGAGTGTAAACGGGATATAAGTCTACCCCATGGGTTCATCAGAAGTTGGGCTGGCTGGGGTGAGGTTAGCAGGGGGACAATGCACAATACACCCCACTGCGGGACGTCCGTGCAGGTCTCATTCCCCCACCACGAATTAGAAGACTACCCCCCTTTGCGTTTTCCATTAACGTCAATACTTTTTAGCACATCCTTTTTTTCTTTCAACCTGTTTGTTCTTTTATACAGATTTATTTATATACTTTATTACATTATTCCTTTTAGCGTGGCGGTAGAACCCTTATATCCAGTGTTGTGTCAAAAAATGCCCCCGTACAAAGTCCCTGAGACGTGCATGGGACCTATTGACTTGGCGAGAGCACTCAATTCTGTACCCTGTTCCTTATCGGTAAGTTTTATTTTTGCTTGGTTGCAAAACTACTTTATGGCTCTGTCGTGGCGCTGTAAATGTGAGAAAATAGCAGTTTTTTGATGATGTGTTTGGATGAAATTTCTATCAGAACATGTGCAAACCTAGATTTTCACAACTAAGAAATCAATGAAAAACAGCCTAAATTTCTTCATTTGAAATATGTTACTCAAAGCTTTCATAGAGATACAGAGTTAAGAAAGGTAGTATCCTACCCTATCTAGTAGAAATCAGGCTATGGTGCGTTCTTAAGGAAATTATCTTTAAAATCTGATTTGATTTTACACTAATCATGAATTTTATCATTTTTACACGCTGCTCTCAGTTACAAAATAAATGGCAAAATCAACCTTACACCAACTACTGCAGGGAACAGGTACTTATGTTCAGTACTACGATTATGTTATGAGCTTCGGCAATCTTCGTTTTCAGAAAAGGAAATACGATATGACACGAGATAGAGCGAGATGACAGCATAACTTTAATCGTAGTACCTACATTGAAGTAGTCTTGGATGCATGTTTTTATAAATGTTTTAGGTACATAAAAGCAGTTAATGCATATTCAGTTACAAAAACAAAATTATAGAAATAAAATTAATCTGCTAACATTATCGTTTTTGATTCAGCAATTTTTTTATTTACAAACTATTTATTCGCTTTTAGTGAACGTTAAGTATTTGTCTAGGGTTTTTAGTGTTACCAGCATTTATATGTTTAATTGATGTCTAGCTATTTATATTGTCACTTAACAGTTTTCAAGATGTTGTCGTCGCTTATTTTATGTTATGTGCAATGCTTAGTAACTTTTCTGATTTTATATGAACTGTTCCTACCTACTTGTTTATTTACTTGATTATTATGTAATGTTTAATTAATCCACATATCCTAAATATATATAGTAGTAAACATAGTCCTAAACTGAAAATCTTTTTAGCTTATGAAAGCGTAGGAAACAAGGGTCAGTTCAGAATCAGTTTTATATATTATTTTAGAAGGGTGGTTCCCCTTAAAGCCTTACCGTGTTTAGAAAGGACCAAATTATTTTCAGTGAAAAAGTCATGGTGCAAACTGAGGCGCACCTATTTCTGATCGAGTACTTCTAACTATAATAATTTAATTACCCCACAGAGCACAAATTAGGATGTGTTTTATGTGGCATGTTCATTGCTCTGAGACGTAAAGGTCAAGGTACGTTATGTGTCCGTAATTGCACTGGCACCCATAAAAAAATACCCCTTCAAATCGTAGGTAACACAGCAATTCAAGGATCACTGCCGACCAGTAGAAATTTCCCCTTTACAGAGAGCTACTTCTACTGAGGAATATGAAACGAATTTCAGCATGAAATTGTTTTTAGATGACCCGAGACGCTGATGTGTCTCTTTTCACGCTGATAACCATGTCGCGACACTTCATGATGTGCGTGTGGAATAGCACGCAGTTCTGGATGTGCAGTGTCTGCTTCATCTCGCTCATCCAGGTAACTATAGCGAGTCTTCGGATTTTTTACTTTTGCTGCAACACACATGGATTTCTGTAGCGAAATCTATACTCTTAACATCAGGGGCCTTATGCTCACTTCGACAGAGATTATCTCACGTTAGAGATGACGTCATATCTCGTTCAATAACTCGTTGACCTTGCGTCTCGCATGAACTTTGTATGAGAAAATTGGGGAGTTAGATAGTGAGAATGGGGATAAATAGTTATCGAACGAGATATGACGTCATCTCTAACGTGAGATAATCTCTGTCGAAGTGAGCATAAGGCCCCAGGTGGGCCATCTGCTTGTTCCATCAACTAGTTGTATAAAAAAAAAAAAAAAAACTCGTCGTGTCACTAGTTTCTTTCGAAACAGTGCATGGTGAAAGGATTTTAAGTGCGCCTCAAGAGGCTCCTTTCGAGCACTTGACACATGTTATAGAACTTTTTAGGTTATATACGGCATGCCGATTTCCTCACTGGAGTACTGGCACATAAATTTTTGAACAGAAAAACTCATTGGTGCACGACCAGTACACCACCAGTGCTTTCACCTGATCTTTACTAAGAAGTGGATTAGGTAACCGTTAAATTTCTCAGTCTGATTGTGGTATTTAGTAAAATTGCGAGTAAAATTCGCTCCATAGATTCCTTTCATAGGTTTGACGCAACTGGCTATTGACGCGTGGTAAAACTAAATGAATTCCGTAAGGAAAATTGACAACACAATATCTTTTATTCATAATTTAACAGCACGATATTTAATAAATTTGATTCCGATCACCATTTTGGCTTCGCGGTTAAGCATCGGGTCTGACGCTCTCCGCACTCAAACACTGCTTTGCACCGTCGCATATCGCTCCCCGGTATAATGTAACCGTTGCGTGCATGTGTGAAGGTGATCGATGCTGGGCTAAGGCTACCCGCACTCTAACTCTGGTTGCCACCGTGTATCGCTCCCACGCTGGCTGATCATGTAACTTTGTTACAATGAGTTTCATTCAGTTTATGTTTGTAATAAGTAAATATGATGGCTATACAGTTACATTTTAGCTGCAGTTGCTAACAAAGTTAGATTCCAACTGGTGTTTCTATTGATGGATAATAGCAAAACTTTCATATTGTTTTTTTTATATACAACTAGCAGATGGCCCACCTGATGTTAAATGGTAACCATCACCTATAACAAAGCATTGCCTCTTAAGTCCATCAACTTGAGGCATACAGATGTGAAGCCTCATGTGCCGGTAATTACACCGGCAACCACACTCTTCAAACCGAAACACAGCGTTGCTGCTTGGCGGCAGAAAAAGGCGTGGTGGTAGTACTTCCCCGGACGAGCCCTTCACAAAGAGCTCTACTACTCTTAAATGGCGATGCTGGGCTAAGGCTCCCCGCACTCTAACTCGCCGCCGTGTATCGCTCCCCTGGTGTAATGTAACGGGTCCGTGCGTGTGTGTAGGCGGGGTCACTGTGCGGCTTCGTGGCGCTAGCGCTGAGCGCGGGCGGCAGCGTGTGGTGCGCCGTGTGCGTGTGTCCGCTGCTGGCGCACGCGCTCGCCTTCGCGCCGCTCGATGCGGGCGTCATGCAGCGCGCGGCCTCGCGACCCTTGCGCCCTCTGCGCGCCAAGGTACCGTCTACTGTACAGTCTAGCGCGTCAAGGTTCCTCTGTGCGTGTCTACAGATCGTCTGGACAAGATCCGTATACAGTCTAGCGCACCAAAGTACACTTGTGTGTCTACAAATCGTATGGACAAGATCCGTCTACAGTCTAGCGCACCAAGGTACACTTGTGTGTGCGCGTGTGTCTACAGGTCGTCTGGACAAGATCCGTCTACAGTCTAGCGCGCCAAGGTACACTTGTGAGTGCGCGTGTGTCTACAGGTCGTCTAGACAAGATCCGTCTACATCTACAGTCTAGCGCACCAAGGTACATTTGTGTGTGCGCGTGTGTCTACAGTCTAGTTCGCCAAGGAACATTTGTGCGTGCACGTATGTCTACAAATCATGTGGACAAGATCCGTCTACAGTCTAGCAGCGCGCCAAGGTACCCGTGTTTGTGCGCGTGTCTACTCTTCATAAAAAAAACTAGGCACAAAATATAAATAATTTGTTAATATGAGCCAACATAACCAAATATCATTATAACACTTAAATTCGAACTACCCCCTAATTAACAATAATAATTCTAGAATACTTTCTATTCAATTTCTATCATCGACAGATGGCGCTCTTCATATTCTGGTGCT
Source organism: Chloroclysta siterata (assembly GCA_932294275.1). Classification (NCBI taxonomy): domain Eukaryota; kingdom Metazoa; phylum Arthropoda; class Insecta; order Lepidoptera; family Geometridae; genus Chloroclysta; species Chloroclysta siterata. The sequence continues at coordinate 13,718,542 of OW028603.1, read as the reverse complement.
ACGCATGCAAGTTCCTGCCCTCAGTGATATCGATACTCGTCCTGTACTGGTATACATTGCGCAGTTTCTGCGAGCAGATATCCGCAGCGACCAACACCACTGCGTGTTGGTTGGTGTATCCGGTGAATGTGGGCAATTTCACGGGGAGCCACGACTTGAGGATGCGAAGCTGGCATGGCTGGGGCGACGACTTCTACGACGGGTTTTATGTGGCGCAGCATATCACACTGGCGTTGATTACTTCGCATTTAAGTGAGTAATTTATAAATATATGTGGAATTTTCAAATACATAAAATATAATATAACCCTGATATAGAAGAAAATCTATATTCATTGCACAATAAAGTAACTTAAAGATTTCATAGCGAAAAAGTTTTTTTTTTTTTTTTTTTTTTTTTAAATAGTGTACATTACACATTATAATGTACTCTACTTATATTACAATCTAGCCACAATAGCGGGCTAATGAGTAATTTTACATTGACCTAAATTTTTAGCTTACTTTACTAAGAATGTGTCCATTAACACTTTTCTTACTGTCTCTATATAGCGAAAAAGTAATAAGACTTTATTTCTCTGTCTCTCAACTGACTGTCTCCCAAGCAAAACAAAAATGTCACAGCTAATATCACCTTTGATTCGCACACTATTTATTTTATAACAATAATCAGAAGCCAGTCGAATAATATAAGAAGAAAAACAAGTTGTTTCCGACGGACAACGTGAGCTGTGAACTCCGTTCTGCGCAGCTTTGTCGCGTGGATTCGTTAATGAATAACTTATTGGCTTCAAGTTTTACAGACAGGTGTAAGACGATCGAATGGACTTCTGCAGAGCCACGCCTGAATACATTCACTATTATAGTAGTAAAGTCCAAAATTCAGCAGCACTCTCATGATTAGCAATGACCACGTGTGTTCTGTTACAGTCATCATATCACTGTCATTCGTCCACCGACAATCCTCCATTTGGCAGAGGGGCTTCTGGTCGAACAAAGTGTGGTGTGCTACCGTCGTATTTTTGTAAGTAGCTGCTAGCTAGATGCATTTTATTTTTTCTTACTAGTTTGTACGCATACCTAATCTATTTTTGGTACGCGTTACTATATTGCATTGAAATTATGCCTGTTATATGGCCTGTCTTTTGCAGTACGTGGCAGGTCTAATTCCGAGGGAGGATCCCTTTAAATTCTGGGGTATTCCTGGTCTAAAGAGGGAAATTTGGGGGGACTGATCCCGCGGAGAGATTTCCAACAATGTCGTCAGTCTATCATCTTTCTGCCCTTATCCCACGCTAAGTGGGGTCGGCACAACAAGTTTTCTTCTTCCATCTAATCTCTCCTATCTAAGCGCGGTCCGAAGGGGGGGTCACAGAGAACATGACCCCCCCCCCCTCAATCGTGTATTTTACCGTGCATTTATGGTTTTGACATCTTACTGTGCTTGTTATTGTGCAATAAATTCTAATTTACTCGACATATGGTATTTTTATTAGTGACCCCCTCCAAAATTTCAGACTGCGACCGCGCCTGCTCCTATCATTCGTCATCTCGGAGCTCACTCTTTTCCTACTCAGTCTATCTAACTGTTGAACCCAAATAATTGGTTGGATATTCGTTTCAGGATAATAATCCAAGGCATATTCAGCGGTGTGATGCTGACGGGAACGTATGGGACGTGTGAGAGATGGCAACTTTGCTCTCTGCGGTACGAAGTGACAGCGTCGCTAGCGAGCGGCTACGCCCTTTCTCTGCTGGCATGCTTCGCTCTACTCGAGTTCATCAAGTGGCAGGAGATCAAGTAAGTATTTAGCCATAAAACAACGTGTAACATAATACCCCTATAAGGCCAAAGACCAAGAGCTGTGAATAGGTCTGCATCATGGTGTGTCGGCAAATCGGAAGAAAGGTTAAGAGGCATTTCAGGAATGAAAACCTTCGAAATTTCAAAAGTCTGCCAATACCTGTAGAATACCCTGTTTCCTGATTAAGGCGTGGTGCGATTAAGTATACAGAGGTTTCATTAGGTTGGCGATATGCAACCTATTGTGTGAAAATTTGAAGAAGTCGGCTAAGTTCTATAATAGGTATCTTGCTACTAAATCATTATATTACACGTTGTATATCCATAGAGAGTAGAAGAGCTTTTTGTGAAGGGCTTGTCCTGAGAAGAACTATCACCGTGCTTATTTCTGCCGTCAGCATTGTTCATATTCTTCAAAGCCAAATATGGTTCCGTTGTACCTACTAGGCAAGTTTTAAGGGGAAGACTACCGTGCCTAGGCATTAGTCGTGAGCCTAATTAATATTTATTTGTCCACAGGGCGGACGCACGTAATCAACGACGCGCTCGACTGGACTTCGGCACAAAACTGGGCATGAATTCGCCATTCTAAACACTCGTGGCTTTGTCCTCTAGTCAATTACGCTTAACTATTTATACCTGCTGGTAAACTGTGTGTGAACACTGACCCCTACTACTACTATTTATTCTGTGCCCGTTTAGGCAAGTCATTTTAAATGTGTATTATAAGTATCCATGGGCCTTGTGACTAGGTAAGCGTATAAGAGCCCCCGCAGACTACAGACTTTCCATTAGCCGATGGTTTGGTCGGAATCAGTTTTAAGATGTACTTGTATAGAGGTATGCACACACAACGATTCACTATCGGCCGCTAAATACCCTAGATGACCCCAACCGATTAACCGATGGCACCCGACCAAATTATCGACCGATGTAAGTCTAGTCTGCGGGGGCTCCAAGGGTACGTTTCCACTATTGCAGACTGAGCAGGGCGGAGTCGGAGCGACCAAGGTTGAGGTTAGATGAGGTGTGTATATCAAATAATCTGATTGGTCGTCTAGACTCCGCACTACTCCGCGTCAGTGGAAACGCACCCTTATACTGTGTTATTTGTATTTTGTACAAAATAATATTTTTAATCGCCGATTATGAGGCTTGAACAGTTACTGTAACTGTTATTTAAATAGAACTTAAATGTCTGATTTCTGTGGTAAAAAAAGATCAAGTTTTTAAATCTTTACCGGAATGCAGAGCGAGCAGCAAACTGTTACTTCGGTCGCCGTAGGTACTTTATGAGATAGCTCACTGCTTGCTAATGTTTGAATTGATTAATAATTTTTTCGGGTGTCTTTTTTCATCCTGTCTTTAATTAGATATTATGAATAAAACCACAAAGATCTCTTTGAAACTAGGCGACGCGACCTAAAAGTCTAGAAGAACAGGCAAGAAACTTACAGTATAGTTCTTACCGATTTTTTTAAAATTCTTAAAAAAAAACTGATTGTAGCTCGTGTAGCTGTTTCAATTTTGTGAGAAGGTTTAATATTCAGAGAAAAATTTAATTGTTTAAGCAGTTATTTACTCGTTCTGCATTCACCCTTGGGCTTCGGTTCATTCTGCTTATCGTATGTAATTTATGAACAAACTCATATTATCTGTATCCTATGCCTTTACTCGGCAAAATTTGTATTTTATTGTAAGAAAAATGACAATGTACTTTATTATGTACGTATTTTGTACTTATTTATTGTGGTGTAGTGTTTTGATGATTTTAATAAATATTTAATAACATTCTTTAAATTATTTCTTAATTAAATGCAGTGGCCATACCGTAAGCCATATGCTTCGCATCGCATCAATTAACTTCGCACGTCATCGATTAGGTCTCGCTTTTTAAAAGTTCAGCCTATAAGCTGATCCTCTAGGTCTGACCAAAAGGTCTTAGAGGTAAATTATTCATTAGGTTCCTAACGGCCAGTTTCTGAAAGCCCGATCAAAACTAATGGCATGTGAAGTCACTTGCTATCTCTATCTAATTCGATGTATAGCTGAAATGGCGAGTGACTTGGCATCCGATTAGTTTTGATCGAGCTTTCAGAAACGGCCGTAGCTAAAAGCATTTTATTAGCATTACATGTAACATGTAAAAAAAAATCCACCCCACTACTACACTACTACATACTTGAAGGTCTTCAAAAAATAAGCCAAACTGGAAACAAATTATGTATGTTGTTTATTAAGACTAAGTTAACTTGTGATGTAACAGATTGTATTAGTATCTAGTCAGTTATAAGTAATGGAGCTATTGCCACTTTTGTTACACTCTTATGACACTGTTTAGTTTTCAGTTACAGCAATTTTTTTATTACATTGCCCAACATTATAAATGCATTGAACTGAAAATCCCAGGCAAACTAATAACCACTCATCATGATGTATGACACACACATTAATAATGTTATAACATCTTCATAATTCTTCACTTTAAACTCTGTGCCTTTTATCTTGATGATTGATGGAACATAATTATATTCTGATGGATCAAATAAGAAAAATAAATTATAAACCAAGGATTAAGGGCCGGTTTCACCATGCTCTGTTAGATTAACAAAGGATTAAAGGGCCGTTAAATATGTCAAAATGTACGCGTTTGACGGCTAAGGTTAGATTTAGCGGTCTTTTAATCCTTGATTAGTAACTAACAGAGCATGGTGAAACCGGTCCTTAGGTTCATATTCCTGTGTATTATAATGGTTTAAATTAGTTTAAAATGTATTATCAAGATAAAATACACTAGATGTAAATAGATGATCTACTACCTACATGATTGGTTAGTTATCTAAACATTGTACTTATAGGTACGTAAAATAAAAGTTATCCTATTACTAGGAGTCATCTGGTAAGTCTAATATTTCTTGAACAAATGAGGCCACATCTGTATCCTTTTCACTGTGCTCTTTACAGAAATTATGTGCTAGCAGTGCATCGTAATTAGGCCTTTGCTTGTAGTCTTTCTGTAGACACTTGACAATCAAATCCTCGAAATCAGGAGAGAATTGACCAGTGGGCAGTCTTGGAGGATCATCTTTCACAACTTGCTTCAGTTGCTCAAATGGTGTACCCCAAGTGTTGTAGGGAAAGGTCCCTGTAGCAAGTTCAATCATTGAAATCCCTAGAGACCAAACATCACTGCGTATGTCATACTGTCCCGGGTTGCCAGTGGGGTCAATTCTCTCTGGAGCCATGTAGGGTTTACATCCAGCATCAATTGTTTTTGCTACAGAGTCCACCAGATACCCAGAGATACCAAAATCACACATTTTGACTTCACCTTTCCTGTTAATAAGTATGTTTGATGGCTTCACGTCTCTGTGGATAACTTTTAGCTTTGAATGGAGGTAATGCAGTGCACTGAGGACTGAGAAAGCAATTTTTCCCAGAATGTTCTCTTGTATGGTGCGGTTATTTTTGTACACTTTGGTGTAAAATTTATCAAGACTCATGTCCATAACCTCCATACAGATCCAGACATCCCCCTCACGGAACATGGCACCGTAGAAGTGGACTGTGTATGGGCAGGCACTAGCTCTCATGGACACATCTAAGTCCATGAGCAGGCGTTTCAGCTCCAGAGAATGGCTGCTGTTGAATGTTGCTGTGATCCTCTGTTGAGAAACACACATTTCAGAACATTTTTACTAGGTCGTAGTAACTTATCAATCTTTAATACAACTTTGTCATTTATTGATCATCATAGTGTTTTCTATGTGCATTAGTATTGTAGAGGTCATGGAAGGTAAGTGGTAGAAGGCTCAACTGTTTGTTCAGGATATGTATGGACAAGGTCTAAGCCCAGTGGTGGACTACTTTATGCTGATGATGATGTATTGGATAGTTCAAAAACATACCTTCACTGCCATGACAGTATCACTGGGTATGTGCCGCATTTTCTCAACTATCCCATAAGCCCCACGGCCAAGGTCACAGATTTTAACCAAATCATCTGCATGGACTGTGAATGTCTTGTCATCCACAGTGATTGTTGTCTGCTTGTCCAAGTTCGCTGGTGGTGTGCTGTAAGTATTTGAAAAACAATAGGAGAACAGTACAAACATAGCTCCCAACATTTTGAATAAAAATTTAAGATTATTTTACTAGAGAAATAGCTAATAAGCAAAGGTTATTTTACTTTTAGGACTAATCAGGTGATACCTAATACAAATCTTAGCGCGAAAAGCATTGTTGAATACTTCAAATTATGAATTGAATTGTTACTAAAATGTTTTGGGCACTTACACAACTTGTTCTTCCGGAGCCTTGAAGTTGAAGCCCGGTGGCTTCCTTTTTCCAGCAGACATGGTACTGCTACTAAATAAGCGTTTCAAATACTAAACAGCACAATACAATAGTATTCAATTTTGCAGAAGTTTTAACTGCAATGGTTACAGTTATCGTTTTCGTAACCAACATCCAGCAGTTAAAATTTCTTGAATTCCTTACAATATCTTGATCGTGTAACGTGTTTGGATTATTGTAATGGTATCATCATGTTTTTCCTGATAAACACGCTAACTTTGCTGCGAAAAAAGAAAATACCTATTTCCAAAAAATTTAGAAATTGCAGGCAGCAGGACAGGACAGACTGACATAAGTTTGACATGAGCATGACAACTCGGTTTGGTTTGGTTTTGACTGACTGCGGTATATTCTACCAAAATTTTTTTTTCAGCCGCCAAAAAAATACAGCGAGGCGGCGAAGTATTCGAGGGTGCTAGGCTGTTCAGTTAAATTAAAAATAAATCCATCCACAGTTCGCTCGCGAAACGATTGCGCTGAGTAGATTTTCGTTCGAAAAAACAGTAATGAAAAGAGACTTCGTTTGATTTATATATAGTACAGCTATATTTTTATACATACATAGCAATAGTTAGGGTTATATGGATATGACTTAAAAAAATACATTCTGTTTTCTGTGAAAAAATTAACTTAGAATTAGAACTATTGTTTTTGGCTAGGTAGGTACTCTAGGTACCTAGGCCAAATACATTTAAAAATGTAAAAGGAATGTTTGATCAGTGAGGTATTTGTCATGGAATTATTTCGAGGAAAATTTAATTGCTCTTACAGCATCTTTCGCCCTTTTCGTGGCTTCTTCTTTCATTCTATACCTCTTCTCTTTCTCAGCCAATCCAACAACTTCGTCATGATGCAGGGCACTCTTCACAGATGATTTAGCAAATAGTTTGCTCAGCACATAATCATCATCACCTTGGTTTTTCTCAGATTTATCTTTTTCTTTTTTGTGCTTTTTCTTTTTAACTTTTTTTATAGCTACCAAGTTTTCAACTTCCATTTCCAATACTGATTCTGAATTCGAATATTTACGTTTTCGTGGGGGTTTAGCTTTATCTAATTTTTCTTTACTCTTGGTAACATCTATGACTACAGGTTCTGGTTCTTTGTTTACCTGTTCCTCACCTTGCGCATGTAAATCAATGCTTTGATCATTGTCTTCTGTTTTATCTTCATTATCATCAATAATTTCGCCATCTTCCACTTCCTCTTGTTTTTTTAATACCTCTTTGAGTAATTTCTCTTCATAATTTTTTTTAACATGCAAATTTACAATATCTATCTCTGACAGCACATTTTCAAATGGAACTTCTGTGATCATATCATCAACTAAATTGATTTCAGGTAATAATTCTTCTTTAGGCGGATTCAACATCAACTCTCTATTCTTTTTATATTCTTCTCTTGGATCTTTTTCAGGCTCTTTTTTAACATTTTTTGATATTTTCATACTGATGGCTTTAGCCATTCTTCTCATAGCTTCTATTTTCTTTTTTTGTGCTGACACATCATTTGTACACATTTCAGTAGCCTTTTTCCCTTTCACTGTATCAAAGTTGACTTTTGTATGTTTGAATAGTGATGATGTTTCAGTATCACCATCACAATTGACCTCCTCAAGAGTGAAAAGACCTTGCAGAGTGCTTGTTGTGAGAACATTTTTCTGATTTGGATCAACAAGAATTTTATTGCTGAGAAATTGTTTAAAAATTTGCCTTTGATAAATTTTTTCTTCAATTGTTCCTGCAGAAAGAAGCCTATACACAGTGACACTCCTCTGTTGGCCAATCCTCCATGCTCTTTCTTTAGCTTGATTATCAGTAGCTGGATTCCAATCCGGATCATAGATGATAACTCTATCAGCACCAGTCAGATTGACTCCCAAACCACCAACTCTTGTTGTAGCTAAAAACACCAAATATTCAGCATTCTCATTGAATGTTTTGATCATGCCTTGTCTCTGGCCAACACTTACACTGCCATCCATTTTCAAGTATTTGTACCCCTGATTTTGCAAGTACTGCTCCAAAACGCAAAGCATAGCCCTTGACTGAGAAAATATCAAAGTCCTGTGTCCCTGTTTTTGCCAAATCTTCAGTAGAGAGTTCACAACTGTCATTTTTCCAGATCTTTTCCAATGTCCAAATGTTTCTTCATCAATGGATTCTAAATCTTCTTGTGCTTCATAGAGGTACAGGTCTGGATGGTTACACATTTTCCTCAGTGTCATAAGTGCAACTAACATTCGGGCTCGGATAGGGTCCCCATACTTATTGTCCTTGTCCAGTATGCTTCTCACAGTACCACTCATCAGATACCCCATATAAAGATCTCTTTGTTCCTGCGTAAGGGCACAGAACAAAACTTGCTCATTCTTTTCAGGCAAGTTTATGTTTTCTTGAACTTCAGCTTTTGTTCTTCTCAGCATATAGGGAGTTATCAAATTCTTGAGGGCTTTTGCTATCTCCAATGCTGTGGCTTCTTGAAATTCTGTAGCATTTGCATATCCTCCTTGGGTAATTGGATGAGCAAAATGGTCCATAAAGGCAGTATAGGTTCCTAACAGCCCCGGTCTCATGAAATCAAATAATGACCAAAGTTCCTGTAAACTGTTTTGCATGGGAGAGCCAGTGACAATCAGCTTGTGAGGTGTGTGGAACTGCTTGATTAGTTTGCTAACTTGAGTATCTGGATTCCTAATTTTATGACCTTCATCTAAAATTATGTAGTGCCATTTTCGAGACATTAAATCCTTACTGTACTTAACAACACCTGCATAAGTTATGAGAACTATCCCATGTGATCCATGAAGTTCTCTTATCAACTGGTTGTGGTTGCCAGCATGGGAACCAGTGTGATGGAGAACAGCAACTCTGAGATGAGGGCACCAATAATGGAAATGTGATACCCATTGGTATATCACTGTTGCAGGTGCTACAATGATGCTAGGTCCAAGTCCACTCCATGCACCCATGTCTGAATTGGCAAGCCCGGAGAGGAATGCAATTATTTGAATAGTCTTGCCCAGGCCCATTTCATCACCAAGCAATCCTCCTGCATCTACTTGATGAAGTTCCCATAGCCACTTGACACCTATTCTCTGAAACTTGTATAATTGTTTCCAAATGTAGTTAGGTACACAAAGGCCATTCTGCAGTTCATGTTTTTCTTCAGGATTCTTATTGCCGTCGAGTAAGTACTGGATATCGGCACTAAGATTGTCTCCTTCGAATTTCCCTGATGATGCAGATGATAAGCCATCTCGCCAGTTTTTTATTCTATCATTATAGTAGTCCATGCTGCCGTCATCAACAATTCTCCTAGCACTGTGCTTGGTTCGAGAGGCGATAGGTAAAAGTGGATGGACAACAGTTTCGTCTTCATCATCAGTTGGTAAATACTCACTATCTTCATCAGAAGCCAGATTAGTGGAAGTACTTGGATTATCGAAACCTTTCTCACTTTGCCTGGAAGATTTGGATGTGTCTTTGTGTGAACTTTTAATGAAACTTTTGGCTTGTTTTTTTGAAATGTTTTCGGCAGCACACTTACTTTTTTGCGAAACTGTGTCTTTTATACCGGTTTTGTTTCCTCTATGTTTAGCTAAAGCCAGTTGACTTTCGAGATATTTATTGATATCAACCATAATTACGCCGACTTGTTTAGACCAAATTAATAAAATTATGACACGAAAATACACAACAAACAAGTTCTACAAAAATAAGTAATTTGAATGAGTGAGTGAGAGAGATGAGTTTGAGCGAGAGAAAGAAACACAAAGAATGAGAGAGAGAGAGATGGATGCTCAACTCAAAGTAAGTACAAAACATGTACAGTCTTGGGCCGTCTGAAGTTAACCGATTGTACTTAAATAACCAATGGCGAATGGATCTTACGCTAAACGGTTAACTTCAGGCCTGTCAAATTATACTTGTGGATTTTGGTTGTAGTTGAATGAATGAGATGAATGCACAGGTAATATAACAAATGCAATTAGAATGGTCATAGCGTATACACTTTTTAAGTAAAGTTGACTGTTATTTTGATGAAAACGGGTGGTGTTTCTATTTTTCTCATCAAAACCTATGAAAACACCATTTATTCCACACACCACAGTTTTTAAAATTATATTATGTAATGACATTGCTCTTAAGATACTTAGTCTAAGCTTATGCCACTAGTACAAGTATTCACTGTGCCACTATGAGTTTGTTTAAATGTCAGACAAGTCAAGACTTCTGTCAGCAGAGTCACAAATTAAAGAAGAAGCAAGAATTCATTTTTCATTTGACACCATGCTTGACACTGGCAAGATTTTTTGTCCTACGGAGAAAAGAAGAAGAAGAAAACAATTTTAAGTCGAGATAGAAAGAAGCATGGATGTTTATTAATATTTTCATCTTTACTCATGTGTATTTTAGGCGAAAGTATAAAGAATTTTCTACTTTTGTTGTGTGTTAAAGTTTAGGTTAGACAAAGTTGTGCTCTAAACTCAGTAGGTTAGGTACAAACCAGTAGATAGAATAAACAATAATTTTGTTTTGAACCTATGTCATAACCTCGTGAACCTACAAAAATGCAAGTTAAAAGAAAAAACGAGGATGCTGCTGGCTCCCCAACGAAAAAGAAGTTTAAGAACACAAAGCCCGAACTCAAAGGAGCAGGAGATGAAAAGAAGACAAATAAAATATTTGGTGACAAAGCTAAGAAAAACTTTGAAGGCAAAAATAAGTTTGCTGATAGGAAGAAGAACTTCGGCGACAAATCAAAGAAGTTTGGTGACACGAACAAGAAATTTGGAGACAAAAGCAAGAGTTTTGGTGACAAAGGCAAGAAATTTGGTGACAAAAGTAAGAAGTTTGGTGATAAAAAAAACTTCAAAGGGAAACCAGGCCAAGGAAAACCCGGTACTGATGCCGCCAATGGTGAAAAACCTGTGTGGTCAGAGATGAAAAAGGAGAAAAAAGAACTAAGGATTGTTAGACGGAAAGCAAAAGCTACTGCAGAGGTGTTTGAAATCTCACACAAAGCGAAGTTGTTATCTGCACAAATTCAAAGGTAATACCTTTATTTATTTTATTACCTGTAAAAGTTGAGAGCACTGGTGGTCTAGTGGTAACGGCCCCACCTTCCGATCCTAAGGTTGTGGGATCGAAATTGGTCATGCACCAACAAGTTTTTCTGTCCAAAAATTAATGTGCACAGTGCCAGTACTCTCAAATGGTGAAGGAAACCATCGTGAGGAAACTGGCATGTCGTAGATCCTAAAAAGTTCTTTATATATCATGTGTCAATTGTCATGGGTTAGAAAAAAATACCATAAAGCTTGTACATAATCAAAAAAATTTAGTGCAGGTATTGTTGTAGTATATTAAAAAAAAATACTACAACAATACCTACCCCAAATATTTATCATTTCGAACATTAAAAAATATGTTATTTCTACTGTTATTATATTTCAGAAAAACTGTAAAACCAGATTTTAAAGAAAACTCATGCAAAGAACTGCATGGTATCCTGAAAGGCCAGTACAAGTCTATAGCACTCACACATGACCTCAGCCGAGTCATTCAAGTTCTACTCAAACATGGCTCAGAAGATATCAAAACACAAATCAGTGAGGAATTACTTGATCTTATGGTCCAAATGGCTCAGTCGAAGTATGGTCAGCATGCTGTGAAGCGCATCCTGAAGTATGGAACTGATTTCATCCGACATGAGGTTCTAAAGAGGTTTTTCGGCCATATTGTATCTTTAGCCTCACACAACATAAGTGCCCCTGTCCTTGACTATGCTTATGGTGAGTTTGCAACGAAGACGGAAAAGTGTCACATGCAGCAGGAATTCTATGGAGAAATATACAAAAATGTAAGAATTTCATTTAACTATTATTATTATTATGAGCCCTCCCGTCCCACTGCTGGGCAAAGGCCTCCCCCCATTCCTTTCACATGTCATGATCCTGGGCTATGTTTGCCCAGTCCATCAGAAAAACATCCAGCTCTTCATTTAATTATGAAATAAAAATAAATAACACTCCTATATACATTGAACAATCATTAAAAAGAAATAAGATTAATTAGGCATGGTACTTTTATTATTTTGTTACAGTAGTCCATTGAAAGGAGCTTTTCCTTTTTTGTCATTGGCTGGGATTCATAAAAAATAAGAGAAGAAACTTAGCTGAATGTTTCTACCCTGATTTTGTAGGATTGGTCTTGTGAAACTGGTGCCTACATTTAACTTGTTTCTAAGATCTAAAGGTTTTTAATGATCCTTGTGATTTTATCTACACTAATATTATAAAGAGGAAACCTTTGTATTTTTGTATTTTTGTATGTTTGTATTTTTGTATGTAACGAATAGGCTCAAAAACTACTGGTCCGATTTCAAAAATTCTTTCACCATTAGAATGCTACATTATCCCTGAGTAACATAGGCTATATTATATTTTCAAAAAAATCAGGGATCCTTACTAAAACTTCAATAATGTAACCCAAGGTGGAATACAAAAACCTTACATCGCGTGCGCTGCGAAAACTATTGATGATAGAACAAAATAATGTACTACGATTTTGTAGAACACGTCATCATCTACAAAAAATGTCGCGACAGCATATGTCTAACTATTATAGTTATGTCACAATAAGTGTTCATTTATTATAAAAAAATAATTGAAATGCCGCCGCCAGAAAAGGGTCTTTATTTGTACCTTGGTATTAATCCTTATCCAAATAAATCATTTCATAATTAAGACGGTTTCAATACCTATAGATTACTTCTTAAATTTTTCAAATCGGACATTCCATTCAAAAGATATGACGAAATTAAAAATGTTAACGGGTCCACGGGTCACGCTCGGGGTGCGATTTCATTCACTCAAGGAGAAGCGCGTGCAAATGTATGAAATAAGTAGACGCGAGGCTCGAACCCACGCTCTAAGTTTATCCTAAAATGTTCAAAAAATTTATGACCACCCATGCGAAGCTGGGACAGGCCGCTAGTTGAATATAAACCATTAACATTGAAAACTACCTTGTACTTCATAAACATTCACAATAATCTAGAGTACTATCTGTTCTATGGAAAACAGGCATGGTTATTCTGTGTTTTAATTTCAGACTAAAGACAACAAAGTGAAGACCCTAGTAGACTGCTACAACACCAGCCCCGAGATGAAACCAGCCATCTTGAGCTCCTGTCAAGCTAATATCCAGAAATTGTTAGACAAGAATCTACATGATGGAGAGTAAGTTTACCATTTTACTTATCACTATCAACCACAGAGGTTTTTTTTTTTATATTGACTGCTGATTGACTGCCCCACAGCTCAGTTGGTAGCAGCTCTGCCTTCTGTGCTGTAGGCTGTGGGTTCAAACCCCACCTAGAACAAAATTAAATGATTGTGTAATGAACATAGATGTTTGTTCTGTCTGGGTATTATAATATATTTACAAATTTGAAGAGTAGTAGAGCTCTTTGTGAAGGGCTCGTCCGGGGAAGTACTACCACCACGCCTTTTCTGCCGCCAAGCAGCAACGCTGTATTTCGGTTTGAAGAGTGTGGTTGCCGGTGTAATTATAGGCACATGAGGCTTAACATCTGTATGCCTGTATTTGATGGACGCAGGGCAGTGCATCGTAGGGCACGTTCCTATCGTGCGTGACTTACGAGGCAATGCTTTGTTATAGGTGATGGTTACCATTTAACATCAGGTGGGCCATCTGCTTGTTCCATCAGCTAGTTATAAAAAAAAAAAGGTTCCCTTAGTACAAGCTTTGTTTAGTTTAAGGCTAGATAGTAATGGGTGGATGTCCACTAATATATTATATTGCCTATTCCAGACTTCTGCACTCAGTTCTGTATGATTACATCCGGGAGTGCAGTACAGAACAGCGTGCGGAGTTGATCTCGACGCTGAGTCCGCTCATAGTGCCGCTTAGCAACTCGCTGCCCGGAGCCAACGCGGCCAGCATCTGTGTATGGCAAGCCACTAACAAGGACAAGAAGGTATCGGCAGTAGAACTAGTATTTTCTTGTTTATGCACATATTGTATCAAAATCACTATGCAAATAACTTTTAGGAGTAGTAGAGCTCTTTGTGTGTGGCTCGTCCGGGGAGGTACTACCACCACGCCTTTTTCTGCCGCCAAGCAGCAACGCTGTGTTTCCGTTTGAAGAGTGTGGTTGCCGGTGTAATTACAGGCACATGAGGCTTAACATCTGTATGCCACAAGTTGATGGACGCAGGGCAGTGCATCGTAGGGCACGTTACTATCGTACGTGACTTACGAGGTAATGCTTTGTTATAGGTGATTGTTACCACTTAACATCAGGTGGGCCATCTGCTTGTTCCATCAGCTAGTTGTATAAAAAAAAACTGTATAACTACATATTGAAAGAATAGTGTTTTGGGGAACTACAAAATCACTACTAAATCTTGGTATAGAATCCAGTATCTAGCTCGCGGGGCCTAGGGTATGAGCCTTGGGTTGTTGTTGAGTGTTCTTCTAGGCTTAGTCATGGATCTGGCACCTAGATTCACCTAGCTTTAAGGCGAAGACAAGAGCTAATGTACCTCTCGCTCGCACGTTTCAACGTGTTGAAAAATAAAAAAAATATTCTAATGTTATTACAACTTTCCAGGCTATTCTAAAAGTGGTGAAAGAGCATGCAGTTCCGTTAAGCAAGCATAAAACCGGCTACCGCCTGCTGATTGCGATATTCGACTCCGTCGACGACACAGTTCTCGTGAAGAAAGCTATCGTATCCACATTGGCGGCAAACTTGAAGGACATTGCTAAGGACCATTGGGGGAACATGGTAAGCTTTATTTACTAGCAACTTCAAACGCGTATTAAAGGTTGAATATTGTATAAACGATGTATTTATTTCTCTTTTAAGACATTCCTCACAGCTCAGTTGGTAGTAGGTCTGCTGTAATCTGCGCTGTAGGCTATGGGTTGTTTAATGAATATACACGTTTGTTTTCTGTCTAGGTAAAATACATATATTATACTGTTACGAGCTCGGGGTTCGTATGGATAGAAAATGCACAATAATAATCCAAGAGATGACTTATTTATTTACACTAACACTTTACATAACTAAAACACTACTTAACACGACTTAACACTACTTAACACTACTTAACACACTTAATTATCACTCAACTATAACTTAACAACACTAGTTCTCTTCCTTTATCCACTTCTTCCAACTCACTTCTTCCTGAGCCATTCCCTGGAACTGACTTCTTCCTCGAGTCATCTTCACAAACTGGCTCTCTTCTCGAGCCATCTCACCGAACTGACTTCTTCCCCGAGTCATCTTCACAAACTGGCTCTCTTCTCGAGCCATCTCACCGAACTGACTTCTTCCCTGAGCCATTTCCACTTACTGACTCTCTTCTCGAGTCCTCTCCACAAAACGAACTGACTCCTCGAACCGTTTTCACTAACTCACTTTCTTCTCGAGTCCTCTCCACAAACTGACTGCCTGTCGCTCTCGCCGACTGGCTTTATATACGACGCAGCTAACCCGAGAATGTTCTGGATCATACTAGACCATACTTGCATCTCTTTCCACAGAAATAGCTCTCGTTCATTTCCTTCGATTGATTCTAGAACAGTAGTCTAGAATATTCGAAAGTCTGCTATCTCTTTCTAGTAGTGCTTTTCCTTCGATTGATTCTAGAACAGTAGTCTAGAATATTCTAACGTCTGCTATCTCTTTCTAGTAGTGCTATCTCTTTCACTCCTATGCAAATATGGCTCTATAGTGAAATGTCCTTCAATGGTCCATAAGGGGTCCTGAAAACGCCTGAAAACGGGTTTTCAGGATATTGCATGGATCGATGGGAAATAGCCTGAAACGGACTGAAAACATGTTTCAGGCGCCTGAAAACCACGGCAACTTGGTCGAAATTGTAATCAACTGGGAGGTGACAGAGCCTCTTCTGGCAACGGCTGAAAACATATTTCAGCCTTCTGAAAACACCTGTACGTCAGGATATATAACGAAACAAGTTGCTAGGCGTCCGGCGCAACAATACTATAAGTTTGATTTCCAAAAAAAGTATTAAGTTTAGCTGTCTGGTTTCCATAATACTAACTTTGCATCTATAGGGGCTAGATAGTGCTGTGTTCAAATTAAAAAAAAATCGTTTTCGTGAGTTGGTAGACCTACTTTAAAAAAAATTTTATGGGCTAAAAATTATCATGAGATTTGTCTCCATTTCCAGACATTACACTGGCTCGTAAAGCCGAAAGACACGGCAGCATTCCACCCGAGTTTTACAAAGTTCCTCGAAGATGGCGCCAAAAGTGGCACTTCGAAAAAAGACGCCGAGATCCGCGTGGCTGAGCTCAGAGAGGCCATTCTACCGCCGCTGAAGAAGGACATTGAAGAGGATCCCGCTTCCTGGCTTAGCAGCAAAACTAATATGTTGCTGGCTATCGCTGTGCTATCGATAGGTATGTAAGCTCGTATGAGACCACCATTTTTTTCGATTCTACCCTGACCTACTATCATCTAAGTGCCTCCTTTCTTAAATATTCCTATAACTATTTCCTACAGAGTCATCAAAAGAGATAGTAGCCGCACTAGCGCAGGAGATTTGCAAGGCCGACTGGTGCGTAACGGCTGACGGCAAGGAGTCGTTAGCGGTCGAAGACGCGGGTATCCACATGTGCCTGAAGAAGCTAGCTCTGCTTGACAAGGATAGGACTGAGGACACGCTCGGCGAAGCGGTGGCTGAGCGGTTAAATGCCGAAACTGTGAGTGATGAATAATAATATACATATAATAATGTCTTATTAACATTCATTAGAACAAATTTCATAAATAAATTTTCATTAGCGATAATATTGTTATCTGTGCTGATTAAACAGAAACTTTGGTTTGTTTTTTACGCAGAATTTACGGTTAACGCAGATGGCGAGTAACCGATTGTTTTTAAGAATGTTCCTTATTTTCAATTTATGTGTATAATTAAACGTAAATGTATTTTTTAAGTAGAATGTCTGTAGCAAATAAACATACTGCATTTTTATCGTGCTCTTAAAATGCATACGATAATAGTAATATCACGACATACAAATAGTTTTATTTCGTGACTTCGTAACAAAAATTCTATATCACACGTGTTTTCAGAAATCAGAAATTATTTATTGTGTAACTTTTTTTTAATATATTTTTATAACTTTTTTTTTTCAGATAAAAATATGGTTGCCGACGAATAGAGGCTGTTTCTTCTTGCTCAAGTTGATTGAGAGCAACGGCGAGGAAGTGGCGAGCGCACTCAAAAAGAAGCTAGAACCGCACGCAAGTCTGCTTAAAAGGCAGACTTCAGAGGGAGCTAAACTGTTGTTGCAAAGCTTTCAGAAATAATACCTTGTTTAATGCTAGCACTTGTTTCCTGTACCTATTCTATGCAATGTTGCAAATAAATAAATATTGATGGACTTTCCACACATCCCTCATCTAGCCCCAAACTAACCAATCCTGTTTTTTTGTGATTAAGACTACATAAAGTCAGCAGCAGTCATAGTGAGCGCGAAAGTATACATTTTAACGGCTTGCAGTATGATGAAAAAAACATATAGAATAAAAAAACTCATAAAATCTTTTAATAGAAAAAATGATTTTATAATTCTAGGTATCACACTAAGGTAGAGTTAAAATTCAAACCGAGTATTGGTATCAAATTGTTTAATTAATTACACACAATACTTATAAAAATACAAATAAAATTATTCTAACAGACACAAATTATTCTTATCACACATTTAAATTACTTAAAATGTTATTTCACTGGTTTTTTTTTATACAACTAGCTGATGGAACAAACAGATAGCCCACCTGATGTTAAGTGGTAACCATCACCACAAATCATTGCCTCATAAGTCATGAACGATAGGAACATGCCATATGATATTATTATGATGCACTGCCCTGCGTCCGTCGACTTGAGGCATACAGATGTTAAGCCTCATGTGCCTGTAATTACACCGGCAACCACACTCTTCAAACCGAAACACAGCATCGCTGCTTGGCGGCAGAAAAAGGCGTGGTGATAGTACTTCCCCGGACCAGTCCTTCAAAAGAGCTCTACTACTCTTAAAACTCAGAATAATGCTTGCATGCTGATTTCATCAATGCTATACAGAGCAGATAAGGTTATTTGTTAAAAATCACCTTTAACTGGTTTTATACCTACCTAGTATATTGTGATATTCGACTATTATTTGTTTAGTTTATGAACAGGTCATTGACCATTCACCCACATTTTTCCTATGGGCTTATCTGTGCTAGTAGTTACAATATTCAAGGATTTCTCCAGCAATTCTTCTTGGATTTCTTCTATTAATCTGAAACAAAGAAATTATAAAACAACAAACTATAAAAAAATTCAGTCTTGTTTTTGAAAAGTCTATAGTGGAGATGGAAATATCTAACAGATAGCATTACTCGCCTAAAGCCTATGATCGACGGGCGAGTAAGACCGTGGTTTTAAATACCGACGAACCTGGCTCGCGGCTCGTTGGTGCTGATCGATTAGCAAGCAAAACATGGTTTTGCATGGCGAGCCGATTAAAAAATATAGCACGACGACGAGCCGCGAGCCAGGCTCGGCGGTATTTAAAACCGTGGTTTTGCAATGATACACCGGCGAGCTTTACCGACGAGCCATAAAACCGCGGTCTTACTCGTCCGTCGATCAGGCCCTTAAGATGGTAAAACCGCTATATAATATTCCGCATTCAAAAATAGAAGGATTATGACTTTTATGATAGAGAATATTCAAACTAAAAATTGGGATAGAGATCAATAGCTACTGTGACATTTTTTCTAGACTTAAGAAATGATTTGATTTGATTACCGCAATCTTACAGCTTTTAAAAGGTTTTATGTAGGTGAGGTATAAAATTACTATTATTAAATTTAAATCACATGGAAATGCGCGAGTGTGTAGGTATGGTTTTTACCGAAAATTCGATGAAACTTTCATCTAACTTTTGTTACTTTATGGCTACACTAGCGGCCTGTCCCAGCTTCGCATGGGTGGATATACATTTTTTGAATATTTTAGGATAAACTTAGACCGTAGGTTCGAGTCTCGCGTCTACTTATTTTCATACATTTGCACGCCCTTCTCCCTGTGAGTGAGTGAGAACGCGCCCCGTGAAACCGCACATTCGCTAATATTTTTAAACCGAACTAAAATTTTTAATTTTGTAATATCTTATGAATGGAACCTCTGATTTGAAAAAATCAAGAAGTAATCTATTGGTATTGATACAATCTTGAATATAAAATTATTTATTTGGATAAGGATTAATACCAAGGTACAAATAAAGAGCCGTTTCTAGCGGCGGCATTTCTATTATTTTTTTATAATAAAAGAACACTTATTGTGACATAACTTTAATAGTTAGATATATACTGTCGCGACATTTTTTGTAGATGATGACGTGTTCTGCAAAGTCGTAGTACATTATTTTGTTCTATCATCAATAGTTTTCGCAGCGCACGCGATGTACCTAAGGGTTATTTTTTCCACCTTGGGTTACATTATTGAAGTTTTAGAAGGGATCCCTAATTTTTTCTAGTAATAAATATAGCCTATGTTACTCAGGGATAATGTAGCATTCTAATGGTGAAAGAATTTTTGAAATCGGACCAGTAGTTTTTGAGCCTTTACACATATGTTACATACAAAAATACAAATCTTTCCTCTTTATAATATTAGTGTAGATAGTGTAGATTACTTTCGTTACTTTTATGTGGGTAGGTAGTTACTACACAAGCGGAATCGCGGGCGGTTGCTAGTAGGTAATGCCTATTTAACTTACTAGGTATAAAGTACAAGTTAAATAATTTATATAAAAAAACTACCTGTTTGCATCAAGAACTTCCCAAGATTCATCTTTCAACTTTGTGTATGTTTCTAATACTTTCTTCTGGAACTCCAGAACTTCATACCTGTAGATTTATAGTAAAATATTATTACTAAGTCATCACTCTTTTTGGTTTTTATGCTAAGCTGTCACCACTAGTGGGGATTATGAATGAATGAATGAATGAATGAAAATTCTTTATTGCACACCTTACAAACTAATAAAATAGGACAAATTATAACAATTAAAGAAAAACAAAATGTACAATGGGCGGTCTTATCGCTTAAAAGCGATCTCTTCCAGACAACCTTTGGATGGAGAGGAGCTTAGAATAAGATGGTTGGTTAGGGTGCACTATATAATTTAAAATAGCAAGGGTATAATAAAAACATTCGAAATGAACAAATAAATAAGCTTACTATACATATATACCTACATAAATAAGATTACATGCTTACACTCTATAAATACTTAAATACTTATATACATACATACTTATATAGATACAAACATTTATACATACATACATATACCTATGACTCAGATGATGATGAAAATCATGACTCAAGATAAAAGTTCTTGACTTTAGATTTAAACACGGCTAGTGAAGGGGATTGCCTTATGGAGACTGGCAAGGAGTTCCATAATCGAACAGCTTGGACAGAAAAGGAGTCTGCATAGAAGGAAGTTCTATGCACAGGAGTTTTAAGTAGGAGGTTTTCTGAAGAACGAAGAGTTCGAGGGTTCTCACAATGTAAGAACTCGAAACGTTCCTTCAGATAACCGGGAGTGAAAGGATTGTAGAGGATGTTGTGAAGGAGAGAAATGATGTGAAAGGATTATGATAATTTTCAAAAAAGTTTTGGCATTTTCCTCATTAGCCTTTTCAATCCTGGTTTGTGTTATGATAATAAAGATAATTTTGGTTTATTTTATATTAACATTCCACACTCAGTGCTTTCTAAAATAAAACAAGTAATCTTTAATTGAATCAAAAGTTAATAAATTTTTTAAAATGTTAGCGGGGAAAATGACAAAAAGCTTTTTTTAATCAAAGGTTAATAAGATTTTTAAAAATAGAAAGGAAAATGTCAAAACCTTTTTGGAAATTATCCTAATACCCACTGGTGGTGATGACAACAAGCCCAATTTTTTATTATCTCTTTTAAAATTGGTTTATTTCAGTACTCTCATTTCAAAAATATAATAGATATCTTTTTTTCTTTACCTTTCTTTTCCAAATCCATTTCTCTGCAGAATTTGATCAAAGGGCATTGTGAGGAAGAACACTTTATCAGGTTTTGGTAAGCCAACATCTGGGCTCTTACACCAATTCAAATCTAAACCTGGAAACAAGAACTGCTTTATTGAGTTTTTCTTATTATTTAAAAATATACATAATATTATCCTAAGTAGTAGAATAATATTCACCTCTTTCTAAGGATAATAATCTGGTGGCAAATGGACTGTGATTCTTACCACTTGCCACAGCGGTATTGAGCATGGGGGCAGGCAGATCTTATAAAGTATAACCGTGTGCCACAATTTGTCACAGTGGCAGATTATGGATGTAAGTATCACTGTCTGCTACTGGGGGCAGATGGTAATGATTCAAATCTTTGGAGCTGATATGACGATAAGGAGGACATAGGTAGTAAAAAAAATGGTACAAATGCTTAATTTATTACGTCTTACCTTTGGAAGCTGAAAATGCTACACCTGAGTAGCAATATCTATCTACTATAAGGGTTGTTCCAGCTTCCAGCGTCTTGGTGATGTCATGTGCCCTTTCCCAGCGATTGGCAGAGAAGAGTAGATGAATTGCTTCATCAGACAGCTCATTCTGGTAATAAAATAGATAATCTTAGGGGTTTTCAGTCAACATTTGTAAAATTTAAAATGTCACGTTTCTTACTTTGGAAGACAAGTAGCTGTTTATAACCTTCCCGATATCTGTGTTTCGTGCCGGAAAGTTCGTATACTCTGCTTGAACGTTCTTTTTCTTTAAATTCTCCACTGAAAGATAAGGTTTACGTTATGTAGGTAACTGAAATAAATGGACATCAGTTTGTTTACCAACAAAATTAGAATTATTTTTTACCTAGAGTTCTGGCCTGTGTAGACTTTCCTGTTCTGTCTACGCCTTCTATTACGATCAGAGCTCCTCGTTTCATTTTATTTTAAGTTCAATATAAACTCAACTCGACTGAATGAATACACCGCACTCAGACCCAAAAATGGAGGGAACACAAAGCAACGGAGTCTGAGACAGAATATAGGTAGGTAATACGTTCGTTCGTACGGTTCGTTTGTTTTGTTTACTATAAAACTAAACTAGGTACTTAGGTAGGGAGTCCGGTTATTGTACGACATGATAATGTACAGCACGATAATGTACACCATGATATTTGGAATCCACTTTGGTACCTGAGTCCGGTTATTGTACGACATGATAATGTACAGCACGATAATGTACACCATGATATTTGGAATCCACTTTGGTACCTTTTTGGATTCGTTTTATCTGAGTGTACATTATCAGGGTGTGCAATAACTGGATGTGCAATATTGTCTCGTGTAGTTAATATGCAACCAGTTAATACACAGCATGATAATGTACAGCACGTTAATGTACAGCATGATAATTGGAAGCCACTTTGGTACCGTAAAAAATAATTTCTGGCACTTTGGCGGCCGCTGCCGCGGCACACTCGCTTTGCTCGCTCGCCTCGTGCGTAATTTATATGTTTCAACATCCTAACCAATCCGACTCGAAACGGTACTAAAGTTACTTCCAATTATCATGCTGTACATTAACAACACGTGACAATATTGCACGGCATGTTATTGTACAGGATGATAATGTACACCCCGATAATTCAAACCAGTGGACACGGATTAATGGGTGTACATTAACATGCTGTACATTATTTGGCCGTACATTATTGGCTCCATAAGTAGGTAGGTTAAGTACTGCGACTGCCTGCCACAGACTCGTTAATACTCTTTGTCTTTGCAGGCTACAATGAGTGGGATGACTGATGCTACTGCACGTGTGCGCCGTGCGTGATACAAATTCAAATTCAAATTTATTCACTGAAATAACATTACAGATATAATCCAAAGCGTTAAATCTACTTATTTTAATACTAATATTGCATTCTTAGGGGGTAATAAAAATACTACAAAAAATAAAGAAACATAAACCTATATACATAGATACAAAAACCCTTCGACGAAGTATTAAACAAAAACCTCTGCTATTTTATCAATGTATTGTGGGTTGGTATTATTTTACTTTTTACAACTTACAGTTTAGTTCCAATAGAACCAAAACTAAAAAAACGAAAACCAACGATGTTAGGAAGAGATGGGAACCATCCAAACCAAACAACCGGCCGGCCTGACCAATAATCGCTCAATCCATCCAACAAATTTATATATATATATATTATAGATATATATTTTTTTTGTAGTTATTAAGCTATTCGCTTGATATTTGTCGCACGTCATTCTTATGTTTATACCTCTACTTAGGGGGGTTGGTAGAAAATGCTTGTGCATTAAGCCCTCCTTTTGTGCATTAACTTTGTGTTTTGTGCAATAAATGATAAATAAATAAATAAATAAACAAATCCATCGAACGAAAAAACAAACAAATGTATGGAATTTTTAAACATGCGTAGGAAGTTTACAGAACGTACCTAATCTATAGCACAGTTATGAGAATACTAGTATCTATATACAACGTGTTGATGAAGTTATGTAGGGAAACAAAGAGCGTGTATTTAGACCAAGCACTGGAATACTTTGACGTGTGCAACGGTTGAATACATCGTTTTCGAAATTCCCATAGAAAAGTAAAATTAATACTTCCTCAGAAATTTGCAACAGCCCTGCCTGTGTACGTGTCAAGGTCACACGCACGCGCGCTTCTATCTAGGAAAGAGAAAAACAACGATAACCTACGAGATAATTTGAAATACTTACCTTTCGGTAGGTAGGTAGGTACGCCGCCAATCCCCTGACACGATATTTTTACTGGTTCCTATGGATTTTGTCATTATTTACTGGCTATAATAACACTGGATAAAACTGGATTTTGGTAAGTTTGCGAGATTTCGCACGACACAGGCTTCAAACTTCACACTAAACCATTACCTCGTAGGCACTGCTCATACACACACTGACTGACGACGGCTTTTTACATAACAATCACCATTTTATCACGTTTGATGACATTTTCTCAACAAAACAATGTACAACAACGCATGTAAACACAAACAGGGTTACCATCTCAAAAGTGGCGGTTCTACCACACACCTGCCAAAAAATCTGTCAAAATCTACCAAGCTTGACGATAAAAATACCAAAAATATGACTTCATACTATCTCCTTCGTGGCTACGGAATAAATTAAATACCTACATTACATTCAGTTACTATCTTTTGATCGTTTGTAACGGTTTGCAGTTATCTAAAACGAGATAGAAGTTGTTTAGAAACCAAATCAATAAAGGTAAAAAAGAATAAGAAGTTTCCAGTTCGGTAAAAAATAAATAAATTATAAATATTATTTCATTAAAAATTCAAACTAATAAGATTTTTCTTGAAATATTTAAAATCTGCCAAATGGCAGAAATCTGCCACAAATGGTAACACTGATCGGCGGCCGTCGGCCGTCCTGATTGGATATGCGTTTTTAAATGCAACCAATGACAGACAGGTTAGTCAAAGATTAAATAGGACAGACTAGACACTTCCCAAAATTGCAGTTGAATAATTTTGTCGTGTCAATGAACCATGGTGGTAAAGTAACATGTTACAATTTAAAGAACTATGAATATCATAAACATTGGTTTACGACATCTAGTAATTAAACAAAAATAAATATTCTATTAAATATTGAGTACGTAGCCACGTAGGTACCTAGTTACTGAATAGGTATTAGTACCAAAGATCTCAGAGAATGTTTACCGTGACTAGGGATTACAGTCGCGAAAATATTTCTTTTACATACCAAGATCTTTAAAAACAGCAACATCATTATTAGGTAGGCACATTACTAGGTAATTGGTGGCAGTTCTGTTACCTATTTTATCTAAGGTTAACAACTAGAGGTCAAAGAACAGCTGTAAATAGGGCTGCCTCATGATGCGTTTAGATTCATTTTAGATAAAAGTTTAAGAGGCATTTCATGAATGAAAAACTTTGAAATTTTAAAAGTCGTAGAACAAAAGTTGTTCGTTATGACCGGTAGAATATCCTGCTTTCGGATCCCTACAATTCTTAATAAACACGTTGTATAGTAACAAGTATGTACCTATATCTTTTCAGTTTTTACAAAATATTTATATAAAAAAAGATTTCTGATTTTCTGAATGGTTTCTTTTTGAAAGCCAACCTTTTACCCAGAATCGACTTTTTTATTTTAAGGTGACAGGTATTTACTTTAATATCTGAGGTATACTACATCCATGTAATATCTCTTTGCGAGTCAACAGGACAGTTGTGCGATAGAATTGGGCTTTGGCATTTTTTGACTTCACGTGCTGGCAGCACCAGTGCTGCCGTTATAGCGACTTTGTTGCTAGAGTTTTTAACTGCATTCGCGACATTTTTTTCAGATTTAGCGACAGAAAAATATCTAGCGACTTCAAAATAACTCAAAATTTTTCAACCATAATGTTAAGCAACAATGATAATTGAGGGTGATAATTCGGCAATTTCCCTAGCAGTGAAGTTCATTCTTCGTAATACCAACAAAACACTGTTCTGTCTCTCTTTAACATTAGAAAATGTCAGTTATTGCTCATTTTACACAGCGTACCTATCTGATCCACCTACCGAAAAACTACTGCAGTTCGATTAATTGTTTCACAATTCGACAACAAGTGCTTTATTTGTTAGTTTTTTCACATTTTATCTGAGTAATACAAAATATAATGAGATAAAGTGATGCCACAGTTTTTTTTTTTTTCAGTTTCGATTATCATCATCATCATCAGCCTATAGTGCACTGCTGGACATAGGCCTCCCCTAATTCAATTCAATTCATTTATTTCAGATCACAATTATCCAATTTGTGCCTAATGAGTGCCATAGTGTTCTGTCTTTCCTTTTTTCGAAGGCGGTTAAAAAATATCGACATTTGGCTGGATTTTTCATTAACTGGCGACTTTTTGATGCCAGCTTAGCGACTTTTATTTTACCTGAGCGGCAACACTGGTCAGGTCCGTTTAGCATCAGTCAGCAGCAGAGTGAGTGAGTACGATTAATTCAAGTGCGGAGCTAGCGTAATTTTCTTTGTTTTTTGTTTTGTTTACTTACGTGGATTACAAAGTGAAGTGTTCGATAATTATGAAGAAAGGGTACAAAGTATCAGACGTGAAACGAGAGAAGAAGTTTGGTGTGGCCGCCGGAAGTCTAGAGGAATTAATTGAGAAATCCTGCAATAAATTGGGTGTAAGTAGCAATAACCCGTAGATAATCGCTTTAAATATATGTACCTATGTAATTTAGTGCAGGTTACATGCGTTTTTTTCCGTAGTTCCAGTCAGATTTAGTTGGCAATGTTTATCCTTGAAATCGGAAAAGTGGGTCAGGGGTAAAACCGTGACCCATATTTTGTTCCCCTTGGCCTGATTCCGTCCACGGGTTTCAGTTCAATGTCAGCTGCGCCGAATGCCGCCTTTTCGTGGCCGAAGACGGCACACGCGTCACTGACGACGACTACCTGGCGACCCTGCCTCCGCAGACACTCTTCATACTACTGAAGAATAAAGAGCAAATGGTAACTGGTATGTTTGTAACTTTCTCACTTTACACTAGCTAATTATACACAGTACCTCCTACCTACCTAAATATAGATTCAAGTATTTATGTAGGTACATAACCTTACTTAGGTACCTTCTTCTAACATAGGTATCTAGTGGGTTCACTATTCATATGTTTATTTTTATTAAGAATGTTACGAATTTAGGAGCATTGTCACCAACAATAATGGATTTCATCTAATGTGCATGTATGATCCAGAATTTTTTTCTCATTAGGTTCTCAGAATAAATGATCCAAAGGTTAGCTGGAAGATATTGCTATCCAGCAGGCCTAGCATGGGCAGAGGAAAAGTTGTCTTTCCACCGTTTTTATCTACTTGTCAGTAGAAATAAAGAGGACTATCCCCACTGACAAGTAGATAAAAACAGTGGAAAGACAACTTTTCCTCTGCCCATGCTAGGCCTACAGCATTAAGCTTGCTTGTGTACAGTGTCTTATTTGTGTAATAAAGAATTTTCTATTTATCTATCAAGGCTCCTCTAGTCCTTTATCTTAGAATGTATGTATATTTTTTAAATGTGAAGTAGGTATAAGTTTATTGTATAATAGGTTTTTAAAAGAGTAGTTGGGTACAACTATTTGAATAATTGAATTAAATTAAAATTATGAAGGTTAGGTTAGTTAGACTGTTACCATGGCTATTGTATTCGAGATTTAACCATTAAAAACCCCTGGCCTCCACACAATATTAATCCGTACAATTTTTCAGACTTCGACCATTTCTACAGTTTAATTCGGTCTCTGAAGAAGGATTACATTGAAACTGGAGCTGCCGCAAAGAAATTTCTCACAACAAATGTTAAGGAAAAGTTCAGTGTCTTCCAGAAGTACATTGCTGCTGCTGATGATGCCAAGATTATGCTCAGTGAGAGGACACAGGATCCAGCTTGGTTTGAAGGTAAGGCAGTTTAAACTTAACGGTTTGCAGGTTATTTTAGCATAGGTAGGTACCTACTACTGTCTCTATAGATTCACCTAGTATATAAGACTTTTGAAAGTGATCCTTGTGATGGTACTGAATAAAGATCATTATGATTTTATGATTTCTTGACCTGCTGTTTTTTTTGTGGAAACAAAAAAACCTTTGAGACTGATTTCAGGCTTGTGTTATTGTTATACCTACTTATGCTAAATAAGTATAACAATATGTATTTAAACTAATGAACTTAAAAGATTAAAATGTTTGCTTATCAAACAAAATATTATTTTGTCTACTAGAGGAAATTTAAACTAATAGTCGACTAAAAATATTCAAAAAAACATTCCAATTACCATTTCCAGGTTTGGATGCATCAGAGAAAACCAAAGAGCAGTCTATGGCCAAGCGCGTCAAGGAACGAATGCGAGGGTACTTCTACAAAACGAAATCGGCTCTGCAGTCCTCGGATATCTACATACACTCCAAAAACGGCCGCGCTAAGGAACTCATCGACCAATCCCTAGCAGATCTTCGCAAAATCCTCGAATCAAACAAATTCAATGACAGCTATTTCAATCGCAAAACGAGTGGAACACGCATGTGCAACGAGAACGGCTTGTTCGAATGCGGAGGTCTATGGAACAACAACAAATGCGCGTATGAGGGAGACCACATAATCAACCCTTATAGAAGCCGGGAGGAACGCATCATATTCCAAACCTGGAACTTAGACCATAAAATTGAGCTGTCAAGGTCTATAATCCCAAAGATGCTAGAAGGCATTGAAAACCTGTACAATGGTGATATTAAATGTATTGAATGCCAGAAGGGTGGAAAGCCAGGTGGCTTGGAAACTGATAGATACTATTTACAAATATTTACAACTGAAAATTTGAAGCTGGTCCACATTGTGTGCCACCACAAAGGTAAGCATGCTGCGCAATCTGATGTGTACACTGTATGCAGAAATTGTGCTGGAAATCGAAAAATTGAATATTAAACACAGCAGCAAAGTACAATTTATTTTTGCTATGAAGTTAAGCAATTTATTCTAGCAATGAATTTAACCAATTTATTTTTTCAATGAATTTAACCATAATACCGATTATTCCATGTTCAGTTAAATTATTGTTGTATATTAATGATTAAATTATGAATTTTCTTCAAATAATCGGTTCTGACGCATAATGACTCAATACACATATTTTCTATTAAAAAAAGAATTGCTTAATAATCAAGAAATGCAATGTACATAATAATTAACATGGTAGCCTTTGAGAGTAGTGATTATTTACAAATAATTGTTGTAAAATTTTCTATTCCTTAATATTGATCTCCTATCCCTTCGTAATTATACTATAATAGTATGTGTAAGCAATAAAGTATCTGTAAAATATAATTTTTCAGATCAATGTTATGTACTTATTCGAAATATTCAAAGTACATTGTTGTAAGTTCAATGTACATATCCTAAGGTATCTTTAAGTTCCAAATACTGACCTTGTAAAAGAGAATATATTTTTTTATTAAAAAATAAACCTCACTTAATACAGGGTGTAGATAGAATAACATTTTGTTTATGGTTTTGAACCATTATGTTAGAAGGTTAACAACTGAATGTTACTTATTTTCAATGTCTAATAATTGTTCAAAGGTTAAAAAAAATGCAAGGTACATTTCTACATTGAGCTTACTGTATTTGCTTTAATTGTATGTACTTATTAATTTATATTATACTTACATGATTTTCTTGGACGTCTACTTCTTAAGAACTTAGTTATTAAGTGCCAAATCTATAGTAAAATCAATATTATCTTTGTACAGGATATAATGATTATCGAATTTCGAGACAAAAAGTATTGAGTTACTTATTCTCATTAAAAAAAAGAAATAAAAAATTATTTACTTTTTAATTGTTTTTGACCGCTCTAAGGCAAATGGCGAGCGGTTTAAACGTAAAGAGAGAGGGTTTGATTCCCGTGGAGGAGCAGATATTTTTTTTCTAGTTTGGGTGTGCCGGTACCATGATACAGTTGATTTTTTAAAGTTATTCTTTACTATGTTCATTTTCTATGGATTTAACATATAAATGGCTGTGCTGAGATGGTTACGTACGACTCAAGGCGGTACTTCAAGAAAGGTTAAAAACTGAACAAACGTGACATGGTTTAAGAAAATATTTGATCTTTACAAATCATAATCATAAATCTACTTTTGTTATCATTTAAATCATATCATGCTATTTATATTTAGGGAGACTTACACATGATTTATTCAACATTGCTGTCAACTAAGCAAGTGCTGTGTTCTTTTTTCTTAATATTAATAACAATGTGATTTGTGCAAATATCAAATTAAGAATGTAGCTGTTATTTTTGAATATTCACTAGTTACTATTGCATATTACTACTAAAAGCTTGAGTTACAAACACCACAATGCCGCAAAGAGCTTGATTTCTACAAAGAATCGGGTCGTGAAATATTATGAAATAAATTACCAAACAACTCACATACTCGAATTATACTAGTAGTTCGCCCCGAACTGAGATCTCGTGATGCGACCCGACGAACGCACCAAAACTTTGAGTAGGTGGTAGTCAAAGGCAAGTCCAAACATTATGTTTGGACTTTTTTCTGACTACCGCCTACTAACTCGGTACGGTAACCAAGTTTCAACTCTATTGGCCTATTTATTGAAGAGTTCCGTTGAACAGACCTTGGCTCCATCATCAGACCTGGTCGTTGTCACCATTTTATGAGAACTGAGTACCTCCTTAATTTATTTCAAGAAAAAAAAATAAGAAAAAGCAAAGTAACTGGCCGACCAGTAGAAAAACCTTGATGCCAACGAAACTCTTAGAGATGGGAGCTCTTGGGTCGCTGGTTATCTTAATTTAACTTTTTTATTGTATCTCAAAAACTGAGCGTCCCAGAAAAAAAGTAAAAATTGTGTTGGAATGTCCAAACAAAGCTCTTTCGTATGACATGTAACTTGATTTTTTTAAGTCACTTTTTTTATTTTTGCCCCCTTAAAAAACCCCATATCTTAATAACCCTTCATCCGACTTTACTCATATAGTTACCAGTAAATTTCTCAAGTACAAGCTATCGACTTATCAAATTTCATGCAGATCGAATCAACGGTTCGAAAGTTATGGCCAGACAAACATACATACATACATACATACATACATACATACATACATACATAAAATGCCAAATCGCCCAAGTTGAAACTAAGATCTTCGTTCGCTTCGCTCACTCGATCAAAAAAAGCGTTTCAAAATATGTACCTAATTCATGAAAACATAACTCGTACTCGTAAATTTACTACCACGTTGTAACTTAGGTGTTTGTAATTCAAGTTTAGCTAAATAATAAGTAAAGTCCTATTTTGTGACAATCATTTTTATCTATTAATAAGGTAGAGTTAGCGACTAGCCAAATAGCAATATTAGATGTTAAGTAGTACAATGTGCGATGTACGGCTTGATAGGTGTTCTAGTAGGTACCGTTCAATTGACGTAGTGTAAGCGATTACCTGTCCGCTTTTAAGTTTTCCAATAACGAGTCACATGAGCTGCGCAGAACGATAATTCATTTCTTATATGAGATGTGCGCAGCTTGGCACGGGACTCGTGGAGGATTGTCCTTGCTAGATCTAGTTTGATTCTCGTTGACACAAATTATATAGCAAAGTGAAAATAATGTGAGATCAGTACCCCAAGTATGAGTTTTGTTTACCATATTTGGTTTTTCGTTTATGTTCCGTGTTCAATGGGGGTTTCCTATGAAGACGCGATAGAGATACCGATACGGAACTTTATGTTGCAAGTATGATGAAAATTTGTATTAGAACATAATAGTAATAAATTACAGTATTTAATTTTCACCTAATTTTATACAATTTCTTACTTTCTAGATTATTTTAGCTCCACTAATGTGTAACTAACTGAATAAATGTATCCATTTTAGTTGGAAGAGAAACGCTTTGAACTAGGAGTGTAGGTAGGTAGATGCTTCCAGTAAAGCTTTAGTAGTTAACGTTGTAATAATGTCCTTAGACTTAAATTGAGAGGCATTACCTCTGCTATACCTATGCTTTTCCTTGACGCTTTACGTCAAGCAGAAATATACCCGTCTTTATTTTCAAAAGTCCAGAAATATTTTATCTGACGGTAGCATTACTTAGAGATTGTGAAATAGAAGCTTGAATTTAGATTTTGATCTCAAAGATGCATTAGATACATTGTAATAAACACGTCCTTCCTGATTACTGAATACGTGGTCCAGATGTGTTTGCCAATAACTAACGTCAGTTTTGTCGTCTTTTTTTATAAGCAAACAAAAGAGCGCTGGTGGTCTAGTGGTAGCGGCCCGCCTTCCGATCCTAAGGTCGTGGGTTTAAAATCAATGAGTACTTACGTTACTAAGTTACGTTCTAGAGAAGGGCCAGGTCAAGAGTACCCTAAACCGACGAGAATGTATGAAGAATGTTATGAGAGTGAATGAAGCGAAAGAGGTATGTAAGGACCGTAGCAAGTGGAAATCCGTGGTCTCTGCCTAACCCTATGATAACAGGCGTGATTTAATGTATGTATGTATGAGTACTTACTATCAAACGGTCTCAACATCGTGAGTAAACCGGTACCTATATCGCCGAACCATAAAAGTTCTACAACATGTGATGTTAATAAGTGTTCGTTATAAGTGTTCGTTAGTTACTGTTTCGAAAGAACTTGTGACATGAGAAGAAGATGCAAACAATAAATTCTGATAAATTCTGACGTTGCCGAATGTTTTAAAATATAAGGCAAGGCGTCACAAATTCTAAAACTACACTATTATTGTAAGATATGCCTCTATGCCTTATAGACATAGGCCTAGTTGGCGGTCAATTCGGATCTTCCCAAAATATATGTATATTTTGTATGAAAAAAAGCAGAGGTATTGTCTCCTTAGATAGTTTTGAAGCTAGAATTGTCTGTATACAGTATTATACCTTTTCCTATATCTATTAGTCTAGAATTAAATAGCAAAAGTATATCATATTTACCTATTTTCAAAATTATGTAGCTAGTTTGGTCAGAGATATTGAGGACTGTGACATGATGAAGAAAACCCTAAGATTGTGAAGGTAGTCGAGAATGAATTTGTTAATGGATTAAAAATATTGAATTGGATATTGCTTTTTTTCTACTGTTTAGGTGACTCAAACAAAAAGTATATTATGAACCTACCTATAGTTTTGTAGGTATTAAACATAAACAATGTTGTCTAGTAATACTGAATCCTAAGTACATTTCATACACCCTGATCTTGTCTAGATCTTCTGATCATGTATATTAATATTTATGTATTCGTAATGGTGTATTGTCAACTGTAAAATATGAATACCACCACTATTTTCCATTTGGTTTCACAGTAGCAAATGATCTAGTTCCTAGAAAACTTGGTCAAGTGTCAAAAATAAGCATTAAATACCATTATAATATTATTAATAAGCATTACCCTTAGTAGAAAAGAAACGAGATATTTCATAAACAACTATATTAGGACAGCTTACATTAACAGAACTGTTAATTTCATCTCCTCTTCCTTCCCACGGCTTTGCCGGGCGATCGCTTTCCTTTCCCGCCTTTAGGTTTCTTAGCGGAGAAGTTAGTGGATTTTCCCTTGCCTTTATCTTTATCCTTGAAAGAGCCCTTTGAAGGATTCATCGATTTCTTTTCTTCTGATCTCCTGTAAAGATAATATTTTGTTATACAGAGGGCATAAGACTGCTTACTTTCTGTCTAAGGCACAGACATAGAAACTAGATAGGTCTTGCTCTTTTTGCGTGCCACTATTAGCCCTCAAGTGAGTTACAATCAGTCATGGGATAGTAGTAACTACAATTATGCAGCAAGCTTGGTTTCATATAATTTAAAGCACTTGAGGTATTGTGTGCCCTAGTTTAGTGCAACATATTCATATGCTACTAAATACAGGCGGCCGAGGTACGTAAAAAATCGGCACTCTTATTTTCATACAACACCTTTTTCTGCCGCCAAGCAGCATTGTGTTGTTTGAAGAGTGTGGTTAGCGGTGTAATTACACGCACATGAGGCTTAACATCTGTATGCCTCAAGTTGATGGAAGCAGGGCAGTGCATCGTAGGGCACGTTCCTATCGTGCGTGACTTACGAGGCAATGCTTTGTTATAGGTGATTTTTTTGCAGTCACAAATAGCACCACTGGACAACATGGTTGAGTTAAAATAAAAGAGGTAAACAGAAGATAGTACCAGCTAGTAGGCTATAAATGTACTGATAACATTTCATATCAGTACATTTATAGCCTACTAGCTGGTGCCCGCGACTTCGTCTGCGCAGGATTAGTATTTCGAGTAGCTTATATTAGGGTGGCGTAGTACATATATGTAACTTTAGCGGTTTTGGTAGCGCACGCCAGAATAGCTCGCAGATGGCACATTTTTTCCAACTTACTTGACACTTATCGTCATATTTTGGACAATTTACACAATATCTTTATAAATTGTAGCCCATGTGTTATTCTGATGTATAAGCTATATTATTGTAAAGTTTCATTAAAATCCATTCAGTAGTTTTTACGTGAAAGAGTAACAAACATCCATCCATCCATACTTACAAACTTTCGCTTTTATAATATTAGTAGGATCTAACTTACATATAATGTTTTCAAACTTACTGTGTTTGTTCACTGTGTATATGCTTTGCCACAGCCTTATCCATGTCAATCTTGGGTCTCTTGTTCAGTATACTATCTAGTAAGCTCAAGTTGCTTTCTTTCTCAGCCTGAGGGGTGGGTACCGCAGGCCGGCGTTTGCGTTCCTTGCCGGGGATAAGTTCGTGGACTCCTTTACCGCGAGCTTCTTTCTCCTTTGGCAGTTTGCCTTGGAACTTGCCTAGGGAAGCTGTTGAGGCTTTGGCTACTGTGGCTGCGGTTGCAAGCTATAATATGGAAATAATTTGATGATAGTAGCTAAACAGGATTCAACTGGGGTCTATAAGGATCCATATAAAATTTATAGGATCCTGCTGTTTAAGGAGTTAATGTCACAAACTTTTATTATTGATTTTTCCATCAGATTGTTGTGTTCCCAGTACATTAATCATGTTAAACACAAGTTCAAAGATTTATTTATGTATTTTAAAAGAAAAACCATTATTACCTGTGTAGCTGATGCTTTATCAGAGGTGGTGGGTAGTCCAACTCTGGGAATCTTGACCTTCTTGGCTCTGGCGATATTCTTAAGCCTCTGAAGCTCATTCTTTGCAACCTTTTCTGATTTGGCACTGGCCTTCTTTTCGTACATGTCTGTCATGGGGTCTAAGTTCTGTGGAACCTCTATCAGCCAATTTTTCTCCTTCTCTGCTTCAGCTTTCTTGAATCTGTATAATAACACAAATCATCACTACACTGAAGATATTTTTTTTTATAAATAATTTATTAGGTTTTTTGAATGGAGCTAATATAGTTAATTCTTATCAAAGATTGAGACAGACTTCTATTAAAGAGGCATGTCTTTTTTAATTTACCAACTGTAGTATTAATAATTAATTAATTAGTGAAATTATTGGTCTGCATACCGTTACCGTACCATAATTATTTAAATAAATAAATAAACTTACCCAAACAATGGCACCCATTTTTGTAACTGATCATCCCACTTTAGTTTATCCTTTTTCTTCTTATCAATGCCTTTAGCTTTAGCAAACTCTTGCCATTTTGTGAGAGGCTTTGGTTTGGGCACAGGTTTTGAACGGGGAAGGATTGTGGTGGGAGCTGGTAGTCGGACTACTATAGCTTCGTCTATCCGCTCTGTTGGGAGGTCCCACACTTTATTCAGCAGGAGTTGTGTGTTATCGCGGGTTAGGGACTGCAAATAACCATCTTTGTCTGATCTGAAATTGGAGCAGGAATGATTTTTAAACAGTTGAAAAGATACATTTCTGTCAACTATTTTCAAGAGCGTTTATCAAGTTTTTATTAAATGTATGGTAACAGTAAATTTAAGAAAATAGTAGAAAACTTACTTTAACAACTTTGTGTCCAAATCATTTGTGTCTGAAGCTAGCAATGTGCCAATATCGAATTCTAAATCTAAATGTTTTTCGACGACAATGGATTTGTACTTTTCTGCTTTCTTTTGTTCCCTTTCTAAGATTTGATTGACGATATCCATGATTAAATCCAAAGGCACATTGTCTTCAACCCGATAAATATATGGGTACCTAGTCCGTATCCGTACTATGTAAGTAAGATATAACCTAAAAAAAGTTTTGTTGACGTTTTTGTTTTGACAGACAAGGCACGTGTGATTTATTTTCGAAGAACGTTTTGATTTTTTGCAGCAAACACTTTTAAAATATGATAATTTTTTATTCAGTAAACAACACACATTAAAACACAGATTTATTTTATTTATTTCAAATAGATAAATGAAAATTAGTAGTATGATTGATTGTTCATTAGCTGTGGCCAGGCATGACATGTTTTTTTTCAATTCTTGCCTGGACACTTGTCTTTTTGCGAATTTCTAATTGATGACTGACTGACCTGATTGACACGTTCTTAACTGACAAACACTCACAATCACATGTTGAAATGACAGACGTTTGAGTTGAGTTGAGTGAGACAGTGGTTGGACTTGACTTTCATTATTGGTCGAATTGTCTGTTTGTTTACATAATTTACATTACATACTAGTTTTCTTTCAGCCAAGTAAAGTAACGCAAATTAAAGTTTTACCTAGCCAAAATTTTTAATCACTAGTTTACGATAATTTACGAGATGGCTGGGCTTTCAGAGAAAACTCATTGTTTTAAAACTGAAAACAAGTTCATTGTAAAAAGCGGATGCAAAAAACGAATGTGGAGATCTCTGAAACAAATACTAGTTGCTGAAAGAGCTTTACCATGGCCTAACGATGCTGTTTTATGTAAATAAATTATAAAATTACCTGTTAATTAACTCTTTACATGGCAGGGGACAGCCGGCTGACCCATACTGGTTAAATCCGTGTGCACCAGTTAACTAAGGAGTTGTTCTATTATGTTCTAATTTCACTACATTTGACTTAAAATAATTATAACAATGACCATACTATAATAATTAGAATTAGCCCCCATAAGTAGAGGTATACCATAATTATAACAACTCAGTCTTAGTTCCATTCCATTTTACTGTGTTGCTGACCATTTAATGTAATTATTTATTATCTTGATTTTCAGATTACTCAATAAATGCACCACCTTCTTTCAAACCTAAAAAGAAATATTCAGACATAACTGGACTTCCAGCTCCATACATGGATCGGCACTCCAAACTTTTCTACAGCAATTGTGAAGAGTATGCTACAGTTAGATTCTTGCCAATGGATATTACAGCTGGATATTTACAATTAAGAGGAGCAAATACTATAGTTGGATGAATCTAAGCTATGGTTGAACACATTTACTCATACATACTTAATAATATATTAAAAATATAGGCTTAATCCTGTGATCCCTAAGCATGGTTGATATCCTATCAGATCTGTTATCACCTTGTGATCTGTTAAAAATGTGATATAGCTAGGTAGTCTGTGAAAATATTGATTTTGCTGAATTTTAGTGCACTTTTTATTTATTTATTTATCATTTATTGCATCAAACACAAAGTTAAAGCATAAAAGTAGGGCTTAATGCACAAGCATTTTCTACCAGCCCCCCTAAGTAGAGGTATATAAAACTGCGACTGTTTTTACTGACTGCCGAGCACCAGGACAATAAATTATAATACATCTTTATGAAACTGCATACCAAAGTCTATCTATCTACCTAACCAGCCTTCTGATATGTAATGCCTCTTTGGCTTGCTAACTGTTTAGTATGATTACTAAGAAAAAAACATATGATAGCCATGTTGTTGCATTGCTGTCTCAAAGCACAGATTCTGATGAATCTACGGTTTAACTTCTTGAAAATAAGCTGCAGATAGTTGGTAGGTTCAAGTAAAATTACTTTGACCGGAAGTTACCATGCCATAAAATGCGCGGTGGCGGCATCGGGGTTCTCAAGTGGCAGCCTAATTGTCTATTGAACACTTATTGATATTTCGTTTCTACTGAACCAAAGCTCAGACCAAATAAGAAATCAGAAATTATTTATTGTATATGGGTAAGGTAAACTATTGTAAATTTTGATAGCTGCAACAAATGTACTTTTTTATACATGGTGTTGTTAATCTGAGGTATACATAATAGAAAGTCTATGTCAATTTGCAGTAAAGATAAACTTTATGGTATTTTTCCATAATCACCCCAAATTTAGGGTAAATTTGACCAAGCATAGGGTAAAGAGAAATTAAGCATTGGCAATACTGATCTACATAATGAATGATTCAGGCCGTACATACAATAACGTGCTGGACAATAACTGGTCGTACATTAACCGGACCCATTGAAACTGAAGTTTCCAACGTGTGCGGTGTGTGTACTATTTTGAGTAAAAATTGATTTTACCTAGTTTCTAAAAGAAGCGGCCTTTGATTAAATCAAAATGTCGTCTTCGTTCTTTCTAAAAGGCAAATCCAGGCAAGTGCACCAGCGGAAAGGCGAAAAAATAAAGAAAAGGAAAATTACAAAACAAACACCTAACCTCGAAAACGGTAACGAATCCTCTGGCAGTGACTTAGATATTAGGAAGTTCTCCGATGGTGAAGAGTCTGAAAGCGATCATGAAACTGCTGAGCAGAAGAAATTACGTTTAGCAAAAAAATATTTAGAAGAAATCGAAAAAGAAGAGGCGAAACGGGCGGAGGACAAGGAACTCGACGAGGCTGTCGAAAGGAGATTGCAGAAAGACTACCTCGAACAGAAAGGCTGGCTACGAGTGGAAGTTGCTGATGACTATATAGCACCCACTGATAATGATGTTAGACTTATCCGTGCCAGGGAACACAGGTTGACACTTACATGTGTTTGTGTCAGCAGTGATAACATCTATGTGTTTTCCGGCAGCAAATGCGGCACTATAGTCAAATGGGGAATCAAAGAAAAAAAGAAGTTTGCCTGCTTGACCTTCAAAACCCATCCCAAGTTACTAAAAGGTGGTATTACTTGTATAACAATATCAACGGATTCTAAATTCCTGGTTTCCTCCGATGAATCACCTAACATCCAAGTGTGGGACCCTAGCACACTCAAACATACTCATACATTCATAGGCCATAAGGATATTATATCTGGCATTGTTTTTAGAAAAAATACCCATGATCTGTATTCTGCTAGCAAGGATCGATCAGTTAAAATTTGGTCTTTAGATGAGATGGCCTATGTTGAAACATTGTTTGGGCACCAAACACCTATAACATCAATAGATGCTCTGACGAGAGAAAGGGCTATCACTGCAGGTGGAAGGGACACAACAGTGAGAATATGGAAGATTTCTGAAGAGTCACAACTTATTTTCAACGGTCCTATTGGAAGTTTGGATGAAGTCAAGCTGTTAGATGAGGAACATTTTGTATCAGGTAGTGATAACGGTTCCCTGTGCATATGGGGAGTCATGAAGAAGAAGCCTCTTTGTACAGTTTTAGAGGCGCATGGATCAGAGAATGAAGTTCCTAGATGGATAACGAGCTTAGCAACATTATTGAATTCAGACTTGTTTGCTTCAGGTTCATATGATAATAGTATAAAGTTGTGGAAGGTCAGTGATGCACACAGAAAGGTTGTACCCCTGTTTAGTGTTCATGTGAATGGGTTTATAAACAGTATGCAGTTCACAGGAGATGGTAGGCAGCTTTATGCAGCAGTGGGTCAGGAACACAAGTCGGGTAGATGGTTCAAGCTAGGAAGTGCTAAGAATGGACTGACTGTCATCAATTTTAATATTAAATCGTAATAGGTACATCCTAATAAATATTGTTATATTTTGATTTGTTTTGTTTCAATAATGATTACTCTAAAAGTCAAACTTAACATCAGGTAGGCCACCTGCTTGTTCCATATGTAAATCATATAAAAAAAACCTTTTTTTAATCAAGAATCAAAACTGTATTCTTTTTTTATGTATATGTTATTCTTGTTATATGCAGTAAATCAATGTCTAGGTATGCAGTGAGCTGCTACATGGACCATTAGGAAAACCCCTGGTTTTAGGGTTTTTTTTCCACAACCCCAATACAAATCCCGTTACTAAATCAATCAAAGAATTCAAATTGCCCCCTTACTTTTAAATAATAATTAGGACTAAAAAATCAGGATTCATTATTCACATGTGGAATACATATTCTTACGGGATACTCCGTATCCATGGGACCACAAAAAAAAATAATCTCTCTTGTGTCACTATAAGTTTTTTCGAAACAGTGTGGTGAAAGGATTTCGAGTGCGCCTCAAGAGCCTTTCGAGCACTTGACACACGTTATAGAACTTTTTACGACATGCCGGTTTCCTGACGATGTTTTCCTTCACCGTTTTGAGAGTACTGGCAATCTGGCATTGTGCACATTAATTTTTGAACAGAACTCATTGGTGCAGGATCGGTTTCGAACCCACGACCTAAGAATCGGAAGGCAGGGCCGCTACCACTAGACCACCAGTGCTCTCTCAAAAAAATAAAAAAAACAGAAATGGCATTACAACGGCTTTTCTGCCGCCAAGCAGCGTTGTGATTTGGTTAGAAGAGTGTGGATGACGGTGTAATAACAGGCACATGAGGCTTAGGGCCGGTTTCACCGTCCTCTGTTAGTTACTAATCAAGGATTATAAGACCGTTAAATCTAACCTTAGCTGTCATACGCGTACATTTTGACATATTTAGGGCCGGTTTCACCATGCTCTGTTAGTAACTAATCAAGGATTAAAAGACCGTTAAATCTAACCTTAGCTGTCAAACGGGTACGTTTTAACATTTAACGGCCCTTTAATCCTTTGTTAATCTAACAGAGCATGGTGAAACCGGCCCTTAACATCTGTATGCTTCAAGTTGATGGTTACCACTTAACATCAGGTGGGCCATCTGCTAGTTTTATAAAAAAGAAGTACAACATTAGAGCAGCGCCATTCTGAATATGATAATTTGAAGCATAATGTAGTCGTAGTCGCGCCCGACCCTATCGCATACCAATGTGGCCAGACATGAGTCGATCATTAGTACCTATTAGCAAGTTCTTGTAGTTAGGTACCTATCTGAGACTAAGATCGCAACTCGTGTAGAACATGGCTAGTTTTCTTTATTAAGTATGCCCCCAATATGACCTAGCTACCTTCCTAACCAACAATCAATGTGTTATCGTGTTTCCTGGGACTCGAAGAATTGAAAAACATATGTACAGTAAAGTAATTTATTCACGAAAAGTAAAACTACACAATCGGTGCCTGGTCGTCAGAGGGTGGTTCTTCTGTCTTCGGTATAAAGACCAGATTAAACATCCAAAGTGTGAGCTAGATGGCATTGGGACAAAATGTGTTTAAAATGTTGGGACATGTTATAGATAGGGCAGGGAGGGTGTCGTTGCCGCTTTACCGATAAACCTAGACGCGC
This sequence comes from Chloroclysta siterata, assembly GCA_932294275.1. Taxonomy (NCBI): domain Eukaryota; kingdom Metazoa; phylum Arthropoda; class Insecta; order Lepidoptera; family Geometridae; genus Chloroclysta; species Chloroclysta siterata. The sequence goes on along the minus strand of OW028603.1, from coordinate 13,677,174 downwards.
GGGAATCTGCAAATCACAGCAATCAGCACACAGGGGACTGGATCAGCAAACAGGCCAGCGGCAGCACCGGCCTGCCAAACAAACGAACATGTTAGTCTGCTGTCTGCCACCCTACATCTGGATCTCGTGTTTTTTATTTGTCATTTATTTTATGAATGTGCAACTCTTCGCCTCGTCAATGCAAGAAATTTCCCGTCAAATTAGCAGTTTTTACTGTTTTTTCGTCGATTCAATGAAGTGCATAGATGTGGCGAAGTGTCACGTAAAATGATCGCAGAATGCGATTTTTAAATGTTTGTCTTACGAAATGCGTGTCTCGGTTTGTCAATAAAATAAAATTTTACTCATAACTTATGCACCGCAACAACAGCAATTCAGCAGTTGTCAGCAAACAGCAAACCCCCCCCAACCCGCAACTGCCTCGCTCCCCGCGTACGCCACACGCCCTGAGCATACCAACAGTCAAATTAATATTATAGAAATAACATTATATAAACAGAAACTTACGGTCTACCAAGTAATAGGTCCCAGGAGTCCCAATAAGGTAAAGGTTTTGTTCTACCAATTTTTTTATTTGTTCTTATTGGACCTGCATATGGAGACCTGTTACTTTAAAACTAAATTACACAATTGAAATGCAACAATAATGAAGTTATTTACCAAGGTAATGATGTCCCAATAATTGCCCAATTTAGCCCAATAATCCCATTTGGATGGAAACATGAAGTCCATTAGGTTACATCCTGAAATTATGTCTGAGAACCAATGTGCTCAGTGGATTAATTGATAGATAAGTGCTACATTATTATTACAAGTTACTCAAACTGACAATGCAAGAGAAATACAAGTTACTGAAAAGTATAAAGTCTACACCTTCCATACATAACTTAAGAAAAATCTAAAACTATTATTACTACATACTTTAAAACATATAATATTGCCCAATTTAGTTGTTCCTACTCTGAGTCTGAAATTTTATTTGTAATGTTAAAATATTTTTGCAACTACATTATTAAATGTATACAGATTTTATTAATTATATCTAAAGTTTGTGGAGTTAGGGAAGGGAACTTAGAAGATAATTTGTTACGTTGAATGTTTGTCACTATGCAATCATAGTTAGGTCTGGATGGCTAAAGTAACTGAGGAGATTAGTACCTTAGCCGAAGGCTGCTAGCCAGAGTTCAGCGCAGCACTTCGGCTCTCAGCTGGTACTACTGCTCAACCTGTAAACACAGAATAAAGTTAGGTTCATCATTCATTCTATGCTCCCCACAACTTTCCCATTCATAAACAAATTTTCTACAATGCTGATACTTTGTGTGGCGTTAAATTATTTATTTATTTATTTATTTATTAATAGACGAGCAGCTGTCGCTGATGTGTCTATATCGCAGTGTTGGAATTGTCGTTATGTATGATTAATTTTTTTGAGCATGGATTGGTTTGTTCGAAGCCAGTTGTCGAGCTTGTTTTTAAAGGCATTGACAGTAGGAGCAGTAACTACGTCTTCTGGTAGGGCATTCCAGTTGTGAACCACTCTGTTGCTGAAGAAGTGGTAAGAGGCAAGTAAGATGGCTGGGTCGCATGATAATTTAAGGTGGTGTCCACGTGAGGGTCTTTGATCCTCTTTTCTTTTTAGAATGTTTTGAATATCTGGTAATTAACACCACATTAAGTATCAAGGTAGTCTTGGGAAGTATTACCACCACACCTTTATGCCGACAAGCAGCGTTGTTGTGTTTTGCTTTGAGTGTGGTTGCCAGTTTAATTACAGGAACATGAGGCTTAACATCTATATGCCTCAAGTTGATGGAAGCAGGCACATTAACTTCGTGTCTTCCAAGACAATGCCTTGTTAAAGGTGACAGTTACCATTTAACATCATTTGGACCATCTGCATGTTTCATCAACTAGTTGTATGAATAAAAAACCTATTTAGAATGTGTTAAAGACTTACTCAGCACTTCAATGCCTGGAGCGGGAGCGGGAACGGCTGCGACTGCGAGTACGAGCACGGGAGCTCTTCGAGTCGGAGCGCGAGCGACTGCGAGAGCGAGATCGGCTACGCGAGTACGAACGTCGCCGAGAGCCCCGCGAGCGAGACCTGCTACGACGACGGGATCGTGAACGCGAGTTGCTAAAAGAAATAATCAACTACTTAGTTACAGTTCACATCTACAATGGAACCTTTGAAGCTTTCACTTGTTGACGCTAGCGAGTGCAGTCCCCTAGATTCTGGATTGAAAAGAACAGATTAGATAACAATAAGATTACAACTTCATATATAATTTATTAGGCCAATGTTCAAGTTAAATGTTCTAGTAGTCGACTACATTTCAAAGATAATCATGTAATTTAATTATTTATGTACCTACAGATGGTGTGGCTTGTATTCTTTTGTGGCTGGGTTGAACAAGTTAACAATTTATCATGAATTACACCTCAATTTTGCTAAAAGTAGATTCGATTTTGTATGGTTTAGGGTTGAATCTTGTGTGTGCTTCATAAGGATCCATTGTATACAAAACGTTTATCGACACAAACCTCTTGCGACGGTCGTACCGGCTTCTATATGGTGATGATGGGCGTCCGTAGCGAGCCATTTGCACTCTGAGTTCCCTGCCGTCCAGCATGCGACCATCGAGGGAGTCCAATGCCTCTTCAGCATCCCTACGGTCGTAGAATCTAAAAAAAAGAAAATTGGTTTCTAGACTTCCGGTGTTTAAGATTGAATAATGCTTTCCGCGCATTGTTATGAGTATGATCCATCAATGAAAATTCAATTAGTGGGAGTAGAAATAAAATGCCCGCGCGGCGTGTTATTTTTTTACCGGTAATTTCCAGTGACGTCACTAACAAAATAGATTAAATAGCGCTTACCTGACGAAAGCGAATCCTCTGCTTTCTCTAGTGTAGCGATCCCTTGGTATGTAAATATCACCGACTTCTCCACATCTTTCAAATACACGGCGCAAATCCTCTGGAGTTGTGCGGTATGTGAGGTTGTCCACTTTCAACGACACCATGCCGTCTATGCGCGGCGGTGGCCTTCCGTAACTCATTTTGATACGAGTTTATTATTCAATTACAATGCACAATAACTAATCAATGGGTTCTTCAAATAACATTAAATGAATGATTTCATAAAATTATGAGCCTTGCTACAACGCAGGACAGCAAGCACGAAACAAATATGGCGACCGGATGTCAGACATGCGTAGAGTAGAAGAGACGGGTGCCGATAATGTACAACCATGGATTGTACAGCCGAGGAAAACACAGCCCGGATTTGATGTACAATTTGGTCGCGAAATCCATGGCTGTGTAATCCAAGGGTGTACATTCCAAGCCGTACAAATTTTGCACACCTTTGGAAAGCACGACCCGATAAAACGCAGCCAAAATTTTGATGCCAAAACTTAGGCTTTGTTTACACTCGTCAATTACTTACTCACTCACTTGTTGATCCGACTCGGATTGGTTAGGTTATGTTAAAACATATTAATTACGCACGAGGCGAGCGAGCAAAGCGAGCGTGCCGCGGCAGCGGCCGCCGAAGTGCCAGAATTTTATTTTTTTCTAACATTAATCTCTGAATAATTCTCTTATTTTATATAATTTTTAATCTGTGCTACTTGCGCCTATACTTACTGTGTAGTGCATCTAAACAGAGCATAGGCTTTCGACCAATCAGAGCATGGTCACAGAATCCATGGTCGTGCAATCCTGGCTGTACAATCCCGACTGTGCTGGGAAAGCACAGCCTGGAAAACACGGCCCGGATTTCATGTACATTTTGTACATGGAATCCGGGCCGTGTTTTCCAGGTTGTGCTTTCCGGGTTGTACATTTTCGGGCTGTGTAATACTTGGTCGTAAATTAACCGGACCCGAAGAGACGCGATGCATAAAATCTACCGGATATCACACAACAGTGCTGCCATATCTAAATAAAGAACATATAAATTTTCCTCGGTACGTTCTGAAATAACTTTTACATTTTGGTGGCAGTAATAATTATGATATTGAATTTAGTACTTAGTATATAAATGGTCCTTGAGTACATAGTTAATGCGGTGATATCTCAGAATATTTTCATAAACACGTCATTCATGTGGGTCCGGTTAATTTACGACCAAGTATTACACAGCCCGAAAATGTACAACCCGGAAAGCACAGCCTGGAAAACACGGCCCGGATTCCATGTACAAAATGTACATGAAATCCGGGCCGTGTTTTCCAGGCTGTGCTTTCCCAGCACAGTCGGGATTGTACAGCCAGGATTGCATGACCATGGATTCTGTGACCATTCTCTGATTGGTCGAAAGCCTATGCTCTGTTTAGATGCACTACACAGTAAGTATAGGCAAGTAGCACAGATTAAAAATTATATAAAATAAGAGAATTATTCAGAGATTAATGTTAGAAAAAAATAAAATTCTGGCACTTCGGCGGCCGCTGCCGCGGCACGCTCGCTTTGCTCGCTCGCCTCGTGCGTAATTAATATGTTTTAACATAACCTAACCAATCCGAGTCGGATCAACAAGTGAGTGAGTAAGTAATTGACGAGTGTAAACAAAGCCTAAGTTTTGGCATCAAAATTTTGGCTGCGTTTTATCGGGTCGTGCTTTCCAAAGGTGTGCAAAATTTGTACGGCTTGGAATGTACACCCTTGGATTACACAGCCATGGATTTCGTGACCAAATTGTACATCAAATCCGGGCTGTGTTTTCCTCGGCTGTACAATCCATGGTTGTACATTATCGGCACTCATTCATGTCACTACCAATACATTACCAAGAGAATGTTCATGGCAACTCTACTTTCTACTACGTTCAGAAATACAATTTCCGCTTCTGTTTGGTTGGTGGTAAATTTTAAAACTTCCTAGATGCTGCTAGTAAGACATTAAGAAAGAAATAAACCGCTTGCTCGCGTGAATACAGGTAAGTAGGTTCAAAACCAACAAATACTAAAAAAATAATGCATTGTATAAACATATTATATTTAGTTTACAAAGTATTCTATTACCTACTTCGTGGGGATTTATTAGTCTACTGTTGGACATAGGTTGACTCTCATCTCAGGCAGAAGACGATGATGATAGGTTCATAAAGTAGGTAGGTAATCTCTTTGATTAACACACTCCACAATATAACAGTCCTTCTACCAACCATCCAGCAATAGCGAGCCACCGCACCGGCGCGATAGCGACATTTATTATTCTGATGAGATTTCCATGCTACTATTGAATAAAGATAAGTAATTTATATAAATAAAGTTAATTTTGGTAGACTTTTTAGTACTTACCTTCTAGGTACTTCGTAAATCAAGTCAAAGTAACCATGACCTTCCTGAACATTTGACAAGATTTTGTTTATAGTTCGTTACCATCATGTTACCATGGAAATGACAGCTACATAGGAAGGCTTGCTTTATTGTTGCTCTGTGTGGAAATAATGGTGTAGAAGACTTTAAAAAAGAAGTTTCATGAAATAAATATTTACGTAGTGCGTAGCATGAGTTAAATATTCTAGTACCAGTGTTAGGATTTATGGGTTTAAAATTTTGTTGTATGAAATTGGTATTTGAAAGCATTCCACGATGGCCGGCATCAAACAAGCCAGGAACAAGAAGTTGCTTCCAGACTTGAGCAAAGAAGGAGTGCTTACAAAGGAAATTGTTCTTTGCTCCAAGGAGAAGCACGGCGTCCCAGTAGGATGCAGACTGTTTTCGCATCATACTTTGGCCAGCGTCCGAAGATTAAGTTTTTACCATCCTCTTTAGTAAGACTTAGAAATACTTCAAGCGTCATGAATAGGTTTATTTTAGAGTACCTTGATCGCGGATCCACCGTTATGGGCACGATGAGCATGCCCATAACCCTAACTAATAGCCGTGTGACGTCCTACACACAGTTTTCGCCCCACGACTTTGTCCACGTGGAACTACAACACTGTACAAAATTTTGGTCAGTCCGTCATATTATATATTGTAAACATCTCTAATGATGCAAAATGCACTATATCGATCTTTAGCGAGTTTACCTATATCAGACTCGCAGTCGCATTTTCGGGTGGTTGTGACCACAACCTTTTTCGAGAGCTGGATCCGCGCTTGCTTGATACTCAACTCAACACTCATCTAAAATGTAGATCCAGTAAAAAAGTTGCGTTATTTGCAGTTTACCCGAAGACAGTTTGGACCTTGTTCTAACTTCCACCTACAACCAGTCCACGGAACGTTTTGCAGACAAGGAGGATCTCTACCTGCAGCCCGAGACGCGCGGATGCACGACGTGGCGCCGACTACGAAACTCCTTCGATAAGCATCCCCCGGTGGTCATTCCTCTGGTGAGTTGTGTTATGTACCAAGCACAAGCCTGGCGAACCTTCATCCAGGAATTATTCGGTAGGTATTTTAATATTTCGTAGGTACCAAATGAATGGATGTTCTTTTAGCTAGTGCGTCATCTTAATGTCGGGTCTCTCTCTTTTGTCGTTTCACTAGGGTCTTTCGAAACAGTGTGGTGAAAGGATTTTAAGTGCGCCTCAAAGGCTCCTTTCGAGCACTTGACACATGTTAAAGAACTTTTTTAGGTTCTACGACATGCCGGTTTACTCACGATGTTTTCCTTCACCGTTTGAGAGTACTGGGGCCTTATTCTCACTTCGAGCGAGATTATCTCACGGTGGAGATGACGTCATATCTCGTTCAATAATTCGTTGACCTTGCGTCTCGCATGAACTTTGTATGAGAAAATTGGGGAGTTAGATGGTGAGAATGGGGATAAATAGTTATCGAACGAGATATGACGTCATCTCTACCGTGAGATAATCTCGCTCGAAGTGAGCATAAGGCCCCTGGCATTGTGCACATAAATTTTTGAACAGAAAAACTAATTGGTGCACGACTGGTTTCGAACCTTAGGATCGAAAGGCGGGGCCGCTACCACTAGACCATCAGTGCTCTGATGTCAATGTCGGTAGATCATCCTCATCATCCGCAGCCTGACTTAGCCCACAGCTGGGCATAAGCCTCTTTATGTTCTTTCCATTTTAAACGATCTTGGGCTATCCCCACCCATCTACGGCCAAAGTCGTTGACCCATTGTCTTACTGGTCGTCCGACGCTTCTTTTCCCAGTCCTCGGCCACTCCATCAATCCTTTGAACCACCTGTCGTGACCACGCCTCGCCAGGTGCCCCGGGTGGGTGTTCTAATAATTGTGTTTATAAACTTCAGGGGGCTAAAGTACGAATTAAAAAAAAACAGCTGTTTTTTTTCGCGTTACAGTGTTGGTTCCTTAGAAAAAGTTATTCATATTGATGGGTACTTTAGCCCCCTGAAGTTTATATACACAATTATTGGAACACCTTGTATAAGTAAAAGTTGAATTGGGAACTACGGAAGTTTTTCGAAAACCGACGGCTTTCTTTGTTCAAATTCGTGATATGATTCCAAATGTTTGAATTCAGGGACATCCGATGAAACGCGGCGGCATAAAGGAGCACAAGTCACCGTTCAGCGTGAAGCTGATGAATTCCGGAGTCCACTCCTCACAAACCAACCCGGGCTACAGTAGACAGCCAGCAGGCGGAGCTATCTTCTTCTACTAGGCATTACATTACTTCAGTTACCATAGATAGTTCTGTATTTCAAATTTTGTTGGGATTCTGCCATATTGAAATGGCAATTTACTCTTCTACATAGCAGTGCGTGGTGTTTCTTTCTGTACCTATTTATCAGACATTTTAGTTTTTCTAGGTAGGAGCCGTAGGATGTCAATAAATAAATAGTTACTATTTTATCATTGTCCTCTTTTATTTTTTACCTTACGATATTAGAATACCTACACAACCTACGAGTAGGTTACATACTTCTACGATTTTGATTTAATTAGTTATCTTGAATTTAGCTGAGTTGGAAAGTTCTATTACTGCTCTGATTAAATTTAATCCTTTTCAGTAGGCCTTAAGTTAAGTAGGTAATAACCTATTCCTGCTTTGCTTCTGGCAGCTAAAAATCTTTCAGCTTCTGTCAAAATGAATTCTTACAATATCGACCATATATGCTCAGTGACATCCGTGACATCGGCGAAAGTCTAAAACAATTACATGGATTTGCAAACTAAATAGAGCTGAAATTTCACAAAATTAACTCCATGGTAACGCCGTAAATTTTCTGTAAACGGCAAAAATTAAATACACGCGGACAACAAATAGTTTTGAATAATATTTGGATGGATTTCTTGGATTCTCTTGGTAAGTGTACGTCTTCAAGAATTCTTTCAAAATAGCCGTACTTAGTGCCTATCATTGCTGAATATCTGTAAGTTATGAATTATGTTTTAGATTTGGATGTGTCGAATAAACGATCGCGTCGTGTGCGGTCGTGGTATTTGTACGAGCAATTTAAATCCCTGGAACGTAACCAACTAGACGCTTCGCAGAAGCTAAAGGACAGGTCCTACCAAGACAGGATCCTGCGCCAAGAGCTGTCTGAGAGGAAAGAGAGGCGAAGGCTGTACGACCAGTTCGGACTCTGCCATAGCGAGTCCAGGATTGAGCGGTGCGCCAAGAGCGAAGGTGCTAAGACGGCTCTCAGCGTCAGCACGGATAACTTCTTCGAAAGCTTCTGCGAGTTGCAAGACGGAAGTCTTACTAACGCAACCGATGACTTATACGAAGCCCAAGAAAAACTTTACGAAGACGATTTTAAAAGCGTAGACGAGCGAAAGGACGATACAAGCTACGCAGAAAGCGTGAACAGCGTAGTAAATATCAAATCGGAAGAAACGATCACGGTAGATTTAGAAAATGAGTTGGATTGCGAAGAGCACACCGTGGTAGAAGAAATAAACTTGTATTTCGACGAAGTGAAGGACAACCTGGAACGTATCGAGAAACTGACAGAGTTGGATGTGGCTGATAAGATTCTTGAGAAGGATAGTGTGTTTTCAATCGAAGAGAATGATGCTCCACCAGTTGTGATGAAGGATAAGAAAGTCAGCGCTTGCGAGAACAACGCGCTTGCTATGTGGTCCACACTAGTTTCGTTTGCTTATCAGATTGTACAGCTAAACCACGGTAGGAATCTTATGCTTAACTTATAATTTGAGCGTGTTTTTTTCCTACATGCATTTTATTTTACAGGCAATTGCTATGTCGACTACGGGTCTCAGTTTCTGACTGCGGTTTTGGCTTGTGACGTCCTGCGTAGAGGGATCAATAGAATGTGTACGTAACTGTTAGTGATCGTTTTAGACTTCAGTTTATTGTGATATAACTCATAATCGTACAGGTGATACAATTTTAGGTCATATTTTGCAGCCCTACGTATCTCCAATAAAATTTGCTACTGACGATTCGGATTCTTCCACCGACAGCCACAAAAGCGTCAGACGAAAATCACGGCCAAACAGATATTCATGCACAGACAAGGTAATATATCTATTGTGTCTATTTTAACTGCATTCTGTTTTCGATAGCTATGATAGATAGATAATTCTTTAATGCACAGACCAAAATGTATCGTACCTTACATAGGGGAACTTAATGCTAGAGACCATTCTCTTCCAGTTAACCTTTGTGTGGTGTTGGAAAAACTGAAAGGGCACAAACATGGATAATAGGGAGTAATTTTTTAAATATAGGTGCATAATTTTTTTAATTGTAATTGTTTTTTTTTCTACGGCTTCAGAATAAGACGAATGCCACCAAGCACCAAATCACCAGAAAATATCGTTCAGAGAACTGTTGGCAACACTGTTCGGGATATTCGAATGGGAACAGAATTAACGAGCTTAGAGAACGAAGAGCCAGCGAGCCGTGGCGGAGCACGCCAAAGTTTGCACACAATGGCAACACAAGCGTTCCCAGACATCCCAGTAAATCTTCTTACAGCAGTGAATGGCCGGACTTTTCGAATGACGACTCGACGGAGTATTTTTTGAGAGAAGGCTGCAAACTTCGGTACGAAGTGCTAAATCCTATGTTAAAGTTATCACAGTATTTTGATAGTGTGTTGAAGGAAATTGATGATTCCATGCTTGTTTAATTTTTTGATAAAAATATACTTTCTTATAAAATTTGCTGCATTTGTTTTTGAAATACCACTGCCCTTGGTTTTTTATCTACTCTTACTTTGTGACGTCAAAAGGTTTGATGGAATAAAACGTAGATTTTAACAAATATGTAACACTTTATTACACTGGTCGCCTATACAACAGCGAATTAAGTTATACAATTTTTTTGGAGTTGATCCTGAAAACATACGATTACATCCTCTTCAACTTTACAAAAATCATTTAGTACTGATGGCCTATTTTATTATAACAAGAGAACTTTGAATAAAAAAGAAAATGAAATGGCTACATAATAAGACATATTTTATGCATGAACTCAGTGCTGTTTTTTATTGCGCGAACATCATGATGAACTTTAGATTATCGTCATAGGAAAAATTCGAGGAGTACAACAGGTGCGAATAAAATTATAAGGAGTTTTAATGCAAAGAAACAAAAATCACAACGCTGCAATCATCACAAAAGTAAGGTCTTATGCTCGGAAACGTTCGACATATTTAAGGGGCATACAAGAGCTAATGTGACTCTCGCTCGTGTTTCGAAATGTTGAAAGATATAAAATCATTATACTCATTTTCGAAAAATTGCAATCAACCATTTTGTGTGCAATCACATTGCACACAGTTTAGTAAAGATTTAATTTTGATCGATACATGTTTTCCTGCTTAAAAGTTTGATCGATACATGTTTTAGTTTTCCTACATAAAAGTTTGCTTTACTTGTTTTCGAACACAAGCAAACTTTTAAGTAGGAAAACTATAGGTACTATTAATATCTTTCATGTGGAAACGTGCGAGCGAGAGTCACATTAGCTCTTGTATGCCCCTTAACTAGGAAAGTAATTATCACACGTGACGTCACAAAGGAAGAAAATCACCCAGCGTCACCAACTACGCGTCGAATTGATCTGTTTTAAGGATAAATATGCAGTAATTACTCTTTTTTTCTCAATGGCATTCATTGAAATTTTCCGGGCATAAGGCAAGAAACAGGGGCCATAAACCATCGTTTTATTAAAATCGCTTACGGTTCCTGTTATTAGTCTAACGGCCGGTTTCTGAAAGCTCGATCAAAACTAATCGAATCTCAAGTCACTCGCCATTTCAGTTATTACATCGAATTGGATAGAGATAGCAAGTGACTTAACAGTTCACAACGAAGACCGTGAAGCAAATCCGGCTCGAAGGACGGCGATGGACGTGCTGTTCCCTGCACATCACAACGATATCGATATTGCTATCGGACCGGGTTTTCGGGCTTTCAGAAACTGGCCGTAAGGGCAGGATTCAATATTACACTAAAGCTAGCTGTCAGATAAAATATTGCCGTCTTTATTTTTGTCTAAAGTAGAGGCGGACATATTTTTCTTAGTTGGATAGCATAACTCAGAGATGTAAAGCCAGCGCTAAATAGAATAAATAAATTATTGAACTGTACAAAATAATATGCAAATAAATCTAAGATAAAATACAATTTACAAACATTGCCCATACAAATTAATGATAATAATTATTGTAATGTTTATGTTATGATGGACAAGCTGGTGCCCGCGATATTATTCTGATATATAAGCTATATTATTGTAAAGTTTCATTAAAATCCATTCAGTAGTTTTTACGTGAAAGAGTAACAATCCATCCATCCATACTTACAAACTTTCGCGTTTTTATTATTAGTAGGATTGGTTGGCATAAACACAGCAACGTGCGCAGTACTAATAGTTAAAATTACCCCAAAACGTTTACATCTTCTTCTTATTTTATTTGTGGCTGTTAAGTGGCCGATAGGAACGGTTACGTCAAAAGTACGAAAAAAAACGACACTTTTGTCGTATTGTGACGTCAAATTGGGTACCACTTTATTTTTGTATAATAATGTTGCAATATACAATCAAGATTCTATATTAAAAACTCCATTAAGTGTTTAAGCGGCTAACTTTTGGACCTAAATCTATAATTAATTTATTGTATATATATCAATATTAGTATAACAATATTTTGTTGTGGATCAATCGTAATTGTCCATGTACATAGGATGTATTGGTAAATAATTGAACTATTATTTTATTGCTTTTAAAACTATCACGGTCTTGATGCTATTGGTGTTTTTATTGCTTATAATGATATATTGCTGTGATAATTGGTATAAGTGGCTATCTAAATATTTAACTATTTTGCGTGTCTGTAGAGTACCTATCTAATCTAATTTAAATGTGCAAATTATGTATTTCTAGTGATTAATTATTATTATAATACATAGTTGGGTATAATTATTTTGCACAATGACAATCTAAATTCTATAGTATTGTATATTTATTATTTTATATCAGTAAAGGCCGTTCGTTCTGTTGTGCTTTCGGATACCTAATAAAGCGCGTGATTATAGAACATATTGAAATTCTATGTTCTATGTTAAGAGCTGATTTCACTATGCTCTGTTAGTTGATAATCAAGGATTAACAGGCCGTTAAATCTAACCTTAGATGTCAAACGCGTACATTTTGACATATTTATCGGCCCTTTAATACTTTGGTAATCTAACAGAGCATGGTTAAATCAGCTCTAAGGCGAATACAAGAGCTAATGTGACTCTCGCTCTCACTTTTCGACATGTTGAAAGATATAAAATCACTAAACTCATTTTCGTAAAATCGCAATCAACCATTTTGTGTGCAATCACATTACACACAGTTTAGTAAAAATTACATTTTGATCGATTCAAGTTTTCCTACTTAAAAGTTTGCTTAAGTACGAAAACTAGTAAAGCAAACTTTTGAGTAGGAAAACATGTATCGATTAAAATGAAAATTCGAGAGTCACACTAGCTCTTGTATTCGCCTTAACGAAAAGAGATATATGAATAATGATGTACCTACTAACCTTGTAGGTACGCTAGCGGAGTAAAATGCTGTTCAGTGATATAGTTTTTCCAATTACTTCCTCTACATATTTTAATAATATAAAAACTTATTCAAATTTTCAAATACAAAGGCTGATAAAAATGACAAGGAGCGACAAAAAACGGTCGGAAAATGACCCTGCTATCTCATACAGCCAACCGCGTGGAATTCACGTTATCGAACGAAATATCTCTCCCACTCTCATTTCTCGCACGTTTGCTTGAATAAGGCCCAAGTTAATTTATATTTCGAATCTATTATACAACTAACTTATCACCTGATAAAAAATACATTTTAAAGTTGATTTTGCTACAAAATTGTCGTCCTTAATAACAAAATTGATGAGTTAATAGTAACTACATTGGCATTTCAATTCACCGCCAAAGGTTAGAAAAAAATATCTTGCTTTTGGAACCATCACTTTTGTTAATATGGAGGACAATGAAAAATCCTAAATTTATCTAAAAGCCAATAATTTATACATGTTTATTTGATTATGCATACTTAGTATAATTATTAATTAATTAAATAAGATACAGTAGGGTTATAAAAAGAGAGGGTTTATGCTATGCGATAGTTTCTTCGATAGGAACCGATTCTAATAAACTGAATAAGACTTCGCAAGATGCATATACAACGTGTAAATGCTTGTACGACATTAAATTGAAACACGTACTCGGAATGGCATTTTTAGATTTTAGGAGTTGGTTTTATAAAAAAAGCCTGAATATTTAACGAGATATCGATACTTTTCCAATAAATCATTTCTAAACAACCTGTACCTATTATCAGTCGTGTTCAGGTCAACTTTCCGGGGTCACGAAATCATATGTCTATGAATCAAAAGAAAAAAAAAGATAGAAATACCAAATTTACACGCGTTTGAGCAGATTAAACAATCAAAAAGTGCGATCTAGAACGACGTGACCAGGGCAGATACATTTCACGTGCGTGTCGGAAAGAGAAGAGAAGCGCGCCCCGTCCCGCGTCGCCCACGCCTTGCCACAGAGCGACTGACTGAGGAAGCGCGTATGATTTAGTAATTGTTTCGGTAGCAACCTTGACCCATCTAATTTTGAAAATTGCATATTTGTTGCATTGCTAGATTTAGGTACTGCGAAATAGACGCTTTTTGTGTGTGTGTTTTTTTTCATAATAAACTAAATACGTTACGTACCTAGCTATCAAGTTACCGCGAAATTGTCGCTTGTGAATGTGTTTTTTTGTTATTAAACTAAGTGTAGTGGCCAGCACGATCGCCAGACCTCACTCCACTAGATTTCTTTTTGTGGGGCTTCATCAAAGAAGAGGTAGGTACGCACAAGAAGTCGATACAGTGCAAGAACTGCGCAGACGGATTGTACCTAGGTGCTTTCGACAAACTGAAGGCAAGTGTCGAACAGCTGTGTTGGTGAAAGTACGGGCGAACGTTCCCCGTCAATTAAATTAGTGTGTGCAACGTGCGGTGGGGATATTGAAAACCTACGGATTTGAGGTAACCTAGGTACATTTATTATTTATTTTTAGTGTGCGGTACATTTTGTGTGTGTTCTGCCGCGCGCTCGACTTTCGGCTTTACCGGCCGGCGCGGCGGCACCTTTGAGCGCCGCGCCGTGAGTGCGCGGCATATTCGCACTTATAGGCACCGACGAGTAATGAATGAACGTACGTTTCGTTGTTTGTGTACGTATACAGAGTGCTGTATAATTTTATGCTTTAACTGATGATTAGTTTGTTTGAAAATAAAAAAAAACTAATTATGAATGAATTTCAATAATTTATTTTTTATATCAATACTAGATAGTAGCACTACACGTGTATTAATTTAATGTCGTACAAGCGTTTACACCCTGTATATAAATGTTTATTAGAAAACGAATGTTAATAATAAGGGGCCATCCATTAATTACGTCACACGTTAAGGGGGTGGGAGGGGGTCGAAGAAGTGTGGCATTGTGTGACAAGGGGTGGGGAGGGGTCCCAAATTTTGTGACATCACATTTTTTCAAAATATAGTATTTTATATCTAAGTATTGAAAAAAGTATTGAAACACTGATTTTATTGAAATAGCATTTAAATGGAAATAAAAATAATTTCGGAACACTGCTGTTTTAATTTCATAAATTTCTAAATGTAAAATTGCAAAATATGATATGACACTAGGTAGGGTCTCACAAATGTGACCAGCTGTGACAAGGACGGGGGAGGGGTCAAAAAATCATGATATTCGTGTAACGTAATTTATGGATGGCCTCTAAACGAAAATTAACGTGTATTTGAACTTTTTTTTCCATGATGATGTGTGAAAATAGCTCTTATCATTTCATTATCATACTGTGTTTGGAAACTATTTCTAGTACAACCTTAGATTTATGTACCTTGCACGATCGTATACAGTTTCATTAGAATCGTTTCACTTATTTGTAAGATATAAATTTGTATAATTTAATTATTGAGGAATATATGCTCGAACACTGGATCACTGATTGGACTGTTCCTAACTAATTCAAAGGATAATTTCATATCTTAAGCAGTCACTACAACAATTCATTGATCATATAAAATCCCCTCGTTTTATGCTATATCCTTTCGCCGAATACGCTCCCTAGAAGTTTTGAAAACAAGGCCACAATTTTCTATAAATTTATGACATCTCACTTAGAACCATAATTGGCAGTGTTTTGTTTTTTAACATTTGGCAATAAAACCTATCTGAAATCGTATTAACTGTAAGTGGCATGAGGCAAATGTTTGGCCGAGTCTCTGACTACCCCCTCAGTCATCCTCAATTAATATCATCTTTTTTTGCCGCCAAACAGCGTTGCTGTGTTTCGGTTTGACGAGTGTGAGTGGTTGCCGGTGTAATTACAGGCACATGAGGCTTAACATCTGCATGCCTCAAGTTGATGGACGCAGGGCAGTGCATCGTAGGGCACGTTCGTATTGTGCGTGACTTGCGAGGCAATGCTTTGTTATAGGTGATGGTTACCACTTAACATCAGGTGGGCCATCTGCTTGTTTCATCAGCTAGTTGTATAAAATTGAGTAACAACAGATCTAAGAGAGGATGTCGAGTCGGGACCTTATTTAATTCTTATTTAAACAGCTTCACGACGTTTATCCCCAGGCACGGTAGACATGCTTTTAGATTTCTTAGTACCAAATACCATGTACCATGCTTTGAGGGTGTCTAAGGAAGGTAGTCAGAAGTACGTCCAAATATAACATTTGGCACATGCCCCATTTTTCAGTATTTTAATTCATTTCATGCTGTTTTCAAAGGTACGCACAAGGAACGCCAATTTGACTACCGACTACCGACCTAAACAATAGTGTATAATAAACATATATATAAATATGTATAATATCAGTGCTTACGATAATAATTGAGCTAGTTATCTGGTGGGTTGTCGAAGTAGTCTATCTTGGCTTCGGGCGGTGCCGGCTTGGCTACTGATTGGCTGCGAGCGCCCCACGCGTTTGTAGATTTCGATGACGTAAGTGTCGCCCAACCGCTTGTAGATCTGTCAAAAAATTACAGAGAAATAAGATACATAGAAAAAATAAATAATAACTTTGAGGACAGCTTGGTTGGTGGTGGGCAGAAGGTTAGAGCATTTATTTAGTTACAATTGATAATATAAACAATTTACAAAACAATTAATTTGTTGTAAAATTTACATGTAGTTAAAAATGTCATGTTACAAAAAAAATACATAAGTACCTACTATTATTTTTATAAACAGTAAATAAAAAGCACTTATAATCACTGTTTTAGTGTTTGAATTTAGAACACACCAATACATTCGACCTCCATCTCACTCAATACTATACAACCTCCTTGCGCAAAAAATACTCGATACAAATTCGTTGTGCAAACAATACTCGACATACAAACTCTTTGTGCAAATAACTCCTTGAGATTTGATTGGTCGAAATTAGAATAAAAACTGTTTTGTGATATATTTTAATTCATTTAACCTTCCTTTTTTCTTAATTAAATGTCTGTTTTCGCTTCGTATAGTATGCAACTCTTGAATAAAACTTGAATAAATTATTCCGGTTTATTATATTTATTAGTCTGGCTCTTGTCGCTTCTTATATAAATTTGCGAAGGTATCGACACTTCCAACCTCTATTCTTCTTAATTTCTAGCCTTCATTTGAAACTGTTTAACATTTATATCCCTTAGTTCATAGACTTCTATAGACTCATAGTGCTAGAATAAAGTTAAGGGAAATGTCTGATTACCTTCTCCTTTAGTATTTTTTTTTCAAAAAACATTTTTTGATTTGCTTTGATTTGATATCGAGGGCCATGAATCACTCGCGTCGCTCAGTATTCTAGCACTTGAATCACTCGCTACGCTCGTGTTTCAGTCGTTAGAATCCTTCATATATGGCCCTCGCTTTAAATCCGTCCTTTATTCACTAATTGCATATTACTATTGAGCACCTCGCTCTAAGTAACTGCTTGTTGATCGAGTGAGCGAAGCGAACGAAGATCTTTAGTTTCAACTTGGGCGATTTGGCATTTTATGTATGTATGTATGTATGTATGTATGTATGTATGTATGTATGTATGTATGTATGTTTGTCTGGCCATAACTTTCGAACCGTTGATCCGATCTGCATGAAATTTGATAAGTCGATAGCTTGTGCTTGAGAAATTTACTGGTAAGTATATGAGTAAAATCGGATGAAGGGTTATTAAGATATGGGGGTTTTTAAGGGGGCAAAAATAAAAAAAGTTGCATAAAAAAATCAAGTTACATGTCATATGAAAGGGCTTTGTTTGGACATTCCAAAACAATTATTTTTTTCTGGAACGCTCGGTTTTTGAGATACATTAATTCAATTCAATTCATTTATTTCAGATGTCAATGATCCATAATTTGTTAGTAGAACTTAATTAAACATGTCAAATGTGTTAGTACAATTATTAAAATTCAGATATCCAAGTGATCCTTAAATAAATCAGCAATCTGCTCTGTACCACTGATGCCTTCAACGCTCACAGGCAGGCCAGGCCTGATGTTTAATTTATTTGTAGATTTCCAAAAGTCACTAAAGTTTTTAGATGAGCAATGCTCTGTAATGATGTCCATTTTAATTTGCTCTACGTTATTTTGGCACCATTTTAATTTACATTTAAATAATTTTCTACTTTCACACATACTATTATACAAAAAGCCAAATTTAGGTTTATTATGCCATTGCCAATTTTTAAAATCAAGTCTGGCCGCCCTATGCGCTTCACGAACATGCCTATTCCAACCTATTATGCGCCCGGAATTGCGTCTTTTGTTTATATTTAATTTACCATTACTACTGGATGCTGCGTCCGTCAGAACTTGAATAATGTCATTATAAAGCTTATCTAATCTTGTCCGATGTCCCACATCGGAACACACACTATAGCCACACTTTTCAAACTCACTAGGAAAATGAATTAATTTAAGATTCTGATTACAAAGCTCTTTATACCTATCTATTTGTTCACAGGTTTTATTACCCCATTTCACAGAATTACAATGCATTTTATGATCATACAAGTCTGTTTTACAAACTATAATGTTAAGATTACATTCAATTATAAGTGGAAGGTGGTCCGACCAATATGAGTCATACTTTACACAAATATTGTTTATAGTTTGAAAGGCAGAGCGACTAACAACACAATGATCGAGCCACCGTGTGCTCCCGTGCACATCACTTATAAATGTATAGCTACCCGAAGCACTACCTAACTGGGCTATGTCAGCACAAATCCATTGTTGGTCTTCACATAGATTATCCAACTCATTACCGAACAATTCCCCTGGGTGCGCGTTAAAATCTCCTAACATATAGATAGCTTCAATTGATGTATTCTCGACGATAGCACATACCTCGCTAAAACATTCCGTGAAGTCCGGTAGATTATCCATCGAGTCTGTGGGCATGTACACACTGAAAACCAATATAAAGCGGTCATTGACCTTTGCTTTTATAGCACTGATACGCGGGTTTTTACACTCAACCACTGTCACTTCCCTAAACACTGCTTCGCGCCATAAAATAGCTACTCCACCGTACGGTCTTCCTCTCAAGACACCCGATGTCGTGTCCACCGCCGATGTGCCGGTGTACGCGAAGTCTGGGTGGATAGTGCCCAGTAGTGGGATGTCATGTGGGAGCAGCCACGTCTCCTGGAGCGCCACGATGTCCGCTGTCCCGCATAGGTCTCTCACACAGTCAATAGATCGCTTAACGGACTTGCAGTTAAAGCTAACAAACTTAGTTTTTCTTATGTTTTGCGCATCCATACTTGATATTAGTGTTCGCTTGTACTGCCCCTCTCGCCGTGCCCGTCCTGCCGAGTAAGGTGGACGTACCGGCGAAAGGTAATGCCGTCAGGCCAAAGTTTTTCATCCAAGAATACTGATAGCTTCACTTGTGGCACCAGCATTTTGTATGAGTCATGGTCTCTCATTTTCTTGGCTCTTATTTTTTCAAGAGAAACTACAACGTTAGTTTTCTTCAAAATATACCTCGTAATATCTTCCACTGTGGTAGACTTAGCAACGTTATTAATGAATAACGGTACTTTGATGTCAGCTGCCATAAACTTGTCCTCTGGTCTTACAATCGCTTGTCCTCTAGAGCTCTCAAATTTATTTCTATATCTCTTTCTCTGTACGACTTTCCACTCCTCACTAGGTTGCCTGTCCCTCCACTTGCCATCTTCACTGACCAACTGAGCAATGGTCTTTGGCTCGAGTTGACAGTTTTTCTTTACCATCTCTGTAGCATTAGAAGAAGTGACCGCTCTACGGCTGGTCTCAACGATTACGGTCTTATCACACACCGGTAGCGGAGCAGGTTTTACTGGGAGCGGAGAAGGTAGTGGTGTTTTCTTAGGCGTTACGGATTGTCTTCGTTGCAACAGTGGCCGGCCACAACCAGCTGTTGTCATTGTTTTGGTAGCACCGCACGACGGTATCGGAGTACATTTGTTTGTAGTGGTAGTAGTGCGTATGGAGGATATACGCGAGGCATCTATAGTGCTGCATTCATGCGCCTCACCAGACGTACTGTTCTTATTACACAACTGAATGGTGACCGGTGATTTTGAATTTTCACATAAGCTCGACGAGCTGCGTCCCAGCGGTGGTAGGCCCATAGGTCCACTATTGCACTCGAAACTGTCTTGCAGACAAAAGGCACCTCTCCGTCTATTGACGTAAGCGTCAGAATTCTGTGACACATTCTCTCGTTTCATAGCATTAATCTCGCATCGTAACTCTTCCAACTGCTCCGCCATTCTAGATTTAGTCTTCACGTTCTCGTCATCTGCTTCTTTTAGATGTTGAATCTCTGATCTAATTATCAAAATATCTTTCAATAATCTCGTCACATCTATGTGATCAAAAGAGATTGGGGGTAGTTTTTGCAGATCCTTCGCTACAAAAACTGGAAGTTCCAAGGGATCGGTCTCTTTTATCATACTGATGATGTCATCCAGCTCCCGTTGAGTCTTCCCCTCTCTTCTTCGAGTAGTCTTTCGCTTGCGTAATGAGTCAAACAAAAGACTTTTCGCGTTCGAAATTTCTTCTGGGGTAAATGCAGTTGTGCACAACCTAACTAAACTTTCTTCATCCATAACATCACATTTGTTAGACACAAATGATAAAATCTCGTTAATAACTATATTGCAGCTACTACACTTTATGACGTTTGACGACATATTATCAACAAGAATGCGCGACGCGCCCGCTTGATATACCAAAAAACACGTCCGCTCAGTAGGTTGCGCAGACGCTCACTGAGTTAGTTAATAAGTAAATTAAAATAACCAGCGATCCAAGAGCTCTCTAAGGTAAGAGTTTCGTTGGCATCAAGGTTTTTCTACTGGTCGGCCAGTTACTTTGCTTTTTCTTATTTTTTTTTCTTGAAATATATTAAGGAGGTACTCAGTTCTCATAAAATGGTGACAACGACCAGATCTGATGATGGAGCCAAGGTCTGTTCAACGGAACTCTTCAATAAATAGGCCAATAGAGTTGTAACTTGGTTACCGTACCAAGTTAGTAGGCGGTAGTCAGAAAAAAGTCCAAGCATAATGTTTGGACTTGCCTCTGACTACCACCTACACAAAGTTTAGGTGCGTTCGTCGGGTCGCATCACGAGATCTCAGTTCGGGGCGAACTACTAGTTATAAAAAAAAAGAGAAAAAAACATAATAAGATCAATGATTGATTTCGACGGAATACTCACTTTGCATTGGCTGCGCTGGAAGACGAAGCGGCGGCGGAAGGCGGGGCCCTCAGCACGGGGCCGGGAACTCTTCTCTTTCCTGCTTCGCGTCCTAATACTTCTATCACGCTCATCGCTGGCAGCCATGACTGGATAATAAAATGTATAAATACAATTTTAATATGAATTTATGTAAAATGCCCAATGTTATGTTTCAACGGTTGTCTGATACAGATCGCTGTTTAGTGATGACGCTATATTGTATTTTACATAGTTTTAAGATTTTTATGTATGCTGTAATTTCACCGGCAACCACTCTTCGAACCTATCTATCTTGTGTCACTAGTTTCTTTCGAAACAGTTTGGTGAAAGGATTTTAAGTGCGCTTCAATAGGCTCCTTTCGACCACTTGACACATGTTATAGAACTTTTAGGTTTTACAACATGCCGTTTCCTCACGATGTTTTCCTTCACCGTTTGAGAGTACTGGCATTGTGCACATACATTTTTGAACAGAAAAACTCGAATCCGCGACCTTAGGATCGGAAGGCGGGGCCGCTACCACTAGACCACCAGTGCTCTCGTCCGAACTCTGCTCTGCTCTCTTCGAACCGAAACACAGCAACGCTGCTTGGCGGCAGAAAAAGGCAAGGTGGCAAGTTGCTTTAGTTACCTTCTCCTTGTCAGCAGTAGCCACGACGTTCCTATTCGGCTCTGCGTCGTAAGCCACGCTCTCGCAGCCGAAGTGTTCGCACAGCTCGTGGATGAACTGACGCTTCTGCCAGTTCATTGAGGGGAAAGAATGCGCGCGGGTCCGCTGTTTCGACTGAACAAAAAAAAAAGCATTATACTTTTATAATTATGATTATTTTTGAATAGATTTTCTTTTATCTTAAAAATGGGAGAGACCTTTGCCCAGCTGTATGACAGAATAAGTTATTAAAAAAAAAACTAAAATCTTTTAGTACACCCTCGATTCTTTTACCGCAATATACAAAAGATTGGATTAAGTTAGTTAAGTTCATTCAAGTTTGCCTTTGTAAAATTATTTTTACTAGACATGGAGTGGCCATGTCATGGGTGCCCTGCGTCCATTAACTTGAAGCATACAGATGTAAAACCTCATGTGCCTG
This sequence comes from Chloroclysta siterata, assembly GCA_932294275.1. NCBI lineage: Eukaryota > Metazoa > Arthropoda > Insecta > Lepidoptera > Geometridae > Chloroclysta > Chloroclysta siterata. The sequence continues at coordinate 13,654,816 of OW028603.1, read as the reverse complement.
TAACTCCACCCACACTCTTCAAACCGATGCGATACACAGCAACGCTGCTTGGCGGCAGGGCAAATCTGGTAGTTCTTCCCCGGACGAGCCCTTCACAGTGAATTCTACTACTCTGTTATCATGTTACCTTCTTAGCAAGTTGCACTAGCTCGGTGAGCTTGTCGTGTATCTGCTGCGCGAAGGCGGGCTCCCTGCCGGCGGTGGAGCGCACGTGCTCGCTGTAGCGCGGCGCCAGTTTGGCCGACACGTCGGGGTTGCGGATCTGCAGCGCTAGCGCCATCTGTCGCGTGCGGGCTTCCACTCGGCACTCGTCGTCGCATTCCAAACTAGACAGTAGCACAAAAAAATGATTTATTTACCTATTAATTTATATAATATATTTATTTATTTTATATTTTATCAATTAGAAAATCAGCAATTACAATACTTCAATAGCTATAACTAGACAAGGTGTTCCAATACTTAAAACTTCAGGGGGCCTTTTTAAGGAACCAACACTGTGTACGCGAAAAAAAAACAGCTGTTTCATACATTTGAGCCAGGTAGGTATTCAACTATTGCATGAAACAACTGTTTTTTTTTTCACAGTGTTGGTTCCTTAGAAAAAGTTATTCATATTGATGGGTACTTTAGCCCCCTGAAGTTTTAAATACAAGTATTGGAACACCTTTTAAGCCAATAGTAGATTTTCCCACAAGAGATTTTATCACAATAAAAGCTTTACTATTTTTATTATTATCAAGGATAGGAATATTGTTATTAAAGTGTTATAACATCACGAGTTTAATTTCCAGGCTAGGCCCAGGTAATATCACGGATTATTTATTAATGAAAGAATAAAATTATGTTCTAGTCTTACGTTTTCAACATGTTGCCGGGTCGTTGCTCGGTGATTTCGAAGGGTCCACCTTCTTGCATTTTCGTTGCAGCTAAGGCACTCATCATTCTGTAAAAATTTAAATACGTATATTTTAAATACCATTTTTGTAGTGGATGATACACATGTAGAGCAAGCATAGCGTGCGTTGCCGCTTCGTCACGAATGTCGACGATTGTAGAACAAGACGATGAAACAAAAGATAGTGTTGTAGTGGATGTGAAAAACTATGCGAATTGTGAGACATTGCCGCTTCGTGCATTCATTCGTGCGAAGTTGCTACTTGTCCTGTTTTAACAGAGAGTCTATACAAGATCTACTTTCTGTAGACGCAAATTTCTTCGACCAAAACACCGCATCACTAAAGGGCGGAAACCAGTAAAGATGAAGTGGAGCTCAAAGTTGATGTTTCGATCGCATGCATCTTCGAGTGTTAAGGCGATGACAAGTGCTAATGTACCTCTCGCTCGCACGTTTCGACATGTTGAAAGATATAAAATCACTAAACTATTTTTTGCAAAATCGCAATCAACCAAGTTGTATGCAAAGACTATTGCACTAAGTTAAAAAAAAAAAAAAAAAAAATTACGAGACAACTTTTCCAGCTCTAAATTTACTTTACTAGTTTTCGTACTTATGCCAACTTTCGAGTAGGAAAACTTTCCGCAGTGCGCTACTTACTTGTTGTAGTCCCGCGAGTTGTCGGTACAGGGCCGGTCCGCAGTGCGCCGTCCACTTACTTGTTGTAGTCCCGCGAGTTGTCGGTACAGGGCCGGTCCGCAGTGCGGCGTCCACTTACTTGTTGTAGTCCCGCGAGTTGTCGGTACAGGGCCGGTCCGCAGTGCGCCGTCCACTTACTTGTTGTAGTCCCGCGAGTTGTCGGTACAGGGCCGGTCCGCAGTGCGCCGTCCACTTACTTGTTGTAGTCCCGCGAGTTGTCGGTACAGGGCCGGTCCGCAGTGCGGCGTCTGCTTACTTGTTATAGTCCCGCGAGTTGTCGGTACAGGGCCGGTCCGCAGTGCGCCGTCCACTTACTTGTTGTAGTCCCGCGAGTTGTCGGTACAGGGCCGGTCCGCAGTGCGGCGTCTGCTTACTTGTTATAGTCCCGCGAGTTGTCGGTACAGGGCCGGTCCGCAGTGCGGCGTCTGCTTACTTGTTATAGTCCCGCGAGTTGTCGGTACAGGGCCGGTCCGCAGTGCGCCGTCCACTTACTTGTTGTAGTCCCGCGAGTTGTCGGTACAGGGCCGGTCCGCAGTGCGGCGTCTGCTTACTTGTTATAGTCCCGCGAGTTGTCGGTACAGGGCCGGTCCGCAGTGCGGCGTCTGCTTACTTGTTATAGTCCCGCGAGTTGTCGGTACAGGGCCGGTCCGCAGTGCGCCGTCCACTTACTTGTTGTAGTCCCGCGAGTTGTCGGTACAGGGCCGGTCCGCAGTGCGGCGTCTGCTTACTTGTTATAGTCCCGCGAGTTGTCGGTACAGGGCCGGTCCGCAGTGCGGCGTCTGCTTACTTGTTATAGTCCCGCGAGTTGTCGGTACAGGGCCGGTCGGCAGTGCGCCGTCTGCTTACTTGTTATAGTCCCGCGAGTTGTCGGTACAGGGCCGGTCCGCAGTGCGGCGTCTGCTTACTTGTTATAGTCCCGCGAGTTGTCGGTACAGGGCCGGTCCGCAGTGCGGCGTCTGCTTACTTGTTATAGTCCCGCGAGTTATCGGTACAGGGCCGGTCCGCAGTGCGGCGTCTGCTTACTTGTTATAGTCCCGCGAGTTGTCGGTACAGGGCCGGTCGGCAGTGCGCCGTCTGCTTACTTGTTATAGTCCCGCGAGTTGTCGGTACAGGGCCGGTCCGCAGTGCGGCGTCTGCTTACTTGTTATAGTCCCGCGAGTTGTCGGTACAGGGCCGGTCCGCAGTGCGGCGTCTGCTTACTTGTTATAGTCCCGCGAGTTATCGGTACAGGGCCGGTCCGCAGTGCGGCGTCTGCTTACTTGTTATAGTCCCGCGAGTTGTCGGTACAGGGCCGGTCGGCAGTGCGCCGTCTGCTTACTTGTTATAGTCCCGCGAGTTGTCGGTACAGGGCCGGTCCGCAGTGCGCCGTCTGCTTACTTGTTATAGTCTCGCGAGTTGTCGGTACAGGGCCGGTCCGCAGTGCGGCGTCTGCTTACTTGTTATAGTCCCGCGAGTTGTCGGTACAGGGCCGGTCCGCAGTGCGGCGTCTGCTTACTTGTTGTAGTCCCGCGAGTTGTCGGTACAGGGCCGGTCGGCAGTGCGCCGTCTGCTTACTTGTTATAGTCCCGCGAGTTGTCGGTACAGGGCCGGTCCGCAGTGCGGCGTCTGCTTACTTGTTATAGTCCCGCGAGTTGTCGGTACAGGGCCGGTCCGCAGTGCGGCGTCTGCTTACTTGTTATAGTCCCGCGAGTTGTCGGTACAGGGCCGGTCCGCAGTGCGGCGTCTGCTTACTTGTTATAGTCCCGCGAGTTGTCGGTACAGGGCCGGTCGGCAGTGCGGCGCCCGCAGGGGCAGGTGGCGCGCACGGGCACGCGGCAGGGCGCGGCGGAGGGGCAGGCGGCCCCCGCGCTGTCGGCGGCGGCCGATGAATGGCACGCCGCGTTGCACACGTGCCCGCACGCTGGACGCTTCTCGGTGCATGGCTGGGTGCATCTGCGGATACCATTTTTTATTTAGACAGCCTTGTCATCGCTAATTTATGCGTTTGTTCGTAATTTTGACAGTCTCTTTGCTAATTTATGCGTTTGTTCGTAATTTTGACAGTCTCTTTGCTAATTAATGCGTTTGATCGTAATTTTGACAGTCTCTTTGCTAATTTATGCGTTTGTTGACATTTTGATACAATTTTTATAAAGACAGTCTTTTCTTTCTTTCTTTTCTCCATTTATGGCTCCTGTCCGTCATTCGACAGACAATCTTGCAAGTGTTAAGTGATTTGTATTGAATACTTTTTAGTCAAGTCAGTCCCTAGTCAAGTCGGCCGCCATTTTCTTCAAAACATTCGAAACATTTTCCGTCAAATCAGAATAAACACCTTCATTCCAAATAGTTACACTTGGTGCTAAGACCTCAAGTAATGTTGGTTAAAATACCACCGAAATTACACAACACAACTCAAAATAACACCAGAAAAACAATTAACTGAAAAAGCTATGTTGCTTCCCAAAATGTCAGAATGAAAATGTCAAGTTGATGGACGTAGGGCAGTGCATCGTAGGGCACGTTCCTATTGTGCGTGACTTACGAGGCAATGCTTTATCGTAGGTGATGGTTACCACTTAACATCAGGTGGGCCATCTGCTTGTTCCATCAGCTAGTTGAATCAAAAATAAAAACGTGTTAAAGAACTAAAAAGCCGCGGGCTGCAGCTAGTAAACAAAATAAAGCTAAGTACTCACTTGCCACCATCACAAGGTCCCTTGTGGCAGGTCTTGATGCAAGCGTGCTTCCCGCACGGCAGCGGTTTGGCGCACGGCAGCCCGCAAGAGAACTCTTCTAATGAACACGGTATGGTCTTCCGCTCCTATAAATTATAACTAGTAAATTCGAAGACAAACATAACTTAAAATAATAAAAATAGAAAAAATTCAATGTAGGCAAGTATTATAAACTAGGTGAATAAGTAAACAAGGTCAATTTCTCGCAATTAAAGCCTAGAAGGACCACCAAAGTCGCAGAACAAGTGCTCGGTTTTAGTCCTGCTGATCTTCAGTCCGGCACTCTGATTTCTCCTGCCATTTTCCCAGGCTGCTCCGGACCTGGGGGTCTACTCTGAAAAACGATAAACGAAATTTCGTATTGGAATTTTAAGTTACACTGCGCGGTAAAACAACCACTTCTTCTTCTCCATTTATGGCACCCCGTCAGTGTAACTTAAAATTCCAATACGAAATTTCGTTTATCGTTTTTCAGAGTAGACCCCCTGATCCGTCGATACTGGCTGTAATACTCTGGTACTGACCTCGTGTCCGCCGTAGCAGCGCTTGGTGGTGAGCACGACGCAGGGCGGGCACTCGCCCGCGTGGCAGGAGTGGTGCGGGGGGTGTGCGCAGGCGCGCGCGCGGGGGCAGGGGGCGGCGCAGGGCGGCGCGCGCTGCCCGCAGTGCACCGGCGGGTGCAGCACCGACAGGCCGCATTCGCAGCGGAGCTCGTCGAAACCTACACACAATTAATTAATAAAAAATATTTTTGTATGCCTGTATTGGTAGGATTTAAGTGAGATTAATTTTATTATTATTATTCATTTATTTCAGATTAAAATCCATACAATATTACAAATGTTACACAAAGCTTACAAACACGTAATGATAAAAGTTATGAACACATTTATTTTGACAGCCTTCATAGCTCAGTTGGTAGTAGCTCTGCCTTCTGTGCCATAGGCCGTGGGTTCGATCCCCACCGAGAACAAACATTTGTGTGATGAACATAGATGTTTGTTTTCTGTCTGGGTGTTATATAATATTATAAGAATGTATTTACAAAAAAAAAGTATATAAGTAGTATATTAGCTATCTGGTTCCCATAACACAAGCTTTGGCTTAGTTTGAGGCGAGATAGTGTGGTGTGGAATGTCCACCAATATTTATTTATATTTATTTATTTTTTATTATGTTTGTAACTAAAATTCAGACAAAATAAAATATTTGATTAGTTTCATAACATTTAATCATGTCTTGCTGAAAAATACTTTTATGCATTTATTTGCTTTTGTGTTGCTATGGCAGTAAATCGGCTCCAGATCGACAGAATACCAACGCATAGCTTCACAGTTGCTAGGCGTTATGTTAAGTCGAGGCTCTTTTGCTGCTATAGCACACAGAAACATGGCATTATATAGACTTATACCATAGTTTTTTTTGTATATGGCGTGTTTATGTAGTATTTAAAAAACCGGCCAAGAAGGGTTCCATACCATTATCTATAAAAACGACAAAAAAATCACGTTTGTTGAATGGGAGCCCCCTTAAATATTAATTTATTGTTTTTAAGTATTTGTTGTTATAGCGGCAACAGAAATACATCTGCTGTGAAAATTTCAACTATCACGGTTCATGAGATACAGCCTGGTGACAGACAGCCGGACACTGGGGTCTTAGTAATAGGGTCCCGTTTTACCCTTTGGGTACGGATACCTAAAAAAGAAGAACCGTTGGTTTTATACTCACTGACGCGCGGACATGGCGGACAGTGTCCCGTGTGACAGAACTCCTCACAGCGATGCAAGCCGCACGGCAGCGAGCGCGCGCACGACACAGTGCAGCGGTGGGTGGTCGCCGCGCAGCATGCGGTGCGGCAGCGGTGACGCCCGCACGACAATTTCTGTACATAACATATCAAGATTAGAAATATCCAGTCTTAAACTTTTTTTTTTTTTTTTTCCCAAGTTTTATCTGCGATTAGTTGTTAAAACTATGAGCAAATATTTTGTAGGTTTTATTGTCGGGGAGAGTACACTCCTGAATTGTCTTCTCAGTAGGTACACTTCATTATTGGTCATTCAAGAGCATGACATCTTTTCTTTTAAGTCTCCTCATGTATGTGGGATTAGTGAGTCTCTGTGCTAGTTGGTTGGGGTGGTTTTCTAGTTTGTCTTGGTAGATAGTCTTAAACTGCATTATATTTTTATTTTATTTATTTATTTATAAAGAACACAAAAACAAAGTGTCTTCGCCCTTAAATAGAGACAGTAAGAAAAGTGTTAATGGACACATTCTTAGTGTAGTAAGCTAAAAATTTAGGTCAATGTAAAATTACTCATTAGCCCGCTATTGTGGCTAGATTGTAATATAAGTAGAGTAGGTACGTTATAATGTGTAACACTATTTGAAAATAAAATAAAAAAAATAACAAAATCTATAATTACAGTATTCATTTTAAAACATCGTGAAACCTAGTAAGGTTTGTGTCGATGTTGGCACGGACTCGAGTTGGTACACTTTTTAAAAACAGAATTTGTAGTAGTTGTAATTAAGTAAGGAAACTTCTTAAAATTAAAATTAGGACTGTAGTGCATGCATAATTAGTAAGTAGCAAGTAAGTAGTAGGTATTCTCTTATCAGTGGTAGTAGTAAACAATAACTTTATTTCATTTGATAAACTTAGGGTCAGTTGGACCAAAAACAACATTGAAAAAAGTTGAAAAAAAGTTGCTTTTGTCATACAATGTGAAATGTTTTGTAGAGTAGTAGGAGTATTAGAGTAGTAGAGCTCTTTGTGAAGGGCTCATCCAGGGAAGAGCCAATTTCTGCCATGCATATTTCTGCAAGCAAGCAGCATTGCTGTGTTTCGATTTGAACAGTGTGGGTGAAATTACAGGGACATGAGGCTTAACATCTGTATGCCTGTTGTTCTGTATGTTCTGTAAGTTAATGGATGCACGGCAGTGCATCGTAGGGCACGTTCATATTGTACGTGACTTGCGAGGCAATGATTTTAGCTAATGGTAATAAACATCAGGTGGACGATGGAACAAATGTATGGTACATTTTTTCCACCAGCAAAAATATTAATAAAAGAAATGAACATGCTCTACGATACACTATCATGCGTCTATCAGCTGGAGGCACACAGATAATAAGGCACAAGAGGCATAGTATCTGTATGCCTATAATAATAACACCGGCAACCACACCCTTCAAACTGACACACAACAACTCAGCGTGTTCCATTAGCAAGAAGTATAAAAAATAGGCCGGCAGACTTCTTCAGGCGCTGATGATGTTGGCTATGGAACAATTGGTGATGTAATTCTTGTTACCTTATTGCATTTCCTCTGGCAGTGAACATTGTTGAGCATTTCAGGCAGTTCTGAGCAAGGCACTTCTCGGCTGGAGTGTCCGCAGCGACACTGCAGTAGCGTTTTATCGGGACACACGGGACAGGCACCTGCATCAATACAAAATAAACACTCAGAATTATAATTGATCGAGTGAGCGAAGCGAACTAAGATCTTAGTTTCAACTTGGGCGATTTGGCATTTTATGTATGTATGTTTGTCTGGCGATAACTTTCGAACCGTTGATCCGATCTGCATTAAATTTGATAAGTCGATAGCTTATACTTGAGAAATTTACTGGTAAGTATATGAGTAAAATCGAATGAAGGGTTTTTGAGATATGGGGTTTTTTGAGGGGGCAAAAATAAAAAAAGTTACATATAAAAATCAAGTTACATGTCATATAAAAGGGCTATGTTTAGACATTCCAAAACAATTTTTACTTTTTTTCTGGAACGCTCGGTTTTTGAGATAATACAACAAAAAAGTTAAATTAAGATAACCAGCGATCCAAGAGCTCCCATCTCTAAGAGTTTCGATGACATCAAGGTTTTTCTACTGGTCGGCCAGTTCCTTTGCTTTTTTTTAATTTTTTTTCTTGAAATATATTAAGGAGGTACTCAGTTCTTATAAAATGGTGACAACGACCAGGTCTGATGATGGAGCCAAGGTCTGTTCAACGGAACTCTTCAATAAATAGGCCAATAGAGTTGAAACTTGGTTACCATACCAAGTTAGTATCCAGTAGTAAGAAAAAAGTCCAAACATAATGTTTGGACTTGCCTCTGACTACCTCATACTCAAAGTTTTGGTGTGTTCGTCGGGTCTCATCACGAGATCTCAGTTCGGGGCGAACCACTAGTAATAATGTAAAAAATAAAACATAAACCTATTATGTAGGTATGTTGTTTCATAATTTTTATTATTTCATGCTATTTTTATGGTGCACCCAAACCAACCATCTTATCTATAGGCTCCTCTCCATCCAAAGGTTGTCTGGAAGAGATCGCTTTTTGGCGATAAGACCGCCCATTGTACATGTATATAGTTGTTATTATTTGTTTCCTATTTTGTTCGTTTGTAAGGTGTACAAAAATTTAAAGCATTTTCATTCATTCATTCATTCATAAACCGACCTTAGTACTTACCAAGATTCTTTGAGGATGTCGAAGGTACTCAGAGGTACGTCTGAATATTACATTTAGCTAAATTTGTACAAAAAAAATGACGTTTTGGTTTGTGGTTCCCTTCAGCAAAAGTTTTGTATTACGTTTTTCAGTGTATTTAAGGTTAGTTTTTTTTACTAAAAAAAATTGTTTTGATGAGTCTAAGGTAGATACGGAAATATATTTAGCGTTACTCAGAGATGGCAAAATTATTTAGATTCGCCTCAATCGTACCTTCGTGACATATGAGTTTGCAGAAGTGTTTGTCTCCAGCAGGGCCGCAAGTAAGTGGCTTGGCGCAGATGTTGCCACACAGGGGAATGGGGTCGGTGCATGATTTGCGTGCGTTCATGTCCAATCTAGAACAAATATATAAAACCGATTAATTATTAAGAAGCTAAAACACGCATCGTTTTGTTTTTAGATTTATTTATTGCCAACGTGTACATACATAAGTTATATAGCTTAGGTCTAAGCTATTAGGCGAGTACACTACCCTGAAGGGCGCTGCAATTGATGTAGAAATAAGGCAGGAATAATTCATACTACTATGGGCACAATAGTGGGTGGGCTAATTAATACGATAGCATAGATAAGAGAACAGTCATAATCTGTGGTGCAGCAGAGAGCATTTAGCACGGAAAACACCTTACCTATCGACAAGCAAGCAGTGAGTCTAACAACTTAGGTACAGTCCGGGCCGGCGCGTCAACCAGTACAGTCATAATCTGTGGTACAGCCGAGGGCAGAAGCGTTCTACTCACTACATCTTCCCGCACAGACAAATTGGCATCGCGCCGCTGGCAAGGCGGCGCGTGGCATTGCGCGTTTAACAGTAGTACGCAAGACTCACACAGAAACGACGTGGTCTAACTACGGTAGTAGCACAGCCGAGCGCAGAAGCGTTATTCTTGTTAGTCTAGTACTCACTGCATCTTCCCGCACGGACGAGTAGGCACCTCAGTCGACAGCAGCGCGCACAAAGCGGCGATGCGGCATTTCTAACCACTAGATGGTTACAGCCGAGGACAGAAGCACAGTAGAAGTGCGCACGACGGGCCGGCGTCAGTACAGTCATAATATGTGGTACAGCTGAGCACAAAAGCGTTCTACTCACTGCATCTTCCCGCAGGGACAGGCAGGCACCGCGTCAGGCAGCAGCGCGCACAGCTGGCAGGGCGGCGCGTGGCACGGCGCGCGGCACACGTGCGCGCCGCACGCCAGCACGCGGCCGCACGCGCGCGCGCACGCCCACTGCGACATCGAGCCGGACGAGCGCGTGCACGCCACGGTGCGCTCCGTGCTCGCCGGACAATAGCACGCTGTCAAATAAATAGTAGATTGTTTACCAAGGGAGCAAACAACTATTTTTATGGCGAGAGTGTTTTTTGAATCCAGAGCGGAGCGAAGGATTCTAGAGTAGAATACCGAGCGCAGCGAGGGATTCAAAGTACTTCACTCGAGCTTAAAATAGTGTTGCTCCCGAGGTGGACACTCTACTTTGTATCACCCGCTATGAGAAAATAACTTAGTGCAACTTATGAATAATCATAATCATAGTCACAAAGTCACAAAGTCGCAAAGTCGCAAAGTCACAAAGTCACAAAGTCACTATCTCTTTTCGAATTGATGTGATAAAAAATAAGTTATACCTACGCTTCACTAAATTCGATTGGCACCGTTCTGGAGCTTCAATATTGTATTATAATAGCTACATTGTAACAAGGATCATACAAAAGAGCGGTAGGAACCACGCCGTAAGTTAGTTGCCTGTTCGTCTAGGCTTTAGTTGCGTGGAACTGGCACCTAGAGTCACCTAGCTGACGTTTCAAAGTGATCCTTGTGATTTTATTGAATAAATACCTTTTCACTTTGACTTTGAAGCATTTTATAGACAGAAAACAAGCGACCTGTGCGCGCCGGACACGCAAATAAATTTAAAAAAGCATTATAAAGACTGCAAAAATAACAATCCGTGCGCGCCGGACAATAACACGCAACATATTACAAAGAAAGCTTACAGACAGAAAATATAAAAAAAAACAGGAACAAATTATACTGTACCTTATCATTTGTTCGTGTTTGTGTAGGACAAGCGATTGCAATTGATTTATCAAATAAAACAAATGAACTGCGCCACGTCGCCAGACGGCTTGGTTCCTACCGTTCTTTTGTATGATCCTTGTTACATTTTGTATGATCTAGTGTAGTGCCATTAGAAAGAAACTCACCTTGTGTAACAGTTTTGTCACATTCCTCACAATCTCCCTCGTGGCATTCCTTTTCACACGCGTGTACATTACAGCTGAGGGTGCGACCACATATACGCCCGCATACCTGCGGCAGTTTGCTGCTGCACATTATGGAGCGAGTCTCAACGCCACAACCGCATTGTCTGTTAACAAATTAATAAAGAACATTTTACAATAAATCTAACCTTACTTTGGGTTTCAGTGTCATTTTGATAAGAAAATGAGTTATATATTCAGTGATATGATAGCAGAGCAGAGCAGAGCTCAAGGGTCTACCTGTTGCCGTTATCAATATCAAGCCAAAACGAGCAAAAAAAATCACGTTTGTTGCATGGGGAAGTTTAATACAACAAACGTGATTTTTTTGCCGTTTTTAAAGATAATGTACGGAATCCTTCGTGCGCGAGTCCGATTCGCACTTGGCCGGTTTTATTCATGTTTCAACGGATCATGATTTCAAGATATTCTTATCTCTTATAAATAATACCAAAGACCTTGAGATTATCATATGAAATCGAAGCAATTCAGGACTAATTGTGTGTGCGCACCATGAACATAAAAATACATAAGAGATAATACTTAAAAAGAGCATTATTTATGATGGTCTTATTTATACCTATTGATTGCCGAGACTCCGAGAGGTACTGACTATTCAGTCTGTTGCTATCTCTTTTCGCTGCCATGAAAGTAACAGTGACAGGTATACTTTATAGAGCCGCTTTAAAATGGCTGAGAATATTTATAAGGGTCTCTAACTGTACAGATACACTTAGGGCCGCTATAAAATGCCTGGGAATATGTATGGGCCTAATTTTGGTAGGCATACAAATACACTCACTTGGTGACAGTAGCCTGGCACGGCGGACAAGGCCCGGGATGGCACAGCAGCGTGCACGGATGCGGGCAGGCGCGGGCGCGCCGGCACGCCTTCCCGCAAGTGTGGGCGCCGCCGCCGCGCTGGTAGTCCGGCGAGCGGGTAGATCCGCACATGCAGCGGTACTCGCTCGGGATAGAAGCACTTGTGTTCTGACAGGCTGGGCAACGCCATTTACCCTCTGGAAATTAATTATTATTATTTTATAATATACTCTAATAATAATACAATCAAGCAGTAATTGCGGCTTATAGGTAAATGAACACTGACCTAATGTTTTTAAGTAAGATACAAATTAAATTAATAGAATTTTTTTCCTTTACATTATTTAGAAGGTTTTTACTTATTTTTAACAATATATTTTTTTAGAATTTTATTATTCTAATTTGGTGTACTTATATTGTACACCAAAAATACAATTAAGTTTTCTTAGACCCAACCTTGTTGTTTTATTTGTTTCTTTCGCGAAATAAATATCACTAACCACATAACCACACATTGAAACTTATGTGTTGATGAGGTTGATTGTTGATTGAGTGACAACCTTCACCTATAACAAACCATTATCTCACAGTCCATCAACTTGAGGCATAACAATATTAAGCCTCATGTGCTTGTAATCTCACCACAGACACATAATTCATATTTCATGTTATATCATTTAAAAATCTAAATATATTAATAGGTACAAATTACTTACCAATCACACTACTCATAGCCCACTTTCGAATACACCTCAGATGCAGAACATGATAACAGTTAGAGCAGGACCACACCGGATCAGTCTGTCTCACTCTGTCGCAGCACACAAGACATTCAAGAGTGCCTTTGTCTAATTGATCCGTGAGGCGCTCTCGTTGTGTCATCTCTTTGTTAGCTGGAAATTTGATATAATAGTTCAGTATATTGTCACAAATTGTTATATTATTTAGACTTCAATAATAGAAATTTACAAACGAATTTTTGTGACCTCAAATATACAGTTGGGTTGAAATATAACAAACATTCTATATATTCAACATGTACAGAATAATAAAATACCTTGGTCTGCCTGATGTTTGCTTTTAAACCTCGCCGGACTTGATAGATTAGATTTATGAGCTCTTTCTCTGTCTTGCCTGTCATACCCCCTGTCTCTGTCATACCCTCTGTCTCTATCATACCCTCTGTCTCTTTCTCCCCTATCATAGCCTCTATCTCTTTCTCCCCTATCAAAGCCTCTATCTCTTTCCGTTCTATCATATCCTCTATCCCTTTCTATTCTTTCAGGTCTATCTTCTTTCTGGTAGTAGCTATTTGCATATTGCTCATCATCATGGTTGCGGTCACCTCGGGGTCGCTGGGTTCCAGCCCAATTTCTTTGACCCCTTCCGGCACCTTCTCCTCTAGGACCTTCTGCCCTAGAGTAACTTTCTCCCCTAGAACTATCTGCTCGTGAATTTCCTTCGCCTCTTGTATAACCCTCTGCTTTTTCTCTTGAGTTTTCTCCCCCCCCGCCTCTAACATCTTGACTATCTTTGCTAATTGTACTGTTGTAGAAAGTCCTGTTATCATCTTTTCCTTTAGGTTTGGGGTTTCCTTTAGATGGGTTGCGACGGTCACTCCGCGAATCATATCGCTGATTTGAATCATATTCCCTTGATTCTTGGCCTCTTTCATTTGAATCATTGTTTTGACGAGAATCACGGTTTCTGTTATTAGAATCAAAGTTTCTTTGTTGTGTTTCTTGGTTTTTGTCATCATAGTTTCTTTGCCTTGTTTCTTGATTTCTATTATTTGACCGTGAATCTTGATTCTTATTATTTGATCGAGATTCATTTCTATTATTAGAATCATAGTTTCGTTGACGTGGCTCTCGGCTCAGACTACTTGACTCCTGCTGTTGGCTTGTATCTTGACCTTTATTAGACTCTTGATTTCTATTTACAGAATCTTTTTTGCTAGTTTTAGGTTCTCCATCATTACTATATTCTTGAAGTCTATTACTTTGTCTTGCATTGGCTTCATTGTTACGTTGGGCAGTGTCATGATTACGATCAGAGCTTCTGTGGTTATCCTGTGGATGTCCATTAGACATTGGTTTAGTCTTCACATCACCACTTTGGTTAGAACTCTGTGGTTTCTGTCTCCAATTGCGGTCCGATGAGCTGCCATGGTTGGTCTGGTCCCCATTAGCACTAACATTTACATCTTTGTAACTATCTGAAGATTCTGGAATGTTCTGACTGCTGGTGGAAGGTTTTAGAGCTGTACCTTTTGGTACAAATTCAACTGCAGTTGCGGTAAGGTTAGATTTGAAAGCCTTATTATTAGTGAATGTTGTTGAATCAGATGTTTGGGCATTGAACTGGCTCTGTGGGTTCACTGGGTAGGTATTGGCTTCGTTAGGCATGCTTGAAGGCCCATGGCTGTAATTGTTGGGCTGTGTTTGAGATGAAGAAGGCACATTTTGATAGTTATACTGACCTGGAGGATAGCTGTCATAGGGAACATTGTTAAAAGAATTGGGATTGGCTTGTGGGGCTGCATTGTTCGTTTGCATCTGTGTTAAGAACTCATTAAAACTCACATATTGACCATTGGCATCTGGCCTACCGTAATAGGCTTGGTTCATGTATTGGCTATTGGGGTCACCATTCCAGCCATTGGGGCTTTGTTGATATTGGTTGTTGTAAGCGTATGAGTTGTTCCATTGCGACATTATTGGAGATTTCAGGTATATTGTGCAATTTTATTTATTAGGTGAGGGTGTAGAGGTTTACGGTTTTTGTATCTGTTCCTGGTTTTGTAATGACTTGAAGGTCAAGAGGACCACAGGCCGAAGCCTGAGGCCTTAAAACTTCCCTTCAGTCAGATCTGGAATGAAAAATCAGGTAATAAAATACAATTCTACCTACATGTGCCACTTGCACATAAAACTGTAACAGGAATGCTTCTTACCACTTCGCTTTGAGCTCTCTGGTTTGTTTTTTCAATCAATATCTATAAATAAACGAAATAAGAACTAAAATAATTTAGTAAATTACAAAATTACACTAAAGTAACGCTGTGACGGATGATTCGGAAATTGTTGGAAGCAGGGGAGGGCAAGAAAAAGAGAATCTGGAAAAGGACGGAGGGGGAGGGGCGAAGAAATATATGACGTTGACAGTAAGTTTTTTGTAGGGGACCATTTGGGGTCCGGTTAATTTACGACCAAGTATTACACAGCCCGAAAATGTACAACCCGGAAAGCACAGCCTGGAAAACACGGCCCGGATTCCATGTACAAAATGTACATGAAATCCGGGCCGTGTTTTCCAGGCTGTGCTTTCCCAGCACAGTCGGGATTGTACAGCCAGGATTGCACGACCATGGATTCTGTGACCATGCTCTGATTGGTCGAAAGCCTATGCTCTGTTTAGATGCACTACACAGTAAGTATAGGCAAGTAGCACAGATTAAAAATTATATAAAATAAGAGAATTATTCAGAGATTAATGTTAGAAAAAAATAAAATTCTGGCACTTCGGCGGCCGCTGCCGCGGCACGCTCGCTTTGCTCGCTCGCCTCGTGCGTAATTAATATGTTTTAACATAACCTAACCAATCCGAGTCGGATCAACAAGTGAGTGAGTAAGTAATTGACGAGTGTAAACAAAGCCTAAGTTTTGGCATCAAAATTTTGGCTGCGTTTTATCGGGTCGTGCTTTCCAAAGGTGTGCAAAATTTGTACGGCTTGGAATGTACACCCTTGGATTACACAGCCATGGATTTCGCGACCAAATTGTACATCAAATCCGGGCTGTGTTTTCCTCGGCTGTACAATCCATGGTTGTACATTATCGGCACCCGACCATTTGAAACGGAAGAATCACCAAGGGCGCCCACGCCCGCCTTATCTGAAGAATCTAAACTAGTCTGTGGACTGCGATTTGATTGAATAAGAAATAAAAACAATTCATATATCTCTTTTATTTTGTAACGATTGACTTTTAAGTACCTAATCTTAATTCTCTTCTCATTCTCGATACTATCGCTGAAACGTCACTCATTAATGATATTATGTGTCTGTCAATGTCATGTCCGTTTGAACTAGAATTAGTAAGACATCCGACTTCATTTTTTGGCTAAGCGCGAAATTCAAATTTGAAAGTTGTGTATGTATGTTTAATGCTTTAATAATATCTAGACTAGACTCGTCACTCGTCCACTATTTTATCAGGAGCGGAGATTAAATTAAACTTCTACGAGAACGTTTCATGTATGGGACATTAGTTTAATTTAGTTTTACCACAGATAAGAGAATACTAGTAGTTTTACTCCGTTATGTACCTATTCTAGTTCAGGTAATAATTTGTTAAGTATAAAATATTATGTATAGGTACTTGTGTCCATGATAGTATGATAGTTAGCAACAGTAGGTTTGGCAGAACGATTGATTTAAAGTTGACCGTGAAATTAATGTGTCGTGTATTATTTTAGGTGGTTAGTGTGCCATGCATGTGCTTGTGCAGTGCAGTGCAGCACGCGTTACATTACTGATTGTATCGTCGCGATTAGGTAGGTACATACTTGGGTACTTACGACTAGTTTATATAAGTAGGTAGTGTATATACACCACATCACTCTTTATAATAAGGTAAACAAATTTCTTTTTAATGGCATCTTACCTCGTACCGTACCTAAACGAACCTATGCCTATTTGGGCAGTGCATCGTAGGGCACGTTCCTATCGTGGGTGACTTGCGAGGCAATGCTTTGTTATAGGTGATGGTTACCACTTAATATCAGGTGGGCCATCTGCTTGTTCCATCATATAGTTGTACTAGTGGCTTCCCGCGGCTTCGCACGCGTTGAAGTGGTGAGCCGTGATTGAGCCACAAACATCCAACCATCGTAACTTTCGCATTAATTTGTATATTATTATGGTAGGATTTTAAATACCTACGAAGGTATAAGAGATACCTATAGGCGTACATTACCTATATTAGGTAGGTAGGTATACAACGACCTACCTACTCACCTACTGAGTTTAGCACAAACATGACAAATACAACAAAGACAACCTTACACGGAAAATATGTACTTTTTTGTTCCTAGTTTCTAACCCCAAAAACAAACGAAACGAAACAGCTTCATGACTTTGATCCCCAGGCACGGTAGATACCCTCAGATCTCTTCGTACCAATTCAAGATTCCCGTGTTTAGAATGTCCCTTACGCCTAATTGACGCCTCGTTGTATCCTTTTTACTCGAGCGCAACGAAGGAGGGTAACGTTTTAGGGGTTGTTTTCGAAAATCAAACTGTCCTGTTGTTTGTTTGAAGTTAATTACACTACGTGTTAAAAATCTCCCATAAAAACCTTGAAACTTTGGCAGTCTTTTGCACCCTTTGCAGGGGTAGTTTTAAAATATTGAAAACGTGATTTAAAATTATTTATTGTGGAGTATATACACTTATTTAGGGTAGTTTTAAAAGACTAAAAATGCCTTTCCAATTTTTTTGCCTTAAAGCACCTACATTTACTCTAAGTTTCAAATTTGTAGGTTCAAGGAATACTATTATTCATGCAAACGTTTTCAACCCTTTCACACCCTTAGGGGTTGAATTTTCAAAAATCCCTTCTTAGTAGGTACACCTTTACGCCATAATACCTATGTACCCTTCAAATTTCAAGTCTCTAGGACCAGCGGTCAAAAAACTCACATACAAATTTTGACATCCCTTTGCACACTTATTAAGGGTAGTTTTAAAAAACTAAAAATGCCTTTCCATTTTTTTTGCCTTAAAGTACATGTACTCTAAGTTTCAAGTTTGTAGGTTCAAAGAATACTATTATTCATGGAAACGTTTTCAACCCTTTCACACCCTTGGGGGTTGAATTTTCAAAAATCCCTTCTTAGTTCACCTCTACGCCATAAGACCTATGTACCCTTCACATTTCAAGCCTCTAGGACCAGCGGTCAAAAAACTCCTATACAAACTTTGACATCCCTTTGCACACTTATTAAGGGTAGTTTTAAAAAAATAAAAATGCCTTTCCTATTTTTTTGCCTTGAAGTATATCTACTCCAAGTTTCAAGTTTGTAGGTTCAAGGAATACTATTTTTCATACAAACGTTTTCATCACTTTTTACACCCTTAGGGGTTGAATTTCCGAAAATCCCTTCTTAGTACACCTCTACGCCATAAGACCTTTGTACCCTGCAAATTTCAAGTCCCTAGGACCAGCGGTCATAAAACTCCCATACAAACTTTTACATCCCTTTGCACACTTATTAAGGGTAGTTTAAAAAAATAAAAATGCCTTTCCTATTTTTTTGCCTTGAAGTATATCTACTCCAAGTTTCAAGTTTGTAGGTTCAAGGAATACTATTTTTCATACAAACGTTTTCATCACTTTTTACACCCTTAGGGGTTGAATTTCCAAAAATCCCTTCTTAGTACACCTCTACGCCATAAGACCTACGTACTCCTCAAATTTCAAGTCTCTAGGACCAGCGGATTAGGCTGTGCGTTGTCTATATGTCAGTCAGTCAGTCAGTCAGTCAGTCAGTCAGTCAGTCAGTCAGTCAGGACTGATTGACTGACTCTTATAGTATTAGAGATAGAGAAAAAAAAATAAAAAAATTGCATGCATCTTGGAATAACAGTCTTTGTTACTTTTACGTTGGTTCTAGGTAGTAGGTAGGTACCTAAGTAGGTTCTTCTACTACGCTGTTTCAGAAGCAATGTAGGCAGCAGGCGTGGTGCCTGCCTACCTACCTTCCTTCCGACCATGTCATGCTTACATTGTATTATTAATTATATTAGTAGGTATAATGTAATAGGTAACATAGGTATTATAGTAGGTAATTACTATGATCAGTGGCGTAGCTATCGTAGGGCCAGGTGGTGCAGTGCACTAGGGCCCCAGAGCTCAGGGGGCCCTCTAACCTAAGCTTTGAAAAGAGAGGGTCAGCCAGCTCCCGAAGCTAGAATAAAAATTGCTACAGTAAAAATTGTTGTTGGCACAATGTTTTATTAAATGTTTTTTTTAAGGCCAATATAAGTTCAAGCTATATGGAAATAATTTGTTAAGTAGGTATTGAGGGGTGAGGGCCGATTCTTTCTCTATGCACCAGGGCCCTGTCCACCTAGCTACGCCACTGACTACGATACCATAATGTAGATGTAGGTATGTACACTAATGGCGTTTCCCACATCCATGTTATTGCACGAGACACTAGGTAGGTACCTAATGAGTCCGTACCACCCCGCGCTAAGTTCGTATTGTCTATCCAAATCGCTCTTTCCACAACAATATGCAAATAAACAGCCTTTAAACGATCGTAGTAGCCTTGGCATAATTTATTTTAGTGTGCCAAATTTAATCACATTTTTAGTCAAGGGTTTCTTAGTGTGAAATCAGAAGGGTGGTTGTGATGGTCCGAATGGGCTGCATAGGGAGTTCGCAAAGGATAGGCGTTTCTTCAATTTCGGTAAGTTTTCTGATTGATATAAGACCTACTTAAGCGGCTCTGTAAGACTTTTTTATTTTTATCATTTTAAGGAGTTTTAATAACAATTTAATATTATCTTACATAAACTATATCGAAATAGTGAAAAAAAAAATGTTTAGGTACTTGGAAAGGCCACGTTAAACCACCACCTAACTTAGAAAAATAATTTGGAGGCATAATCCGATTCGAAGTAAATTTTTTAGTGTGTGACCTCCATGTGTAGTGTCTCCATCAGAGGGCTTATTACGAGTTTAGTGCCGATCGTCGATCGTTACGATACACCGAATTTTCTATGAAAATAAATCAGCTTCTCAAATAATACGCTAGATGAAAAATTTAAAAAAAAAATATATACAACGTGTTGATGAAGTTATGTAGGGAAACAAAGAGCGTGTATTTAGACCAAGCACTGGAATACTTTGACGTGTGCAACGGTTGAATACATCGTTTTCGAAATTCCTTCGAAATATGAAAAATGAAAAATGAAAAATGAAAAGTAAAATTCATATTTTCGAAATTCCTTTCGAAAATATGAATTTTACTTTTCATAGAAAAGTAAAATTCATATTTTCTCAGAAATTTGCAACAGCCCTGTCTGTGTACGTGTCAAGGTCACACGCACGCGCGCTTCTATCTAGGAAAGAGAAAAACAACGATAACCTATGAGATAATTTGAAATACTTACCTTTCGGTAGGTAGGTAGGTACGCCGCCAATCCCCTGACACGATATTTTTACTGGTTCCTATGGATTTTGTCATTATTTACTGGCTATAATAACACTGGATAAAACTGGATTTTGGTAAGTTTGCGAGATTTCGCACGACACAGGCTTCAAACTTCACACTAAACCATTACCTCGTAGGCACTGCTCATACACACACTGACTGACGACGGCTTTTTACATAACAATCACCATTTTATCACGTTTGATGACATTTTCTCAACAAAACAATGTACAACAACGCATGTAAACACAAACAGGGTGACCATCTCAAAAGTGGCGGTTCTACCACACACCTGCCAAAAAATCTGTCAAAATCTACCAAGCTTGACGATAAAAATACCAAAAATATGACTTCATACCATCTCCTTCGTGGCTACGGAATAAATTAAATACCTACATTACATTCAGTTACTATCTTTTGATCGTTTGTAACGGTTTGCAGTTATCTAAAACGAGATAGAAGTTGTTTAGAAACCAAATCAATAAAGGTAAAAAAGAATAAGAAGTTTCCAGTTCGGTAAAAAATAAATAAATTATAAATATTATTTCATTAAAAATTCAAACTAATAAGATTTTTCTTGAAATATTTAAAATCTGCCAAATGGCAGAAATCTGCCACAAATGGTAACACTGATAGGCGGCCGTCGGCCGTCCTGATTGGATATGCGTTTTTAAATGCAACCAATGACAGACAGGTTAGTCAAAGATTAAATAGGACAGACTAGACACTTCCCAAAATTGCAGTTGAATAATTTTGTCGTGTCAATGAACCATGGTGGTAAAGTAACACGTTACAATTTAAAGAACTATGAATATCATAAACATTGCTTTACGAAATCTAGTAATCAAACAAAAATAAATATTCTATTAAATATTGAGTACGTAGCCACGTAGGTACCTAGTTACTGAATAGGTATTAGTACCAAAGATCTCAGAGAATGTTTACCGTGACTAGGGATTACAGTCGCGAAAATATTTCTTTTACATACCAAGATCTTTAAAAACAGCAACATCATTATTAGGTAGGCACATTACTAGGTAATTGGTGGCAGTTCTGTTACCTATTTTATCTAAGGTTAACAACTAGAGGTCAAAGAACAGCTGTAAATAGGGCTGCCTCATGATGCGTTTAGATTCATTTTAGATAAAAGTTTAAGAGGCATTTCATAAATGAAAAACTTTGAAATTTTAAAAGTCGTAGAACAAAAGTTGTTCGTTATGACCGGTAGAATATCCTGCTTTCGGATTCCTACAATTCTTAATAAACACGTTGTATATAAAAAAATATAAAATTTTAACTCATAAGAAGCACAGGATATTTCTATGTATGTGGTTGGAATGATTCGACTGCCTCAGAACTTAGTTTGAAAATAATTACATCCTTACAATTAGGTAATAGATCTGTTCAAGCTAAAAGCATAATTATTAGGTGTCGCACCCTGACTACGCGAGTGCAGAAACAGTGGTGGCTGCCCTTACGCGTATAGACGATGAAATCACCAGTGGCGAGCGCGCGATGCCGGCCGCCAGACTAGCTGTCGTCAACGCTGAACTGGGAAGCATACAGCAGGTTTCATTGATCATAGTTATCATATTCACCACGGTAAATCTAGTCTGAATATCTTGGAACCTTTGAAACCTTTACCTATGCAGAATCGTTATTTTGTCGTCTTGGTAAATAATAAAGGTTAGGCATAATCCAGTTAAGTTCCTTTTGCTACTGTTTTAGGTAATTGGCTGTTTTATTAATTTTACCAACCCCGTTTCACTTTCTCCAGTTCTTAAATATGTACCTTACCTACGCCATACCTACTACACGTGTGAACTAGTTCTAAAAATGGTGGTTTATTTTAATTTCAGGAAATAAACTTGTTTGAAGAAACTACGCGATCTACGACCAAGGATAACTATGCGCAGACGATGCATCAGGTACACCTATACTTATAAGGACTAATCACTAATCATCATCTTTCTGCCTTTATTCCACTTTATGTAGGGACCTTCGTACAAATTCAAAAATCAAATTCAAATACATATGCAATTAGTGAGTAAAGGACGGATTTAAAGCGGGGCTATAGATGAATCACGAGTAAGTGAAGGATTCTTACGACTGTTGACTGTAATAATGTTCTGTGATCACGACTGTAGGGTTCATGATGATGGAATCATCGAGTTTTTTTTACGCAAGGAGGTTGTATAGCATTGAGATGGAGGTAGAATGTATTGGTGTGTTCTAAATTCAAACACCAAAATAGTGAAAGTGCTTTTTATTCATTGTTTTCAGCTTTTTAGAGGGGAATGGTATAATAGTTTATTATGCAATTAGTGAATAAAGGACGAATTTAAAGCGAGGGCCATATATGAATCACGAGCAAGTGAAGGATTCTAAAATTCATGATGATTGGATCACGAGCGTAGCGAGTTTTTTTTTGGAGTTTCCTCACAGCACTATCTGACCCCAAACTAAGCAAAGCTATATATGGGAACCAGATAGCTAAGTGCAGGTCGGTAATTTGACTTAAAGACCTATGTCCCCGGACCGATTATATTACATACTTATAATATAACACCCAGCCAGAGAACAAACAAATATTTGTCCACTGTGGGAATCGAACCCACGGCCTACAGCGAAGAAGGCAGAGCTACTACCAACTGAGCTGTGAGGGCTGTCAGCTGAGTGATTCAAGTATTAGAATCCTGAGCGAGGCGAGTGATTCATGGCCCTCGATATTAATCCGTTTTATTCAAGAGTTGCATACTATATTTTTAATACACTACGAGAAAAAGAAAGATTTAAGCGAAAATATAAATTTAATGAAGAAAAAAGGAAGGTTAAATTAATGAAAATAGAACACAAAACAATTTTTATTCTAATGTCGACCAATCGAATCTCGAGGAGTTATTTGCCCAAGGAGTTTGTATGTCGAGTATTCTTTGTTTATGGAATTTGTATCAAGTCTTTTTTGCCCAAGAAGTTGTAGCATTGAGATGGAGGACGAATGTGTTGGTGTGTTCTAAATTCAAAACCAAAACAGTGATTAAAAGTCCTTTTTATTCACTGTTTTCAGTGAATAAAATAAGCTTTTTAGAGCGAGAATGTTATAAAATATGTTGTCTTCCATTTTCTATTCACTATCAGCCGTCAGCCGTGTAAGACCTGCTTAAATTAGTTAAACATACAGTCTTCTTTTGTTTCTAGATGTTTGTAAGCTTGGATCTATACAGACGTCCTGTATTAGCAACAGAAAATGAAGATTTTATTGCTAATGTTAACAGAAAGGTAAGCTATCAACCTACACACCACAAGTCTCTATCGGAACCACAACTACTACCATGCCTTTTTCCGCCGCCAAGCAGCGATGCTGTGTTTCGGTTTGAAGAGTGTTCGTGAAATTACAGGTACATGAGGTTTAACATCTGTATGCCTCAAGTTGATGGACGCAGGGCAGTGCATCGTAGGGCACTGCCGTACGATGCACTGCCACAAAATAGTATTCCAGGTTTTTGTCTACAGGAAATGCATCGTCTAGAACTGAGTTGGCTTCGTCAGCGTCACTCCGAATTGCTGGTGGAAAGAAGAGCGCTCCATTCACAAATATTGCAGCTGAGGTCCTTGTATGCGCAGTTACAGCAACTGCTTGGTAAGTTTGACGAAGCTATAGTTGATCGGATGTGCGAAGCTTTATCAAAAAAACTGGATATCGCAAAAAAATAAATATTTAGTTGCTGTAGGTACCTCTTACGGCCGGTTTCTGAAAGCTCGATCAAAACTAATCGGATGTCAAGTCACTCGCCATTTCAGCTATTACATAGAATTATATAGAGATAGCAAGTGACTTGACATCCGATTAGTTTGGATCGAGCTTTCAGAAACCGGCCGATAATCGCGAAGTCGCTATTCTGTAAATGCAACCTTGTTTTGTTATTCTTTTTGTTTGATGCCATATATGCACACCTAAATATATAGTTGCTACTCATTTGTCATGCATGGTATTTCATTGTAATTTTTCTGTAACGTTGCTATTAAAGGTATTAAACCTAAATTGAAATTCAATCATTCGGCATTTCTGCTTATTCCATCAACTAAAGCTACGTATGTGTGTATTAGAAGTCAACTTATGGCGAAGACAAGAGCTAATGTGACTCTCGCTCGCACGTTTCGACATGTTGAAAGATATAAAATCACTAAACTCATTTTCGAAAAATCGCAATCAACCAATTTGTGTGCAATCACATTGCACACAGTTTAGTAAAAATTTCATTTTGATCGATACATGTTTTCCTACTCAAAAGTTTGCCTATGTACGAAATCTAGAAAAGCAAACTTTTGAGTGGCAACACACAAAATGGTTGATTGCGATTTTTCGAAAATGAGCTTAGTGATTTTATATCTTTTAACATGTCGAAACGTGCGAGAGAGAAGTTGTTTGATAGTTGTCAGACCCTTATGTTAGCTTATTTTGTTGAGAACAGTTTTCACGACTGTGTTCACAACGGCTTAAATTGACAGTTCAATTCTTAAGCTACCGTTTGCCTTCCCTGACTGATGAAACCCTAAGTAATCTACCTACTTAGGGTTTCATCAGTCAGGGAAGGCATGTGGTTTTTGTATGTTTCAGACAGCATATGGGGCCGCACCACACGTCCAGGGACTCCTTTAGAAGGCGCGATGAAGAAGGCCACAGCGTTACGCGATGCACTGGCAGCTGTCAGCGCGAGGCTGCGTGCTGCGGCGGAGTACGCACACAGTGCTGTGAGGATGCTGGATGATGCGTTACCGGCTTGGAAACTAACTGCTATCGGCAAGTTAGTAGTAGTCTACTACCTAGTTTCTATCAATCAATATAGAATGTAAATAAGTTTTTATCAATTTTTTTTATACAACTAGTTGCAACAAGCAAATGTTTTTGGCCCACCTGATGTTTAGTGGTAACCATCACCTATATCCAAGCATTGCATCGTAAGTTACGCTCGATAGGAACGTGCCCTACGATGCACTGCCTTGCATCCATTAGAAATCAGAAATATTTATTGTATAACTGTAGTACAAAAAGAGTCTTAAGAGTAGTAGAGCTCTTTGTGAAGGGCTCGTCCAGGGAAGTACTAACACCACGCCTTTTTCTGTCGCCAAGCAGCAACGCTGTGTTTCGGTTTGAAGAGTGTGGTTGCCGGTGTAATTACAGGCAGGCTTGACATCTGTATGCCTCAAGTTGATGGACGCAGGACAGTGCATCGTAGGGCACGTTCCTTTCGTGCGTGACTAACGAGGCAATGCTTTGTTAAAGGTGATTTTTACCACTTAACAGGCCATCTGCTTGTTCCTTAAGGTAGTTGTATAAAAAAAGATCTAAAAAACGAAGAAATGTCTCAAATCTGGGTACAGGAATGGATGGGAACGCACCTGCGGTTGTGCTGATGCGTGCAAGTTGCTGGTAGAAGCACGATGCTTAGAGCGAGGCGCGCGCCGCGTTCTGGCCGCACACGCTGCGCCCAGAGCCGCGAGGACCCTTCGACTGGCTCTGGACTACTCCTTCACTGATGCTATGCACGATCATAAGTACCTACCTTTCACTTTTATACTGCGTTTAGGTACATTTAGACATTCGCGCTGCCATTCGTGTGGACGGAAATGTTGCCGTCCATATGTCTGCGGCAGCGTCGCCGGCAAAGTGTGTTCACGCAACACGGTCAACGCGAGCGGCAACGCGAGTGGACACGGAAGTGGCCTGTTTACATACTCGCGTTGCCCAAGTCCCTTCCCATGTCTCTGCACATTTCCACGGACCTGAGCTGAGTGTAAACGGGGTATGAGGGCAGCTTTCAGAATGATCAATAAGCGTGTTTGGCGAGCATTTCATTTAGGAAGCTATGAGGGATACGTCTTACACAAGAAAAAAATTGCCGCTAAACATGATTAGTGAACTGTCAGACAATGTAGCAAGTAAAGCTAACAATAACTCAGTTTAGTTTTGTACACGTGTTTAAGTAAATAAAATTAAATCCAATCGTCGTGCAAGTGACCCTTAAAGTGTTTACTTACTTAACCAACACAGCCTGAAAAATAACCACTGATCCTCCCTATATATCATACATTCCTATAAAGGAATGTATGATAAAACGTATGTATAATAATAAAACGTAACATATGTATAAACATATGTTACGTTTATAAACGTAACATATGTATAAACATATGTTACGTTTACCTACATACGTTTTAGGAAACAACGTTAAAGGAGGGAAAGAGCCGCTATAGTCACCACGGATTGGATGCGGATTGGTAACCGCAGTGTTGGTGTTATGCATTTAATCAGGAGATGTTGTCATTACTCCTTGTGACCAACTATGCAACGGTGGGCAACGCAATTACGAAGCCCCTGGTTTTGTTAGTGTCAATGAGCGACGGCGACCTTTTACCATCAGGTGGGCTGTAAACCCGTATGTATTTTACATAAAAAACACCACTAACAATTAGCATGACTGTGAATTCAATAAATCTATTCGGATTGATGATGATTCTTACTTTAACAGGTATCAAAAAGCGACTGAAACATTTTTGCAGTTCAAGGATGCTATGGTGCAGCTTATTGATTCTATTCATCAGGTTAGTACATCTGCTGACCTCTAATAAGCTGATCAATAAACTAGGTACCGTACCGTATTTTCAACTGTAGGTATCTTAGACTAAGTATATAGTACCTCCATGGTAGGTATACTTACGTGACCTATACTACCTCCATGGGCTCTCTAAATATCCAAATAGTTTTTATTTAAGTCAGTCTAATACGTCATGTCAGCTGTTATTTTGTTTTGAAGAAAGTTTTGGCGGTTTTCTTCAAATCCTACGTGGAACATTTTCGTTCACATAATAATAGCATTCTTTTTCCTAAACTAATCACACTTTGTGCTAAGAACGGGAGTAATGTTGCTTATTGTTATCTTAAAATTCACAAAAAGAACACAAAGAAAAAACTATTTTGCTTCAATGGACCCAAAAGTTGCTTACCAAAATGACAGAATACTAAAAAACGAATATCTCTAGATTTACCTTAAGGCACCAACGTACTAAGTCCATGTGGTAGGTACCTAGTAGTCACAGAACAACTACCAGTAGATTTTGAGTGATGTTTTTGTGACTTCAGATGTCAAGTTGATTCAACATAACATTTTTTTGTGAAAATGTTCAAAAATTTTACCAAGCTCCTAAAGTGTCGCAGTTTGCAAAACACACCTTCGAGGTCACAGCAGAAAAAAACCGACATAGAAGTGTTTATAAATGGAAAGAGCGTCACTGTTCCAAGCTATTTCACAATACTCCAGGCTTTGCGAAAGGAACGGGTAACGATACCCACATTTTGTTACCATGAACGGCTTTCTATCGCAGGCAACTGTCGAATGTGCCTTATCCAGATCGAAGGGATGCCGAAACCACAAATAGCATGCTCGGTTCAGGTTAACAAAGGCATGAAGATACGGACAAACTCAGCAGCCACGCTCACAGCCCAAGAAAGTGTTCTAGAATTTTTACTTATAAACCATCCATTGGATTGCCCTATTTGCGATCAAGGGGGAGAATGTGATCTTCAAGACTTATCCATGAGATTCGGTAACGATCGATCAAGGTTCACAGACATTCATTTTTCTGGGAAAAGAGCAGTCGAAGATAAACATCTAGGCCCGCTTATTAGAGCTGAGATGACTCGTTGCATACACTGCACCAGATGCATTCGATTCGGCTCACAAATCTGTGGTCTTGACGTATTGGGCACCACTGGTCGTGGCACTGAAATGCTCGTCGGTACTTATGTGGATAAAATGTTTTTATCAGAGCTTTCTGGTAATATAATCGATTTATGTCCTGTCGGAGCACTGACATCCATTCCATACATGTTCAAAGCTAGGCCATGGGAGGTTCTCAAAGCAAATTCTATCGATGTAACTGATGCAACAGGAACCAACATCATTCTTAATTATAGATTTGATCAAGTTCTGAGAGTTTTACCACGAGAGCATGAAGAAATAAATCAGGAATGGGTTTCAGACAAGGGTCGTTGGGCTATAGATTCTCTAAAAATGCAACGTTTAGTGACCCCATTACAAAGAGTCTCTACATGTCTGTGTCCTTTAGACTGGGATAGCGCCTTGAAAAAAGCTGCAAGTCTAATAAGTTGTGCATGTTCTGAAAGCATAATGGCTATAGCTGGACCGCACTGCAACGTTGAAACGCTGGTTGCAGCTAAAGATTTAATTAACATTTTGGGGTCGGAGCACACGTACGTTGAGCGCGGTATGTCTTATACAAATTCCAATATCGATCTTCGTGCAGCATATTCCTTGAACGTAAATATGAAAGACATTGCTCGGGCTGACAAGATTTTGTTGGTCGGTACGAATCCAAGATTTGAAGCACCAATCCTTAACGCATGGATTCGCCAAGCGTACAGAACCAACGAATGTGACATTTACGTAATAGGTCCGTGGTGTGAGTACAACTACCACGTAAATTATCTTGGTCCAGATGTCGCTTCATTATCCAAAGCGGCATGTGCATTACAAGGAGCAAAACAGCCTCTTATTTTTGTTGGAATATCACAGCTGCAAACTGTGAATGCCGGAAAAATTATGAACGAACTGACCAAACTTGCGGCTTCGTTCAAGACCTGCTGCGATTGGGGAGTGCTGAATGTCATAACACGAGAGGCGAGCTTTGCCGGTGCCCTCGAAGCGGGCTGGAAGCCAGGAGCACTAGCTGCTATTGAGAAAAACCATCCAAGCTTACTAATTTGTTTGGGTGCAGACGAATTATTTTACGACTGGACTCCACCTGCGGGCGTTCCAGTAATTTACATAGGGTTTCAAGGGGATAAAGGGTCAGAATCAGCAACTGTCGTTTTGCCTGGCAGCGCCTATACGGAATCTGGCGGACTTTATTTGAATATGGAAGGTAGATCTCAGTTCGCAATGCCTGCTGTCACACCGCCAGGGATGGCGCGTCAGGATTGGAAGATAGTTCGAGCTCTCGCAGAGTATTGTGGGATATGTATGTTTTACAATGATCACAGTTCTTTATGCTGCAGAATGGGTCAAATTAGTCCTAATTTTAATTACTTAGGTAATTATCAGCAGAAGTTGTTCCCAAATCTAGTAGGACAGCTGGTGGCTAATACCAATGGGTCTGGATCCCTTGAGGTGGATATGAAAACTATGAAGGACTATTACTGCTCTGATGTCTTCACTTATAATTCGACCACGATGATAAAGGCTCAGAAAGCGGCTGTCGAGTTTGCTTCTTCGGCTTATGCGAGATTATGAATATTTATTTTGTAACTTTTATTTGACATTTACTTAGTGTGATAATAAAGCTATTGTGCTATGTACAGTGAGCGTCGTCAATAATACGAGTCTACGTCTACGCAAAAAAATTAAGATAAAAGTTTGGATTCCGCTTCATGCACGTTTATGTTGCTGTGTAGTCAATCTAAGCACGTCGTGTGGTTTTAAGCATATTGTGGCGATAACAGTCAGATGGTTATGCAGAATATGTTTTGAAGAATAATATGTAATCACTAGAGGCCGCCTGTGCCTTTGTTTGTATGGTCTACCGGATGCTTTTGTGATCTCTAAACATGTAGAGCAAAACTAGTTGGCGCTGAAGACTGTACCTACCTAAATTGATTTAAATATACATTGATCCTATACTAAAGGATTTTTCATTTACCTACCTTAGATAAACTGCCTGATAATTAGACGCTAAAATTAAATCTCGGCCAGCAATAACCACGTAGATATCTATATGAATAGACCTAACTACACTCATAGTGGTTATCAGAAACCAGGTCCAAAAGCCGTATAATACCAGCAAACACTCAAGACAGCAGAAGAAGATTTTGGCCAAACATCTGTCTCAACTGTAATATTTTTGTTTTTTGCTTTAAAGGTACTCCTCAACAATCTAGAGAACCTGGCAGTGGCTGAGAAGGACGTGGTCAAGACGCGTCGTGAGCTTCGAGCCACGCGAGTGAATGCTATAGTGCAGAAAGGTCTTGCTGAGCTGAAACACGAGCCCAGTGCTCTTAACAGTTTGAAGATGCAGACTATGTCACCGAAAGAAGGTTAATTTCTGGCTCATGTTATAACTGAGGCTATTGCCTACCAAATAAATTCAAACTATGGCGCTTTGGTTACATTTTGGCACATTTTTAATCATAAAGAAGAAACGCAGCCGATAATCCCCACTAAGTTGTCCTCACCAGTGGGGATTATGACAATCTTCAAAAAAAAATGTGGCGTTTGCCCCACTTACATGTTAAATCTTGGTTAGTGGGGATAATGACAATAAAAATAATTGAGGTTTATTTTATATTACCACTCAACATGCCATAGCCAGACTTAGGTCCCTATCTCGTATACTTCCAGAACCAATTCTTTTACATCCATCGAATTCCCAGTTCCTAATTTCGTCAATCAATTGGTGGGGGACTAACTACGGAAATAAAACACAATTGTATTATAAAAACACAATCAAATTTTAATAAATATCAAATAGTGTATTGTCTAACACGATTCCTTAACTATCATGTTTCACATCAATATCAATGGCATAATGAATATTATACGGTTACAAATATATTGGTTTAAGAAAGTACACATCGATTACTAAGAAGAGACTACAGTAGACACGCTATAGAGAAAGAATTTCATAGCACACACATAATACTTAAATTATAGTCACTGTTATATTGTCATGAAGGAACAATAGCCATGAATAATGTATATAGTATAGTTAAGAATATATTAAATAGAATAACAGTCTAGCTAGATATTAATATAATCTCAAATAGTCAACTTAAAGAAGAGTCATTAAGTAACATAATTTTAGAAGTAAATAACAAGGTCGAAACGCAGGTACAGAATAAAAGCAAAGATATATAGTTCACAGAAAGACATAGACTTAAAAATGTTTAAATTTAAGCCTATGTTGAAAGGAAGTTTGGAGGATTATGATTAGGAGCGAAGTAGATGAGACGTAGAGTAGAACACATTCACACTATAAATACTTGTCACGATACATGAGTTAAATGCAAATTCTACGAAAAAGTGTTATTGATACACATTATTATTATTTAAAAACTGTATGATCTTCAGTAATAAATAGTTCTTACAATCTATTAATATTAAGTTGGTAGTTTTGTGCGCCAAAGCTCTACTTGATATTTAAGCATTGCTATGATTCTTCTGCAATTGGTTTGATAATGTTTAATCGCAGAAGACCGACAAAATTTGTGATGATTCTTACTTTAAACACTGATATGTGGCATGATGTGTCACGTCTACACTTGGTCGTACAAGCCTACATCTTCATACTTATATCTTTCCTAAAGTGTCAAGTCCTTCATTTACCATCGCATCGACTTATAACAATATATTGAAAAATGTCAGGTATATATAGTTTAGGGGTATTACTGTAAATCAATAAAAATAGCAATTTAAATCGTAAATCTTCAATTTGTGCGGAGTTTACACAGTAAGAAAATAGTTTTATAAAAATAGTAAGTACTGATCCATGGACATGTAGAGTCCTTAACGTAGAAATACAACATATTGAAGTAAAATGTAAATCAGTTTGCTTTTTTGAAGAGTTTTTAGCCGCTTCCAAATTGAGAAGCCTATCAAAATGGACGGCTGTGTGCTATCACACGTTGCCTTAGGTATTCTAGGGAACTAATGGGAACATTCCCTACATCCAACGTCCAAACTATTCTACCGAGCTAATTATGTAGCCCCCGTCGAGTATATTGTCGATCCAAAAGCCCAAAAATCGCAGCTAAACCTTTGCATGGATTATAAAAACGTCTAAAGCGTTTGATATAAGTATTATAAACATGGAAGCACTCCTGCGGACAGACTCTTTGCCGGCTATCTTGTATTTCTTTCAACTGTCAGACATACGAACGGCAGTACAAAACATCTCGTTTTCATACAAATTGCAAATGAAGACAGCTATAAAGTCGATAGAAGTGAGCAAATTATTATTCTTAAATTATGGTAACAAAGTCAACAAATACCCTATACATAATGAGATCAAACAATAAACTATTAAATAGTTGGAGCGATCAACGGAATGATAGTAGAACAAGTTGCGAAGGGCGAGTTCGGGCGACGTCGCATAATCAAGTTGACTGTCACAAAACTTTACCTTATCATCGTTTACACTTTAGTGATGGTCTTCATTTTCCTGCTCCGAAGGCATCTGAAAAGAAGAATTCAGTTATGTCATGTTATGTTACAATACAACTTTTAGTTTAGTCAAACATTATTTGGACCTCACAAAAGTTACTACGAAAAGCAAGGACTTCATAAGGCTTATTATGCGCCTATTTCTGAACAATATAGGTACGCCCATAGGCGTATATTGTTCAGAAATCAGAAATTATTTATTGTATAACTGTAGTACAAAAAAGATGTTATAGCTATGGTTAGGTAAAGTTTTAAGAGTTTGTTCGTTCCGGACGTACAACAAAAAAACATTGGCAAAGCTCCTACTAATAGGTAGGTAGGTAGCTACTCTTAATTTCTTGGGGTTACAGGAAAAGTCGTGCTAGATCCGTTAAGGGCGTGGAGTACCCATCATTCCTGACATATTTCACTATGAAACACCCTACCCTAAACTAAACCCTTTTCGAGATATTCGACTTTTAATTTTTTTATTGAAAATTGCCGATTTTTAGGCAATTAAATTTATTTTTGGTTGTTTTGTGTATCTTATTATTATTATTATTGCATTTTTACATGTGTAATTAGATGCTTTAGGACGTCAATCATTAAAATAGTGCATAAGTTAATTGAATAGACCGTAGTAGACAAGTGAAAGTTAAGAAATAAAAAAAAAATTAGAAAGTTTATTTTTCTCTAAGGGATATCTAAAAAAAATATTATGGCAATTCTTCGGCAGATGTTTTTAAAAATATCTACGTTTCATCAGCTATCTAACGAGGTATAACAATCTAGGGTTTGTATTACATTTCGTGGAAAAAAAGTAGTTGGGACGCTCCAGGTAGCAGTTCTAACGGTCCCGCGCCTATTGTCCTTCAAGTTCAGACACACCGTGAGAGCGAGACAAGTGACGATTTATGTAGGTATGAATGAAAGAAAAAATGTGTAGAGACCGGTTAGGGCTGGGAATACAACAGGGGGTATTGTTTTGGTTGTCAGTCTGCTTTTGTGCTTCGTACATAGTAGATGTGATATCGTTTTGCTCTTTTTCTCGACTTGGCTGTGATTCTGGACTATTTCTTCTGATTTGTGACTACTATACTTGTTAACCGGACTCTGATTTGTACCTGTGATACGGAAGTGTTGAAGATGACGTCCTACACACCTGAGGAATATGCTGATATGCTTATTTGTTACGGATACTGCGATTGTGTATCTGCGCAAGCTCGCAACGAATACGTAACTCGCTACCCCGGTCGTCGAGTGCCGGATGTGGCCGTTTTTGACAGAGTTTATCGAAGACTTCGAGAATCTGGCTCTGTTTTGAGACGTAATACAGACATGGGTAGACCACGAATTGACGACGAAGAACAGGACAATGAGATAGTGCAACGCTTTCGAGCGGATCCGACTACTTCCACTAATATTGTTGCCCGTGATCTGGGACTTTCGCAATGGAGAGTGTGGTTTACAGTGCATACTGCTGGCCTATACCCATACCATTACACGCCGGTACACGTTATTGAAGAAGGAGACCCCGCGAGAAGATTGGACTTTTGCAGATTTATGCTAAATGCTGACGTAGAAGACCCAGATTTTCTAAGAAATATCTTGTGGACGGATGAGTCCAAATTTGATAAAGATGGCATAACTAACTATCACAACGCCCATTACTGGGCCCCAAAAGCACTAAGGAATCCCAATAAGAAAAGAGTGAAGGGGTCCCAACGAAGATTCAGCGTGAATGTGTGGATGGGCATTATCTCCAATCATTTGATTGGACCTTACTTTCTACCGGATAATTTAAATGGGGAAAGCTACGAAAATTTCCTGAGAGCAGACTTGAGTGATTTGCTGGATGATCTGCCACTCAACCTGATCAGGGACATGTGGTTCCAACACGATGGCTGCCCTGCCCATTTCAGGAGAAGTGTCAGAGACTGGCTGGACACAAATTATCCAAACAAATGGATAGGACGAGGTGGGCCGTTGCCATGGCCAGCAAGAAGTCCGGACCTAACCCCCATGGATTTTCATGTGTGGGGGTGCATGAAAAGTCTTGTGTACAGCGAGCCGAATCCAGTTTCGTCTGTGGAAGACCTAAGAGAAAGGATTGTGGATGCAGCAAATAAAATGAGGACCACGTTGACCACTGGAGTAGTGAAGACTGGTCTCCGTAGAAGGATGCGACAATGTATCAGAAATAGAGGCGGCCATGTTGAACATGAACTGTAGAATAAGAAAAAGTTGTGTGAAAACCTTTAATAAATGACATTTCATGCTTACCTATTGTTTTACTTTTACTTTTTAGGGCTAAGTATAAATTTTCTTCTCCACTGTCGCCTATAAAACTAATTTTTTTTCAATGCAATTGAATAAAACCCTAGATTATTATACCTCGTTAGATAGCTGATGAAACGTAGATATTTTTAAAAACATCTGCCGAAGAATTGCCATAATATTTTTTTTAGATATCCCTTAGAGAAAAATAAACTTTCTAATTTTTTTTTTATTTCTTAACTTTCACTTGTCTACTACGGTCTATTCAATTAACTTATGCACTATTTTAATGATTGACGTCCTAAAGCATCTAATTACACATGTAAAAATGCAATAATAATAATAATAAGATACACAAAACAACCAAAAATAAATTTAATTGCCTAAAAATCGGCAATTTTCAATAAAAAAATTAAAAGTCGAATATCTCGAAAAGGGTTTAGTTTAGGGTAGGGTGTTTCATAGTGAAATATGTCAGGAATGATGGGTACTCCACGCCCTTAACGGATCTAGCACGACTTTTCCTGTAACCCTGTATAATGACCTACAAGAAACCAAGAGGTAGATATTACCTATAGAGCTTCAAATTTTATCGTTCATAATATGCATTCGAGACTAACCATTTTCTCAAATGATCTCTAATACTATAAGAATCAAAGTCCTGACTGACTGACTGACTGACTGACTGACTGACTGACATATAGACAACGCACAGCCTAAACCGCTGGTCCTAGAGACTTGAAATTTGAGGAGTACATAGGTCTTATGGCGTAGAGGTGTACTAAGAAGGGATTTTTGGAAATTCAACCCCTAAGGGTGTAAAAAGGGATGAAAACGTTTGTATGAAAAATTGTATTCCTTGAACCTACAAACTTGAAACTTGGAATACATATACTTCAAGACAAAAAAATAGGAAATACATTTTTAGTTTTTTAAAACTACCCTTAATAAGTGTGCTAAGGGATGTAAAAATATGTATGGGAGTTTTTTGACCGCTGGTCCTAGAGACTTGAAATTTGAAGAGTACATAGGTCTTATGGCGTAGAGGTGTCCTAAGAAGGGATTTTTGGAAATTCAGCCCCTAAGGGTGTAAAAAGGGATGAAAACGTTTGTATGAAAAATTGTATTCCTTGAACCGACAAACTTGAAACTTGGAGTACATATACTTCAAGACAAAAAAGTAGGAAATACATTTTTAGTTTTTTAAAACTACCCTTAATAAGTGTGCTAAGGGATGTAAAAGTATGTATGGGAGTTTTTTGACCGCTGGTCCTAGAGACTTGAAATTTGAAGAGTACATAGGTCTTATGGCGTAGAGGTGTACTAAGAAGGGATTTTTGGAAATTCAACCCCTAAGGGTGTAAAAAGGGATGAAAACGTTTGTATGAAAAATTATATTCCTTGAACCTACAAACTTGAATCTTGGAGTACATATACTTCAAGACAAAAAAGTAGGAAATACATTTTTAGTTTTTTAAAACTACCCTTAATAAGTGTGCTAAGGGATGTAAAAGTATGTATGGGAGTTTTTTGACCGCTGGTCCTAGAGACTTAAAACTTGAAAAGTACATAGGTCTTATGGCGTAGAGGTGTACTATGAAGGTATTTTTGGAAATTCAACCCCTAAGGGTATAAAAAGGGATGAAAACGTTTGTATGAGAAATAGTATTCCTTGAACCTACAAACTTGAAACTTGGAGTATTTATATTTGAAGGCAAAAAAATAGGAAAGGCATTTGAAGTTTTTTAAAACTACCCTTGATATGTGTGCAAAGGGATGTAAAAGTTTGTATGGGAGTTTTTTGACCGCTGGTCCTAGAGACTTGAAATTTGAAGAGTACATAGGTCTTATGGCGTAGAGATGTACTAAGAAGAGGTTTTTGGAAATAAAACCCCTAAGGGTGTAAAAGGGTTGAAACCATTTGCATGAAAAATAGTGTTCCTTGAACCTACAAACTTGAAACTTGGAGTACATGTAATCCAAGGCAAAAAATAGGAAAGGCATTTTTCGTTTTTTAGAACTACCCTTAATAAGTGTGCAAAGGGATGTAAAAGTTTGTATGGGAGGTTTTTGACCGCTGGTCCTAGGGACTTGAAATTTGAAGAGTATATAGGTCTTATGGCGTAGAGGTGTACTAAGAAGAGGTTTTTGGAAATTCAACCCCTAAGGGTGTAAAAGGGTTGAAAACGTTTGCATGAAAAATAGTATTCCTTGAACCTACAAACTTGAAACTTAGAGTACATGTACTCCAAGGCTAAAAAACAGGAAAGGCATTTTTAGTTTTTTAAAACTACCCTTAATAAGTGTGCAAAGGGATGTCAATGTTTGTATGGGAGTTTTTTAACGCGTGGTGCGATTGATTTAAAACTTGAAGTAAAATAATTTAAAATCACGTTTTCAATATTTTAAAACCACCCCTGCAAAGGGTGCAAAAGACTGACAAAGTTTCAAGGTTTGTATGGGAGATTTTTAAAGCGTAGTGTAATTAACTTAAATCTTAAAGAAAATGTGTTCTGTGGATAAATAACAAAAAGACAGTTTGATTTTCGAAAACAACCCCTAAAACGTTACCCTCCTTCGTTGCGCTCAAGTAAAAAGGATACAACAAGGCGTCAATGTTTGTAAGGAACATTCTAAAACGGGAATCTTGAGTTGGTACGATGAAGAGATCTTAGGGTATCTACCGTGCCTGGGGATCAAAGTCGTGAAGCTGTTTCGTTTCGTTTGTTTTTGGGGTAGAAACTAGGAACAAATAAGTACATATTTTCCGTATAAGAATGTCTTTGTTGTATTTGTCATGTTTGTGCTAAACTCAGTACCTATACCTACCTACCTACCTAATATAGGTAATGTATGTACGCCTATAGGTATCTATAGGTATACACCTGCGTAGGTATCCTACCCTAATAATATACAAATCAATGCGAAAGTTACGATGTTTGGATGTTTGTGGCTCAATTACGGCTCACCACTTCAACGCGTGCGAAGCCGCGGGAAGCCACTAGTTTATGAATATATTTCCTTGAAGAGGTTTAATTTTATCGGGTTGACTATTGTTCTGGCTACTGTAATTTATTTTGTTCATAGTTTAATAAAGTTATATTTGATGCACTGAACTGGGCCTTGGAAATGAAAGTACTCTGTTAGCCCGATATTAAAAACGTATAGGTAATATTGTAATTTGTTAAAAATGTCTATGCATATTAGGTAGTAAAAAAAAAACTCACCTAATAAATCCACGGTATAGCATAAAAGCTCCGTAAATGCTGAGTACAATCGTAGCGGTCCAAACCACGATCAGCAGCGAAACACCACCCTCTGAGGAAAAAGATGAAGTAGTCAGTAGCAGTAGTAAGGTTGTCTGGAAGAGATAACTCTCAGCGATAAGGTCACCCATTGTTTTGCATTATGTTTCCATTTGTGAACAATAAAGAGTTTATCTTTTTTTTTTATTATTATAGCCTTTTATTTCCATCTCTTAAGTTAGGTATTACAAGTTTTTAATGTTAGTTAAGTATTTGTATTTGTTTTTAACCTAGTTGTTAGTGATAATGTTAGTTTACTTAAATTTATGATATGTGAACCCCTTTTTGGGTAAAGGCCTCCTCCGTCTTCTTCCACATTTATCTATAAATAGTTTATCTATAAATATGTAGGACGGGGGAACTTAATTAAACTCGTAGTTGACACAATTCACGTTTATTGAAATATTATGATGATGTACAGTTTAGTTATTTTCTAACGCTCTCCGCTTCCATAATGCCGTCTATAGATTCACTCAAACCTCTTCGTCCGCTCCCTCACTCATTCATCACAACGTTCCATTGCACTCAGCATCTTCCGCTCCATTCAACATTCCAATACCACAAATATATATTTATTAAGAGAGTATATAAAAAAAAAATACTTGTACTTAAAACTTCAGGGGCTAAAAGTACGTATTGGAACACCTTGTATAGGAATTAGCTAACTAAATTCCGATTGTAGCTAAATTAGCAACAATCGGAATAGTAACAAGCTGCGATTGACACCACCATGCCTGTTGCTGCCGCCAAGCAGCGTTGCTGTGTTTCGGTTTGAAGAGTGGTAAAATTACAGGCACATGAGGCTTAACATCTGTATGACTCAAGTTGATGGACGCAGGGCAGTGCATCGTAGGGCACGTTCATACTGCACTTGCGAGGCAATGCTTTGTTAGGTATAGGTGATGGTAACCATACCTACAGCACAGTATTTTTCCGTTATTCGTTTTAGGGTTCCGTACAAAAAGGGTAAAACGGGACCCTCTTACTAAGACTCCGCTGTCCGTCCGTCTGTCTGTCTGTCCGTCTGTCACCAGGCTGTATCTCATGAACCGTGGTAGTTAGATAGTTGACATATTCACAGATGATGTATTTCTGTTGCCGCTATAACAACAAATACTAAAAAACAGAATAAAACTAGTAGTTCGCCCCGAACTGAGATCTCGTGATGCGACCCGACGAACGCATCAAAACTTTGAGTACGTAGTAGTCAGAGGCAAGTCCAAACATTATCTTTGGACTTTTTTTTGACTACCGCCTACTAACTTGGTATGGTAATCAAGTTTCAACTCTATTGGCCTATTTATTGAAGAGTTCCGTTGAACAGACCTTGGCTCCATCATCAGACCTGGTCATTGTCACCATTTTATGAGAACTGAGTATTTCCTTAATTTATTTCAAGAAAAAAAATAAAGAAAAAGCAAAGGAACTGGCCGACCAGTAGAAAAACCTTGATGCCAACGAAACTCTTAGAGATGGGAGCTCTTGGATCGCTGGTTATCTTAATTTAACTTTTTTGTTGTATCTCAAAAACCGAGCGTACAAGAAAAAAAGTAAAAATTGTTTTGGAAAGTCCAAACAAAGCCCTTTCATATGACATGTAACTTGATTTTTTTATGTAACTTTTTTTATTTTTGCCCCCTTAAAAAACCCCATATCTCAAAAACCCTTCATCCGATTTTACTCATATACTTACCAGTAAATTTCTCAAGTACAAGCTATCGACATATCAAATTTCATGCAGATCGGATCAACGGTTCTAAAGTTATCGCCAGACAAACATACATACATACATACATACATACATACATAAAATGCCAAATCGCCCAAGTTGAAACTAAGATCTTCGTTCGCTTCGCTCACTCGATCAATAAATATTTAAGGGGGCTCCCATAAAACAAATATTTGACAACTGCCGTTTTTGAGATAATGGTACGGAACCCTTCGTGCACGAGTCCGACTCGCACTTGGCCGGTCTTTTTATTTTGCACTGTATCTACCTATTTTTACGTTCATAAATAATCGGGTTTATAAATAAATATCTTTATCTCTAAAATATCTTTAACCACTTAATACCAGGTGGGCCATCTCCTGCTAATGGAACAAAGCAATTAGTATAAAAAACGCATTTTTATCACATCAATTCGAAAATAGATAGTTTGCTCTTCGAAAACAGGCAGACTTTGTGACTTTGTGACTTTGTGACTTTGTGACTTCGTGGCTTCGTGAATTTGTGACTATGATTATGATTATTCATAAGTTGCACTAAGTTATTTTCTCATAGAGGGTGATAAAAAGTAGAGTGTCCACCTCGGGAGCAACACTATTTTAAGCTCGAGTGAAGTACTTTGAATCCCTCGCTACGCTTAGGATTTTAAAAACACTCTCGCCATAAAAATAGTTGTTTGCTACCTTGGTAAACTATCTACTATTTCTTACCAAGATATCCATCATGGTAGACGTCCTTATCAGCCCAGGCGTGACGCGGCTTGTCCTCGTGCGGTTCGATGGCCAGCAAGTCTGGTATCTCGTCCAGTTCTCCGGTGCAGTTGGCCCACTCAATGGTTACGAATCTGTGTGAAGTGACAATGTTATCAAGATATACTTTTGAGAGGTTTTCTGTTCTTATGTAGATAGCCCGTTTGGTGTTGTGTTGATCAATAAATAGGTCGAAATATTGATTGCGGACCTATCAGTAGATAGTAATTGCATTATAAATAATTATAATTACAGTAATTTATAATTTAATTTTCATTCAAGATCAAGTTTTGTTTTACGTATTCCGCATCGTCAGGCCGCGCGGCCGTTTTTGTATGGAGACTCGATCAGCGCCTCTATCGGGCGTGCTGAGAACTCACGAGAGATAAACGAAAAGTTATTTCAGACTACTATGGGTAATAAGGTCGAATATACAGGATACGTTAACGTCACAAATTTCAAAATTCATTAAGGCGAAGACAAAAGTTAATGTGACTTTTGAGTAGGAAAACATGTATCGATCAAAAGCAGTTTTTTCTTCTTCTTGTTCTTCTTGTTACTTATTATGTGATGCTGTACCCGTGTTTGTGTGTCGAATAAAAAATATTCAATTCAAAAATATTAAATTTCAATATTCTATTCTATTCTATTCTAAGAACTAATGTGACTCTCGCTCGCACGTTTCTACATGTTGAAAGATATAAAATAACTAAACTCATTTTCAAAAAATCGCAATCAACCATTTTGTGTGCAATCACATTGCACACAGTATACTTAGTAAAAATTTCATTTTGATCGATACAAGTTTTCCTACATA
Organism: Chloroclysta siterata; assembly: GCA_932294275.1. Taxonomy (NCBI): domain Eukaryota; kingdom Metazoa; phylum Arthropoda; class Insecta; order Lepidoptera; family Geometridae; genus Chloroclysta; species Chloroclysta siterata. The sequence goes on along the minus strand of OW028603.1, from coordinate 13,613,570 downwards.
AAGTTTGCTTGTACGAAAACTAGTAGGTAAAGCAAACTTCGAAATGAGTTAAGTTATTTTATATCTTTCAACTTTTAATCTTTCAACATTTAATTGTACGTCCGAATAGGGCAGACTGTTTGTACTTTTTATATACTCACCACCTTATACATTCAACAGTTTACAATAAAGATTATTCTGTACCCCAAGTATGAGATTTGCTTACGATATTTCGTTTTTCGTTTTACGTTTTTGTTCCGTGTTTATTGCGGGTTTTGTATGAAGACGCGATAGAGATACCGATACGGAACCCGCAATGAACACGGAACAAAAACGAATCGTTTTCGCTGCGTGCTCATTGCGGGTTTTGTAAAGTTCCGTATCGGTATCAATATCGCGTCTTCATACAAAACTCGCAATGAACACGGAACAAAAACGTAAAACGAAAAACGAAATATCGTAAGCAAATCTCATACTTGGGGTACTGATTCTTTTTTTTTTTATACAACCAGCCGATGGAACCAGCAGATGGCCCACCTGATGTTAAGTGGTAACCATCACCTATAACAAAGCATTGCCTCGTAAGTCACGCACTATAGGAACGTGCCCTACGATGCACTGCCCTGCGTCCATCAACTTGAGGCGTACAGATGTGATCCTCATGTGCCTGTAATTACACCGGCAACCACACTCTTCAAACCGAAACACAGCAACGCTGCTTGGCGGCACAAAAAGGCTTAGTGGTAGTACTACTGCGTCCATCTTCATGATTCTGATTCTGATCAACATGTCGAAACGTGCGAGCGAGAAGTTGTTTGATGGTTGTCAGCCCCTTAATGATAGGGATGCATACCTGGAGGGTACGTTGCAGCGGCGGCGCGCCGGCAGCAGCAGCTGGCGGGTGCGCGAGCGCGCGCCGGCGCGGCACGGGCCCCACGCGCCCCACGGGCCCGGCGCGCCGCGCTCCGCGTGCGCGCACCCGCACTCCACCTCGCACGCCTCCTCTTCCTGTAATAAAAATAAAACGTATCACTAAAGAGCGGTGGCAATATTGGGGAAGTGGTGGTGGGGTAAAATCCCGCCGTTACTCTAAACACTGTGTGAAAGATGACATGAGTAAGAAAGGAGTGAGCACCGAGATGACGAATGATAGAGGAGAGTGGAAGAAGAAAACCTGTTGTGCCGACCCCATGCAGCGTGGGATGGGATAAGGGCAGGAAGATGATGACTGTAAACACGCCACAAAAGACAAAAAGTTTGGTAAGCGACCGCACACCTCCACTTCCTGTGACATAAGTATGCTAAAGAATTTGGCAAGCGACCGCATGCCTATCAGGCAGTGTTCTGTAAAATTCTATGGTAAGTATGGACATGTATTAAAGTTGCCACTTGACGTTAAAAAAAGTTTGTAGTTGATTATAAAATTACCCTCTCTCTACTCTTGTCGTGTCTATAGTTTCTTTCGAAACAGTGTGGTGAAAGGATTTTAAGTGCGTCTCAAGAGGCTCCTTTCGAGCACTTGACACATGTTATAGAACTTTTTAGGTTCTACGATATGCCGGTTTCCTCACGATGTTTTCCTTCGCCGTTTGAGAGTACTGGCATAGTGCACATACATTTTTGAACAGAAAAACTCATTGGTGCACTATCGGTTTCGTACCCACGACCTTAGGATCGGAAGGCGGGGCTGCTACCGCTAGACCACCAGTGCTGAACCAAAGTAACCCTGAAAATCTAGAATGAATACAAGCCTCAATTTCCTGGACAACTCAGGCGAGGCTCCATTCTGGAGCTTCAATATTGTATTATAATACCTACATTGTAACAAGGATCATACAAAAGAGCGGTAGGAACCAAGCCGTAAGTTTGTTGTCTGTTCTTCTAGGCTTTGGTCTCGTGGAACTGGCACCTAGAGTCACCTAGCTTTAAGACGTTTCAAAGTGATCCTTGTGATTTTAATACCTTTTGACTTCGAGGTGGATGTCATAAGACGTACATTGCCATTATATCTTCGTACCTTGAAACATGGATGTGTAGTTCACCTGGTAGTGCGAAGGCGGGGTGACGATCCGGCCGGGCAGCACGGCGGCGCAGCGCCACGGCTGCAGGTGCGCGTCCGCCGCCGCCTCCTCCTCGGCGCCGGCCAGCTCGCAGCGCGCGTGCGACACCTTCACCCCCCAGCCGCAGGCGAAGGTTTCCTTCTCGGAGGTTGTCTGCTTGGAAACCCAGGGGAGGTTATTAATTCAAAATAACAGTCATTATACCTCGTTTACACTCAGCTTGACAGCCTTCACAGCTCGGTTGGTAGTAGCTCTGCCTTCTGTGCCGTAGGCCGTGGGTTCGATCCCCACCGAGAACAAACATTTGTGTGATGAACATAGATGTTTGTTCTCTGTCTGGGTGTTATATAATATTATTGATCGAGTGAGCGAAGCGAACGAAGATCTTAGTTTCAACTTGGGCGATTTGGCATTTTATGTATGTATGTATGTATGTATGTTTGTCTGGCGATAACTTTAGAACCGTTGAACCGATCTCCATGAAATTTGATATGTCGATAGCTTGTACTTGAGAAATTTACTGGTAAGTATATGAGTAAAATCGGATGAAGGGTTTTTGAGATATGGGGTTTTTTAAGAGGGCAAAAATAAAAAAAGTTACATAAAAAAATCAAGTTACATGTCATATGAAAGGGCTTTGTTTGGACATTCCAAATCAATTTTTACTTTTTTTTTGGGACGCTCAGTTTTCGAGATAAAATTTAAAAAGTTAAATTAAGATAACCAGCGATCCAAGAGCTCCCATCTCTAAGAGTTTCCTTGAAATCAAGGTTTTTCTACTGGTCGGCCAGTTCCTTTGATTTTTCTTATTTTTTTTTCTTGAAATAATTTAAGGAGGTACTCAGTTCTCATAAAATGGTGACGACGACCAGGTCTGATGATGGAGCCAAGGTCTGTTCAACGGAACTCTTCAATAAATAGGCCAATAGAGTTGAAACTTGGTAACCATACCAAGTTAGTAGGCGGTAGTCAGAAAAAAGTCCAAAGATAATGTTTGGACTTGCCTCTGACTACTACCGACTCAAAGTTTTGATGCGTTCGTCGGGTCGCATCACGAGATCTCAGTTCGGGGCGAACTACTAGTAAGTATGTATTTACAAAAAAAAAGGATATAAGTAGTATATCAGCTATCTGGTTCCCATATCACAAGCTTTGGATTAGTTTGGGGCGAGATAGTGCTGTGTGGAAAGTCCCCCAATATTTATTTATAGCTCATGTCCGTGGAAATGTGCAGAGACATGCAGAGACAGGCGCAGGGACTTGAGCAATGCGAGAATGGGACGGTAGCATTTCAGTCCACGCGAATGGCAGCGCGAATGTCTAAATGTAAACGCGCCATAACAGATAGGTATGATCTGTAATGAAGTATTTCATTCGGGTCCAGTACCCCAAGTATGAGATTTGCTTACGATATTTCGTTTTTCGTTTTACGTTTTTGTTCCGTGTTTATTGCGGGTTTTGTATGAAGACGCGATAGAGATACCGATACGGAACCCGCAATGAACACGGAACAAAAACGAATCGTTTTCGCTGCGTGCTCATTGCGGGTTTTGTAAAGTTCCGTATCGGTATCAATATCGCGTCTTCATACAAAACTCGCAATGAACACGGAACAAAAACGTAAAACGAAAAACGAAATATCGTAAGCAAATCTCATACTTGGGGTACTGACGATAGTTTCATGGGATACTATCGGGTCGAGTACAGAATGAATTTAGAATTTGTTTTTTGTTAGGAAAAATACATTTACTTGTGGCTTACGTATTCTCTCATCTGTGCGTACGCTTAGAGCTGTGTTTGGACAAATATTATTAGGAGTGATGACAAAAGTATAAAATTACAAGGATATTATATGTATAAGCATAGTTTATATATTATTATTTTTTATTCTTCCCCTTGTGTGTCCAAGTTTCTTTCCAACCAGTGCTGACAAAGAGTGCGCCTCAAAGAGACTCCATACTTGCTGGTGGAACAAGCAGCCTGCCCAAGCATCCAGCCTATCTGATGTTAATTAAACATCACCTATAAAAAAGTTACAGAGGACCTCAATGTTACAGAGGACATCCAGGTAAATATGGATGAATCCCGCGTGACGGTTAATTTATTCGCTTGATATTTGTCGCACGTCATTCTAGGTTTATACCTCTACTTAGGGGGGTTGGTAGAAAATGCTTGTGCATTAAGCCCTCCTTTTGTGCTATAATATTGTGTTTAATGCAATAGATGATAAATAAATAAATAAAAAAGCGTTGCCTCGCAAGTCACGCGCGATATATATATTGTATATGCGTGCTCTTCTACTGCTGGTTTCACGGCTCAGTTGTTCCTACCTTCTGCGCTGTAGTTTGCTAATACTACCATGATGCCCTACTAATATGAATGCTAAAGTTACGATGTTTAGTTACGTAGCTTGCTATACAAGTGGTATAGTTACCCTGATTCTGCAGGCGAGGGAAGGTCTGGCTACGAGGCGCAGACAAGGCTCGCGCGGGCAGGGGGCCCGCTGCTCCGTGGGGGGACAAGCGCGGCCCGGCCATACCGCACTCGTCAGGTGTTGTCTGAGGAATCATATCAGTTATTGTACCAACTATCTGCTATATATGGGTAGGTATGTGCCGAATGGGATACTTGGACGTTTTTCCAACCAGGCTGCTTGAAAATAAGCAGTCAGAAATGTGTCAGACGGAAGCTTGGAATGTGGGAACGGAATGGAAACAGGAGTTTTGGTCTCGTTTTAAAAAAGACTAAAAAAACGTTGGCGTTCTGAATACGTTTTGAACTCTTAACCTACTATTTTTTACATTTATACAAATATAATATAAATGCGAGGGTAATGATGATTGTTGTCACGCCTTGGAGCACTGAAAAAAATGAAGTTTGTAACCTGGATTAGGATATAGGTTCCTTTTATTTAGAAAAATTACCAGGAAAGGGATAAAAAAATACGATCAGTCATTCCTACGAACTTTTAAATATTCTAGCACCTCAAACTTTTAAGGTGATATACCTACAAAAAGTAATTTATTCAATAGACAATGCATATCTATCCAATTCTCTTTTATTCTGTTCTCCTATTGGTAAAATTTTTAACCTGCTTCTTTTTGACGGACAATTTGGAATGATAGATCATACAAACCTGGTTCGTCGCATGTGCCTGGCCGAGGAAGTATCTCCGCAGGAACAAGCAGTAGTATCCCAGGGACTCCACTCGCCGAGCTCGCAGTCCACGCCGCAAGGCACGTAGCACCAAGACTCTCTGGGCTCTATCACTGTCGAGTTCTGTAACGGGCAATGGGATGAGGTTGTATTTATACTACGAGCTGATAGAACAAGGATATGGCCCACCTGATGTGTGGCAACCATCACCTTCTTCTTGTCGTGTCACTAGTTTCTTTCGAAACAGTGTGGTGAAAGGATTTTAAGTACGCCTCAAGAGGCTCGAGCACTTGATAGATGTTATAGAAACTTTTTAGGTTCTCCGGCATGCCGGTTTCCTCACGATGTTTTCCTTCACCGTTTGAGAGTACTGGCACTGTGCACTTAAATTTGAACAGAAAAACTCATTGGTACACGATTGGTTTTGAACGACCTTAGGATCGGAAGGCGGGGCCACTACCACTAGACCACCAGTGCTCTCCATCACCTATAGCAAAGAATTGTCTCGCAAGTCACGCACGATATAAACGCGCCTTACGATGCACTGCCCTGCATCTATCAATTAGATGCACATTTTAAGACTCATGTGCCTGTAATTTCACCCTCACTCAAACCGAAGAGGAACGCGGCAGAAATAGCCATGGTGGTTGAACTTCCCCGGACGAGCCCTTTGGAAAGACTACTCTCAGAGTTCTATTAGTGACATTCAGAACATTCGGAACATTGAGGGTGTTACGATGTCGTTGCCGACTCCGCTAGTAGAGAGGACACTGTTCTAAAAATTATCGAACATAGCAAATTTTAGTTTAACTATTGTAGAAACAGAAAAAATACTTTTGAAAAACATAGAGATACTGTACAAAAATCCTGGAGAACCTGGTATACTGTCGCATAAAAAATGTAGCAAAACACTGGATACTACTTACGGGGCAGAAGGAATCGTTGACGAATATTCCATCACTCCTCAGGCATCGGACAGCACGCTTCTTGATCCCCTCACCACAAGGCGAGCCTCCTGCATAAAGTTATTATGAGATCAGATAAATAAATAAATGTTGGTGGCCATACAACTTACATAGATACTTTTTCTCTAGACTTTAAACTTAGAAACATGTACTCGACTTGCACCTATGCGACCATAATGTACCTACTAGAGAAGACGCCACACTTCATTACAATTTCCTCAGTGTTATTTAAAATAGTTTCAGTAACTAACTTTCGTAAAACGTCTTACTCTGTAAGACAAACAACATCCAAAGTTTCCGATCGAAAACTTTCCGAAAGTTTTTAAGTAGCCCTGCTGTTATAGTACATTATACCATTTTTTAGTCGTTTAACTTTGATCAACTACACTTGATTACAAACACTTTGTTCGCTGAATGACGAACTATGTGAGCTGCGCAAAATCAAGATCTATAATGAAATGCGCCCGCGCAGCTTGGTCACGTGGTTTATCACAGGACAATTTGTCAGTCGCTAACTATATGTTTCTGATACAACTAGTTGGTGGAACGAACAGATGGCCCACCTGATGTTAAGTGGTAACAAAGCATTGTCTCGTGATACGCAAGATATGTGATTGGAGTTTTACCTAGAGGCTGGCAGTCGTCCCAAGGGGCCACATGCCAGGAGTACATGTGAGGGGAGCAGGGTTCCGCAGCCACCAGCTGAGGACACGCGGCGCCTCCGTCCTCCGCCGGGCGAAGCACCACGCGGGTCCTGTCACGTCTTCCGCCCCATTTCGTCTGACAAACAAGATGATAAATTTTGAAAGAAGATGATAAATTATACTTTGTGTCGAGAAGTTATCTGTCCTCGAGAACAAACATCTATATCCATCACACAAATGTTTGTTCTCGGTGGGGATCGAACCGATCGATCGATCGAACGAAAACCGTGCTATAGTCACGTTAAACACTCGCTGCAACTCGGTGTTGAGAGTACTAGGCGCGGGCGCATGGTACGTTATCGATAAAAAGAATGACTCAGCGAGAGCGCCCGGTGGTTGCGCGGTCGGAGAGGTCATGTATCGATAGTTCTTATCGACTCCAATAATGCACATCTCTGTGCTTAAACAAAAGGATTGTGCCGTTCTCCTAAGTGCGAGAGAGAGTGAAATATTGCTGTCTCGTTCCGATAATTTATGATGCGAGTTTGCGGCGTTTAACGCGTTCATTATAGTGTACATTAATAGTAGATTAGTAGCCAAGGGCTGTAAGGCAACGATTGCAGCCCGAGATATTTAGACGCACGAGCGCAGCGAGGGCGCTTATAGTTCGAGGGTGCAATTGGTGCTTACACCCGAGCTAACTATTCTGCTTTACATCTCGATTGTGAGGTAATTAGATAAAATCCGGCATTACAAGAATAAACAATATTTAAAGTAAAAGTTATCTATTCCCGCCTTTTTTCATTAAAAAGAATCAAGTAAAGAACTTTTTATTTTATTTTTTCAATTTCTTAATTGCCAGTATGATGGTTAGATGTACGCGAACTTTTTGAAAGAAAGAAGTGTTTTTTTTTTAATTACTTACCGCCCTAGGGCTTTTCTAGCTACATTATTACCCTAGAGCGCTAATAAGTCACCTACAAGCCCCATTTGGAGGTAATAAGAACCTACTTACCGAACATGAGAGATGTAAAGTATGTATATATGTTAGTCGGACCTGCTCGCACGGGCTCCACTCGGACCAGGCGCTGACGACGCAGTCGGCGGGGCAGGGCGCGCGGCACGTCGCCTCGCGCGCCGGCGCCGGGCCCGCGCCGCTCGCCTCGCACATCGCCTCCTCGATCCACTCGCCTTCCGCGTTCACACACCTGACCAAACGCATTTATGCAAAAAATTATGTCCACAATGTATAAGGTGTTCCAAAAATTGTGAATGTAAACTTCAGGGGGCTAAAGTACCCATCAATATGAAAAACTTTTTCTAAGGAACCAACACTGTGAACGCGAAAAAAAAACAGCTGTTTCATACAAAACTTCAATACCTACCTGGCTAAAATGTATGAAACAGCTGTTTTTATTTTCGCGTTCACAGTGTTGGTTCCTTAGAAAAAGTTATTATATACACAATTATTGGAACACCTTGTATACATATATATTTAAATATATATAATATATATACTTACTATTTAATATGTGTAATATATATGTACTATTTAATATGTATTATTTTATTAAACATATTTAGCATTTGTATGTAATTTTACTACTTTTTAAATGTATATAACGTATCTACTTTTTTCCTCTCCCGTGCGCTACTGACACATCCTATGTCCACGATACACAAAGGTTATCTGGAAGATAATGCTTTATAGCATTAAGTTCGCCTTTGTACTGTTATTTCTTTTATGTGCAATAAAGAATTTTCAATCAATTCAATCACAATGCCATTTCTCTCAAACGGTGAAGGAAAACAGCGTGCGGAAACCGGCATGTCGCGTTTACATTTAGACATTCGCGCTGCCGTTCGCTTGGACGGAAATGTTGCCGTCCCATTCCTGTCTCTGCATGTCTCTGCACATTTCCACGGACATGAGCTGAGTGTAAACGGGGTATAAAAAGTTCTATAACATGTGTCTCAATGAAATCTCAAATCTCTTGTGCACTCAAAATCCTTTCACTGTTTCTGTTTCTGTTTCTGTTTCGTAAGAAACTAGTGACACAACAAGAGAGAGACCAAACGCAATGTTTATTTATTTTAAGGGAAACCATTTAAGTATAACACACGTGAGCGAATACATAAATGGAGCTATCGAAATATAGTATGACTATGAGCTAAACGAAACATGTTAAGAGATAGAGCAGTTCAAAATATTTGTCTAGTCTTGACGTGCATGTCTTTGGGGTTGTTGTCTGCTGATTGATAAATCTTATAAGTGATCAAGTAAGGTAACGATACGAGTCTGTAGGTAAGTAAAAGGACCGGGCACCATTCTTGCTAAAAAAACATAAGACTGTAAAGTTGGCGACTATGACCCGCAGCAGCAGTAGCAGCCCCGCCTTCCGATCCTAAGGTCGTGGGTTCGAAACCGGTCGTGCGCTAATGAGTTTTCGGTTCAAAAATGTATGTGCACAATGACAATACTCTCAAACGGTGAAGGAAAACATCGTGACGAAACCGGCATGTCTTAGAACCTAAAAAGTTCTATAACATGTGTCAAGTGCTCGAAACTGTTTCGAAAGAAACTAGTGACACGACAAGAGAATTGATTTTTCAAACTATGATCAACCTTCTAGTTATTTCTGTAATTCTGTTGAACCAAAGTATCACGTGACTCACGTGACGGTCCTGTTAATGATAGCTCTGCCACAGAGGGCGCGTCGAGGCGCGCACACAGACCACTCGCCCAGAGACCATCGCGGCTCGGAGACGGCGCAAGTGGCCCTTTGCAATGTTGCACCGCATTCCCTTCCGCCTGCGCTGCCTTCTTCGATCACCTCCCTTTGGTTAAATACATTTCGTTTTTATTATAAACTTTATGTAACTGTGTAATAAAAAAATCAATATTAGGTCTTATAAAGATCGCCTACACTAGCAATTAGTCACTGCTCTTTGGGCGTGTGCTCACAGGGTCCCGAGCTGCAAACCCGGTTGAGCGCCCAAAACCCCAAATTCTCCAAATGTAAGCCTCCTCCCTATTCATGTATGTACATTATGAGCAACGTCTACAGCGAGGAGCCACCGCTAGGGTGGCTCCTTGCGGTTTATCCTCTGTCAAATGGTCAGAGCTCTATGGGCGAGCGCTGGTAGACCTGTGATCAATGTGGAAGTGCTCACCGCGCCCAGACCAGGCATAGTGCCTCACACATCGTACACTGCACTGCAGTCTCACTTACTACGGAATCTATAAGCTGCTCTAAAGCTCGACTACTCAGAGTCCCCACTACTGACTCCAGCCCAGTCACGCGCATCGCACACTGCACGGCCCACGCAGAAGACCATTCAACACAAAGGCAGAATATTTTGCACTACAGTGGTTTCAAAGTCCTACTATCAGGTCCTACTTGCTCAGTTAGGTCTTCTCATACTCAACTACTTCTAGCAGGTCTTTCTCACCTAGTTCGGAATCTAAAAGCGGCCCTAGAGCCAGGCTCGGCGGCACAGGGTCCCCACTGCGCCCAGACCCCGGCGGCACAGTCCCTCGCGCATCGAACACTGCACGGTCCGCGCAGAAGACCGTTGAACTCAACATCGTATGAGTATCCGTCCGTTGACGCTTCTCGGACTCGTTGAGGGCCTATTACACCACATTGAAATTGATAACCTATGTGTTAGTAGGAACTACTTACTAAAAGAAATGTGTTGTTTAGTCAAGTAAAAATAGTCATGACCAGAGATGGGTCTTGGATCAATGAGTTTTAGTCAAGGATATATCTAAAAAGTTAACATTAATAAAACATAACCAGACCTAACCTGAGCTAGGTCAGATTGTGGACAGACGATAAATTGTAACTTGTAAAAAAACTATTAAAACTAGTGGTTCGCCCCGAACTGAGATCTCGTGATGTGACGCGACGAACGCACTAAAACTTTGAGTAGGTGGTAGTCAGAGGCAAATCCAAACATTATGTTTGGACTTTTTTCAGACTACCGCCTACTAACTTGGTACGGTAACCAAGTTTCAACTCTATTGGCCTATTTATTGAAGAGTTCTGTTGAACAGGCCTTGGCTCCATCATCAAACCTGGTCGTTGTCACCATTTTATGAGAACTGAGTATCTCGTTAATTTATTTCAAGAAAAAAAATAAGAAAAAGCAAAGGAACTGGCCTACCAGTAGAAAAACCTTGATACCAACTAAACTAAAATCTGATTTTATTATATTATATTGAACATAATCTAGGTGATGATTACCAGTCAAAGGATGATATTTCTTGCAGACGTCCATTGGCACGTCCCGACCAGCGACCATGCACCTTGCCGCTCTCAACGCCCTACCTTCTCCACACTCCAATCTAGACACAAAAACTTAGTTATAAGAGTTGCCTTCAAAATTCAGGTAATATTTTAATGGTGGACGTCATCTGACGCCTGAGTGTTTTTCCATTTTTCGGCTTGCAGATTCCGTTTTCCAGTTAAATAAATAAATAAATATTGGTGGACTTTCCACACAGCACTATCTAGCCCCAAACTAAGCCAAAGCTTGTAATATGGGAACCAGATAACTGATATAATACATATTTTATACTTTTTTTGTAAATACATACTTATAATAACTGCCAGACACAGAACAAACATCAATGTTCATCACCCAAAGTTTGTTCTCGGTCGGAATCGCACCCACGGCTTACGGCGCAGAAGGCAGAGCTACTACCAACTGAGCCATGAAGCCTGTCAAGTTGGTTTTGTTTTGTAGGTAGACGCTATAAGCGCCCCTATCCGACATGCTGTTATGAGATCTAATATTTTTCACGCCCGATGCGGTCCACATACAAAAAAAACCCACTGGAAGAACGGAATCCGAATTACGGAATACGAAATCTTAAAATCGGAAAAGCAAGTTGTCGAAAGTCGGAATAGACATACTGTTCTCATAAAAATAATTGTAATATACAGATGGGAGAACATTCTCTGACTCACCCAGAAGGAAGAATGCAGTCAGAGTCAGAAGGCAACAGCTCCAAGCCAACGTTCTTGCAGACGCAGTTTGGAATATCAGGTTCTGAGGCGTCCAAGTATCTGGAGAAAGAATTAGTTAATTATTACATTACGAGTAAGTTAAATATACACAGAAACAAAAACAGATTCAAGGCTTTGTTCTCCAGGCACCGTTGATATCCCCTGTCATCTCTTAGTATCAAATACCAACTCGAGATTCTATATGGATGTCCAAGGGTAGTTGGCACATACCCACATGTTATCCTTCACTGATTGAGAGCTCTGGGTGGTAGAGGTAAAATCTATTGGTGCACTGCACGACCGGATTGAAAGCCACAACCTTACGTTATTTTTTATTGTACACAAATGATTTACACAAAAAAGATATTATAATCATGTACAAAGGCGAGCTTAACCCTTAGATAGAGTTTTCTTCCAGTAAACTATAAAGGATAGAGAGAGCTGATTAAGTGGTGGGAAGGTGTACAAACATAAAAAAAATACAATGTAAAAGCAGATAGGAGAACCAAGATCCAGAAATAAGAGAGTAAGAGAAATCTTAAAAAGCATTATCTCTCCTTGATTACAAGGAGAGATAATGCTCTTTGACTTTGAATATGCCCAGTGATGAATTGGCACGAATGGAATGGGTACGATCAGAAGGCGGGGTTACGCACCCTGGGTGCTACAAAAAGAGATAAAATGAGAAGAGGCTTACTTCAGAGGATCGATGCAGATGACATCGCAGGTCAGAGGAACGATGTGGTCGCAGGGGACCTTGCATACGGCGACGCTGCGTGGGACCAGTTGCCCTGCGCAAGCGCCGGCTTCCACTCTGTTGGTTTCGGTCCCACACCACAAACCTACAACATTTCGTATAGTCAAATACAATAAACAACATGGCGGACATGCCATCATAACATATAAAAATAAATCATCATCATCCTTCAGAAGTCCGCTGCTGGAAATTTTAATAGGCCTAAATATTTTCAGTAAAAACGATTCTGAGTCCTCTCCGTCCACCGACTTCCCGCGATCCCAACAATGTTGCCGTTCCACGGATAGGAGGGCGATAAACGCTTCGTGGTTGCTATTCGAGAACCTTCATTCGGCAGCGGTTATCAGTTCTTCAAGCAATATGTTCTGCCCATTTAAAGTTCAGCTTGCTAACAAAAAAATATATCAAATTATATAATTATCTGCTTCTGGTACATAAATTGAAGCTTAACCTTACCTACTTCCAAAAATTGTAGGACTTTGACAATGGCGCAAACCATCACCCATAAAAAAGTCACCAGGCATTCTACTCACTCCTAATTCTATATTCCTCGCCTCAGATCTGCGCGGGCGGCAGCCGGCAGACGACCACTCGCCGCAGATACCTAGTTTTAAATTCCTCAGACCTTGAGACCGTCGCAAACCATCACCCATATCAAACTCACCAGGCACGTATTCTACTCACTTCTAATTCTATATCCCTCGCCGCAGATCTGCGCGGGAAGCAGCCGGCAGGTGGACCACTCGCCGGCGATAGGTACCTAGTTTTAAAATTCCTCGGACCTTGAGAACGGCGCAAACCATCACCCACAACCAATGGCGTAGCTAGGTGGTCAAGGGCCCCGGTGCATAGAGAAGGAATCGGGCCCTCACCCCCTTTTTCCACATAGCTTATATTGACCTTTTAAATAAGTCATTCAAAAAAAATTTTGAGCAGGCTCAAGGTTTTCTAGCTTCGGGAGCTGACTGACCCTCTCTTTTCAAAGCTTAGGTTAGAGGGCCCGCTGAGCTCCGGGGGCCTGGTGCACTGCACCACCTGGCCCTACGATAGCTACGCCACTGGCCATAACAAACTCACCAGGCACGTATTCTACTCACTTCTAATCCTGTATCCCTCGCCGCAGATCTGCGCGGGCGGCAGCCGGCAAGTGGACCACTCGCCGGCGACCCAGGCGAGGGCGCGCGAGCGGCACGAGGCCGGCGCGGGGCAGGCGCGGGACTCCTGGCCGGGCCCGCAGCTCGGCCCGCCGTGCACGCGCCGCACGCGGATCTGCTTGCCGGGCTCTGGAATGGACCCCTCGTTTATATCAACCCGTAAGTTTGTTGCCTGTTCTTCTACTGACCTACGCCTCATTAATAGAAGATTAGTAGCCAAGGGCTGTAAGGCATCAATTGCAGCCCGAGATATTTAGGCGCACGAGCGCAGCGAGGGCGCCTATAGTTCGAGGGTGCAATTGGTTCTTACACCCGAGCTAACTATTCTGCTTTACATCTCGATTGTGAGGTAAGTAGAAAAAAACCGGCATTACAAGAATAAAACATTTTATTTGTTGAAATTTATAGTGAAATGAGAACAATTTTCAAATTTATTAGTATTAGTAAAGAACTTTTTTTTTTTTTCAACACCGAAATTGAGCTCCGCCGTTCGATATTTAAAATTGATGACTATTATACTCACACGAAGACAAGGCTGAATAGCAAAGCGACCTCTTTGGTCATTGGGCTGAATGCATGATGTCTATTGCCAGTATGATGGTTAGATGTACGCGAACTTTTTTGAAAGAAAGAAGTGTTTTTTTTAATTACTTACCGCCCTAGGGCTTTTCTAGCTACATTATTACCTTAGAGCGCTAATTAGTCACCTATTTGGAGGTAATAAGAACCTACTTACCGAACATGAGAGATGTAAATTCGATTGGCACCACACTGGTGCTTCAATATTGTATTAAATTACATTTTTACAAGGAAATTTAACAAAAGAACGGTAGAAACCAAGCCGTAAGCTTGTTGCCTGTTCTTTTAGGCTTTGGTCCCGTGGAACTGGCGGCACCTAGATTCACCTAGCTTTAAGACGTTTCAAAGTGATTTTATTGAATAAATACCTTTTGACTTTGATTTTGACTACTCTTCACCTTGATAATCTAATATGATTTGATAATCCGGTCGTGCACCAATGAGTTTTTCTGTTCAAAAATGTATGTGCACAGTGCCAGTACTCTCAAACGGTTATGGAAAACATCATGAGTAAACCGGCATGCCGTAGAACCTAAAAAGTTATCGTGGCACTCGTTTTTTCGAAACAGTGTGGCGAAAGGTTTTTAAGTGCGCCTCAAAGACGCCGCTTTCGAGCATGAAACAAGAGTGCATCTAGCGTCTTTGATACTGATTTGGATCCATGAGATGTACCACTTAACACACGATCTTTTTTGGAAGCATACGTTGTATTAAGTGAGTCTTAAAAAATACTTATAATTGCTATATTCTAGAAAAGCCACGGACACCATATATAAAAAAATCACCTAATTACTTAAAAATGCCGGAAATCATTACTTCTCGTATAGCTTTTACCATTAGCTTTTACAATTTTTTTTCTGTAATTAAACGGATAATATACGGAGTCTACCTCGTTTTATAAAATCTACGCCGTTCTACGAAAAGGTCTACGAGAGTCTACGAAAGTCTACGAAGGTCTACGAAAATGGAATGACTTACCGCAAGTATTGGGGCAAGTAGACCACGGCATCCAAGCTTCGACCTTGCATCCACGATGGCATCTTACAGTGCAGGTGCGTCGTGAAGCCGGACGCTTCAGAGGAGCACATCTGTTGAATAGTAATCCATTAGTAGTAGTAGTTGAGTAGTATCTTGTTGTAGTAGTATCATGAATTATGATATAACGTAGCCCCAATAATATAATTTACCAGCCACATACATAGTTCTCTGTACATAATGTATACTTTTTTTTTATACAATAGCTGATGGAACAAGCAGATGGCCCACGCCGTTAGGAACATGCCCTACGATGCACAGCCCTGCGTCCATCAATTTGAGGTACCTATACAGATGTTAAGCCTCATGTGCCTGTAATTACACTGGCAACCACACTCCTCAAACCGAAACACAGCGTTGCTGCTTGGCGGCAGAAAAAGGCGTGGTGGTAGTAGTGGCACACACAAAGAGCTCTACTACTCTTACCTAGAAAATATCGCTACTGGATGATAATAGGCCGTCTATTATTCATGTTATATAACAAAAGCGTTTCTTTTATCTTCGTTCTTATGTCTTTGTGATGTAGATAGATAGATAACACTTTATTTTACACAAGGACAACAAGGATACATCATATATCTAGACGTAATTTAATAAAGAACAATGGGCGGTCTTATCGCTGATTAGCGCGATTTACACTTTTTGTACACAAGGATATCATATACATCGTAAATCTAGGCGTAATTTAATAAAATTTAGGCGTAATTTAGTACAATGTTCGGCGTTATCGCTCATAGCGATTTCTTCCAGACAACCTTAGGATGAACAGTAGCTACAGAGCGATAATGTATACTGAAGTGTCATGCATTATTCATTCTAACGTTTTTTAAAGTGTTAAACGTTTTAAAGTGTATCTAGTATCTAATTTAATACTTACAAAGCCTCCCTTACAACATCGGCGTTATTCTGCACACACATCACGTCTCTTGCCATTTCGCCTTCATCCACGCACGGCTCTTCATCGTCACTCACATTGTAAGGCTCCCCATCCTACAACAAAACAGAGGGCTTATTACGAGTTTAGTGCCGATCGTCGATCGTTACGATACACCGAATTTTCTATGAAAAAAAACAGGTTCTCAAAGAATACGCTAGATGGCGTTGATTTATTTTTATAGAAAATTCGGTGTATCGTAACGATCGACGATCGGCACTAAACTCGTAATAAGCCCTCAGACCTAACTAGTTTAGCTTATCTTATTCTCTGATTACGGTAGTGTGACGCTTTATAAATAATTTTGAATAGATACTATTGCCTTTTTTAGGGTTCCATACCCAAAGGTTAAACCGGGACCCTATTACTAAGTCTCCGTTGCCCGTCCGTCTGTCTGTCTGTCTGTCTGTCCGTCAGTCACCAGGCTGTATCTCATGAACCGTGACAGTTAGACAGTTGAAAATTTCACAGATGATGTATTTATGTTGCCGCTATAACAAAAAATACTAAAAAATAGAATAAAATAAATATTTAAGGGGGTTCCCATGCAACAAACGTGATTCTTTTGCCATTTTTATAGATAATGGTACGGAACTCTTCGTGCGCGAAACCGACTCGCGCTTGGCCGGGTTTTAACTCTCTTTGGAGCTTGCTAGTTTCACTGGAACATCTCTAGTGTGTCGCGCGCTATGTTTCATTTTATCAAACGACTCCGAATATTAACTAAATTTGAATTTTTTAAATATCTAGTTTTAAAAAAATTGCTACTTGAGTAACATTTATATCTCTAAAATAGTCTTAGCCGAATCTTACCGAGAAATCAGTGAAGTTATTAGAAGGTATGAAGTCCTGTCGTCGTTTCTCGCACGGCCCCCACGGAGTAGCGAGCCAGGAGTAAGTAGCGCACGCGTGAGTGTTGCAGGTCTCGTTCTGCACCAGCTGGTCTTCTGGAGGGCATGGCCAACCGTCTGTAAAAGTAAACATCTCTATGTAACTGCTCAACATCACGTGGGTCGTCTGTCTTCTGTCTTTGTTCCGTCACATTTCATGAAAGCTAAATCAGGTACGAGTACGCGAGGAAGCTGCATCCTGACAGGATGGCAAAATTACTGGAGGCGTTGCTCATAAGTCACGCACGATAGGAACGTGCCTTACGATGCACTGCCCTGTCCATCAACTTGAGGCATACAGATGTTAAGCCTCATGTGCCTGTAATTACACCGGCAACCACACTCTTCAAACCGAAACACATCAACGCTGCTTGGCGGCAAAAAAAGGCGTGGCCAAAAGGTGTGGTGGTACGTACTTCCCCAGACGAGCCCTTCATAAAGAGCTCTACTACTCTTGTTTCTTCACGTTCTCGACGCGAGAAAACTCTTTTCGCTTCTCGGGTGTTCTCGAAGGTTCTGGGTGGGAGCCTGGATGGGACATAAGCTACAGTGCAGTAGTTACCGGGTGCAGCGTGTGCCAGCACGTGCCGGCGGCGGGTGCGCGCCGGCGTGGGTCGCGCGGGCGCGGCGCAGGCGGCGGGGCACGCGGGCCAGCTCGCCCACGCGGACACCACGCAGTCGCCCGCGCACGCGATGCGACAGCGCTCGCTGCGCGCAGGCGCACCCGTGCCGCTGCACCACGCGCGTTGGGCTTCCTTCTGAGAATACCCACTTGTTAGTTCTTCTTGTCGTGTCTATAGAAACAGTCTGCTAGAAGGATCATGTCACTACTTTCTTCAAACTGTCTGAAAGTGGCGCACACAACATGTGTCAAAGAGCATTTGAAACATGTTACACCACGCGCGTTGAATACCCACTCCTAAGAATACCACTTGTTAGTTCTTCTTGTCGTGTCTATCGAAACAGTATGATAGAGGGATCATGTCACTACTTTCTTTAAACTATCTGAAAATGCGCCTCAAAGATTTGACACATGTTTCACCACGCGCGTTGAACTTCCTTCTGATATAATACCCACTTGTTAGTTCTTCTTGTCGTGTCTATCGAAACAGTCTGGTAGAGGGATCATGTCACTACTTTCTTTTAACTGTCTGAAAGTGGCGCACACAACATGTGTCAAAGAGCATTTGATGCATGTTACACCACTCGCGTTGAGCCTCCTCCTAAGAATACCCACTTGTTAGTTCTCCTTGTGGTGTCTATCGAAACAGTCTGGTAGAAGGATCATGTCACTACTTTCTTTTAACTGTCTGCAAGTGCGCCTCAAAGATTTGACACATGTTGCGCCACGCGCGTAGAGCTTCCTTCTGAGAATACCAACCTGCTAACTCTTGTCACTACTTTCTTTAAAACTGTCTGGTGAAACAATTTTAAATGCACCTCAAAGAGCACTTGACACATGTTCCTATTAGTTCTTGTCGTGCCAATAGTTTCTTTCGAAACAGTCTGGTGAAAGGACTTTAGGTGCACCTCAAAGAGCACTTGACACATGTTTCACCACGCACGTTGGGCTTTCTTCTGATATAATACCCACTTGTTAGTTCTTCTTGTCGTGTCACTACGTTCTTTCGAAACAGTGAAATTTAAGTGCACCTTAAAGATGCTCCTTTCGAGCACTGGACTCATGCCAGCCACATATTTTGACAAAGCTGTAGAATTTGTGGCTTGTAGAGTTAGGGCGTGTAGAGTAAGCTTGGCTCTACATGAGATCTATAACTTTCTGACAGTGCGAGTCATAATGGTCTCGTCTTGGCAACATTTTTCATTAAAATAGTTCTATAGAACTAATGTAAGTTACCAGATATGATTAGTTCTATAGAACAAGTGGGCTAGTTTTCGTTTCAATAGTCCTACCATTGAACTACAGGGTTATAAAAAGTTTTAACAGTTCTATGACGTAACAGTCGCATATAAATGGTAGTTACTGAAATGTTTTTGGTGGTACTAGTCCACATTAGGCATAGATAGTGTATGCTGCAAGAAATTTCTTATCTTAAGTTAACGTCTCCTATTCTAAGGTCTACATTTCATCTATGCTATAACACCCTCAGATTAATCTTTCCTACAGTTTTTCACACAGCTAAAACTTACTCCATCATGTCCAACGCATCGTAGTTCCCTGCTCCTTTTGCCCGGTCCACACGTCGTGTGTGGTTGGTATAGCACGCACGGACCCCAAGGTAGTGACTTCCACGAGGCACAGCGAGGAGTGCTGCAAGCTCTCTTCTCTTCTAGAGGAGGGCAGGGGGCGCCACCTCCGGAGGCTGCTGATATGACTCGTCGACGACGAACGCTGTAGCCTGGACACATGAAAATAGTTATTATGAAAACTTAAGCTCCCATTGCTTCATGACTAAAAAACTGTTAATAAGGGTCATCAATGATGACCCTAAATAATAGTTTTATTATGACACATCAATCATCATCATCAACACATCATAGATTGTACCTACTACATGATAAAAAACATTCTGTATGAATTTTTTTTCTGGAAATTCCAATACTTGTGTTTAAAAACATCAGGGGGCTAAAGTACCCACCAATATGAATAACTTTTTCTAAGGAACCAAAACTGTGAAGGCGAAAAAAAAACAGCCGTTTCATACATTTTAGCCAGGTAGGTATTAAATTTTTGTATGAAACAGCTGTTTTTTTTCGCGTTCACAGTATTGGTTCCTTAGAAAAAGTTATTCATATTGATGGGTACTTTAGCCCCCTGAAGTTTTTAATCACAAGTATTGGAACACCTTGTATACCTTATTATTATTATTATCAACATCATCATCATCAGCCTGAAGAAGTCCACTGCTGGAAATAGGCCAAACATATTTCCAGAAAGAATGATTCTGAGCCCTCTCCATCCACCAACTTCCCGAGATCTTAACAATTTCGCCAGTCCATGGGGTAGGTGCAAGTAGGTAAGTAAGAAGAGAAACACGCAGACATACCAGTAGTTGTAAGCTGCTGTACAGGAAACAGAGGACATCCATCGGTAGGTTGACAGGCTCCCCATTCACTCCATTCACCTACTTCACAATCTCTTGGGCATGGAACCTGAATCAGAAAACAGCAAGGTAAAATGAAATAAAGGTAGCTCTAAAATCAAAACTTTGAAAAGTGAGAAGAGAAGAGAAGAGAAGAGAACCTACTATTCCTATTCCGCATTCACATTTTATCATGTCAACTGCTCATAGAGCTAAGAGTAGTAGAGCTCTTTGTGAAGGACTCGTCCGGGGAAGTACTACCACGCCTTTGTCTGCCGCCAAGCAGCGTGGCTGTGTTTCGGTTTGAAGAGTGTGGTTGCCGGTGCAATGGATGGACGCAGGGCAGTGCATCGTAGGGCACGTTCCTATCGTGCGTGACTTACGAGGCAATGCTTTGTTACAGGTGTTGGTTACCACTTAACATATAATAAGGTGGGCCATCTGCTTGTTCCATCAGCTAGTTGTAAAATAGAGCCATTCTTTACATTTCAGTGCTCAAAAGGAGAAAACATAACATAGGTTGCTTTTGTTTGGAAGCAATAAACAATTCTAAGATTACGGATAGATATAATGAGCGTGTACTCATTATTCGGTATCCGTATCCACAGTACAATTTATATTCTGCATTCACCATCTCTGTATCAGCTCTGCTCAGCTAACCTAAATCTTAAGGTTACTGAACATCAATAAACTACATAAATGGTAAACTCTCTCTTCTCTTGTCGTGTCACTAGTTTCTTTCGAGTGTGGCGAAAGGATTTTAAGATTTTAATTGCGCCTCAAGAGGCTCCTTTCGAGCAAATGACACATGTTATAGAACTTTTTAGGTTCTATGACATGCCGGTTTCATCACGATGTTTTCTTTGTTTGAGAGTACTGGCATTGTGCACATACATTTTTGAACAGAAAAAATTATGTGCACGACCGGTTTCGAACCCACGACCTTAGGATCGGAAGGTGGGGCCGCTACCACTAGACCACCAGTGCTCTAACCACTGCACTGACCTCGCACGGCTGCACAAGCGTGGGCACGGACGCGTGCGCGCACTGCGCCGGGTGTAACGCGCGTCCGTCCGCTCTCACGCAGGTGGCCTCTCTCCTCTGCACCCCTCCCCCACAGCTCGCTTGCACCTCCTTGTCTTCCTCATCGAGGTCCTCGTCATCGTCATCGTATATCGCGTCATTGTCATCTGCGTCATCCTCTTCATCGTTCGCTGGAGGAATAACAATATCCGGAGATGCTAGGGTTTGAACAGATTGATGATAATTCGACAACCAACGGTCTCTTTCTAAAGGTACACATGCCTGTAAAATGGAACAGTATCGGGCATGCTTTTTGACAGCATGTAGAAGTTACTGGCGCAATGTGGATAGATTTGCAAGTTATACAAGTTTGCAAGTTAGTTTAGTTTACGTCCTTGCATGCCTGTATTTGCCGGTTTCGTAGCCCCCCCGCGACTCCTCCCTCACGTTGCTTGCCAGTACCTGACAAAAAATAGAATGTTGGGCTAACTACTTGCGTGGCAGATACAGGCATGCCAGATAGCGTATACACATGGAAGTAGGTGGCATGTGCAAGTAGTTTTTATGCAAGTGTGCCAGCTACAGTCATATGTATTCATAGGCTTAAGTTCTATACTTCGTCATCACAGTTGGCCACTATCTCGTACGAACTTACTTTAAATGTTCGTATGTGTGTAATGTTTAAATGTGTTGGTATTCCCTAATTAAAAAAACTCTCATTAAATATATTGCCAATATAATGAGATGAGAGTAGGTGAGATATGAGAAACCTATGAAAAATTTAAGTGAGTATCGACTCGCCACCTCTCCTCGAAAGGCATGACTAGAGCGGATTCAGACAATACTACCAGCTTATAATGCCGATACTTACAAGGAAGAGAAGAAGCGGTCAGCTCCAAAGCAACGCGGCACGGTCCCCAAGCGCCTGGCGTCCAGTGGGCGCTCGCGTCTAAAGCCGCTGGTCGCACTTCCTCTACCACATCACACTCTTTACCACCACCTATTTATATAGAAATAAGTGTTTGTATTATAAAAATCCCATGTTTTATGGAGAATCTTAATATTATTCATCATTTTTATTAAATTTATACATGGTACTGATATATATAAATTAATTAAACAAAGCATCTTAAGGAAAATAAACTTGCCTTTGAAATTTGAATTGAAATTGTCTTTCTGCGCTCAGCTCAGCTTCAGCGCTCGACGAGACAACACGTCAAGGTGACGTCATTCGTTACATGTGTTTGTCTTCCTAATTTCAGTGCACTGCACAGCAAGTAAATTTTGCTGAAGAAGCTTCGTAGAGAAGCGAAGCACGTGTCGAAATCTTGTTAAGTTTAGAATTTTTTGTGGTATTTTAGTTGTGTCTAATACACCTTAATTCACTTTTTTTCACACGAGTCTACATTTGATTAACTTAAACAGATTAGATTAGCAGATACCTACTACATATTTGTTTCAGTTAATTTATATTTAACAATAGAATTCGGCAAAGTCACGCCTGAATCAAATAATGATGGCACTAATAGCCATGAGATGGAGATCAGGGGTAAAAGAAAAGAAATAAAGAAATACGTTTGTTTGGCGCACAAACATTCACAACACTCGAACCTTGGCATAAGTGTAGTTTTCGCTAAAGCTCCTCTAAACTATCCTCTTTTTCGTGGAGTTCTTAGATTTCAAACCTCTTTACATCTTAATACGAGGACAAACTGAAAGTTCAATGAACGACGGTTCTCAAGGTTGTAGATATATTCGTACCTTGGGGCAATCGTTTCAGCCTGCGCGTCCGTACAAGAGCGCCGTCCGGCCTCGGTCGCCATGGCAACCATTCAGCCAATGTACAGTCTTCCTTGATGACGCACACTCGCGTCGTTCCTATTTTCGCGACTTCTGATGCTCCGCAGAACCTGGTGGCAAAATTCGTAGATTTAGTTTTATTTTCAGTATCACATTACATCCACGATTGCAGTTTCAGATTGGATTCCTCTCAGAATGGTCAGAAAGCCAGAATGGTTGTGCATGCTCGAGTGTTCGAATCAAATAATTCATCCCACAAGACGTTGGGTTTTTCCAAGCGCAAATTTAATTTTCGTATATCCAAACTATTTTCTTTTTGGTAAAAGGCCTAATGCAAGATTGCAGCTTCAGTATTTGGAAGTGTTTTTTTATATTGACACGTAAAGGTTTTGTGGCCAAATCAAAAGTCGAATGAGTTCCTTCTTTACTGCTTCTCCTGAATGCTGAACATAAACTAACCTGATAAAAGTCATTACAGTCCAGCCATAAAATAGTGTAAGAACTAAGTGACCCATAAAATGCAGAAGCACTAAAACTCGAAGCGTTTAATTTACGATGCATGCCAACTCACATATAAAATCCGTAAGATCAGACACAGAATTTAAAACAAGGTATAACTTAAAAGATTTATTGTGGGTTTCACAAAGGTCGTTGAGGGATCCGTTTGCTGAAAATGGCCGATAAGACTGTTTCTATCTCTTTTCGTTGATATTAACATGACAGTGATAAGTATATCTTACAGAGCCTTTATATAATGACGCTGATTATTTATTTATTGCGAACATATTGCCAAGTTTACCTACTTCAAACTCTATAGTGAACAAGCCTGTAGATAAACAGATAGATAGATATACTGTTTAATTTGTGAGCTTTTGTTTGTGTGCCTTAGAACTTGCATCACAAAAGATTTCCAGTGCAAGTGAATTAGATCAATATGTGCGATCGAGCTGACCTAGTTTCGGAAATGGCTGAAGAATCCACGACGTAAAATACTTTAGTAGCCACTCTACTTGATGTGCTGAATTTGAATAAAGTCTGCTACAAGCGGCTACGGGTTTGCAATCTGTTACGTATCTATGGAATTTAAATTACTGCAAAATGTATGTCTGGGTTTATACCTACTGACTTTGTAACGAAAAGATCTGAGAAACATTCTCAATTTCTCAGTCTAAAAACTAGTGCCATACAAGCCACGCTCCATGCCGAATGATGAGTGGAAGCCTTTTTTTCGACTTAATATTTTTTAATAATAAATTTTTTTAAATCGTCTCATTTCATCTTGTGTGTTTTATTGATTTAATCGGTATTGATAAGTATAAATAAATATAAATATTAGTGACGTTATGTTTTGTGTCGTAAAATAAATATTTTCTATTTATTTTTCTATAAAATCTTGACGTCATCCGTAAAATGGTGGTGACTGTAGTAGGAACTCTTTCTCATTTCATTTCTGTTTCAATATAGGTTCTGTCATACTATGTTGTCTATCTATGTTTTTGTTAGATTGATTAAGGATCGTACACACAGGTAATAGGCTGCCTGTCTGATACTCGCCGTGTAAGGAATTTCAGTAACTTCGTTAACTAAACAAATCGTAGACTTTTTATTATTCCTGTAAGATAAAAGAGTGCCGAGAACAAAGGGTCCGTACGGGTAGGGAATAAAGTTGATTTAGTACCTGTCTAAAATGTTACCAACCTTATTTGTTTACTACGCAATACTTATGTAAAGGAAGGTTCTCTATAATTCGCTAGGGACCACACTTTTTTATTCCTTGTACCTACTTAGAGATGATTGTTTGTTCTCTTTAGAATGGTCTGCTTAGTTTAGATAGGATGAAGGTTCGTTTTATACAGTCACGTAATCTTTATCAAACTCACAGTCAACCACGCAGTCAATTACACAAAAAAAAAACTTATGATGTCAATAAAAGCGTTAGAAATTCATGTTTCCGTATTTGAACGGTAAAATACTCTTCGAAAGCAAAATAAGAAAACATCTGAAAACAGATAAAAAGCTATCGTTCAGCTGCGTTTCGATTGCTATCGATATAAAAGTTTAAACCAATATAATATTACCATTTATGGTGATTCAATTCCTTGCATTGCTTCCGTTTGATATATTCAAAAACGTATTATGATAAAACTCGTGCCAATAAAGCGAATCTAATAAACTACACTGCTATATTATTACGTACCTCTCATCTGAAAACCAGCGTCGCTTTGTGTGTTGTGGACAATGTGTTGTGGACTAGCTTTAAGCTGAGATGGGACCAAATTTGACCCACAGATGCACAGAGGCAACTTGCTGGCACAACATTTATTTATTTTTTATCTAATGTTTTTTTTTTCTTTTTATATGTATAGTTCCCATATAGAGTTATATCAAAGTTCTTTTCAAATTTTTGTTTTTATCTGTGTTTGTTTTTTGTGTGTTAAATAAAAAATCATTCATTCATTCATTCATTCTCACTCTTCATTATAATTATTATGCATGTTGGTCCATTATTTGACGGCTAAGCAATGCACTACTAGGAGAAGTTAAAAAGGCTCCCTATTATCCACCAACGTATAAACCTTACATGTCGAAAAGTTTCTCAGCATTAACTATTTCAAAAACGATCTGAATCTGAAGAACTTACTTAAAACAACAGCTAGCGTTACGTTATCAGCTGCGGTTCACTGGTCAGCATATAGGGACGGCGATTTTTTTATACTAAGTACTTGCTGAGGGAACAAGCAGATGGCATACAGATGTTAAGCGTCATATGCCTGTAATGCAACCACACTCTTCAAACCAAAACACAGCAACGCTGCTTGGCGGCAGAGAAAGGCGTGGTGGTATCCCCCCGGATGAGCCCTTCAAAGAGTTCTACTACTCTTGTGACTACTAAATCGGACAAAGACTTACATAGCTTCAACGAATCGTTCCGTTTTATCCTGGCATTGCACCTGTCTACGCTGCAAACCGAGCCGCGGGGTGTGCACGAGCGACTCTGTCTCGACGTTCTTCATTCGGGACCTGCATAAGTAACATACTACAGTTATCATCATATAATATCAGTTATCTGGTTCCCATATTACAAGGTTTGCTACTCGTAAGTTGCAGCTGAAATTGTAATAACGTTTACTTTGTGTCAGAAAAACGTAGGCGAAATACAAAGAACAATATTGGTTAGGACATCCAAATCGTTCGTCACTCAGCTTTGTGCTATAATAGTGTTTTGTATGCAGCATGTCACTCAACGCTTGGTATAATATGGTATAATATGCTTTAGCTTATTATAGGTAGACCTCCTTTGTAATACGGTAGTGGCAACGAAATTGCGCGCTAAATTATTGGTTCTATTTTTAAATCTTTTAGAACTAATAAAAAACAAAAATCATTCACTATACAATGAAACCTATTTGCAAAAATAGAAACTTTTGACAAATAAAAGGATAAATTCACTATGCAATGAATTATACAAAACTTTTTGGTCAATTACAAGAAAAAAAAATCTTACAAACTGTATGTTGTATGCGGCCGAAGGGGAAGATGCTATAAAAATGGATCTTCGTACGAATAATGTATATTTTTAAAACATATAAATATTACCACACTGTTTTTATAAGTAGTGCCATTTTGTACTCCCACTTGGTAGTTGAAAGAAAAGTACATTTTGCTAGGATGACCAATAAGTCGCTCTGAATTTTGTAAAAATAAAATACAAAGCATCAAGAATATACCTACAAAGATCCAAAGTACTGCCATGTATTGATTGAACTCTCCATCGTATCACTTACGCAAAGCTTTTGATTGAATTTGTGTAGCTGGCTTTGTTAGCAGTATTTGCTGAGCCAGAAAAATACTCACATTCAGTCAAAGTCCTTTGAAAAATAAACAAATAGTGCAACCTATTGCAAAAGGTTCGAGAGACTTTACAATCTATTTTTACATGTAGTTATTGTGGCTCAAATATTGATATTCTATCGTATTTGGTTTAAAAAAGTTATTTTAGTACTTTATTATAATCTAATGTAAATCCCAAAGATTTTAAAATGATCACAAAAGTAACTGAGTGGGATTCGAACCCACAGCTTTTTCATTGATACAGGTAAACCCTATAAAAACAATAAAATATGAAACTTTACTAGTAAATTGAAAATATGATGCATTTTCATGAGCAAATTTTTATACTGGTTCTCCTGATCTCAAGATTAGGTACCTTCTTACCAAGAAATAACTACAAAAAGTTCAGACTGTAAATAAATATCACTATATTTCGGAACAGTAACAATGGATCAAAAAAAATGTGAATACTGACTAAAAATGGACGATGTTTTGACATCCTGGTATATTTTTTCAGGCAGCCTAAAAATAGCATCCTGGAATAAGGGGTATAAAAGAAACCTTTGAACGGGACGCGCGTGCTCGCCTAGTCCCACCGGGCCGCATTCAGTCCATCGGCTGACGTAGATGGAGTATTGTGAGTCGGCTCTGGCGATTTCTGAAACAAAAATACGGGAATATAAACCGAGGAATATCGGAAATTCGGGCGGATGTGCATCCGAGACAGATACTTCATTTTTTTATACAATTTAAAGTAGAGTTGTATTTTAGGGTGGTGTTCGTTATTTATAGCTATAGTCGCGTTAAACTCTCGCTGCAGGCTCGGTCATAAGTTATCGGAACGAGACAGCAATATTTCTCTCAGTCTCTCTAGCACTTAAGAGAACGGACGATCCTATTGTTTAAGCGAGTGTTAAGATGATTTATGACCGAGTTTGCAGCGGGAGTTTAACGCGACTATAGGTTGAGCACTGCCCGAGCCTGCAGCGAGAGTTTAACGCGACTATAGTGTCGAATGAAGACATGATACATGATCTTCTAGTCTAGCTTCGTAACTTAATTTCTAAGAAAGAAATGTGCATAAAATTGTATTCGGGGAAAAAAGAAAAAATCCTTCCGCGTAACTGTGGATCTTCTTCTTGGTTTTGAATCTTTGAGAGGGACTAAAAGATACCAACATAATAATTCATTGTTGACCAAATACATAATACTTAGGGGTTAATTACGCATTTTATTCTTTTCGCTGTTAGTTGCTATCTTTTGTTATACATCAATATATATGGTATATGGTTGCATGACTGACGCCTCTATTGATTGGGGAGTTACTGTGCACAGCGATTGATTGATTAATTAAGGTGATTGAGGTAATTTACTATTATTTATTATGTTTATTCGAGTTGTCGATGCCACGCATACCAAGCAGTTGCACTTAAAAATATCAATATAAACCTTGGTTTATCGTTCTACAGAGTAGACCTTTGGACAGCTACTAGCTCCTTGCCAAGTCATATTTGAAACAAAACCCGTTATTAAATTATGTTATACATAACTCTCGTAGAAAAGACCCTAAAATGCGCAGAATAATTACAAAATGTGAGATTGAAACATGCTATCGTAATAACAAATGTTCTGTCAAATAAATCGAAGACAATACTCATTATACCAAGCCTTTTAATAACTTCCTTTTTCATAAGCTTACAAAACCTTTTATAAACCTTATTACATACAAACTATAACAAACCCTCTGAACTCAAAGCGGGTAGGTAATATTATTACAGTCGGTACAGGAACGCCAGGCGAAGCAGTTTTCAGTCTTAATTAATTGTGGGGGAATGAAGGTGGGGGTGGGAAGTAGAGAGGGGGGGTTATTGAATTAGCTCTGAGGACTCTCGATTTGTTTGCTTCGCTTAGCCAATAATCGAGGCGTAATGTAAGATTCTCTAATAGTAAATAAGCTTTATGAATTTGTTATTGTAAGATTAAAGAATAGAATAGAATACTTAGTTTTTTTTTATTATGTGTTTTAAATATCTCAATTTACAAAAGAGCTGTTAAAATATGTTTGATGACAAAAAAAGCCTTCAGCATTATTTTGCTGTATGAACTCAAAAGCCAATACAGCGCTGGTTTTCAGTAGCGCCATGAGTAGAATAGTTTGCCATTATATTGCCTTTTTTTTATACAACTGGCTGATGGAACAAGCAGATGGCCCACCTGATTTTAAGTGGTAACCATTACCTGTAACAAAGCAGTCACGCACGATAGGAACGTGCCCTTCGACGCACTGCCCTGCGTCCATCAACTTGAGGCATACAGATGCTAAGCCTCATGTGCCTGCAATTACACCGGCAACCACACTCTTCAAACCGAAACACAGCAACGCTGCTTGGCGGCAGAAAAAGGCGTGATGGTATACCAACTTCCCTGGACGAGCCCTTCACGAAGAGCTCTACTATTCTTGGCCTTGAGCCTACATTGTGTACATAGGTAGGTATACTATTTGTAGTGTATAGAAAGAGCTTATTTCATATAAAATCTGATTTTTGGAAACAACCCTCGAATTCTAAATAAACTCTAATAATATTATTTTGTTCTAATTTGGGCTTCTCCAGGCGAAATTCAGACAGAAAACCGGTTACCGGCAGCTGTTTTTCTTGCAAAAGTACGTACAAGAAGATTGGATTTGAAGGGCCCCACCCTTCAAATCCAATCTTGCCGGTGTAATTACAGGCACACGAGGTTTAACATCTGTATGCCTTAAGTTGATGGACGCGGAGCATTGCACCGTAGGGCATGTTGCTATCGTGTCTTGCGAAGAACTTGATTTGTTTTGAGTGATGGTTACCTCCTCACATCAGATGGGTAATTTGCTTGTTCTATTGGCAATGTGTAAAAACAAAAAGGACTCGGATAATGACAGTGACTCCTTTCGAAACTAGAACCATTCGGTAGTTCAAACGGTCCTCCTGCTTTCTACGTGTAAAGTACCGAAGCGTGATCATACCTTTTTACTCGAGCTTGTTATCTTTATCGCTGAAACATTGACAAAGGCCGATTTCAGAGGCTTGTTAACTTTTATTTTATTTCGGACTATATTGCCGGGGTACACGACCGATGAGATTACAGTTTGACTGATTGGATTTGGAATGGGGTTTAATAAATAGGGTGGTGATCATTTAACTGGAGGTTGGCATGTGTCATAAATATGATTGTACTCTTTCAGCTAAATCCCTAAACCATAATCTATCTATAGCAGGTACAGGTTACTTTTGTTCAGATTTCATCTTTCAGTCATTTTGGGAAGCAACATTTTACTTTTTAATTGTTTTTTTGAGTTCTGTTGAGTAATTTAGGTGGCATTTTAACCAACATTACTTTAGCCACAAAGTGTAAGCATTTGGAATAAAAGTGTAATAAGTGATATCTAGATTTGAACGAAAATATCTCGTAGGTTTTGAAGGAAACCGCCCATTTCCTACAAAACAAATGACAGAAAACTTACTAAAAAAACGACTAAAAAGTATTTTATTTAATTCACTTAACACTGAAATGATAATAATATAATGAAAACAAAAACGCTACTTGCTTTGGCTTAACTTTCGCTAACAAAGTAAAAACAAAACTTCTTGCTGACTTTGAACGAAATGGATAAGTTCCTAACTCTGTTAGAAACTTGTCCAACGTGTAATTTTCAATTGTCTCTTCTATGTGCTTCGTAATTTTGAGAAGTTTCTCTTGTTCGAATCAGAGGTTTAAATGGAGAACCTACGTCAGAATGAGTGATATTATTTTGATATGTTCATTTTTTTTATATACCTAATATCTAGCTGATGGAACAAGCAGATGGCCCACCTGATGTTAAGTGGTAAGCATCACCTATAACAAAGCATTACCTCGTTCATCCGCCTATTACGGCGATGGGCTACTCAGGCTGATGATGATAATGATTTATAAAAATATTGGGTCTCCTCGGTAATATTGAATACCTATTTAAATAAAGTTTCTAATTACTTGTTAGATTTACATAATTTATATTCATAAGATTAGAATACGTTTTTTATAAGTACTACTTGCTGATGGAACTTTGTTATAAGGTGATGGTAACCTTGTTAAGTGGTAACCATCACCTATAACAAAGCTAAGCCTCGTAAGTCACGCACAATAGGAACGAAATGCCCTACGATGCACTGCCTTGCGTCCATCATTTTGAGGCATACAAGTGTAAAGCCTCATGTGATGCTAAGTTTTGTTGTGACAGAAAAATAGTTATATAATTCCACTCTTGATATACTGCAGTCAGTATTATAATTATAAGTCTCTTGAGACGCAATGCACTGTTATTAGAATAACTACTCTAAACTAAGCTAATACAGTCAAATATTCAAATAACGCAAGCACGACTTAACTCCGAAACTAGGCAACCCAGAACGTAGTTTAGGAAGGTTCTGGAAGACAGGGCATTTGCATACAAATACCGACATTCAAGTTGCACCGGAGGAAGCTCTCGCAGTATTATCCCCTTATTCTCTAACGCCACGCCGCGTATAATAATAATACCCATATAACCAGGAAACAGGGTATTCTACAGGTCATGGCGAACAACTATAGCGCGTTTACATTTAGACATTCGCGCTGCCATTCACGTGGACGGAAATGTTGCCGTCCCATTCTCGCATTGCCCAAGTCCCTGCGCCTGTCTCTGCATGTCTCTGCACATTTCCACAGACATGAGCTGAGTGTAAACGGGGTATAACGTTCTACGACTTTTGAAATTTCGAAGGTTTTCATTCCTGAAATGCCTCTTAAACTTTCTTTCGATATGAAACTGTGAATAGGGCTGCCTCATGGTGTGCTTAGTTTCATATCGGAAGAAAGTTTAAGAGGCATTTCAGGAATGAAAACCTTCGAAATTTCAAAAGTCGTAGAACGTTATACCCCGTTTACACACAGCTCATGTCCAAATTAAAACATGAAACATGAAAAGAATTAAAACATGACATACAACGTGTAACATAATACCCCTGTATTATGTTACACGTTGTATGTCATGTTTTAATTCTTCTTGATAATTGAGAGTTCGTTTTAATTCTTCTTGCTCATGGAACATGCAAATGGCCCGTAGGTTGTAAAGTGGTAACCATCACCTATAAACAAAGCATTGCTTTGCAAGTCACGCAGGATAGGCTGCCCTGCATCAATCAGTCTATCATCTTAAGAGCTTATTTCACCATGCTCTGTTAGTTACTAATCAAGGATTAACAGGCCGTTAAATCTAACCTAGATGTCAAACGCGTACATTCTGACATATTTAACGGCCTATAATCCTTTGTTAATCTAACAGAGCATGGTGAAATCGGCGCTAAGGCATACAGATGTTAAGCCTTAGGTGCCTGTAATTACACCGGCACACGTACAGACATGTACACGTACGTATATGGTGGTAGTACTTCCCTGGACGAGCCCTTCTTAAATAGATCTACTACTCTAACCATGAAGGGGTCCATATAATTCGCGTGTCGCGTGTGTTCTGAATTTGGTTTATTCCGCTCAGAATCCACACCAAAAATGTCTATAATACTTGAAGCGGCATAATTTAATTCACCGCAAAAAAACAATGAGCTTGAAATTTTGCTATTCAGTCTATTTTGTCTAATTATACGTCACCATTTTCACTGACTTAGTGAATATGGGGACGTTCTAAAACATAGAGATTCTGAATATTATCCATGTATAGATATTTAGGTGCAGGGCAAACCTACTCCCTGTAACACTATGTCCCAGGCGCCTCGTAACACATGAGAGGCAAAAGTTGCACTTTGGCACATACCCACATTTTGCATAGCTGGGCATTCCATACATGATAGGTTGCAAGCCCATCGCTGCGTGTTTTAAGATTAAGACCCCTGAGTGATTCCTTGTTTGTACAATACTACCACCTTTGATTATGTTTACCTTTTTCTGTATTCCTACGCCTCACTAAACTTCAATAATATATTATATTACATTGTAAAAGGATCATACAAAAGAACGGTAGGAACCAAGCCGTAAGTTTGTTGCCTGTTCTTCTAGGGTTTGGTCGCGTGGATCTGGCACCTAGAGTCACCTAGTTTTAAGACGTTTCAAAGTGATCCTTGTGATTTTATTGAATAAATACCTTTTGACTTTGACTTTGACTTTATACTATAAACACTTTAAGTTTCATGAGTTTCAGAGACGATTCTGATTCTCTATCTTATTCGATGTAATAGATGAAATGGCGAGTGACTTGACATCCGATTAGTTTTGATCGAGCTTTCAGAAACCGGCGGTTAGTCTGTCCATGTTTTTCTATCTGTGGCCTCGTAGCTCCGAATCGTATTCTCCGATTTCAATCTAGTTTTTTTATCCAATAGAAGTAAATGAACTAGGTACATTTCGTAATAAGCAGGTTCAGCCATAATGGCAGCCGCTGACCTGGACCGCCGATAAATTACCCCTTTGATGTCCACCGCCGCATTAATTTACATTTATGTCGGTACGTAGCTATAATTTATGCAAAATCAGCGTCATGCAGTGAGAACGCTATTTGCATAATTAACTTGATCGATACTTCGGCCATCGAGCTCGGCTTTGCCGTATTTTTCACAATATTTAACTGAATCAGATACTGAAACTGATTCTTTACCACATTTTTCAGTAGTTGGTATTCCACACGTGACAGGTTGCAAACACATCGCCGCTCTTAAAATACTAACTGGTTTCCTCACGATGATTTCCATCACCATTTGAGGGAAAAAATATTGGTGTTAAAATATGTTTTCCTTTACCGTTTGAGAAGACTGGCATTGCGTACATACATTTTTCAAAGAGTAAAATGTATTGGTGCACTACCGGATTCAAACCTTGCGATCAGAAAGCGGGGTTACACCAGTTCTAATTTATTATGAATGTAGCGTTATAGCCAACTAAAATTAGTACCCAATCCTTCCCTTTAAATATTCATCTGACAATCATCCCCAGCCTAAGTAAGATCCGCTTCATTTGGCACGGACTCATTCCGAGCCGAATGGAATACCTTAAGCTCCGCCAAGTCTCAAGGATCTAATCCTTGGCATCTGAGATGCTGGCTTCTCATTATGAAAGTTGTCTCAGTAAATATATTCTGAAGGAATTTAGATATGCTTCGCGAACACAAAACACAAGTAAAGAACATTCAAGTTCAAACGTAATTTTTGTAAACGGGTAGTTCATTCGTCCAATCATCACGAAATTTCCGAAAGAATAGGACCTGAATCATCCCGATTTTAGCACAAATACTATCTGGGTTTGAAAATAATGATTTTGAAAATTTGCACCTTATCTGGATATAAAGATTTTAAGGCTTTCACGGTAACGAAGTCGTGCGATATTCTACTCATTGGAATTACTCATACTCTCTTGAGTAAAAGTGTACTGAGGTTCTACTAGTGTACTAAAATCATTGTTAGAGAACTATGTCGGTATTATGTTTATGAGAAGATATGTCTTAAAACTTATATATTCAAAATTTACTGTGCAGTCATAGATACTGATGACAATCAGTGGTTGCCGTTTGCCGTGTCTAAAAGATTTGCTCATCTGTTGAAATTAAACGGAGGGACGAAATGCTAGGAACCAAGAGTTTTTGCTTGCTGACGTCATGACCAAAATACAACCGACAAATGAAATACTTCAAATATGCGAGGGACAAATTGCCCATATACCTACAATATGTATGTCGCATATAAAATGCATATAAATAAGTTTTCTTCTTCTTCTCTCAATTTATGGCTCCTGTCCGTCATTCGACAGACAATCTTGCCAGTGTCAAGTGATTTGTATTGAATACTTTTTAGTCAAGTCAGTCCATAGTCAAGTCGGCTGTCATTTTGTTTTAAAGAAAATGGTGGCGGTTTTCTTCAAAACATTGGAAACATTTTCGGTCAAATCAGGATATCACATATTACACTTTCATTTCAAATGTTTACACTTTGTGCTAAGACCTCAAGTAATGTTGGTTAAAATACCACCGAAATTACACAACACAACTCAAAATAACACTAGAAAAACAAATAAAATGAAAAAGCTATGTTGCTTCCAAAAATGACAGAAAATGAATAATAAGTTTTCTTTCTGAAACCTATCTTCCGCATACAATAAAAAATCTTGCTCATAATTATGTCATATTCATATTCCCTGACACTTGTCACTTTCTGTCAATGAAACGGCAATAAACTTATTTATTATTGTAGCTAGTGGAGCGCTCAACTACTAATATGTATTTTTTTACGATTCAGAATTTAATGGAAGTCTCAAGTCAAAGTCAAAAGGTATTAATTCAACTGGATCACAAGGATCACTTTGAAAAGCCTTAAAGCAAGGTGAATTTAGGTGCCAGTTCCACGCGACCAAGCCTAGAAGAACAGGCAACAAATTTACGGCTTGGTTCCTACCGTTCTTTTGTATGACTTATACTGACATAAATACCACCTGAGTTTAACAAAGTTAGGTTTATTTACGCACGCTGTGATGTTCCTTTGTGGTGCGAGGTTCATTGACCCGTGCTATTTGGTTTCAGAATTGTTCGCCCGACGTGATCAAAACGGCTGGCTGCCAGTGTTGCCAGAGTTGCCAGTATATTTGCGGTGGAGCGAATGATGCGAGTCTGAATAGTCCGTAGGGTAGTTCAGTTGTATACCTAACCTACTTATATAAATCTGCATTCGTGGCTGATAATTTTTATATAAATATTAAATTAGTTAACACATCTACTACTATTTAATAGGTATGTATAATTCGATCTCCTTTTAAGCTCTTTGTAATATACTTACCAACAGGTATAAAACAAAGCTTAGATACATGTTTTAAAATCTAATAAAAAAGTTATTTGTTATTAATGTCAGGCCATACTCTCATGAAAGTATATTTTATTAATATTTAGGTATTTTTTTATCAATCGAAAAGATTCGAAAAATATTAAATCGCTATGCATGCCTCACTGAATATATCAACGCAGATGCGATCTGGGGCCTTATGCTCACTTCGAGCGAGATTATCTCACGGTAGAGATGACGTCATATCTCGTTCGATAACTATTTATCCCCATTCTCACCATCTAACTCCCCAATTTTCTCATACAAAGTTCATGCGAGACGCAAGGTCAACGAATTATTGAACGAGATATGACGTCATCTCTACCGTGAGATAATCTCGGTCGAAGTGAGCATAAGGCCCCAGATGCAGATGTATCCTAGGTTTGGTATGACAAGAATTCCTGAAATGTAAATCCCATTCGCGAATAACTTTGACTTCGCCGTAGCTTTATAAAGTATCTGCATTTATCACAGTCAATGTAGCGTTCGGAATTAAATTAAGTTTTAGCCGTTCAAGTCGTAAAATAGCAAACGATTCCGTTCACGAAACGTTCTATCGTTGGAATTTGAAATGTCATTATTCTCGAGAGTTGCTATTATTGGTAATGCAATCAGACCACAGATATAGCTGACTTCCGTTTCCGCTACCTTCGTTTACTGAACAGATAATTGTGTTATTCCGTAAACCGTGGTCGGTAGTTTAGAACAATGAGTTTCCTGTTCCCTGGGAAGATGGTAGTTTGGAGCGGAATATTCCTTAAGGATAGTTCAAGGAGTTTCAAGTAATGTTCTTAGATCCCCGCCCCTCTTGAATGCTAACATAGCTGCAATTCTATTTTTAAAATAACATCTAGCTAGGGCACTACAAAGCTTTTACCGGAAAAAGTGCTAGTCAACATGATACTGTCTTCGTTTTATCGTCTGTTATTTCACTTATTAATTGTTTGAAACCTATATAGGGTTTATATTGTAGAGTTTATTAAATGAACGGTACTATTAAAAGAGTTTAGCAGGATGGTTTATTATATCGACAGATATATTTTTTTATTTTAAATGTAAACTGCACAGACACATGGCAGCATGTAGGTAATACTTAGCAATAAAACATGATTTTCACTGCTTACCCTTCGACAAAATGAT
Source organism: Chloroclysta siterata (assembly GCA_932294275.1). Taxonomy (NCBI): domain Eukaryota; kingdom Metazoa; phylum Arthropoda; class Insecta; order Lepidoptera; family Geometridae; genus Chloroclysta; species Chloroclysta siterata. Next base: position 13,576,694 of record OW028603.1, on the reverse strand, counting down.
GCAAAGGCATGTATTTTTAAATTGTGATAGGCGTTAACCCTATTACAAACATTGCTTTAAACAAACCTTTTCGTAAATATCCATTTATATTTTTTGTTATTTTTTGCTAAGTTTGTAATTATATTTTTTGGGATGAGCTTTTGTTGTTATTATTTTGTAAATGTGTAGGTACTATACGTGGTAACGGTCGATGCTAGATTGTCCTTCTAATACGGACCGCGTGATAAGTTCGATACTTGCTTTTATATTTTACTGTGTTGGGACATCGTCGTCGATATTCAGCTGAATTGTGGGGATTAGGGACTCTTACAAAAACGTTTGATTCCAAAACATGAAACGAATTCGATGAAAAGAAAATTCTTCCCAATAAAAAAGATAACCAAGGTCAACTTACAAAACCGAAAGAAATTGTAGGACTATTTATAATGCTTTATGTATTTTCTTTTACCTAAGGTATACGTTTATGTCGGTAGGTATACAAAAAAATACTACCTGGAAAACTAATTAGGTATCCTTCGAATTTTCTTCAATTAACGTGAAAAAGAAAAATAAATGCTTTATTTTTGAATTTAGATGTTAGCATTTTCCAAAATTTGTGTTGCAAAATAATTATTTAATTGAATTTGTGATGATTTGGCACTCAAATCAGGATCGGACTTCAATGGCCCTATAAATAAATCAACGTACCACGCATCTACGGTTACCAAGAGAACAAGGAATCAAGCAAAAACGTATAATTTCTTCTCTCTCGCACTCATTTGTCTGGCCGTCCATCTCACTCGCTTGTACGAACCCGACACACGAGGTCGCTTTCATTTCATGCCAAATAGTCATCTCACCACATCAATCAACTCTATTAGAGAGGAATCTATGGTTCTACACAAAGCAGCACAAACTCCAAAACTTTTCCAATTTCGGTTGGTCGAGTGGCTTCCGTTTCGTTCACTGCTCCAAAGCTAGAGACTGTTCTGAAAAAACCGGAAGGTCAAATATAAATGGTGAAGAGGTTTTTTTACCAATACCGTTTATATTTGTTTATTTAGAACATAATTTAGACCTGATGTATAGATTTGGACGGAATGTAAAAAAAACAATAGGCAATATAATCGTTTGCCAGCTTGAGAAAAGAAACCCCGTTATTTTCTCAACAATATGTCGAGGTTACCGGCACGTCTTATCAATCAATCATCACTTCTATTTGAAACATGCCCAGCCCAGTACAATCAATCATTGAAACATTTGAAATATGCCTCTACGTGAACAGAATATTTACATAATAATTACTAGGTATGTTGAATTTATACCAATAAAGTAGAGTTACCACAGAAAAAAAATATGTTAAAAGTACTCGTTTATCTACATTATTTTGTTTCATGTACGTTCATCAATATTTTACCTATATAATATTTGACCTACCAATTTAATAGATACAGAAAATTTTATAGACAGACACGGTAGACATCTCATCAGATCTCAGTACTAATTACTTACTGAAGATTCTCTGAGGATTGAGGGTTCTTTGACACAAACTTTGATAGTTTTTTTTTAAATAATGAATAGTCCATTTCATACACTCTTCTTTCTTTGACTACAATCTCATCTGATGGTAAGCTACGTTATAGCAAACATAGGAGCGGAACATTCTAGAAGTTATTATTATTTTCAAAAGGCATCAGCGTCTGTAGTCTTCAAAAAAAAAACAAAAAAGCCGGAATATGTGCAACAAACGCCGGACGTCGAGCAATTTTCCCCGGAACTCGAATATTTGCAAAGCTAGAGGGTGCCACCGGGTTTTTATCTCACACACCAGAAACGAACGTTTCAACTCTCATCCTCAGGGGTTCAAAAATAAAACTGAAATAAACGAGCTCTCTTTGGAAATAATTCTTGCTAGTCGGTATTATGTATACGCTTTTTATAGGTAGAGCAATTTACGGGTAACATAGACTTTATGCCACTCGTCAATTTCCCTATTTTACCTCAAGGAGCTTTTATTTACCTGAACTACCTAGACATATACTACTCTATGTAGCATAGAGTAGGTATTCTATCGGCCGGTTTCTGAAAGCCCGTTAAAAACTAATCGGAGTTCAAGTCACTTACTATCTCTATCTAATTTGATGTAATAGCTGAAATGGCGAGTGACTTGACATCCGATTAGTTTTGATCGAGCTTTCAGAAACCGGCCGTAAGTCACATTGAGTAACAGACGATGTAAAATTATGCGCGATGCTGATATGTACGAAACCATTTTCTTCAAAACAAATGACGGCCGATTTTAATATGGACTGACTTGACCAAAGAGTATTTAACTAGATTACTAGATACGGGCAATGTCTGATGGAAAAAAATACCTGTTTATTATGACTAAGGTAAGGGATGGCAATAGTTTAAGAGGATATATATTTTTATAAGTAAGACCATAAGTATTTACCCGTATCGTAAGTATGTGGAATATTTATTGTATTTGATGTACGAGGTTATTTCCCTCGTATATTTCGCCCTTTGTTATCCCCACATTCGGACGTGGCCTTTGCCATTTCCGCTTTTTATTCCAGCCCTGATTCCGAACCAATTCACACAGAAAGCTGGATTTGGGGTGAGAGTGATTTAATCGGTTTTATTTAAGGGTTCATGGTGAACGAAAAGCATGTACAAAACGAAAAAGTAGCAAACACCATTCGATTGTATTTCTATTTTATTTATAAAATAAATAAAAGCTTGTAAAATAACGTGATATATGAAAAAAAAACCATCCGTGATTCTGAAGATAATTAAAAACCTAGTTTTTAGATACGTCCATGAACTAGAGCATGATTATAGCATGTTAAGGCCTGATTTCACCATGCTCTGTTACATTAACAAAGAATTAAAGGGCGGTTAAGGGCCGGTTTCACCATGCTCTGTTAGTTACTCATCAAGGATTAAAAGACCGTTAAATCTAACTTTAGCTGTCAAACGCGTACATTTTGACATATTTAACGGCCCTTTAATCCTTTGTTAATCTAACAGAGCATGGTGAAACCGGCCTTAAATATGTCAAAATGTACGCGTTTGACATCTAAGGTTAGATTTAACGGCCTGTTAATCCTTGATTAGCAACTAACAGAGTATAGTGAAATCGGCTCTAAGCCTCATGTGTCTGTAATTGTGCCCGCACCACACCCTTCAAGCAGAAACAAGGCAACGTTGCTTGACGGCAGAAACAGGCATAGTGTTACAGTAGTACCTACCACTTTGCGTCTTTTAGGATTGTAACCCCAAAAAATCCCTTGACAGAGAGTACTACTACTAGAAAGACTGACTTACCGATAGAGGCCGGAAAGCAGTTTGTGAAAACCTGCTTTCTAAACAAACTGTGTCCTCCCGTCTAAACATACTTTATGTCCGCTAGTCGGACATTACGGCGAAATACCGGTTTTTATTCTCGACCTAGTTTATCGTATCATTGTAAAGCTTTTCCTGAATTTGTGAAATGGGTGAGCTTGAAAAACATGTTTGGTTTGAAGTAACGGGGCCTTTTTATCCGTATTTGGGAGAAAATACTGTAGAGATAAATTGCGACTGCAAAACTCATTGTTTGGCAAGACTTCTGTTGAAAATACTGTTTTGGCTTTGAGTACCTGCATATTTTTTACTAATGCTCAGTTAAGAAGGCTTTTAAAAACGAAATGAAATGCACTGGGTCTAAAAAAGCTTTTGTAGTAATCGTTCATTCATATGTAAGTGTGTAGGTCCTGCTAAAATTTTGGGAACCTTTTTTATGCCTAAGCTTTGAATGCAATGAGGATGCTTATTTATTGGTTATTATGATGAAAAGGACTAATGTAAGATAAAAATACAGGATGTTACTTTGTCGGTTTCGATCGGTCAGAACACCAGAGGCAAGAAGTTTATAAAAACAATGCAGAAGTTACTATAGTCGCGTTAAGCTCTCGCTGCAGGCTCGGTTAATGCTCAACCTATAGTCGCGTTAAACTCCCGCTGCAAACTCGGTCATAAATAATTAAACAAAAGGATCCCCCGTTCTCCTGAGAGAGAGAGAGAGAGCAATATTGCTGTCTCGTTCCGATAACTTATGACCGAGCCTGCAGCGAGAGTTTAACGCGACTATAGCTAGTTTCAATATTTAGGAAACTTTCCTTTTATGAACTAGGCACTGTTGCTTTTTAAATAGGGACATGCGTAAAAGTAGCCTCTGCCACTGCAATAGATCCAAAAACCGATTTACTTTCTTTTGTCCTTTTCAGCTTTGGAGAATTTCATCAAAGCCCTTCCAGAGATCATGAACCTGTATATAGGTCGTTGGCATTGCGGACATATCAATAACATAGGCTACTGTATAGTTACATGGTTACAATCAAATTAACCAGGTTCAACATAATCTGTGCAATCAGAACGTGTTATATGTACATAACCCCACCCACCCGTAATCTAATCAAATGTTAGAAATAGGTATATGATTGAAATTGAATGAATTAGCGAGGACAAGTATTTGTGAGATGAACATAATGTTTGTATATTTTTTATACAGAAAAAATGTTGTTGCAAATCACCCATTACCCAATGGGAGATGAGATACGAATGAATATTCTACTTATTATGTGTGCACGAGATTCTTATAATGTTTAATATATTGTTATACGTTGTGGGTTCGGTTCCCAGCGAGGACAAGTATTTGTGAGATGAACATAATGTTTGTATATTTTTTTGGTAATTATAGTAGGTACATTATACAGGGTGTTAAAATACTAGTACTGAAAACTTCAGGGGGCTAAAGTACCCATCAATATGAATAACTTTTTTAAGGAACCAATATTGTGAACGCAAAAGTTCAATACTTGTTACAGTTACAAGTTTTCGGTACTAGTATTTTAACACCTTGTATACATGGGTACCTAGAAAGTGTGACAGCTTATGTGTAAAGTATGGCTTCTTTTCACCATATTTAGGCATCATAAAGTTGTGGGTAAGCTCAATCCTAGTTTTATATGGAAGATAGTTTTCACACTTTTGATTTTGTACATCATTTACTGCCATTCACAGTCATTTACAGCGTGGTACTGCATGAATTCTATTATGAATCGTAACTGAAAATGTTTAGATTTGTTTAGTTTTTGCCTCCTCCGCAATTCACCTTTTTTTGTCGCAGCCGCTTTTTTATGAAAACAGAAATTTATATTTCTTTCTCAGCGGTGTCGTACTAAAGGTCAATGCCTTCCTTCAACTCCTATACGTAACTACTGGTTAGTATTCTTATTGTGTTCTCGAGAGGATAGCTATCTGGCGTCTACTTTACGTGTTTTAAAATACTGTCTCTTTATAATATTTTTTTCACGATTGTAATCTGAGATATAAATGTAAATGTAAATTTGAATATAAATTGCAAAAAAATTACGAGATCTATAAAACTAGTAGTTGCTGTGGCAAATTGTGTTTTAGAAATAATTAATGCACTTTTGACTTTTTTTTCCTTATATCTGATGGAACAAGTAGACGGCCCACCTGATGTTAAGTGGTAACCATCACCTATGACAAAGCATTGCCTCGCAAGCTTCGCACGATAGGAACGTGCCCCACGATGCCTTGCCCTGCGTCCATCAACTTGAGGCATACAGATGTTAAGCCTCATGTGCTTGTAATAACACCGGCAACCACCTTCTGCAAACCGAAACATAACAACGCTGTTTAGCAGAAAAAGGCGTGGTGGTAATACTTCCCCGGACGAGCCCTTCACAAAGAGCTCTTCTACTCTAAAAAATAAGTCACTTATAAATAAGTGACAAGCCAATTATTTAAATGACTATGGTATCATGCTATGGGACTCGAAAGAAGAATAACCGTACATGCTGTCGTTTCAAATGTTATGTACAACATGAATATCCACAAACAAATATTGTCAGGGTCGTTTGATACGAAATGGGTTTGTTTGTACAGATTCTTGAAAAGATGTTATTAGATGTAATTCCTAATAGAAGCTTATAACTGAACGGGTTTGATTCCCATATCAAATACTTTTCTTTCGCGTACTGTTACGACGTAGCTCATCAGCAATCGAAAAGATAGTATTTATCTGATAGTACAATACTTATTTATCCTTACACTGTACAGAGCAGACTTTCTCATAGTTTCGCAAGAAATTACACCGTCTCGTTGTACGTACCCTATAAAGCACAAAAATGCTCAAATATAAATGCCACAAGCGGCCGCCCATCCAAATGTTGCCCGCAGAGAACGTAGCAGTTAGGAATGACTAAGCAACTTACCTACGCCAGAAGCATTTCTTCAGCTTGAAAAAAAAATGTGCCGAAAAGATTGCCATTGAAGTAATTCCATTATTCAAGAAACTGGTTTCCCAAAATTGAGTTCGTTATGAAAATTTGAATATATCACATGCTACGTAAATCCTTACTTACTAATATTATAAACGCGAAAGTTTGTATGTATAGATGGATGGATGGCTGTTTGTTACTCTTTCACGTAAAAACTACTGAATGGATTTTAATGAAACTTTACAATAAAATAGCTTATACATCAGAAATACACATAGACTACAATTTATAAAGATATTGTGTGACTAATCCTGCGCAGACGAAGTCGCGGGCACCAGCTTGTTAAAAAGTACGGAGTAACTTTGAGACTAAATAACCTCACGTCTTGCTCAGCAGGGATTCTGTTGGCATCTTTTATAATCTTAGTAAGTATAATCTTTACCTATGAAAATACAGAAGATGATAAATTTGAATTTGCATAATTCGTTAAATAAATTCAACGTAACGTAAAAACAAAGGAAAACATTGAACTTCAGAAAACTAGTAAAACAAAAATAATAATAGTGTCGCCCAACTTAATTCAGCCTAGCAATAATCGACAAAGAAACAAATTATTGGAATACTAAACTTTACAGGTAGAGGACTTTGCAAATACCTAAAATACATTATAGAATGCAGCGCTCAGAAAAATAATTTTAATTATCTGAAGGTCTGAGTTAAAAAATATGTAATTGCAAAGAACTTTATAATATCATAACAAATATTATCCGAGCTTATTATATTCCTTGATATGAGGATGCGCTATCTTTGTTTTTTTATTTGAATTTTTGATATTTTTTTCAACGTATTTTTTTTATTATAACTTCAGAATCATCACCTTCCTGCCAAACGCTAAACACCACGCTGCATGGGGTCGGCACAACAGGTTTTCTTCGTCCACTCTCCTCTATCATTCGTCATCTCGGTGCTCACTCCTTTCTTACTCATGGCATATTTCACACAGTCCATCCATCTTTTCCTTGGCCTGCCTTCTAAAACCATCCATATCCACATCTAACACTCTTATCGTAATATGACTTTCTTCCCTGATTATAACACTAGAGTAAAATTTATTATTTTATACATAACGTCTGGGTATCATGAGCTTTATAGCAGACAAGCTGGTGCCCGCGACTTCGTCTGCGCAGGATTAGTCACACAATATCTTTATAAATTGTAGCCTATGTGTTATTTTGATGTATAAGCTATATTTTTGTAAAGTTTCATTAAAATCCATTCAGTAGTTTTTACGTGAAAGAATAACAAACATCCATCCATCCATACTTACAAACTTTCGCGTTTATAATATTAGTAGGATTCGTAGAAGTCAAGCACCAACACACAACATAGCAACGGCACTGTAACACGTTGCTAAGTGATATATATTGTCGCCAGCGTCACTACAGAGATTACTCTCATAAATCAGTGGAGCGGATGAAATCACACATCTCTACCTTCCGTCGCGTTGTGACTCGCATTCTGAAATAGTCTTGCTGTACTGCAAGCGGGTAGCGATTTTGATATTTCACAGTAGATTTCAAGCGTCAGTAGTCTTGTTATTGTCTTGATTTGTATGAAGAAATGATGGTGCTGTGCACCGCAGTTGCTGCCCTTGTACTCCGGCGTCACGGAAGACCAGCGTTGTAGTGTGCGCATCAAAGTGTGCATCAAATTAGTGCACTATTATATCAAAAAGCTGAGTGACGACCGATTTTTTTTATCTTAACCAATATTTTTCTCGTATTTGATGAAACGTTATTTGATTTGATTTGTTTGAGTAGTAGACATAGTCAGCGTAGGTCGTAGATGGATGAGGGTAGTACAAGATCGTGTGGAATGGCAAGAAGGCTGTGGAGGACGATGGGATTTCAAGCGTAGCTTCTACAATAGAGGTACTAAATAAATATAAAGTCGTACATGTGACTCTGGTCAAGGCATTCAAGATTTTCTATTATGTCTGGAATTCCCGCACGTCTTAGAGTGGCGGACGCAGTGCATTGTGCTGTGTCTACACTAATCGAATTCCTAAAGAAGAGGTAAACGTATAACTATAGGTGGGTCGAAAATGGCACTTTCCTTAAGATTGGTAGTGGAAGCTAGTGCTATGTATGACACGCCTTTTTTGTGTCAGTAAAAATGTCAGTAGCTATTTTATAAAGAACTTGCGAGCGATTCAGACGTTTTAGCTTCGTTTACAATGACTGGAGCTGTGCGGTGTCCAATCAGAATCCTTATCTTCTCAGTGATTTGTATTTCAAATGATCTGATTGGTTGCCTGACTCCGCTAATTCTTAAGGGGCTGACAACTATCAAACAACTTCTCGCTCGCACGTTTCGACATGTTGAAAGATATATAATCGCTAAACACATTTTCGAAAAATCGCAATCAACCATCTTGTGTGCAATCACATTGCACACGGTTTAGTAAAAATTTCATTTTCATCGATACAAGTTTTCCTACTTAAAAGTGTGCTTATGTACGAAAACTAGGAAAGCAAACTTTTGAGTAGGAAAACATGTATCGAGCAAAATGAAATTTTTACTAAACTGTGTGCAATGTAATTGCACACAAGATGGTTGATTGCGATTTTTCGAAAATGAGTTCAGTGATTTTATATCTTTCAAGATGTCGAAACGTGCGAGCGAGAGTCACATTAGCTCTTGTCTTCGCCTTAAGCTCTTTTATCGCTGATAGTGGAACCAGTTCTTCAAAAGCTCATGCCCCTCACTCCAATGGCCATTTGTATTTGTAACGTGGATTTGAATAAGAATCGCATGAGGACGTGCTCGTTATAAGGTTTTCATGAAAGTTGTTGACGGCACAAGTACGGAAGTAGGCTTGGAGTTTGTTTTGTAAAGCGTATGTACGTGTTTTCAAACTGTTTTGCCGAAACCTGCCCGCGCAATATAAATTATAAATATTTATGTAAACTACACTGAGCAGAGATTATATATATAAAAAAAATTAATAAATAGCTTAGCACCTTAATCAAAATTTAATAACCGTATATTCATTTAATAATAGCACGAATACGCTAACAAAAATTACTGCAAAAAATTGCCAGTCTTTCAATCATTTTTATATAAAAAAAAAAGTCAGTCAGGGCAAAGACCTCCATTATTCTGTCTAGTTTATTTTTTATTTGAGCTACAGTTTAAAATTTATATAAGCACGTTAAATCTTTTTGTAATTTGTACTGTAAAATAGCAGTCAGTATGTATGTCGTTGTATTGTGTGTATTGTACGTTTCGATAAGGAAAATGCTTTAGAATCGATTCCTAGATGGCATTGGCGTTGACCGGAAACGGAAGTTTCCTTTCGTTCGATTGGAATCTAGCACAGATAATATAAAACAATGTATTTCCTGTTTGAATTCTACGAATACTATGGCACAAGTCCCTAGATGGCTGTAGTGAGCCGTAGTTTTGGTAAAAGGTTAATGTGTGCTATTTCTTTGGCAACCAAACCTTTTGAACCGATACACAGCAGCGCTGTTTTTTTTATACAGCTAGCTGATGGAACAAAAAGATGGCCCACTTGATGTTAAGTGGTAACTATCACCTGTAACAAAGCATTGCCTCGTGAGTAACGCACGAGAGGACACGTGCCCTACGACACATTGTCCTGCGTCCATCAACTAGAGGCATACAGATGTTAAGCCTCATGTGCCTGTAATTACACCGGCAACCACACTCTTCAAACCGAAACACAGCAACGCTGCTCGACGGCAGAAAAAGGCGTAGTGGTAGTACTTCCCCGGACGAGCCCTTCACAACGAGGTCTACTAATCTCAAATACTTCGTGCTCCGACTGTACCAGCCCATCATTTGAATGTTAGCTTCGGCTAATGAGCGCTGGCAATTTGCGAATCCAAGGGCGAAAGTAATCTTACCCAAAACCCCTCTTAATTGATCGAGTGAGCGAAGCGAACGAAGATCTTAGTTTCAACTTGGGCGATTTGGCATTTTATGTATGTATGTATGTATGTATGTATGTATGTATGTATGTTTGTCTGGCGATAACTTTAGAACCGTTGATCCGATCTGCATGAAATTTGATATGTCGATAGCTTGTATTTGAGAAATTTACTGGTAAGTATATGAGTAAAATCGGATGAAGGGTTTTTGAGATATGGGGTTTTTTAAGGGGGCAAAAATAAAAAAAGTTACAGAAAAAAATCAAGTTACATGTCATATGAAAGGGCTTTGTTTGGACATCCCAAAACAATTTTTACTTTTTTTTTGGGACGCCCGGTTTTTGAGATAAAATAATAAAAGTTAAATTAAGATAACCAGCGATCCAAGAGCTCCCATCTCTAAGTGTTTCGTTGACATCAAGGTTTTTCTACTGGTCGGCCAGTTCCTTTGCTTTTTCGTAATTTTTTTTCTTGAAATTAATTAAGGAGGTACTCAGTTCTCATAAAATGGTAACGACGACCAGGTCTGATGATGGAGCCAAGGTCTGTTCAACGGAACTCTTCAATAAATAGGCCAATAAAGTTGAAACTTGGTAACCATACCAAGTTAGTAGGCGGTAGTCAGAAAAAAGTCCAAAGATAATGTTTGGACTTGCCTCTGACTACTACGTACTCAAAGTTTTGATGGGTTCGTCGGGTCGCATCACGAGATCTCAGTTCGGGGCGAACTACTAGTACAAATTGAATCGTGGGACGATTTATCGGACACGACAATTTGACTTTGTGGACAAAATCAGCAGGGCTATTTTAAACAATATGTAGAGCAATAAATGTGGACTCATTTAGGTTTAAACTTAAACTGCATATTTTAGGAAAACAAATCAACCAACCCTGGCTGGCATAGTGGAACCCCGCTCTTCTTCCTCTCCGCTATCTGTTCATTAGTTGTAGGTATTCATTATTGTTTTATAGTTTACGGTTTTAATAATATTTTGTTTGATGAATTTGAGTTTTTTTTGTTATATAATAAAAATGTTTGAGTTAATTTAAAATAAATCTGAAAGTAGTCGAAACCAAAATCAAAACGGTCTTTATTCAGAACAATCACAAAGACCACGAATTAAAGTTTATGTAATGTTATGATATACGGCGAGCCAAACTTAAGCCTGGACGTCCGTGAGGCCAATACCGGGTCGCAGCAGAAGACCAGCGCTACTGTATGGCAACATATAGTAGCATATGCTGAGCTGTTGGCCCATTCACCACCACTGAATCTTTTTAGTTTGTATACTTACTGGTTTGTTTTATTTATGTTATTTTAGTTTTTAATTTTATTTTATTTTTCTTACGGTGGTGGATGAATAAACGTGTTTTCTTTCTTTCTTTCTTTCTTTCTTTCTTAAACATTCGGAAACTTTTACTGCCGACAAGCAGCGTTGCTGTGCTTCGGTTTAAAGATTGTGGACGCCGGTGTAATTACAGGCACATGAGGCTTAACATCTGTATGCTTCAAGTAGTTGGACGCAAGGCAGTGCATCGTAGGGCACGTTCCTACCGTGCGTGACTTACGAGGCAATGCTTTGTTATAGGTGATGGTTACCACTTAACATCAGCTGGGCCATCTGCTTGTTACATCAACTAGTTGTAAGGAAAAAAACCATCAATATCAGCCTAGGCAAGGCCACTGCTGAAAATGACCTCTCGTCTTATATTCATAAGACCACATCTTAATCATCCAATAACATTCTAAAATAATCAATGGACGTAAACCTTTTCATAAACTAAGACCGAACTCGAAAAGATCACTTTGTATTACTCAAAAAAACCCCGTGAAACTTTTTTTGTTAAAGTACTCGATGGAACTAGCAGATGGCCCACCTGATGCTAAGTGGTAATCATGGCTTAAAAAAACATTGCTTCGCAAGCCACGCAAGATATAAACGTGCCCTACGATGGACTGATCTGCATCCATCAACTTGAGGCAGTTTACAGAACTAAAACATTTTATTTTTAATTGATCGAGTGAGCGAAGCGAACGAAGATCTTAGTTTCAACTTGGGCGATTTGGCTTTTTATGTATGTATATATGTATGTATGTATGTATGTATGTATGTTTTTTTTTTTTTTTTTTTTTTTTTCCTACTGCCATCTCAAAAATGGCACTACGGTGGTCCTCTGACTTGATCGGAGACTTTCTCTACTTTATTTTATTAAAAAAACGGGGGATATCTTTTTATTCTTTCAAAAAAACTTATTCTAATGTACAGGTTTTAAGATCTTTTTAACATTTTCTCTTTTTCTGCTTTCTTATATCTATTTGTCTAATTTTCTTATTTTCTAGCTTTACAATCTATTTTTCCTATTTAACTGCTTATTTCTAACATGATAATGTTTGCAACCTTATTTTTAATACATTGCTGATTGAATTTATATTTTGTAATATATATTATCAGCAAAACTTATTTATCTTTATTCCTTATTATTACCTTTCTTGCAATATTTATACAATAGTTGATAAGCTCTTCGCTTTTGTTTTTATCTTTAATGAGTTTACACATGTTTTCTGATGTTAGCTTTATGTCGTTACGTTGCTCGGTTTCGTACCTTTCTTTGCCGAAGACGGGACACTCAAACAATATGTGCGCTACACTTTCGCTTCTACCTGGTTCGCAGGTGCACGATGGGTTTTCCTTACACTTGAATCTAGTCAAGTATTCTGAAAACCCACCGTGCCCTGTCATTACTTGCGTCAGAACTCCAGTTGGACCAATTTGTCTCACCGTCTTAAAGGCTTCTATAGCGTCAGGGAAGAACATCTTAGTAATGGCAGCTGTTTTGCCTGTTTTGTACCTATCGTTCCAAACGTTCAACGTTCCCAATCGGATCTCCCTCTTTGCGAACGAGATTGGGCAGAGGTCATATTCGGGCTTGGTTTTTAACTTAAGGGCTGCGTCTTTTGCAAGCTGATCTGCTCTTTCATTCCCCTCTAGTCCCGCGTGAGCTCTAATCCAGAACAAAAGTACATTTTTGTCCTGATCTTTAACTGCTGTTCGAAGATTGCTGCGGATTTTTACGGCTAGAGGGTGAATTGAGGCGTTGTTTGTGATTGCCTCTAGTGAGGACCTCGAGTCACTATATATACCGAAGCTCGTCTCCGGGCTTTTGAGAACCTCCCTCGTGGCTTCCGGCCTGGTAGACGGTGCAGTGGGACGACAGTTTAAATTTTCGGGCGTTGGTCTCGGCGAACATGTTCCAAACGGATAATGCTGCTCCGACCTTGCCCTCAATTTTGCTGCCGTCCGTGAACATTCTGACTGCGTAACCGCTGTGAATGTCCACCTGCTCTCGGTCCTCCAGGCATATGAATTTCAGGCTCATATGTTCTGCCGGGTGAGGGGATTCAGCAAATGGCGCCATCTTCTCCATCTCCCTGTCTCCTAGTGCCGGTCGGGGGACTCCTCTCTTTGTCTCATACAGGGCGGCTGCCTCCTGTATCCTGAGATCGAGTGGCAGAATGCCGGCCAGCACTAGTGCCGAGTTGAGGGAGACGGTTCGGTAGGACTTGCACATTTTTTGTGCAAAGCCCCGTTGGACGGCGTTCAATTGCTTTTGGATACCTAGTTTGCGAGCTGCCGGTGCCCAGGCACTGGCCGCGTACATTATGACGGGCTCGACTACTGCTGTGTAGATGCTTCTTATCACCTCTGGATGGAGGCCCCAGCTGATTTTGGCGGCTCTCGATAGTTGCTTGTACACGTTAACAGCCTTTTTGCAGACTTTTGCTGCATGGCTGTTAAACGTGAGCTTACTGTCGATCGTTAGCCCCAAAATCTTGACCTCTTCCGACATGCAAATGTCGATCCCGCCCATGGTCAGGCGTGGTGTGTCGTACTTAAGCTTTCTGGTGATTACCATTGCGTTTGTTTTTTGCGGCGCAAATTTAAGCTTGTTTCTGACACCCCAGGCCTGAACATGCGCGAGAGCGGCATTTGCTTGTCGTTCCACTTCCAGTGCAGTTTCGCCGTCTATAACTAAGACTATGTCATCTGCAAAAGCCTGACTATAGTCTCCTCGCTTCTCCAGTTCCTTCAGTAATGGGTCAAGAATGAGGTTCCAGAGTATTGGTCCTCCGATTGAACCCTGGACGCAGCCCTTTGTTGTGAGTCTAGTTGCTTCCACGCCCGCGTACCTTACGTTCACCTTTCTATCTGTTAAGTAGCTGTCCATTAATCTCCTCAGATTTTTGGGGCAGTTTTCTTCCGCCAGTCGGACCCTGATAACCGACCACCACGCGTTGTCAAAAGCCCCCTCTATGTCCAGCGATATGAGTGTGACGATTTTCCTTAGTTCCAGCTTAGCGCGTATATGGTGTATGAGGGCATAGAGGGAGTCTTCCGTACTTCGTCTGGGCATGAATCCGTACTGGCGGTCGCTAATTTTTGGGAGAATGTGGAAGTTTATCCTATTGACGATCATTTTTTCCAGGATTTTACCCATCACTGGCAGCAGTCCTATTGGCCTGTAAGATTTTGCTTCTGTATAGCTGGCCTTTCCCGGTTTGCGAAGTACTACTACAATGGCTTCCTTCCAAACTTTTGGGAAATGGCCATGCTCAAGACATTTATTTGCCAGTGATAAGTACAATCCCGGATCATGTGTGATTGCGTGTTTACAAATGTCCGCCGTTAATCCGTCCAGACCCGGTGCTTTTTTGGGGTTGAAGTGATTCACCGCAGTCATTACCTCGTCAGGGGTAAATGGTGGGTCATAGTTCTCAGCTTGATCACACTCATTTACCTTTTCAGCTTTTCTTCGGACTTGCTGGTGGTCCCCGTTGTCATTTTCTTCGGTGTCTTCCGGATAGAAGGTTTGGGCGAGCATTTCCGCGGATTCTGTCGGGCTTAGGAGTTTACCTTCTTTGACCAGTGGTAAGTCTTCTACTCTTTTTGTTGTTCTTCCTATTACGCGATAGATTCCCTCCCACATCCCTTCCCTATCCTGCTTTTCACAAAACTCTTTCCAGCTTCTGATTTGGGCCTCCTTTACCTTGTGTTCATAATTTTGTTTTATTTGCAGGTACTCTTCGACGACCATCTCCCTCCGGACCGGCGCTGCGCAGTGGACTCTTCGCTTCCTGGTTGCGACCATCTTCTTCATCTCGGCGAGCTCTTCCGACCACCATGGTAAGTTGATTTTACTTTAGGTATACTGTTGTTGCATGATTCTATTATTAAGTTTATGTACTGTTCTATTTTCTGATCTAATTCTTGTTTACTATGTGTTTTATCTGTTTCATTTGTATTCATGTTGTGTTCGTTTTGTAATTGGGCCAGTTTCTCATGAAACTGGCACCAATTAGCTTTTTTGCTGTTGAATACCCTAGTGGTTCTACTTATGCTTGTGCCTTTTGCTTTTTCTAATCTTATTTTAAACAGTAGTGCGTTGTGGTCGGAGCTCGTCAAGCCCTCATCTACTCTCCAGTCTTCAACCAGGGCCAGCAGGTCCGTCGTGCAGGCCGTGATGTCTACGAAGCTGGTGTAGGTCCTGTTTCCTCTGACTGTCGCGAAGGTTGGGATGTCTCCTACGTTGAGCACCTGCAAATCCAGCTCTTCTATGGCTCCGGCCATTTCTTCCCCTCTATCGTCAATCCTCTTACTGCCCCACCAGGTGTTTTTGGCATTTGCGTCTCCACCTATCAGGATCTTCCCCGGGCCAACCTTCTGTGCTATTTTCCCAAGGTGTTCTAGGTACGGTTGTATTGGTTCTGTTGGCTCGAAGTAAAAGGAGACCACAGATATCTCCCAGGCACTGGTCCGCATCTTTATTACTACGATGTTCGTTGTTGTCAGGTCTGGATACTGTCTCACGTCGATATCGTTATCGAAGACTACGATTCCGGCTTTAACAACGTTGTTTCCTCGGTTTGTGCACTGGTATATCCTTGCTCCTCTGTAGTCTCTGATCTCGCCAACAGATCCGATGTAGGGTTCCTGGATCAGCGCAAAAGCCATCCTTTTCTTGCTTGCCTCAAGCATAAGCTCTTGGGTTGCTAGCTTCTTTCTTGTATGTATGTTTGTCTGGCGATAACTTTAGAACCGTTGATCTGATCTGCATGAAATTTGATATGTCGATAGCTTGTACTTGAGAAATTTACTGGTAAGTATATGAGTAAAATCGGATGAAGGGTTTTTGAGATATGGGGTTTTTTAAGAGGGCAAAAATAAAAAAAGTGACATAAAAAAATCAAGTTACATGTCATATGAAAGGGCTTTGTTTGGACATTCCAAAACAATATTTACTTTTTTTTTGTTATGCTCGGTTTTTGAGATACAACAAAAAAGTTAAATTAAGATAACCAGCGATCCAAGAGCTCCCATCTCTAAGAGTTTCGTTGGCATCAAGGTTTTTCTACTGGTCGACCAGTTCCTTTGCTTTTTCTTATTTTTTTTTCTTGAAATAAATTAAGGAGGTACTCAGTTCTCATAAAATGGTGACAACAACCAGGTCTGATGATGGAGCCAAGGTCTGTTCAACGGAACTCTTCAATAAATAGGCCAATAGAGTTGAAACTTGGTTACCGTACCAAGTTAGTAGGCGGTAGTCAGAAAAAAGTCCAAACATTATGTTTGGACTACCACTACCACTACCACTTACTCAAAGTTTTGATGCGTTCGTTGGGTCGCATCACGAGATCTCAGTTCGGGGCGAACTACTAGTTATTTAAAGTCGCGATGTAAAGTCGCAATCTAAAGTCCTGATCTAAAGTCGCGTTCAACAGTTAGTAACTTTATTTACTCGCAAACAGCTTTATTTTATCCAGGATTATACGTCTCGGGAGGTTTTATGTAAAATTAAAAATTAGGCAACTGTGAGGTCTAAAAGATGTTTGTTTGATTATTTTTTGCGTTAAGTTGTTAAGAATTTTAAATGAATCTTGCAGACGTTATTATAGTAATATAAAGCTAAACTACCACTGACTGACTCACTGACATGCCCGGAGAGACAGAAGGAGTGGAGTAGGATTATATGGGCACAGGTCAATGAGATGCAGGTGTATAATAATTATTATTAAAGCACAAGTACAACTTTTTATTATTTCATTACGTTATTTTTATGGTGCACCCAAAGCTCATCTACATCTTAGCCAGGTAGGTATTGAACTTTTGTATGAAACAGCTGTTTTTTTTTGCGTTTACAGTGTTTGTTCCTTAGAAAAAGTTATATTGATGGGTACTTTAGCACCCTGAAGTTTTAAACACAAGTATTGGAACACATTGAATGGGCTGCTCTTTATCCAAAGGTTGTCTGGAAAAGATCGGTTTTTAGCGATAAGACCACACATTGAACATAAGCTATAGTTGTTATCATTTGTTTCCTATTTTGTTCGTTTGTAAGGTGTACAATAAAGCATTTTCATTCAATCATTCATACTACTACGGGGGTGTCCCCCCCGTTAATTACAGGCACATGAGGCTTAACATCTGTTTGCCTCAAGTTGATGGACGCAGGGCAGTGCATCGTAGGGCACGTTCCTATCGTGCGTGACTTACGAGGCATGCTTTGTTATAGGTGATGGTTACCACTTAACATCAGGTGGGCCATCTGCTTGTTCCATCAGCTAGTTGTAAAAAAAACCCCGCCTTCTGATCTTAATGTCGCGTGTTCGACGTTTGTCCAAAGGAATGTTTTCTTCGGGATTTTTTATTGCGCATTTCCAGTGCTTTTAAATAGTGAAAAAAAATATCATGACGAAACCAGTATTAAAGTATTCAAGCATTATAAAAAGTATCTTCTTAAATCTTGAAATATTACATAAAATGAAAACGTTTAATACTTTTAAATATTCTCGTAGATGCTTCGTCAAACTCTGCCTGCTACGTCAAAGCTACGACACGCTACGATTTGTCTACGCCACACGCTACGCATTTTTACCAAAAAAGTAGTCTAAAAACTCGGTCACGTCGCGTCCCTGAGAAACTGATAGCATTTTTATGTTATTTTTTATATGTATA
Organism: Chloroclysta siterata; assembly: GCA_932294275.1. NCBI lineage: Eukaryota > Metazoa > Arthropoda > Insecta > Lepidoptera > Geometridae > Chloroclysta > Chloroclysta siterata. The sequence continues at coordinate 13,558,454 of OW028603.1, read as the reverse complement.
ACAATTACTCAAAATGATAGTAGCAAAAAAATAAAACTTGAGAAATAAGGTAACAAAATATTAAAACTTTTTTAAATGTCTGTTATTCGTTGCTTTGTCAGCTTCACTATCAGAAGTCTAATAAGTTTAATAATTTCCAGCTTTGTCGATTCACCTCCATAAAAACGTCAGCCCTTCTTCTGTTTCGTGTTTTTTCTTTTAAAATAACTGAATAGTGTTCAGCTATCATTAATCATCTGTATTAGGTGTTCGGGCGTTGCTACATCGATCCCCATTACATTGAATCTGGCAAATTATTTATCCTTTTGATTGACGATGGGCCGCTCGTACGATTTAATTTATTTTAATTTTATAGGTGTACCGAGGCCTGCAAAATTTCATCGAGGCAAAGCGTGACCCGAGGACTGGTGAGTATCTGGCTCGGCACATCAGCATTGCCATTCAGCGTGGCGATACAGCCAGTGTCTTGGGGACGCTTCCGATTGGCACTGATTAGAATCAGTTGAGCTATCTCTAGATCATTCGCAACGGTCTGCAGATAGTACACTGGTTCATGTGTATTTAGAACATTTTTTAAATGCTTGTATTTATTGTAATTTTCTATCGTTCATCAAACTATACAGAATTAGTGAAACATTATTCCCATTGTCTGACAGTTTGCTAATCCTACTAATATTATAAACGCGAAAATTTGTAACTATGGATGGATGGATGGATAAATGGATGGATAGATTTTTGTTAATCTTTCACGTAAACACTACTGAATGGATTTTAATGAAACTTTACAATAATATAGCTTATACATCAGAATAACACATAGGCTAAAATTTATAAAGATGTTGTGTGAATTGTCCAAAATAAGACGATAAGTGTCAAGTCAGTAAGAAAAAATCTACCATCTGCGAGCTATTCTGGCGAGCACTGCCAAAACCGCTAGAGTTACACATATGTACTACGCCACGCTAATATAAGCTACTCGAAATACTAATCCTGCGCAGACGAAGTAGTGGGCACCAGCTAGTCAACAATAATGTTTAGCGACTTATTTTTTTCTTGTTCAAGACCTTAACCGTGATAGCTTTCCAAATGCTATTAGGGGCTGGCTAAATGATCTCACGATCGTTGTGCAAGCGGCCCTGAGTAGCAAGCAATAACTATGAACGTAGAAAGTAAGGAAATGATTTAAAAATAAAATATAACGTCGTGAAAATTTAATTGATTTTATTTTCTCTTGTACGTTTTCTTTCTTTTCTTAGCCTATATCTTCTCACTGCTGGGTACAGGCCTCCCTCAAAGACTTTCAGTTCTCCCTATACCGAGCTTCCTCCCACCATCCACTTTCAAAGGCGGTCTCGTGGTCCGCCGAGAGAGCGCTGGCAATCTGAATTTTATTTTACTTAAGAAAAATCTATTCATGCTAGAAACAGGCCACTCCAAGTAGGTGCCTTATTTTACAAGTAATTATTATAAAAAATAAACCGCCTGCGAAAATTAATGATATTCGTTTTGGTTGCTAGGCAAGACCAATCCAATTTTAGAATTTAATGCGTGAACAAGTATATAATAATATATAAAGTATATTTTGATAATAATCTTACATACGCTTACATTATCGTCTTTGTTTGCAGTTAGATAAAGGCTCCTAATAAACATAATATTATGAACAAAATACCAATAACATCTAATAAGTGCGAGTTTTAGTTCGAATTATTGACCCGCGAATTATTATGAAAAACATTGTTGACTTTTCTGAAACGACACAAGATTGATTTCGGCTTCGCCCTAATTGGATGAAAATATAACGCACGAAAACATGATACATCCATTTTAATAACAAAAATACCTTTTCCATTCACAAAGACCGCCCGGAGCGGTTTGCGACACCGAGAGTCGATCGATTAGGGGGGAATACGGGGTGGCAAATACCCCCAGGGTGGAGGGAGGGAGAAACATCTACCGATTTACAGGCGTAAGCGTTCAGGGCACGATAAAACGCTCCTCTGCCCACAGTAAAGCAAATACGCAGAACATTTCTCAAATTTAATTCTTTAGCTGTAAGAGCGTAAGAATTGAGGGCATGAGTGAGTTGAGTTTGACCCGTGATCATGGCGCATGCTGCTGTGTTGAACCGGACACAATCAAATTCACAAATCATGGTAAATATCCAGTTTTGTATAAAAATGATTATAAGACATTCAGTTTGAATTTACATCTCCATTCCGTTTGCATCGGTCTGCAGATAGCTCAACTGTTTCATGTGTATTTGTACTATTAGTAAATACTTGAATCCATTGTCATTTTCTTTATAAATAAATGTATTTATACCATTCCCTCTCTAAAAAGCTTATTTTATTCACTGAAAATAGTGAATAAAAAGCACTTTAATCATTTACTCAATGCTATACAACCTCCTTGCGCAAAAAATACTCTATACTAATTCCTTGTGCAAAGAATACTCGAGATACAAACTGCTTGTGCAAATAACTCCTCGAGATTTGATTGGTCGACATTAGAATAAAAACCTTCCTTTTTTCGTCATTAAATGTCTATTTCCGCTTAAATCTTTCTTTTTGTCGTAGTCATGCATAGAGCAACACGGAGGGGAGTGGCCGTAGCGTTTATTACCGATACAAAACTGTCTGCCATTTTTTGCGGGGGGAAATTTGTGTTACGCACACTTTCTCAAATTCCCACACAAAAATAATCGTCTGTCACTACGAAACTCACACATACCTAATTAAAAATACACTAACAATATCATGCACACATAGATACATTCTGTGTCAGTTTTATTGTACGTCTAGGACCGCGTGGACTTGTACTTTGACAGAGGGGAATGCTTTCGAAGGCTACTCCCCTCCGGTCCGCCGGTGGCCCGTGTTGCTCTAAGTAGTCATGGTATAAAGTATAGTATACAACTCTTGAATAAAACGGATTTTTATCGAGGGCCGTGAATCACTCGCGTCGCTCAGGATTCAATTATCACCCTACGGTTGTGATTCAGTCGTAAGAATCCTTCACTTTTTCGTGATTCATCTATGGCCCACGCTTTAAATCCGTCCTTCATTCACTAATTGCATAATATACTATTCTCACTTGTTTCATATTTTGATCAATTTTAATTATCGAACAAAATTTAATTTTGTTATTCTTTAAGCATGTTGGTGCTTCGTATGGCAATAATTGTTAAAGATTGCCTGTTTAAAAGCACTTAAATAGATTTATTTTTCTAAATATCGTGTTATATTAAATTTTATAGAACTGGCATGACCCAGCTGAAGTTTCATTTCATCTCGATTTGGCAACACGATGAATTTACTTTCAGCAGCTTGTTTTCACCCGGGAACTTATTGGAACAGTGAAAGTAGAAAATTCAATGAAATTTCATATCTTCCAAATAAGCGAATTGAATCTAAGTATTTGGCCTTATCGACTTCTTTTCATTTGCAGTGTTATAATTGGTATTTCTTTTTCGAAAATTGTTTAGTAAATTTCGTCGTATGTGTACCTACGGTGTATTTTCCGAATGATCAATCAATTCAGTAAAATCACTAGGATTACTTTGAAATGATTAATAAACTTAGGCGAATCTAATTCTACGCAACCAAAACCATAAAAGACAGAAGTGATTGTGTGGCTTACACATTTTTTTATGTAGGTAACTATCGAATGCTTAGGTTTCCTCAACTAAATAAAATAAAACTATGCCCTTAGACGTCAAAGCACAGATATCATAGGTATGATCAACTATTAAACGGTCTCTGATACAGCCATCTCCATTGTGATCATTTCCAGCTAATAGGAATGTTCATAGTCGCTGCGGTAGGTATCTGTAATATAAGCCTATTATTTGCCTGTCAGAGGCAGATACCGCCCGCCTCACTGCGCACAATATTGTTCGTATGATGTGTGTATTATGAAAATGTACTCATATTTTCATTGTTGTTTTTACAAGCTAGCTATTTTATGGAATGTTTCTATTGACTAACATTGTATTGACGGTTTAACGATAGTTGAGTTGATAGAAGCTGTTTTTTCTAGGACCTGGAGCATATATCTCGTTCGCACATTTCAACATATTATGAAGATTTTTTTTATACAGATAGCTGATGGAGCAAGCAGATGGCCCACCTGTTAAGTGGTAACCATCACCTATAACAAAGCATTGCCTCGCAAGTCACGCACAATAGGAACGAGCCCTACGATGCACTGCCCTGCGTCCATCAACTTGAGGTATACAGATGTAAAGCCTCATGTGCATGTAATTACACCGTCAAACACACCCTCAAACCAAACACAGCGTTGCTGTTTGGCGGCAGAACAAGGCGTGGTGGCAGTACTTCCCCGGACGAGCTCTTCACAAAAAGCTCTACTCTTCTAAAATGGGTGAATGTAGTTATGAAAAATCGCAAACAACCAAGCTTCGGAGAAAAACATTACAAAAATTCAGCAAAATATAATGTTGATTCACCATAAAGTTGGTATAATAGCTTTCATACTTAATAAAAAAATTGGTCCCGTGTCCCCAGTGAACAGTGTATTTTTAAGCTAAGTGTAAGAGTAATGTCTCGTAATTTTGGTTGTAGCGATTCCCCTAATAGCTTTGAAATACGACTGTTAAGTCCAATGTTGGGTGAGTCTTTTTCTGCTGAATTTTTCATTTCTAAAGTATGCTGACTAAGTATGAGTAATGTTGCAAGGTTTTTTATACCTACACAACCCATTCTAGAAGTAAAAACTGTATTCATTGAAAACTATCGCTTTTTGCTCGAGTGTTTTCTACGTAATTAAATTTAAATATTTAGCTTAAACTATGCCCTTTTTCTGGCAATAGTGTGATTATTGGTTTTGATTTGTATTTTTTTTCTAAGGTAATCATCCTCAGAATAATAACGAAAGGTATGTGCCCTAAACAATATAAGATACTTTCATCATTTTTATCTTAACCAAATAACCGTACAAAATATACCTCATAGTGATTCATAAGCTTGTATTAACACCTGAATGTAATACTTCTTTATCTTAAAAATATTAAAGGTGTGTTGACCTGCCAATATTTCATCTAGCTATTTTCGGCCTGGCGCAACCCCTGCCGTGATCCGGTCGTGACCGCTATATGAACGCTATACGATCTTCATAAACAGCTTACTCTACCTTTTCGCATTGGCGTTTGCTTATGAAAATTCGGTGTAAAACTTAAATTGTATCTGCCAGATTTTTTTTATTAATATGGTTTAAGAGTAATAGAGCTCTTTGTGAAGGGCTCGACTGGGGAAGTACTACCATCACGCCTTTTTCTGCCGCTAAGCAGCGTTGCTGTGTTTCGGTTTGAAGAGTGTGGTTGCTGGTGTAATTACAAGCACATGAGACTTAACATCTGTATTTATTTATTATTTGCTTAACATCAGGTGGGCCATCTGCTTGTTCCATCAGCTAGTTGTATAAAAAAACAAATATGAAGTATTAAAAAAAACTGTAAGTATCATCTACAAAGGAAGGGGTAAAGTATTCTTAAAGTTTAGTCATCTTGTTTTTTATAGAAAGTAGGTACACATATCTAACTATACCTTCTTAACCACAGTACAACATAACCCACATACATAACATATGGGTAGATTGAACGCAAACTCCATATTTCCATTTGCGGCTTCATTTCGTGGTTGCATGTATATATGTAAATCAAATAGTAGGTATGCGAAATATCACTGTATTTACTGAATATGACGCTGGCTGTATGTTGCATCGCAATGCTGAATTATTTAATAATTTTGTCAGCATTTTACATGAACGAAATTGAACAACGATTTCTAGAAGAATAAGTGCAATTTTGCAGATGTGTAACGTGCAGATTGTGTAACGTTTGTGGACAAAGAAGGTTCAAATTGAATTGTGGTAGAGCTCATTTTTTTTTTAATTGTATATACTGTCCTTTGGCTACAATCTCACCTGGTGGTAAGCGACGATGTAGCCGAAGATGGAGCAGAACGGTCTAGAAAACACCTATTCACTTTTGCGTTGAAGATACCCAAATTGTAGCGATCAGGAAAAACGGACGACGGCAATGAGTTCCACTCCTTAGCAGTTCGCATGATAAAGGTAGAAGCAAAACGCTTAGTGCGAATGGGTGGTAAATTAACCAAGTATGGGTGGTACTGGGCCGTACGTCTACTCGTCCTATGGTGGAAAGGGGATGGTGGAATTAGATCGTGAAGTTCCTGGGCACATTCCCCAAAATGTAACCTATAAAATATCGATAGGCAAGCAACTTTGCGACGATGTTCAAGACTCTGAATCTTAGAGAAGGGCTCGTCCGGGGAAGTACTACCGCCATGCCTATTTCTGCCGCCAACCAGCGTTGCTGTGTTTCAGTTTGAAGAGTGTGGTTGCGGTGAAATTACAGGCAGCATGAGGGTTAACAACTACAAACAACATGAGCCATCAACTTGAGGTATACAGATGCTTCAAGTTGATGACGTAGGACAGTGCATCGATGGGCACGTTCCTATCGTGGGTGGCTTGTGAGGCAATGCATTAGATGGGTGATGTTACCACTTAACACCAGCCAGGCCAATTGATTAATCCATCAGCGAGAAGAGAAGTATAATAAATACACTTCTTTCTGGAAGTGTAAGAGCCTATGTCCAGTAGTGGACTTCTTCAAGTGTAACTTGAAGTCTCCGGCTTCCGTTCTGGCTTACTTTTATCAAATCGTGAACATGAGATGGGTGTGTGGAGTAACACGAATGCACAAAATACGCAATGAGTATGCAGTGCGCATGTCATCAAAGAAAAATGAGGAGTAATCGGCTACCGTGTTATGGACATGCTATGCGGAAAAGAACCATGTGACGAAAAGAGTTATTGAATGATAGCTATGAAAGGATATTAAGACAGGCCTATGAACAGATGGATGTATTGTGTGAAAGACGAAATGTAATAAATGAGTGAGTTCTGTGATGACGGATGATAGGGCAGACTGGAAAAAAAGATCATGCTGTGCCGGCTGACCCCAGCTATAAGGGCAGCAAGATGGTGGTTGGTGGTAATTACGAGATTTAAAAGTAAATCCTTTAATTAAATTAACACCAATTATCATTATAAATACTTTTCAGACAGCACTTTATAGAACCAAACTAAGCAAAGCTTGGAATATAGGAACCAAAATAATACTTATAATATATAATAACACTCAGACAGGAACAAAATATCAGATGAAGTTTATTTGAAAACAAATAATTATTTTCATATCATTTATCACACAAATGTTTAATCTCGGTGGGAATCGAACCCACGGCCTACAGCGCAGAAGGCAGAGCTATTACTAGCTGAGCTCTGAGAGCCGTGAGGTTGTATATTTTTCACTATCATAATTTAAACGGCCTTCTAAGAGGCAGGGGGGCAGATTCATTCCAGTTAACTCCATTTCACGTGCAAATTCCAGCTAATGCCGAAACATCGGAGTCTATATAAGCCGCTTGCTTTCAGTCTATTAGCAGCAGGTTATGAAACACGGTGTTGGTAGATGCTGTGGATGCTTTCAAAGCGCGCCAAATTGCCTCCATTAGGGCGCATTAGCGACGCCACACTGACAAGACAGCCTTGTACACAAGCTGCAACTTTTACCAACAAAGGTGGTGGATTGAGGTAAATAAAAGGTCCTTGGGTGGGGTAAGCTGGATTGTATAAAATCAGATGTTTGTAAGTAAAGCCTTAAAGTAGATATAGGATCCTGCTTTAACTGAAAACATGACTATTCCCAGTAATTCCCACTACAAAAATAACAGTGTTTTTTGGCGTTTTCCGAGGTATTACATACCTTTATTTTCATGACTACAGATTCGGATCAGTTGGAGCTATCATTCGCAACGATCAATGTTGGTGGCTCAATTGTTTTATGTCTATTTTGTTTTTTTTTTATATTTGTATTCCTACATAAAATCTTCTTACTTGTCTGTATGTATTTATGTGTGTTTGTGGCCAGAAAAATGTTTAGGGCCGGTTTCACCATGCTCTGTTAGATTAACAAAATATTAAACGGCCGTTAAAAATGACAAAATGTACGCGTTTGACATCTAAGGTTAGATTTAACGGACTGTTAATCCTTGATTAGTAACTAACAGATCATGGTGAAACCTGCTCTAATTCTATTCCATTCTATTCATTGTAATTTTCTTTATAAATAAATTTTTAAAAAAGCTAACTGGAAAGTCTTTTAAATTATAAAAAGCAACCTCATATACTATTATACATACTATTTCGAATTTTGGCACAGGCAAGAATTGGCAGGTGTATTTTTCACACCCTAGAATTAATTTATGTTGCTTGTTCGGGGATATACGAGTACATAATCAGATTATGCTTCGCTTCCTGACACGTAAGAACCTCGCTCCATGTTTTTACCTCGCTGTATAGATAATCGTGCTTTATGGGGTGATGTTTCTCAATTTTCCAAGACTGCAATCAAGCGCGTGATCCACCGTTGTGGACACGATGGGCATGCCCATAACTATAATAGCCGTGTGACGTCTCATACAGTGTTCGACCCACGACTGTGTCCACGTGGAACTACAACACTGTACAACATTTTGGTCGGGCCGTCATATTATATGTATATTGTAAACAGGTCTAATGATGCAGAATGCACTATATCCATCATGAGCGAGTTTATATCAGACTCGCAGTCGCATTTTCGGGTGGCTGTGACCACAACCTTTTTAGAGGGCTGGATCCGCGTCTGTCTGAAATAACATACTGCGTACTTTCATGCGCAGAGTTTATGGATACTTGAAAAAAAAACATTATTTTTATAACTACAGTAGCCTATCATCGTACCTCAACTGATTTAGTAGCGAGATGTCTACTATCGGTTGTTATTGCACCACTTCTTACACACTCTTTTTTGAAACGAATAGCTCAAATTCAAGATGATGTAATTGATATATTTTCAAACTGTGTCAATTGAAAAAAATATTCAACGTCTGGTCAGAAAATGTTACAAATAACTAAAAAATTGACTAGTTTTAGTAAATTGAAAAGAATTCCAGCATTAAAACTAGGTGGAAGTTACATCAACTTCCGTCATTCGACAGGGAGGAAATGACGATACGCTGGGACCGCAGCGACATCTACTGTTTCCGCCGGAAATCAAAATCGATCTGAAATGCCACTTCAAGTGGCCGGCGGGAAATGGCAATGAAATTTCTAATTGTGGTTTTTGAGGCATGTAATTTATATTATTTTGAAACAACTTGTGTAAACCGATAAAACGTATTACTACAAAGCACACATATACCCACACACACATACACTCTTTCTCTCTCACACACACACATACTATATACTCCTTGAAACATATGGAATATTTCTTTAGTAAAGTGACAGAAGTAATTTTTGTAGGTAGTAATAATTCTTTTTTATTCCGTTGAGCTAGAGTTATTAGTCCTAGCAGAGTTTAACAGTTTCATCATTTTCAAAACGCTTGTATTATTTGTAATTTTATGAATAATAACTTATTTTTAAGTATTTTATACTTAACATAGTTTTTTTTAACAACCTATACTTACGTATACCTATTGGTTGTAAAAAAAACTATTTTAAGTGACCATCAGTGTACCATCGGATGAGATTGCGGTCAAACGTTATAAAGTTTGACCGCAATCTCACCTGGTATTATGTGATGATGCGGTCTACGGTGTAGCATGTTTACCTAGACGTTACCTATTCACTAGTCTCTTGAAAACATCCAAATTATAGGCATTCGGGAAAACGGACGCCGGATAGTTTGTTTTACGAGTCTCTGATTTATATTCCATTATTTATATTCCACTACGAGTCTCTGATTATCCAAGATTATCTCTTATATTCCAAGTTTCATTAAATAAAGTTGAACAAATATCTAAACAAACATATGAATGACGTAAGTAGCTGCAGGACCCCACAATGCGCAGTCATGAGGCTTAGCAGTCAGCACACAAGTGGGCGATCGAACATGTACACGTACTGGGATCGTACCGAGGGCCCTTATCAAGCGCACACAGCCCAGTTACATCAATTATAGGGGTGAGGGGCACTTACTTTTAATATGGAGCTCAAAAAATATCATACTTTTATCAACATATAAAATACTAGCTTAAAAACAGAACAACAATTCTGCATTGCGAAAGTTTAGTGTAACTTCCAGTGTAAAGTATGATTATAAAACGCGTAACATAATACCCAAGACCAAGAGATCAGACCAAGCACTGGAATACTTTAACGTGTGCAAAGTTTGAATACCTTGTTTACGAAATTCCCATTCAAAAGTAAAATTAAGGTGTCAATTCTGTTGTTTAATTTTCCTAATTTTACCTAATTTGACAGCACTTAAAATATTGCCGTCCCTTTCCAAAAGACCGAAACAACAAGGACGGCTATAATTTTAGAGCTGTCAGATAAGGTTAGTTTAGAATAATGCAACAACAGAATCGACACCATTGTCTCAGAAATTGTGACCTTGGTACATACGCTATTTGCGTTTACTAATTGGTGGCAGTTCTGTCACCTATTTTATCTACAGTTCACAACTAAACGTCAAAAAACAGCTGTAAATAGGGCTGCGTCATGTTGTGTTAGTTTCATTTTGGAGGAAAGTTTAAGAGGCATTTCATGTATGAAAAACTTCAAATTTTCAAAAGTCTTAGTGTAAAAGTTGATTGCCATGACCTGTAGAATACCCTGCTTCCGGGGTTATAGGTTATGTTACACGTTGTATATGTTGTGGTGTGTAACTTATGATCAAAAATGAAATGAAGATATATAAACGGCTTGTAAGTTTTTTAGCAATGGATCTTCAATTTATCTTTTTTTTTATACTGCTTGCTGATGGAACAAGCAGATGGCCCACCTGATGTTAAGTGGTAACCATCACCTATAACAAAACATTGCCTCGTAAGTCTCGGACAATGTGCCCTACGATGCACTGCCCTGCGTCCATCAACTCGAGGCATACAGATGATATTTGTAATGTGGGGACCCTGTTATATTACTGGTACATATGGCCATCGTACACCCTTCAAATCGAAACACAGCAACGCTGCTTGGCGACAGAAATAAGCATGGTGCTAGTTGACTTACTAGTCAGATATTCAGAAGATATTTATTCAATAAAATCACAAGGATCACTTTGAAACGGCTTAAAGCTAGGTGACTCTAGGTCTACGTCTAGGACTACTAGGTAGTACTTTCCCAGACAAGCCCTACACAACTATCTCTACTACTCTTTTTATTTAATTTTACCTTCCTGTTCTTTAGTTACATAATAATAATATTTGAAGAATAAAAAAAAATTGAATGTTTGTAAGTAAACTTACTATTCTCTGTAATAGCGATATCGTGGGAACACAAATCTCGAAAACAGCAACAGTTTCGGAAAGTAAGGGATTGTGGTAAAAATACTTCGTCAGTAAACAGAAATACGCAATGTGCCATAAATTCTTCGTTTTAGGACAAAATATTGTGATTTTCAGCTGTGGTTTTACTGTGCCAAAGATTGGAACTTTCAGGAAGCATATGTTTTACGAGGGTCCCATCAAACTCACATCAGCCGGGAACGACGTAGCATCTACCAAGCTTTAGATAAATCCATAGTGCTACTACTATACTTATACTATACTATACTATATACTTGCTGAATTTATATGAAAACTGAAACACTCTGATCTCGGGCACGGCACGGTCGATACCCCTTCAGATCTGTTACTACCAAATACTAATCTAAGATTCTTTAAAACTCCATAAAATAAAACTTTTGCTAAAGAGAACCACGATCCAAAACGTAATCTGTGTATATTTTTTTATTTAATGTTTTTTTAAAGCGCTGACTAAATTTCGAATAAATTTATATGGGGCAACCTATTTTTTTTGACAGACAAAGAAATAATCATCAAATACCATCATCCTTTTTTAGGTCGGTTAAAAAGTATTTTACATTGAATATTACACGGGTATTAATAGCGTATTACCAAATTTATTTATTTACCCGACGTTTCGCCTATAACTGTCATGATCGCGAAAATTAAAAAAATACTAAAAGTAATGTAGTTTTATCCGTAACCTATCTATATACATACAGCTAAAGTTATAGTAAGTTTCGTAGCTTCTGAGGATTTGTTTCTCTACAGCATATATTTCGTGGGATGTAATCTCCGAGTTACGAGCCCAGGCCTAAACAAATATTGGCACCGGCCTGGAAATGATTTTGCCTTCGGTTTTTGCAAGTCAAGATAGGATGGTAAAGAATGATGAGAGAACAACAAAGCTTTGATCTGCCGAGTAGAATCATGTAAAAGGAGAAAACGTCACGAAATACCTGATTATAGAAGTGCATTAGTTGGATTAGTTGGACAGCCTTCACAGCTCAGTTGGTAGTAGCTCTGCCTTCTGAGCCGTAGGCCGTGGGTTCGATCCCCACCGAGAACAAACATTTGTGTGATGAACATAGATGTTTTTTCTCTGTCTGGGTGTTATATAATATTATAAGTATGTATTTACAAAAAAAAGTGTATAAGTAGTATATCAGCTATCTGGTTCCCATATCACAAGCTTTGGCTTAGTTTGGGGCGAGATAGTGCTGTGTGGAATGTCCACCAATATTTATTTATTTATATTTATTCATTATTAGACACTATTATAGCGCAAAAAGTTACGACAGTTTTTGTTGTCCTAATCAATATTGTTCTTTGTATTTCGTCAAAGGTTTTGTGATAAAAATTGAACGTTTTTGATTTAGATTTGATTTGAAAACTACAGCTAATAGTAGGTAGTTTTATGTAGGTTAGTATTTATCCAAGTTTGTAGTTTTATCAGAGTCATAAAACTTGTTTCGGTGTTATATGGTCTTAAACCAAACATGATTATACTTATTAGGTAGGCAGTTATATTATTGTACAGTAAACTATCGAGAAATAAATTCTACTTGTGCTACTGATTATAAACAAAAAATAACATGTATGAAAACAAGTGTATTAAAGAAAAAGGATGTCGCTGTCGATTATATAAAAAAAGTACACTCTTAATGAAAACAAGTAAATAAAATAAAAAAAGAATGTAACTGCCGAGTTGCGGTAAAAAAACAAATGACAGACGATTTAACGTATTTGACAGACTTGACTAAAAACTATTTAAATATATTTAATTCACTTGACACTAGCATGATTGGCCGTTGAAATGACATACAAAATTCATATCTGAGCGTCAAATAGGCTGTGTGTGTAAGTGAATATGCATTTGTTATTTACAAATTCATATTAGCAATGACTAGCTATGATGAGATGCATTAGTTATGCTACCAACAAGCTACCATAATTATATAATACGCAGATAACATATTATTTATTCTGAAATCTATTTCAGTGTAAGCTTCTGTGATTACACAAGTGTGCACAGGCACAGCTGCCGGCGAAACTGCAGCCGCAAAGGCCCATATTGGATTACATAGCAAAGTTATATGTCTACAACGGGTTGTAGAATATGTATTCTATGCAAGAAAGTGTATGTTATGGCTATAAATGAAGAGAATGTGTGGGAAGGCCTAAGCTGCGGTAATCTCTGGCTCCTGAAACACAGTCTGAACTAGTTCGGCAGCCTATGGATTCAATAACGATCTGTCAATAAAGTTATTAAAAAAAATACAATTTCATTGAACTGCTGAGACGATAATTAGATAGGATAGTGAAAAATACTTGTAGTATTAAAGTTTATTTACAATATAACCTTAACCTTTATTCTCAACTGAGAATAAAGCTTTTTTTTACAAAACTTGTATTATGGGAACATGATAGCTGATTTATACCCACCCTTTATTAAGGGGCTGACAACTATCCAACAACTTCTCGCTCGCACGTTTCGACATGTTGAAATATATAAAATCACCCATTTTGTGTGCACACAAAAGTTATTGATTGCAGTTTATTAAAAACTTCATTTTGATCGATACAAGTTTTCTTATTTAAAAGTTTGCTTATGTACGAAAACTAGTAAAGCAAACTTTTGAGTAGGAAAACATGTATCGATTAAAATGAAATTTTTAATAAACTGTGTGCAATCACATTGCACACAGTTTATAAAATGGTTGATTGCGATTTTTCGAAAATGATTTTAGTGATTTTATATCTTTCAACATGTCGAAACGTGCGAGCGAGAGTCACATTAGCTCTTGTCTTCGCCTACATACCTACATCTGATGAACATAAACGCTTGTTCTCTGTCTGGGTGTTATGTGTTTGAGAGCACTAGTATTGTACACTTCAAATATTCGAAAATACTTAAATAGATACACGACCGAATGAAAATCCACGACCTTAAAAATGAAAGGCACCTTCAGTGCTCCAGCAAGTTACGAATGTAGTTACCCGAGCCAATACCTCAGTGACCTCACCTGAAAGTGGAATGCCTCTGCGCCGCCATAAAACTATTTTTAATTAAGAATCTAATTAAAATTCTATGAAAGCACGTTAATAATTGCTAAGAAATGTTTCACATTATTCCCGGACAATTCTCGGTTCGAAGTTACACGTGTAATATTCAGGTCTCGATGGATTTATTACCTTGTTTTTACGAGCAACTGGGTCAAATACTTCTGACTTCACCAAAAAATACCTGCGTTCTTTTGTTTGGTAATCATTCCGATTTGGTCCATGTTCCGTACGCTGCTATAATTCATTCAAAACTCATTAGATTTCCGACTACTTCTTGTTGTCGTGTTACTAGTTTTTTCGAAACAGTGTGGTGAAAGGATTTAAGCGCGTCTCAAGAGGCTCCTTTCGAGCACTTGACACATGTTATAGAACTTTTTAGGTTCTACGATATGCCGGTTTCCTCACGATGTTTTCCTTCACCGTTTGAGAGTACTGGTATTTCCGATGATATTCCGACAATCATTTATCATACACTCATTTGCCTTTTTAGGGTTACGTACCCAAAGGGTAAAACGGGCCCCTATACTAAGACTCCGCTGTCTGTCCGTCTGTCACCAGGCTTAATCTCATGAACCTTGATAGTAAGACAGTTCAAATTTTCACAGATGATGTATTTCTGTTGCCGCTATAATAACAAATACTAAAAAACAGAATATAATAAATATTTAAGGGGGCTCCCATACAACAAACGTGATTATTTTGCCGTTTTTATAGATAATGGCACAGAACCCTTCGTGTGCGAGTCCGACTCGCACTTGGCCATTTTTTTATATTTACGCTTTATCTTTCCTCGAACGAAGTAAAATCAAATAAAGAAGGTTATCTACATTTGCAAGACATATTTACAGCAATTGTGTAACTCTAAATCTCCATAATAAGCTGGTGGCTTATGCGGGCGATGCCACGGGGCGTAAATTGAATTCCCCATGATATTTTCCTGATCCACGTCAAGGGAGAGGTTGTTCTTGCGACTTTTACTGAGCTGACAGGCTATTTTGCAGAGTGCTTCCTTAGAAATGATGCGAACAAAACAACGCAGCAAAGTAGTGATTACTGGCGGAATACGTTTTGTATATTAAAAAAAAATTAAAAATGTGTTTTAGTGACATAATTAGTTACAGTATTATATATAGAATCCATAGGCTCTCGAACTAGTTAAGAAACTGTGTTTCAGGAGCCAGCCATTGGCTCTCTCCCCCATTAAATGAAGCAGTTATTATACTTGGATCTTGGGATCTTTGAATCTTTGAATTATTAGAATTATATGACTATTATGATTTGTTTTATTATAATTATATATAATATGTGCTTGTGTCTCTTGAGGCATACAGATGTACTGTTTTTTTTTATTATTATTATTTATTTATTAGGATTTAAGAATACTAGACAACATCCTGCACCGTGCTTATCCACCAAAGGCAACCACAGCTATCACAGGTATTAAAAATATGTATATGAACATCATTAAGATAATACAAATCTCTAATACTATAAGAATCAAAGTCCTGACTGACTGACTGACTGACTGACTGACTGACATATAGACAACGCACAGCCTAAACCACTGGTCCTAGAAACTTGAAATTTGAGGAGTACGTAGGTCTTATGGCGTAGAGGTGTATTAAGAAGGGATTTTTGGAAATTCAACCCCTAAGGGTGTAAAAAGGGATGAAAACGATTGTATGAAAAATTGTATTCCTTGAACCTACAAACTTGAAACTTGGAGTAGATATACTTCAAAGCAAAAAAATAGGAAATGCATTTTTAGTTTTTCAAAACTACCCTTAATAAATGTGCAAAGGGTTAAAAAGTTTGTATGGGAGATTTTTGACCGCTGGTCCTATAGACTTGAAATTTAAAGAGTACATAGGTCTTATGGCGTAGAGGTTTACTAAGAAAGGATTTTCGGAAATTGAACCCCTAAGGGTGTAAAAAGAGTTGAAAACGTTGGTATGAAAAATTGTATTCCTTGAATCTACAAACTTGAAACTTGAAGTAGATGTACTCCAAAGCTAAAAAATAGGAAAAACATTTTTAGTTTTTTAAAACTACCCTTAATAAAAGTGCAAAGGGATGTCAAAGTTTGCATGGGAGTTTGTTAACGCGTGGTGCGATTGACTTAAAACTTGAAGTAAATATACTAAAAAATAATTAATTAAAAATGACGCTTTCAACTTTTGATAATTACCCCTGCAAAGGGTGCAAATGACTGTAAAAGTTAGTATGGGAGATTTTTAGTATAGTGCGATAGATTTCAAACTTGAAGTAAATATACACCACAATAAATTATTTAAAATCACGTTTTCAATATTTTAAAACTACCCCTGCAAAGTAAAACTACCTCCTGAACAAATAAGTACATATTTTCCGTGTAAGGTTGTCTTTGTTGTATTTGGCAAGTTTTTGAGTCTGAGTACCTATACTTACCTACCTAATATAGGTAATGGCCGTTTATAGGTATCTCTTATACCTACGTAGGTATTTAAAATCCTACCCAATAACTATGGGGATATCGTTTATGGTCCGCGTTTATTGTCAAAAACAGCTCGTCTTGTGCAAAGAATTCAGAACGCATGCTGCCGGTTCTGCTACGATATTCCTCCACGAACTCACATAACGCCATACTTAAACAACACGTCTACTCTGAATATGGAATCACGTAGGCGTTTACATATGGCAGTACTGGTCCACTGCGTTATGATGTCCGGTAAGCCAGAGTATCTATACGCAAAACTTGATCACTCCGATAGCAAGTATAGCCAAAGGTCTACAAGGAATCTGCTGCACTATAGTAAAAACAAAACCGTCGCATTTCGGGGGAGTTTTCGCTACCAGGCAACCAAGTGTTGGAATAATATTCCACCTCCTTTACGACTGTTGAAAACCAAGTTTACTTTTAAAAAACGTTTTAAATGTTTCGTTCTGGAGCAACAGAAAACTGGGTTGTCTGGTGTGAATAGCTATAGTGCACCATTCACTTGTTAGATTATAAGTTCATATATTTAGTCTATGTACCTTTTTGTATAATATATGTACCTTTATTAACACACACACATGTTGTGGGTTTCCCTCTGTGATAACCAGACTCTTAAGAGACTGGGGGAATCATGGAAGCCCATGCATAAAACACACACTCGCCTATTACTGCACGATGTAAGTTTATTACCATTTTTTATATGATTCATATGTATGTACTGTTTATTTTCAACATAATTGTAACTTATTTTATAACAGAACACTCCACACTTATAAATTTCTCACAAGGTTTATTGGCTGAAGGTCTCGGCAGAATAACAGCGCCTATCTTCTATAATAGTAGTAGTGAGGCATACGCTGAGTCGAGAAACTTTTGCTGCTGCAGCACACAAACACCTACATACCAACAAAGGACTGCAATATATATCTCTGTTTAGCCATTTCCTAGCTTTTATTGTTTTGTATGTGTATGTGTGTTTTTTTAGCAAATAAATGTCTGTCTATGTCTATGTCTATGTCTACCCTAATAATATACAAATCAATGTGAAAGTTACGATGTTTGGATGTTTGTGGCTCAATCACGGCACCACTTCAACGCGTGCGAAGCCGCGGGAAGCCACAAGTAATACATATACATATTTTATGCATGAAAGACATCCTTTAAATGTAAGCCAGGGTAACAATCCGTTGATCTTTTAATTTAAGTGGTATAGTATAAGGGAATTATTTTTAAAGCGGGATCATTAATTCGTATAAAAAAGGATACAATTAATAGCTGTACGATTTGCAGTTGTCATGAATAAATCCACTTTAATTTAAATAAATCAATGAAGTTTGTAAATTAAATCCTCTTTAGTGTGTTATGATACTGAAAAATGTGGGTAAATGGACGTACCTTCGAGACATCTTCACATCCTCACATGCTCACATGCTCACATGCTCACATGCTCACATGCTCACATGCTCACATGCTCACATGCTCACATGCTCACATGCTCACATGCTCACATGCTCACATCCTCACATGCTCACATGCTCACATCCTCACATGCTCACATGCTCACATGCTCACATGCTCACATGCTCACATGCTCACATGCTCACATGCTCACATGCTCACATGCTCACATGCTCACATGCTCACATGCTCACATGCTCACATGCTCACATGCTCACATGCTCACATGCTCACATGCTCACATGTTCACATGCTCACATGCTCAAATGCTCACATGCTCACACGCTCACATGCTATCATGCTCACATGCTCACATGCTCACATGCTTACATACTCACATGCTCACATGCTCACATCCTCACATGCTCACATGCTCACATCCTCACATGCTCACATCCTCACATGCTCACATGCTCACATGCTTACATGCTCACATGCTCACATGCTCACATGCTCACATACTCACATGCTCATATGCTCACATCCTCACATCCACATCCTTGAAGAACCTTAAGTTTACTAGCAGTGGACTTCTTTGGGCTGATGATGATATATAAAAGAAAGTCACACTATTTATAACTCAAGAACGGCTGAACCAATTTGGCTGAAAATTGGTGGGAAGGTAGCTTAGAACCAGGAGACGGGCATAGGGTAATTTTTATCCCGACTTTTTTCTTTTCTCGCTTTTTTTGTATATTTTATACAAACAATCGAAGAGGCAGGAACTTCAAGTTGTCAGTTAGTACCTGTTTCTTCTGACAAAATTACGTGGCTCAAGATTGTTCCATGGGGAAGAAAATACAATTTATTTATTATAGATGTTGCCAATCATATCTATTTGTAAGTATTCTATAGTAAACGTGTGCGAGCGAAGCCGCAGGTAAGAGCTAGTTAAAAATAAAATTCTAATAAAAAAAAACTGTTGATGTGAAGATAACTTACTTTTACTTTGTAAAAAGCTATACTGAGCGCAGCTTGCGCGACGATAATCGCCAAGCGGTAAGTTTATTTAGCGCTTTGTGCACAGTTCTCCGGTTTATGTCGAGCATACAAACATCTCTCAAATGCTGCTGCAAACGATTCTGCAAACAAGATAGCACACTACAACCCAGCCAGGTTTCAGATGTGCGTTAACTCTGTCCACTGTGACATGTTTATCTGGCCGGACCAGCTGAAAAGAGACTTGGGAATGCATCAGAATTTGAGTGCGGAACAGTGAGTGAGTCGACTCGCACTTGACCAGTCCTGTTTAATTATTCTTAATATTTTTGAGGAGTTCGTCTTAAAGTTTGTCTCATCGTATGCATCAGTGAAAGCAAATAAAAAAAAATCCTTCATGGAAAAAAAACGCGTATTTGGGAATAAAAACTTAAAAGTCATTGGATGTTTGCCACAAATTTATAACGCCTTTAATCTATTGGGTTGAGGTTTTTTGTTTGCGTTAACGTTTGTATCATATCAAGCTAGAGTATGGCGAGGATATTAAATATGTATATTATATTTTCCTACTTAAAAGTTTCATAAATACTAAAACTAGCAAAGCAAACTTTTGAGCAGGAAAACTTGTATCGTTAAAAATGAAATTTTTACTAAACTAGATTTTTCGAAAAAGCCTTAACAGAAAGGCTTATGAACTTTTATAAATTTTTCAGTATTATTAGAACTTTTGGATATGCGGTTCTCCAGTTATCGCTACGACTGTGCGTAGTACGTAGCGTGCTCGTAGCAGCGCTCGTAGACCCTCTACGAGACTACAACACTACTGCCACCGCAATAAGCTGAATTTTATTGCGGAAGTAATCTTTAGGTAACGTTTATTTTTGCACGATTATTGTTTTATTACGCTAAGCTTATTGCGTCGTTAAACGAATGGTAACTTTTTAGTACCGAATTGGTTGAAGTAAGAATGTAAATGATGAAATTATAAGTTTTAAGTACATTAATCTAGTTATTTTTATAGAGGTATGGACTAATTTAATACTTATGACAAGGTTAAATAATAATGCAGCAGTAGTAGATATGGTTTTATGTAGTTTTTTTTTTTATAAATATTGGTGGACTTTTTACATAGCACTATCTAGACCCAAACTAAGCAAAGCTTGTAATATGGGAACCAGATTTAATACTTAAAAACTTTTTTTTTGTAAATACATACTTATAATATATAACCCAGACAGAGAACAAATACCTATATTCACCACACAAATGTTTGTTCTCGGTGGGAATCGAACCCACGGCCTACAGCGCAGAAGGCAGAGCTACTATTTATTTCCAACTTCACGCTGATAGAGATAAGAATTAAATTAAAATTAAAATGCAGTAAGTATTCTAACAGCGGCGATGTGCTTGCAACCTGTCACGTATGGAATACCAACTACTGCAAAGTGTTGGTATGTGCCAAATGTAATGTTCTAAACATTACAACATGTATCTCTGAATAAGAGATCTGAAGAGGTATCTACCGTGCCTGGAGATCAAAGTGTCAAAGCTATTTCAGTTTCAATTTTTCCATCAAAATGCAAGAATAAATAGTACGTTATTTCCGATTACCTTACGATATATTTTCACAGTCGTATATAATCTTTAGTGTTCTATTTTGGGAATAACGTACACTTTATTCGCGCATTGCTCAACGAATTATTTATCGTTAAATATGTATGGCCTTTATCGTATCAATGAATATATATGGAGATTGGGGAACCCGCATGAGTGGTAATATCATTATTTGCCGAATCAAAGAGATAATATCGGACCTTCATATGTAGTGGTTCCATGTGAAGAGGTTATAAGCTGGTATCCCTATTGTGTATCTAAAGATTTTGTACCACTTAAAAGACGTGAAAGATTTTTTTTTCAGCATGTTAATTGTCTTATTTATGTACGTAGGTTTAATATTGTCAGGTCTTAGGATTAAGCATTTTTTTACAACTAGCTGATGGAACAAGCGGATGGCCCACCTCATGTTAAGTGGTAACCATCACCTATAACAAAGCATTACCTCGTAAGTCAATTACCTCGTAAGTCACGCACTATAGGAACGTGCCCTACGATGCACTGCCCCGCGTTCATCAACTTGAGACATACAGATGCCTTAAGCCTCATGTGCCTGTAATTACACCGTCAATCACACTCTTCAAACCGAAACACAGCGTTGCTGCTTGGCGGCAGAAAAAGGCGTGGTGGTAGTATTTCCCCGGACGAGCCATTCACAAAGAGCTCTACTACTCTTAAAGATTAATTGCATCATGAACCACCACGATAGGGTTTTGCATTAAAGTAAAAGGGGTGAAGGGAAATACCGTGACAAAATCCTTGGTTTTTTTTTCAGTATGTTTATTGCCTTATTATGTATGTAGGTTGAACATTGTCAGGGCCTAGGATTAAGTACTTTTGGCTCAAATAAATAATGTTCCCTTATGGGTGTTGAATAAAAGCGGTTGAAAAGTTGAAGACCTAAGTAGTTACATTGTTAATCACTTTGTCTGCTGAAATAAAACTGTAACAGCTTCGCAACTTTGAACCTCAGGCATGGTAATCAGAATAATCAATTTATTGGTAATAAAAATTATAACAAGTCAGGGTTTGAGTGTACGATTGTACTTAATTAAATAATAATATAGTAATATTGTAACTCATTCATAAATAAGTTTTTATAAAAATAAATTCAGATAACATAAAAAAAAATATCAGGTACATAAATTCATAGGTCAAATGATTTTTTTTAGTCTAAGAACTTTTCGAAACTGTACGGTAGATGTAGCACATAGTTTCAAGTACCAACTTATGATTCTTTAAGAATGAAGATTCTTTTTTGTCGTGTCACTAGTTCTTTCGAACCAGTGTGGTGACAGGATTTTAAGTGCACTTAAATGATGTCTTTCATGACATAGTACGCAAAAGATGCGCCTCTTTGAGAAAAGGGGTCCGTGGCAGCCCGAACAGCATCGTGTACGCATTGTCTGAGAGGTGGGACTGTCCCCTCAACCATTATTGGATGCAGCTACACACTCAGTCCTTACTTGTTCCAAAACCAAGAAATGTCACTAATATTATTTTTCAAGTTATAATGTTACTAACTAAACCTATGGACAAAGTCTGAAATAAATAAATTGAATTGAATTTAAGAGGCTCCTTTCGAGCACTTGACACAAGATTTAGAACTTTCTCGGTTCTACAACATACAACACGCCTCACTAAATTCGATTGGCACCATACTGGAGCTTCAATATTGTATTATAATACATTGTAACAAGGATCATACAAAAGAGCGGTAGGAACCAAGCCGTAAGTTTGTTGTCTGTTCTTCTAGGCTTTGGTCGCGTGGAACTGGCTCCTAGAGTCACCTAGCTTTAAGACGTTTCAAAGTGATCCTTGTGATTTTATTGAATAAATGCCTTTTGAATACTTTGACTTTGAAAGCACTGGCACATACATATCCATCAGATGCTGTACTCGTATATCTAGAGTGGATTGCTTTTACTTACCATTTCCATGGTCGAGTCCATCAGGGTCGGAAGCCTCGTCCGCGACAGCCACCGCAGCTACTGCCAGCACCAGCCACCATAGGCGAGCCATGGCTCCTGGGGACAAAGTAAGTAGTTAAATTGACTGTGGGCGAATGGGACTCTGATTTATTTCTTTAGTCGGTAACGCGAAGGTGCTAACTCGGTGGAAAAAGAAAACAATTTTGTTTTTTTTTTATTTATACATTTATTAAAAAAATCATATAAACTTGAACTAAGTACATACATTATCCATACTGTGTTTTAAATTAGTGTCAATTTTAAGGCGTCTATTCTTACAAATCACAGATAGACAGATAAACCAAGATGTCTACCGGGCGTTCTTCTACCTTTTCCAAACGGATTTATTATTATAATAGAGTCCCTGAAATACTACCTACTACACAATTAATTGCAATCTTAAAATACCCAGCGTCAATTATGTTTCCTAACATAAAATTACCTACAAAACTTTCCAACTCCCGACAGGTTTAAAGTTAGTTATCATGCCGTAAATAAGCTTGTGTGGATATCATCTTTTATGTGAAAGTCGTTAGCAACTGCGTTAAATAAAGTCCTTCACAATCCTTGGGACGCTTACAATAGAGATGAGATATGGCGGTGTGAAGTCGCGTTTATGGTTCTCAGCTTTCATAAGCATGAACTACCTACTTCTGAGGTACTTTTATATGGCGTAGTTTGAACCCTTCCATAACACAAGGTCCTAAAAGTAAATTGACATTAAAGCAATGTCCTAGCAGGACGACCTATGAGCAATATGACCTTTTAGCAAAACGACTGATGGAGCAGTACGTCCTACTATTAAAACGACCTATGAGCAGATCCTACTAGCAGAACGTCCTCATTTTAAAGTACAGTCACTTTTCAGATGTTGTTCCGAACTCATATAATGGAATCAACAGAGATGTGGTAGAATAAGAAGTTATATCACCCAGATAAGTCTATTTTTATGAGAATAAATAAAATAAAAACAATTTAAACAGTGTAAGAATTGGAAGACACTTTTAATGTCATTTGTATGGGTGATGGTTACTACTTAACATCAGGTGAGCCATTTGCTTGTTCCATCAGCAAGTTGAATAAAATTAGCAACCGTCCTAAGGCTAAGTTTCAGCCATCTGCCATCAGACAAAATTGCCATCTTGGGAATATAACATAGCTTTTATTAATTTGTTTTGTTCACTAGAAACACACTCGTTATTTTGAGTTCTGCATTTCTGTGGTATTTTAACAAAAATCACTTCTCCAAGAGGTTTTCCATGTATATATAGGCATAAAAATTGACATATTTTGCATTATTATCTCCTTTAGTTATGCTCAATCTATAAATACAACAAACAAGACAAACGAACAATTTGGCGGCATGCAACCACCAGTATCAAAAGCAAGCAAAGCAAAGCTGGGTCACCGAATTAATATATGTACTCTGGCTGGGTGTTCCAGCGAAATGTTCCAACGTGTGAGCAAACGTCAAATGCAATAGTAAGTACACATAGCAAGCAGGTTGCTCTCGACGTTTGACTCGAGTTACTTTTTAACGCTAGCCTAGTTTCAGACAACGGCACTGTCTGGTCTTGCTACCTGTCAAAGCGAGGTCAGCCTTTGTGAGAGCTTTTACCCACTGCCGTGATATTTGTAGGACTAGAGCTGCTTCCTGTTTTATGCCAAGACGGGATGTTCTTGTACTAGTTAGTAAATAATATAGGACTTTTTAGCTTGAAAGTTTAGAATAGAATATAAAAATCTTTATTTTGACAAAAAAGGTCAAGCTAAATATTCATATAAGGACGCTACAGTTTTGTCTCTATAATATTGATATAACAATAGTTAATGGTATAAATTTATCTGTACATAGTTGTTATTATGTA
Source organism: Chloroclysta siterata (assembly GCA_932294275.1). Classification (NCBI taxonomy): domain Eukaryota; kingdom Metazoa; phylum Arthropoda; class Insecta; order Lepidoptera; family Geometridae; genus Chloroclysta; species Chloroclysta siterata. The sequence goes on along the minus strand of OW028603.1, from coordinate 13,533,676 downwards.
AGTACATATTACCTTAAGGCCCCTGTAGGTATAGGTTAGGCTAGGTTATTGATAGTAAGTATGATTACTTATAATTAGCTTGGTATGTTTTTAAACGTAATTAGATCGAGATTTTTTGGTAAGAAATAAAATGTTTGTACTTCAGCTAGTTCTAATTCTATATTTTTGCAAAAAAACCCACTTAACAAAAAAGTAGGTACCACTCTCAAATAACGACAGTGAACCCATAAACCGATTAAGTTACCTAAAGCTCTTTGCACACTGACAAACCATTCGCAAAGGCAAGTCGAGTGTGCAAATGGTTAAGCGATTCAGTAGTCGCCTTTGATGTGGGAAAGCGGCTGCCGTACCCTTCAGTCCTCAACACTCGTGGCTTGCTTGTGCACTTATGTGGTGTACTTAATTCAATAGCACAGCGGCATACAGGTGCAGTGTGCATGAGCCTTATGTACGGCTCTTGTTAAAGGTGTGGCTTTGGGACAAGACGTGAAACGACCTATATTCGCTTTGTGGTACTTATATTAAAGAATATAATATATTCACTTTTTATCGTCTTTTGTTTTCAAAACTTGTCACAGATTATGTCAAAGAAATAATTAATGCCTCTGCTTAACAAGCGTCATTTAGTTTTCGTCCGATTCAAAAACAGAATTAGCTAAGATTGTGGGAGTCGTCTCGATACCGACTTTGAATTTTCTGAAGTAACTTGGTAATTTCCTCAATGAATGAATGAACTAATGAAAAATACTTTATTGTACACCAAACTGCACAAAAAAACTCTTAAAATTATAAAATAAAGTACAATGGGCGGTCTTATCGCTGAAAGCGATCTCTTCCAGGCAACCTTTGGATGGAGAGGATTGTTAAAGTATGGAAGATTGGTCGCAGGAACACAATGTACTTCGTTTCACAAACTGATTTAACTGTGCCTCGATCGCGTATCATCGTATCGTACCGATGTCCATTATTGTGTTGTAGTAGGGATACGTTACGTTTACGCCACTAAAGTCAAATTCATATGTGATTAGGCCCCGGTATTAAATAAAAAATGGTTATGACGCATAATGACCAATCATAACATTCTGTACTCGTTAGCTTTATTTTAAGATTTCGGCATCATTCTTCTTCTTTAAAGCCGATGATCAACTAAACTAGTAACTTTAATGGTACTTAGGATACAAATTTGTGTCACTTGTACCATCAATGATACAAATCAATGGTACTACTGACACAAAAGCACAGAATTTATATTACAGCAACTTATATCAGCTACAAATAATATAAAAACAAAGTATTTCAGATGATTGTTATAAAGTTAATTACAGTTCGTATGAAAAAAGGATTAAACAGCGAATAAAATAGTAAATGAAAGCCAAAAGGTTATATTTCAGAGCGTAGTTGCGGAGCGGAACGAGTGGCCATTTTGTAATAAAACGAACAATGGACGGTAACAAAAACTGCCATCATGCCTCGGTAAGTAAAACCACGGTGCTGGAATCGCAGTCTGTATTATCTGTGTTTCATGTGCCTGAATAACTTTAAAAGTTACCTTTTATATATTTTTTTCAACGGCACTAGTTATATTTATTTATTGGCCAGCCAAACAGGAAACACGAAAATATTATTCATATTCATTTTTTTCTCAAAACAAAATACATTTGCGTGCGGAATTTAAATACAATAAAAAATAAGAAAAGTTTTTTTTTAATTTAGCCTTTTATGTCCCAAAAGGCAAAGGTTTCCCTTTTCTTTCCACGTCTCGGTTCCGCGCGAGGAAAGATTTAGGTGTTTTTTATAAGCACTACCTTCTGATAGACACCTCATGTTATTTGTAGTAGTCGTATAAAAAATATGTCAACTATAAAGCATAATTTTAATACAAATATTATTTGCTTTGGTTAAAATCTTTCGTGGAAGTGCACCTCTAAATAACTAGGTAAAAGCGCCTTTTATTAAACTAGCTTCTTTATTGAAACGGGTTTCAATAAAGAAGAATTCTTATCCATATAATATACACTACTTCTATGTAGGTAGGCTCATTGAAATTCAAAGACGTATTTCTCAAGATTGCCTTATAAAGCTGGGAATAAATTAAGTTACATTGGACATTCATCGTTGCGCCTACTTGTGTAAGAAAGGTGCTTCTGAACTGAGATGAATAAAGAAACACCTTCAGATGAACTCCAATGACCTCTTGACATGCCCAATTTGAGTTAAGTGGATACAATGACCAACGAGTTAAAAAATGTAGTAAAAAAAATTGGTAAATATATTGGTACTAAATATTTTTTCGAGTGCCAAATACAGATGAAAATACAAATATAAACGAAAAGGTCAGAAAAATGGGACAAACAGTTAAATCAAGGTTTACGAAGCTGCGTAAAAATATACTATTTTATATTCACCTCTATCAAGCCCATATAAAACTCTGGCTTAGTGCCACAACTGTTAATTTCAGGAAAAAAAACGAAAAGAACATGTTGTTACTAACTTTTTTTCATGTATTATGATTTTAATAGAGAATTTATGAAGTCGTCATAATTACGTAACGTGACTTGCAATCATATTCGCGTTGCTTAACCGCACACGCTATTCGTAATGCTAGTCACAGACCAAGCTGAGTACGCGACTGAACAGATTTGGTATCAGACCATCGATTGTTGATTCCCTCGTGTTGACCTAAGGTCGGGAAACAAGTGTAGTCTATAAAAGATAACCTCTGAACTTTTGCTTGTGGAAAGCTAAAGTTTTGGAGTCCGTCCATCAAGAACAGTCAGAATCAAAAATAAGGAGTAAAACATTTTACTGACTGAAACTGAGTTATCTAAACAGTTGAGCCATCTCTAGATCGTATTTTATATTTTTCATTGTGTATTTTTTTTGTAAATAAATTATCTTAGGTTTACTAAAACTTGACTAGCAAGAGCTCGGTAAGTTCTCACGAGTCTCTGGTGACAAAAAATTTAGTTTGTTTATTTTGAAAAGTTATTTTAAAAGTTTTATTTATTTTGTTAATTTAATGAGATCCCTTTTTTCGAATGATTTTGTATGGAGGCACAATCAGCATCTCTAGAAGGTGTGTTAAAACTCTTGTGACAGAATCACGAATACGAACTCGCCTTACATAAAAACTGAACAAGACCTTTTTAATGAAAGATTAAAAACTGCAAGTAGTTACCTGTCGGGATTTCTATGCCCATCGGCAATTCTCATTCGCAAGATTAATGAAAATAATAGTATTTTATTTATTATATAGTAATATACAAGGTGTTCATTAAGTTGTGTATATAAACTTCAGGGGGCTAAAGTACCCATCAATATGAACAACTTTTTCTGAGGAACCAACACTGTGAACGCGAAAAAAAAAACAGCTGTTTCATACATTTTAGGCTGGTAGGTATTGAACTTTTGTATGAAACAGCTGTTTTTTTTTTCGCGTTCACAGTGTTGGTTCCTTAGAAAAAGTTGTTCATATTGATGGGTACTTTAGCCCCCTGAAGTTTATATACACAACTTAATGAACACCTTGTATAGGTACGTAGTATATTATAATATAACAAAAGATAAAAACTACAAGTTTAATTTATACCTACAACTACAGCTCCAAACTTATAGAATATAATAGAATATTTTTTATTTCACACACAAACACGGGTACAGCATGACATAACAAGAAAAAAAAAACAACAAGAAGAAGAAATGGGAACAAAGTAGGTAGGTATATTGATAGTGGGTAAATCTTGGATAAATCCATACTATGGATGCCGACCAGTAGGTAAGTACTTCGTGAGCCAAAAAGGTAACTCAGCTTAAAGCTGCTTCTATGCCCATCGGCAATTCTACTTCGCTGCTTTTGTTTGTTCGTCTGTTCCCTGCACTAAATATTATTTACATGAATAAAGTAGAATATTCCGCGTGCGAGGGTGAAGTGGGAGGCAATCATTAACCCTTTGACGAGGGTTGCCGATGGCCACAGCTTGTATCCAATTTATGCGATGTAATTTGCTGGCATATCGATACCTACCCTTAGATGGGGAAACTTTGGTTTGATGGGTTGTTTAATGGTTTGAAAATACAAATATAAGTTATCATCATCATCTAACATGGCAGGAATATTTGATTTAGTCTCTTCGAACATCTTCGCTGTTTTCACTCCGTATACAGAATGTGTTAATTCGACGTACCTCTGACTAGCCCCCCTAGACATCCACAAATAATCCTAAGTTGGTAATTGGTATTAAGAGATTTGAGGGAATATCTACCGTGCCTGGGGATTACAGTCGTGAAGCTGTTTTCTTTTTTACAAATATTTTTTTTACTCAGCCTGTTCATCGTTCTTCTATTTTCTTTAGCTTACCACTATCGGTTTAAGAATATCTTTCTAGGACATGACTTTTTGCTTCGGCATTAAATGTTCTTATTTGCACCCATAATAACAAGTTTAAAATGTTATATCAACTAGGATCATTTTGAAATATAACTACCACTTTGACAAGGTTAATCGAAAACCAGTTCCAGGGTACATAACTGCCACATACATACATATTTTGATCATATTAATGTACATAAATATGTTCATTTGATAAGGTCGTTACCCTGTAGTAAATGCTAAGTGGTAGTCGTTTTTACGTCATTTTTGTTTTCATATATTTTCTAAGTTGGTTTAATGTAACTTTTTTTTCAATTAAACATATATAAACACACAAATCTATTGGCCCTAGGAATAATTATAGATAATGATTATTTTTGTTTAGCCGTTTCAATGTCGTTTTTCCAACGTTTAACAAAACATGAAAGAAAAACATTACAGTGTTAATTATATTACCTATATTCATAAAAAACTCTGTAAAAATATAAAGGCAAGTAAAAGTATAGCTATACGTGCAAAACAAGACGCACAGAACAGAACAATTTTCATTATCTTGAGTTGTTCGGGGGCAGAGCAATTTTCTGTAATTCGTTCGTACCTACTCATAAATTTATTATAGTTGAAGCAGTGGAGAGGTATTTCAATTTAACTCAACTCCTCGTTTCAATGATTTAACTTGCGTTTCATTTTACAAAGCGCTTTATTCCATAGTCACTGTCACATAATTCACTATTTAGCATACAAGTCGTGTCACTAGTTTCTTTCGAAACTGTGTGGTGAAAGGATTTTAAGTGCGCCTCAAGAGGCTCCTTCCGACAACTTGACACATGTTATAGAACTTTTTAGGTTCTACGACATGCCGGTTTCCTCATGATGTTTTCCTTCACCGTTCGAGAGTATTGGCATTGAGCACATACATTTTTGAACAGAAAAACTCATTAGTGCACGACCTGTTTCGAGCCCACGACCTTAGGATCGGAAGGCGGGGCCGCTACCACTAGACCACCAGTGCTCTCGCTAAGTGATATTGTTGCTGAACTGTGTGCAGCGTTGTTGCGTGCATGTCGATTGCGATTTTTCATAGGTGGGTTCAGTGAATTTGTATATTTCAAGATAAGGTAAGATTTTGTATCTTTTAAGAGTAGTAGAGCTCTTTGTGAAGGGCTCGTCCGGGGAAGTACCTCCACGCCTTTTTCTGCCGCCAAGCGGCGTTGCTGTGTTTCGGTTTGAAGAGTGTGGTTGCCGGTGTAATTACAGGCACATGAGGTTTAACATCTGTATGCCTCAAGTTGATGGACGCAGGGCAATACATCGTATGGCACGTTATTTTCGTGCGAGACTTACGAGGCAATAATTTGTTATAAGTGATGGTTACCACTTATCATCAGGTGGGCCAGCTGCTTGTTCCATCAGCTAGTAGTATAATGAAAAAAAAAGATAATCTTGAGTAAGTACTTGGTATAAAGATCTGAGAGAATATCTACCGTGCCTGGGGATCAAAGTCGTAAAGTTATTTGTTTAAAAATATAATAAATAAATCATTTATCATTTAGTTCTAACTTTCTGCAAAAGATCTATAGATAGTCAACTGATGCAAATCAATACCGAACGAAAACCGGAGGCGTGCAGAAGCTGCAATACCTTGCTGAATTTATACAACAACCGACTCAATATTACCTTTCTGTCTGAGTAAAACATTCTGTAGCAAGATTCAGTTCAGATTGATTCAACGCCTCCTTCAGACGAGAATCCTGATTGGAACTGCCCGTTCGCTTATCTTACAAAATAACAGCGTTCCATTTAATTAAATTAGAAAAAAAACTCGGGTGAAGTTGAGGCCATTGTCCCATAATGTTTGGTTTTAATTAAATTCTCTTGTACAGAGCCCGGAGCCCGGTTTGGGATGAGCAGAATTAATGGAACTTTAGATTGTAGAGTTCAGTTATGACAAGTCATTGTTTGCTTAGGTTCCGCTTCGGAACTAAGTTTAGTTCATACTGGTCAACGCTGATGGCAGATGTTTCGGACTGTTAATTAATTAATTTTCTTACAAAGTCCAGAATTACTTTTTTTTAACCTTAATTTCAAATCATAAAGCCATCATCATAATCTTCCTGCACATATACCACTCTTAGTGGGGTCGGAACAACAGGTTTTCTTCTTCCACTCTCCTCTATCATTTGTCATCTCAGTGCTCACTCCTTTCTTACTCATGTCACCTTTCACACAATCCATCCATCTTTTCTTTAGTATGCCTATCCTTTTACAGCCATCCACATCCACATTCTAATCACATAGCCAATAACTTTGAATTTTATTTTAAGTACTTGTTGATAGAATAAGCACTGTCGAACTGATATAGTATGGTATCCATCACCTATCAAATAACTGCCTCGCCGGTCATTTGATATGAACGTACCCTACGATGCATTTCCCTACGTCCATCAACTTGAGCCATACAGATGTTATGCCTCATTTGTCTGTAATTTCACTGGCAACCACAAACGGAAACCCGGCAACGCAATTCGCAATTTCGTTTATTTTGGAATGTATAATTTGACTTTAAACTGTTTTCAAATTCACTAGACACTTGTAAAGCCAATACAGACAAGTAAATTATAAAACATTGCATTTGTAAAAGCTGAAAAAAATAAATGCAGAAGCGGGATTAGCTCGAATGTAGCAGCGTTTTTCTTGTGAATAAAGCCGACAAAGCTAAGTATGATTGGTAAAGTTTTTTTTAATTCGACGTTATTTATGCTAACACGTGTGTGTGTATGTGAACGCATGAAAACGAGCATTTACTTTGATATAAATGAGGAGGAAACCAGGAATGATGGTCATTAGGTCGTCAGTGGCGTAATGAAACGGCCACAAAGCTTCAAATGGTGCGGTAAATCACAGTGATTTGTTTCAGCAAAACAATGAGCTCCGGGAACCATTTCCACAAAGGTTATCTAATAAGGAGCTAAATCAATATTATTTGAGGCCTTTTCGTTTTTTTTTTTACTAGTGGACGCCCTCTGCTTCGTTGGGTAGCGGTGATACAATAAAAAATCGGATCAATTTATATTTTATACCTAGAACATTCTTAAAAGAAATCGGGGTAACAAGAAGCATATTATGTTAATTCAAGTTACACTATATTTGATCCAAGTTACATCCACATCGCTCCAATGATTGACCCTCAAACATCCAAAAAAAAAAACAAAAATCTTTCGGTGGTAGTCATCAAATTATCTACGTAAATTATGAAAATCCTTTTCCTATTCTATAATCAAAACATTTTAAAGCTATAAATACTAGGTAGCGTAGGTACTCTATGTAGGTCATTCCTAATATTTATTATAATATCTGAGGCGTAAATAGAAACACATTTCATAGTAACACGCCTAGCTCTACTAGTATGAAGGCATAATAATTAAGCTGGGAACCCGTGCTCCACTTTCCTACATGTTTAATCAAATAAACACTATCCAAATAGTAAGTACAGGTACCAAACTATGAGTGCGTGACTGGAAGTCCTTGGAACTCCACTGCTACACGACGGAGAAATTACAGTTGTCGTATTCTGAAATCTTATTGCGATTCAGTTTCCTGAATTCATTTGACAGATTCATGATTTTATGCCGTTGTAATACGATCTATTTTTGGTCCACTACTTACTTTAATTTTTTGTAGATAATGGTTTTCCTAAAAACCTTTGTGAAACAATTTAAAATCAGTATATGGCTTTACTTTTTTGTTATAACTGCTCATTGAGTTGTACTTTGAGTAATTTTATGCATGTTTTCTCTATATCCGTAACTCTTCAGCTCTATAATAGCTTTAATGTACTTGTTTGCTTCTACTGTGAGTTTGATTTCGTTTATTTCAAATTTAAAAGGAAACAAACACACGTTAGTGTGGAGTACAAAGGTAACCAGACGAAATTCACCATGTCAAGCAAAATCAAAGAATTTTCACAAAATAAAATTCAAAAATTCTCATTTTTTTTTCATTTCATTTTCTCATTCATTCCATTCAAAAAGTCTCCATTACATACATGAAATCAAGCCTATTTTCCATAGGGGTAGGTTTTGCACGGAATTTGCACTTGCTACGATTCTTACATACCTCTTTCGCTTCATTCACTCGTAACATTCTTCTTATATTCTCGTCAGTTTAGGTTCCATTGAATACAATCACAAGTATTGAATTTGAATCGATTTCTAAACTAGGTAAAACCTTCCACGCGACCGTAAATACACGATTTCAATAACAATCGCAATACACTGCCAGTATTTTGTCTGGGTACCTACTTAGGTATACGTAGAATATGAAGCGATCGTGTCGTGGCTTGCTAGGTCATTGCAATATTGCAAAGCAGTCGACTCCAAAGCAGAAGTTGCAGAATCGTTTTTTTAGATGCAAGATCGATTTTTTTTTTGTAGAATATAAAAGTTACCAGCTACGGAAAATATTATTGACCACTCTTGTTTGAAAGGAATCACAAAGTTTGCCTAAAATTTCAATTTTTTTCTAGGAATATATAGATATATTGTTTTCTCGTTAATTACTTTTGTTTTCTCGTGTTCTTGATAAATGCATATTTTATACAGTTTCCTAGTTAGTACCTTTCAATCTCAGACCATTGACTCAGAAACTTCTCGGTCGAGCGAGTTTCTTTTCTCATTGCCTCATGCGAACTTAATATAGACTATAGGCAGTAGCCGCGAATAATGAGAAAATAATGCTCTATAATCTGTGCTTATCCCGAGACCCTTCCGGGATGAGCATACATTACCCGAGGTTTAAGATACCCGCGTTTCATAATTCAGCAAGGTACCGTTGCCTGTAATAAAATACTATGGCGAAAATACTCTAATCTACGCAAAATGAATCTCATTTGATATGCGGACTCTTTTCGCGCTCCATCCACAACATTCTATTTTCAAAATATTTATGTATGAATCCCTCCAATAGTAACAATATTGAGATATGTTCTTTATTTAAAACAAACTGGTGCCCGCGACTTCGTCTGCGCAGGATTAGTCACACAATATCTTTATAAATTGTAGCCTATCAAAATCAAAATCAAATAAGTTTATTTTGGAACAAAAACATGGCACAATATAATGTAGAAAACGATAACATTCGCAGAAGTTTATAAAAAAACTGTGTCGCGAACATTAACGCCCTCCTCCGACTTTAAGAACTCCAAGACATTAAGAGAACTAGTAAGTAGTTAAGTTAATTAAAAGTTGTAATAAAAATAGAAAAAATATTGTAAGATATAATAGTAAGGGTAGATTTTGTTGTATTATGGTTGTTTGTGTGCGAGGGTGCGTGTGAGGGTGTGTGTGTGTGTGTGTGTGTGTGTGTGTGTGTGTGTGTGTGTGTGTGTGTGTGAGGGTGTGTGTGTGTGTGTGTGTGGGAGTGTGTGTGTGTGTGTGAGAGTGAGATATATTAATGGGGGGTTCTCCTGGTACGCCAGTCTCATGAGAGTCTGGTTATAGAGAAGAACCCCTCAATTGTGTTGGTACGTAGTTTTGTGTGGGGGATGTGTAAGAGGGGGGGGGGAAATGTAGCTAGCGATTTGGATGTAAAAATTGGTTGTATTTATACTACAGTCTTTAAGAGGTGCTCTGTGTCTTCATAAGACAGAGTTAGAAGCCACTGTTGGCATTTTTGCTTGCATTTGTAGTTTGTTAAGGGGTAAATGTTGTTTTTATTGTTGATTCGATTATACAAGGTGGCGCTCAAATAGTAAAATTGGCGACTGGCAAAAGCCGTGCGTCGTTTTTCGGTATTACAGACTAAGTCAGACCTCCTTTTTAAGTTGCATGTATTAGGTTGATATGTTAGCTGTGAGTGCTTACGAATGGTTGTATGTAAAATGAACAATTGGCGTACGGTGAGGACCTGACACAGGGAATATATCTCGGACGTTGGGAACCAGATTGGTTTATTTAATAGAACTTTGAGGACGGCCCTCTGAGCTCGTTCAAGCCTATGTGTTATTCTGTTGAATAAACTACATTATTGTAAAGTTTCATTAAAATCCATTCAGTAGTTTTTACTTGAAAGAGTAACAAACATCCATTCATCCATCCGTCCATACTTACAAACTTTTGCGTTTATAATATTAGTATGATGTGTCGTTATTTTGTGTTAATCCACCTCGCTGTAATTTGAATTATTTATGAGTTTTTTTTATAATTATTAATTATTATTATTATATAGTATAATTATTAATTAAATCACATATATTACTTAATGAAACAATGAAACTGAATTATTTATTTATTACTTATATCTAGTTTGTGAAAAGCTAAATGTAAGCTAAGCGGAATTCCATTCTGAGCTAAAAGTTTTTCTATTAGGTTTTTGTGGAATAACAAAGCCAATAGAGATACTAAACTAACTGATAACCTGAAGCTAACGCTACGAGTATTAGACGTATAATGGCTACGAGCCGCTACGCTGCTACGCTTCGTAGCCAGTACAGTAAGGACATTGTTTCGCCAACACCGCACGTAGCGACAAGAGCCTTCAAGCCCCTGGTTCATTAAAGCTTGCCTTCTCGTGCGGATCTGAAGCGTCCTCGGCCCTCGCTCCGATATCGATTGTGGGATATTAAAATTTCACTTAATAGCGGTTGTGCGAATTCATTGAAACCCGCTCGCTGCTCGTTAATGAAGCGGGAGGTTTTATAAATAGAACTTTAGAATGGCATTATAAAAATCAAGCAAGAAGTCGTGGGATGATGACGTAGGACGAAAATAATTAAAATAAAAAATAAAAACAGCTTCAAGACTTTGATCCTCAAGCATGGTAGATATCCCCTTAGATCTCTCAGTACGAACTCAGGATTATTTGAGGACACGGTCAAAGGTTTTACCTGTAAGTTGTATAAAAAAAAATTGTAGTAAGGCCGTTTAACTCACGAATATGTTTATGTGACTGTGTACTTGAATCTAACTTGGTTACAAGATAATATACCTAAGGTTGTTGTTCAACTTCTTTGCAAACATGTCATAAAAGAAACATAAAGCTTCTCCTCAAAGTTCGTGTCCTACGAGCACTTTATCGGTGGGTTTCGTGACGCGAATGAATTCCTTTACGAAAAGCGAACTAAAACTTCACTTTGTAACAACTCACAATGGGCATTTAAAACTTTTATTGAACCTTTCATTTCAGGTAGAGTTTCATTTTTACCGACAATAATTTTTACCACTTGTTGAACGAAGCCTTGCTTCGATTCGCAAACAGCACTTGTTTTAATAAACGATTTTATTGAACTGGTTTTAGATTTTTTTAATAGCTTTTATTAATGTATCACATTATTGGTTGTCGATCATTCGATCAATAATCTATATCGGTCTGCCCATCAGCAGCTAACCATTCAATCTACAATGTCTGTAATATTGTATCTTTTTTCTTCTACTATAATACTAGTAGATTGTATGCATACATAAGGTATAATTAGTTTGAAAAAATAAAAATAAAAAAATTTGATCGCCTGTATTTTGGCCTGGCCTGGTATCACCCACTGCTGGGTATACCCAGCAGCAGTGGAGAGGCCAATAGGCCTCCCTCATGTTTTGCCTCCTCTGTCCTGTGCGTCTCAGGAAACACCTCGAGTGTTTCCTGCGACCTTAACGATGTCATCGATACATCGCGCTTTCGGACGCCCTAGACTTCTTTGGCCACTTTTTTATTTATTTTATTTCTAATAAAAGCAGTAATGTAAATAAATAAATAAGCTTTTGTATATCTATGCCCTTTGCAAAGGCTTATTTATTTATTATTATTTATTTGATATTATACATCGACATAGTCAATTTTTTTACTCGTGTCCCTATTTATGGGACTCTATAGCGTTGGCGACAGGTCAGATACATGAATCTATTTTATTTTTATAGCCTAAGAATTTATTAAAACATGACTATACAGTAAACTGAAACACCTTTACGACTTTGATCCCCAGGCACGGTAGATATCCCCTCAGATCTCTTAGTACCAAGTACCACCTCAATATTCTGTGATGATGTCTAAGGTCTATAGTCTGAGGTAGGTCCATATATTACATTTGGCACATACCCACATTTTGCAGTAGTTGGGATTCCACACGTGACAGGTTGCAAGCCCATCGCCGCTCCTAGAATACTAACTGTTCCTCACGATGTTTTCCTTCATCGTTTCAGAGCATTGCGCACATAAATTCCACTCTATACAGTATGTAGTGTGTAAACACATCAATAATGGGCACACCGCTCGGCTCGGTTACAGCGACACTGTGTCCACGTTTAATCTGTTTGCCCCCAGCTGCGTAGGCCGCTAGTAAATGTCTGAAAACATTTTATGTATTAGTTTGAAATTGTTTCAGTTCTGAAAACAATTTTAAACTGAAACAAAAAATGCGAGAGTATTTATTACCGCGCTTACACTCAGCTCATGTCCGTGGAAATATGCAGGGACTTGGCAATGCGAGAATGTAAACAGGCCACTTCCATGTCCGCTCGCGTTGACGTTTACGTTGCTCGCGCTCCCTAAGTGTCCGGACTAAGTGTGAACACACGTTGCCAGCGACGCTGCCGATGCCGCGGACATATGGCCGGACACATTTCCGTCCACAACAATGGCAGCGCGAATGTTTAAATGTAAACGCGGTAAAAGGGTATCACGAATAAACTTTTTTAACGGTCAAATTAGCATTGGAGTCTTCTTATTTTTGTCTTCTAGTTCTTTCGAGACAGGGTGGTGAATGGATTCTAAGTGCGCTTCAAAGAGGCTTCTTTCGAGCACTATTAATTGATACATGTTTTAGAACTTTTTAGTTTTTACGACATGCCGGTTTCCTCACAATATTTTCGTCCAGTGTTTGAAAGTACTGGCACTGTGCACATAATTTTAAGAACTGAAAACCTCATTGGTGCACGACCGGTTTTAAGACCATGATCAGAAGGCGCTACCTCTATACCGCCCGTGCTCTAGCATAGAAGTGTATGTATGTATGTATGTATAGAAGTGTATGCATATAATTAGTATCCAAAGAGGTAACGTTGGCACAATTCGCTGTTTTCTGCCGGTAATTTTCAGCATAATGTTGTTATTTCCATTTTTGATCCTTATTAGCATCTTACACCCAAAACTGAAATTCAACGGTTTTCTCGACACAGTGCAGTGGCCGTCTTTATCTGTCACCATTTTTCACAAAAAAGTTTATTTTATACAACTAGCTTATGTAATAAGCAGATGGCCCACCTGATATTAAGTGGTAACCATCGCCTATAACAAAGCATTGCCTCGTAAGTCACGCACAATAGGAACGTGCTCTACGATGCACTGCCCTGCATCAATCAATTTGAGGCATACAGATGTTAAGCCTCATGTGACAGTAATTACACCGGCAACTACACACTTCAAACCGAAACACAGCAACGCTGCTTGGCGGCAGAAAAACGCGTGGTGGTACTTCCCCGGACGAGCCCTTCACAAAGAGCTCTACTACTCTTAAATAAGATACACGTTTTTACCGTTTTTGTATTACATACGTCCCTCCCGGGCACGTATATACTCATAACAAAAAGCTTTTATCAAAAACATTTAACAACACGCGATGCAAGCCGTGAATTTAAAATTCTTACCACAAACTAGTGCAGCCTTGAAGTGCGGCCTTGGCCAGTGTGGGCGTGTACCTTGACACGGACGAAATATGCAAAAGCTCATACGGAGCCGATCGATAGTATTTACCTGACTGAACAATGTCAGTTTTGGAACGACCCTCTGCTGAAGGAAGTAATTTTAGTTTTACGGCAAGTAAAAATTTCGAGTGGAAATAATTAAATATCATTAAATGTACCTATTTAGGGGTATGTAAGGACCGTGGCAAGTGGAAATCCGTGGTCTCGGCCTACCCCTATGGGAAACAGGCGTGATTTTATGTATGTATGTAAAATGTATTTGGAAGAAAATTCATATTTCTTTTTATTTATTTATTTGTATAGATTTATTTTATAAATATAGATCTAGATGGGTCTGCATATAGCTCCACTGTTTTATGTGAATATTGTAAATTTTGTAAAAACTTGTATTCATTGTAACTAGTAATGTTTAGAATAAAATGGTAAAAAAGTTAGATAGAAACTTAAAATACCCAGAAAATCTCTATTGTAACCTTTATCCGATTTCTAGGCTAATATCATTTAAGAAGCTATTGCTGTTTAACAACGCACATCCCTATGACATTTTTATGTGTTCAATTCCATTCCATATCTCCTGTCAATTTCAGAGTAAACGTGTTGAAATTATTGAATTTTATTACCTAACGGTAGCAATTCACATTCCTATTAGTGTTCGCGTAGTTTTCTTTTCCCAAATACGAAGTGTAATGATTGCCATTGCATTCGCCTATATTTGCCTATTTTTCTCGAATAAGACGAAAATGCGAATTCACGAACAAATAAAAAAGCGAATACCGAATAACAATGTGAAGTACCACCCAAAAAACATACATAGCCTTAATAGTGGCATAACAAATAAAAATGCAGCTTTTATCTATGTTCCCCGTCAGATATCTAGGCACAAACCTTCACCATAGATAAAGCCAATGTGCTTTTCAAGCTATGTCACGGCATAATGGAAGCTGTCCAATACTGGGCATCCACTCCGATGGCTGTGGAGGGCCGTCCAATACCCGCGCAAAAATTGGACGGCAATATTGCCACGGATTTCAGAAATACCATTTGAAAGTCGAGAGGCAATTTATTTTCGACTTGCGTCCTTTTTTTAGGTAGCACGAATTTTCTGCATTGTTAATAATAGGTAGACATAAATTATAGCTCGAATGAAGTATTCTACGTTTTTTTAATCTTGAACTGGAACACTTATTTATGGGTAATGCAAAAGTTCAATACCTACCTGGCTTTAATGTTTGAAACAGCAATTTTTTTTTACTCAACAACAGTGTTGGTTCCTTAGAATAAGTTATTCATATTGATGGGTACTTTAGCCCCCTGAAGTTTCGGGAGTGGTAGTTTAACAGTGGTATATGTAGTTAGTGGTATATGCATATAAATACATAAATTAATATTGATGGATATTCTACATAGCGCCATCCAGCCCCAAACTAAGCAAAGCTTCAGATGACTGATATAAGTATATATACTGATATAGGAAGGACTGATATAGGTACTAAAATGTATCTAATACATAGGTATCTAGATAAGAGCAAGAACTATTTTATATATAATTCACTAGTGGAATGTTACTGGTTAAATTTTTTGGTCTGTGAATAATTCAGGCACGTAAATCATTCAACAGTTTACCCAGTTTAGTGAATATAGAAATTCACTAAACTAAAAATAGTCTTTCAAAGAGGTTGGCTTACATTCCATTTCACACGAAAGAAAACCTCGCCGAGACTAATACCTTCACTGGAGCTCTCAAAGTTAACCTAGATAAAGATAAAACCCTCTGTTACATCGATAAAGACCCTCGCGTTTGTGCCTCTCTCGCTTTTGTTAACATCCCGACAAAGGCACCGGTTTGTGGTGGATTTATTAATTTTACCGGGATTCTTAATGATAATACTGTAGTACCTAAAAAATTAAACAGCTACATGACTTTAATCTGCACCCTGCACGGTAGATATCCTGTCTGATACAACAGTAGAGTCAGATAGTACCAAGTGAGTACCAAGTACAAATTCCAGATTATTTTGAGAATGTCTACGAGGGGTAGTCAATAGTATGTCCAAACGTTTCATTTGGCACATACTCATATTTGCATCAGTCGTTGGTATTCCATACGTGACAGGTTGCAAGCTAAGATGTTTTGCTTCATCGTATAAGAGCACTGGCATTGAGCACATACATTTTTCGAAATCCATTGGTGCACGTCCAGGTTCGGACCTACGACCTACGATCGGAAGGCGGAGTCGCTCCAACTGGTCTAGTTTGCCGGCACCGGTGCCGGTGGTCTACCGGCACCGGTCGGTGCTCCTCTGTAATACCTACTTCTTCTTCTTTTCTTTGTTTATGGCACCTGTCAGTCATACGACAGACAATTTTGCAAGTGTCAAGTAAGATAAAATAAGTACTTTATAGTCAAGTCGGCCGTCATTTGTTTTGAAGAAAATGGTGGCGGTTTTCTTCAAAACATTCGAAACATTTTCGGTCAAATCAGGATATCAATATCACTTATTACACTTTCATTAATCCAAATGACTTTGACACTGGTGCTAAGACCTCAATTATCATATGGTAAGGCGTTGTCATGTTGTAGGTATAGAGTGCATACACGCCCATACTAAATTATGCATGTTTATAAGTTTGTAAGAATCAAATGTAGCTACTGTACCTACTGATGTTATTTTGCTACGAATAACTGAAATTATGAATAGATAATGTGAAAAAAATGAGTTGTGACTGTAGCTGTAAATTAAAACTTCTGTCTGAAACCTCATTAAATATTTCACCTT
Organism: Chloroclysta siterata; assembly: GCA_932294275.1. Taxonomy (NCBI): domain Eukaryota; kingdom Metazoa; phylum Arthropoda; class Insecta; order Lepidoptera; family Geometridae; genus Chloroclysta; species Chloroclysta siterata. The sequence continues at coordinate 13,516,841 of OW028603.1, read as the reverse complement.
TTGCGGCATTTTAGAATTTGAGAATAATTTTGATTAAACAGTCAAAGAGGAACAGCCCTAAAAATGAATTTCATCGTCAAAGTTCGTGCTCTTCCATAAAAAGTGATCAAAAAATGTTTAATGTTACCGCGCCAATATTCAAGGGAATAGATAAATTGAAGCAGGCGACCATAACTCAATTAGTGATCGCGCGGAGGGTAATCAGCTTAGGCGGTCGTTTTGTGCAAACTCTGAGTTTAAACTTCGTTTTCAGTTACGGCTTTCAAGTATTTTTGGAGTAGGAAAATATGACTTTTTAAACCATTTTCGCATGCATAATACTAGGCTAATATGATACACTGGGCGTTCTGTAGTATCTAGTTAATTTGATTTTGTAATAGTCCTATAGATAGAGAACATGAATTTTATTAATCAAGACGAGAGGTTAATTCTATATTCACCTATCTCTTATAGAGCTCTTTGTGATAAATTCTTAATCAATAATAAATTATTTTTGAATTTGATTTTATTATCTTGTTCGATTCTTTTTGTAAGGCATACCACCAACCAAATAAATGAGATCGAAACTTGAATTTGACTGTTTAATTTCTAAAATTGGCTTTCTTATGTAGATGCTTACATTAGTCGATCAACAAAAACAGCAAACACACTCCAAAGTTAAACAATTACGTGAGTTCACCAAAAATAAAGCCTTTTTAAATGACAACGAGGTCAAGAGTACATTCGATGCCTGTAAAGGGCTCAAGGGGTGCGAGGGCCCTTCAGCGACCGTTCAGCACAGCCGACCCACAGCCCACACCGAATAGATAACTCACTCCCTTTCTATTTGCCTTCACAGCGCAGCATCGTAGGCCGTGGGTTCGATTCTCATCAAGAACAAACATTTGTGTGATTGACATAGATGTTTGTTCTCTGTCTGGGTGTTATTATATATTATAAGTATGTATTTACAAAAAAAAAGTATGTATATATTACATCAGCTATCTGGTTCTCATATGACAAGATTTTATTAAAATATTTATTTAATTATGATTTTATCCGTTGTTAGTTTGTATTCAACTTATAACTTATATGGGTGTACCAGCGGTTTTACGAGGGTTGTGGCACAGTGCACTCACCTCGGCTGAAATTGTGGCTGTCTTTCTGATTGTCCTCCATTTGTCCCGGCGGTTTGAATGTCCTTAAAGTTTTGCGAACCGAAAATGTTTCCGCTTTTAAAAATACTCTTCAATTTACCGGCTATATGTACGCACCTACATCTTTATACTAACGAAAGATCCATATCATCATCATCAACCTGAAGGAGTCCAGGGCTGATGGAGAGGTCCCGTATACAATTCTAGGAAAAACGATTTTGACCTTTCGGTTTTTCATCCACCCGCGATCTTTGAAAAGTCTTGAAATTTTCGATATTGTATTTTTATGTTGCTAAAATGATTCCAATTAAAGGCGTTGTGTCATCAATATATGGAGCCGGGTTCTGGTCTATGTACAGTATATATAATTATCGCTTAGCAATATAGTAACTGTTTTATGTGCTTATTTGCCTCATTTTTACCTCGTTTTCTTGCTTAACAAGATTTTCTATGTCAAGGAGAGCAACACAATGCACTAAAAATATGACAGACTGATATGCGTGAATGTCATTTTGACAACTGTTGTTTAAGTCAAGCTTGAGAGTGAAAGTCATTACCGTCAAAAAAAAGCAACAAAACTGTCAAAAAATTATAAAATGCAATGCGTCATATAAAACGTCATGTCAAACGTCAATTACAGACTGTCATGGCGGCTCTAGAAGTGTGCACATAGTAAGAAATTCGAACAGTTCAACATTTAGTGATAACAACTATATTATCCTACATATTAATGAAATTGTATTTGAATGGTAATCTTAATTTTTTTGCAAATTTTTCTATGTGCGTTACATAGACCAGAAAAAACCTGTCCTTTAAAAAATAAAAAATTGCCGTAGCCTGTATTAGCATAAGGAATATTGAATAAATAAATAAAATATATGTATTTGCAAATGCTTAGCTACAATTATAAATAACGATAATACTATAAACTAAAATAAGAAGCCAAGAGTCGCAAATGGGTCCCTGACTCAGCATATAGTTAGTTGGCCAGCAACTAACGCTGGTCTTCCGTCAGGGTCAAGTAATGTCGCAAGAATTACTTTTTATCTTGAAAAATTAAAAGGATCTACAGTACCCCAAGCATGAGTTTTGTTTACCATATTTGGTTTTTCGTTTTTCGTTTCTGTTCCATGCTCATTGCGGGTTTTGTATGAAGACGCGATAGAGATACCGATACGGAACTTTATGTTGCAAGTATGATGAAAATTAGTAGTAGAACATAAAGTTCCGTATCGGTATCTCTATCGCGTCTTCATACAAAACCCGCAATGAACACGGAACAGAAACGAAAAACGATAAACCAAATATGGTAAACAAAACTCATACTTGGGGTACTGGATAAAAAAACGAACGGGCACTCAAAGGAAAGTGTCTTACAAAGGGTGATTCAGAACATGTATAGGCCGACAGGGGCTTATTCTACAAATTATGGGCATTCATTTTCATCCTACGCCTTTTGGTAATTCGAGGATTCAAGGATTCGACGTTCCATGAAAGAACACGAAGCAAAAATCTGCTGTTTTAGGATTCAGTGAGTTAAAAACTCAGTAAATTTTATTGAATAGCAATATTAGTGTCAAACTTCATACAGTTAAAGTTTATGTGAGTTCAATGGGAATGGGCTATGAAACCTTTTTTTGTAATACTTGCTGATAAAACAAGCAAATGACTCACCTGGTGTTAAGTGGTAACCAACACCGCTAACAAAGCATTACCCCACAAATCACGCACGACCTAAACGTACTCTACGGTGCCTTGCGTCCATCGACTTGAGGCATACAGATTGTAAGCCTCAGTTCCTGTAATTTCACAGGCAACCACAGCCTTCAAACCGGAACACATCAAATCTGCTAGGCGGCAGATAATCAAGCAGCTATGGAATCCCGTTACAATATTTATTACTCAACCTAATTATAAGTATTTTAAATGTGGATGGAAAAACGTAAACATAAAAAACCGGCCAAGTGCGAGTCGGACTCGCGCACGAAGGGTTCCGTACGTATCTATAATTATCTATAAGTTTAAAATTATTAAAAATATTATTATTATAAGATAATGTAACTATAAATTTATGCTTTTCGAAATTTTTCCTTTATCTGTACAAGTGGCTTCGTACCAAATTTCGCGATTCTGAGTTCACGGAAACCCTGTAGGTTTAGATTCCCTTGCAAGTGTCGATGATTCCCTAGGTGAGTGTCGAAAATTTGCAGTACAAACGGCTATATCTTTTGATTGTGTTGGTTTAGAAGTTAGATTTTTTCACAGCTCCAAGGGACAGTGGACTTAAGTATTTGATATGAATTTTAGCTTGATAACTCCACGCGTTCCTGAGAAAATGGGTCTTGACAGACAAGCAGGCGGACAACAAAATGATCCTATAAGAGTTCCGTTTTTTCCTTTTGAGGTACAGAACCCTAAAAAAGCCTCTTTAGTCGTTGACTCTTGAAAATTAATAGGGTAGGGGGATTAGTTTTAATCAGAAACGAAAATATCTAATAATTTTCCCCAGCAATTATCTTCGAGTTGATTTTTCAGTTAGTAAAGCTTATTCTTAAAAACTGAGCGCCGTCATGGCGTTGACTGAATCGAGGCTGAATTATGTCATGCCAATTTCAACCTTGCCTTGATAGCAGTACGGTGGAATGAGAAGAAAACAGAATAAGTAACATATACCTATATGCGATCGAAACTAGAAATTTACTATTTTATTACTTGAATTAACAAATTTATGATTATTTACTGGAGTACAGATATTATATATCATTTCAACATGCTTAACTTTCGATCACGGTGTTTATAAAAAAAAAACATCAATAAACGCGTTATCCTTTGTCTCAGCTACGCCGTCAATTCAATGTCCTTATTTCTTGGAAACAAACCTTAGTGGGTACTAAACGTGCTCTCCACCATAAAAACTCGCTAAACTTTAAAAGCCCTCCCAGCTTCCCATACCCCCCTCTTAAAAGCCCCCATAGCCACCCCCTCCTCGCCCGCCTTTCCTCCGCAAATTGGCTCACTAATTCTGTTACTGTGTAATGGGCTGGTCTGTGTACCAACAATTATTCTCAATAAGGTTATTAGTAGCGGAAGCGAACAGAGTAGTGATACATGATTATATTTCCAGTATTCGGTACAAAACTTGAATATTTTGTTAGTTTTATAGTGTTTACCAACCTAGAGTCAACCTACATAAAAACACCAAAGATTTTGGTAAAATCCTTTATTAATTTTATAGTAGTAGCGCTCTTTGGGCTTGTCCGGGGAAGTACCATCATCATACCTATTTCTGCCGCAAAGAAGCGTTGCTTTGTTTCGTGGTGGGAATGCCGGTGAAATTCTAGACGTTGCCTTGACGTATGATGGACGCTGGGCAATGCATAAAAGAATGCTTGGCGTTTTTAGAAGATGGTCAGACACATGTGTGGTTAGACAAATCTAGAATTTCAAAAAGTGAAGCTTTATACCTAGATATTAACTAGTAGTTCGCCCCAAACTGAGATCTCGTGATGCGACCCGACGAACGCATCATAACTTTGAGTAGGTAGTAGTCAGAAGCAAGTCCAAACACTATCTTTGGACTTTTTTCTGACTACCGCCTACTAACTTGGTATGGTAACCAAGTTTCAATTGGCCTATTTATTGAAGAGTTACGTTGAATAGACCTTGGCTCCATCATCAGACTTGGTCGTTGTCACCATTTTATGAGAACTGAGTACCTACTTAATTTATTTCTAGAAAAAAAAATAAGAAAATTGAAGGAACTGGCCGACCATTAGAAAAACCTTGATGTCAACGAAGCTCTTAGAGTTGGGCGCTCTTGGATCGCTGGTTATGTTAAAATAACTTTTTTGTTGTATCTCAAAAACCGAGCGTCCCAGAAAAAAACTAAAAATTTAAGGGCTTTGTTTTGGAATTTCAAAACAAAGCCCTTTCATATGACATGTAACTTGATTTTTTTATGTAACTTTTATTATTTTTGCCCCCATAAAAAACCCCATGTCTAAACACTTCATCCGATTTTACTCATATACTTACCAGTATATTTCTCAAGTACCTACAAGCTATCGACTTATCAAATTTCATGAGGATCGGATCAACGGTTCGAAAGTTATGGCCAGACAAACATACAAACATACATACATACATAAAATGCCAAATCGCCTAAGTTTAAACTAAAATCTTCGTTCGCTACGCTCACTCGATCAATAACGAAACTTATTTTCAAAGAAAAAAAGAAGTTAAACGCGTCAATATAATGATCATAGGATTTAGATGATTAAAAAAACTTTCATTGCAAGGTGGGAAGAAATAAAATTGCTACCACCACCACAGCAATATTGAAACGAGCTTCATAAAACATTCAGCGTGTGGTCACTAATTTGTTGATTGCTTTATAACGACTCTATTGAACACTTCATTCATTATGAAGCGATTGGTGTGTGGGGAAAATGAATTCAATTTCAATCTGTATTGATAAGTCTATCAATATTTAGTGGAATTATTCATACAGTCGTAAGAGACAACACTAATCTGGTATCCAAGGGAGCTAGGTACTTATAAAATTAAAACAAGTACAAACTATTGATTTTATCTCAGGATTTCTAATTTACGATGGTTTTAAGGCGAATAAAAGAGCTAATGTACCTCTCGCTCGCACGTTTCGACATGTTGGAAGATATAAAATCACTAAATCCATTTTCGGAAAATCTAAAACAACCATTTCTGATATCTTACAATACAATACAATACAAAGTCATTTATTCATGCCACACGTACACAGTATATAAAAAAATACAAGAATAGACATTAAAAGTAAATAAGTGACACAAATTGGCCGTCACTCAGCATAAATGCTATAGCAGCATACGCTACTATAACGCTGGTCTTCCGTGACACCAGTAGACATAGACATAGACATAGACATAGACATAGACAATCATTTATTTACTACTTAGCACACAACATACAAAACATGATAATGAAATACATAAAGAAATAATAATAAATCATAACAATAGAAAAACAAAAGGGGATAAAAAAAATAAGAAGAAAACAATGTTAAAAACCTACATGCTTAAATATGATGTATGCTACAGCAGCAAATGGGTCTTAGGCTCAGCATAATGCCCACTTATCAGTAGACGCTGTTATTCTGCCAAGACCCTAACTGCCACAAGACCCTGTGAGAACGTGTGTAATGCGTGGAGAATAAAAGTGTAGTGTAAATGATAATAATCAAAGATAAATAGATGAAATAATGAATAAATATGTATAATAAATCGAATGTGTACCTAGTTTTAAGCGCATGAAATGTGAGTGGGAATGGGGGCTTTTCTGATTACTCAAGTCTCTTAAGAGTCAGGGTTTCACAGAAAAACCCCGCACGAGTGTGTGTACGTGATATACCTATAAATATAAATTAAAGTAATAATTATATATATATATATATATGTGATACAAATAAACTACTAAAGATATTTAAATTATAAGACTAGCAGCCTAGCAGGTAAAAGGGGCATCCGTACCAAGCAACCCGGACTTTTGCTGATCAAGAATAAATGTTTTGAAATGTTTTTTGTACGCGACAACGCAGCAACTGCGTTCCAATATGTCGAAATGTGCGAGCGAGAGGTACATTAGCTCTTGTCTTCCTTAAAAGAGTTATATTCTAATAGTGGCGATGGGTTTTTTATTATTTCCTTAAAGTACTCGCTGGTGGAACAAGCAGATGGCCCACCTGATGTTACCATCACCTATAACAGTATCATTGCCTCGCAAGTCACGTAAGATAGGAACGTGCCATACGATGCACTACCCTGCGTCCATCAACTTGAGGCATACAGATGTTAAGCCTCTAAGCCTCTTGTGCCTGTAACCGGCAACCACACCCTTCAAACACACTGCAACGCTGCTTGGCAGGCGGAAAAAATAGGCATGGTGGTCAAGAACGTCGCCAGTCCATGGCCCAGGCGGGGGGGGCAATTAGAAAAATATGAATTATAGGTACAGTGAAGCTTTACAGCTTGTAGCGCGTCTTTGCCTCTATATGGCGATTGTAATAAGAATGGTTCCAACTTAGGCCTTAGGACTTTGGTTTCTTTGAAGTTGGCTACATATTTTTGATCTCTAGACGGGGGGGTGCAGCTGCCCCTACATGCCCCCCTTTGCGACGCCCTTGATGGTGGTACTTGCCCGGGCGAGTCCTTCCCAAAGAGCTCTGCTACTTTACTTATCTTCCGGGACATCTGACAAAAAATCGACAACAAACGACCTAGTTATATCATTTCACATAGCTTTACAAAATTTCAAAGTGATCTTTCTAATCTAACTGAAAAAAATTCCTTTGACTTTGAAGTAGGTTACTTTTTATAGTAAACGTTTTTATCCCAAGTTTTTTGGTAATGATGTAAACATTTTCAGGATACAACATTTTAATGATCAAAAGGAGCAGAGATTTCCGACGTTATTTCGAAGTAAAGCCGAGATGTGTCTATCGAGTTATACTGATTGCGGATCAAAGCAATTAGGGAATCCTCATTATGTCGGCGCAGATTAATTTTAATTAAACGACTTAAAATAGCAGCTTATTTTCTTTTCGTATAAAAATACATTTCTTTACAAAGAAAATTACAAACAATACAAGTTTTTACAAAATTTACAAAATACAACTAAACTGGTGAGCTATCTGCAGATCGTTGCGAACGATCTAGAGATAGCTCACTTGAGTAGTTTATTTTTTGACTAGTAAGTATAATTAGTACTTTTTTAGCAACGCTCATTTAATGTTGCCAAATAACACTCAAAACTCGATTTCTAAAAATGTACTTAGGGCAGATTGTATTCCAATTCGGGCATTCAACAGTGTTTTATAAAATAACAAATAACAAAAGTTTAATTTTTCTGTAAAAAAAAATATCCGATTAATATGAAATACTAAGAATTTCCATAGATTTATTTGAAAATTAATTAAAAACAGCCTAAAAATCTTAACCTAGCTTTGTTTATGGTTTTTCCCAGCGAAAGCAAATCTCAGTTTTTACCATTTGACAAACATGTTTACTCGCTTTTTTCCTACAATCACAAATTGGTTTCAAAAGAGTCTCAAAGGTCTCAAATTGATCGAAATATAATTAATGATTTCGGTAAAATTTCATATATTCCAATAATTCGGAATCGATACGCTAAAATGGTCTTGTAAACAGCTTTTCAATTTAATATAATAAGGAGAATATTTCCAAAATAAGTAACTTTCCTGGAAACACGTGATGCAAAGGAAATTTCAAATACCAGGAAGAAAAATGTATATAAAAAAGCTCACTCTCTAGCTTTTTTATTACGTAAATGTTGAAATGTTGTTAGTAGTAGAGCTCTTTGTTAAGGGCTCGTTCGGGGAAGTACTATCACAATGTATATTTCTGCCGTTTAACATCCTTTTGTGCCACAAGTTGATAGACGCAAGGCATCGTAGGGCACGTTACTATCGATCGCACTTACGATGCAATGCTTTGTGATAGGTGATGGTCACCACTTAACAAACGAGTGGGTCATATGCTTGTTCCGACAGTCAGGTAGTATGAAAAAGCTCTATTATTATTCAATTCTTATATTTATTTGAAAATATGCTAAAATTTAAATATTTAGAACAAAACAAAGTGTGCTAAACATTGTCTACCATTATGGGAGTACAAAAAGATCGGCCTTGTTTTATAAAATAAAAATAGCTTTTAGAAAACTAAACAATGAAAAGAAAAGAACCTTAAAGCTAGGTATTATTTTATTTGCCGATTTAATTATATACTTTTAATATGGATGAATTCGTACTGCGTTCAGTAATTCCTGTACTCACAAAACACAAGAAACCAAGCTAGATAATTATTGAATTATAAATGTGTCTAAAATTAGACTTACCTTCAGATCTTCCTTTTCGCATCTACTCCTTCCACATGCCCGGTACCAAACAGTGTATATAGAACCTGTGAGATAAATAAATGCGTGTGACTTCACGGCGCGCGGGGATACGACTGACGCCGGAGCGAGCGAGGCCGCCACCGCCCTTTCGCACACCGCGAAACCTTATGGATTAAGTAGGAGACAGAGGGGAGAGGATCAATTTGCCTCTAATTTTTCCAAAAGTTTCAACTGTCCAAAAGTTGAGTGGTTGCATCGATTTTCGTGAAATAAGCACTCGCTTAAAGTAGCTACTCTCCTTTTTAAACGTCTGCTTAATCTGTATCTGTCTACTTCTATTAAATTAATAGGGTAACCTGATTGCTTACATACCTCTTCAATTATTGAGTTATTTGTAAAAACTTGTTATGTTTTATTTGTAATAGTGTAGGTAATATAAGTAGCCACTAGAGCTTTTTAATCTTTGCCCACCGCCGCCGCCCAGCGGGCGGGCGGTTCATTTGATATGTTGCGCGTTGCTTCCTGAAATTAAAAACATATAAATCTGGTCTCTATTCAGAATTTTAATTAGTTTCTAGATAAAACAAAACTATTTATGGCTACAGGCTCCAGTGCGATGAATATTCGATATCTAAGTATACTTCAATACAGGTACCTACTGTATTTCGTTATGTACGGAAGCGCTCGCCGTTTTCAGGCCTTTGTTTCAGGCACTATTCATATTTTTTATAATTGAACCCTTTCAAGCATTAGTATTGTTTCTGTATATTGCTGCAAACATGATTACGGGTGGGAAGTGATGTCGAGTGTATAGAGAGCATTATGCATTGTTAAATTATATTAAAATCTAAATTGAACTACTGTTTTTTTCTCACTTTTTATGTACTATCTTTTTCATACCTATTGAACCTATATAATTTTTCTATTTTTGTTTCGTATATATTTGCTATTGTACCTAATCTTTACCTATCTATTTGTGTACTGTACTTATTGTTGATGAAATGAAATGAAAAATGAAAGATGTAGGTAATTTAAGAGTAGTATAGCTCTTTGTGAAGGGCGCGTCCGGGGAAGTACTACCATACCACCACGCCTTTTTCTGCCGCCAAGCAGCGTTGCTGTGTTTCGGTTTGAAGAGTGTGGTGGCCGGTGTAATTACAGGCACATGAGGCTTAACATCTGTATGCCTCAAGTTGATGGACGCAGGGCTGTGCGTCGTAGGGCACGTTCCTATCGTGCGTGACTTACGAGGCAATGCTTTGTTATAGTCGATTGATCAGTCAACTATGTAGTTGTATAAAAAAATTAATGTATTCGGGTGTTGTGCGCTGCTGTGTGTTTGTGTCCAAAACAAAGTATTTCCTTTATTTTAAAATAAGATGATTAAATATTCCCCCACCCGGATAGACCAATGATATTGTGAAGGCGGTAGATGGAATAGGCTCAGATACATTTTTCCTGGAAATCCATACGGGAAAGGCTAATGAGGATTTTCCAATATTACGCAAATCAAAATTTATTGTTTTATTTGCCTCTGTAGCTGTTTTCTTTTATATCCTTCAATAAAACAGCGGCGATGGGCTTGCATTGCAAGCGTTGCCAGACGTCCCGATTTGGCGGGACGTCTTGATTTTGAAATCAAAATTAAATGTCCCGCGCGGGACAGGCTCAGTCCCGCTTTTCGGGGATAACTCGACGACGACTCGACAACAATTTAACGATAGAGTAAATCTGATATAAAATTTCATATTTAGATTAAAATACATTTTCTATGACTAATTTTGCTATCTATTGTCACGTAAACGTTATTTGAACTCAAATAAAAAGATACATATTTTAAAACTTCTGATTATACCCATAAGTATTTTTCACTATGTCCCGAAAAAATCCCGCTTTTTCACTCAAAAAGTTCCAAAATCCCGACTTGGCAAAAAAAAATCTGGGCTGGCTTGCAACCTGACACCTATGCATACTGACTATTGCATTATGTGGGTATGTGCCAAATGTAAAGTTTGGACGTACTGTAACCCCCCTTAGACATCTTCAAATAATCTAAAGTTCTTATTTGGTGCTAAAAGAGATATCTACCATGCCTGGGTATCAAAGTCGTAGAGCGGTTTCAGTTTTCATTTGCAACTGTCGTAGCCCTATCAGGATCTTCATCTCTTGATTTTTTCAGATAATAATATTTTGTGTTTGGTCTCTATCGGTTGTCAAACAAAAGAGTGAGATGGATTATTATATCCTCATAATGGAAGGCTTTGCGGACAAATCAAAGGTTCGAAGCGGTAAAAGTTCCACGATGTCAGTATTGGGACGAAATGGTTTTCCATTAGCGAGGACATCGATGGGAGCGTTTATCGTGAGACCTTTGGAAATTAACCTCTATTTTCTCGTCGTTTTGTTTGACTAACGAAAACAGTAGACTGGCCTTTGCATCCAAAACAATATAACGTTAGGGTATAGAACAACCATATTTTTAAGCAGGCCCCTATTTACGGAGCGCTGAAGATTGCCTGGGGCAATATTTTAGATGGAGTAGACTTGCTCAAAATTCATCAAAATCAAAACGATCTTTATTCAATTCATCTTTCACGCTCTCACTTTGATCACTTTGGAACGTAAAATACTAGATCACAGGTTTATCGTTTACTAAATTATCGCCCAAAGCCTTGAAGAACAGGCAAGAAACTCACAACTCGGCACCAATACTATCGTGTCAGCGAAGTGGGCTTAATCCACATGATGTATAGGTATCATCATCATCATCATCATCAGCCTAAAGAAGTCCACTGCTGGACATAGGCCTCCCCTATACATTTCCAGGAAGAACGATTCCGAGCCCTCTCCATCCACCGACTACCCGCGATCTTGACAATGTCGTCAGTCCATCGGGTAGGAGGGCGTCCCACGCTTCGTTTTCCTGTTCGTGGTCGCCATTCGAGAACCTTTATTCCCCAACGGTTCTCCGAGCTCTAAGACCTGCCCATTGCCACTTCAACTTGCTGATTCTGCGAGCTATGTCGGCTACTTTGGTTCTCCTACGGATTTCCTCATTTCTATAGGTATGTATTTGTATAGGTATGTAGGTAAGATACTTCAAATTGTGCCTACTCACAGATAAGAGAATACTAGTAGCCTACTTCAGTACAAGGGGTTATAAGGACTCTATTGAAATGTTTTTCATGAAACAACTTGTGTATCTTGTAACTGCTCGTAGGCGGTTCGGGGAATTCAAGAAGAACTTGGCCCGCCATTCTGTTTTCTCATAAATATTTTAATTTTTTTAGGTGTGTATGTTTGTTTGCCTTTTGTTTATTTAAAATTAAGGTATATTTTATCTGACGCCTAAAAACTGAAAATGACCTCGCGGCAGCCCGTGGCGAAGATGGAAGGACGAAATCGACGCCTACTTATAGAACTGGCCCTACAGTGGCCCAAAGTAGAATTGGAGAGAAGGAAGGGAGGCCTTGCCCTGCAGTGGGACACTACAGGCTCTTAATAATGATATAATATTTTAACTAACGATGAAATTAGGCCCTCTTTGTGAAGGGCTCGTCCGGGGAAGTACTACCACCATGCTTTTTTCCATCAACTTCAACGTCCATCAACTTGAGACATGCAGATGTTGAGCCTCATGTGCCTGTAATTACACCAGCAACCTCATTCTTCAAACCGTAACACAGCGACGCTGCTTGGCGGCAGAAAAAGGCGTGGTAGTAGTACTTCCCCGGACGAGCCCTTCACAAAGAGCTCTACTTCTCTTAAAATCTGCTCAGTCAGTCACATGTTCTCATAAAAATAAGCACCAGGAAGAGATCTGAGGAAATATCAAAGAGAAGTCGTGAGATAACTTTCTTTTTTTTACTTATTTTTAAAAGGCTCAGTGAATTGTTCTGTGAACAAACCTCGTAATCCCAGTTACCCTGCAAATAGCTGTAGAAAAACTCCAGCCATAGCAAAGTTCCATTGAGCTGTAGAACTCGACTGAGAGCGCGTTCACTTCATCATAAATATCTAAGTTATAGAAGCGAAACTCCGTTGTGCAGACATTATTGTACAAGTACCGGCCGGATTCTGAAAGCCCGATCAAAAATAATCGGATGTCAAGTCACTTGCTATCTCTATCTAATTCGATGTAATAGCTGAAATGGCGAGTGCCTTGACATCCGATTAGTTTTGATTGAGCTTTCAAAAACCGGCCGTTAGATTGACTGATACAAAGATAAGAAACATGTAAAAGTGAGACATCACAAAAACAATTTAAACTAAGCGAAAGTACAAAAAAAACTTACAATTGATGATAAAATTGAGAGTATTTTATGTCTGATAAAAAATAACACTTATATCAAATACATAAAAAACTTCATGTTCCAGTTATGACAGCACATTGACATTAATTAAAAACCCAATATGATACGAGTTTCATTAATCGTGAGACAAGACTCAGTGAAATTGAAAGTCCTTTTAACACATTGTTTCGCCGCTCATCGTAACCTTTTAAAATACATTTTTAGCTCAATCAAAGAAAGCACTATGTCAATTGCAATAGTTTCGGTTGGATGTATAAGTACCTAGTTAGTTTCAGTTCTATAGTTCAATTTTATTGTTTAATCTATGCCAAAAGTTCTGAACTAGTCTCCTTGCTTCCAATTTAAAACTTGCCTGCGCTTTTATTGAGAGGCTTTAGTTCATGTACCTACAGACGTACGCTTAGTAGTCTTCCCGAGTCTTTATAAAATCAAAGACAATTTTTTTTGTAAAAGTTAAAACTTGTCGTGGCTTTGTTGTCTCTTTATAACCATAAGCGCAACACAATACACTTAAAATTACAGAAACAGCTTCATGACGTTATCCCCAGGCACGGTAGATATCCACTCAGATTTCCGAGTACAAAGTACCAACTCAAGATTTTTTGAGGACGTCTAAGGGGGTAGTCAGAGGTACGTCCAAATTTTACATTTGGAACATACTCACATTTTGCTATTGGTCTTCGAAACGTGACAGGTTGCAAGTCCATCGCCACAATACACTTCAAGGTCTTCACTTCACCGATAAAATAAACAAAGGTGATTTTTTTTTCTCGTGTTACTTGTACCAGTTTCTGCTCAATATGTGTTTTCATTTTGTATCTGTTTGTGGAGACTTATATTATTATTTTATTAGCCTTTAGTTTTTTATATGACTCTTGATAAATATCAAGAGTAATATAAAAAACTATGATATTAAATGTGATGAATCAAGAGATATTATTTATTTATCTAATAATAAATAATATATCTTGATGTCATATACAGCGTGTCTGTGCTATATCTCGAGAAAAGCGCCTCAAAATTGCAAGAGAAAAGCAAGACCACGTTTTTCCCTTTTCCAAACGAACAGTCGCTCCAGTAACAATAGAACGCATGGCAGTGTATTCAACTTGAAATTATTTTCCACGCCGTTCGGGTCCTGTGGATCTACTCCGTAAAATTATATACAAGGATCGTATTTATGTTTCGAATTACACTGCGTGGAAACGTTTCCATACGCTCAACCATGTTTTTTTAAAGTGAAAACTTCTTCAGCTGCTATGAGCAATTTTTGGCAGGGTAAAAACGTAGTATAGCGGCTTTTGTAAATAAGTTTTTACTTCTGTCGGTAGTCCTTATGACTGTCTCTGTTTTTTTTTAATAGTAGGTTATTGTTGATGGATCAAGCAGATGGCCATCTTATAACGAAGCGTTACCTCGCAAGTCACGCACGATAGGAACGTGCGTTACGATGCACTGCCCTGCAACCATCAACTTGAGGTATATAAATGTTAAGCCCCATGTGCCTGTGATTTCACTGGCAACCACACCGTTCAAACCGAAACTCAGCACAGCTGGTTGACGACAGAAATAGGCATGATCGTAGTGCTATATTGCTTCCCCGGACAAGCCCTTCACAAAGAGCTACCCAGGGCAGTGCATCGTAGAGCTTATTTTGTGCGTGACTTGCGAGGCTATGCTTTGCTATAGGTGATGGTAGCCACTTCACATCAGGTTAGTCATCTGCTTGTGCCATGAGCAAGTAGTAAAAAACAAGCAGTGTATCACAAAATGCCGATACGTATCTTCGTTTACCGTTTGGTGGAGTAGACTTCCTGCATGCAGGAACACAAGGGCTCTTGATTTTAACGAGTTGTGTAGGGCCCTCGGCGCCCTGACGCCGGCGCTTAATGATTCGGTAACATTTCGGTTGTAATTAAGAGGTGTGTGCGTTACAGCGGTGCAGATGTGGAATTATAAATATAATTTAATTTAATGTAGCCTAGCTAAATATATTTCTACTCACGTAGGTGTATTATTAATACCTAGTACATTGTTATCCTAGGGGTGAAAGTAACTTATGTAGTCCCGAGACGGGGTTTGGCGCCCGAGCATAGCGAGGGCGCCAATAGTTCGAGGGACTAAATAAGTCTTTAACCCGTGGTAAACACTGTGCTTTTAATTACGAATACAATGAAAGTAAAAATAAAAACATGAATTAGCTAAATAAAAAATGATTGAATTGTAGTAGATCCATGCTGCATTATAACCAAAGAGTTTTTATGTTCAATCGAAAAAGGTTAAAGTCCATGCCGCATTCTAACCAGAATTTTTATGTTCGATGACATTTGATGTTATGGATACTTGTTGCTACTTATTATATTTACGAAAAAGGTTAAAATTACATGTTTTGTGAAAAATAAAGGGTTATAATATAAATTATAAAACCTATTTAAAAAAATCCATTACAGTTTTCCACAGTTTTCACTAACTTGGTTGATTATCTCTTTGGTAATAAACCTCTTTTGTTTACGAATGCCAACAGAAGTCACACTGTTGACATTCGTAAACCAAAGAGGTTTGTTTATTTTCCTAGGAAATGTAAAAATAGAACTAGTTTTTTTTTATAATTTGACAGCTGTCAGTTGAAAACGATTCTCCCTAGGGCTGGAAGCATGGAGGTACTATATACTGGAGGGATAAGACTTACATCCTTTTTCAACTGTGTATCAAACATTGATCATCTATCTTTGTTCTTCCCATGTAGCCTAGCTACGAGTAAAAGAAAAGAAGATGTAACTTCACTCACTCCATCTCACTCACTCACTGTCTGCGTAAATCGTGGCCGTCAGTTGATGCAATGTTTTGATCTTGTTTTGACGTTTTTGAAAAACTCGCAGCAACATTGCGATGCAGCGAAAGAAATTATGAAAATTTTTAAAGAATTATTATTGTCTAGGCAAAATATATTTGAAAAGGTGAAAGTATGTCTTGTGAAGCTGTGTTTTGTGTATCAAAAACAACAAAAGGAGGAGTTAAAGACCCGGAATTGTCATTTGATACGTAATATTCTTTTTCTATTTTCATGCTAAAAAAATACGTTTTTTCTCCCATAAAGACTGTAGGAATTACATTTTATTAGTACTAGTCATATTTTCCTATGTGAAAATGATGTAAACCCATTAATTATTGCAAAATAAAATGCATTGTTTTAGTCTTCTGTTCTAGAGATGTACTTCCACCGACCAATTTAGCTTTATCGATAATATGTAAGTTTCCGTTTTTTATATGAAATATCTAATGCGGTGGGTCAGACCGGCTGTTCTGTTGTAGTTTAAATTTTTCACACCTTATAGGCGTCTCGCGAGGGATCAATTTTTGTTAAATTTTACAATATTTTTTTAGGTTCTTAAATGCCCAGAATGAAGACGGGAGTGGATAAAAGCTGTTAGGCGTGAAAACTGATAGCCTACAAAATGTTCTTATGCATGGACGAAATGGCCATAAGAAATTGTATCGAGTGGGATGGACATCGCTCTCACGGTTAGGGCAATGTGGGAAACATTATTGACGATGATAGTGTTCCAGTGTCTATAATGGTTTTGGGCTTTCGCAATAAAAGTCGGCAACCAGTTAAAATTAAAAAGTTGGATTCCAATTAAAACTACTTTTTCATCCATTTCTTATTCTATCGATAGGTTAGTCAATGTTGTCCCTTCTCTAGTCACTCACGCGAATACACACAAACTAACAAAAAACGGACACGCCGAAAAACCGTAACACTACGTCTATATGATACTTAGTCTAAGGCTGGAAGTATTACTTTCAACCCGCTCCTCAGGCAACTTCAGACCTACTTTCAGAGTAATGCAAAGTATATTTTTAACTAGATTTGTTTATATTATCCGTCATGTTTAATCAAAATGTGAACTTAGCTTCTTAGGTTAACTTCTTATGCAACGAATATTATTTAAATATTGTTTCTATGTACAATAAAGAATTTCAGAATTTTATGAGATGGCAATATTTTGAGGGGTAATTAGTAAGTTTATGTCTGAGTAATAAACTTACTTATCTTTTGACAGAGTAGGTAAGTCTAAAGTAGGAGATATAAGATAAGATAAATATTTATTTACTCTGCGCTGCTTATACGTATACATGCCATGACTTATTTTAGAGGTACATTTAATAAGTAAAGTAAAGTCCACCAAAAGGATACAACGTTTGTGTTTTAGAAAAAAAATCGTTGGTTTTTTTATTATAATAAGTACGCTTTGGCTTTAACCGTATTTTATTCAAAAATCTTTTGCATATGCAAGGATCTTTTCAAAAATCTACTCATTTATTCGAATTTATTTATATCGACTGGCAACAGAACTTGCGTCAATGTACAGTGCTTGAGTCGCGTTCAACTTTGCACTCTGACAAGATTTCATACATAAAATATGGGGCATGCATGTTTGTCCTATTTCGTTCTACCAATAACATAAAATGCGAAAGTATGTATATTTGTATGATTTTTGTGGAATCGAAAGCTTAGTTTAGAAAAAGGCTAAAATAATTGTATGCCGTTCCGTAGCCGACTCAAAGTGGTTTTTGTGACTTTAATGAATGAATGAAAAAACGGTCTTATCGCTGAAAGCGATCTCTTCCAGGCAACCTTTGGAAGGAAAGGATTGTTAAAGTATGGAAGATTGGTCGCAAGTGGACTTACCTATACTCTCCCCTTAGACTCTTTTTATAAACATAATAAAAATAAAACTTTTTACAAAGCTTACTATAAAATATCTAATTATTACAAAAAAGCTTGGGACTGAACTATAATAATAATAATAATAATAAATATTGGTGGACTTTCCACACAGCACTATCTCGCCCCAAACTAAGCCGAAGCTTGTGATATGGGAACCAGATAGCTGATATATTACTTATATACTTTTTTTTTGTAAATATATACTTATAATATTATATAACACCCAGACAGAGAACAAACATCTATGTACATCACACAAATATTTGTTCTGTGTGGGGATCGAACCCACGGCCTACGGCGCAGAAGGCAAAGCTACTACCAACTGAGCTGTGAAGGCTGTCTAACTATGCTCCAACTCATTACAAAAACTAAACAACTAAGTACCATAATTGTAAAAAGGATCATACAAAAGAACGCAGAAACCAAGCCGTAGTGTCTGCTCTTCTAGGCTTTGGTCGCGAGGAACTGGCGATAGATTCACCTAGTATTTAAGACGTTTCAAAGTGATCCTTGTGATTGTACTGAATAAAGACCGTTTTGGTTTTGATTTTGAGACGTCCTCAAAGAATCTGGAGTTCGTACTTGGTACTGAGAAATACAATCAGGCTTTACTCTGCTCGCTTTATGTCCTTGTAGTAAGAATATTTTTTTAATGGCTTGGTGTTACTTGATCTGTAGGTATCCGTGTGTTCCTACTGGTCGACGAGCAAACTCGCGGGTCGGAGTTAGCAGAAACTATATTTCCAGGAAAGCAGAAATACATTTCTCGCAACACGTCGCAAAATAAGATATCCGCTACCTGTTTCTTTAGCCGAGCTTGATAAATGAATTTTTCATCAAGAAACATTATTTATTTATTTATAAGATCCGCTGAGTATCTCGGAGACATAAATGCAGGAAGTATTAAGGCGATGATAACTACTAATGTGTCTCCCTCGCACATAGCAACATTTTGAAAGAAATAAAATCACTGAATAAAATTGTGTGTAATCATAAGAGTAGTAGAGCTCTTTGTGAATGGCTCGTCCGAAGAAGTACCACCACCATGCCTTTTTCTGCCACCAAGCAGCGTTGCTGTGTTTCGGTTTGAAGAGTGTGGTCGCCGGTGTAATTACAGGCACATGAGGCTTAACATCTATATGCCTCAAGTTGATGGACGCAGGGCAGTGCATCGTGGGGCACGTTCCTATCGTGGGTGACTTACGAGGCAATACTTTGTTATAGGTGGTGGTTACCACTTAACATCAGGTGGGCCATCTGCTTGTTCCATCAACTAGTTGTATTAAAAATAAAAAAATAATAAAACATTGCACACAGTTCAGCAAAAGTATCATTTTGATCCAAACAAGATTTCCTACTAAAAAGTTTCCATAATTTTTGAAACTATCATGGTTATGAACATAATTTTCATTTAAAACGGGATATTTACCATGATTTGTGAGTTTGATTGTTTCCCGATGTTTCGGCACACTTGCATGCGCCATGATCACGGAATCGAACTACTTTAGTTCAAACAATCAAACTCACAATCATGGTAAATATCCCGCTTTAAATGAAAATTAAGTTTCCATAAGTACGAAACTAAAGATACTTATGCAAAATATTTAGTAGGAAAAACAGGTATTTGAATCTGTAGCAGATAATTTATACAGCGTTAGGGTGCTACTTTTTTCACTTATGCTCCTATTTACGAGACGTCGGAGGGCTTGGGCCGTTTTGCCGTTGTGTCCACAACACTAGATAAGGCGAATACAAGAGCTAATATGACTCTCGCTCGCACGTTTCGACATGTTAAAAGATATAAAATCACTAAACTCTTTTTAGAAAAATCGCAATTAACCATTTTGTGTACAATCACATTGCACACAGTTTAGTAAAATAATTAGCATTTTGATCGATACAAGTTTTCCTACTTAAAAGTTTGGTAGATTGTGTTTTTTCGAAAATGAGTTTAGAGATTTTATATCTTTCAACATGTCGAAACGTGAGAGCGAGAGTCACATTAGCTCTTGTATTCGTCTTAATGAAAACCACTTACCCTGTCTGCTACCTATCTATAAACAGAACACCACAGGGTTAATTTCAAACATTCGTGGTGAGTGCCCACCGAACGCCTGTCAACCTTCATGAAGAAGGATCCGTGGCCTGAGGGAATCTATCGACATTTCCGGGGTCGGCTACCGAACCCTGTCACGCCCACATTCAACTACAGGAACCAGATAGATAGCTGATATAGTTCAAAGTCAAAGTCAAAAGGTATTTATTCAATAAAACCACAAGGATCACTTTGAAACGTCTTAAAGCTAGGTGACTCTAGGTGCCAGTTCCACGCGACCAAAGCCTAGAAGAACAGGCAACAAACTTACGGCTTGGTTCCTATCGCTCTTTTGTATGATCCTTGTTACAATGTAGGTATTATAATACAATATTGAAGCTCCAGAATGGTGCCAATCGAATTTAGTGAAGCGTAGGTATAACAGAAAAAGTTAAGGGTAATAAATTTATAATTACGTACTTCTATACTTTTTTTTTGTAAATATACAATGTAATCTGACACCCCTCACAGCTCAATAGTAGCTCTGCCTTCTGTGCTTAGTTCGTGGGTTCGATCCCCAGCGAGAACAATCATATTATTATATTATTGTGATATATAGTAATTATATTATTGTGATGAACATAGTTGTTTGTTGACTTGGGTGTGATATTGTATTTTAAGAGTAGTAGAACTTTTTGTGAAGGGCTCGTCCGGGTAAGTACTACCACTATGCCTTTTTCTGTCACCATGCTGAAACTGTCTAACTATCACGTTTCATGAGATACAGCCTGGTGACAGATGGACAGACAGACGGACGGACGGACAGCGGACTCTTAGTGATAGGGTTCCATTTTACCCTTTGGGTACGGAACATAAGCAAGTTTTGAAGAAGAATTATAAAGGTTCAGCAATATAATAATTTGATCCAAACAATAAAAAAAGGTTGTACAAGCTTTCGCTAGCTTTCGCATACATAATGTACGACCGAAATGTTGTTTGTCGGTTGTCGGCTTATAATATTTATTATAATATGGCCTTTGTGCCTAAAATAAATGAGATATTATTTTTAGCTGGATTTTCTAGAACGTACACAGGAGAAAATGTTATACAAACAGATAGGAAAAACCACCCTAGGCTTCTACGATATGACAGCTTCAAAATAAAAGAAGATAAGATAATAATATATAATATAAGAACAAGCGGGAAAATGACGAGGAAGGCCTTTAGTAAGTTAAGTTTTTTGTGAAAAGCCTTAGCCTGATCTCTCTCTCTCTTGTCGTGTCACTAGTTTCTTTCAAAAAAGTGTGGTGAAAGGATTTTAAGTGCGCCTCAAGAGGGTCCTTTCGAGCACTTGACGCCATGTTTATAGAACTTTTTAGGTTCCACGACATGCCGGATTCCTTCACCGTTTGAGAGAACTGGCATTGTGCACATACATTTTTGAACCACTAGACCACCAGTGCTCTCAAGCCTGATAAAAAGAAATGAATTCAAAAAACTAATTGTTAACAGAAAACAACATCAATTCACAGAACAAGTACCATGCATAAATAAATATTTGTGGATTTCCCATAAAGCACTATCTAGCCCCAAACTAAGCAGAGCTAAAGCTAAAAAGATATAGGAACCTATCGGCTAGTTTCTGAAAGCCGGATCTGTCAAAATCAAAATCAAAGCTGTCAAATCACTCGCCATTTCAACCTATTTCAGCTTTTACTTCAAATTAGATAGAGGTAACAAGTAACTTGACATCCGATTAGTTTTGATCGAGTTTTCAGAAACTGGCCGTCAGTATAGCTACTTAAATACTTTTTTTATAAACATATACTTGTAATATATAATAACTCCTAGACAGAGAACAAACATCTATGTTTATCACACAAATAGTTGTTCTCGGTGGAGGTCGAACCCACGCCATACAGCGCAGAAGGCAGAGCTACTACCAATTGAGCTGTTAGGGCTGTCACTGATAAGTACTGTGCATTCACGGATAAGAGAAGCGGTTAAGCTCTTTTTACCGATGCCAACAAAACGACAAACAATGTTTATAAAAGATTAATGTTTTTAATACCGATAGTTCTGTGTTTTTCTCTTTTTTCAGGTTGGAAATAGCCAACCACAATATAGAGGGCGGTATATGTTCAACCCTTAAGGTAAATGCAGACATGCAACGAAACAACTAGAATGGAGCTCTCCACTGGCGGTAATACGTGAACCAAGTTTATTGGAAGGGAATGTCGATCACACAAGTGTTTAAGGCGAATGGCTACCCCGATACTAGCGCCACTACATATTTTATTTAATCATTACGTTATACAAAGGAATTATCAAAATTTCGGACCGCGCGTAGACGATACCTATTACAAGCTTTTTTTTAATGTATCTGTAATAGTTTTGTTTTCGTGTTACTCAGTCAGATACCTTGTTTGGAGAGCTTGGTGGCCACCAATAGGAACTAAACTCTTGAAACAAGTATCTGCCTAAATAATACAATACAAAACTATTACAGATGCATTAAAAAAAGCTTGTGATAGGTATCGTGTACGCGCGGTCCGTTTCTTTGATAATTCCTTTGTATAACGTAATGATAAAATAAAATATGTAGTGGCGCTAGTATCGGGGTAGCAATTCGCCTTAATAAAGAAATATGTACCTTAGACTTGAAAGAAGTAAAAAATAAACTGTCTCAGGATAATTCTGAGTTTTATAGGGACACAGTGTGGCTCTGTTTTTCAACGGTAAATATGTCAATGATTTACTGATTGCTTGTAACAAGCATCATACAAAAGAACGGTAGGAACCAAACCATAAATTTGTTGCCTGTTCTCCTAGGTTTCACGTGTAACTGGCACCTAGATTCACCTAGCTATAAGATTTACAAAGTGATCCTTATGATCTAAATATTTAAATACCTAATAATACTTTTGATTTTTTCTTTGCTTGTAACTGGGAAAATTTTCCAAGATCATTGAATATATTAAAGGTACATATCAAGAGGCCCGTATCAATAATATATTTTATAAACTTCCGACCACGACTTCCCTCACGTGGAGACCTATAAGTAAATAAAATGCAAGTCACACACTGTATTCATTCCAAATTTCATCCAAACCTGTCGAGCCGCTACGTTGTAATTAAGCCACAAAGATTTAAAATTTATTTAAGTACTTTCTAATGAAAAATCTATCGAGTGCATTCATTCAAAATAAAGTGTTCCTACGAATAAGTAGTACGAATCTCATACGTAGGTTCTAAATTTAAAGCCTGCCTATTCAGCGAAACCCGACCAATTTCCTGCAATAGTTACTGGTTCAATAAGCCCGTACAAGTTCACCTTTGTCGTCGTCTGTACCTGCAGTTCTCATTCTCCGCCTTCCGTGCACATTGGCTCGGTGAAATTGGATGCGCGGACTGTGATGCATGCATCGGTACTAGTGCAACTCGATTGGTAGATATTACTTATATAATAGTAGCCCTTCAAATTGCTATCCGGTATTCGGGTTTCATATACACACATAAAATCACACCTATTTCTCATAGGGGTAGGCAGAGACCACGGATTTCTACTTGCTATGATCCTGACATTTACTCTGATAACATTATTAATAAATTCTCGTCGGTTAAGGACCTACGGTCAGTACCCCTTTTTATTTGCTCTTTAGTCGGCTTTATTGTGTAGAATTCCAAACAACTCGAATAAATCTTCCACACATCGTCACGAACAGCGACACGCAGTGGTGTAGCTATCATAGGGCCAGGCGGTGCAGTGCACCAGGGCCCCGGAGCTCAGGGGGGCCTCTAACCTAAGCTTTGAAGAGAGAGGGTCAGCCAGCTCCCGAAGCTAGAAAACCTTGAGCCTGCTAACAATTTTTTTTTTATTACCTATTGATTTAAAATGAACATCAACAATCAGAGAACTCCCGATTTAAGACTTCAACACATTCGCCAAGCGTCCTCGATAAGCATGTGCTGTTTGTTATTGTATTTGGTAGTTTGGTTGAGTACGCCATAAGCATAAGCATAAGCGATAAGCTCACGTGCTTGACGGTCGTGAGATCAATTCGACAATTCCACCCGTCAACCTTTTAGTTAAGTTTTCATCCCGATTCTTTCTCTATGCATCGGGGCCCTTGTCCACCTAGCTACGCCACTGGCTACACGTGTATTTGCTCATTCAAAGTGGGTGAATTGAGTCACTAAACATCTCGTCATATTTGGGAAAATAAGAAGACGCCTTTTTCTGCCGCCAAGCAGCAACGCTGTGTTTCTGTTTGAAGAGTGTGGTTGCCGGTGTAATCACAGGCACATGAGGCTTAACATCTGTATGCCTCAAGTTGATGGACGCAGGGCAGTGCAACGTAGGCCACGTTCCTATCGTGCGTGACTTACGAAGCAATGCTTTGTTATAGGTGGTGGTTACCACTTAACATCATGTGGGTCATCTGCTTGTTCCATCAGCTAGTATTATAAAAAAATAAAAATAAAAAAACCAAACAACTCGAATAAATCTTCCACACATCGTCACGAACACCGCTATACGTGTATTTGCGCATTCATGTTGTTAGGGAAAAGTGGGTGAATTGACTCACTAAACATCGTCGTATTTGGGAAAATAAGAAGAAGACGCAAACACGAATATCGAGTTCAAGTGCCATTGTACATATTATTATCGATAATGGCGTATTCACAGAATTTTCAAGAGTTCAATTCTAGTTACAGTGGTACTCAAGTGAACTATGTACTGAGTTGGAGCATTGTTATTGAAATTAGCTTCTCTGATGCGAGTTGATGGCTTTCTGGAGCTGAATCCAAGCTTGATTCAGCTCAGAAAGCCATCAACAAAAAACAAGCACTTTCCTAATTCTTTGAAATGTGCATGTGTATAAAAAAGAAAAAAAAAATGTTCCTTTACTATGCAAGATAATGTTTGGCTCACTGTACTGAAAAAAATTCAACAATGTGTTGATTCCATCATCATTCATCATTTTCCTGCCCTTATCCCACTTCATGTGGGGTCGGCACAACAGGTTTTTTCCCTCCACTCTCCTCTATCAGCCGTCATCACAGCAGTCACTCCTTTCTTACTCATGTCCCCTTGATTCCATGGTTTGATTATCCTAAAATCTCTCTTGTCGTGTCACTAGTTTCTTTCGAAACAGTGTGGTGATAGGATTTTAAGTGCGCCTCAAGAGGCTCCTATCGAGCACTTGACACATGATATAGAACTTTTAAGTTCCACGACATGCCGGTTTCCTCACGATGTTTTCCTTCACCGTTTGAGAGTACTGGCATTGTGCACATAAATTTTTGAACAGAAAAACTCATTGGTGCGCGGCCGGTTCGAACCCACGACTTTATGATCGGAAGGCGGGGCCGCTACCACTAGACCACCAGTGGTCTCATCCTAAGATAACTTAATTAGACAGCACTAAAATTATAGCTTAAGTCTTTGTTGTTGTTTCAGTTTTTTCAGAATGAGATGGCAATAATTTTATTGCTTATAAATTGAAGCATGCAAAGCGCAACGTGTAAAGAAAAACAAAAAAATACAATAATTTGCGAAAGTTACGGAGTGCTACGACGCTACGCGGTGGCGTAGAGGTGTCTACAGCTACGAGTTTCTAGGGACTACTAGTCGGTTATTTGCACCTCTTTGTGTACAGTCGCCTGCACCACAGAATAAATAACAGTACTTCGTAATTTTAGTATAAAACCTACTTTTTATAAAACTCCCTACCACTGTAGCATAAATGTATAATATTGCTATGCCTCCCTTGTTACTGTGTTACTTGTAATTAGACAAACGTTGCTGTCAAACGTAATTTTTTGTACGAAGACGTGGACCGGTTGGGAGATGTAATAAAAAGGGGAATTATGGTGTTGCTTGTGGTACCTACCATAATACTCGCTACTATACAACGTGTTGATGAAGTTATGTAGGAAAACAAAGAGCGTGTATTTAGACCAAGCACTGGAATACTTTGACGTGTGCAACGGTTGGATACATCGTTTTCGAAATTCCCATAGAAAAGTAAAATTAATATTTTCTCAGAAATTTGCAACAGCCCTTTCTGTGTACGTGTCAAGGTCACACGCACGCGCGCTTCTATCTAGGAAAGAAAAAAACAACGATAACCTACGAGATAATTTGAAATACTTACCTTTCGGTAGGTAGGTAGGTACGCCGCCAATCCCCTGACACGATATTTTTACTGGTTCCTATGGATTTTGTCATTATTTACTGGCTATAATAACACTGGATAAAACTGGATTTTGGTAAGTTTGCGAGATTTCGCACGACACAGGCTTCAAACTTCACACTAAACCATTACCTCGTAGGCACTGCTCATACACACACTGACTGACGACGGCTTTTTACATAACAATCACCATTTTATCACGTTTGATGACATTTTCTCAACAAAACAATGTACAACAACGCATGTAAACACAAACAGGGTGACCATCTCAAAAGTAGCGGTTCTACCACACACCTGCCAAAAAATCTGTCAAAATCTACCAAGCTTGACGATAAAAATACCAAAAATATGACTTCATACCATCTCCTTCGTGGCTACGGAATAAATTAAATACCTACATTACATTCAGTTACTATCTTTTGATCGTTTGTAACGGTTTGCAGTTATCTAAAACGAGATAGAAGTTGTTTAGAAACCAAATCAATAAAGGTAAAAAAGAATAAGAAGTTTCCAGTTCGGTAAAAAATAAATAAATTATAAATATTATTTCATTAAAAATTCAAACTAATAAGATTTTTCTTGAAATATTTAAAATCTGCCAAATGGCAGAAATCTGCCACAAATGGTAACACTGATCGGCGGCCGTCGGCCGTCCTGATTGGATATGCGTTTTTAAATGCAACCAATGACAGACAGGTATGTCAAAGATTAAATAGGACAGACTAGACACTTCCCAAAATTGCAGTTGAATAATTTTGTGGTGCCAATGAACCATGGTGGTAAAGTAACATGTTACAATTTAAAGAACTATGAATATCATAAACATTGCTTTACGACATCTAGTAATCAAACAAAAATAAATATTCTATTAAATATTGAGTACGTAGCCACGTAGGTACCTAGTTACTGAATAGGTATTAGTACCAAAGATCTCAGAGAATGTTTACCGTGACTAGGGATTACAGTCGCGAAAATATTTCTTTTACATACCAAGATCTTTAAAAACAGCAACATCATTATTAGGTAGGCACATTACTAGGTAATTGGTGGTAGTTCTGTTACCTATTTTATCTAAGTTCACAACTAGAGGTCAAAGAACAGCTGTAAATAGGGCTGCCTCATGATGCGTTTAGATTCATTTTACATAAAAGTTTAAGAGGCATTTCATGAATGAAAAACTTTGAAATTTTAAAAGTCGTAGAACAAAAGTTGTTCGTTATGACCGGTAGAATATCCTGCTTTCGGATCCCTACAACTCTTAATAAACACGTTGTATATGAGAGCACTGGTGGTCTTGTTGAGAGCACTGGTGGTCTAGTGGTACCGGCCCCGCCTTCCGATCCTAAGGTCGTGGGTTCAAAACCAGTCGTGTACCAATGAGTTTTTCTGTTCAAAAATGTATGTGTACAGTGCCAGAACTTCTCCAGAAACAGGATCGTAAGGCATGTCGTAAAACCTAAAAAAAAGTTCTATAACATGTGCCAAGTGCTCGAAAGGAGCCTCTTGAGGCTCACTTAAAATCCTTTCACCACACTGTTTCGAAAGAAACTAGTGACACGACAAGAAGAAGAAGAATACCTACTACGAACCTAAATACACGAAATTGGCCAATTGTTATTAATTTGGCTAAGTAATGATGCTCGCATACTCCGATGTTACGGCTTAACATCAGATGGGCCATCTGCTAGTTCCATCACTCGTTCTCATAAAAAAGTAACGATGGTCTCTCATTCTATAGCTTTCCCTAGCTATAAACTTTATTTTTGTTTTGAGACACTTTACCTAACGAACGTTGACGAGGGTATGAGCTGTGAATCGATCAGGCACGCGCGATTAGGTTTAAATTCGTCTGGCAAACATTTGTATTAAGTGTAACATTACACCGGGAAGATATCGAGTTGCGAGGGGAACGTTGCATCAGCTCAGGCTTCCTTTCTTGGGTACTAAGTACATTAGATTAGTGGTTCTCGTCGTATTTTTTGTTGCGAAAACTGGTTTGCTGAAAACGAACCCCTGTTATAGGTATTTGCAATCTATTATTGACAGCCTTCACAGCTCAGTTGGTAGTAGCTCTGCCTTCTGCGCCGTAGGCCGTGGGTTCGATCCCCACCGAGAACAAACATTTGTGTGATGAGCATAGATGTTTGTTCTCTGTCTGGGTGTTATATAATATTATAAGTATGTATTTACAAAAAAAAAGTATTTATGTATTATATCAGTGATCGTTCAATTTTCGATGAGAACAGTAGTGTCCCTCGCGTCGCGTTCGCGTAGGTACCTACAGTGCAAAGTGCAAACGCATCATAACAACGTTGCCGCCGACGTGCCGCCGGATTGTGACAATGACCCAGTTATTTGTCGCGTAAGGCATGTCTATCGACGACTAATCATATTGTTAAGGCGACACTACTTGCCCTAACAATGGATACACCAAGTAAGGAATTTACAGTGTTGCTGCGGACAGAGCTGGAGTATACATTGTATGACCGCTACAATAAAACATATGAGCGCCTCAGGGAAGAAAAGCAAGAGCGGGAAAAGCTGCAGGGCCTTGTGGAAAATATGAAGAACCAAATTGAAATTCTTCAACAACAGCTGAAATGCGTTGCAGAATCTAACATTCCATCAACATCGAATATGGAAACCTCCTCAGCACTCAGTAATGCTGATTACTGCACGGACGAGGAGGAACTAGCAAAAGAAACTGAGTGGATTAGAGCAAAGTCCAGGAAAAAAAGGAAAATGAACACCTCCCCCACTCAGTCCCCGCCGGAAAAGAACACCATTGTAAAAATCCAAAAAGTTCCCCCACCCCCTCCCATTATTGTGGATGATGTGAAGAACTACCAACAATTTTATGACTTCTTGTCTACAAAACAACCAGCTGGCACCTTCACAATAAAAATGTTAAGTGGAGACAGCGTTAAAATAAATGCCTCAAATGAGGAATCTTACCGAGGTCTAACAAAGACGTTGTTGGACAACCACAGCCTCTGGCATACATATGAAAATAAACAGGAAAGGCCGATACGGGTAATGGTAAAGAAATTGCCTTTTACTTGTATGCCAGAAAGGATTATTGAAGACCTAAAATTTAATGGGTACAAAATCGAGGAAGCCGTAAATAAACTAAGCTGGAAGAGCAAAGAACCCCTGAATATGTTCCAGCTCTCATTTAGTAACAAAGAAGATATTAACAAAGTCTATGGAATTAAGTCTATACTAGGTTGCATGGTGGAGATACAACCACTCAGAACAACAAAATTAGTTCCTCAATGTAAGAGGTGTCAAGTCTATGGACATACTCAAAAGTATTGCTCCAAAGAGCCAAGGTGCGTTAAATGCACCGGAAAACACCTAACAATGGACTGTAAAAAGCCTACAGAAGAGAAGCCTAAATGCGTGCACTGTGGAGATGCACATCCGGCTAATTATCGAGGGTGCATGATAGCAAAGGAAATGCAGAAAATTCGTAGTAAAAGCCTTAAAAAACCAGATGCAATGCGGCAAACTGCTAGCGGTAAGCAACCCACGACTAGCCTTCACTCTAGTA
Organism: Chloroclysta siterata; assembly: GCA_932294275.1. Classification (NCBI taxonomy): domain Eukaryota; kingdom Metazoa; phylum Arthropoda; class Insecta; order Lepidoptera; family Geometridae; genus Chloroclysta; species Chloroclysta siterata. The sequence continues at coordinate 13,486,964 of OW028603.1, read as the reverse complement.
TTGCTAAATTGTCAACTGCAACCAAGAGCGTCAGCTACGCTCAAGCTACTTCCAAAAATACTACGCCTGCACTTGTGCAACACAAGGCGCATGACGTCACTAACAACAGCAAGCTAGACGAAATTCTTAAACTAATGTCATCCTTTGATGAACGCCTGAAAAAAATCGAACATAGCAATAAAATGGCTACTTCCAAACATTCAAAATGATTTGCAAACTTAAAATTATGGCTTGGAATTGTAATGGGCTACTAAATCATCAAAACGAACTGCAAGTAGTCCTTGACATAGAAAATATTGATTTGTGTCTCGTATCGGAAACTCATTTCAATAAACAATCACACATGGCATTTAATGGCTATAAAGTCTATCATGCTCTACACCCTGCTAACAAAGGAAGAGGGGGTAGTGCTGTTATCATAAAAGAAAACATCAAACACTATGAAGTGAGTAAATGTGAAGAGCCAGATATCCAGTCTGTAGCTGTATGTGTCAATACAAAGCGATATTCTCTTACGGTAGCAGCCATATACTGCCCACCGCGACATACAATTGATGAAGATACATATTTAAGATTTCTTCAAACGCTTGGCCAAAGATTCGTACTGGGAGGGGACTTCAATGCCAAGAATACGTATTGGGGTTCCAGACTAACAAATACAAAGGGCAATAATTTGATGAAAGCCATAAAACAGATAAAAGGTGACGTCATATCTACTGGCTCACCGACGTACTGGCCAACTGATCCAAATAAAATTCCAGACCTGATAGATTTTTTTATCTTTAAAAACCTATCGCGTAACTACTTACAAATAAAAGAGAGTTATGATCTAAACTCTGACCATTCTCCAATATATCTAGAAATAAGTGAACAAATTTTACAAGTTCAAAACGCTCTGACCCTAGTAAATAAGTATACTGATTGGGAGAGTTTTAAGATAGAACTAGATTTTAATATAGATCTTAAGGTTCCACTAAAAACACCGGAGCAACTTAACGTAGAAGTAGACAATTTTACAAAACTTATACAACAGGTTGCCTGGAATAATACACCAGTAAACAAGAAAAGAGCCACAAGAAACAACTACCCTTATGATATCCTACAACTTATCAATGAAAAAAGGAAACAAAGAAATATTTGGCACCAAACTAGATTTCCACAAGATAAAAAGAAGTTGAATAATCTAACAAAACAGCTAAAAAGAAAAATCCAACTCTTTAACGATGCGTCAACTGAAAAATGTCTCCAAAACCTCACCAGCGACCGTAGTACAAACTACTCACTTTGGAAGGCAACTAAAAATATGAAACGACCCGTTACCCTAATTCCTCCAATTAAAATAGGACCAGGGAAGTGGGCCGTTAGTAACGAACAAAAAGCTGAAAGATTCGCAGAGCATCTAGAAGAAATATTTAAATGTAACGAAGGCCAAAGCAACGATGTACCAACAATAAACGAAGTTTGTAACGAAACACTAACCATAAAGCTGGTATCACCCAGAGAAGTTTGGAGTGAAATAAAACATCACATAAGCCCAAGAAAATCTCCTGGATTTGACCTTATAACGGGAGTGATATTACATAACCTTCCAAGAAAAGCACTAGTCAAACTGACAACCCTAATCAACGCAGCACTCCGACTAAAGAGTGTACCAGATTTATGGAAAGTTGCTGAAGTTATCATGATAGCCAAGCCAGGAAAACCGCCACATGAAGCCTCATCGTACAGACCGATTTCCCTGCTACCTATCTTGTCAAAACTATTCGAAAAGTTGTTACTCAAAAGACTCAAGCCACTCATAAATAACAAAGGTATTATACCAGACCACCAATTTGGATTCAGAGAACAGCATTCTACAATAGATCAAGTTCACAGGATTACAGATGTCATTGAGAAAACACTCGAAGAAAAAAAAGTTTGCTCCACTATCTTTTTAGATGTAGCACAGGCATTCGACAAGGTATGGCATGAAGGGCTATTACTGAAACTGAGGAGAGTACTACCTTCAGAAATCGCAGATGTAATAGAATCCTATTTATCAAATAGAGCTTTTAGAATAAGGCAAGAAGACGCTTACTCAGAACTTAAAAATATAAAAGCTGGGGTGCCACAAGGAAGCGTACTAGGCCCGGTCCTGTATCTTCTTTTCACAAGTGACATTCCCGTGCTACCAAATAACACCATTGCAACCTTCGCTGATGACACTGCTATAATGGCTGTCGGAAGCACTCATGCAGAAGCTGCTGAAAAGGTACAAGCAGCAGTAAATGAAATCCATGATTGGACTATAAAATGGAGAATAAAGCTTAATGAATCCAAGTCGGTTCATATCAACTTTACTAATAAAAAAGACCAGTACTATGCGGTATTTATTAACAATAAAATCATACCATACGAAAACACAGCAAAATACCTAGGTATGACGCTTGACGCGAAGCTGCGCTGGAAAGCACACGTCAAGAAGAAAAAAGAAGAGTTAGAACTACGCTACAAAAGGATGTACTGGCTGCTTGGAAGGCAATCCGCTTTGTCAGTGCATAACAAGCTTTTGTTGTACAAACAAGTCCTGATGCCAGTATGGACGTATGGTATACAGCTGTGGGGCTGTACCGTTAAAAGTAACATTGAAATAATACAGCGATTTCAAAATAAAGTGCTCAGAGGCATTGTCAATGCACCTTGGTACGTGAGAAACGAAGATCTACACCGGGACCTCCAGATTGAATTCGTTGATAAATTAATTAAAAAATACGCAGAAGCTCACGAAAAAAGACTTCTTCACCACGTGAACGTCGAGGCCATCCAGCTCCTCGACAACACAGACAAAGTGAGAAGACTCAAAAGAACCAAACCTTTTGAGTTAGTGCAGTGATAAACCTAATATTGTGTAGTGATAGTGCTACTTATAATGAACACAATAACAAAGTGTAGCCTTAAATAGAGACTGTAAGAAAAGTGCCAATGGACACATTCTTAGTAATATTATTTCTATAAAATTAAGTCAAAGCAAAATTACTCAATAGCCTACTTGGCTAGATTGTAATGATATTAGGGTATCGCATATCAAGCGCTACACTAATTTAGTAAAAAAAAAAAAAAAATGTATTATATCAACTATCTGGTTCCCATATTACAATCTCTGGCTTAGTTTGGGGCTAGATAGTGCTGTGTGGAAAGTCCACTAATATTTATTTATTTTATTTATTTATTATAGTTATTGCTAGTATAGCAATTGCTAGTATAGTATCAAGTTGACAGCTGTCAGTTGAAAACGATTCTCCCTAGGGCTGGAAGCATGGAGGTACTATATACTGGAGGGAGCGATAAGACTTACATCCTTTTTCAACTGTGTATCAAACATTGATCATCTATCTTTGTTCTTCCCATGTAGCCTAGCTACGAGTAAAAGAAAAGAAGATGTAACTTCACTCACTCCATCTCACTCACTCACTGTCTGCGTAAATCGTGGCCGTCAGTTGATGCAATGTTTTGATCTTGTTTTGACGTTTTTGAAAAACTCGCAGCAACATTGCGATGCAGCGAAAGAAATTATGAAAATTTTTAAAGAATTATTATTGTCTAGGCAAAATATATTTGAAAAGGTGAAAGTATGTCTTGTGAAGATGTGTTTTGTGTATCAAAAACAACAAAAGGAGGAGTTAAAGACCCGGAATTGTCATTTGATACGTAATATTCTTTTTCTATTTTCATGCTAAAAAAATACGTTTTTTCTCCCATAAAGACTGTAGGAATTACATTTTATTAGTACTAGTCATATTTTCCTATGTGAAAATGATGTAAACCCATTAATTATTGCAAAATAAAATGCATTGTTTTAGTCTTCTGTTCTAGAGATGTACTTCCACCGACCAATTTAGCTTTATCGATAATATGTAAGTTTCCGTTTTTTATATGAAATATCTAATGCGGTGGGTCAGACCGGCTGTTCTGTTGTAGTTTAAATTTTTCACACCTTATAGGCGTCTCGCGAGGGATCAATTTTTGTTAAATTTTACAATATTTTTTTAGGTTCTTAAATGCCCAGAATGAAGACGGGAGTGGATAAAAGCTGTTAGGCGTGAAAACTGATAGCCTACAAAATGTTCTTATGCATGGACGAAATGGCCATAAGAAATTGTATCGAGTGGGATGGACATCGCTCTCACGGTTAGGGCAATGTGGGAAACATTATTGACGATGATAGTGTTCCAGTGTCTATAATGGTTTTGGGCTTTCGCAATAAAAGTCGGCAACCAGTTAAAATTAAAAAGTTGGATTCCAATTAAAACTACTTTTTCATCCATTTCTTATTCTATCGATAGGTTAGTCAATGTTGTCCCTTCTCTAGTCACTCACGCGAATACACACAAACTAACAAAAAACGGACACGCCGAAAAACCGTAACACTACGTCTATATGATACTTAGTCTAAGGCTGGAAGTATTACTTTCAACCCGCTCCTCAGGCAACTTCAGACCTACTTTCAGAGTAATGCAAAGTATATTTTTAACTAGATTTGTTTATATTATCCGTCATGTTTAATCAAAATGTGAACTTAGCTTCTTAGGTTAACTTCTTATGCAACGAATATTATTTAAATATTGTTTCTATGTACAATAAAGAATTTCAGAATTTTATGAGATGGCAATATTTTGAGGGGTAATTAGTAAGTTTATGTCTGAGTAATAAACTTACTTATCTTTTGACAGAGTAGGTAAGTCTAAAGTAGGAGATATAAGATAAGATAAATATTTATTTACTCTGCGCTGCTTATACGTATACATGCCATGACTTATTTTAGAGGTACATTTAATAAGTAAAGTAAAGTCCACCAAAAGGATACAACGTTTGTGTTTTAGAAAAAAAATCGTTGGTTTTTTTATTATAATAAGTACGCTTTGGCTTTAACCGTATTTTATTCAAAAATCTTTTGCATATGCAAGGATCTTTTCAAAAATCTACTCATTTATTCGAATTTATTTATATCGACTGGCAACAGAACTTGCGTCAATGTACAGTGCTTGAGTCGCGTTCAACTTTGCACTCTGACAAGATTTCATACATAAAATATGGGGCATGCATGTTTGTCCTATTTCGTTCTACCAATAACATAAAATGCGAAAGTATGTATATTTGTATGATTTTTGTGGAATCGAAAGCTTAGTTTAGAAAAAGGCTAAAATAATTGTATGCCGTTCCGTAGCCGACTCAAAGTGGTTTTTGTGACTTTAATGAATGAATGAAAAAACGGTCTTATCGCTGAAAGCGATCTCTTCCAGGCAACCTTTGGAAGGAAAGGATTGTTAAAGTATGGAAGATTGGTCGCAAGTGGACTTACCTATACTCTCCCCTTAGACTCTTTTTATAAACATAATAAAAATAAAACTTTTTACAAAGCTTACTATAAAATATCTAATTATTACAAAAAAGCTTGGGACTGAACTATAATAATAATAATAATAATAAATATTGGTGGACTTTCCACACAGCACTATCTCGCCCCAAACTAAGCCGAAGCTTGTGATATGGGAACCAGATAGCTGATATATTACTTATATACTTTTTTTTTGTAAATATATACTTATAATATTATATAACACCCAGACAGAGAACAAACATCTATGTACATCACACAAATATTTGTTCTGTGTGGGGATCGAACCCACGGCCTACGGCGCAGAAGGCAAAGCTACTACCAACTGAGCTGTGAAGGCTGTCTAACTATGCTCCAACTCATTACAAAAACTAAACAACTAAGTACCATAATTGTAAAAAGGATCATACAAAAGAACGCAGAAACCAAGCCGTAGTGTCTGCTCTTCTAGGCTTTGGTCGCGAGGAACTGGCGATAGATTCACCTAGTATTTAAGACGTTTCAAAGTGATCCTTGTGATTGTACTGAATAAAGACCGTTTTGGTTTTGATTTTGAGACGTCCTCAAAGAATCTGGAGTTCGTACTTGGTACTGAGAAATACAATCAGGCTTTACTCTGCTCGCTTTATGTCCTTGTAGTAAGAATATTTTTTTAATGGCTTGGTGTTACTTGATCTGTAGGTATCCGTGTGTTCCTACTGGTCGACGAGCAAACTCGCGGGTCGGAGTTAGCAGAAACTATATTTCCAGGAAAGCAGAAATACATTTCTCGCAACACGTCGCAAAATAAGATATCCGCTACCTGTTTCTTTAGCCGAGCTTGATAAATGAATTTTTCATCAAGAAACATTATTTATTTATTTATAAGATCCGCTGAGTATCTCGGAGACATAAATGCAGGAAGTATTAAGGCGATGATAACTACTAATGTGTCTCCCTCGCACATAGCAACATTTTGAAAGAAATAAAATCACTGAATAAAATTGTGTGTAATCATAAGAGTAGTAGAGCTCTTTGTGAATGGCTCGTCCGAAGAAGTACCACCACCATGCCTTTTTCTGCCACCAAGCAGCGTTGCTGTGTTTCGGTTTGAAGAGTGTGGTCGCCGGTGTAATTACAGGCACATGAGGCTTAACATCTATATGCCTCAAGTTGATGGACGCAGGGCAGTGCATCGTGGGGCACGTTCCTATCGTGGGTGACTTACGAGGCAATACTTTGTTATAGGTGGTGGTTACCACTTAACATCAGGTGGGCCATCTGCTTGTTCCATCAACTAGTTGTATTAAAAATAAAAAAATAATAAAACATTGCACACAGTTCAGCAAAAGTATCATTTTGATCCAAACAAGATTTCCTACTAAAAAGTTTCCATAATTTTTGAAACTATCATGGTTATGAACATAATTTTCATTTAAAACGGGATATTTACCATGATTTGTGAGTTTGATTGTTTCCCGATGTTTCGGCACACTTGCATGCGCCATGATCACGGAATCGAACTACTTTAGTTCAAACAATCAAACTCACAATCATGGTAAATATCCCGCTTTAAATGAAAATTAAGTTTCCATAAGTACGAAACTAAAGATACTTATGCAAAATATTTAGTAGGAAAAACAGGTATTTGAATCTGTAGCAGATAATTTATACAGCGTTAGGGTGCTACTTTTTTCACTTATGCTCCTATTTACGAGACGTCGGAGGGCTTGGGCCGTTTTGCCGTTGTGTCCACAACACTAGATAAGGCGAATACAAGAGCTAATATGACTCTCGCTCGCACGTTTCGACATGTTAAAAGATATAAAATCACTAAACTCTTTTTAGAAAAATCGCAATTAACCATTTTGTGTACAATCACATTGCACACAGTTTAGTAAAATAATTAGCATTTTGATCGATACAAGTTTTCCTACTTAAAAGTTTGGTAGATTGTGTTTTTTCGAAAATGAGTTTAGAGATTTTATATCTTTCAACATGTCGAAACGTGAGAGCGAGAGTCACATTAGCTCTTGTATTCGTCTTAATGAAAACCACTTACCCTGTCTGCTACCTATCTATAAACAGAACACCACAGGGTTAATTTCAAACATTCGTGGTGAGTGCCCACCGAACGCCTGTCAACCTTCATGAAGAAGGATCCGTGGCCTGAGGGAATCTATCGACATTTCCGGGGTCGGCTACCGAACCCTGTCACGCCCACATTCAACTACAGGAACCAGATAGATAGCTGATATAGTTCAAAGTCAAAGTCAAAAGGTATTTATTCAATAAAACCACAAGGATCACTTTGAAACGTCTTAAAGCTAGGTGACTCTAGGTGCCAGTTCCACGCGACCAAAGCCTAGAAGAACAGGCAACAAACTTACGGCTTGGTTCCTATCGCTCTTTTGTATGATCCTTGTTACAATGTAGGTATTATAATACAATATTGAAGCTCCAGAATGGTGCCAATCGAATTTAGTGAAGCGTAGGTATAACAGAAAAAGTTAAGGGTAATAAATTTATAATTACGTACTTCTATACTTTTTTTTTGTAAATATACAATGTAATCTGACACCCCTCACAGCTCAATAGTAGCTCTGCCTTCTGTGCTTAGTTCGTGGGTTCGATCCCCAGCGAGAACAATCATATTATTATATTATTGTGATATATAGTAATTATATTATTGTGATGAACATAGTTGTTTGTTGACTTGGGTGTGATATTGTATTTTAAGAGTAGTAGAACTTTTTGTGAAGGGCTCGTCCGGGTAAGTACTACCACTATGCCTTTTTCTGTCACCATGCTGAAACTGTCTAACTATCACGTTTCATGAGATACAGCCTGGTGACAGATGGACAGACAGACGGACGGACGGACAGCGGACTCTTAGTGATAGGGTTCCATTTTACCCTTTGGGTACGGAACATAAGCAAGTTTTGAAGAAGAATTATAAAGGTTCAGCAATATAATAATTTGATCCAAACAATAAAAAAAGGTTGTACAAGCTTTCGCTAGCTTTCGCATACATAATGTACGACCGAAATGTTGTTTGTCGGTTGTCGGCTTATAATATTTATTATAATATGGCCTTTGTGCCTAAAATAAATGAGATATTATTTTTAGCTGGATTTTCTAGAACGTACACAGGAGAAAATGTTATACAAACAGATAGGAAAAACCACCCTAGGCTTCTACGATATGACAGCTTCAAAATAAAAGAAGATAAGATAATAATATATAATATAAGAACAAGCGGGAAAATGACGAGGAAGGCCTTTAGTAAGTTAAGTTTTTTGTGAAAAGCCTTAGCCTGATCTCTCTCTCTCTTGTCGTGTCACTAGTTTCTTTCAAAAAAGTGTGGTGAAAGGATTTTAAGTGCGCCTCAAGAGGGTCCTTTCGAGCACTTGACGCCATGTTTATAGAACTTTTTAGGTTCCACGACATGCCGGATTCCTTCACCGTTTGAGAGAACTGGCATTGTGCACATACATTTTTGAACCACTAGACCACCAGTGCTCTCAAGCCTGATAAAAAGAAATGAATTCAAAAAACTAATTGTTAACAGAAAACAACATCAATTCACAGAACAAGTACCATGCATAAATAAATATTTGTGGATTTCCCATAAAGCACTATCTAGCCCCAAACTAAGCAGAGCTAAAGCTAAAAAGATATAGGAACCTATCGGCTAGTTTCTGAAAGCCGGATCTGTCAAAATCAAAATCAAAGCTGTCAAATCACTCGCCATTTCAACCTATTTCAGCTTTTACTTCAAATTAGATAGAGGTAACAAGTAACTTGACATCCGATTAGTTTTGATCGAGTTTTCAGAAACTGGCCGTCAGTATAGCTACTTAAATACTTTTTTTATAAACATATACTTGTAATATATAATAACTCCTAGACAGAGAACAAACATCTATGTTTATCACACAAATAGTTGTTCTCGGTGGAGGTCGAACCCACGCCATACAGCGCAGAAGGCAGAGCTACTACCAATTGAGCTGTTAGGGCTGTCACTGATAAGTACTGTGCATTCACGGATAAGAGAAGCGGTTAAGCTCTTTTTACCGATGCCAACAAAACGACAAACAATGTTTATAAAAGATTAATGTTTTTAATACCGATAGTTCTGTGTTTTTCTCTTTTTTCAGGTTGGAAATAGCCAACCACAATATAGAGGGCGGTATATGTTCAACCCTTAAGGTAAATGCAGACATGCAACGAAACAACTAGAATGGAGCTCTCCACTGGCGGTAATACGTGAACCAAGTTTATTGGAAGGGAATGTCGATCACACAAGTGTTTAAGGCGAATGGCTACCCCGATACTAGCGCCACTACATATTTTATTTAATCATTACGTTATACAAAGGAATTATCAAAATTTCGGACCGCGCGTAGACGATACCTATTACAAGCTTTTTTTTAATGTATCTGTAATAGTTTTGTTTTCGTGTTACTCAGTCAGATACCTTGTTTGGAGAGCTTGGTGGCCACCAATAGGAACTAAACTCTTGAAACAAGTATCTGCCTAAATAATACAATACAAAACTATTACAGATGCATTAAAAAAAGCTTGTGATAGGTATCGTGTACGCGCGGTCCGTTTCTTTGATAATTCCTTTGTATAACGTAATGATAAAATAAAATATGTAGTGGCGCTAGTATCGGGGTAGCAATTCGCCTTAATAAAGAAATATGTACCTTAGACTTGAAAGAAGTAAAAAATAAACTGTCTCAGGATAATTCTGAGTTTTATAGGGACACAGTGTGGCTCTGTTTTTCAACGGTAAATATGTCAATGATTTACTGATTGCTTGTAACAAGCATCATACAAAAGAACGGTAGGAACCAAACCATAAATTTGTTGCCTGTTCTCCTAGGTTTCACGTGTAACTGGCACCTAGATTCACCTAGCTATAAGATTTACAAAGTGATCCTTATGATCTAAATATTTAAATACCTAATAATACTTTTGATTTTTTCTTTGCTTGTAACTGGGAAAATTTTCCAAGATCATTGAATATATTAAAGGTACATATCAAGAGGCCCGTATCAATAATATATTTTATAAACTTCCGACCACGACTTCCCTCACGTGGAGACCTATAAGTAAATAAAATGCAAGTCACACACTGTATTCATTCCAAATTTCATCCAAACCTGTCGAGCCGCTACGTTGTAATTAAGCCACAAAGATTTAAAATTTATTTAAGTACTTTCTAATGAAAAATCTATCGAGTGCATTCATTCAAAATAAAGTGTTCCTACGAATAAGTAGTACGAATCTCATACGTAGGTTCTAAATTTAAAGCCTGCCTATTCAGCGAAACCCGACCAATTTCCTGCAATAGTTACTGGTTCAATAAGCCCGTACAAGTTCACCTTTGTCGTCGTCTGTACCTGCAGTTCTCATTCTCCGCCTTCCGTGCACATTGGCTCGGTGAAATTGGATGCGCGGACTGTGATGCATGCATCGGTACTAGTGCAACTCGATTGGTAGATATTACTTATATAATAGTAGCCCTTCAAATTGCTATCCGGTATTCGGGTTTCATATACACACATAAAATCACACCTATTTCTCATAGGGGTAGGCAGAGACCACGGATTTCTACTTGCTATGATCCTGACATTTACTCTGATAACATTATTAATAAATTCTCGTCGGTTAAGGACCTACGGTCAGTACCCCTTTTTATTTGCTCTTTAGTCGGCTTTATTGTGTAGAATTCCAAACAACTCGAATAAATCTTCCACACATCGTCACGAACAGCGACACGCAGTGGTGTAGCTATCATAGGGCCAGGCGGTGCAGTGCACCAGGGCCCCGGAGCTCAGGGGGGCCTCTAACCTAAGCTTTGAAGAGAGAGGGTCAGCCAGCTCCCGAAGCTAGAAAACCTTGAGCCTGCTAACAATTTTTTTTTTATTACCTATTGATTTAAAATGAACATCAACAATCAGAGAACTCCCGATTTAAGACTTCAACACATTCGCCAAGCGTCCTCGATAAGCATGTGCTGTTTGTTATTGTATTTGGTAGTTTGGTTGAGTACGCCATAAGCATAAGCATAAGCGATAAGCTCACGTGCTTGACGGTCGTGAGATCAATTCGACAATTCCACCCGTCAACCTTTTAGTTAAGTTTTCATCCCGATTCTTTCTCTATGCATCGGGGCCCTTGTCCACCTAGCTACGCCACTGGCTACACGTGTATTTGCTCATTCAAAGTGGGTGAATTGAGTCACTAAACATCTCGTCATATTTGGGAAAATAAGAAGACGCCTTTTTCTGCCGCCAAGCAGCAACGCTGTGTTTCTGTTTGAAGAGTGTGGTTGCCGGTGTAATCACAGGCACATGAGGCTTAACATCTGTATGCCTCAAGTTGATGGACGCAGGGCAGTGCAACGTAGGCCACGTTCCTATCGTGCGTGACTTACGAAGCAATGCTTTGTTATAGGTGGTGGTTACCACTTAACATCATGTGGGTCATCTGCTTGTTCCATCAGCTAGTATTATAAAAAAATAAAAATAAAAAAACCAAACAACTCGAATAAATCTTCCACACATCGTCACGAACACCGCTATACGTGTATTTGCGCATTCATGTTGTTAGGGAAAAGTGGGTGAATTGACTCACTAAACATCGTCGTATTTGGGAAAATAAGAAGAAGACGCAAACACGAATATCGAGTTCAAGTGCCATTGTACATATTATTATCGATAATGGCGTATTCACAGAATTTTCAAGAGTTCAATTCTAGTTACAGTGGTACTCAAGTGAACTATGTACTGAGTTGGAGCATTGTTATTGAAATTAGCTTCTCTGATGCGAGTTGATGGCTTTCTGGAGCTGAATCCAAGCTTGATTCAGCTCAGAAAGCCATCAACAAAAAACAAGCACTTTCCTAATTCTTTGAAATGTGCATGTGTATAAAAAAGAAAAAAAAAATGTTCCTTTACTATGCAAGATAATGTTTGGCTCACTGTACTGAAAAAAATTCAACAATGTGTTGATTCCATCATCATTCATCATTTTCCTGCCCTTATCCCACTTCATGTGGGGTCGGCACAACAGGTTTTTTCCCTCCACTCTCCTCTATCAGCCGTCATCACAGCAGTCACTCCTTTCTTACTCATGTCCCCTTGATTCCATGGTTTGATTATCCTAAAATCTCTCTTGTCGTGTCACTAGTTTCTTTCGAAACAGTGTGGTGATAGGATTTTAAGTGCGCCTCAAGAGGCTCCTATCGAGCACTTGACACATGATATAGAACTTTTAAGTTCCACGACATGCCGGTTTCCTCACGATGTTTTCCTTCACCGTTTGAGAGTACTGGCATTGTGCACATAAATTTTTGAACAGAAAAACTCATTGGTGCGCGGCCGGTTCGAACCCACGACTTTATGATCGGAAGGCGGGGCCGCTACCACTAGACCACCAGTGGTCTCATCCTAAGATAACTTAATTAGACAGCACTAAAATTATAGCTTAAGTCTTTGTTGTTGTTTCAGTTTTTTCAGAATGAGATGGCAATAATTTTATTGCTTATAAATTGAAGCATGCAAAGCGCAACGTGTAAAGAAAAACAAAAAAATACAATAATTTGCGAAAGTTACGGAGTGCTACGACGCTACGCGGTGGCGTAGAGGTGTCTACAGCTACGAGTTTCTAGGGACTACTAGTCGGTTATTTGCACCTCTTTGTGTACAGTCGCCTGCACCACAGAATAAATAACAGTACTTCGTAATTTTAGTATAAAACCTACTTTTTATAAAACTCCCTACCACTGTAGCATAAATGTATAATATTGCTATGCCTCCCTTGTTACTGTGTTACTTGTAATTAGACAAACGTTGCTGTCAAACGTAATTTTTTGTACGAAGACGTGGACCGGTTGGGAGATGTAATAAAAAGGGGAATTATGGTGTTGCTTGTGGTACCTACCATAATACTCGCTACTATACAACGTGTTGATGAAGTTATGTAGGAAAACAAAGAGCGTGTATTTAGACCAAGCACTGGAATACTTTGACGTGTGCAACGGTTGGATACATCGTTTTCGAAATTCCCATAGAAAAGTAAAATTAATATTTTCTCAGAAATTTGCAACAGCCCTTTCTGTGTACGTGTCAAGGTCACACGCACGCGCGCTTCTATCTAGGAAAGAAAAAAACAACGATAACCTACGAGATAATTTGAAATACTTACCTTTCGGTAGGTAGGTAGGTACGCCGCCAATCCCCTGACACGATATTTTTACTGGTTCCTATGGATTTTGTCATTATTTACTGGCTATAATAACACTGGATAAAACTGGATTTTGGTAAGTTTGCGAGATTTCGCACGACACAGGCTTCAAACTTCACACTAAACCATTACCTCGTAGGCACTGCTCATACACACACTGACTGACGACGGCTTTTTACATAACAATCACCATTTTATCACGTTTGATGACATTTTCTCAACAAAACAATGTACAACAACGCATGTAAACACAAACAGGGTGACCATCTCAAAAGTAGCGGTTCTACCACACACCTGCCAAAAAATCTGTCAAAATCTACCAAGCTTGACGATAAAAATACCAAAAATATGACTTCATACCATCTCCTTCGTGGCTACGGAATAAATTAAATACCTACATTACATTCAGTTACTATCTTTTGATCGTTTGTAACGGTTTGCAGTTATCTAAAACGAGATAGAAGTTGTTTAGAAACCAAATCAATAAAGGTAAAAAAGAATAAGAAGTTTCCAGTTCGGTAAAAAATAAATAAATTATAAATATTATTTCATTAAAAATTCAAACTAATAAGATTTTTCTTGAAATATTTAAAATCTGCCAAATGGCAGAAATCTGCCACAAATGGTAACACTGATCGGCGGCCGTCGGCCGTCCTGATTGGATATGCGTTTTTAAATGCAACCAATGACAGACAGGTATGTCAAAGATTAAATAGGACAGACTAGACACTTCCCAAAATTGCAGTTGAATAATTTTGTGGTGCCAATGAACCATGGTGGTAAAGTAACATGTTACAATTTAAAGAACTATGAATATCATAAACATTGCTTTACGACATCTAGTAATCAAACAAAAATAAATATTCTATTAAATATTGAGTACGTAGCCACGTAGGTACCTAGTTACTGAATAGGTATTAGTACCAAAGATCTCAGAGAATGTTTACCGTGACTAGGGATTACAGTCGCGAAAATATTTCTTTTACATACCAAGATCTTTAAAAACAGCAACATCATTATTAGGTAGGCACATTACTAGGTAATTGGTGGTAGTTCTGTTACCTATTTTATCTAAGTTCACAACTAGAGGTCAAAGAACAGCTGTAAATAGGGCTGCCTCATGATGCGTTTAGATTCATTTTACATAAAAGTTTAAGAGGCATTTCATGAATGAAAAACTTTGAAATTTTAAAAGTCGTAGAACAAAAGTTGTTCGTTATGACCGGTAGAATATCCTGCTTTCGGATCCCTACAACTCTTAATAAACACGTTGTATATGAGAGCACTGGTGGTCTTGTTGAGAGCACTGGTGGTCTAGTGGTACCGGCCCCGCCTTCCGATCCTAAGGTCGTGGGTTCAAAACCAGTCGTGTACCAATGAGTTTTTCTGTTCAAAAATGTATGTGTACAGTGCCAGAACTTCTCCAGAAACAGGATCGTAAGGCATGTCGTAAAACCTAAAAAAAAGTTCTATAACATGTGCCAAGTGCTCGAAAGGAGCCTCTTGAGGCTCACTTAAAATCCTTTCACCACACTGTTTCGAAAGAAACTAGTGACACGACAAGAAGAAGAAGAATACCTACTACGAACCTAAATACACGAAATTGGCCAATTGTTATTAATTTGGCTAAGTAATGATGCTCGCATACTCCGATGTTACGGCTTAACATCAGATGGGCCATCTGCTAGTTCCATCACTCGTTCTCATAAAAAAGTAACGATGGTCTCTCATTCTATAGCTTTCCCTAGCTATAAACTTTATTTTTGTTTTGAGACACTTTACCTAACGAACGTTGACGAGGGTATGAGCTGTGAATCGATCAGGCACGCGCGATTAGGTTTAAATTCGTCTGGCAAACATTTGTATTAAGTGTAACATTACACCGGGAAGATATCGAGTTGCGAGGGGAACGTTGCATCAGCTCAGGCTTCCTTTCTTGGGTACTAAGTACATTAGATTAGTGGTTCTCGTCGTATTTTTTGTTGCGAAAACTGGTTTGCTGAAAACGAACCCCTGTTATAGGTATTTGCAATCTATTATTGACAGCCTTCACAGCTCAGTTGGTAGTAGCTCTGCCTTCTGCGCCGTAGGCCGTGGGTTCGATCCCCACCGAGAACAAACATTTGTGTGATGAGCATAGATGTTTGTTCTCTGTCTGGGTGTTATATAATATTATAAGTATGTATTTACAAAAAAAAAGTATTTATGTATTATATCAGTGATCGTTCAATTTTCGATGAGAACAGTAGTGTCCCTCGCGTCGCGTTCGCGTAGGTACCTACAGTGCAAAGTGCAAACGCATCATAACAACGTTGCCGCCGACGTGCCGCCGGATTGTGACAATGACCCAGTTATTTGTCGCGTAAGGCATGTCTATCGACGACTAATCATATTGTTAAGGCGACACTACTTGCCCTAACAATGGATACACCAAGTAAGGAATTTACAGTGTTGCTGCGGACAGAGCTGGAGTATACATTGTATGACCGCTACAATAAAACATATGAGCGCCTCAGGGAAGAAAAGCAAGAGCGGGAAAAGCTGCAGGGCCTTGTGGAAAATATGAAGAACCAAATTGAAATTCTTCAACAACAGCTGAAATGCGTTGCAGAATCTAACATTCCATCAACATCGAATATGGAAACCTCCTCAGCACTCAGTAATGCTGATTACTGCACGGACGAGGAGGAACTAGCAAAAGAAACTGAGTGGATTAGAGCAAAGTCCAGGAAAAAAAGGAAAATGAACACCTCCCCCACTCAGTCCCCGCCGGAAAAGAACACCATTGTAAAAATCCAAAAAGTTCCCCCACCCCCTCCCATTATTGTGGATGATGTGAAGAACTACCAACAATTTTATGACTTCTTGTCTACAAAACAACCAGCTGGCACCTTCACAATAAAAATGTTAAGTGGAGACAGCGTTAAAATAAATGCCTCAAATGAGGAATCTTACCGAGGTCTAACAAAGACGTTGTTGGACAACCACAGCCTCTGGCATACATATGAAAATAAACAGGAAAGGCCGATACGGGTAATGGTAAAGAAATTGCCTTTTACTTGTATGCCAGAAAGGATTATTGAAGACCTAAAATTTAATGGGTACAAAATCGAGGAAGCCGTAAATAAACTAAGCTGGAAGAGCAAAGAACCCCTGAATATGTTCCAGCTCTCATTTAGTAACAAAGAAGATATTAACAAAGTCTATGGAATTAAGTCTATACTAGGTTGCATGGTGGAGATACAACCACTCAGAACAACAAAATTAGTTCCTCAATGTAAGAGGTGTCAAGTCTATGGACATACTCAAAAGTATTGCTCCAAAGAGCCAAGGTGCGTTAAATGCACCGGAAAACACCTAACAATGGACTGTAAAAAGCCTACAGAAGAGAAGCCTAAATGCGTGCACTGTGGAGATGCACATCCGGCTAATTATCGAGGGTGCATGATAGCAAAGGAAATGCAGAAAATTCGTAGTAAAAGCCTTAAAAAACCAGATGCAATGCGGCAAACTGCTAGCGGTAAGCAACCCACGACTAGCCTTCACTCTAGTATTGCTAAATTGTCAACTGCAACCAAGAGCGTCAGCTACGCTCAAGCTACTTCCAAAAATACTACGCCTGCACTTGTGCAACACAAGGCGCATGACGTCACTAACAACAGCAAGCTAGACGAAATTCTTAAACTAATGTCATCCTTTGATGAACGCCTGAAAAAAATCGAACATAGCAATAAAATGGCTACTTCCAAACATTCAAAATGATTTGCAAACTTAAAATTATGGCTTGGAATTGTAATGGGCTACTAAATCATCAAAACGAACTGCAAGTAGTCCTTGACATAGAAAATATTGATTTGTGTCTCGTATCGGAAACTCATTTCAATAAACAATCACACATGGCATTTAATGGCTATAAAGTCTATCATGCTCTACACCCTGCTAACAAAGGAAGAGGGGGTAGTGCTGTTATCATAAAAGAAAACATCAAACACTATGAAGTGAGTAAATGTGAAGAGCCAGATATCCAGTCTGTAGCTGTATGTGTCAATACAAAGCGATATTCTCTTACGGTAGCAGCCATATACTGCCCACTGCGACATACAATTGATGAAGATACATATTTAAGATTTCTTCAAACGCTTGGCCAAAGATTCGTACTGGGAGGGGACTTCAATGCCAAGAATACGTATTGGGGTTCCAGACTAACAAATACAAAGGGCAATAATTTGATGAAAGCCATAAAACAGATAAAAGGTGACGTCATATCTACTGGCTCACCGACGTACTGGCCAACTGATCCAAATAAAATTCCAGACCTGATAGATTTTTTTATCTTTAAAAACCTATCGCGTAACTACTTACAAATAAAAGAGAGTTATGATCTAAACTCTGACCATTCTCCAATATATCTAGAAATAAGTGAACAAATTTTACAAGTTCAAAACGCTCTGACCCTAGTAAATAAGTATACTGATTGGGAGAGTTTTAAGATAGAACTAGATTTTAATATAGATCTTAAGGTTCCACTAAAAACACCGGAGCAACTTAACGTAGAAGTAGACAATTTTACAAAACTTATACAACAGGTTGCCTGGAATAATACACCAGTAAACAAGAAAAGAGCCACAAGAAACAACTACCCTTATGATATCCTACAACTTATCAATGAAAAAAGGAAACAAAGAAATATTTGGCACCAAACTAGATTTCCACAAGATAAAAAGAAGTTGAATAATCTAACAAAACAGCTAAAAAGAAAAATCCAACTCTTTAACGATGCGTCAACTGAAAAATGTCTCCAAAACCTCACCAGCGACCGTAGTACAAACTACTCACTTTGGAAGGCAACTAAAAATATGAAACGACCCGTTACCCTAATTCCTCCAATTAAAATAGGACCAGGGAAGTGGGCCGTTAGTAACGAACAAAAAGCTGAAAGATTCGCAGAGCATCTAGAAGAAATATTTAAATGTAACGAAGGCCAAAGCAACGATGTACCAACAATAAACGAAGTTTGTAACGAAACACTAACCATAAAGCTGGTATCACCCAGAGAAGTTTGGAGTGAAATAAAACATCACATAAGCCCAAGAAAATCTCCTGGATTTGACCTTATAACGGGAGTGATATTACATAACCTTCCAAGAAAAGCACTAGTCAAACTGACAACCCTAATCAACGCAGCACTCCGACTAAAGAGTGTACCAGATTTATGGAAAGTTGCTGAAGTTATCATGATAGCCAAGCCAGGAAAACCGCCACATGAAGCCTCATCGTACAGACCGATTTCCCTGCTACCTATCTTGTCAAAACTATTCGAAAAGTTGTTACTCAAAAGACTCAAGCCACTCATAAATAACAAAGGTATTATACCAGACCACCAATTTGGATTCAGAGAACAGCATTCTACAATAGATCAAGTTCACAGGATTACAGATGTCATTGAGAAAACACTCGAAGAAAAAAAAGTTTGCTCCACTATCTTTTTAGATGTAGCACAGGCATTCGACAAGGTATGGCATGAAGGGCTATTACTGAAACTGAGGAGAGTACTACCTTCAGAAATCGCAGATGTAATAGAATCCTATTTATCAAATAGAGCTTTTAGAATAAGGCAAGAAGACGCTTACTCAGAACTTAAAAATATAAAAGCTGGGGTGCCACAAGGAAGCGTACTAGGCCCGGTCCTGTATCTTCTTTTCACAAGTGACATTCCCGTGCTACCAAATAACACCATTGCAACCTTCGCTGATGACACTGCTATAATGGCTGTCGGAAGCACTCATGCAGAAGCTGCTGAAAAGGTACAAGCAGCAGTAAATGAAATCCATGATTGGACTATAAAATGGAGAATAAAGCTTAATGAATCCAAGTCGGTTCATATCAACTTTACTAATAAAAAAGACCAGTACTATGCGGTATTTATTAACAATAAAATCATACCATACGAAAACACAGCAAAATACCTAGGTATGACGCTTGACGCGAAGCTGCGCTGGAAAGCACACGTCAAGAAGAAAAAAGAAGAGTTAGAACTACGCTACAAAAGGATGTACTGGCTGCTTGGAAGGCAATCCGCTTTGTCAGTGCATAACAAGCTTTTGTTGTACAAACAAGTCCTGATGCCAGTATGGACGTATGGTATACAGCTGTGGGGCTGTACCGTTAAAAGTAACATTGAAATAATACAGCGATTTCAAAATAAAGTGCTCAGAGGCATTGTCAATGCACCTTGGTACGTGAGAAACGAAGATCTACACCGGGACCTCCAGATTGAATTCGTTGATAAATTAATTAAAAAATACGCAGAAGCTCACGAAAAAAGACTTCTTCACCACGTGAACGTCGAGGCCATCCAGCTCCTCGACAACACAGACAAAGTGAGAAGACTCAAAAGAACCAAACCTTTTGAGTTAGTGCAGTGATAAACCTAATATTGTGTAGTGATAGTGCTACTTATAATGAACACAATAACAAAGTGTAGCCTTAAATAGAGACTGTAAGAAAAGTGCCAATGGACACATTCTTAGTAATATTATTTCTATAAAATTAAGTCAAAGCAAAATTACTCAATAGCCTACTTGGCTAGATTGTAATGATATTAGGGTATCGCATATCAAGCGCTACACTAATTTAGTAAAAAAAAAAAAAAAATGTATTATATCAACTATCTGGTTCCCATATTACAATCTCTGGCTTAGTTTGGGGCTAGATAGTGCTGTGTGGAAAGTCCACTAATATTTATTTATTTTATTTATTTATTATAGTTATTGCTAGTATAGCAATTGCTAGTATAGTATCAAGTATACAGTATAGTGTCAAGTGAAATAGATAGAAAACAAATGAAGGTCCACAACGTACTTACTTGTCTTCTCTCTTCTCGTCGTGTCACTAGTTTCTTTCGAAACAGTTTGGTGAAAGGATTTTTAAATATGCCTTAAAGAGGCTCCTTTTCTAGGCTAGTGATATTGAAAATAACACTAGAAAAACAATTAAAAGAAAAAACCGGCAAAGTGCGAGTCGGACTCGCGCACGAAGGGTTCCGTACCATTATCTATAAAAACGCCAAAAAAACACGTTTGTTATATAGGAGCTCCCTTAAATATTTATTTTATTCTGTTTTTTAGTATTTGTTGCTAAAGCGGCAACAGAAATACATCACCTGCGAAAATTTCAACTGTCTACTATTCATGAGATACAGCCTAGTGACAGACGGGCAGGCAGACAGACAGACGGACGGACGGAGTCATAGGGTCCTGTTTTACCCTTTGGGTACGGAACCCCATAAAAGCTGTGTTGCTTCCCAAAATGACAGAAAACGAATCTCTGATGGCGGTTTCCTTGATGAAGTCGAGTCGGCGTAAAACGTCATTAGCGACATAAACATTACCAACATGCGTGCTAGTCGTCCATAAAATGTCAAATTTACTGAAAAGAAAATAGAATTACAAATGGATTCTACCTTACAATAATAATTGCCCTTTGTTCCCTGCCTGAAAATAAAATGGCCGTTGATTTACCCGCGCTAGAAAGGTGCCAAAGAGTTAAAAACTTGGCCAAGGTGCAAGAAAATCTTGCAAGTAGTGGTCCGAGTAAAATAACAAGTGTGGTGTGAGGATACACATTTTGTTTTGCTCTTGAAATAATCTGCCAATTGAACATGAGCTCTCATTATAAGGAAATTTAGGTAAGGTTACATCGTCAAATTATTGTTAGTTTTTCTATAAATTCTTGGATTCAGAGTTTATAGTAAAATCTTTATCGATCGATCTTTAATACTTTGTAACATTCTGATAAAGAAACTTTCCATACCCAAATCTAGGAGGTGGGCGTTGAAAGTTACGTCACAGTTTTAATAACTACCGTAAACTATCATCGTTTTTTATTGTGTTACCTACCCTACCTACTTGCTTCAAGTTCCGCAATAAAATATTTGAATTTTGATTTGAGAGATATCGTCCAACCGTGCCTAGATTATGACTTCATTACCTATAGCCACGTCTTTGTTCTCTCTCTTTTATGACCGCAAATAATAAATCTTAACTCTTTACATGGCAGGGGACAGCCGGCTGACCCATACTTCTCTTATCTGTGCCCATACTGGTTCAATCCGTGTGCACCAGTTAACTGAGGAGTTCAAGTAAAATAATTAAAAAAATATATAAATTTGCTTTTAAAATAATTGTGGGTATGAAGTTGACGGACTTCTAATTTTTATATTTAAAATTTTTAAGACGAAGGTTACCGTTTACTTTTCGCCCGCATATTGCAACATTTTGAAAGATATAAAAAAAATCGCCATCAATCAAGTTGTGTGCAATAATATTTTTTTAACCAAACAAGTTTTCATACTAAAAAGTTTGCAAAGTACGAAAACTAGCGAAGCAAACTTTTTGGTATCTTTCAAAATGTTGAAATGAGCGAACGAGAAGTACTTTGATGGGTATGAGCATGGAGGTAGTATATACTGGAGGGAGCCATAAGACTTACATCCTTTTACAACTGTGTATCAAACAGTGATCATCTATCTTTGTTCTTCCCATGTAGCCTAGCTACGAGTAAAAGAAAAGAAGATGTAACTTCACTCACTCCATCTCACTCACTCACTGTCTGAGTAAATCGTGTCCGTCAGTTGATGCAATGTTTTGATCTTGTTTTGACGTTCTAGAAAAACTCGGTAGCAACATTGCGATGTAGCGAAAGAAATTATGAAAATATTTAAAGAATTATTATTGTCTAGGCAAAATATATTTGAAAAGGTGAAAGTATGTCTTGTGAAGCTGTGTTTTGTGTATCAAAAACAACAAAAGGAGGAGTTAAAGACCCGCGGAATTGTCATTTGATACGTAATATTCTTTTTCTATTTTCATGCTAAAAAAATACAATAAAATAATACTTAGTCTAAGGGTATCAGCCTTTAACGAGAAAGAATGGATAGATGTAGAGTATACTGGATATCGAATGAGTTTTGTTACGCAATCCTTTGTTCATTTGTCTACACAACCATGCTACATTTCAGTCTGATTCATTGTAGCTCATTATGAAATTCACAATTTTCACGGAACGGACGATTTAACCTACTTTTTGATGTGATTCACCGTCGTGACTCGGTACCTACTAGTCATAAGTTCTTGAATAAACCTCGGTGAGGTTATAAGACGTTTCAAACAGATCCTTTAGATTGTAATAGATAAAAATAAAGACTTTTTTATTTATTTAGGAATAGAGCAGATTAAGGGCCGGTTTCACCATGCTCTGTTAGTTACTAATCAAGGATTAAAAGACCGTTAAATATAACCATAACTGTCAAACGCGTACATATTGACATATTTAACGGCCCTTTAATCCTTTGTTAATCTAACAGAGCATGGTGAAACCGGCCCTAAACCTTAATACCTATAGCCAAAGAACTTTTTGTGGAGTGTAATAAATACTTGATAATACCTCAATACCTCTTTTTTTTAAGAGCTTTATAGCTGGTTGACCACACTACTATAATAAAACATCAAATCAAATCATGAAGTATGCTTGTTCGTGAATCTCGGTTTTACAAAAAAATAAGATGGTTGGTGTGTAGTAGTTTAGACTCTCCAGATCCTGCTGCTTAGCATACAAACAAAAACATAAAAAACAAACATATTTTATCAAAACTTAATATACCTAATTATTTCTTCCGTCAAGCAGCATTGCTGTTTTTCGTTTAAAGGATGTGGTTGCCGGTGAAATTACAGGCAAATGACGCTTAACATTGTGTGCCTCAAGTTAATGTACGCAGGGCAGTGCATTGCAGGGCATGTTCTATGATCATGCGTGTCTTGCCAGGCAATGTTTTGCTATAGGGGACGGGGTAGAAAGGAACTATATACCTAGGCGTATTACAATTGAGACGTAATGCAGTGTGGGTAATTTTAATTTGATATGCACAGTTGTGCATTTTAGGCATACTGTTTCTTAGTCATAATGAAGTTTAGGTAATAATTTCAGGCATTTAGATAGATAGTTAGATATATAACACATTTATTTGCTTATCTAATACACAGACACAAAAATTACAACATAAAAAACAACATATAAAACAAACATTTAAAATAATAAGCATTTAGGTCCATGTGTGTGTTGCAGTTAGACAAAAAGGTTGCTCATTTTGCAAATTTTCTCTCATGTTGCAAAAATTGCTCATGAGCAAAGCACTGATTTTCAGCTATTACCTTCCGAGACAACAAGTTGAACGAGATGCCATTTGCTACGCAGACCTTACGCAATTGAGGGAATTTACTGATCAGACAGTAAGCGTTTTAGGTGTTATGCTACTTTGATGTTTTGCGTTTTAGATGACGCGCTCATGAGGGATACAAACCACGAAAATAAGTTCTATCAATTTTTTAAACCTAAACAATAGTTCTTTAACTTAGTTTTTGTTCCGTATTTTTGCCTTTTTGTAAAAAGACTTTACGTATTTTTAAGACTCTCCCCTCATAAAAGACCTCTCCCCTCATCAAAGACCTCTCCCCTCATCAATAGTGATTGATAGATTAGCTCGTAACTTTAGCAACGTAACTTCCTGAATTTGAATCTTTTATCGGACAATGAGCATCAGAAGTGGATATTTCTCTTCTTCTTTTTGAAAATTCTTCTATTCCTGTTGTGTTTTTTTATATTTTTCTTTAAATGAAATGCATAAGAGTTTTTTTTCAATATATTAAATTCAATCTTTAGGTAGTGTTGACATACACATAGTTTGATACAGATTAAAAAAATTGCCTATTTACAGTTAATGTTGACGAAACACGTTTTGGAAGGTAGTAGAACTCTTTGGTAGTTTAACATCAGGTGGAGCCATTGCTTGTTCAATCAGCATAAAAAAAGTTATTATATAACAATTACCATTGTACAACGTACCTATAGGTAAGTGTTTCTTCGGTAACGTACCTATATATATAGGTATGTATGTTGCTAAGTGTTTCGTAAAACCACAACAAAGTACCTATATTACTGAAAACCACCCCTAAGCGGTAACTCGCAAAATAAGTGAATATTTGATGTTAATAGTGTGCCCCACAAATACAGTGACTCAGTGCCCCACACGTGACTTGGGTGAACTTACCTACTTACCTAAAGGAAAATCGATACTTATAAAGGGTGCGCTTTTGGTTTTGTTGGACTCAACAATCGAAATAAGTAATATTGGTGGACTTATCACACAGCAATATCTAGTAATGATGTTTTTGGTGAAGTAATACACCTTTTTCTGCCGCCAAGCAGCGTTGCTGTGTTTCGGTTTGAAGAGTGTGGTTGCCGGTGTAATTACAGGCACATGAGGCTTAACATCCGTATGCCTCAAGTTGATGGACGCAGGGCAGTGCATCGTAGGGCACGTTCCTATCGTACGTGACTTACGAGGCAATGCTCTGTTATAGGTGATGGTTACCACTTAACATCAGGTGGGCCATATGCTTGTAATGCAGCTAGTTGTATAAAAAAAAAGGAATTAAGAAAGGTGACTATGAATTCATTACGATGTTATGAACCAAGTTGGAGTATTCTCTTATCTGTGATAGTGGTAATCTTTGCTTACTTTGGAATTGCTGAGAAAATGCTGGGTGGAATGTGTATTTATGAAGTTGGTAGTGTTTTATTTCTATCAATCACCAGGTATTAAGGTATGGTTGTTAAGGCGTTTAAACAGACATATAAATAACCGGAAATGGGATAGAAAACATGAACAAACCATGTTATGAAAAATAACCAAGAATGGGGTAGAAAGACTACCCCATTCCTGGTTATTTTAATTATATGTTATATTATGTTATTACCATATAGGTAATTGAGGTTAAGAACTATATTAGTTTATAGTTTCGTTCTGATCGGTTTACTAGTTAGGGCGTGCTTGAGCCACCAAACATCCTCACATTCAAACAGTTACAGCCATCATCTTCCTGCCCTTATCCCACGCTGCATGGGGTCGACTCAACAGGTTTTCTTCTTCCACTCTCCTCTATCATTCGTCATCTCGCTGTTCACTCCTTTCTTACTTATGTCATCTTTCACACAGTCCATTCATCATAAAAACAGTCACAGTAGGATTAAAAAAAAATTGGTGTCATTTCTACCAAAAGACGAAATTTATCACATTCATAATTCAGTCCACAAAATGTACATATTCAGAAGCTGGAGGTAAAGTTTTTTGAGATAAGAGTAGAGTGTCCGCCGGGGCTCAGATAACACTTTCGTTGTGCTTTCATTTCTGGCTCCCAGCCAAATCGCTGCACCTACGGCATAACTTTATAGAAAGAAGAAAGAAAACATCTTTATTTGACCCATAAACTTAGGTTATAAAAGCATTATCCAAATAAATACTAGTGGTTCGCCCCGAACTGAGATCTCGTGATGTGACCCGACGAACGCACTAAAACTTTGAGTAGGTGGTAGTCAGAGGCAAGTCCAAACATTATGTTTGGACTGAGTACCTCCTTAATATATTTCAAGAAAAAAAAATAAGAAAAAGCTAAGGAACTGACCGACAAGTAGAAAAACCTTGATACCAACGAAACTCTTAGAGATGGGAGCTCTTGGGTCGCTGGTTATCTTAATTTAACTTTTTTGTTGTATCTCAAAAACCGAGCGTCCCAGAAAAAAAGTAAAAATTGTTTTGAAATGTCCAAAGAAAGCCCTTTCATATGACATGTAGCTTGATTTTTTTATGTAACTTTTTTTATTTTTGGCCTCTTAAAAAACCCCATATCTTAATAACCCTTCATCCGATTTTACTTATATACTTACCAGTAAATTTCTCAAGTACAAGCTATCGACATATCAAATTTCATGCAGATCGGATCAACGGTTCTAAAGTTATCGCCAGACAAACATACATACATACATAAAATGCCAAATCGCCCAAGTTGAAACTAAGATCTTCGTTCGCTTCGCTCACTCGATCAATAAAAGCTCCACTAAGACCTAACTTGGCTTTTCTAAGACCTAGTGCGGGGAACAGAGCTAACCTTGTGGTGCTGTTCTCATTTTGTACCACCTACCTACCTAACAAATAGGTTTATGCATGAATCAGTTAAGGACCAGTTTCATTTTTGAGAAATAAAACGATTATTATTATTGTGTTGGAGCACAATACTCCCACACAATGGTGTCGATTCTGTTGTTGCATTATTCTAAACTAACCTAATCTGACAGCTCTAAAATTATAGCCGTCCTTGTTGTTTCGGTCTTTTGGAAAGGGACGGCAATATTTTTAGTGCTGTCAAATTAGGTAAAATTAGGAAAATTAAAAAACAGAATTGACACCAATAACTGCTGTTAAAAAATGATTAAAAACTATAGTAATCATTTTCTATCAAACATCTGATCACAATATTAGAAAACACTTCTAAGCAAAATTGTCAGTTAACATTATTTGTTATCTAACATTATCGCAAACTTTCGAAAGGATGCTTAAGGATGCGAAAGGATGCGAGATGATGCGAAAGAATGCTCTTTGATGATGATACGATAAATGACCGACTGCTCACTATCCGTCACTTTTTTGCAACATTTTACGGGTTCCAAATTACGGCATCTTCATTGTCATCAGCCTAAGGCCCAGTTTCACCATGCTCTGTTAGTTACTAATCAAGGATTAACAGGCCGTTTAATCCTTTGTTAATCTAACAGAGCATGGTGAAACCGGCCCCTAATAAGTCAACTGCCGGACATAGGCCTCCTTTATACATTTCCCGGAAGAACGATTCTAGGCCCTCTCCATCCACCCGCAATCTTCACAATGTCGTCAGTCCATCGGGTAGAAGGGCGTCCCACGCTTCGTTTTCCTGATCGTGGTCGCCATTCAAGAACCTTTATTCCTTTAAAAACCATGTAAACTTATGCCTTCTTATATTGTTGAACCATTTTACTATTAAAACCATCATGCTAAGGGTAATACATAAATGGGTACGCCCTTACAGTTGTTGATGTTTACAACCGGAAAGTTTTTTTTGAGGAAATATGTTTCATGGAAATTGGGTTTTTTTTTATTTTTCTTTATCCTTCTTGTAGAATTTCTTTGAATAGGTCTTTAAAAAGATTGGGAGGTTTCACAAACAATTTTTCAAAACAATGAATGATTCGTTTGAAAACAATGAAGCTTTGAAGTGGTAGTTTTTTTTGGGCCACTTGTTGACCAACGCTATGCCTTAGAGAAATTCTAAGCTGTAGGTATTGACTTAGGGCGAATACAAGAGCTAATGTTTACACCAATGTTTGTTATCGGAGGCTCGGAGGGGATCGAACCCACGGCCTACAAAAGGCAGAACTACTTACCAACTGAACTTTGAATCATTTCCAGAGCTATTTACCGCTCCGATCAAATTCATTTCCAATTTCGTAGCTATGATAACATTATTTAGCGTAGCCAAGATTTCCAATAAGGGAATAATTCAAAACATCTCGGAGATCAAGCTAAACGAAATTAAATTCCGACAGAGCGTCGTTTGCCTGGATAAAAATACCGAAGTGTATATGAAATTTCATAAAATTTTTGAGTGTTATTGTAAAACCTTGTTGTCACATTTCGCAAAAAGGTGTTTGAAATTAATTAGGTGGTGTGCGGTTCGTTGCTCAAAGGCATAAAGCTACCTGGTTAGGTAGGTACCTTCATACCTGATATACTTAATTGATTGAGTGAGCGAAGCGAACGAAAATCTTACAGTCAACTTGGTATGTATGTATGTTTGTCGGGCCATAACTTTCGAAGCGTTGATCCGATCTGCATGGAATTTAAATAAATATAAATAAATAACTATTTTTTATCTAGGTTTTTAAGACTACCTAACGAAAAAAAATTTAAATTTACATAACCATCGATCCAAGAGCCCCATCTCTTAGACTTTTTGTTGACATCATAGTTTAGTTACTGGTCGGTCAGTTCCTTTGCTATTTTTTTTTGTAAAGAATTTTGTAAGTAGGTATTTAGTTCTCATAAAATGGTGACAGCGACCTGATCTGATGATGGAGCCAAGGTCTGTTCAACGGAACTCTTCATTAAATAGGTCAATAGGGTCGAAAATTGGTTACCATACCAAGTTAGTAGGCGGTAGTCAGAAAAAAAGCCCATACATAATGTTTGGACTTGCCTCTGACTACCACCTATTCAAAGTTTTAGTGCGTTCGTCGGGTCGCATCACGAGATATCAGTTCGGGGCGAACCACTGTCTATAAAAACGGCAAAAAAAATTGAGCCCCCTTAAAGCGGCAACAGAAATACATCATCTGTGAAAATGTCAACTGTCTAACTATCACGGTTCATGAGATAGGTACAGCCTGGTGGCAGACGGACATGCAGACAGACATTTGGACAGCGGGGTCTTAGTAATAGGGTCCCCTTTTACCCTTTGGATACGGAACCCTAAAAAGTAAAAATCTCGTTGAAATTTTGCCAATCCTACCTACTCGTAATCGGAGAAGGCACAAAAAAAAACAGGACGAAATTGGAACCTCGTTCTTTTTTATTGGTGGTTCAAAATTCAACCCTATCCCATGCTACACCTCAGTAGTCTTTGACTTTAGGAGAAGTATTTAGACGGGTGTGTCAGTATTAATGTTGATGTTGTTAAAATACGCGAGCGAGATGATTTAGTGAGCGGCAGCTAGTAGGAAGGTACTTACCTACCACAAATATTTCCCAGACACGTTACAAAATCTCACGATTCATAAGCACAATGCAACGCCGTGAACAAAACGTTCGTATCTCTCTTTGAAAGCCTTATTAGATCCGTGTTGTGCACATTGCAAGATGCGCCCCGCCACGTCAATCGATGTTGGTAGCCATGGCAACGCCCGCCCACGGCCAGACGAGGCTTTACTTTACAACGTACGATTTAGACATCGCTTCCGATTATGTACCTACGTATAGGTATCTATCGTTTCTAAAATGTCGTAACCGTAAGTATCGGAAACTTTACAAAATTCATAATAGCAGGCACCTAATAGAAGCGGTGTCTTTATAGCAGCCAACAAATACTCATCATCATCTTTATCATTCGCAACGGACTGCAGATAGCTAAACTGTTTCTTGTCTTCATTGTAATTTTCTGATAAAAAGAAAAAAGACCCAACAATATTGATGCGCTATAAAAGTAGTAGGTGGGGCCACCACGGCGATGCAGTGATGGCTTCCTAATATTCGTAGATATCTTTTTTAATAAACTAACTGATATACCTAAGTAGGAAGACGCAAGATAGCTAGTTTAAATGGGAGTGGTCAGGTCATGTGATCCGGGAACAGAGAGGGTGACCTAAAGGGGTCACATAGTACCCATTCTGTGGCCCCACCGAGGGTAAAAGACGTCGCGGCCCCGCCGGAGGAAGCGCTGGCGAGACGAATAATTGGACTCCTTCAACAGTGAGGATCGACCCCTCGATCCACCTTGATTCCACTCTTCAGTGGAAGAGCATGTGGGAGACCTTAGCCCAGCAGAGGGACCTTTTAGTCTGTAGGTAAGTAGGTAAGTAGGTGCCTCTGATTTGATTTCTACACTGTAGGCTGTAGGTTGGATCCCCACCGAGAACAAATTATATTTGTGTAGGTAGTAATAAACATAGATATAGATTTTTGGGTGTAAGTATTTACAATAAAAGTACCTATCTGTGTATTGTATTCGTTATCTTTGCTACTGAGCACTGGTGGTCTAGTGGTAGCGGCCCCGCCTTCCGATCCTTAGGTCGTGGGTTCGAAACCAGTCGTGCACAAAAGAGTTTTTCTGTTCAAAAATGTATGTGCACAATGCCAGTACTCTCAAACGGTGAAGGAAAACATCGTGAGGAAACCGGCATGTCGTAGAACCTAAAAAGTTCTTTATCATGTGTCAAGTGCTCGAAAGGAGCCTCTAAAAAGGCGCACTTAAAATCCTTTCACCACACTGTTTCGAAAGAAACTAGTGACACGACAAGAGAAGAGTTATCTTTGCTTAGTTTGGAGCTAGATAGTGTAATGATTTCTCGAATTTTATAACTCATTTTGTAAATATTAAGCTTGTTTTTTTAGATTAAAATTGAAGTAGCATAATTAATTTTATATCTTCCTGTCTTTTAGTCAGTTAATTGACCGCCAAGTCACAGCTTTGGTCCGATAGGTGGGTAGGATGGATAGCGTTGGTAGGTTGCCGAACAGAAAAGAAAGGAAAGGGGAAGATTGAAATAAATGTGGGATTCTGGAGAGAGACTTGGTGGAGTAAACTTGACTGGCTGACATACTGACATCTGTAACAAGTGCGAAGAATAAGAGTGAAATTGTTTTACCTGTGTTCTACGAATAAATAAGAGGTGTTAAAGTGTTCATCTGCTGCAGTTCATTTCATCTCAGAAGTGCGATTGAACCAAGGTATGTAAAATGTTACCTATTCTGCCCACATAATATTATTTTATTGCCGCTTGGAAGATTGGTACAAAATTTTATTCCATTTAAGTATAATGGAGATACAGATTTTACTAGCATGTATCGGTCGGGATTGACCCGAGACTATCCGATCGTGCCAGTTTTGTTCAGTTGAAAGCATAGGTACTTAGCGGCTTTATTTCTACTGAATCTTTGTTGGCGTGGTCCAGTCGGCATTGCCCCGAGACTATCTGGCCATGCTAGCACTATTCGGTTTATGGAGCTGTTGGTACTTGTGCCTACCCATTAAACATAAAATTTACAAAAGTCTGGATAGATTTTCTAGCAAAAGCTGATAGAAATCGACAAAGAATACCAATCTACTAAACGTGCAAGTGACTGTGTGTGATCATGAGTTGCTTTTCTGTACCATATCTATGAAAATATTTTTTGTTAATACCGTCACAAAAGTTTTTGTGATAACAATTATTGCTAAAATATATTTTTTTTAACAATGTGGAGTCTAACGAATACTAGGAATAAAATTCATGCTGTTTCACTCGAAGTATTAAGTTTGAAACTTATTGATGTCTTTCATCAAATTTTTACCGCAGTTACTTGATAGAATTATTACTGGTGAAACTTTTTGCCACCATAGCATGTTGCTAATTGAAAGAATATTTTACGATAAAAAGTCTACTTACATAAAAAAAAAACATAATTAAAATATAGTGAAGTAGTGAACCAAGTGAGTTCTGGGGGTTATATAAGCCATAATAATAAGTAGGGTATGCTGTGATGAACCAAGTGAGTTCAGGGGGCTATGTATGCCATAACAATTATTTTTATAAGCAAGGTATGCTGTGATGGACCAAGTGAGTTCTGGGGGCTATGTATGCCATAACAATAAGTAGGGTATGCTGTGATGGACCAAGTGAGTTCAGGGGGCTATGTATGCCATAACAATAAGTAGGGTATGCTGTGATGGACCAAGTGAGTTCAGGGGGGCTATGTATGCCATAACATTTTTTTTTTTATAAGCAAGGTGAGGATTTAAGTGGGTCTATGTACCTATGCCACAGTGAACAAATTTTGGACAGATAATGCTAACAATTTTGCTACGTACACAATGCACTGATATTTGCCAAATAATTACGTACTGTAGCTGTGATTAAAATTTATTTCATCCACATCATGATATTTTTATTTCGAGTAAAAGGTTATTAAATTCGACTTAAGTTTAACGGTATGAAACATTTTGTTAGCATGTATCAGTCGAGATTGCCCCGATACTATCGGCCGTACTAGCACTATTCGGTTTTTAAAAAATTGTCAGGGTTGAACATTCAAGTTGAATACATATCGAGCAAATTTTTCTAGAATAAAGTAGGTGAAATCTTACAAATTTTTATATTATCCGATAATTTTAACATTGAAGGGTAGGTTATTTTATATTTTTATCTTATTTTATATTCGCATTTTGAATTGTTCCTCACACGAACTGGTCTGTACTGAACAGAGACTATCCGGTAGTGTTAGCACCTTTAAATTCGTAGATTACCTACCTACTATTATATATATTTTTTTATTATTCTATTTCACATTACTGCTATTATCAATGTTCCAATAGCAATAAAAATTGGCTTACCTATATCAAGCAGAAATTAACTATACTTGCCGTTGTCACCTGATAAACTGTCGTAAAATTATAAATATCGATGATCAAGCCTACCCTCTGATCTGATGCGAGTCTCTGAAGCAAAGTGTACTAAATTAAATATCTATTAAGTCAAAATTTATAGATATATAGGTAGGTAGTAGGTACATGCTATGTATGCAGGTACAGGCTATGTATGCCAGAGTTTAGCCATGTGCGCTATTAGCAGGCTATGTATGCCAGAGTTTAGCCAGGTGCGCTATTAGTGAATTTCTTAGTGAAAAATGGGGTATGTATACCTGAAAGTTCAAAACTAACCAAATAATTAGTACAATGGTGCAAAAAATATATATATATATACAACGTGTAAACGACTGTACGACATTAAATTAATACACGTGTAGTACTACTATCTAGTATTGATTTAAAAAAGGTTGTATTAACATTCATTCATAATTGAGATTTTTTTATTTTCAAACAAACTAAATATCAGAATAAGCATAAAATTATTGAACATTCTGTATAAACACACAAACAAAGCAACGTACGTTCATTCAATGCCGCGCCCCGCGCGCAGAAACCGCACAAACATACCTACTACGACTAAACCTAAACTGTGCCGCGCGCCCGTGCCTAAAGGTGAACGCCCTTTCAGCGCGGGCGCGCGGCCGGCGGCGGCGTCTTTGATTCGCCGATAAGAGCAACGTTAGCATGTAGGAAAAATAAAACTAGTTAGGTACCTCAAATTCGTACGTTTCCAATATGCTCACGTTGTTGCATGTTGCACATACAAATGAATGCACTGAAGAGCTCCTTCAACTGTTCTAGAGTTTGTTTTGTATGCCTAGTTTCACAATTATCTTTCCCTTCATAATACAAGTTCTGCATTTTGATGACATTAACAAGACACACACACTCACACAAAAAGTCTATTTCGCGGTACCAAATCTAGACACTAGTCACGAGTAATAACACGAATTTACAATTTTCAAAATTAGATATGTCAAGGTCGCTACCAAGGCGATTGTTTACTAAATAATAATGTCTTTCACTGGCCACCGGGCGGCAGCGTGGCACATAGTGGGGCGCGCTACGTACCTATCTGTCTCTATCACACACGTAAGCGGAATGATATCTGTCCTTGTCGCACAGCGAAATTTTACAATGTGAGCGCACAAATATGTTTCTTATGCGGTCTAACGCGTATAAATATGATATCTCTGTCCTTTTTTTCGTTTGATTGATGAGTCACATGACTTCATGACCCCGGAAATTTGACCTCATCACCGGCGATTAGAGATACAGGTTGCATAGAAATTATTTATTGGAAAAGTATCGATATCTCGATAAATATTCAGGCTTTTTTGATAAAACCAACTCCTAAAATCTAAAAATGCAATTAGGAGTACGTGTTTCAATTTAATGTCGTACATGACTTTACACCTTGTATATATTAGCATTTAAACACTGGACCTGTAAGTGGCTAAGTACGTCGCAAAATTACATGGACAGCTGTTATGCTAAGCCAAGTAACCCATATGAAAAATTAAAAAAATAAATAAAACATGAATATAAATTAAAAAAAAAAAAAAAGTTAGAAACAATTGGTGAATATGATAACTACAGTATTTTTTTTCTCTTTCTATGAACTCTGACGGTGCGATGACTCCTGAGGAGGAACTTCTTGTTACACACACGCATTCTAAACGAAAGCGAAAGTCTTCGAAGACATCTGCAGGAGATTTGGCGTCAACTTAACAACAAAAAGCGGTAGCTGCGCAACTTACTGATTACCTTGAACAAAATTATATACTCCCTGAGGTGCAGTCGGGATTTAGAAAAGGACGAAGTACGGTAACTGCTCTTCTAGATGTCACTGACACCATACTTAGTGCGCAGGACGAGGGCATGTGTACAGTACTAGTGCTTTTGGATTTTTCAAGGGCTTTTGATTCCATAAATACTAAACTCCTTATCGCTAAACTGAAATACTATGGGTTTGATGACGATGCCTTGCAATGGTTTAAAAGTTATCTCAGTAATCGTAGCCAATATGTTAGCTTAACGTCTAGCTCCTCTACTAAGCTCTCAAATGAAGTAACTGTTGATAGAGGTGTGCCTCAAGGGTCAATTTTAGGTCCAATACTTTTTATTTTATATTCAGCTGATTTAAGGCAGCATATACATTTTAGTCAGTTTCATATATACGCAGATGATACACAGGTTTATATCTCGTGTAAGCCTTCCGAAATCGATAGTGCCATTGCTAAACTGAATACTGATTTGGACAACATAGCCCTCTGGTCCAAGAATAACAATCTTTTGCTGAATCCTACTAAGACGAAGTACCTAATCCTTGGTAGTAAATTTCATTTGACTGGTTTAATTCCGGCAGTTGACGTCATGGTTATGGGTGAACCTATAGAACGAACAAGGCTCGTAATCTTGGCCTTCAGATGGACTGTGCCCTTCGTTTTGAGGAACACATTGCTGAGGCAGTTGGAAATTGTTTTTATAGGTTAAAAGTTTTATACAAGATGAGACCATTCATATCGGAAGAAATGCGTATCAGGTTGGTAGAGTCCCTATTTTTATCT
Source organism: Chloroclysta siterata (assembly GCA_932294275.1). Classification (NCBI taxonomy): domain Eukaryota; kingdom Metazoa; phylum Arthropoda; class Insecta; order Lepidoptera; family Geometridae; genus Chloroclysta; species Chloroclysta siterata. The sequence goes on along the minus strand of OW028603.1, from coordinate 13,451,736 downwards.
AAATTAAACTACACGGACGTAGTTTTCGGTCCACGACTTTTGGCTAAGACTCATAGACTTCTACAACGAGTTCAGAATGCCTGTGCGCGTTTCTGCTTTGACATTCCATATAGAGGTCACGTGAGCCCATTCTTAAATGCACATTCCATTTTAAAAATGAAACATCGTCACAAGCTTCACTTGGCGTGCTTACTGTTCGGGGTGATGAAGCACAACGCGCCTAGGTATCTTTACGAGAAGATCAAGAGGTTGTCTAACAGGTCCTGCGAACGTCGCCAATGCTCGATGCAGCTCTCAACACAGCGGCACAGGTCAACTGCTTTTAGAGGCAGTTTCCGCTACGCTGCATCGAAGTGTTGGAATAATATTCCTCCACCGATCAGGAACCTGCAGAGTAGTTATGGGTTTAAAAAAAAGCTTAAATTATATCTCCTTGATTGGCAAAAAAAGCAGGAAATCCACTTACACGACACAAGTGCTATATAAAAATAATATTAATATTAATATCAATTATTCATTGAATTTTGAATTAGAATGTCTTTTTATTTTATTTTTTTTGTACTTATATAATAATACTAGTGGCTTCCCGCGGCTTCGCACGCGTTGAAGTGGTGAACCGTGATTGAACCACAAACATCCAAACATCGTAACTTTCGCATTGATTTGTATATTATTAGGGTAGGATTTTAAATACGTACTATTATTAGGGTAGGATTTTAAATACCTACGTAGGTATAAGGGATACCTATAGGCGTACATTACCTATATTAGGTACCTACCTAATATAGGTAATGTACGCCTATAGGTAGGTCTAGGTATAGGTACTGAGTTTAGCACAAACATGACAAATACAACAAAGACAACCTTACACGGAAAATATGTACTTATTTGTTCCTAGTTTCTACCCCAAAAGCAAACGAAACGAAACAGCTTCACCCTCAGATCTCTTCGTACCAACTCAAGATTCCCGTTTTTAGAACATTGACGCCTCGTTGTAGGTATTCTTTTTACTCGAGCGCAACGAAGGAGGGTAACGTGTTTATGTTATTTATCCACAGAACACATTTTCTTTTAGTTTTAAGTTAATTACACAGTTACAGTTAAAAATCTCCCATACAAACCTTGCAACTTTGCAGGGGTAGTTTTAAAAACGTGATTTTAAATTATTTATTGTGGAGTATATTTACTTCAAGTTTGAAATTAATCGCACTATGCGTTAAAAAACTCCCATACAAACTTTGACATCCCTTTGCACGCTTATTATGGGTAGTTTAAAAAAATTAAAAAAGCCTTTCCTATTTTTTTGCTTAAAAGTTCATATACTCCAAGTTTCAAATTTGTAGGTTCAAGGTATACTATTTTTCATGCAAACGTTTTCAACCCTTTTACACCCCTTGGGGTTGAATTTCCAAAACCCCCTTCTTAGTACACCTCTACGTCATAAGACCTATGTACTCTTCAAATTTCAAGTCTCTAGGACCATCGGTCAAAAAACTCCCATACAAACTTTTACATCCCTTTGCACACTTATTAAGGGTAGTTTAAAAAAACTAATAACGCCTTTCCTATTTTTTTTGCTTTGAAGTATATGTACTCCAAGTTTCAAGTTTGTAGGTTCAAGGAATACAATTTTTCATACAAACGCTTTCATCCCTTTTTACACCCTTAGGGGTTGAATTTCCAAAAACCCTTTCTTAGTACACCTCTACGTCATAAGACCTATGTACTCTTCAAATTTCAAGTCTCTAGGACCATCGGTCAAAAAACTCCCTGACAAACTTTTACATCCCTTTGCACATTCATTAAGGATAGTTTTACAAAACTAAAAATGCCTTTCCTATTTTTTTGCTTTGAAGTATATGTACTCCAAGTTTCAAGTTTGTAGGTTCAAGGAATACAATTTTTCATATAAACGCTTTCATCCCTTTTTACACCCTTAGGGGTTGAATTTTCAAAAACCCCTTCTTAGTACACCTCTACGTCATAAGACCTATGTACTCTTCAAATTTTAAGTCTCTAGGACCATCGGTCAAAAAACTCCCTTACAAACTTTTACATCCCTTTGCACATTTATTAAGGGTAGTTTTACAAAACTAAAAATGCCTTTCCTATTTTTTTGCTTTGAAGTATATGTACTCCAAGTTTCAAGTTTGTAGGTTCAAGGAATACAATTTTTCATACAAACGCTTTCATCCCTTTTTACACCCTTAGGGGTTGAATTTCCAAAAACCCCTTCTTAGTACACCTCTACGTCATAAGACCTATGTACTCTTCAAATTTCAAGTCTCTAGGACCATCGGTCAAAAAACTCCCATACAAACTTTTACATCCCTTTGCACACTTATTAAGGGTAGTTTTAAAAAACTAAAAATGCCTTTCCTATTTTTTTGCTTTGAGGTATATGTTCTCCAAGTTTCAAGTTTGTAGGTTCAAGGAATACTATTTTTCATACAAACGTTTTCATCCCTTTTTACACCCTTAGGGGTTGAATTTCCAAAAACCCCTTCTTAGTACACCTCTACGTCATAAGACCTATGTACTCTTCAAATTTCAAGTCTCTAGGACCATCGGTCAAAAAACTCCCATACAAACTTTTACATCCCTTTGCACACTTATTAAGGGTAGTTTTAAAAAACTAAAAATGCCTTTCCTATTTTTTTGCTTTGAGGTATATGTTCTCCTAGTTTCAAGTTTGTAGGTTCAAGGAATACTATTTTTCATACAAACGTTTTCATCCCTTTTTACACCCTTAGGGGTTGAATTTCCAAAAATCCCTTCTTAGTGCACCTCTACGCCATAAGAGCTATGTACTCCTCAAATTTCAAGTCTCTAGGACCAGCGGTTTAGGCTGTGCGTTGTCTATATGTCAGTCAGTCAGTCAGTCAGTCAGTCAGGACTTTGAGTCTTATAGTATTAGAGATAGTATTAGAGATGTTTTCTTTGTCCTCACGCAATAATTTTGTTTTCAAAGTAGAGTCAAGTTATTTTTGTTATTTCTTTTTGTTTTGACTGTATTTATAGCTTCGTTTATGTATTTGTAAAAGGTGGTAGATTTTTGTTGTATTGTTATTTTATTTGTTTTATCTATTTTATAACTTAGTATTGAGTATCATGTCCGCTACACAAAATCAAATTAGGACCTAACGGAAGACCAGCGTGGGTTGTTGCCAACCCGCATTATGCTGAGTTAGGTTCCTTTTTGCAGCACAAAAGCTGGGTACCTATTTTGATGTATTGTTTTTTTTTGTATCGCTATATATTATAAATTATTAATCTGTCAAGTAGGTAATATGTAGGTGCCTTTAGTTTAAAAAAAATTGTTTTATATCTATTTTTAGTGTGTGTTGCAAATAAAATTAATTCTATTCTATTCTATTCTATTCTAACTTCAAACAACAGTTTAGCGCTTGGACGAAGTATCATACTGCACGGAGCCTTTCGGTTTTTGGCGTGTCCGTTTTTTTTGTTAGTGTGCAGTTGTCGATATTGTATTCGTGTGAGTTACTAGAGAAGGGACTACATTGACTAACCTATCGATGGAATAAGAGATGGATGAAAAAGGCGTTTTAATTGGAAATCAACTTTTTAATTTTAACTGGTTGCTGACTTTTGTTGCGACAACCCAAAACCAATATAGATACTGGAACACTATTATCGTCAATATTATTTCCCATATTGACCTGGCTGTGAGAGCGATGTCCATCCCACTCGATACTTTCTTATGGCCATTTCGTCCATGCATAGGAAAATTTTGTGGACTCCCAGTTTTCACGCCTTTAACAGCTTTTATCCACACCCGTCTTCATTCTGGGCATTTTGGGATTGTGGATCTTATGGCACTCACCATTATGATATTACCTCCATGATTTAGCGACTTTTTTTTAAATGTCGCGCAAAAGGTCACTCTTACTTTAAATGCCCTAAGCCATTAGTAAAATGCCAAAAGTGTCAAAGGGTTGATCACGACAATAAAAACTGTAAACTTCTACCAATGATACCGCGTTTCGCGTACGGACGTTAAAGAACGGAAAAATTTGACTATTTCCACAACTGGTGATACTAACAGTAAATTTTTCAAATAAATCGAAGTTCGTGAATCTGATGCTCAAGACCTAAACTTCTTAAAAAGATACACACAATTGCCTATCATCAAAGGTTTCGGTAACTCTGTAGTTACACCTGTCTATAGGAGCTTTGTGAACATTGAAATCGATGATGTTGAGGCGACGATCGAAGTTCTTGTAGTAACTGATGAGTTTGTGACAACAGCATTGCTTAAAGGGTAAAACTTTATAGAGTTTTCGTCGGTGTCTGTGTTCAAAGACAATTGCAAACTATTCTTCTACAAAAGTCCTGCTCTTAACGCAAACTTTGACGTTGAAAATAGCTTAAACTTGACTACATTAAATTCTACCTAAGTTCCTTTGTCAGGGTTAGTTGAAGTTATAACGCAGGGATCAACTAACTTTTCAGGGGATGTGTATGTGGAAGGTTACAGTAGTATTGAACCGGGTAAAGAAAATCAATCGATCAAAATTGCACCAAGGTGCTTATCACGTAGTTAATGGAAAATGTCATCTTACAATACAATACAAAATAATTTATTTATGCCACACGTAAATGCAGTTTATAAAAAAAAATACAAGAAAAGACAGTAAAAGTAAGTAGGTAAGTGATATAAATTGGCAGTCACTCGGCATAAATGCAATAGCAGCATACGCTACTATAACGCTGGTCTTCCGACAATCATGTCATCGTTACAGTTACAATAAATAATAATAATATTCTAATTTATTTCTAATAAAAAAACCGAGAACCAATTTTAACAATAAAGACAATAGAACTAAGCTCTTATCAAAATTTATAGGCCTCTTTAAAATCACAGAAGTATATATAATGATCGATATAAAATTTCTGAACTTACTGGATTTATTACTCCTAAAAGTAAATACGATAGCGTAGTTGCTTTTGATCGGATTTGACCTTGGATCAATGTTAACCTTTCTCATGACTACGATACTAATATCTAACAAAAGTAATACTTCATCCGAAAGCGAGGATAATGATGACGAAAATATGCCTACAAAAGGTCGACAACAAAATAATACAAGCAGATCTGATACTAAATAAATGCCAAATGTAATGATTAATAATTTAAAGTAATATTGTTAGTATAATAATGTAGCGAAACACTGGGAGTTATTGTTTTTTTTGTTATTCACATGTTGTTTTTATAATTACTGAAAATGTTATTGTGTTAAAATCGTAAATTCAATTTATTTGAGTATTTTATATAATTATTTAATAAAATAAATTTGATGAAGAAATTGAAGTTGATAAGGACTAAAATAATAAAATGAATTTGTATATAAGCTATTACAATCAAAAATAAGTTTTTTTTTTTGTTCTTTAAAATTAAAATAATATAAATATTCTGAATTGATTAGTACGTTCAGTTAATTTATTTGATCATGCGTCAGGAGATCGCATGATGGCGGATGGCCGAATGTAATGATTTCTCGAATTTTATAATTCATTTTGTAAATATTAAGCTTGTTTTTTTAGATTAAAATTTAAGCATAAGCATAATTAATTTTATATCTTCCTGTCTTTTAGTCAGTTAATTGACCGCCAAGTCACAGCTTTGGTCCGATAGGTGGGTAGGATGGATAGCGTTGGTAGGTTGCCGAACAGAAAAGAAAGGAAAGGGGAAGATTGAAATAAATGTGGGATTCTGGAAAGAGACTTGGTGGAGTAAACTTGACTGGCTGACATACTGACATCTGTAACAAGTGCGAAGAATAAGAGTGAAATTGTTTTACCTGTGTTCTACGAATAAATAAGAGGTGTTAAAGTGTTCATCTGCTGCAGTTCATTTCATCAGTGATAGATGGTAGGTATAGGTACCTACCTACCTACATCAATCTTATCAATCTATCAATCTATCATCATCATACAATCTTCTTAAGAAATGCAGATGGATAAATAAGGCTACTAGTCGTACGAAATCGTTCGCTGTAAATGAAACCACACGCAAAATTGGCAACCTATGAAGGAGATAGATTGAGTTTAGTTTGCTTGCAAACTCTATCATCAAATAGGATAACATGGCACCCTGTACTTACCTAATCTAATTTCATACAGATTTTTCAATAAAAGCTTGTCAAAATAGTTTACAAAAATATAAGTAGGTAGTAACTAGTTCGCGTAAAAAATATAAAGTAGCCTGTTTCATATATGTACTTACATAAGAACCTATTTTGTAAATTTTATAAATACTTGTATTTACATATAGTATACCTACATAAAATACATAGTCAAAATTTATAAGCCAAAGTCGAAGTCAAAAGGTATTTAATCAGTTGAATCACAATGATCACCTTGAAAATTCTTATATCTCTCTTTATAGGTGAATCTAGGTGTGACCACAAAAGGACTGTATTTTCTGGGTCATTAATTGTTTGAAAAAATTGGTTTAGGTATTTGTTTAAAAAAAACATAGGTAGGTACCTACAGTCAAAAAAATCTATCATAGGCCATTATTTCGGCGTTATTAGTTGTTTAATAATCAGTTATCTTGAGAGCCTCCTCCCTTTTGGAGTCCGATAAAAAAAATGTTGCAAATACACGTCATAGGTATTTTTTAGGGTTCCGTACCCAAAAAGGTAAAACGGGACCCTATTACTAAGACTCCGCTGTCCGTCCGTCCGTCTGTCTGTCACCAGGCTGTATCTCATCAACCGTGATAGTTAGACAGTTGAAATTTTCACAGATGATGTATTTCTGTTGCCGCTATAACGACAAATACTAAAAAACAGAATAAAATAAATATTTAGGGGGGCTCCCACACAACAAACGTGATTTTTTTGCCGTTTTTATAGATAACTAGTGGCTTCCCGCGGCTTCGCACGCGTTGAAGTGGTGAGCGGTGATTGAGCCGCAAACATCCAAACATCGTAACTTTCGCATTGATTTGTATATTATTAGGGTAGGATTTTAAATACCTACGTAGGTATAAGAGATACCTATAGGCGTACATTACCTATATTAGGTAGGTAGGTATAGGTACTGAGTTTAGCACAAACATGACAAATACAACAAAGACAACCTTACACGGAAAATATGTACTTATTTGTTCCTAGTTTCTACCCCAAAAACAAACGAAACGAAACAGCTTCACGACTTTGATCCCCATGCAGGCACGGTAGATACCCTCAGATCTCTTTGTACCAACAAAGATTTAATATAGTCCCAAAAGTTATTACCCGAGTGGGATTTGAACCCACGGCCTTCCCCTTGATACGGGGCCGCGCTAACCAAATGCGCCATCGGATTCTAATCGCACTCGACGAATAACTCAGGGACATGCTACTACGGTACTTATGCGACCGTGGTTCCATCTACAGGTCTTTGTACCAACTCAAGATTCCCGTTTTTAGAATGCCCTTTACAAACATTGACGCCTCGTTGTATCCTTTTTACTCGAGCGCAACGAAGAAGGTTAACGTTTTAGAGGTTGTTTTCGAAAATCAAACTGTTGTGGCGGCTAGCCACTTGCAATCGGGCTGACGCGAAGGGTTTGTATGTAGCGTCGCCAGTCGTCTTTCCCGCTCATTAGATTCAGACATGTGATACCTACTTAAAAAAAACTAAAAGTGCCTTTCCTATTTTTTTAGCCTTGGAGTACATGTACTTCAAGTTTCAAGTTTGTAGATTCAAAGAATACAATTTTTCATACCAACGCTTTCAACCCGTTTTACACCCTTAGGGGTTGAATTTCCAAAAATCCCTTCTTAGTACACCTGTACGCCATAAGACCTATGTACTCTTAAAATATCAAGTCTCTAGGACCAGCGGTCAAAAAACTCCCATATTTACATCCCTTTGCACACTTATTAAGGGTAGTTTTCAAAAATTAAAAATGCCTTTCCTATTTTTTTGCCTTGAAGTATGTGTACTCCAAGTTTCAAGTTTGTAGGTTCAAGGAATACTATTTTTCATACAAACGTTTTCATCCCTCTGTACACCCTTAGGGGTTGAATTTCCAAAAATCCCTTCTTAGTCCACCTCTACGCCATAAGACCTATGTACTCTTAAAATTTCAAGTCTCTAGGATCAGCGGCCAAAAAACTCCCATATAAACTTTTACATCCCTTTGCACACTTATTAAGGGTAGTTTTCAAAAACGAAAAATGCCTTTTCTATTTTTTTGCCTAGAAGTATGTGTATTCCAAGTTTCATGTTTGTAGGTTCAAGGAATACTATTTTTCATACAAACGTTTTCATCCCTTTTTACACCCTTAGGGGTTGAATTTCCAAAAATCCCTTCTTAGTACACCTCTACGCCATAAGACCTATGTACTCCTCAAATTTCAAGTCTCTAGGACCAGCCGTTTAGGCTGTGCGTTGTCTATATGTCAGTCAGTCAGTCAGTCAGTCAGTCAGTCAGTCAGTCAGTCAGTCAGTCAGGACTTTGATTCTTATAGTATAGATAATGGTACGGAACCCTTCGTGCGCGAGTCCGACTCGCACTTGGCTGGTTTTTTATTCTTACTCGTGTAAATGCAAAACGAGCCATCCTAACCCAAAGGCTTACCTACTCCTGGTTAGATAATTAACGCTACCTACCTAATTTACAAACAGTTAAGTAATAACTAGGTACATGATCTATGAACTTTGCTGTCACAGAATAACTATTGTTATTAATTTTTTAATAGATAATTGAATTGTTATTTACAAGCACAGCTTTTACCCAAGGGGCTAGGTGGTTTCGTAGTTTCCCAATGATGAAAATTTCCTTAGTTTGAAACGTTTAAAATTCCCGCTATTTTGTCTGTTTTCTATTATAGCATTGATCGAGACCAAACCCTAATTCTTTATGTATTTGTATTTTATATTGTACTGGTTGTCGATTCTCTAAACTCTAAACAACAAAATCATAGTTGCTTTCACCTAGTGGGTGTATTGTATATTGTTTACAGAATAGCACTTGAATAGCACTACCTAAAGTTACATAATGTTTTTATCATGGAGTTATTCGTCCAAAAGGTTTTTATTATTCGGTTTCTGAACGAAGTATTTTGTTCTGAGACTACTGTTGAATACCCTTTTGCCTTAGTCTTATCTGTTTCTGAACGAAGTAATAAGTAAATGCTGCCATAATTTGTTAGCATGTACTCCCTAGAAACAAGCTAAACGTATTGCTTTGTGCGACATGTATCGCTCAGTCTGGAAGTTAAAAATATTGTGTTTTGAGCTACATCGTGAAATTGGAAGTTATTAACTATAAACATTTTGATAAGTTCCTTCATAAATAAAGCTGGCTGAGAGGGAATCGGTCGCTATCGCTTTCGGAGGTTATTATATTTATTTATTATTCAATATTTGTTTACAAAAGTCATGACGTCAGTTATTATAGTGTGCTGTCATAATAATGATGATCATCATCATCGTAATTAAGTTACAGTCTACTATAACAGAAACCAATTGGGGGTACTACAAATTGTGATTAGTATCTAATCTAATCTGTTCTTAAATAAGCTAAGATAAAAACTTTTGCTTTAGAGTCATTATGAACTTTATATAAAAAAAAAACCTTTGCACAAAGCGCTTTGCTTCCACTTTCCTAGTGCAAACTACCAAGGAGTGGAACTCTCTACCGTTGGTTGTCGGTATTTTCGGAACGTTATAACTTAGAAATATTCAAGACAAGAGTGAAAACGTGATTATAGATTATAGCTAAGCGTGCTCCACCTTAGACTGCATCTTATCTTTCCATCAGGTGAGATGGCAATCAAACGACTAGCTATAACCCATTTAAAAAACCTACTTAGGTACTTAGGTTTGGTGTCTACTGAGTTACATAAATAGAGATTATCATAGTGTAGAATATTTTTGGAAATATTATTTAGAGATAAAGAAACAGATTACAATAAGAAAAAAATTATAAATTCTTCGTATTTTCATTGATAGAAACGTATAAACATCTTTAGAATAGTAACAAAATCTAATATTTCGTTTCACGTTAATAGTTGTGCACTGATAATGAGGAGAAAACGAGAGTTCAGCTGGCAACTTTTTGAATCTGTGGACTCGCGTTGCTGACGTTCGAAGCGTCAGTCAAACAAATCAAACGTCGTCCGTCAGCGTCACGCACGTCACTTCACTCACGTCATCGCGTTAGTGTGTGTGGGTGAGTTTCTTTCTAGTTGCGTGCGTGCGTGTTCGTGAAATTGTGAGTGGTTTGGTATTTCATGTTTGTGTGTATTTTGAAGCCCGTTGTGAGTTGTCTGTCATCCTTTTAATTTTGGATTTTATCAATAAAACTCCTCAAACTGTCGTCTTTCGGTATGTACCACTGCATTTCACCTTCTATGTGAGCTTAAAGTAACCTGGAATCTAGTTATTGTAGTGTCTATAACCCGTCAGACAGGCGTTGTCTCCAAGTTTGGTGTCGGTTTAGGATGCTCATTTGCAGCGGGGCTGTGGTAAATTGTATGTTTTTCGGGTTAAACGGTCGATGATAGTGTTATCTGTACGCCGGTTATCGTTCGATTCTGAGAGAAACTCGTGCGATTATAGTGCGGGGGCTGTTAGTTCGCGAGTCACCTAGCCTACTCGATTCATCCAGTCTATCCACTAGTCGGCTCCTCGATGCCGGTCAGTGTGGTAGTGCCGCGCGAGTTATAATGGTGGGGCTTGTTCTGTCTGTTTGTTTTGGTGTTTGTGGCCAGTGCTAAGTGGTTGTTTTGTTGCAGGCTGGTAGGATGCTAAAGTTCATACGAGGCAAGGGGCAGCAGCCCTCTGCTGAGAGACAGAAGCTGCAGAATGAGCTGTTTGCCTTCCGCAAGGTATGTACATGGCTTGCATTGTAAAGAATAGAACTTTTGTAATTACTATTCACAGGTCATTCAACCAACCGATTGTGTTCTGATCTCTCATCTAGGAAGTTATTATATTGGTGTACATTGAAAAACTTGTCAATTCACTTGTGTCTCGGGTTAGCAACAAGGTACATATTACAAAATGTGTCATTCAACTTTCCCTCTCATTACTGAGTAAAGTTTTACAACATACAAATTATTACAAATTATTTATTGCCTATGATTCACCAGACTGAAGGAAATTTTTGCACATTTCTAGCACTATTTTTTGTTGTAAGCTGTATTACCTCAACAATGTTTACTGCATCAGTAATATGGTAATCTTCAGAGCAATCCTACATTATTACTATATTTGATTGATTGAGGTATTTGTTTCATGAAACATTCATAGCAATCAACCTCAAGTGCTTTGATCTGAAATTTATTACATAAATAAATCACACTTGAAAGCAAATACCTATTCATTTGCTATTCCGTAGGCATTTATTGCTCAATTGTTTTCAGGCTGAGGCCACTAACACCAGTCAAATCTGTGCACTCACACAGTTTGGTGAAATCTATTTGTTTAATAATTTAAATTACCTACTTTAAAATGAATAAGCTCAATATATTTTCCTTTCCTTTTTTTATAAACTTAAAACCTAAGGCCTCTCACTACACCAAGAACTGGAACAAACATTTGCAGATCATGCCAAGGTTATAGAGTCTTCAATACCCATGGGGCTGGTCTGGCTTCAGCTAGCAGGTTGACTGCAGCAGTTACTTGCAATGTGTGTCCCTTTACCAGTTACCTCTCATTCATGGAAACAAGATGAAAAGAGCAATTTAAAGAAAAAGTTGCGAGTGTGATTGAAACACAAACGAAAATGTATACACACAATTATTCAAATGAACTTGATGGATATATAGGTGGTAGCTCTGGTAACCATTTGGGTAGCTGATTCTTGCTGGTGGAACTTTCTGTGTATCTTCTTTTGGAGATGGCTTCTTGCTCAAAAAAACTTATGTATTTTTCATACAAATGAACCAAAAACGTGAACGAAAATGAGCCAATGCCGGTTACACAATACTATTTATCAAGCTCTGGTTAATCCTTAGTTAAATTCAAAAGAAGTTAACCTGAATTTCAAAATGTTTGCACAGCTATCTTATCAGAGCCCTACAGTATTTGTTTTCTGATAAGATGTGTCAGGTAGTTTTTATAGTGCTATATGGGCTCGGCTGATTCGGGCCATGGCCATTCAGATTTGAAAGCCGTTGTTTTTAAGTGATATTTAGAACCTACCTAGTTAACTGAAGAGAACTAATGTGTGTGTGACTGCACTGTGTCACCCACACATTAATTCTCTTTGGTGGCAATCATGATGTAAAGGTTTAAAGTCTCATGTCAATTTGCACATCCATCAACCTGAGGCATACAGATGTTAAACCTCATGTGCCTATAATTTCACCGGCAGCCACACCCTTTAAACTGAAACACTGCAACACTGCTTGGCGGCAGAAATAGGCATAGCATGTTTGATTATATTTGTATATTTCAATGTAGTAGTTTATTTTATCTGTGGTTAAAAAGAGATCGGCAGGCCACAGATCATAGATTAGGTGACCACAAAATAAAAATTCTCAAATGGTGACCACATACCGGAAGATGAAGCGTAGGTCGCCCACCCGCCCGATTGACCGAACACATTTTAATGATTACTAGACGCCAGGTTAAGGTGAAGGCTGAAAATAGTTTTTCCTGGAAATAATGAAGAGGGTGTATTCCCAGCAGTGGACTTCTGCAGACTATGATGATGTCCAGAATAACCTACTTATTATTCTATAACTGCGAGCCTTCACAGCTCAGTTGGTAGTAGCTCTGCCTTTTGCGCCGTAGGCCGTGGGTTCGATTCCCACCGAGAACAAACATTTGTATGATGAACATTGATGTTTGTTCTCTGTCTGGGTGTTATATAATATTACAAGTATGTATTTACAAAAAAAAAGTATAAATGTATTATATCAGCTATCTGCTTCCCATATTACAAGCTTTGGCTTAGTTTGGGGTTAGATTGTGCTGTGTGGATAGTCCACCAATATTTAATATTTATTTATTTAATTTATTTAACTCGGGGGAAAGAGTGACTTGATTCCAGAAGGTTCTGTCAGAATCTACTTTTCCCTAGATCATCTATGAATCACTCAAAAACAAACTAAAATAAAAAAACATAATTATTCATTCACCCCTATCAGTGTAAAAATACTATACAGCGCGCCAGTCGACATAACGTAAGCTATATCTAAGTATGAACCGAGGAATAAAATAACACATCACTGTATTATTTATTTATATGTACAACTAAAACAGTTTTCAAAGCCAATTAAATACATTTATTATTAAGTAGGTACATAATATTAACATTCAATTACTAGGTCATTATAAATACATAAAGAAAATAAATAAATTAAGTCGGTACTGTCAAATTAAGTAACAACACATAAGTCAAGAAAATAATAATTATAACAAAATCAATAAATTAAAAACAAAAAATAATAAGTTGATCCAATTAGGTAACTTATATTTCCAAAGAGTGGCCGAATCTGGCGTGGGACCGAGATGAGTGAAAGAAAAAGGGAGGTCTTTGCCCAGCAGCATAACAGGCTGATAAAAAAAAAAGTTTACCTTATAATCAGTGTGTTTTGCAGTACCCTAGGCATTCAGACACTACTGTCTTCTAGCCTCCAGCAAAGAGGTCTGCACTAAAATTGTGCCTCTACAGACACCATACAGACAGATTTGTATCAAGGCCATCATATTGTCTCTATTAACATAGTGATTGATCTCACTCAGCTCTCGATTGGTCTGATGAAGGAATTTAGACCCTATTAAAAAGCAATAACATACAGAATAACTATAATATCGTAGGTTGTTGTGGCTCTTTCTTGGAATTTCTTATAATCACCATCACAGAACAATAGTCCAAAATAATGTTCTGGAATTTATGTGGTGTTAGTCGTGGTGTTATTTCTAATATTTAATCAAATAATATCCAAGATTAAGGCATAACTGATCTCTGAAGATGCTGACAGCCGTTAAACAATTTTCGCTCGCACATGTTTTCCTACTCAAAAGTTTGCTTTACTAGTTTTCGTACATAAGCAAACTTTTAAGAAGGAAAACTTGTATCGATCAAAATGAAATTTTTACTAAACTGTGTGCAATGTGATTGCACACAAAATGGTTGATTGCGATTTTTCGAAAATGAGTTTAGTGATTTTATATCTTTCAAGATGTCGAAACGTGCGAGCGAGAAGTTGTTTGATGGTTGTCAGCCCCGCTGCAAACTCGGTCATAAATCATCTTAACACACGCATAAATAAAAAGATCGTCCGTTCTCCTAAGTGCGAGCGAGAGAGAGAGCAATATTGCTGTTTCGTTCCGACAACATATGACCGAGCATGCAGCGAGAGTTTAACGCGACTATAGTTTTCGTACTTATGCTAACTAACATTAAGGTTTAAAATTACGTATCTTGTGTTCAAATTTCTACTAAAATAACATCAAATAAAAATAAGACTTGCACAAAGAACTGTGTGACCGGCCGTACGGTTAATCAACCCTGCTCGATAACGATTGTGTCCAATCGATATCTTTGTCATCGATTACTGATATGGTAAACGAGTATAAAACTGCAAACATTTATATTCTAGCGGATATAGAAATATTCTACCGATTGCGTAGAAGTGACTGGCGTCACGGAAGACCAGCGTTGTAGTAGTGCATCAAACACTATTGTAACATAAAGCTGAGTGACGACCGATTTTGTTGTCTTGACCAATATTGTTCTCTGTATTTCGCTTACGTTTTCGTGACACCAAATAAACTAGTAAACCAGTTTTTTGATTTGATTACGCTCTTTGCTTCAAAGGTTTGCTGGAGGAAAACTCTTTTTAGGGTTAAGCTCGCCTTTGTACATGTTATAATCACATATATGTAAATGTTTCTGTGAACACTGAAGAATTTAGGAATTTTTCAAGTATTCATGTGAAACCTATAACCTAAAACCTAGGTTCCAAACTGTCGTTCCGTCTGGTTTGACCGAAACGTATGTATTATACGGTATATATATCTCAGTAGTATGGAACCCTTAGTGCGCGAGGTTGATATTAACCGGTGTTTTTATCGATAATATTACTGATATAACGCAGATAGTACTGAGCACACAGATAACATAAGTCTCCTTGAATTTTGTACGCCAACCGAACGATATAGTAACGTAATTTGTAGTAAAATGTTTATATTATAGAGTTCATTATTATGATACGCTTTTCAATATTAACTTGGAGAACCAGTTTTATTTTAGACAGGTGCTTATGAAATGATATACACAATACAATATCTTGATACGCCTTGATTCATTTGCTTTCGAAACTCCTCAATCATTTATAAATTAGTTCTACTGAGGAAGACGTCTCTTCGGAATTGTAACACTCAACATCCTTGATATAAATATTCAAATACACTTCCAAATATTACGATTAGCACATACCTAATTTTTGCAGTTAGTAATTTTGACATAAGCGCACCATAAGTGGGATAAAAGGAGCCCAAAATAGTGCGAGGAAATACAATGGTGGAGGTGTGCGAATTTTTTTAGGCCAATGATGATGACGATAATAATGATAGGTTGCAAGCCCATCGCCGCTAAAACATCAGCGGTTACTTCACAGATTTTTCCTTTTCCTCTTTTTGAGTTGCAAAACATAAAATATCCAAAAATTTAAAGCAATGAGGTGTTACGTTATAATCAAAATCATCAAGATCTAATCTTGATTTTCTTTTCCTCTAGGCGGGCCATTCAATTACCCAAAAAAACTAGTACATAATAAAAACGATATAATAGTAAACTGACAAAAAAACTATAAAATGGCTTCATTCTTACCACCCAACCTATTAATTTAGCGATTTTTTTACCTTGTACGTGGTAAGTCGAACTTGAACCGATTTAAGACTGACTCATGATTGGAACTGGTCTGTCATAGCCCGAGGTAGATGATATAATAGGCTCGAACAGGTTACTACTAACTACTGTCAATACAATTTCTTTAAGACGTCGTGAGAGAATATTTTTAATAGCTACCCTTTTTCACTACGAGTCTAATAATACATTGTTTCAAAGAATTTTGTTTTATTGCGTCTAGAAATCTGGTGAAGCTTTCTCCTAGTTCCATTGCTATTCCGCTATCTTCGCAGTCCTAAATCTTCATTTGTAATCGAATCTCTGACGATAATAGTTTACTAAAAATTTATTAGAATTAACTCTTGTTCTGTTATTGCTAAGAGCCAATCCTATGGCAATAACTAGTGACCTTCAAAAACTTCAATTAGGGGACCTCCATGGAATTGAATCCGATCCTGTGCCAGTCTAACCGATTTGCGACCCGCGACTTTGAATATCGTTCACCTAACTCGCGGTTTTCTCACTCTTTGGGAGCCGGATCTTGGCCACCATTCTGTTGTTGTCCTACCCCACCTTTAAATCGAATGCAACAAAAAGAATTAGTGACGGTGACACGACCAACCTAAAACAGACCATGCTGTCACCACCACCTAGAAAATAAACTCATTCTATAGAAATAAGTAACACTTGCCCCAGTTCAGACCACACCCCATCGTCAGCCCTGGGAAAGAGGGCGGTGTTCAAACTAAGTTAAATTAAATTATAACTCTGCCTTGTTAGCGATGCTTGGTTTGAATGCTAATGAATTCGCAGAAATTGGGAATGAATGGAGCTACCTGTTACTTTGGAAGTTATAGTTCATACTCGTCAAAAATATGCCTAATGTAGTTAGGGAATTCCGTAAAAAATTGAGCCATTTTTAAGTGGTGTCCTGTCTCTAATTGCAAACCCAAATCTGAGTAAACCAATACGATGTCAGCTTGATCGTCAGCTAAAATCTGCATTTTAATCTTGCTATCCTTAATGCTCCATCCGCTACCAGCAGTTTTCTGCAAATCCAACCTTGAACTCTGATTCAACTGAGATCTAAAACGAGCTACGTAGAACATTGTATTAGCAAATCAAGTTACTACTCTAATAGGTAACATTGCATCAATTATGTGGAACAGGCAAGACCGCATTCCATGTGCCACCATTGTAGTATTTATCCGACCAACTTAAGATCTTTCTTTTGTATTTTCGGTCGCTTACAAAAATAGTCACGGCTAAGATTACAAGCAAGTTTTGACTATACTGTGTACACATCTTTGATTTGTTCAGATGGTTTATCTGTTATTTAATTACATAATACAAGACTTGAGTTTTATAATTCACGCCATCCATCGACACCCCTTGTACCTATCAATATTGGTTGGTTTGATACTACCATAACAAACTGTTTAGAATTAGGTATGATCACGCTTCTGAAGGCGAATGTATATTTAAACAATGCGGCGAAGATTGATAGCCTTTAAACTGAAGCTGCCTCGACGCTTATATTGATGTGTCTGTTGGCATAGTTGATCAAGCGATCTAAGATATCTCAAACAAGTTTAACGAATCGTTGTATGTTCCTCCGGACATAAGTTTCGAACCGTTCATTCGATCTGCATAGAATTTAGTCGGTCGGCAGGTTCTACTATCAACATTTGCTGATACTAGAAGGAGTTAAATCGGCCAAGGAATATCAGGGTCCAAAAATGGGTAAAAACCGAAAGATCGGGTTTCATGACGCAATACAGCTTATAATAATGATTTTTCGTATATAACAGTTCATCAGTGATAGCCATAAAGTATCACTACATAATATTGTACGTTTCGTCCATCACGCGTGATCTCTCAACTCATCCAATTTGTGCGTATAGCGTGCTTGCTTCAAACAAGGCGCGATGCTCATTTTAAGGGGCACATATCTTAACCTCCATTAAGCCGCGTCATTGCCTAAACGGAGTGCCTCCCACGGTTTCCTACTTGCTCCATTCCCATTCGCCAATTCAGGCTAACTATCACATTTGGACTACCATTTCGGGGAATCACTGCCAGGGATAGGCGTTTGTCGTTTTCTATTGTCTCTTGACTCGCGTCCTGCATAATGTGCTCCCAGTGTAGGGAATTAGATTGAAAACTTTAATGAATCTAGCGTGTCGTCTCCGAATTGAAAATTTGTCTTGTTACGCAGTTGGAAAGCGAAGGCATTTTTAAAGCATTTCAAGATCCCTTCCTGCAGACTAATATTTGCATTTGAAAATGTTTCCGCAACACGGTAGAGTCGCCGTACGATAAGCCTCTTTGGAGTTCATTCACACGATCTCCAACCGTTTGGTTGTGTCGTAATCGCGTTTTTCTTATCCCCTCGAATTTAAATATTAGTCTAATATTTATTTTGTGAAATACGATAAGTTCTGCAATACATGTAACAGTGTACATTTTTATTTGCGTTAGATTTCTTATTTTACATTACTCCGACTACAACTTCGGAGACTCCTTTAAATTCTCCACAGTCTCCTTATGGTAAAGTTCTCGGGCATGATTTAGAATTTGCATTTTTAAATGGAATCCCGCTGTGGCAAATAACTAGGTTTAAGTTTTATTATTTAACTCTATGTTCTATATTGTTCGATTGTAGGTTGGAATTTTCCTCAAACTTTTTAATGTCAATTTTCATGCTTCGTATTCGAAAAACTAATCTCTTAGAGAAACCGAGCACTAATTTATTATCAATGGTTGGGTTTTTACTTTAAATAGCTTTAAATATTGGGGATTAACGACGCTCGGTCGTATAATCCCATAGATCAATGGGGAACCACGAACAGTGCATTTATAGGGTTGTTAAATGCCAATACCCTCGAACAAAGCTCAAGGGTTGTCGAATGATTTATGTAATCTGTTTCATCATCGTCCTTATTAATGATAAATCATGTTTGGGACACACACACACACGCATTACAACGTTATAATCTGATCGATAACGTGTTGTCGATTACCGTAAAAAATGTAAAAGGCTGCAAAGGTTTTTTTCACGCTAATAGGCAGTGCCGTAAACCTTTTTGCTCAAATGATTAATAGAAGTACTAACGTTTATACTTATACTTGTATCTAGTAACATGTTAAGCCTTTGTGGCAGGGCGATCACCTCTAACTGAAGGTCAGAGGCTTTTATCGCGTCTCTGTGTTCATCCTTAACACCTTTATGGTTTCTTTAGAATTTATCGATATGTTTCCTTGAAATCGGCACAATTCTAAGATTACGACTATTGCTTGTTTGAATAAAACTGTTTTATATTACTTATTATGAAATGTCGATAAAATTATGATACAGATTCAAAATTATCTTATCGTATTAATTGGCCGATACTGTAATTGGAACTGAATGTCAAATGTGTATTGGATTGATATTGGAAAATCCAATCACAGATGGAAATACTGTTCCCAACTATGCATGCAAACATGAAATTGGCAATCAAGCGGTTTTACAAATTTAACAGAATGTCGAGCACCTATTAAATTATTTTATTAAATTAAATTGTTTTATTTGTACATGATCAATATGCCTAAATGAAATTATTATCATGATTGGCTAAAGCTCGAACCTAAAGCTCCAATAGACTTGACTTCGTCGAAAGACCCTCAAACAATCGCAGTGAACACAAATCTTCACGATAATGTGTACTCACTAAAGAATGTACATCCTTGACGACAAACAACATTTAAATGGAGTTGGTAATACAACCGTAATCTTGTTGCAACAAAACGCATAACCCGTAATGGTCTGCTGCACTCGAAACCTTAGAAAGTCAGGTGGATATCAGAAATCACCTGCTTACAGGCTTGCAGCTTTGGAAGCCCTGCGGTTGGGTTCGACGCACTGGGTATTGATTTTTCTGCCTTTTTATGCTCGTTGCCTACGCTTCGAATTGAAATATTACCATGTTATGATTTAATCCTATCTAGATTCCTTACAATGTTAGTATCTCAAAAGTGTAATGCATACGACAATCTGAGCTGGTTTCATGAGGTCACTGTATTATTTTATAAAATATGTTATGGTACAGTACAGACTAATCAAAACCGTGAAATCTTTGTAATTTCCATATTAATTAACTAGCTTCCACTATCGGCTTAACTCGCGTGGTACTTGGATACAAAGAATTGCCGTTAAATATATATTTTATTCTAGGTCAGAATCTATCATTATTATTGAAACTTCCTCATCAGGGATTGAGACACATACAGATGTTTTACATTCAAATAACCAAGCATACAAACTTACTTATTAGTAGGATGTGGCTAAATTGAACCAACTGATTAAACTTCTAAACAGTGTAAACTATGCTGTCGAATTTACTGATCTTACAATAGCTTACAGTTTCGTGCGTCACGTATTACAAAACCTTGCTGGCTTTAATTATTTTATAACAACACAAGTGCGGTTGCTGAGTTAGGTTAAATGTAAATTGTAAAGCCATAATTCATGGTTTGGCTGTACTTAATGTCGTGCTTGCCACGGATAGCACGGTCTTACATTTTATTGTCCTTCTTCAAGGCTCCACTTTGTGTCCACTACTTTATGTTTTGTCCATTACTTGATATTTGTTTCTTTTAGGTTCAAGTCAACCCAATTTTCACTCAAATAATGTTAGTCCATGATCCACAAAATAAAATGCCGTAAGGTGTATTATGAAATGTTATTATTAAGAAAACGTCGACGTTCATTTGGCGATTCCCACGATGTTAGCTAATACAGCTGCATAATCGTCGAGTATCGTGTTAGTGGTAACAGTTTTATTGTTGACGTAATGCGTCTTTAATGAATGACTATTTTTGTCGCCATATTATCATACTGTGTCATGTTTTTATTAGGTTTGAGCTAAAGGTTTCACTGAACCACTTTTTATTTTAATTGATTATTTTTAATTCGTTGAATGTATTAATAGACCACTAATAGCTACAAATTGTTATTAAAAAAACAATATTGCTATCAATAATCATAATCATATCTTACTTCACATTGATTCGTTTCCGTTGAATTCTAATATCCTATCTTTGTTTTACGAGAATTTTTGAATATTTTGATAAGTACTCTTATATGTTGATAAGATGTCATCTATCTTGATATCATACTTTACCATTCAGCATGCTCATATGAAATCTTACAAAATAAAAGAGATAATCCTACTAATATTATAAACACGAAAGTTTGTAAGTATGGATGGATGGATGGATGGATGTTTGTTACTCTTTCACGTAAAAACTACTGAATGGATTTTAATGAAACTTTACAATAATATAGCTATACATCAGAATAACACATAGGCTACAATTTATAAAGATATTGTGTGAATTGTCCAAAATCTACCATCTGCGAGCTATTCTGGCGTGCGCTGCCAAAACCGCTAGAGTTACACATATGTACTACGTCACGCTAATATAAGCTACTCGAAATACTAATCTTGCACAGACGAAGTCGCGGGCACCAGCTAGTCGGTTATAATTTTGTTCATAATCAAATTCTGAAGTTTGCATCCTTCCACTAATAAAATAAAAGACTATATCAAGGCCGAAATTCAGTCTAATTTTAAAACCACGGACGAAATGCATTCTTGTGTGAAGGACGTGAAGGTCGTATCGAGCAGGTATGTTATCGGACTGTTCAAACCTTTATCGGTATACCCATTATGGATAACATCAGTTGCTATGCGCTTATGTTTCTAGACTACACAAGTACAAAGGAAATTGAGACGATGTTTTAGAAACAAAATCTGCCGTACCTAAAACCAGAGCTAGAAATTGCTTTTAGTATTTATAGAGGTACTATAGTTTGTGACTAAGGAGTCTAAAGAATTGAACATTACTTTTATAATGTAACAAAGTGGGCACGGGCAGGATATGATGAGCATTGAAATAAATTGACGAGATAAAGTTATGATTCAGTGAAGATTTTGCACTTGTCTGAATTAGAGCACTGACATCATGACATTAAAATAGAGCTCTTTATCCTTGTTCCTTGGAGTCTTGTTTTAAATTGGACTTAGGAGAATAACTCTGAGCTGGAATTCATAAAATTCTCGCAAGCTGCATACCTATTCATTGTCAGTGTGCCCTTGCTTTCAAGCTATTGTTCATGAATACCAAATGGTTTATCGCCATACCTATAAAAGTTTAACAGCTAAAGCTTTTGCCATTTCTTACCGATGGATACTGAAAAACTTTAGAGAAGTTTATAAATATTGGGGTAATTTCTACCATACTTAACATGTTAAGTATCGTAGAAATAAGCCTACAGGCTCATTAAGGCAAGAATAGGTGTCCTCTAGCTAGACTATCCTATCGCTAACCATGTGATAAAGTAGCCAAAACACACTTTAAAATATGAAAAAACTCTTTTATTATTTTTAATTTAGTGTGAACCTTAGCAGTGTGCATGATCTTGAATGAACAAAATGATCTTTGAAGTCTTTCGGTATAACTAATTGGTCAAATTATGCAAATTCTCCTAGCGATTATAGCTCAATAGGTTCTCATTCTCAATGACAACCGCGCCTACGTTCCGCTGTTCGATATCGAGATCACGCTGCGTGCTCCATTTCCTACTCATTGCATAATTCAATCGTTGCCAGAACACTACGAGAATCGATTTTCACTTTCGCGTGCATTCGTTACAATAGAAAATTAAATACTATTGCACTCTTCAAAAGAATTGCTTTCGTACTTTGGAACTGAATTGGGAATCAAGTTTTTGGTAGTAATATTTACATTAGCAGTATCTAGAACGTTTTTTAACTTGATATGCTATATTCAATCGCTGCCGCAATACAGTCTTGTCCAAGTGCGAGGGCTACCAGTAATTTTTTTGGTAATAACATTGTTTGGTAAATAAAGATATGTATTTGTATCTCTACAGAGTGTTGGCAGAGCGTGAGTTATACTGTATGGGGTAGTTAGGACCATTTACAACATTGTGTCGGTCTAGTAAGCTTCCTCTAGCACTACGGATATTTTTTTTTGTTATTTTCTGAAAGTTCTCTAAACGTTCAAAACATTTCAACTAATTTAGATAGGGATCTAAGTTCTAAAGGCTTTGGGTACTGCTAAGACCGAAAATTACAGTTAAAGTTTTGATTCCAATTTCATTTCGGCTGGCGGGAAGTCTGTTGTTCTGGCTATAAATTACACATCAACACAAAGCCGCGTTTACATCTACTGTGTTGGAGTATGCAGTGGCGCGTCAGAGCGATATCGAGTTTATACAATTTGGCTCGTTAAGATTCACTCATTGGATAGGTTATTTCGGACCTATTTTGTTAAATGTGTGCGACACAAGACACCCCCGATTCATTCTTGTGATGGTCGAGAGTAGTAGAGCTCTTTGTGAAGGGTTCGTCTGGGGAAGTACTACCAACATGCCTATTTCTAAGCAGTGCTTCGGTTTGAAGAGTATGGTTTCTGTGAAATTATAGGCACATGAGGCTTAACGTCCGTATGCCTGAAGTAGATGGGAACAGTTCTGGTTTCTAAAGTTCAAATAATTCTTAAACCAGCCTGTTTTATCATCATTATTAGGTTTGAACTTTATGAGAAGATCGGTCTGAGCCATAACATGATTTTTACTAAATTAACATTGAATAACAGAAATTATTGAACAAACTTTTACCGCTGACTGTACCTAGGATACCTTAAAAACACACGCTAATGAAAAAACACGTAACCCTCTTGAACAATACAAAATTGCAATACCCATAAACGTACCGTTAGGGTTCATTACTTATTATGGCGTGAAGCTTGCAAAATCAAAGTTCGTCTGCTCAAAGTGCCACTCAAAAATATGACTTGCCACTTTGGAATAATGCAGGGAATGGCGTAGCGTCACTTTGTTGACTCACTAAACTTGATTAATGAAGCCTGACTATGAAGAGAGGGTTGTACTGTACAATTCTTACGGTCCATCATATTTTCCGTACTTGTTTTTTTTCCGTAAGTGTTTCGTTTCACGTATTTATGGCATGAGTAAAGTAAAGTTACAACACGAACGTTGGAACGAAGGTACAACAAACAAAATAAATGTAACGATACTGATTGAAGAATTATAGAGCTGTGTCGTAACTTGTTTAAATGTATGTAATGCACTATTTAATTTGTAATCTGCTAGGGTTTTTGTTTTAAGTCGGTTTGACCAGCTTGGAGTTTGCTATCCGTCACATAATAGTTTTTCTGTCTCAAAATATATATTTTTGCGAAAATGTGCAATGGAGAATCACTTTGAACTTTTACTTGACTCTACTTTTGAAATAAATAAAAAATACGGATTTTTTCTCTAGTATGGGAAATTCCGCCCTATTTGATATAAGCCAAAGTGGAAAGGTATTTATTCAATTGAATCACAAGGATCACTTTGAAACAAACAAAAGTCGTTGATTAGTTTAAATGGTCGATTATCCTGCCATTCAGTTTTTTTTCAATCCCATGCATTTGTATTTAAATTAAGCAGAAGTGTATCTAAAATAAATTCAAGTGCCTTATAAATAGACGAATGACTTCGACTATTATGCGGGCCCCCTATAGAAACGCAGATCAGAGGTTACCAGAATAACCAACATGACATGATGTAATCTCTAAACCAGACAGACCCACGCTCCGCAAATAGCAAACGACTCCAGCTAGAGAGGAAGCAAGGAAAATTATTTCATTCATTATTTAACTTTTCGTAAAATATTTACACTAACTGTTCATAAAATGCTAGGAAAGTAACTTTCCATGCCAGAATTTGCACCGCATTTTACTTGAATGATGAGATCCAAAGTGTCCACAGGCGTTACGAGTCTTTTTCATTTATTTAACTTCTGTGTGTCTTAAACGGTTTACGATTTTTGCTGTAATAAATCTACGGAAAGGAGCTTCCTATAAATCTCGACTATCTGGCTTCAATAAAACCCGCACTGTAGTATTTCACCAACTTTATTTTGTACATTCGTCATTCTGTTCGCAAGCGAAGGAAACCGAGCACTGCCACCGGCAACCCATCCAGAATGTCAATAGGTACGACATGACTCACGCGCATGCCTCCGCAATCACCTGTTTCATTATGCTCTGTGGTAACATTATCAATGACGTTTGCCTCATTCGAGTTTTACACGGCTTTAAATAAACAGTTTTATAAACACGAACACAAATAGTATGACTATCACAGGGTTTTCCTATGTTAGCACGCGGACTGTGTCTGACTGACTTGCTATTGGAAGAAGACATTAACTGATTCTCTTTGGCAATACTATAGGCGCGGCGATAGTCCAAGAACTTTGCAAACGTTAAAACTTATTCAACGTAGAGCCTGTAAAGTTCTTTGGCAGTAGAGGTCTTTCTGAGTGTTCGTCTGTGAAGGTACTACCTTTTTTATCACCAAGCAGATAACTTCTAACAATTCCGATTTGATCGAAGTGTATGGTTCCTGATGCACCTGAATAACTTTACACATCAGAATTATATTTGCAGTGCAAGCTCTCGGTGGATTTGCTTCTGTTACGTGCTAAATTGCTGTAGGCAGAGTGACCGCTCAGTTGAGCCATCTGATTATTCCGTCAGTTTCTATCACAAAAAAATATAAATAGCAGTAATAGCAATACAGGCCTGTTGCCAGTTCCAATCTCTATTGATGTTTGATAGCTGATTCATGGTGTTTGTCACACGATAGCCGGTTTAGTTTGTCGAACAGGTTATCATTACCGAAAACCTGATTCATTGTTGGTTTTGTGTACTTTATGCTTGTTCTAAGGAATGTAATCTAGGAAATCAATCACATGACACAAGCCTGGTTTGCAGAAAGTAGAGTCGGCTGTTTATCGTACATGATCCGTATTGGCAACTTTCAAGTTATTGGTATTTTTTTCGTCACAAATATTACGTCATCATTTAAAAACTGAGTCGTCAAGCTCTTTTTTTATTTTATTGCGTCCTCATCATTGTATTTTCCATAATAGATCCATAGGCGCCGGCGCACTGCATTGAACTTACATTGTCATGCGCTGTCAACGACTCGCCATACAGTCATCAGTAAAGGAAATCATTCCTTCGTTAATAAGGCACGTGTGTTACTTAACCGACGTAATTGCTCTTTGATTACTCACACCATTTTTATGCTTGAGCTGCTGCGTGGTTTTTCATTGAGGGTTACGTTAAGTAGGTACTATACGGAGTGAAGACCAAAAAAGAGAAATGCAAATTGGTAATTTTTGGCAAAGAATTTTACTGATTTTAAAAGGGCCAGTTACAGTCTGATATTAGAGCTTTTGTGTTAAAATTTGACTGGTCAGCATCACATCTCTGTATAATTCCTACGATACCTCTACCACTCCTGCAAAGTCAAAGTCAAAAGGTATTAATTCAATAAAATCACAAGGATCACTTTGAAACGTCTTAAAGCTAGGTGACTCTAGGTGCCAGTTCCACGCGACCAAAACAAAACGCGCAAAAAACTAACGTGTAACTGTGTTTAACGTGTAACTAACAGTTTCAAAATATTGAAACTGTCAGTCTGCTTAAACGTCCCTAGAGATATTTTGAGTCCCTAGAGTATTTTTTCTCAATATGGCATTGTGGCCATTTGTTTTAACACTGCGCTGTATGGCTAAATCTTATAAATTGAACTAACTGGCAGTCTGTCATGCCATTTGATAAACCGTCATACACTGCAAGACTGTAATCAGTCATAATAATCAACCTCTTGTTTACGTAACACATAATTATTTTTGTGATGAATCATCTGTTGATAGTTATCATAATAATGATGACATCACCCATCTTCCGTTATATCGATGCCTATTGTTACGCGATCGACCGTAGCAGTTCACGATTTGCCTTTTATCTCCGACTATTCTAAAGATATCTTCATAAGTAAGCCTCTTAATAAGGTTACTTGTATTTAAGGTCCTTATTTTGATACTAAATGCAACGCCAACAGAGTCGCGTATTAAATTTTATTGGTACTCTGAAATTCCAATTCCTGATGATTTAGAACTGACGTCTTTGCTTCCCTATCTTTTATTCTTTCACTTGTTGTTTCTTGATCACAGTTATTTTTATCACGATAACGTTCTATAGCTTCCTTTTTCCTTTGTTTTACATTAGGTGAGTATCCGTATTTGGAACCGTCTTGCAATGCCCCGAATGTATTCGATTGTCAAACGTTACCTCTGCTATTTCACATGTTAATTCTGTGTCAAACACCTAATATTCTATTCATACATGCGAACAATGGGAGGCGGTCGCACACGCTTTGCCCTCCGGAAATGTTGCAGGAAACCACTGGGCTGTGATACCTCAAACTGTGTCTGCGAATTCTAACAGCTCATCGCGTATTTATAGATGTAATTAATGGACGTGTATCTGACTACCTGCCATAGGTTAAGAGTAGTAGAGCTCTTTGTGAAGGGCTCGTCCGGGGAAGTACTACCACCACGCCTTTTTCTGCCGCCAAGCAGCGTTGCTGTGTTTCGGTTTGAAGAGTGTGGTTGCCGGTGTAATTATCACATTTGTAGGCCGCAAGTTGATAGACGTAGGGCAGTGCAACGTAGGCCAACATCGTGCTTTGTTATAGATGATGGTTACCACTTTACATCAGGTGGGCCATCTGCTTGTTCCATCAGCTAATAGGAGTATAAAAAAAATAGGTATCCTTTAGTCCTCGTTTGTTTGAACACAGATCAAGTCGAGAAACACCTTCACGACTTTGATCCTCAGGCACGGTAGATTATGTTCTCAGATATCTGGTCGAGACACAATAGAAATATGTTTTGTCTAGAATCGCGGCAGTCAAAACGTTAAAGATTTTGAGAGATCGTGTATGGAGAATGTAGTTTGGAGCCTGTTTTTTTGCGATATATCAGAAGTTAGAACGGTAATAAAGAATTTGAAAGTCCGGCTGCCTGCTGTATAGTACCCACTCTAATACTCTTTCACTTCGTGTGCTAGCATCATTAATTATTTTTTATCAAGTATTTTCAAACAAAAAGTAACAAAAGTAATGCCAAATAATACTAGTTCGATAACTTTGACAAGGTTTCAATTACTTCCGGGCTGTTTTGTATGCCCGGAAACTTGAAGACATAAAAGTTCCCTTACCTTGCAATTTATCGAAGTACCTACTTAGCAAACCTTTCTATACACTTCCTACCTATGGTGAAGTTCTTGTCGATGCTTTTGTCGTGCAAGGACTAGTGTAACTGTGTTTGTATAAGTTACTGTGACCTTTGACCTCTTTTGACCTTTGCTTTGGTCTGATTTTGGAGGGTTTTAAATTGGATTTCATAACGCAATCTTCCAACAAAGAGAAGTTTCTTACAATCACAAAATCTCCTACGAATCTCTAATACTATAAGAATCAAAGTCCTGACTGACTGACTGACATATAGACAACGCACAGCCTAAACCGCTGGTCCTAGAGACTTGAAATTTCTGGAGTACATAGGTCTTATGGCGTAGAGGTGTACTAAGAAGGGATTTTTGGAAATTCAACCCCTAAGGGTGTAAAAAGGGATGAAAACGTTTGTATGAAAAATTGTATTCCTTGAACCTACAAACTTGAAACTTGGAGTACATATACTTCAAGGCAAAAAAATAGGAAAGACATTTTTAGTTTTTTAAAACTACCCTCAATAAGTGGGCAAAGGGATGTAAAAGTTTGTATGGGAGTTTTTTGACCTCTGGTTCTAGAGACTTGAAATTTGAAGAGTACATAGGTCTTATGGCGTAGAGGTGTACTAAGAAGGGATTTTTGGAAATTCAACCCCTAAGGGTGTAAAAAGGGTTGAAAACGATGGTATGAAAAACTGTATTCCTTAAACCTACAAACTTGAAACTTGGATTACGTGTACTTCAAAGTTAAAAAATAGGAAAGGCATTTATAGTTTTTTAAAACTACCCTTAATAAGTGTGCAAAGGGATGCCAAAGTTTGTATGGAAGTTTTTTAACGTGTGATGCGATTGACTTTAAACTTGGGGTAAATAAACCCCACAATAAATAATTAAGAATCACGTTTTCAATATTTGAAAATTACCCCTGAAAAAGGTGCAATAGGCGGCTCACGGCTCACCACTTTAACGCGTGCGAAGCCGCGAGAAGCTTCTAGTATCTTATAAAATTAAAAAGCCTTTATTTCGCCGACCTTGAATATTTAAAAGGAGCTGTGTTTTGTGTCATAGTTTAACTTAACTTTAGCTAGGTTTATACTTGTATTGATATGTTGCTATACGGTACAGATGTTTTTTATTGTTTGAAAAAGACCTCCTGGGTCGTGCAAGTCCTTCCTCTAAGACCCACACGGTCCAGACGTAATCTGCGCAACTTCACAGCTCATCTTCCTATCACTTTGAATACCTCCCTATCCTACTCTACGACCTAGAGTCGACGTCAATGGATGAACGTACACTATACTATAAAATGTCATCAAATTGAATCTCTGCTAAAAAGCGGTGAAATTCGCAGCATAATATAAAATTGTCCTCTTAATATTACGTAATTTTGGCATCGAAAGCTATTGTACAGCTGTTTAAACGGGGTGATGACATCATTATTGCATCCCACGAAACCGAAATCATTGCTATACCTGTACGTAGCTTTCTTCAATTATCTGCATTCAATAAAAAGGATGACTCGTTAGGTTTTTGTACATACTTGACCTTGGAAAATATTAAAAAGCCGTAAGAACCCTTGATGAGTCACTTTATCTCACATACTTTGGGATGGCCATTTAAGAGTTATGAAAGTCGTATAAGAAGACCTTACCATGTAGCATAATAATTGCAACAAACAATATGAGTATGAATTTTCTAAATTTTAGACATTGTCCTTTTTTCTTTATTTACTTACCTATTTCATTTATGGGATGATGGAGGTAGTACGAAAAACTAATGGATATACGATTTTGCGGTCAAGACAATAATACAACGTGTTGATGAAGTTATGTAGGAAAACAAAGAGCGTGTATTTAGACCAAGCACTGGAATACTTTGACGTGTGCAACGGTTGGATACATCGTTTTCGAAATTCCCATAGAAAAGTAAAATTAATATTTTCTCAGAAATTTGCAACAGCCCTTTCTGTGTACGTGTCAAGGTCACACGCACGCGCGCTTCTATCTAGGAAAGAAAAAAACAACGATAACCTACGAGATAATTTGAAATACTTACCTTTCGGTAGGTAGGTAGGTACGCCGCCAATCCCCTGACACGATATTTTTACTGGTTCCTATGGATTTTGTCATTATTTACTGGCTATAATAACACTGAATAAAACTGGATTTTGGTAAGTTTGCGAGATTTCGCACGACACAGGCTTCAAACTTCACACTAAACCATTACCTCGTAGGCACTGCTCATACACACACTGACTGACGACGGCTTTTTACATAACAATCACCATTTTATCACGTTTGATGACATTTTCTCAACAAAACAATGTACAACAACGCATGTAAACACAAACAGGGTGACCATCTCAAAAGTGGCGGTTCTACCACACACCTGCCAAAAAATCTGTCAAAATCTACCAAGCTTGACGATAAAAATACCAAAAATATGACTTCATACCATCTCCTTCGTGGCTACGGAATAAATTAAATACCTACATTACATTCAGTTACTATCTTTTGATCGTTTGTAACGGTTTGCAGTTATCTAAAACGAGATAGAAGTTGTTTAGAAACCAAATCAATAAAGGTAAAAAAGAATAAGAAGTTTCCAGTTCGGTAAAAAATAAATAAATTATAAATATTATTTCATTAAAAATTCAAACTAATAAGATTTTTCTTGAAATATTTAAAATCTGCCAAATGGCAGAAATCTGCCACAAATGGTAACACTGATCGGCGGCCGTCGGCCGTCCTGATTGGATATGCGTTTTTAAATGCAACCAATGACAGACAGGTATGTCAAAGAATAAATAGGACAGACTAGACACTTCCCAAAATTGCAGTTGAATAATTTTGTGGTGTCAATGAACCATGGTGGTAAAGTAACATGTTACAATTTAAAGAACTATGAATATCATAAACATTGCTTTACGACATCTAGTAATCAAACAAAAATAAATATTCTATTAAATATTGAGTACGTAGCCACGTAGGTACCTAGTTACTGAATAGGTATTAGTACCAAAGATCTCAGAGAATGTTTACCGTGACTAGGGATTGCAGTCGCGAAAATATTTCTTTTACATACCAAGATTTTTAAAAACAGCAACATCATTATTAGGTAGGCACATTACTAGGTAATTGGTGGCAGTTCTGTTACCTATTTTATCTACAATTGACAACTAGAGGTCAAAGAACAGCTGTAAATAGGGCTGCCTCATGATGCGTTTAGATTCATTTTAGATAAAAGTTTAAGAGGCATTTGATGAATGAAAAACTTTGAAATTTTAAAAGTCGTAGAACAAAAGTTGTTCGTTATGACCGGTAGAATATCCTGCTTTCGGATCCCTACAACTCTTAATAAACACGTTGTATATCTGACCGTATTCAGACAACCTGCACAATTTGAGTATTTTGGGCACAACTTGTCGGCATTATTTTAAATTCGCAACCACATTTTCAAGAGTCAAAATGATTTGTGCTTTTCGTTAGCCAAATAGCTGAATGCGGAGGTCTAATTAACTGTCAGTGGCTCGCATTGATCAAAATTCCTCTGTGATGATTTACATATGAATAAACAATGATAAAGCATCGTGGCCACTATAGCGCAGTGGACAAAGCACATTCAGAAACGTGGATTAGGTGTAGTGTCGCCTCTAGTTTTAAAGAATATTTTTTTAAGGATTCCAAAAGTTATAAACTGGCAAATAATACCTACCAATAAGGTAATTTTGTTCTGTAGGATATGATATTGGTAGACATTTTTCACACAGCCATCTTGGGCCCTAACTAAGCAAAGCTTGAATTATAAAAGTTATTTTGTTTGGGTGTTCGACCTAGACTCCATCGTAATATACGTTATTGTATCATACAAGTTCATTTGTATAATTAGCACGCGCAATGTAATTGGCGGTATGACGTTAATTCGTAGTGTAATCGTGTTGCATATAAATTTTGATTGAAGTCACAACTAATTTGCCTAATTTCATTGTGGTGATTGAATTTCTGATTATTCAAATCAGTATGCTCTGCGGGGTTATTTATTCATAACGTAATTTTATTATAATACGCATGATGGATCTTGGCCGCTGGGAATTAGATACCATGTTACCTACTACTATACTGGAGCTTGGCAAAAAAGAATAGAAAATAATAGGGGCACCAATTTCCATAAATTTTCGACGTCATCACATGTGGTGTTGCTCCCGCATGTCAAATAAGTACAGTTTTTAGATTTTGTTTGCCACAAAGTATGGGTTTACTCGTATATGCAATGATTAAATGCCAAGGATCACTTTGAAACATCTTAAAAACTCTAAACTCTAGTAGGATAGCCCACCTTCACACACACACTCGAAACACTCCCTTTCACACTATCTTCACTGACATCACCAAACATTCCCTAAACTATTTACTTATATTTTGTTTTTCTTTTGAGCATACGATATTTCATTTATGTCTCTTTTTTTATTTTCCTTAAACTACTATATACGTTAGATTAATCTTTGTTTAGTATCCTTTTTTTTCTTTACTTTTTTATATAACTGAATTCTGTCCCGTTGTTTTTCTTATTTTTTTTTTAGTATAAGTTGAACAATGTACACACCTAAATGTCATTAAAACTCCTTGGAGCTAGCCAGAAGAAGAGCCCTCGCTTCTAAATACAAGCTTATGCTTAGTTAGAGCGAGGAACTCCAACCAACGTCTATCCTGAGGTCTTTACCCACGACATTACAAAAGATTATACATTTAATAAAACACAGGTAGCTAACTGATATTTTAACTGTAATGTTAGTGTTTAAGACTATGCAATAAACATTTTTTATCTTTATCTATTAGACGCCGCCGCCAAGACGCGTTAAACTTGGAGAGTATTATAGCTTAGAGGTTTATTATATAAATCTAGAGATACAAACTTATATTGGAAAGTTTTAGGTTGAAAGAAAATATCAGTTAAAACAAATGTTCGTCTAAAATAAAACTTTTACTCCTAAGAGCTACATCATACAAGTTCCTAAGAGAGATTCCTAAGTAAAGAGCCGTGAATAAATGTATCCGCTACGCAAAGTAGAATGCACACAACATTATTTGCCAAAAGCTCTCTTCTATACAATTTAAAATGAGCCTTAGCTTACTCCGACATGACTCGAAGTTGTGTAACTCTGTTATCCTTCAGTGAATCTAAGCTCGCCTTGGCTCTAACGGTAGAACCGGTCGAATAGAGCTAGAATCATGATACAAAGTTTAGTGCTAGTTTACTTAAATCCTAAGGTACGTGGGCAGATAAAAGCTAGCTATGTGGCACTGGTTTTCTCTTGGTCCTGCGGGCAAATGACCAGGGGCATTATGCTCGGACGCCTTCGAAACATTTTAGATATCTACTTTTGAACCTTTTTTTGGAAATCAATATTTTTATGATTATTACACTATCAAGCAATGACGTCACATCTCGGGCAACATGTAAACACACCAAAAAATAATTTCATTATAAAAAAACAGTAACAGCTTCACGACTTTGATCCCCAGGCACGGTAGATATCCCTCCGATCTTAGTGCCGAGGATCTTAGGATGTCTTAAGGGGAGTCAGAGGTCAAATACTACATTTGGCATATTCCAAATTTTGCAGAAGTTGGTATACCTTACGTAACAGGTTGCAAGCCTGTCGCCGCATTAAATGTTTATTCGTAATTTTGGACGTACATAATCCCTCTCTATTACGGTTCCGAAAGTTCTATCTTTGCATTATCCCAGTCACACAGTTGCAAAGTTTTAACCGCATGTGAAAAATGCAGTCCAAACTTTGCACATTCATTTACTAGTGTCGTCCTACATTTATGGGTTCATGTATTCGTGCGAAAGTTTAACAGCATTAGTTAGTTTGAAATAAATGTATAGTTTTGAAATGTAAATATTCTTTTGAAAATAAATGTAGAGGTAATGAGATATTATGAAGGTCAAATTCGATCGCGAGACTAAGGAGGTCCTATGGACATTGGACATCAGTGGACTTCTACAAGCAATTGATGACATTGGTGTCTCAAAAACATAAGATTAGTTATAGAATAGAACGTTAACTCCTCGTCTGCTTACACAGATCTGGTCGAGACAGAATAGAAAATCTGTAATGTCTGGAATCGACGAAGTCAAGATTTCAGTTATTTTTAACCGAAATCAAAAAAGGAAGAGGTACTCGATTCGATAGTATGTTTTTTTGTACTTTCTGTTTTGTTGATTATCATGAATTGATTTTGTTGTTTTTAGTTATAGGTCTTTCGAAATTGAATCAGCGATTTGTTGCAAAAAAATCTACACAATAATAAAATACACGTGACATTATGGCTTGAGGTTTCCCACAGCAAAAGTTTTGTTCTAGTTCTGTCAGTGCATTTAAAGTTTTTTGCAAAAAAGTTATATTATTAAGCACCTTTTTGTGTATATAGCAAAAGATACATTAACGCAATTTTAAGGTCATCGGTCATGGTTCCATCGAGAAATGTATTCATTGAACTGTGAAAACAGATGGCACGCGAAACTAGACCAACACAACATGTAATTAGGTCTCGATTCCATTACCGTCTCAATAATGTACCGTTATAGCAACAAAACAATGTGTTTTGTGTTGTATGCAATTCGACTTTCACAACGGGTCAATCATCCTACCTAGAGTTAGATGTGGTTTTGAAGACATTTGAAGCTTTTTCTGGGAGAATCATATTTTTTTAGGATTTTATACCAATGTGCTAATACCATAAAGTCCAATGTTCTTTGAACATGTTATGTATTTTTTATACCTTAGCTCTAAAAGCGGTCGCGAAACTGACGCTAGATTCACCTTGTTTATAAGACGTTTCAAAGTTATCCTTGCGATTGAACTGAATAAATATCGTTTTGATTTTGGTCGTGGCCTCAAAGTCATAGTCAAAAGGTTTCATTCATTAAAATAACAAGGATAACTTTGAAACGTCTTAAAGCTAGGTGACTCTAGGTGACCAAAGCCTAGAAGAACAGGCAACAAACGTACGGCTTGGTTCCTACCGTTCTAGTTTAATAATCATTCATAGCCTATTTACTTTTATGTGGTCGCCGTTTAGATGGGTTACCGAAAGTGGCATTTTCATTAGATAAGCTTTCGTGCTTCAAAGGGCACGTTAAGTTGGCGTTTCCGGTTATAGCGGTTAAGCCAGACATGACCAGAGTATGCCTCCACGTTGCCGTATCACCTATAACAAAACATTGCCTTGTAAGTCATGCACGATATGAACGTGCCCTACAATTCACAGCCCCGCGTTCATCAACTTGAGGCATACCGATGGTAAGCCTCATGTGCCTGTTCTTTCACAGGCACCCACCCCTTCAAACCAAAATACAGCGACGCTGCTTACTTGCCTCACTAAGCTTCAATTTTGTATTATATTACATTGTTAAAGGATCATAAAAAAGAACGGTAGGAACCAAGCCGTAAGTTTGTTGCCTGTTCTTCTAGGCTTTGGTCGCGTAGAACTGGCACCTAGCTTTAAGACGTTTCAAAGTGATCCTTGTGATCTTATTGAATAAATACCTTTTGACTTTACGTTCCTATCGCGCGTGACTTACGAGATAATGCTTTGTTATAGGTGATGGTTACCTCTTAACAACAGGTGGGCCATCTGCTTGTTCCATCAGCTGGGTGTATAAAAAAAGCCCGAGCCCTTCACAAACAGCTCTACTACCCACACCTAACTAACAACTACTCGTATGTATAAACTAAACCATGTGAAAGCAATAAAATGTATTACGTTACTATGAGATCTACCGTGCCTGGGGATCAAATTCGTGAAGCTGTTTCAGTTTATAACGTTATTATACGTTGGCCCCTAGCTCATATGAGCTTCACTTTTCCTTAGCACTCTATGTAGTGTTTAGGTAAAGCCACTCGGTAATCTGGGGGGGATTACCAAACCTAATCGCGGTCTCGTCTCTGCAATGCACAATTTTACCTTAAGGTTGCATAATAAGCTTGCAACAGCAGTTGTAACCCGTCAAATTATGCACACTGGCGACACTGCATAAAACGGCACAGATAATTCGTTTTTGTTAATCAGGTAGTTAAATTTCAAATTGGAATTTTATATTAAATTCTGAAATATCAGATGTAATTAAAAGTGCTAAAGCACATTTCTGTAAAAAGATATATTTGTACAATCTTCTTTTTCTTGCGTGTCAAGGTACAACTTGAATATATTTAGAATAATATCCATTCCATTTGACCACATTCTTCAACACCTTGATGGTAAGTCACGAGGTCTGGAATACGTCTTTCAATTTTTTTTAACCTATTACGTTTCTTATAAATGGTACTTAAAAGTAAACATGCTTAAGATTTGCTCGGTCATTGTTTAAATTGTAATCGAATAATGTTTTTTTAATACTACTTGTTGGTAGAACAAGCAGATGGACCATCTGATGTTTATTTATAACCATCATCTATAACAAAGCATTGCCTCGCAAGTCACACACGATAGGAACGTGCTCAGCGATGCACTGCCTCCATAAACTTGAGGCATACAGATGTTAAGACGAAGACAACTGCTAATGTACCTCTCGCTTATACGTATCAACATTTTTTTTTTTGAAAGATATAAAATTACTGAACTTATTTTTGAAAAATCGCAATAAAATAAGTTGACTCGTGCGAGCGAGAGGTATTTTAGCACTTGTCACCGCCTTAAGTATTTCATGTGCCTGTAATTTCATTGTGGATGGTTGGGAATTATTTTTATATATTTTCTTTATACAACTTGCTGATTGAACAAGTAGATGGCCCACCTGATGTTAAGTGGTAACCATCACCTATAACAAAGCATTGCCTCGTAAGTCACGCACGATGGTAACGTACCCTACGATGCACTGCCCTGCGTCCATCAACTTGAGGCATACAGATGTTAAGCCTCATGTGCCTGTAATTACACCGGCAACCACACTCTTCAAACCGAAACACAGCAACGCTGCTTGGCGGCAGAAAAAAGCACGATGGTAGTACTTCCCCGGACGAGCCCTAACACAGAGAGCTCTATATATAAATCTTTTAAATAAATATACTAAGTTCTGTAAGAAATCGCTTATTATCTTTCATTTTATTCGGAATATCGTGCTACCTTTACGTAAGTTCTCGCGTTCATCGTTCGAGGAACTCCTGAGATTCACAATAAATCACGTATTTCTAAACAATAACGATGTAACAAAAGAACACCATATGTAAGGGTTTCCCAGGTCTGCATTTACGGTTTTTATTGACGTTCGAAGGTTGTGCATATTTTATGATAGCTCTAATGGTTTTTGCTGACCCAATACCCTAGATGTATGCTATGATACACTATTGGAATGAAAAATGAAAAGAAACAGGCTGAAAAAAAAGAAAGAAGATAAGAAATAGGCTTTTCACGACTTGTAGTGTGTATGTTTTTTAGAATGATATAATAATAAAGATCCAATATAGAGTTCTTATAGATATTGAATCTCATTAGAACCTCTGTTAGACCCATTCCCAGGCATAGTAGACATCGCCTAAGATCTTTTGGTACCCACATATGATATTTTAATGATGTCAAGGAGGGTTAGTCTAAGCCACGTCCAAAATTTACATTTTGCTAACATTTTCCGCTTGTCAATCTCATAATTGTAATACCTATTTTACAACAAAATATAGGATTCGATAAGATCAATGTTAGATGTTCGATCAATGCACGCGAATCCGTGGTATTTACAGTCTGATTTCAAATGTACCACTAAACGGGCTACTTGCAATCATTCTAACAAACTAAATATAAAAGTTCGGGCACCTTGCCACGGCGTAAAATGTTAATAGTAACGCAGCAAAATGCAATTCGCGGCACTGAAAATTCTGATTAGACACGAAAAGAGGTCATTATACCGATGCAGGCCAAACAAACGAAAACAAAATCCATCTTAGACATCCTTAAATGCAACTATATCAGTCATGGGTCAACAAGCTAGTTGAATATTTCATAATTGTTTTAATTTTACGTGAAGTCATGTCTGATAAATTTCTTCTTTCGTGTCACTAGTAATCTTTATTATTAGTTTAATGAGTAGTAGAGCTCTTTGTGAAGGGCTCGTCCGGGGAAGTACTACCGCCACGCCTTTTTCTGACGCCAAACAGCGTTGCTGTGTTTCGGTTTGAAGAGTGTGGTTGCCGGTGTAGTTACAGGCACATGAGGCTTAACATCTGTATGTTTCAAGTTTATGGACGCAGGGTAGTGTATCGTGGGGCACTGCCCTGCCTTCCTATCGTGCGTGACTTGCGAGGTAATGCTTTGTTATAGGTGGTGGTTACTACCATCAGGTGGGCCATATGCTTGTTACATCAGCTAGTTGTATAAAAAAAAAAGCTTTACGAAACAGTGTGGTGAAAGAATTTTAAGCGCGCCTCAAAGAGGCTCTTTCGAGCACTAGAGACATGTTTTAGAACTTTTTAGGTTCTAAGACATGCCGGTTTCCTCACGATGTTTCCCTTCACCATTTGAGAATAGTAGCACTGTGCACATACTTTTGAACAGAAAAACTCATTGTTGCACGACCGCGTTTGAACCCACGACCTTAAGATAGGAAGGCGGGGCCGCTACCACAAGACCACCAGTGCTCTATGATAAACTGAAAACAGAATATCAAAATTATCACGCTATTTAAAAACACAGTTACAATGATAAATATCAAAATAAGAAATAAAAGATACTTTAGCTTCTGTAGTTAGCCGATTGCATGTCCATCTGTTGTTAAACTGTGCGAGAGGTGTTAAATACACGGCAAAAACTTTATTCTCCGTTGATTGCCTATTCAATTGAAAAAGAGCAATTTCACAATTTGTTCAATTGTTGTAGACATTATAATTATATGGATTTTCTTGTTAATCATTATATTGTTATGTCAGCTTTGCAGTACGAACAGGTTCCATTATTTTCAGCCTTGGATCCCACAGTACTATGCTGCTAGTATTATTGTTGTCCTTAATACTATACCTACGCATTTACGTCTTACATAATTTCAACAGCAATTAAGGCTTTACAAATCATCATCATCCACAGCCCGACTTCACCCACTGCTGGGTTTAGGCATTCCTTAATTTTTCCAGTCTTAACTATTTCCGACCCGCGACTCTTACTATGTCGTCGACCATTACTCTGCAGGATGTTTTACATAACGGCGCTTATAATTGCTCAAGTTAATTGGTCCTTCACATCTTCGATTCTGCCATAATTTATTTATACAAACAAATTGGACAGGAATAAGAATGAAATAATCGATAGAGTGCACCTCATACTTCATTTTAGTTTAAAGTTCTTTGAAATATTTTAAAACTCAAATTATTCATCGTCCTCTAAACCGCTTTACCGCCCTCCTGTAGGCCTCTAGAGCCCACAAAGGGGGCACTATCGCCAACCTTGAGAAAAACAGACGAAGATATAGGCATAAAATCTGCAAACTCAACGAGTTTTATAAAGTTTTTCTCTTGTTACAGACAGTACAACACGGCTTCCCACACCGAGCATCAGCGCTCGCATGGGACCCCCTCCTCAGACTCGCGGCGCTGGGCACGGCGACGGGCGCGCTGAAGGTCTACGGACGGCCTGGAGTGGAACTGTACGGACAGCACAGCAACCCAGAGATCACCGTCACACAGATACGATTTATACCTGGTACGTAAAACATACCAAGCCGTTAGTTTGTTGCCTGTTCTTCTAGGTTTGGCGTGGAACTGGCACCTAGATTCAACTAGCTGTAAGACGTTTCAAAGCGATCCTTGTGATTGATTTGAAATGAAACAGAACACAAAAATGGTAATAAATTACAGACATGAGTTCGTGGCACGGAATAATAAAAAATATAAATATAAAAAATATAAGGTATGTATCCCGCGCACCCACCCATACTAGGTTAGTTGAGTTAGTTAATTGAATAAATACCTTTTGACTTTAGTTAGACAAATGCGTGAAAAATGATATGGGTAAGAATGGAGTGAATGCTGAGATGTCGGCTAATGAAACGATTATAGATGGCACGCTTTGCCATCAATTTGTGAATGATAATGTGTATAAACTTCTACCTTATACCATCCACACAAATGGTATAATATTTGCCATGTCAAGAAACAAATGTGTATCGATCGTCAAACCGATGACCGACCCCTTTTAAATCTCTGAATACCTAAAATACTACAAGTACAAAATTATTTGGTTAGTCATGATTTGTCGTCAACATTCCGTCCGAATCATGGACGCTGTCTTTTCAGAATCATGAATTTTTATTACATTATTATTGCACACACCTTGATTGATTGCGATTTTTCATAAATGAGTTATGTGATTTTATATCTTTCAAAATGTTGAAATGTTCGAGCGAGAGTACTGACGGGT
The DNA here is from genome assembly GCA_932294275.1 of Chloroclysta siterata. Classification (NCBI taxonomy): domain Eukaryota; kingdom Metazoa; phylum Arthropoda; class Insecta; order Lepidoptera; family Geometridae; genus Chloroclysta; species Chloroclysta siterata. The sequence goes on along the minus strand of OW028603.1, from coordinate 13,411,341 downwards.
GTCAGCCCCTTAATAACTAAATGGCCTTGTCTTGAACTTTAAGCCAAGGAGAAAGCCTTAGAGCAGCCTAAAAATTCCTTTACCAAAATCACTAGCCCTTACGCACTTGCTTCATGAGTGAGCCTAGATCTTAGTGTCTGTTCTGACTTTTGACAACTTGTATTTTTGCATCTTCATACAAAACCAGCTGTGAAACGAAATCAGAATTTCGAAAATACAAGTTGACAAACGTTTTAATACACTCAGTGGGTATACCCACCATACACGTAGATAACATGATTCTATTTATTAATAACTACCGGCCCCGGCTTCGCACGGTTATTGTGGGTTATCCCTAAGAGATTATGCTTGTATTATGCATATAAACCTTGCTCTTGAATCACTCTTTCTATTAAAAAACCGCATCAAAATCCGTTGCGTAGTTTTAAAGATTTAAGCATACATAGGGATATAGGGACAGAGAAAGCGACTTTGTTTTATACTATGTAGTGAAATTGTGGTTTTGAACAACTACTATGATGTAATACTAAATTTCCTATTATTATAAAACTTGTCTAACTAATACCATCCAAAGTTTAGTGTTAGTAAATAATATTGTGAGATATCACTTATCGCATTCTCTTTCATTTGAAACAAGGAGTGGCTGATAGCGCACCTTGAATAAACATAAGTTTTATGATAGTTATAAATACTTATCAATATGAAATCATCACAATCTAACTGGGCACGTCCACCACTGAAGAGCCTTGGATATTGAGTGCCTTAATTGGTCATAACATAAGTCACCTATCCACCGCATAACATAAATATTAGTAGAGTAGGCACAGGTAGGCTGGGCAAAACCGCTACCGCTACTAAGATTTATTAACATTTCCTTGAATGAGATTAAAACATATTTGCAAATGACTCAATAGTCAATATAATGGCGCTAAAGAAATAGGCATGGCATTTCAAAAAGTCAAAGTCAAAATGTATTCAATAAAATCACAAGGATCACTTTGAAACATTTTTAAACTATGTGAATCTAGGTGCCAGTTCCACGCGACCAAAGACTAGAAGAACAGGCAACAAACTGACAGAGTTTCTCTGTAAAAAAAAAGGCATTGGCATTGTAAATGGCGCTAACTGAACTAGCATGGCAGATGGGCCTGTCAGTTGACATACCTACTTCCGTAGTACTGGAAATCATTCAAAAACAACTTTAAGAAAGAATATGAAGTTACCACACACACGATAAATTTCACAAAACGAGTGTAATTTTGATTTTGTTTTTTTTTTTTAATTTCTGTGTTGTCTATGACATACTCGAAAATTAGCCATTGGTAAGAGATAGCAAAAGTTTAGGCGTTGTCTATTTTTTAACAGGTTTTTTTTCGTCCATCTATTTTACTTTTATTTATAAAACCAGCCACCCTTTTCCTTATTGGCGAAAAGATTATCACTGGCGTAATATTGTCAAATTTTCGCTTTCCAGGTACAAAGATTACTGTAATATTGACAAACCCTTTTTCCATTCCAGGTACAGGCAGACTAGTATCGCTCTGTGACGACAACAGCCTCCACCTTTGGGAGATCAACGAGAAGTCCCTCGTAGAAATCAAATCGCTCACATTCGAAGGCAAGAACAAAAAGGTTTCGGCAGTATGCGTCGAGTCGTCGGGCAAGCACCTCCTGCTGGGAACGGAAGGAGGGAACCTGTACAGTTTGGAGCTAACCTCGTTCAGCGTTACGGAAGATGTGATTTACCAAGAGGTTGTTATGCAAAAGTAAGGGTTACCAAATATAACTTGTATTATTCAGGAGACAAGTTGCCTTCTTTCCGCCAAGCAGCGTTGCTGTTTCGGTTTGAAGAGTGTGGTTGCCGGTGAAATTACAGGAACATAATGATGTAACAAGGATCTTCAAAAGAGCGGTAGGAACCAAGCCGTAAGTTTGTTGCCTGTTCTTCTAGGCTTTGGTCGCGTGGAACTGGCACCTAGAGTCACCTAGCTTTAAGATGTTTCAAAGTGATCCTTGTGATTTTATTGAATAAATACCTTTTGACTTTGACTTTATGGTTCAAGATGATGGACGCTGGGCAGTGCATCGTAAAGCACGTCCGTAACGTGCGTGACTTACGAGGCAATTATTTGTTAAAGGTGATGGTTATCACTTGGATGGTTATCAGGTGGGCCATCTGGTTGTTCCATCAGCAAGTTGTATACAAAAAAGTTGACTCTAGACTTACGAAGCACGTGACCTGCGGTGAACTAAATTCATATAAGTAACTAGCGGCCTGTCCCAGCTTCGCATGGGTGGTCATAAATTTTTTGAACATTTTAGGATAAACTTAGACCGTGGGTTCGAGCCTCGCGTCTACTTATTTCATACATTTGCACGCGCTTCTCCTTGAGTGAGTGAAATCGCACCCCGCGCGTGACCCGTGGACCCGTTAACATTTTTAATTTCGTCATATCTTTTGAATTGAATGTCCGATTTGAAAAATTTAAGAAGTAATCTATAGGTATTGAAACCGTCTTAATTATGAAATGATTTATTTCGATAAGGATTAATACCAAGGTACAAATAAAGACCCTTTTCTAGCGGAGGCATTTCAATTATTTTTTTATAATAAAAGAACACTTATTGTGACATAACTATAATAGTTAAACATATGCTGTCGCGACATTTTTTGTAGATGATGACGTGTTCTGCAAAATCGTAGTACATTATTTTGTTCTATCTTCAATAGTTTTCGCAGCGCACGCGATGTAAGGTTTTTGTTTTCCACCTTGGGTTACATTATTGAAGTTTTAGTAAGAATCCCTGATTTTTTTGAAAATATAATATAGCCTATGTTACTCAGGGATAATGTAGCATTCTAATGGTGAAAGAATTTTTGAAATCGGACCAGTAGTTTTTGAGCCTATTCGTTACATACAAAAATACAAAAATGCAAAGGTTTCCTCTTTATAATATTAGTGTAGATGAGTTCTGCGCGGCTTAGGCGAGTGGATTGTCTTGGGTCAAATTTTTTGTCGAATTCGTAGAAATGAAAGCTTGATTTGATTGAATACAGGTACCTACGTTGGTTCATAGGCTACATGCTCAGCTTAGCTCCGTGTAAATTTATTCAGAAATTGTCAAATGCTACATTTTGAGTACAATTTTTTTTAAATAGCGCTGATTGCCGCGATGCCAAAAAACATAAATTAAAAGTCTGTGTCTAGCAGACCACTTAACAGAATATGAAACTCAACGCCAACGGCTGATAAAAGTGATTCCTTTACCGCTTTATCAAAATGAAGGATATATTACCCAAGTCTTATGCAATTTAACTCGACCGGCCTCACAGCTAAGTCTGTGTAGCCTTCTAGGTTTTGGGTTCAATGCCCACCGATGACAATATTTCTGTGATGAAAATATCAAAGTCAAAGTGTATTTATTCAATTAAATCACAAGGATCACTTTGAAACGTCTTAAAGCTAGGTGACTCTAGGTGCCAGTTCCACGCGACCAAAGCCTAGAAGAATAGGCAACAAACTTACGGATTGGTTCCTACCGAATAGATATAGATTGCAATATTTGTTATTATGACATAATATAATATTATATCTAAATCCTTACAGTTAGAACTTGGTATCAACCGTGCCTGGAAATCTAAAGTGGTGACGCTGTTTCATTTTATTTTTTCACAATCCTTTATACACACAGAATATCTTTAGTTTGAAGCTAGAAGGTGATTTATAAAATATAATTTGTCTCTGACTTGAAACTACAAACCAAATCCTTCCTAGTTGCCCAGAAGACTTCAAAGTGAACCCCGGCGCAGTGGAAGCGGTCTGCGAACACCCCAAGACCCCGAGTCGGCTTCTCATCGGATATAATAGAGGCCTCGTTGTGTTGTGGGACCGCGGCACTTCGGCGCCGACACACACATTCGTATCGAACCAGCAGCTGGAGAGCTTATGTTGGAATGATGACGGTAGGTCTTGAATAAACTATATACGCAATATTATTTCTTTTAGTTATAGCATAGCTATTTTTGAAAGAGCTCATCCGGGGAAGGACTACCTCCGAAAGAACCCCGTACCTTTTTCTATCGCCAAGCAGTGCTGTTCGCATCGCTGTGTTTCTATCTGTCTGTCTGTCCGTCTGTCACCAGGCTATATCTCATGAACCGTAATAGTTAGACAGTTGAAATTTTCACAGATGATGTGTTTCTATTGCCGCTATAACAACAAATACTAAAAAACAGAATAAAATAAATATTTAAGGGGGCTCCCATACAACAGACGTTAGTTTTTTTATAGATAATGGTACGGAACCCTTCATGCGCGAGTCCGACTCGCACTTGGCCGGATTTATTATTTTTTACTCTAGACTTTATAGTTCTAAAGATACAACGATGATGGTAAATTTATATGTAAGCCCCGTAATGTTAAAGCTGAAAGCTTATTGGTTTTGCAGGCGAACACTTCACATCATCCCACAACGACGGATCATACGTGACTTGGGAAGTGGCCGGGGCAGCCAGCGACCGGCCGCTCAAAGAGCCCGTCACTCCGTACGGACCTTACCCTTGCAAGGCCATCTCCAAGATACTGAACAGAACTAGCATAGACGGAGAGGAGATTACTATATTTGCCGGTAAGAATATTATTATATGCTCTTAATAAAGCAGAGGACTACGGGGACGGAAGATGAAGAACGTAACTCTAACTCGTAGCCCGTAATCGTTCAGATTACAGAATGCAGCTTCATTGCCAAATATTATCCTGGTCACGGCACCAAATTGTATCGACCTTGTGAGCGTATTAGGATTCTACAGTTATGATCTCGATTGTATCACCGACACTCTTTAGGGATGGTGTTAAGATTTGAATGACTTACCTATAAACTTTTTAATCAATATTGATAACATTTGAACAACGAGATCAAAGCTGAACCCAGCATAACCCATAGTAGCCCACTCTAGCCGTGAAAACGTAAAAAACAGGCAGACACACTTTTGTACTTTTAATTAAATTAAAGGAATATGGAACTGTTGTTATGAGATCGAATACTTAATTCACCTGAGCTTATTCACCTGGGTGAATTTAATACACTTTGAAATACCAGGAAATCCGTGGACTCTGCCTACCCCAACGGGAAACAAGCGTGATTTTATGTATATATGATTACGAAACTTTAACAGACAATTTCTCTTATTACAGGCGGCATGCCCCGTTCCTCGTACTCGGACAAGTACACGGTAACCGTGCAACAGGGCGAGAAGCACGTCGCATTCGATTTCACGAGCCGCGTCATAGACTTGTACACGGCCACGCCCGTGCCGCCAGATGGCGTGCCGCTGCAGGAGGACCGGCCGCAGACTCCGGCGCATCTGCAGACGCATACTGTCAACCAAGTCGCTGCTACCTTGGTAATCTATTTAAATAAAAGGCAAAAGTGATTCACTGATGTATCAGCGCACAGGCCAAACCCTTAGGGCTAGAAACTTAAAATTTCGCACGCGTATTCCTTTTATAACGTAGGCATCCACTAAGGAAAGATTTTTCAAAATTCAACCCTCAAGGGTTTAGCGGCCCGCCCGGCTATTTAGATATTTTTTAATAAAGTACCTATAAAGAAGTTTAAAGAAGTTCTAAAGTAAACGTGCGCGAGCAAAGCCGCAAGTAAGAGCTAGTTATGTATAATATTATACATACTATAATTTATTCAGTGGAATCATAAGGATCACTTTGAAACGTCTTAATGCTAATGTCTTAGAATAAAGACGTTTCAAATATGTCTTAAAAAAATCTGTAAATAACTACTACACAGAAGAAATACCTAAATGCACCAGCTAGCTACATATTAAAGTCCATTTTCCTCTACAGGTAGTGTTAGCTGAAGAAGAATTGGTCGCGATAGATCTATGCGATTCAAAATGGCGACCGTTGCGGCTTCCGTACCTAGTCTCTATTCACGCGTCCGCGGTGACCACAGCGCAACTCGTGGATAATGTGGCTGACAACGTGTATGATAATATCATTGCTGCTGGTAAGAATTAATACAAAAAAAATTACTTAAAAAATAAGAAAAGAACTTTGAAATAACGGTGTTTCCTTAATGTCTCCTAGATGGCGGTAGTGGGCTATAATATTTATCGGTACAGAAACTATGAAAAAAATAAATTTACAGCTCTTTTTTTCGTCCTTTTTTACGTTTTTGACGTACTCGTCAAAAACGTATGAAGTAGAGACGGCAATATTTTTATATAACAAATAGCGTTACTCAGAGATACGGCCTACAGCGCAGAATGCAGAGCTACTACCAACTGAACTGTGAAGGCTGTCAATAAAAATAAAATAAATAATAAATACTTGCAGGACAACAGCAAACAGAGAACGTATACTCTGACAGTCCGTGGCCCATATCTGGCGGCATAGTAGAAACACCCGAAACTCCAGAAAGGCAACTCCTACTCACGGGACACGAAGATGGATCCGTTCGTTTCTGGGACGTGACCGGGGTAGCGATGACGCCGCTATATAAATATACCACCGCTCAACTTTTCAGGTCAGTATTCGAATAGTTTTTAAAGGTTATACAGCCCGACTGCATGGGCGGACTGCATTTGGACTGCACGATGCAATCGTCGCTTATTTTACAACACCGTGATATGCATTTGGTCCGTTATTTGCTTTGGAATGTAATTGGATAGAGAACAAATCCAGCGTTTATCACACCAATTCCGTGTAAGAAAACTTTTCAGTCATGAACAGTCACGAAGGAAATCACCGCGAATGTCGGTCAGTATAGTTAGTTTGTCATATACCCCGTGAATCTACAATATTTTTTTGCTACGATGGTTTTGTTTTTTAACTTAGTTGCTATTTTTTGTATCTCCTCGTAAATTCTGGAAAATGCAAATTTGCAGCGTTGTAGTATAAGTGACGAAAAGCAAAAAGGCTGCCACAACATAATAACTCACACAAAGTTGAAATGAAAAACATAAATTTGGCGCGTTGAAAATGCCGATCGAATGCGCAGTCCGCGTGTATTCGCCGTGCAGTCTTTATGCAGTTGGACATCTTTTTTCTCCCTAAGCTACATTTCAAATGCAGTCCGTCTGCACATACCTTAAGCCTAGCGATCAAGCGGGGTCGTCATTAGGAAAAGAGACTGCTAGTGGCATTATAACTTAAATAGCTTGCTTCCCTCGCTATTGGTGCATTTCTAGAGTTCGACAGAGGTCATTGGTCCTACGCTTCAGTACAGACCTAGCTACAAGCTAGTAGCTCCTTTTTAGTATACAATTTTGTTCCTAAGGAAATGTATTGAACAAGTAATAAGTAATCAAAGGATACACGGATTATGATTTTGTTATTTCGTCGGTTCTGTCAAAGATAAAATTATGTGTTTTACTGCAACACTCAAAAGACATAGACATAGACATAGTTGTATGGACTTCCCAAGCTAAGAGTTTGGGAAGTCCTATGTCTATGTAAGCTTTCACCATGCTCTGTTAGTGTTCCCGCACACGGGCCTCCGGCCACAACCACAAAACGCCGCCACTGGCATATTTCCTGTAGTTTTCATACGAAGCGAGCAGCGACGATTTGTAGCGTGTGGTGGCTACCGGCGTCAACCGTGTGCGGTGAGTCCATATAAAATGTATGAAAACTACAGGAAATATGCCAGTGGCGGCGTTTTGTGGTTGTGGCCGGAGGCCCGTATGCGGGAACACTTAGTGAAAGGATTAAAAGACCAAAGGATTAAAGGGCCGTTAAATATATCAAAATGGACGCGTTTGGCATCAAAGGTTAGATTTAACGGCCTGTTAATTCTTTATTAGTAACTAATAGAGCATGGTGAAATCAGCTCTAAATCTACACTAATATTATAAAGAGGAAAGATTTGTATTTTTGTATGTAACGAATAGGCTCAAAAACTACTGGTCCGATTTCAAAAATTCTTTCACCATTAGAATGCTACATTATCCCTGAGTAACATAGGCTATATTATATTTTAAAAAAAGTCAGGGATCCTTACTAAAACTTCAATTATGTAACCCAAGGTGGAAAAGGAAAACCTTACATCGCGTGCGCTGCGAAAACTATTGATGATAGAACAAAATAATGTACTACGACTTTGCAGAACACGTCACTATCTACAAAAATAACTATTATAGTTATGTCACAATAAGTGTTCTTTTATTATAAAAATTTAATTGAAATGTCGCCGCTAGAAAAGGCTCTTTATTTGTACCTTGGTATTAATCCTTATCCAAATAAATCTTTTCATATTCAAGACTGGTTCAATACCTATAAATTACTTCTTGAATTTTTCAAATCGGACATTCCGTTCAAAAGATTTTAAAAATATAAGTCACGGGGTGCGTTCTCACTAAGCGCGGGCCCGGGCAAGGCGCGAGTTAGAATGACTCGAACCCACAACGGTCTAAGTTTATCCTAAAACGTTGAAAAAAATTATGTCCACCCATGCGAAGCTGGGACAGGCAGCTAGTGTATAATAAAGATTAGATTAAGTCACCATTAAACGTCTCAATCGGTGAAGGAAAACATTGTGGGGGAACTAGTTGTATTCTAGCAGCGCGATGGGCTTGCAGTTTTTACATATAAGCAATACCAATTACTGCAAAATGTAGGTATCTGCCAAATGTAATGAGGTGTATATTTATTTATTTGAGTACATACCTCTAATAAAAATAATTTAAAGCTATGTCTTATGCTTGTCGCTTTCGAAGTGGGCTGAAAAGATCATCTCCGAGGTAAAGCTATAGATATTAATATGCACTGCATTTGTAGTACAAATAGAAAAGTATATATTATTTTTGATGTGATTGATCGCAATTTTAGTGCGCAATGAGAATTTGTCATTCTTTGAAAATATTGCTTCCTTATGGTATCCTAAGTGGCGGAATGAGTAGGAGTCAGTTGTGTTAGTAGGATTTAAACTGCAAATGCATTTTATTTTTCTGTGCATGATCCATCGAGCGAAAAGAAACATTAGTTTTTTTAAAACCTTACTATTAAATATCAAATGAGGAAAAATCTTGGGATTGAACTAGCTACAACTCATACCCAAAAACTTAAAATGAAATACTATAATTGTAAGCAGGATCATACAAAAAACTCTAGAAGCCAAACCTTAAGTTTCTTGTCTGTTCTTCTTCTTCTTTTTGGCTTTGGTTGCAAGGAACTGGCGCTAGATTTATCAAGTATATAATACGTTTCAAAGTGATCCTTGTGATTCTACTGAATAAAGACCGATTTGATTTTGTTTTCGGTTAACGCCAACGCCACCTAGGAAACGATTGAGGAAGGAAAGAATTTTTTTAGGAATGTTCCTCATTGTCAAATCAAATAATGCTTTTTAAACCGCTTCGAAATTTAATTCTTATAGTTAACATGTTGATGTTTATATCAAGAATATCTATCTTGTTTTAGTTACTTCTTTTTTGCATATCTAATAAATATCAATAACTTTATTGATTATTGCAGTAGCTTTTTGGCCCACAATTTATGATGCATGCACAAATTGCACCATCTTAAATGTACTTAAAGTTTTTATGTGAGTGGTGATGAATTAGAATATATTTATGAGTCTATGTTATACCTTCCTTCTTTTTGGTGATTTTGGGATGACGCAAAAAATTACAAGATTTCATTTACCCGCCATTCGCGTGGTACCGTCAACATCAAAAGTAAATGATGACTTGACACAGTTTTAAGTGTTTGAAAAAAGAACTTAGAAGCATTCCACTGACTAGTTTTGCAGCCCATTATTTCCATTAGTTAGCGTCATAGATACCATTCGAAATTATGAGAAAGTTATCAACTTCTGATGTTATCAAAACCGTTCAGTCCTGGCGATGTGAGTTACTAATATTCAAGGATCTAAACTTTGGCATTTATCGAACAGCGGAGAAGAAATCGGCGAAAACAACGACAGTCAGACAGACGACGAAGAGTGGCCGCCGTTCAGACGTGTCGGTAACTTCGACCCGTACAGCGACGATCCTCGGCTCGCCGTCAAAAGGGTTCGTATTTATTTATTTCAAGCTATCTACGACCTCTATGTAAGGACCGTAGCAAGTGGAAATCCGTGGTCTCTGCCTACCCCTATGGGAAACAGGTGTGATTTTATGTATGTATCTACAACCTCGCTCTTGTAGTATTTTCATCTGAATTGAGATGGTAACACTTCATTTGTGCATTGGTGGTCTAGTGGTAGCGGCCCCGCCTTCCGATCCTGAGGTCGTGGGTTCGAAACCGGTCGTGCACCAATGAGTTTTTCTGTTCAAAAATTTATGTGCACAATGTCAGTACTATCAAACGGTGAAGGAAAACATCGTGAGGAAACCGGCATGTCGTAGAACCTAAAAAATTCTATTAGAATAGAATAGAATAGAATAGAATATTTATTTCAAGTTTGACAGTAAGCTTACAGTATAACACCAAAACGCTGACTATCTTAATTAATTATTAAAACTTAAATATGTTCTTATGGACTTATAAATAGAACTAAGGCTATCACTAAAAATGTCGACATGTTGGAACTCATGTAGAAAATCGTTTAAAAATGTGAGCGCCCGTAGAGTCGGTGCGTTGTTAGCATGCTGGGTTCGCGCTATGTGACACGAAAATAGCTGGTGTCGACGACGGCCGCATCGTATGTAGTTGTTAGGTACATATAAAGTCATACTGCTCAATATGGTAGGATTGTTAGCTTTGTGACGTAGTATAAGGCAGTAGTGCATAGCTAACTGCAGTTTCCGCCTAAGTTCCAAAGTATCCAAACCAACCATACCTGATACGAATAGAGAGGGGAAAAGATACGGATAATAGCCGTACATACGCTTATAGATGTATCTAGCAAATTTGCGCTGAAGCCTTTCTATCATAACCGCATACTTAGCCTCTCGCGGATCCCAACCAATTGAGCTGAATTCGAGTTTGCTGCGGACGAATGCATTATAAAGCATTATCGCAACACCTATGTCCCTAAACTGAGATGCCGTTCTCATTATAAAACCTAATGTCTTGTTGGCTTTTTTACACATGCATATAATGTGGTCCCGAAAATTAATACAGGTGTCCTCAATAAGTCCCAAGTCACGGATTTTATCTACCCTTTCCAAGCTAGAGCCGCCAATAGAGTAATCCAGTATTTTTGGCACTTGCAACCTAGTAAATGTTATTACCTTGCATTTTTCGACATTGAATGCAAGCCTGTTTGACCGACTCCACCTTTCAACTGAATCAATGTCCAGCTGGAGCCGCACGCAGTCCGAGTCTGAATCTACTGCTTTGTAGACTTTTAAGTCATCTGCAAACATTAAACATCGAGCCGCGCTCAGTACTGCTGGAAGGTCATTGATCATTGTCAAGAAGAGGGTCGGTCCGAGCGTGCTACCTTGACTGACCCCAGATCTAGTGTAAAACTCGTGGGATCTAAAGCTTTTCAGCTGCACATACTGCCTGCGATCACAGAGGTAATTCGCAAAAAAACTCAGTAACCTAGGTGAGGCATCTAGTGCCGATAGTTTCTCTAATAATATGTCGTTATCCACCATGTCAAACGCTCGCCTAAAATCTAGGAATATAGAGTCAACCTGTCTACCAGCGTCCATCTGAGTCGCTAAATAATCTACGAATGTTGTGTGATTCGTAGTTGTAGATCTGGCAATACGAAAACCATGTTGCGAATCATCAAAGCTTCCCTCCAATTGACGAGTTAGGTGGTAATTTAAAATGGATTCAAATATCTTAGCAAAGACTGACAACACCGCTATAGGTCTGAAATTGCTAACTATAACATGTGTCAAGTGCACGAAAGGAGCCTCTTGAGGCGCACTTAAAATCCTTTCACTACACTGTTTCGAAAGACACGACAAGAGAGATAACTTTTATTATATTAATTCAAAATTAATTAATTCACAATCATTTGTTGTCGTTGTCTGAAATAAAATAAACTTAACAAACCATCGGTTGATTCCATTAATTCAGATTCTTCTGTTCCATAAATTAGACAGACATTGTTTCAGTAAACAGAAAGCTTGCAACTTTTTTAGTGCTGTCAAATTTAGTTAATTTATATTGCAACATTTATACACGGGCTTTACATAAACATAATTGAAAAATAAAATACTAGTTTAAGGAATGTCTGAGGTACTATGCTTTGTGGGGGTTTTTTATACAACTAGCTGATGGAACAAGCAGATGGCCCATCTGATTTTAAGTGGTAACCATCACCTACAGCAAAGCATTACCTCGTAAGTCAAGCACGATAGGAACGTGCCCTACGATGCACTGCCCTGCGTCCATCAACTTGAGGCATACAGATATTAAGCCTCATGTGCCCGAATTACACCGGCAACCACACTCTTCAAAACGAAACACAGCAACGCTGCTTGGCGGCAGAAAAAGGCGTGGTGGTAGTACATCCCCGGACGAGCCCTTCACAAAGAGCTCTTACTCTTAAAACTGACTGTGTGTGGGTAGTGTGATTTGGACTTAAGTTTAAACTGAATAAGAGCTTTTTCTTATTTTTTCACACACAGGTAATCCTGTGCCCGTTGTCCGGTATGCTGACAATCGGAGGCGCAGCAGGACATATCGTTATCGCTAGTCTGAAGACCACATCCAACACTGCTGAAGTCAAGGTATACCTAATAGTAATAAGCGTAAGGTTGAAATTGTAATTTCTCTGTCGTTTTCAGCCAAACTGTTTTGGCAATGTATACTTTATTTCTATGAGTTTATGGTTCAAAAATTATCATTACATAGCCTTGTTTTGTGTGTTTGATTTTACAAAAAAATATTAGGTCCGTATGAAACAGTGCTGTAAAGTTGGGATTCAATCATAAACTTTGAACACTTTTTACCATAATAGAATTCCAATATCTTCTTTTAAATCGGATTCTATACAGGGAGGGTGCTAAAACTTCAGGGGGCTAAAGTACCCATCAATATGAATAACTTTAAGGACCCAACACTGTGAACACGAAAAAAAACAGCTGTCTCATACATTTTCGCCAGGTAGGTATTGAACTTTTGTATGAAACAGCTGTTCTGTTTTGTAGCCCCCTGAAGTTTCGGTACTAGTATTTTAACACCTTGTATAATTACATGGTATCGACATAAAATAATGATAAATAATAGTATTTTGTCAATTTCATACAACGCTGCATGTCCCCAAGATGATAGTACTAATTATGTAATTAATTAGTATGTATTATGGTAACAAAACAGGATGTGTGAACGCAATTCTAATAAAAACCTGACAAAAATAATCTATTCTGCTAAAGTATCCTCAAAAGCCGTACAGACTGTCTATTTGATTCTGTCTAGATACATGCTGCTGAGTTAAAAATATACCTTACAGCCTGACAGCCTTCACAGCTCAGTTGGTAGTAGCTCTGCCTTCTGCGCCGTAGGCCGTGGGTTCGATCCCCACCAAGAGCAAACATTTGTGTGATGAACATTGATGGCTGTTCTCTGTCTGGGTGTTATAAAGTATTATAAGTATTTATTTACAAAAAAAAAGTGAATATGTATTATATCAGCTATCTGGTTCCCATATGCCAAGCTATGGCTTAGTTTGAGTCTAGATAGTGCCGTGTGGAAAGTCCACCAATATTTATTTATTTATTTACAGTAATAGACATAAGTTCTAAATCACTTTTCTCTTCCAGTCGGTGTCTGTGAACATAGTATCGGATCGCGATGGCTTCGTTTGGAAGGGGCACGATCAACTGACGCTGAGGTCTGGCTCGCTCACATTCCCGCAAGGGTACCAGGTAAGAAGGAACTGGAACAGCTTCACGACTTTCCCCAGGCACGGTGGATATACCCTCAGATCTATTAGTACCAAGGACGAACTCCAGGTTCCTTACGGAAGTCTAACGTCTAAGGTTTCCCTAAAACCTACGAGAAAGTAAGAGTAGTAGAGCTCTTTGTAAAGGGCTCGTCCGGGGAAGTACTACCACCACGCCTTTTTCTGCCGCCAAGAAGAGTGTGGTTGCCGGTGTAATTACAGGCACATGAGGCTTAACATCTGTATGCCTCGAGTTGATGGACGCAGGGCAGTGCATCGTAGGGCACGTTCCTATCGTGCGTGACTTACGAGGAAATGCTTTGTTATAGGTGATGGTTACCACTTAACATCAGGTGGGCCATCTGCTTGTTCCATTAGCTAGTTTTATAAAAAAAAAAGAAACCTGCTCTACTACTCTTCTTGTTTGTTACCAAAACACTTAAAAAGGTTTTGACTTCTTCTTCTTGTCGTGTCACTAGTTTCTATTCGTGTCACTAGTTTCTTTTCTTTTTTAAGTGCGCCTCAAGAGGCTCCTTTCGAGCACTACACTAAGGTTTTGACTGAGGTCGACTATTCAAATTTCTAAAATAAATGCTATAATTCGTGTCATGAGGTTTTTGAACATGCTCTATCTAGATTGTTTACTTACAGGCGACATCTGTAGTGCAACTGCAGCCTCCGGCGGCGGTGACGTCACTGGGCGCGCAGTGGGAATGGGGCGTGGTCTGCGCAGGCACCGCCCACGGACTCGCGCTATTGGACGCCGTGAGAGCCGCCCCTCTTACGCATAAATGCACGCTAAATCCACACGGTTTGTAATGTTTTATTTTTTTTGTTTAAAAGAGTAGTAGAGCTCTTTGTGAAGGGCTCGTCCGGGGAAATACTACCACCACGCCTTTTTCTGCCGCCAAGCAACGTTGCTGTTTCAGTTTGAAGAGTGTGGTTGCCGGTGTAATTACAGGCACATGAGGCTTAAGGCGAAGACAAGAGCTAATGTGACTCTCGCTCGCACGTTTCGACATGTTGAAAGATATAAAAACACTAAACCGTGTGCAATCACATTGCACACGGTTTAGTATAAATTTCATTTTGATCGATACATGTTTTCCTACTCAAAAGTTTGCTTTACTAGTTTTCTTACATAAACAAACTTTTTAGTAGGAAAACTTGTTCCGATCAAAATGAAATTTATACTAAAATGGTTGATTGCGGTTTTTCGAAAATGAGTTTAGTGATTTTATATCTTTCAACATGTCGAAACGTGCGAGCGAGAAGTTGTTTGATAGTTGTCAGCCCCTTAACATCTGTATGCCTCAAGTTGATGGACGCAGGGCAGTGCATCGTAGGGCACGTTCCTATCGTGCGTGACATAAGAGGCAATGCTTTGTTATAGGTGATGGATACCACTTAACAGTAAGTGGGACATCTGCTTGTTCCGTCAGCTAGTTGTATTAAAAAACATTATTTGATTGTGCCCAATATCCAACAACTAGTAATTGAGCCATAACAATTAAGAAATAGCTCACAAAGCCATTATAATACTACGTAATATCATTTGCTAAAGATATTCGCTGAAACCCAACAGGTGGTCCCAGCTTTCTAGCTAACATTTTATATTATTATCCGTATAGCGTATTATCCGTATTTATATTACCGTTAGTTGGACTACACTGTTGTGTGCTGTTGTAGTTTGAGAGCACTGGTGGTCTAGTGGTAGCGGCACCGCCTTCCGATCCTAAGGTCGTGGGTTCGAAACCGGTCATGCACCAATGAGTTTTCCTATTCAAAAATTTATGTGCACAATGCCAGTACTCTCAAACGGTGAAGGAAAACATCGTGAGGAAACCGGCATGTCGTAGAACCTAAAAAGTTCTATAGCATGTGTCAAGTGCTCGAAAGGAGCCTCTTGAGGCGCACTTAAAATCCTTTCACCACACTGTTTCGAAAGAAACTAGTGACACGACAAGAGAGAGAGAGAGTTGGACTACGGGTAGTCATCCGTCGGTAAATCTGATTACACTAATACCTACACACTACAATCTACACTTACACTAATCTCATTACGGGATGTAAAGGTGGCAGTACCCATTGAAGTAAAATATTATTCGATGGACGACGATGCGAAGTGATAATGCCTGAAAGAAATCGCTTTCAGCGATGAGGCCGGCCATTTTACTTCATTAAGCTTCGACTTATCTTCGTGTACAATTAAGTTTTATCTATCTTACTAATATTAGATGCTTGTAGGTGGTACGAACTGAGCATAAGTTATAGTATAATTACAGATCACTCCGGCGCCGGCGACACGCCCATTTCAAGACGGAAATCGTTCAAGAAATCCCTGAGGGAGTCCTTCAGACGGCTAAGGAAAGGAAGGTCTCAGAGACGCCAGACTACTACTGCCAGTCCCACTTCGCCCACACAGGTAATTATTATTTCACATGTATCATTTATTTCACACTAAGAAGATTAATTTGTGAAACGGAATAAAGAACATTTCAAGTACGTAATGAAAAATATTGGTGGACTTTCCACACAGCACTAGCTAGCCCCAAACTAAGCAAAGCTTGTAATATGGGAACCAGATAGCTAATATAATACTTAAATACTTTTTTTTTGTATAATAAAATAACATCCATACAGAGAACAAACACCTATATTCACCACACAAATGTTTGTTCTCGTTGGGAATCGAACCCACGGCCTACAGCGCAGAAGGCAGAGCTACTACCAACTGAGCTGTGAAGGCTGTCAAATGAAATAGATTAGTATTGGTGGACATTTCATACAGCACTATCTAGCCCCAAATTAAGTAAAGATTACAATGGGAACCAGATACCAGATATGATACTTACGGCCGGTTTCTGAAAGCTCGATCAAAACTAATCGGATGTCAAGTCACTTGCCATTTCAGCTATTACATCGAATTAGATAGAGATAGTAAGTGATTTGACATCCGATTAGTATTGATCGGGGTTTCAGAAACCGGCCGGTATTATATTATTATTATAAATATTATTATATTATATTACTAATGTACTAAGTTATTTTATTTTTTTATTATTAAGTGTACTTTTGTTCAGCATGGTGTACAATAAAGTATTTTCATTCATTAATTCAAATATTTATCCTCGGTGAATATATATTTGATTCATGTCTATTAAATCATTGATTTTTATTTATTTTACTGTATATAATTTCCCTAGCCACCCCCGAAGAAGCCCATAGACAAAACGGTATCGGAAGCGGACGCGGAAATCAAACCGATAGAACGCGCGGTCGAAGCGCGCTCCACAGACGACGCTTTCGGCTCTATGGTGCGATGCCTCTACTTCGCCAGGACATTCCTTATTAACAGTATGTATTGGGTCTATTTTTGCTTGTAACCAGATTAACAAAAGCTCTTATACTTCAAGATGACATAATTTGGTATTAAACAGACAGACACGGTCGGCGGATCAAGGCAATTGTAAAGTTAGACGCAGATATGATTTTGTGACACTCACTGCATAATTACTATGAGGGTTAAGGCTACTCACACATTTTGAAAGATTCTTCTTCTTGTCGTGTCACTAGTTTCTTTCGAAACAGTGTAGTGAAAGGGGTTTAAGTGCGCCTCAAGAGGCTCCTTTCGAGCACTTTACACATGTTATAGAACTTTTTAGGTTCTATGACATGCCGGTTTCCTCACGATGTTTTCCTTCACCGTTTGAGAGTACTGGCATTGTGCACATACATTTTCAAACAGAAAAACTCATTGGTGCACGACCGGTTTTGAACCCACGACCTTAGGATCGGAAGGCGGGGCCGCTACCACTAGACCAGCAGTGTTCTCATTTTGAAAGATCAAATCACTGAACTTATTTACACAGTTCACTTGTTCCATCTTTAAGCAGTATAATAAATAAGGTCGTAAATTTTCTGCCGCTCAAAAAACCGCTAACTTCGAATGTCTTGATCCGCCGCCTGTACTGTACCTTCGCAATGTTGAAGAAAGAGGCACAAACGAGTGTAAAAAAGATGGCTACACTTTATTCGAGCAAACGTTTTAACTAAACTTAAAAAAATACATATGCATACTAGTGTGTATGCTGTGCACAATTCCCAATTAAAGTGTCGAATAAATTATTTTATATGTAAATTATGTTGTGAATGTTTTGGTTTGTAAATAACAATTTGGTTTTATGTTATTTTCTCTGATTTGGCTTATCTGGCGAATCGGACCCCACCGATCTCAAAGCTACAGGTAGGTTCTGTTATATATATATTGTAATATGTCCAGGGCTATTTTAAAACAATCGGAAACGTTTCCGATCGGAAATATTTACGAATTAACGTATTTTTTTGTTTATAAGCGAAAATAAATAATTAAAGAGCAAGAGAGACAAATTGTAAAATTTCTGCAAGGAAACCTCCGAATGTTTTTTTAAATAGCCATACAAATATATTTGCCGTTATTATATTTTATTACTACATATTATTATTTTCTCGCAATATTTTCCACTATCTGTCCATTAACTGATGTATTTGTGTATTTTTCTGTCATTAAATCTGTCACTAAATGTTAAATAATACTCCGCTAAATATTTACCTGGTTATTTTTGTCGCCTATGTTTTTGGTACGACTCATTTTAGGAGCAGAGCTGGCAATTCAACCCTAAAAATCTCTATTTTAATGTGATTGAGTTCCTATTTTTGTGTACTTAAAATTTACATTGATTGAAATTGGAATTAAAATGATATTATACAAGGGGTTCCAATACTTGTACTTAAAACTTTAGGAGGCTAAAGTACCTATCAATATGACTAAATTTTTCTAAGGAACCAACACTAAAAAAAAACAGCTGTTTCATACAAAAGTTCAATACCTACCTGGCTAAAATTTATGAAACAGCTGTTTTTTTTTCGCGTTCACAGTGTTGGTTCCTTAGAAAAAGTTATTCATATTGATGGGTACTTTAGCCCCCTGAAGTTTTCAGCAGTGGTATTTTAACATCCTGTATAAGGAGATATAAATTAATATTGATATACATTATACACACCACTATCTTGCCACAAAATAGCTTGTGTTTTGTAAGCCAGCAATACATAAATACTTTTTTTATTTGAATGAAGTTATTTCTCTGTATTATAGACGACAAACAGGCTGGTGACGCATCCGATCGTGAGTTTTGTTCGATGTGATTGGCTTTGCTAGTTGCCCTTTTTCCTTGTCCTCTAACGGCCGTTCCCAATATTCTTCTTCCCTTCTCCGTTTATGGCTCCTGTCCGTCATTCGACAGACAATCTTGCCAGTGACAAGTGAATTGTATTAAATACTTTATAGTCAAGTCAGTTCATAGTCAAGTCGGCCGTCATTTGTTTTGAAGAAACCCCAAGTGTGATGTCACATATTTTACAATTTTACATTTAGAAATGTAAGAAATTTAAACAGCAGTGTTCCAAAATTATTTTTATTTCCATTTAAATTATATTTCAATAAAATTTTGTGTTGTAATACTAAGATATAAAATATTATATTTTGAAAAAATGTGATGTCATAAAATTTGGGAGCCTCCTTGTCACACAATGTCACACTTTGTCGACCCCCTCCGTCCCCCTTAACGTATGACGTAATTTAATGGCCCTTAGGGCCAGTTTCACCATGCTCTGTTAGTTACTAATCAAGGATTAACAGGCCGTTAAATCTAACCTTAGCTGTCAAACGCGTACATTTTGACATATTTAACGGCCCTTTAATCCTTTGTTAATCTAACAGAGCATGGTGAAACCGGCCCTTAACAGTATGCCTCGCGTATTAGTTTCATCTTTAGTTTTAGTTCTTCCGCAAGCACAAAGTATAATTTAGTGGTATAATACATACAAAATTAAGGGTATATTCTAGATCAAATTTACTTATTGATCTAGACTATACCCTGAATAGATTCGCATCATTTTTTCATTTCAATCCTTTAGTTTTGTGACAATGCAGTTCCAAAAGTGACTCAATTTGTTCAAATCCTACAGCAGCGTAAAAACAGCTAGTCCATTGCATTATTGATCCGTAGCTAGAAAATTATTGCCTGGTTATGTGCTAGCTGTATCCAAATGCTCAGCCTGTTTGCTACATAGGTAGAATTTATAGAATTTACAAATTTTATCGTGTTAATTTTAGATCTTGGAATAGAACATCCCAACCTATCCCTAGCTAGTATATCTTCTAGCTATGTCCTATTATGTATACTCTGTTTTTTTTCTGAAAGGCGACGGGCATGTAATACTATTATGCATACGCTCACACCCTTGCCGCATACGCCTACCTAATCACGGAAGAGTAAACACATCCAATAGAATGAGAAACACTAAAGAAAATGCTTCCCAATCGATTCATAGATGGCGTGGGTGTTTATTTTCGTTCAAAATACAAAAAACAAAATGGTCTTTATTCCGTACAATCACAAGGATCACTTTGAAATGGGCAAATACTGGTCGTATATTCGTAGATTCTTTCGTATAGTCGTAGATTCACCTAGTAGGTGAATCTACCGCCAGTTCCTCGCGGACAAAGCCTTCGATCCGACACAGACAACGTAATAGTTGTCTTTCGTTTCGATCGAGCAGCAAACAACATTGTAAAATGCATTTCCTATTTAAATACAATACATGGGAGCCAATAATGTACGGCCAAATAATGTACAGCATGATATTTTACAGCACGATAATGCACACCCAGATAATCCGTGTCCACTGGTCTGAATTATTGGGTGTACATTATCATCCCGTACAATAACATGCTGTGCAATATCGTCACGTGTCAATAATGCACACCCAGATAATGTACAGCATGATAATTGGAAGCCACTTTAGTACCGTTGAGTCGGATTGGTTAGGTTATGTTGAAACATATAAATTACGCACGAGGCGAGCGAGCAAAGCGAGCGTGCCGCGGCAGCGGCCGCCGAAGTGCCAGAAATTATTTTTTACGTTACCAAAGTGGCTTCCAATTATCATGCTGTACATTAACGTGCTGTACATTATCATGCTGTGTATTAACTGGCTGCACATTAACCACACGTGACAATATTGCACATCCAGATAATGCACACCCCGATAATGTACACCCAAATAAAACGAATCCAAAAAGGTACCAAAGTGGATTCCAAATATCGTGCTGTACATTATCGTGCTGTACATTATCATGTCGTACAATAACCGGACTCCAATACATCAACTCACTACCGCCATCTAGGATCCTTTATGGAAACAAGTTTTTTTATGGTTCTCATTGTCAATAAACCTCAAAACTACGAAATATCTAAATTTTAATATTCATTTTCTTCTTGCAGCGCAAATGAGCGTGCCTACGTTATGGGCGGGAACCAACAACGGCACGGTGTTCGCATTCACACTCAACATACCCAACAGCAACAAGAGGAAAGATGAGCCCGTAAGTTTTGTTTTATTACTAGCATCCGCGCGTGGTTCCGTCAAGCGCGGATCCACCGTTGTGGGCACGATGGGCATGCCCATAAACCTAGTAGCCGTGTGACTTCTCACAGTGTTGCCCCACGACTTTGTCCACGTGGAACTACAACACTGTACAACATTTTGGTCAGACCGTCGAGGTATATTGTAAACATGGATAATGATGCAGAATGTGCACTATATCGATCATGAGCGGGTTTATATCAGACTCGCAGTCGCATTTTCGGGTGGCTGTGACCACAACCTTTTTCGAGGGCTGGATCCGCGCCTGGGTTGCGTTCGCGTGGTACCTACCCGGATAAAAAGTCAGCCTAGCTAAGATAGGTTATATGTTATAATAGGTACAAATTATGTATATTACAAGTTTCATCCAAATCTGTGCAGTCATTACAGAGATAAGTTGGATCCAACATACACACACCAACTCACAAACTTATAATATTAGCAGGATAGGATATGTTTTTTTAATTTGAAATATACACAGCTATTTTCAATTCAGAAAGAGGTTTAAATAATAAAAAATGAGCAGGTATTTCACTCAGAGCCATCCAGCTCCAAACTAAGCATATTTAAAACTGGATCGAAACAAAAATGCTCAAAAACAAAAATCAAAACGGTCCCTATTTATTTAAATCATAAGGATCACTTTGAAACGACTTCTAAACTAGATAAATCGAGGCGATTGGCTCATAGCATCCGATTCATCCTTATCATCCTGAAGAAGTTTACTACAGAACATAGACCAGACATTTTGATGCATAGCACTAAATGTAACCCACACTATTTACGACCTTATTCTATATTACTGAAGCCACATTTTCCTTTTTTCAGGTGACCTGCCAGCTCGCGAAAGAAATCCAGCTGAAGCACAGAGCACCGGTCATCGGCATCACTATCTTGGACGGTGCGTCAGTTCCTTTACCGGATCCATTGGAGGTATGTATACATAATCATTTATTTATGCCGCAAATAAATAAAACATACAAAATACAAGAATAGTCATGTAAAATAAGCGACATAAAATCAGCCGCCTCTCAGAGCATTTTCATGATAAAGTATACCATCTCATATAGGAGTTTATACATATGTATTTTAAACAAGCTGGTGCCCGCGACTTCGTCTGCGCAGGATTAGTATTTCGAGTAGCTTATATTAGCGTGGCGTAGTACATAATGTGTAACTCTAGCGGTTTTGGCAGCGCACGCCAGTATAGCTCGCAGATGGTAGATTTTTTCCTACTTACTTGACACTTATCGTCATATTTTTTACAATTCACACAATATCTTTATAAGTTGTAGCCTATGTGTTATTCTGATGTATAAGCTATATTATTGTATTACAATTGTTTAATACATTGTAGCCAGGTAGGTATTGAACTTTTGTATGAAACAGGTATTGAACTTTTGTATGAAACAGCCGTTTTTTTTCGCGTTCACTGTGTTGGTTCCTTAGAAAAAGTTATTCATATTGATGAGTACACTTTAGCCCCCTGAAGTTTTTAAACACAAGTATTGGAACACCTTGTTGATTCTTGATTATTATTATCGAAAAATATATATTCACAGGTAGAACGTGGAGTGTCCCCGTTACCAGAGCCGGGCACGCATCGCGTGGTCATCACGTCAGAGGAACAGTTCAAAGTGTTCACATTGCCGTCACTGAAGCCACACAATAAGTACAAGCTAACAGCGCACGAGGGCGCCAGGGTACGTACAAATTACTCCTTAACACCTTACAAACAAAAAAAAAAAAAAAAACACTCACGATCTTCGCGATTTACACACACATATTTTACTAGTAGTTCGCCCCGAACTGAGATCTCGTGATACGACCCGACGAACGCACCAAAACTTTGAGTAGGTGGTAGTCAAAGGCAAGTCCAAACATTATGTTTGGACTTTTTTCTGACTACCGCCTACTAACTTGGTACGGTAACCAAGTTTCAACTCTATTGGCCTATTTATTGAAGAGTTCCGTTGAACAGACCTTGGCTCCATCATCAGACCTGGTCGTTGTCACCATTTTATGAGAACTGAGTACCTCCTTAATTTATTTCAAGAAAAAAAAATAAGAAAAAGCAAAGTTTCTGGCCGACCAGTAGAAAAACCTTGATGCCAACGAAACTCTTAGAGATGGGAGCTCTTGGGTCGCTGGTTATCTTAATTTAACTTTTTTGTTGTATTTCAAAAATCGAGCGTCCCAGAAAAAAAGTAAAAATTGTTTTGGAATGTCCAAACAAAGCCCTTTCGTATGACATGTAACTTGATTTTTTTAAGTCACTTTTTTTATTTTTGCCCCCTTAAAAAACCCCATATCTTAAAAACCCTTCATCCGATTTTACTCACATACTTACCAGTAAATTTCTCAAGTACAAGCTGTCGTCTTATCAAATTTCATGCAGATCGGATCAACGGTTCGAAAGTTATGGCCAGACAAACATACATACATACATAAAATGCCAAATCGCCCAAGTTGAAACTAGAATCTTCGTTCGCTTCGCTCACTCGATCAATAAGAATAGTTAGTTTTGTATTTTAAGATAAGAGCTACAGTTTCAGTAGTAACTTAGTCTCTAATATAATTGTCACGGAAGAGCGGGATCTCCTAACACAGGTATATATATACTTAAAAGGAGATCTCAAACCCATAAAATGTAAATATAGATTAAGTTACTGAATAAACATTTGAATTTGAATTTGAATTGAATTTACAATAAAACCTTAAAGCTTGCCAGCGAGAGGTACATTAGCAGAAGTCTTCGCCTTAATAAAAACGGGTTAACCCACACAATCACTAGGCTATTTGTTGGGTGCAAATCATTGTTTGGGTGAGCGAAACGAACGAAAATATCTAAGTCAACTTGGGCGATATGGCATTTTATGTATGTATGTTTGTCTGGCCATAACTTTAGAACCGTTGATCC
Organism: Chloroclysta siterata; assembly: GCA_932294275.1. Lineage (NCBI taxonomy): Eukaryota > Metazoa > Arthropoda > Insecta > Lepidoptera > Geometridae > Chloroclysta > Chloroclysta siterata. Next base: position 13,387,145 of record OW028603.1, on the reverse strand, counting down.
GATCTGCATGAAATTTTGTATGTCGATAGTTTGTACTTGAGAAATTTATATGAATTTCAATTGGACAAGGGGTTATTGAGATATGGGGTTTTCGAAGGGAGCAACAAAAAAATTACAAATATACCAAGTGAGGTGTCATATGAAATGGTTCGGTTTGTACATCCCAATACCATTTTTACTTTTATTTTAGGACGTATGTATGGTTTTTGAGATACAATTGGTTACCCCAAGTTAGTTAGGGGGTAGTCAGAGGCCAAATATCGTGTTTATTATCAATGTAAGACAGGAGCAGACCTCACGAAATCTCAGTTCGGGGCGAACCATTAGTTTATTGATGTGCCTTTTACTTCATCAGGTGCGAAGAACGGCGTTCGCTTGGTTCGAGTGCGGCGCCGGTGTTGAAAAACACCGGGAATGGTGTCTGCTGTGCCTGACAAACCTTGGCGACTGTCTCGTCCTGAGTCCTGAGCTTCGGCGGCAGATCAACGCGGCCGCTGTACGGAAGGAAGATATCAAGTACGTGTATGCGAATTACTATCTTATGTAGAGCACTGGTGGTCTAGTGGTAGCGGCCCCGCCTTCCGATCCTAAGGTCGTGGGTTCGAAACCGGTCGTGCACCAATGAGTTTTTCTGTTGAAAAATTTATGTGCACAATGCCAGTACTCTCAAACGGCGAAGGAAAACATCGTGAGGAAACCGGCATGTCGTAGAACCTAAAAAATTCTATAACATGTGTCAAGTGCTCGAAAGGAGCCTCTTGAGCCGCACTTAAAATCCTTTCACCACACCGCTTCGAAAGAAACTAGTGACACTACAAGAGACGTTCTTATGTTTGAGCAATAGGGTGGACTTTAGCCTGCATCCTCGTAGCCTCATCATCAAATACTGGGCGACCAATCGCTGAGTTTACGTGGATGGAAACAATTTTTTTTTAATCAGACAACTTTTAAACATAAATTTAATGAAATAAATATATAGTACTAATCCGCTAATCTAATCTTATGTAAGTAAATCAAATGTAGACTTGAGTGTGCACCCTTCACTGCATCTGCAAACTCTGCATACTCTGCAAATTCTGTAACGTGAAAAAAGGTGTATTAGACACAACAAAAATACCACAAAAAATATAAAATACTTAACAAGACTTCGACACGTGTTTCGCCTCTCTACGAAGCATCTTCAGGAAGAATTGACTTGCTGTGCACTGAATGACGTCACCTTGACGTGTTGTCTCGTCGAGCGCCGAGCAGAAAGTGAGTAATGGCTCGTCCGGACCCCTATTTATACCTGAGTGTCAACAACCGTTCGCCTGTTGGTGACTCACGAGGTGATTAGGTAATGACGGTTGGTCGGTATTCACAGCGCCGTTTGCAAAAATTCTTAATAACGGCGACCTTGGGAATGTGTTTAATTCATTCAACAGTGTGAAACTATGTGTATTGTGTTTTACAATTTCTAAACATTCTAAAACACACATCCTAAAACCTTTATCGCAATTGTGTAAAATATTATAAGTGTGATTGTTATTTAGTGAATGAGAGGACTCGATTAAATGTTTTGCAAAATGAGATCTTTCTGGACAATTATTCCTATATGCTGCAATGTGTTCTTTATACCTAGTTTGGAAATTACGACCGGTTTGACCTATATAAACACCACCACATTCATCGCAGACTAATTTATAAATACCACTTTTTTTATTGTTCTCCAATGTATCTTTACCGTTACAAATCTGTCTCAATGTGTTATTCGTTTTGTACGCTACCCTGATTTCATTTTTAAATAATATCTTTGAAATTCTCTCGCTAACCGCTCCTAAATAAGTGAGACTACCCAAAAATTTTTGTGGTCCATCTGGTTGCACGGGATATAGAAGAGAGCGGACCAAATTACGACGTTTTCCCTTAATCAACCCGTCAACCATACTTCTATTGTACCCATTTCTTATAGCCATATGATATATTATGCTAAGTTCTTTATTATAATTTTCTTGTGAAAGTGGAACTGACAATAACCTATGGACAAAACTACGGTAAGCTGCCAATTTATGTTGAATGGGATGACAAGAAGATTCTGGTATTGTGACATCAGTGTACGTCGGCTTCCTATAAATTCTGAAATCATGCCTATCGTCCTTTCTTGTAATAGTTAAATCTAAAAAGTTCAATGATTTACTAATGTCATCTTCTAATTCTAATTTGAATTTTTTATGGATCATTTTGAAAATACTCATATTGTAGATCAACCACATATTTTATATTACTATCGATATGTAGACGACATAATTATATGTTGGACTGGTACACTTCGTCAAATTGATGTTTTTGTAAATCAAATTAACAGTAAACATTCTAAAATTAAATTCAAATTAGAATTAGAAGATGACATTAGTAAATCATTGAACTTTTTAGATTTAACTATTACAAGAAAGGACGATAGGCATGATTTCAGAATTTATAGGAAGCCGACGTACACTGATGTCACAATACCAGAATCTTCTTGTCATCCCATTCAACATAAATTGGCAGCTTACCGTAGTTTTGTCCATAGGTTATTGTCAGTTCCACTTTCACAAGAAAATTATAATAAAGAACTTAGCATAATATATCATATGGCTATAAGAAATGGGTACAATAGAAGTATGGTTGACGGGTTGATTAAGGGAAAACGTCGTAATTTGGTCCGCTCTCTTCTATATCCCGTGCAACCAGATGGACCACAAAAATTTTTGGGTAGTCTCACTTATTTAGGAGCGGTTAGCGAGAGAATTTCAAAGATATTATTTAAAAATGAAATCAGGGTAGCGTACAAAACGAATAACACATTGAGACAGATTTGTAACGGTAAAGATACATTGGAGAACAATAAAAAAAGTGGTATTTATAAATTAGTCTGCGATGAATGTGGTGGTGTTTATATAGGTCAAACCGGTCGTAATTTCCAAACTAGGTATAAAGAACACATTGCAGCATATAGGAATAATTGTCCAGAAAGATCTCATTTTGCAAAACATTTAATCGAGTCCTCTCATTCACTAAATAACAATCACACTTATAATATTTTACACAATTGCGATAAAGGTTTTAGGATGTGTGTTTTAGAATGTTTAGAAATTGTAAAACACAATACACATAGTTTCACACTGTTGAATGAATTAAACACATTCCCAAGGTCGCCGTTATTAAGAATTTTTGCAAACGGCGCTGTGAATACCGACCAACCGTCATTACCTAATCACCTCGTGAGTCACCAACAGGCGAACGGTTGTTGACACTCAGGTATAAATAGGGGTCCGGACGAGCCATTACTCACTTTCTGCTCGGCGCTCGACGAGACAACACGTCAAGGTGACGTCATTCAGTGCACAGCAAGTCAATTCTTCCTGAAGATGCTTCGTAGAGAGGCGAAACACGTGTCGAAGTCTTGTTAAGTATTTTATATTTTTTGTGGTATTTTTGTTGTGTCTAATACACCTTTTTTCACGTTACAGAATTTGCAGAGTATGCAGAGTTTGCAGATGCAGTGAAGGGTGCACACTCAAGTCTACATTTGATTTACTTACATAAGATTAGATTAGCGGATTAGTACTATATATTTATTTCATTAAATTTATGTTTAACAATGGAATTCCGCAAAGTCACGCCTGAATCAATTAATTATCAGACAACTTTTGTACTGCTGGTGATAAAGTAAACTTACAGGCTTTTAAAGTCAAAAGCCAAGTGCAGGTTTACCAAGTTAATATAGCCAAAATCAAAATCAAAACGGTCTTTATTCAGTACAATCGCAAGGATCACTTTGAAACCTCTTATATACTAGGTGAATCTATCGCCAGTTCCTCGCGACCGAAGCCTAGAAGAACGGGCAAGATACTTACGGCTTGATTCCAAGCTTTTTTGTCATCTATATAATCAGATATTTTATAGTAAGCTTTTGTAAGAAGTTTTTTTTTTGCCAAGTGGTTATGTTAGTATGTAAAATTGGTGGACTTTCCACTCAGCACATCTAGCCCCAAACTAAGCCAAAGCTTGTAATATGCGAACCAGATAGCTGATATAATACATAATATCCTTTTTTTTTTGTAAATACATACTTATACCTAATATATAAAAACACCCAGACAGAGAACAAACATCTATGTTCATCACACAAATGTTTGTTCTCGGCGGGGATCGAACCCACGGTCTACGGCGCAGAAGGCAGGCTATCAAGGCGCAAGGCTATCAAAGGGAGATAACTGATTTGTTGGATGTCTTGATTCCAAGCTTTACTTTGGAAATATACACAGGTATACTATGAATAAAATGGTGAGTAAAATATGATTTTCTTTTTATTTCAGTGGCATTTCCAGTTTATGCTTCTCGAAACGTGGCGAAGCTCTCTACTTGCACTCTTCGTCCGAACTACAACGGATTTCACTTGCAGCGAACAAGGTAACATACATTTAATACAGTTGAAATAAATCAGTAACTTCAGATAAAAATATGTACCATTGGCGAAAGTTGCGATGCTAACCATAGGACCGATTTTGTTGAACTAAGAAAACTATTACTAGTATAGGTTACCTTTTTTTTTGTTAGTTTTTTTATTTTGTTCCTGCTTTTCTGTTTTTAGTACCATGTTTTTTATTTGTCTGTGATCTGTCGCTGTTTTTTTTCTTGGTGTCTCTTTTGTGATTTCCACAGCTATTCCATTATTAGAAAAGATTTAGTGACAGATTTTTCGAATTTCATAAAGATTGATTCAAATAGAATAAAATGAAATAACCTTTTCGAGTAGTAGAGCTCTTTGTTAAGTGCTCGTCGTAAGAGTGTGGTTACCGGTGTAATTACAGGCGCATGAGAGTACTTAACATATGTAATTATGTATGCCTCAAGTTGATGGAAGCAGGGCAGTGCATCGTAGGGCACGTTCCTATCGTGCGTGACTTACGAGGTATTACATTGTGATCTTACCACTTAACATCAGGTGGGCCATCTGCTAGTTCCATCAGCTAAATGTATAAAAAAACTGACACATTTTATTATTAGATACTATGACAACCAGAATATATAGAACACTTGCATATTGTGTTTGTGCAAATGACTACAGTTTCCAGTTTTGTAAGAGTAATCTCTATTGGTTGGTATGTCAGGTAACCATCGCGCAATGCCATATCATCCTGTCGCCGTGGGCGGCGGCGTTGAGAGGGCCGGCGGAGGAGACGCCATTGACTAACGGCGAACACAAGGTTGGTTTTATAATCATAATCATTATCTTTATTTATTTATATGATTAAGAAAGGAGTGAACAGCGAGATGACGAATGATAGAGGAGAGTGGAAGAAGAAAACCTGTTGTGCCGACCCCATGCAGCGTGGGATAAGGGCAGGAAGATGATGATGATCTTTATTTATCTTTTGACATGTCACAAGTACTTAGATACGTCAGGCATAGTTTGTCATCCACACATTTACGATAGGCCAATGGTGGTCTTGACTAATATGACCCCTTTTCCAGGCTACTGTTAAATAAATAATTTAGATTTATGTATTGCCAAAATTTGAATGCTCTTTACTCATCAATCTTAGATACGCTACACTAGAATGCGATTTAATCTTAATGTATATAATATAGTCTAAAACACCCCATTGCGGGTCGTCCGTGCAGATCTCATTCCCCCACCACGAATTAGAATATGTATACTCTAATACGAATGTACGTTACAATAAACAGGAAGAAGCGTCTGAAGCCCCGCATGATGTGACGGCAGCTTCGGGCGACATCACGGTAGACTCTGTGAGAGATCACACGAACGCCAACACGGAAGCGCCGCCTGAACTCAACATCAACTTACAGGTACATTCTTATAACCTTTTCTTCTAGATTCACGTAGTTTTAAGACGTTTCAAAGTGATCCTTGTGATTTGATTGAATAAATAATAGACAGCCTTCACAGCTCAGTCGGTAGTAGCTCTGCCTTCTGTGCCGTGGCCGTGGGTTCGATCTCCACATTTGTGTGATGAACATAGATGTTTGTTCTCTGTCTGGGTGTAATATAATATTATGAGTATGTATTTACAAAAAAAAGTATACAAGTAGTATATCAGATATCTGCTTCCCATATCACAAGCTTAGAATGTCCACTAATATATTTATTTATTTAATATAATTTGAACCTGCTCGTACATTCGGAAACGTGAAAAATTAAGTCGGTGGATGGAGAGGGCTCAGATCGTTCTTGGAAATGTATAGGGGAGGCCTATGTCCAGCAGTGGACTTCTTCAGAGTGATGATGATGAACTTAAAGATTGATAAATCCTTTAAATAAATAAGAAATAATGGTAAAAATTTCACACAACACAAACAAATTAAGCAACGCTACTTGTTACTTTTGATAACACTGCTCAGAAATTAGCTACAATTTGTTTTCGATTACAGAATTCGCAAGTAAACACCAGCTCGATGGTAGTAAAGACGACAACACGCACGACGGTCAACGAGAACAGCGTCGACGGTGGCGCCACCACTACCACGACGACTACTACTAGCAACGCGGCTAGCGAGAACAGTGAGTTATCTATTATATTACATTGTAACAAGGATCATACAAAAGAACGGTAGGAACACCAAGCCGCAATTTTGTCGCCTGTTCTTCTAGGCTTGGTCGCGTGGAACTGGCACCTAGCTTAAAACTACTCCAAGAGATCCTTGTGATTCCATTGAATAAATACCTTTTTGTCTTTGACTTGACTTTAAACAACTACCTATCACGAAAAAGACGAAACTCTGACTTGACTTTGATAAGTAAAAATCGCGGGGATTCAAATTTATTCCTTAAAATGTATAGGGGATGCCTTTGTCTAGCAGTGGACTTCTCAGGCTAATGTTGGTATTTTTTTTAATAAAAGATATGCCAAATTACATGTATATTGTATCTATAGTGCAGCCAATTTATCTCAGTCGAGAGAGACCTTTAAGAATTGTGAAACAAAAGATACTGTAGTCGCGTTAAACACTCGCTGCAAACTCGGTCATAAATCATCTTAACACTAGTGTTGAGAGTACTCGGCGCGGGCGCATGCTCGTTATCGATAAAAAGAATGACTCGCCGAGAGCGCCTGGTGGTTGGTCGGAGAGGTCATGTATCGATAGTTCTTATAAACTCCAATAAAGCACATCTCTGCGCTTAAACTAAAGGATCGTGCCGTTCAGAGAGAGCAATATTGCTGTCTCGTTCCGATAATTTATGACCGAGTTTGCAGCGATAGTTTTACGCGACTATAATACAAGAAATGGCATCAATTTAGTTCTTAGTCTACCCTCTTAGTATCTTGAGATAAGATAAGTTGGCAGCACTGTGGTACCGAGTTTAATGACTCCATTAAGATTCTTCTTCTGTCTGTGTTGATGTCAAAAAAGTTATTGAACTCTGTGAACCTTGCCACATAATACGTCGCAGTAACGAATTTCGGATCATTGACATTGCAAGTATTGCTAGCTTCACACAGTTCAACTTATTCAAAAATTGAAACCATAAAGTAGATGCAGTAATTTACCGTATTACTATTTCAATAGAGCTGAATGTACAACCCGGTCACATTATCTCGAGACCTCGCTGGAATGCGAAAATGAAATGGATGCTCGTTTTGCGCAACATATCAGAAGAGCGCCGACGCGACGTGACGTCATCGACGCCAGGTCTCGAGATAATGTGACCGGGTTGTAGTTAAACGAATTTTCTAAATTTTTTGCTAAAGGAACACACACAGTGTGAGTTATTAAAAAATCGAATCCGTAACTCTCAAATTATTTGCAATAGTAAATAGCTAGTAATTTAAGATAAATGAGCATGAATGCAAATGTTGCTTTATAATTTTTCATTAGTATATTTTGTGTATTATAGTTTATTAAAATTATAAATGTGAAGCTTTACTATTATATTATATCGATTTGTGGGAACATTTATATTATATGTATATTTAAAAAATGTAAATAATTGGTTGTAAACTTAATATTTTTAAATTCGTTTATATTCTTAAATAAAATGTTCCTGCAATTTATACAATCATTAACTTTTATCAAAATTGTAATATGTAATATCGCTTCATACACCCAAATATGTTTACCCTCTGTTTGTTTGTATGTTTGACGGGCGCTTTGTGTTTTGTTCGTAGTCCTAGAGCACAGTCGTGAGGAAGGAGTCATCACGCGTATCGAGGTATCCCACAATTTGCTTTAATATACCTTATTTTTATCTTTATAGAGCTGAATATTGTTTGACCAAGTCCAATTTCAATAATATATATAAATAAACCTGCGTAGCTGCAGTAATATACATTATTTCAATGAAGATAGAGCTGAATGTTGTTTGACCAAGGCTTACCGCTTAAGGCTAATGTGACTCTCGCTCGCACGTTTCGACATGTTGAAAGATATAAAATCACTAAACTCTTTTTCCAAAAATCGCAATCAACCATTTTGTGTGCAATCACATTGCACACAGTTTAGTAAAAAAATCATTTTGATCGATACATGTTTTCCTACTCAAAAGTTTGCTTTACTAGTTTTCATAAATAAGCTAACTTTTAAGCAGGAAAACTTGTACCGATCAAAATGAAATTTTTACTAAACTGTGTGCAATGTGATTGCACACAAAATGGTTGATAGCGATTTTTGGAAAATGAGTTAAGTGATTTTATATCTTTCAACATGTCGAAACGTGCGAGCGAGAAGTTGTTTGATAGTTGTCAGGCCCTTAAGTCAACTTTTTAGCTTTTACTAGTTTCCTCACTCAAAAAATATTTATAATATCAAGACATAATTGAAACAAAATGATATTTTTATTGAACCTTTGTAATGTTGTCCTCAAAAACTTGGTCGTTTGCGATCATAACTAAATTATTGACAAGCTTCTTAAAAAAATACTTAGTCAAACAATATTGCATGAAAACTCCCCTTTCAACTTCATTTGCAATCAACTTATCTATTACAAAACTATAGTATATTCAGTTAATTTTACATTTACTAGCTTTATACCATCAAAGTGTCTAATATTTATTTACTAACTTTACCCATTGTGATTCTAACCAAATAACACTGTATTTTACTTAGCAATGTTGTGGCGTTCGCCTGTGTTGTTCCAAGTTCATCTACCCACCATAGTAAAGATTTATATTACGGTGCTGTCTATGTAATTGGCTCCATTTCAGTGGTATGGTGTCGCATTAGATTATTTCGCCTTGCACCCTTATACCGGTCGTGTATGAGTTGAAGTAACTGGAAAACAAAGAGACTACAGGCAAATTAAAAAATAAGCATTATAAAAATATTATTTGCAAAAAACTCTTTAAAACAAACCTCATCTCTTCAAGAATAATTCTTAGATGGATAAATAATAATTCTAAGAAACGTTTCCGATCAGAAACGTCAGATTCTGTATTTTTATTTATAAGCAAAAAAATAGTTTGAGAGGCCTTTTCGAATGTTTTAAATAACTCTGCAGTAGAGTCTGTGCAAGGCCTATATCTCTATTGCGACGCCACCTGTCTTCGCCACACATCGACAGCACCGTAAATCTTTGTATCAAAAACTAGAACCGGACAGACACTCGCGGGTGCCACGCGTTGCCGAGAAGAACGTGCGATGGTACTCATAAGGCGGTGTTACACAGACGGGAACGGTGACCGTGCCAGCCGGAACGGACCCCAAGCTGATTCTTGACATGTTCGATCGGCAACGCACGCCTCTAGCGGTGCCCGTGCCGCCGGGCGCAGCGGAAAACTAGCCAGCTTCATCAACCGACTTATCAAGAGGAAATAGTTAGAGAATGCTATCGAAAATGCGAAAACTACCCGGCAACATCGGCCAACTTATCCAGAGAAAAGCCATCGAAAATTAACTTCGACAAAACTAAACGAAGTTACAAACCTATCCCTATACTTGCAATGGTTACATTCAACTATACAATGTTGTTAACTTGGTTACAACCAACGATAAAAAATGAAAACTTAGTTACAACCAACTATGTAAAATTGAAAACTTAGTTGCAACCAATTATACAATAATGTTAGGTTGCAACCAATTATACAATATTGTTAGGTTGCAACCAATTATACAATTCAGTTAACTTGGTTACAACCAACGATAAAAATTGAAAACTTAGTTACAACCAACTATACAGTATTGTAAACTTGGTCTCAACCAATTATACAAAATTGTATACTTGGTTTAACATTTGAACCACACTTTTCATAACTGCCCCACATATTAAAAAACAATCTTAATGAACACGCAGTAAGTAGTAGTAACTATTTGTGGCAGTTTTACATACTATAATCCTTAGTTTGCACTAATATCCAGTGTTTAATTAAATAGTTTTTGATACAAGAAACCTAACAACGAAGTTCACATAATATGATTTTTTGTTGGCGTAACTTAATTGATTTTTGAGTGTTGTAGAAAATAATTTATGGTACTGGTCGCAAACGCCAATTTCAATTTTGGTTAAAACTACTAATTTCAACTTTGATCAAAACCAAAAAAATATCTTTTGTCATACATTTTTTACGCATTTTTCTGTATAATTATTCATAGGCTATTTCAATAATTGTTAGCATTTACAATTATTACTCAAACATTATTCGTGCATTTCGACGTCATTAGTAGAACTTTCTAGATTCAACACCATGGTACGGTAATTCCGATATTTGCACCACCGATTCACTTCAAATATCGGACTTAGATTTAAGTATGGAGTGACAAAATACTAGTTTTATTTTATTTATATTATATACAAAGGTATTGATTTGTTTTATCCTCTTCTATACAGTTACTTGTTACTGTAGATTCAAAATTACAGCAACTGCCTTTTTTTACCAACACATTTAACCGGTCGTTAAAAGCTATTTAGCTAAAAATTGGGCAAAGTTGTAAGAAAGAAAAATTTATAAGAAATGCGTCTGCGCAGCTTTGTCATGTTCGTCAGAGGAAAGAAAGTAAACTTGTTTGTCGCCAACTATTATACATGCTTTTGACAGATTTTTTCACCCTTTTCATGTCTTGTCAAAGGCATGGTCTGGAAACGCTGCGGGTTTCCTGATTTCCTTCATAGTTTAACACTCGTTTTATCTGTTGGTGGACATCAGTCCATTTCGGCGAATCTACAGAAAGCATATTTACCTTAGTTGTTACAATCGCTTACTGTATAACATTTTTTTTTATAATACTTAAATTAAAAGTTAAGTATCGCAATATTTTTAGCTTGCATGTCTTGAACACATTTGGATGTAATTTTCTTTATAATATTACTTCGCCTAATTAATTATGTACTTAACAGTATCGCTTGTTTTAAATTGAGATTACTGCTTATTCAATAATAATAATTTGTATTATTTTATTTTAAAAATTAAGTGAAAAAGTTCGCTTTAGTACAAACCCCATAGGAAGCCATATAAAGTTCGCGTCAGCAATACATGCGACAATGTAATTGTGGATTGTATTTAAATCAATATAATAATATTTTTAAATAAGAGTATGATTTATGAACATACACTTTGTTATAGAAATTTTAAGTTATTTCAAACATTCGCAGCGAGTGTGATGTGCCTATTTATTTCCATTTTTATACTGAAGAGAAATTGTACGTAGGTAAGTAGATAATATAATTGACAATTAGTTATGACTATATTTTTATACTCGTTTTGTCATTGAATTTGCATCAGTACTTTTTTTATTTCCATTTGTTGTAATATCAGTATTTTAAGTTATTGTAACGAATTGCAATTTGTCTTAATAGTTATGGTATTTTTTCGTTTGCAATTACATTTACCTGCTAAACCACACTGTTAATATCACGTGACTTGACTTGCTTTTTTCTGGCCACGGTTATACTGGTAAGGTGCCAGCGCACGGTCGCCGGCGATTCTGTTCAAACAAAAACTCACATAGGAACTGTCAAACTGACACACTCCCGTTCGCACATTTCAGTATTTTTTAAGATATGAACCTACCGAATATAGTTGTAAAGCGATTTTTATAACTACATTCAGTGATCATATTGTTCTGAAATGTTGGAATCTTCGAGTGAGATATTGTTTGACGTTTGTGTCTTAAAAACATGGCGGTGACCGCTTTACTAAGTGACTACTAAGCGACGTGTAGACTAAGTTAGCTAACTAGCTAACTCAGTTAACTAACTTAGTCAACTAACTAGCTAATTAATTTAACTAACTAGCTAACTTAGTTAACTAACGTGTAAAGTCGATCTGCCGCCTTACCAGTACGGCCGCAGCTAGCGATCGAACAAAAATGTAGCACTAAGAAATAAAGAGTATGAAAATGACTGCTTGCACGCAAAGTTTCATGGCCATTGTATAGGTACTGTGTTATATTAAAATTGTTGCAAGATTGAAATATAATGGCAGCTGTTATTTATGTTAAGCACACCGCAATACATCACAATTTGTGATATTGAAGGGATTGATGTTTTAGACAATTATTATTTTATTCTATAGATGTAAGTTACATGTGCCTGCCTATTTTGTTTGGAAAACATCTGTAATAGCCACTGAGCTGAGGTATATACTGTAGGAAGCGTTAAGGACTTGTATGATGTCTTACTTGCTTCTATTTATAATAATGTACAATTTTTCTCTATGTATTGTGGCATTTTTAAATATTTGATACGAAATTTGCTATTTGTATCCTAACATTCTTACACGAAGATTAAAGTTAAGATATAATTTAATATTCATGCTGTTTTAATTTAAACCCTTTAGTGATAAAGAAGTATTTGAGAAAACAGTAAAGGATATACGTGAGTTTCCTACTGTGAAAGTGACCAAACACATCGCAATTATGTTGGGGTATTTCCCTCCAGCCAGAGGTAATACAGACAGTGGCGTAGCTATCTTAGGGCTAGGTGGTGCAGTGCACCAGGGCCCTGGGGCTCAGGGGGCCCTCTAACCTAAGCTTTGAAAAGAGATGGTCAGACAGCTCTCGAAGCTAGAAAACCTAGAGCATGACTCATTTTTTTTTTATTATATATTTGAAAGGCCAATATAGTTATAAGCTATGTGGAAAGACGAGGTGAAAGCCCGATTCTTTCTCCATGCACCGGGGCTCTTGTCCACTTAGCTACGCCACTGAATACAGAAGTTTGAAAAAGTTTTATCCTTCCGAATGTTATTTATATGACTTACTACATAAAATAAAAAGGCTGCCCACAGGGAGACTTCCGAAGTACAGAATACTACTATCTGTTGAGAGTGAAGAAATCAATGCGGTTTTTATAGAGTTAGTTCACTATAAAAAGACGTCAGGTAACAAAATGAAAAATCCCTTTTTGTCGATTTATTTATGACTGAAGCTGAAGGAGCCGTGCATACACTTGTCCATGTTCCACCCACTCTTATATACCTAAATCACGGAATAAAGGTCCTTAAAAACATTCAAGATCTATATGTAACAACATAAGTGCAAAAAATAATTATATTCTATACAGTCTACGTTATCCACAATATGATATTTCATCCATGATATGAAGCACGAAGTGGCTAGGAGCGACCAACGACAACGCTGCAGGTGCAGGTAGGGCAAAAATAAAAGAGCTATACTGTCGTCTGTCACAGTCACATGTCAATTGTCACGTCAGCCATTTGAATCAATGTCAAAATTTCGTCAACAAGTTTATTTTGTTGTGCTGTGCTGGCCTATTTTCCTATTTATTATTTTATATAGTTTTACGGTGTAACACTGCGAAGAACAATGAGTGTTTGTCGATTTTGTCTTGATAATAAAACCAGGAGAGATATCACTGAACTGAAAGTTTCGAAACATGATGATAGCAAGAGTTACACAGAAATCATGTTGTTTTGTTTAGGAACACAGGTTACTACATTACCGAATAACATTTCTTACTTACTCGGTAACTTACGTCCTAACTATTAGCTGCTAATACTACTCTATTTCAGGTGGAAGAAGATTCAAAAGTCAGTACGAAGTTGTGCCTAAAATGTTTTAAAAAAACTATAGAGTTCTACGGGTTCAAGAAAATGGCTTTGAAGAATGAATTTTATTTAAAATCTATTAGTGTTAAAACTGTCTCTGTTGACTTAAAAAACGAGATTCCCAATAGTAAAATCAAAACAGAGATTGAAACTGTGGATATCAATGATTCAATAGATAATGGCTTTGAATCTGATGCTAGGTATGACGAGGTTGAAATTCTCATCAAGGATGAACCAAAAGCAGAAGAGGAATCGGAGGATGAACTACTAAGTGTCATCAAAAAAATTAAGTATGAATATATAGAAGAAAAAGAATATGGTTAGTATGTAGGTATTGTATATTGTAGGTTGAGTAGTAGAGCTCTCTGTGAAGGGCTATATGGGGAAGTGCTACCACTATGCCTATTTTTCTGCCGCCAACCAGCGTTGCTGTGTTTCGGTTTGAAGGGTGTGGTTGCCGGTGAAATTACAGGCACATGAGCCTTAACATCTGTATGCCTCTAGTTGATGGATGCAGGGCAGTGCATTGTTGGGCATATTCCTATTGTGAGTGACTAACAGGGCAATTTTAAGTGGTAACCATCACCTATAACTAAATAGGTGATGGCTACCACTTAAAATCAGGTGGGCCATCGGCATGCTCCATCAGCAAGTCATATAAAAAAATGCATGTTAAAGATTCCATCAACTAATTGAATGTCCCTAATCTTTATTACAATCTGTACCTAATTTGTAGTCTTTATATGGCTCTTTTGAATACTTAAATTTACTTTAATCTACATTCTATCCAAAGTTAACCTTGTATAGTTAAAACTACTTTGCCACTAGTATGTAAGCTGCATGCAAAATACCTACCTACTAGTAGGTGTATGCTTCAGCTAATTTATGCTACAATTAAATGGCTTACCTAAATTTAAACTTATTTAGGTACATTTGCATGCAAATCGCTGATACCATGAAGCAACTGTGCCTATAAGCAATGTATATCATTTACCAACAGGGTTATAAAATCAACTATGGTATTCTTTTTATAAGACAAGGTAAAATTAAGAATAGGATTTATCACAACAACAATCCCCATGCACAGCAAACTCATTTGGTAGGTAGCCTTTTACTTAATACAATCCGCTTTTGATTTCTCAATTCAAATTATAATTGTATAATGGATTGAATTAAGGAGGTCAACATAGCAGCATTTATATTTGTTATGTATACAATTGATACCTACATTCAAACAAGTTAAAACTGGTAAGAAATTTTATGAAATCTATTAGGTAGCATTTATTTTATTATGTTATGTTTAGGTAGGTGCCTATTCTAATATTAATAGCATGAAGAAAACTGATAAACATCAATAAAAAAATCAGCATGTATGTTTCAAACATAATCATAATCAGAAATATTTGTGCCCAAATGAATTTTGAACACCATCACACTGCTTCTTTCAAAAGTGTGTGGATGTAAGTCAAAAATAAAATGTCATGAACAATTTATATAATAAATTTACTCCTAATCTAATCTCTCTTTATTTCAGTATCCGTTAAAAAGAAAAGAGTCGCAAGAAAGATAAAACCTAAAAAGATAAAAGTTCCAAAAACCAAGGAAAACATTAAAATCGGCCCAATGAAAGTTTGCGAGGAGTGTGGCAAATATGTGAGGGATTTAAAAGCACATGCGCTCACACATTTGCCTCTAGAACAACGCAGACGAGTCAAGTGCGAAATTTGCGATAAGGTGTTCGCATCGGCCCAGTCCAAGTACAAACATAAAAAGCGGAAACACTTTGGGACGAAGAAAGAATGCCCGATTTGTCATAAAGGTACGTTTTTAAAATCAAATTAGCTTTATAAATCAATGTGTAATCAATAAACCTAACCAAAAGGCCGCGTTCACACCAAATTAATTCTCCGCCGCCGATTGTGAGCAGTACCCCAAGCAAGTATGAGTTGTGTTTACCATGTTTGGTTTTTCGTTTTTGTTCCGTGTTCATTGCGGGTTTTGTATGAAGACGCGATAGAGATACCGATACGGAACTTTATGTTCTACTACGTATTTTCATCATACTTGCAACATAAAGTTCCGTATCGGTATCTATATCGCGTCTTCATACAAAACCCGCAAAGAACACGGAACAAGAACGAAAAACCAGAAACCAAATATGGTAAACACAACTCATACCTACTTGGGGTACAGGCTCACTGTTAGTGAGCATTAGCGTATTTTCAGTCCAAAAGTTAAATAGTACCTAAAGTAAAGGTTTATTTGGAACTAAGGTAGGTACAAGATAAAAATAAAACGAGTGTAACGATACTGACTGTAGAAGTATAAACCTGTGTCGTAAATTTTAAAAGATAATTAAGTAGTAGTTTTTAAACTCTCGCGATCATAACACATATTTAAAAGTATTACGCGGGTATTTATCGCATTTACCTTTATTATTTTCCCGACGTTTCGGCTATGTTGCAATAGCCGTGGTCGCGGGAAGGTAAACGCGATAAATACCCGTGTAATACTTTTAAATAGATAATTAAGTATTTCATGTCGATATATTATCATAAGAAAATAATACTATAATTAACTTAAAATACAACAGAAGCATGCAAAATCAGCAAACTACCATACGCTCGCCCAGCGCGACTGACAATACGTTAGGTGTGAAGTGAACGTGGCATAACAGCTACTTTTATTTTATCATGCAAATTAGCCAGTAATCCATAAAAAAGGTAAAAGGTAAGGTTAAAGGTACAAATCAACATCTTATCCGCTATCGTGTACCAACCTTACAAGTTTTCAAAAGATTTTTTGTTTAGAAATGGTGTTTTGAATGTAGTGTTTTTTTTCGAATGGACTAAATACTGGTGATCGTTCTGACGACTCGTACAGCGCTACCGAAGGGATGTAGTGAGCTAGCTACGCCCTTGCATGTAACAAAGTATATCTGTCCAACAGTGGTGTTGCACCTGAGCATGCATTCAAAGATCCACAATCCTGCCGAGCTTAAGTTCAAATGCGCGCCGTGCGGCCGCCAGTTCGTATCCAAGTCGCTATTGGAGGCACACCTTTCCATCCATACAAAGGACAAGCCATTCGAATGCGACGTCTGTCTGACCAAGTTCAGACTTCGATCCAACATGCTGATGCATAAGTAAGTAGTTACATGCACTATTAAGAGTAGTAGAGCTCTTTGTGAAGGGCTCGTCCGGGGAAGTACCACCACGCCTGTTTCTGCCGCCAAGCAGCGTTGCTGTGTTTCGATTTTATAACGCTGAAATGTGCGAGCGAGAGGTACATTAGCAAATGTCTTCGCCCTATAGGATGTTAGGTTTACCCAGCACTTTACCATAGGTACTAGAATACATTCTAGATGCATTCTATGCACCAGCATGCGTAAAACATGTACTGTGAATGAAGCTAAAGCTAACAGATAATAATTCTAGCTAAACTTCATTAGCTAGGATAAGCTCTGATTTCACCATGCTGTTTTAGATTAACAAAGGATTAAAAAGGGCCGTTAACACATTGCTGGACACTACCGCCCAAAGACGTAAAGAGTTAAAAAGCGATACGACAGTACGTCTCTCGACGTAAGGGTTTAGGTTAAGCCAAAGTCAGTACGCCTTAAGACGATCGATTTTCCATACAAATATTAGGAACGGCATGCTGTAGTGTCACCGTAGAGGTAACTTAGACTTTTATACTGTCACCATGAAATGAATTATAAAACTTCAAAACACCCACGTTCACACACACGTCGACATTTTTCCGCTCCCCCTCCGCACGTACACTACGGCCGTGGACGTCGTGTTTTCATACGGTCATTCGAGTATGCGGTTTCTACTCCTGAGTCAAGTGAAGACCCTTTTGCTGACGATGGGGAGTACGGAAATGACCAAGATTATGAGCCATCTGGCAATGAATCGACAAATTCTGAGACGTACTGTCGTATTACATATATATTTTACCACGCGTTGTGACACTACGTCTATAGGCAATGTATGAAAAAAAGTAGTGACAAATCAGTAACAATTAGTATACTAGTAGTGTCCATCAACGTGTTAAGGCCCAGTTTCACCATGCTCTGTTAGTTACTAATCAAGGATTAAAAGACCGTTAAATCTAACCTTAGCTGTCAAACGCGTACATTTTGACATATTTAACGGCCCTTTAATTCTTTGTTAATCTAACAGAGCATGGTGAAACCGGCCCTTAAGCTAACAGATAATAGTTCTAACTAAACTTCATTAGCTAGAGTTTTTTCTAGTTTAGCTTTAGCAACATTGTTTCGTTCAATGCTAAAATAAGCTAGTTTTAGCTTCGTTAAAAGCTAAGTTGGTACTACGCTAAAAGCGAAACCGGCGGTGGTAACACGGTGCGCATTCGAACGGGATTTGTGTGCATATTTAGGTGCATTTTCGCTGAGAGACTTAACTACAAGTTCGAAGGTAACTAATATACCAGTATTCAATGTTCTATACAACTGAAATAATATGACTTTTTTACAAAAAAACGACTTCAAATACACTGAAAACCAAAACAAAACTTTAGCTGAAGGGAACCACAAACCAAAACGTCATCTGTTGTATATATTTTTAACATTTTTTTTAAAATTTTTAATATACAACGTGTGCGTTACGTGTGCTTGTACGACATTAAATTAATACACGTGTAGTGCTACTATCTAGTATTGATTTTAAAAAGGTTTTATTTACATTCATTCATTGTTGAGTATTTTTTTGTTTTATTTAATGAATTTTTAATAAAAAAAACTCAATTCTTTTGGCTTATTTATCCAATCCTCACCAACTTGAAATGAAATGAAATAAATATTTAATTTCATTTCAATAAACATTTAATATAATTTCAATAAATATTTAATTTCATTTCAATAAATATTTCATTTCATTTGTCTTTGTTTATCTCGTCCATCCATATCTCTATCGGTCTTTCCCCCACTTTAAAAAAAAATGTATAAAAATTAAGTTTGGCGTCATGCCAAAACTTAATTTTGCGTATTGCCTGTTCTTCGGAACTGGCGCCAGATTCACCTAGTTCATAATACGTTTCAAAGTGATCCTTGCTTTTGAACTGATTATAGATCGTTTTGTATTATATTTTTGATTTTCGTGAGCTTCTTCAAAACGGTAAATACTTTAAAACTATAACTATATTGTCATTCGGGAGAGTACTGTTTCTTGGGTCACAGCTAACGCTATTCCAGGAGACAGAGCTTCAGACTTTACTGTTGATTTGATTATTGCCAATAAACATTTTTCATTTTACTGTTAATCTAATATCGTTTTCATAAAAGTTATCTTTCTGCAGTCGTGTGCCACAAAAAATTCAGATCTTGTCTAGACCCCAGGTTCTTGTAGTCTTTGTGACCAATCGTAGTCGTCATACACTCTGCATGTAGCTAGCATTTTCCTGAAACTTGCAACAATCTCTCTCCAACAGCGGTGAAGCACCTAGGCATGCACTTAAAGATCCACAATCCCGATGAGCTTAAGTTCGAATGCGCACCGTGCGGCCGCCGGTTTGCATCCAAGTCACGGCTAGAGTTGCACGTCTCTGTTCATACTAAGGATAAGCCATTCGAATGCGACGTCTGTCAGGCCAAGTTCAGGCTCAAAATCAGCATGCTGATGCATAAGTAAGTATTATTTTTATACTACTTGCTATTGCCACAATCAATCAATGTTAAGTGATAACCATTACCTATGAGAGCACTGGTGGTCTAGTGGTAGCGGCCCCAACTTCCGATCGGTCGTGGGTTCGAAACCAGTCGGGCACCAATGAGTTTTTCTGTTTAAAAATGTATGTGCACAATGCCAGTACAATTGTACTATCAAATGGTGAAAGAAAACATCGTGAGGAAACCGGCATGTCGTAGATCCTAAAAAGTTCTATAACATTTGTCAAGTGCTCGAAAGGAGCCTCTTGAGGCGCACTTAAGATCACACTGTTTCGGAATAAACTAGTGACACGACAAGAGAAAGAGCATCACCTATAACAAAGCCTTGCATCGTAAGTCACGCACGATAGGAACGTGCCCTACGATGCACTACCCTGCGTCCACCAACTTGAGGTATACAGTGGTTAAGCTTCGTGTGCCTGTAATTTTACCGGCAACAACACTCTTCCAACAGAAACACAGCAACGCTGCTTCCATAGCTCTACTACTCTAAAAGATGTTGTATAAAAAATAAACTACTCCCACGATCACTCCCTTGATTCTTAAATGAAAATGAAATGAAATACGTTTATTTAACACACACATTAGAAAGGAACACAGAACAGACCTTCACCATCTTTTTGCACGCCCAGGATGACTGGTAGACAATGCTATTAGCATTAACTCCTAGCACTACATTGTTTTGTGTGAAAGTTTTAGATAAATAATAAAAAACAGAGAAGTTAACATATGAATATAAAACAAGATAAAAAGAAAGAAGTAACAAAAATAAACAAAATATGGCAATTAGTCCTGCTCTGTGCCTGGTGAGGTTAAATTGGTTCTATCTCGGCGTGTCTCAGCTATTCTGAAAGTCCCCTTTAGTATAAAACGCCATGATTCTTTTGCCAGTATTATTTTTTGAGCAGTTATTATGTTTTTCAGACGCCAAGTGCACGATAAAGAGAAGTCCCATCTGTGCCAGTACTGCTCTAAGAGTTTCTTCAAGAAATACCATTTACAAATACATTTGAGGTACGTGAAACAGTTTTAAATATTAAACAAAAGTTTTTTTTTTTCCACTGACTTTTATACAGTTGGTGCGTTTCAATGCACCAACGCGGTGGTTTTTTTTTTTATTTCAACGCAATATTTTTTTGTCCTATTCTACCACTGCCTGCCTGAATCACAAGTGAAAAGACATTCCACATCTACACTAATATTATAAAGAGGAAACATTTGTATTTTTGTATTTTTGTATGTAACGAATAGGCTCAAAAACTACTGGTCCGATTTCAAAAATTCTTTCACCATTAGAATGCTACATTATCCCTGAGTAACATAGGCAATATTATATTTTAAAAAAAATCAGGGATCCTTACTAAAACTTCAATAATGTAACCCAAGGTGGAAAACAAAAACCTTACATCGCGTGCGCTGCGAAAACTATTGAAGATAGAACAAAATAATGTACTACGATTTTGTAGAACACGTCATCATCTACAAAAAATGTCGCGACAGCATATGTCTAACTATTATAGTTGTCACAATAAGTGTTCTTTTATTATAAAAAATTAATTGGAATGCCTCCGCTAGAAAAGGGTCTTTATTTGTACCTTGGTATTAATCCTTATCCAAATAAATCATTTCATAATTAAGACGATTTCAATACCTATAGATTACTTCTTAAATTTTTCAAATCGGACATTCCATTCAAAAGATGTGACGAAATTATAAATGTTAACGGGTACACGGGTCACGCGCGGGGTGCGATTTCACTCACTCAAGGAGAAGCGCGTGCAAATGTATGAAATAAGTAGACGCGAGGCTCGAACCCACGGTCTAAGTTTATCCTAAAATGTTCAAAAAATGTATGACCACCCATGCGAAGCTGGGACAGGCCGCTAGTCTATTAATACAAGTCAAGGGTGGATTTAGGGGGGGGCACGGGGGGGGGTCCCTCCCCCGTGCCTTGGTGTACTGTGGAGATTCCATCACAGTACATACTTAGAAGCAAATCAAATTATCAGAGTTGTTAAAATATATGAATATAAAACAACAGAGAGAACACGAGTGAAACTCTTGTCTGTTTCTGGCTAGAATTGCAAATTTAGTTCATTGCATTGTTAAAAGACAGTTATTATTGATTTTTTTGCCCTTGTCCCAGAAAAAAATCCTGGATCCGCCCTTGATACGAGTACGAGTTGTAGGAATTCCATTTGCAAAAAGCTGAGTCAGGATCTTTTTGGCAACTGCATGGGACGGGACTGGCTAGGACTAATTTCCGTACCTACCTTCCAGCTTTGTTTTATGTATTTTTTTTATTGTAATATTTTGTATGTTTTTGATTTGGTAGATACCTATTGGTTTTACCTTTACCTATCCACTGTCCGCTTTTTGTACCTTTATTTATGTCAAATAAATGTATTTTCTTTTTTTTTATTTATTTCCAAGTTCACAGGATTATTTTTTTCATTAAATTAACTCTTGTTCTTCATTAGTTATAGCTAAAATAACTTGGAACGCTTTGCTTTCAACAGATCCCACACAAAAGAGAAGCCATACTCCTGTCCCACTTGTGGGAAGTGTTTCATGTCACGCACCATCTTAAGGAACCACTTCATGATTCACAGCGACAAGAAGACGCATGCGTGCAAGCTTTGCGATATGTCCTTCGTGAGGCGCGGGTGAGTACTTACCTATAGGCACTGCGCGCACGCAGCATCTTAAGTTGAACCAGTGTCAACTTTTTATAAGATTTCGTAACGGTTGTTAGTTAGACAGATGATTTAGCAATAAAATAGTAGATCTCTTTGTGAAGGGCTCGTCCGGGGAAGTAATACCACGCAGCGTTGCTGTGTTTCGGTTCGAGGACACTCCTCTGGTTGCTGGTGAAATTAATTTTTTTTTTTATTAATAATTTAATTACAGACACATGAGGCTTAACATCTGTATGGCTCAAGTTGATGGACGCAGGACAGTGCATCGTAGGGCACGTTCATATCGTGCGTGACTTACGAGGCAATGCTTTGTTATAGGTGATGGTTACCACTTAACATCAGGTGGGCCATCTCTGCTTGTACCATCATCAAGTAGTAGTAGGTCATACGAAGAAGGTTTAACCTACGAGATTATATAACTCAAAGAGGTCCTTGCGATCTTATTAAATAAATATCTTAATCTTATCCTGTGTTTAGTGTCGTGTCTTGCCTTGTTTCTGTGTTATCTGTATAAGTTTTAATCTATTGTCTGTGTAAATCGTGTTTTTGTACTCCGGCCTCCCGCGATACAGGCTTGTCCTAGTGCGGGGTCCATCAGCAACTCTTGTAAACTTCTGATTTTGGTAAATAAATGAATTTGAATTTGAATACCTTTTGACTTTGACTTTCGTATGCAGGTACTTAAACGCGCACATGCTGAGTCATACGAAGGAGAAACGGTTCCCTTGCCAGTACTGCGGCGTGCGTTTCCACAGATCGGACCATCGCAAGCGGCACGAGTTCACGGCGCATCTCAAACATTCCTCACACACGCCTACACCCGCATGAAGAGTTCTAAACTTTGAAAACCACTGGCCACTGAATGATGCAATAGAAAAAAAAAACTATTGTTTTGAATCCTGGAATTTTTGAAGTGAAGGAAGATCTTGAAAGTTTGCTTGAAAAATCTAACATACACTTTTAGTTTCAGCGCAGACGTAGCAACTTTAGTAGAATCAACTGTCATTGAGACTTGGAAAAGTTTCGTCTGCAACGTCTATGCGGTTTTGTACGAAAAAAACGTTATACCGGCAACCGCTAGATGCGTGTTATTGTTACTGATAATTTGTTTTTTAATTTCAAGTATGGCTTAAGGACTGCTAGGGACTTAACGACTGCTAGGGACCCGTAAAGCCATCTGTCTTTTTTATTTATAAGCTTAATAAAAACAAAGTAAAGATCTGTAAAAGTCACTTTGGTCACCCATCCAATTTGTGGTATTTGTTTTAGGGTAGAGTTATTAAATCGGTAATACAATTTTATTGATTACAAATTGGTGCCCGTGACTTCGTCTGCGCAGGATTAGTCATACAATATCTTTATAAATTGTAACCTATGTGTTATTCTGATGTATAAGCTATATTATTGTAAAGTTTCATTAAAATCCATTCAATAGTTTTTACGTGAAAGAGTAACAAACATCCATCCATCCATACTTACAAACTTTCGCGTTATACATATAGTAGTAGGATCAATAATATATGAATTTTGAAAGTGATAAATGTTATTAATAAATTACAAAATGTACTTACTTGTAAATTACTTCGTTATGTACTTGGGTTATTGTTGTTCTAATTTTAAATAATTATTTATCCAATTCCAAATAAATATACATTATTTTGTTAAAACCGTGTTTATTTGATCACAAAAGTACTACAAAACGTACAAACGTTACAAAATTCTACCACATCATGCTAAACCATCTGCCACCAATATAAAATCAACTATTTAATGGTTTACGTTTCACACTAAAAACAAATATTCACAAGTGTAAGTAATAAAACATAGATATCTATATCACCAACTGTGTTGCCTACTAAAAACATTAATTAATTTAACTTCGTGTCTGCTTTGTGAACTTACCTATCTATCTAGCCATTTTGAGGTTATCTTAGGGGTTTGTCAAAGCCACGTCCACACATTACAATCTGTCCAAACACGATAGAAAGATTAATGTACACCTGAGACATAGCCAGTGGCGTAGCTAGGTGGACTAGGGCCCCGGTGCGGTGCATAGATAATAAACTTAACGGTGGGTTAATAAGTATGTATTTACAAAAAAAAAGATATATAATTAGTATATCAGCTATCTGGTGCCCATATCACAAGCTTTGGCTTAGTTTGCGGCGAGATAGTGCGTGTGGAATGTCCACCAATATTTATTTATTTATTTAATAAACTGCTACCTATTGCTCAGTTAGTGACCCAGTAGCTGACAATATCTGTTTGAAGCCTGAATCGAACATATCAATAAATTTAATTTGTCTCATATTTTGTATAAATTAACATTAGTTTTTTAACGTTCTATTTCTGTGTAGTACTAACAAATTGGATTATTTTGATCTGAAATAAATGAATTGAATTGAAAATAAAGAAAGAATCGGGCCCTCACCCCCTCTTTCCACATAGCTTGAAAATATCTTACCTTTAAAAAAAAAAAAAAAAAAAAATTGTGTAGGCTCAAGGTTTTCTGGCTTCGGGAGCTGGCTGACCCTCTCTTTTCAAAGCTTAGGTTAGAGGGCCCGCTGACCTGCGGGGCCCTAGTGTACTGCACCACCTAGCCCTAAGATAGCTACCCCACTGCTTAGCAGGCATGAGGTCTTGGAGTCTGTGAGGTTAAGTAACTAGGGGCACAAAGGTTTCTCAGCTACATTCTCCCCGTCCTCAATAGTAGAGCACGTTCCCTCCTCAATAGTAGAGCACGTGCCCTCCTCAGTCAGTCTCGGCGAGTTACCCGGCGTGTAGATATTCAAAGTGTTCGCTACAGCGTCCAATTTATCCCCATAATGTGGGTACTCTTTCGTCAGGCATTCGACAATGTATTTGATGCGGTCGTTAAGTGCGCGCGCTTGGTTGAATTCGGCTAGGATTGTGGCTTTTGGCTTTTTGACGCGTACCGATTGACGTTTGATTGCTGTGGACAACTCTGTTCCAAGACGCTGGCTGCGGACTACGCGTTCTAGTAGCTGAAATGATACAGTTGGCACTTTAAAGTAACTAGAGTAGGAGAGCTCTTTGTGAAGTGCTCGTCCGGGGAAGTACTACCACCACGCCTTTATCTGCCGCCAAGCAGCGTTGCTGTGTTTCGGTTTGAAGAGTGTAGTTGCCGGTGTGATTACAGGCATGTTAAGCCCCATGGCTTAATATCTGTATGCCTCTAGTTGATTGACGCAGGGCAGTGCATCGTAGGGCACGATCCTATTGTGCGTGACTTACTAGGCAATGCTTTGTTATAGGTGATGATAGCGTAGTATGTCTTTATGACACCGTTGTGAAATGTTCAAATGAAATCCTGTCCATCCAAAGGTTGTCTAGAAGAGATCGCTCCCAGCGATAAGACCGCCCATGTACATCACTGAAGCTTTTGAACTTTATTTTTGTTTTTAATGTGTTAAATGTCCTTGTGGTGTGCAATAAAGAGTTTTCTATCTATCTATGATTCCTCAAGTTGATGGACGCAGGGCAGTGCATCTTAGGGCACGTTCCTATTGTGCGTGACTTACGAGGCAATGCTTTGTTATAGGTGATGATTACCACTTGACATCAGCTGGGCCATCTGCTTGTTCATCAGCTAGTGGTTTAAAAAAAAAACCTAACTTTTATCAACTAAGGGACCGTCCATTAATCACGTGAGGCTTGAAAGAGGGGGTGATTGATTTTGGGTGGGGGCGGTGGGGGTTAGTCTTAAACCTCACAACGTATCACCAAGGGAGAGGGGAGGGTTAAAAATTACGTGATTAATGGACGGCCCCTAACAAGCATTTTCTTCCATACCCATTGCTTCTGGAGGTCAGTGTCGCGAACCTCTCGCATCAGCGTTGCGACTTGCTCCTCCAGTTGCGCGTTCAGTGCCGTCGTGTCAGCGACGTCACGGTCCAACTTCGACTGTTCTTCGCGTAGCTGTTTTAGTTTAGCTTCTGCTTCGGCAAGGTCCTGAGGAGAAAGACTATCAGAGGAGTGCCGACGCTTTGAGAAGAAGTTGCTAATAGCTGCTAAATTCGTGGGATTTCTTAACTTAGTCATACTAAGAGCTGATTTCACCATGGTCTGTTATTTACTAATCAAGGATTAACAGGCCGTTAAATCTAACCTTGGATGTCAAACGCGTACATTTTGACATATTTAACGGCCCTTTAAGCCTTTGTTAATCTGACAGAGCATGGTGAAATCAGAGCTTAGTCTAATGAGTTTATCTATTTGACCCAAGTACCGACGTAGCTCTATCCTCTGTCCCACACTAGGTCTCTGACGAGCCTGTCGCCAAGTACCTATACACTAAGAGGTACGACGAATATCTGATCTGATTACCGAGCTGATGTTCTGTATACTGGTTTGGACTGATTCTGATATCATGATCGTAAGCTCCTGATCGTAAGTATTGCGGGGGCTGTTCCCCCTGGGTATGTATTGAGGGCTGTTCCCCCTGGGCATGTATTAAGGGCTGTTCCCTCTGGATACGTATTAAGGGCTGTTTCCTCTGGTATAGGTATTAAGGGGCTGTTCCCTTTGGGTACTTATTGAGGGCTGTTCCCCCTGGAGTAGGTATCGGGGGGTGTTCCCCCGGTGTGGCCTCCAACCTCCCCTATAGCCACCCCGAGCCTCGCTAAAACTCTGGTCTGGTACTGATGCTGTTTAATCTGATCGTCTGGTCTAACATACTCTGCTAACTGTTCGCAAACAGGCCGAACACATCGGCAAACTGTTCAACATAAAAGGCAGTAAGATCTGGTAACTCATGCTCAGTTATAATTCAAGCTCACTCACCAATGTTTCTAGTAACTCGAATGGCTCGCACGGAGCCTCTCTGAGGCGCACCTGAAACTCTTTCACCACACTGTCTCTACAAAGCTAGTGACACAAGAAGAACTAAGGCGCATCTGAAACTCTTTCACCACACTGTCTCGACAAAGCTATAGTGACACGAGTTGATGAAGAAGACCAATGCTTCTCCTTGGACGTCTCGTGGCGCAATACTGGGCCAGAGGGGCGGGAGCGGGCGCGCGCGCACCCGCTCACCCCGCCTGTTCCTTATGACGTCACACAGCACTATTTCTCCCTGAGCGTTCAGCCTATACTAGCTATACCTACGTACATATACTCGTATATTTGCTTCGCATTCGCGACAGAGCCTGTATCGATCGGTTGATTGAAGTGATTCGCTTCAGACTACTAAAATAAAAAAACATGTTCGAATATGTTGAGGAGTATTTGTAGCTAAGAGCCTTTAAACCTAAGCTCGGTCAATAATCTAACCGATCACTAACGGGAAAGAAAACGTGGACGCATATAATCATCCCTTTGAATTCGGCTGCCGTTTTGATGATTCCAATTGGCCACCAACCAACCCAGAGAATACGTGGAAAAAAATTATTGAAACTTTCACCCTTGAGTTGCTGCAGGACACATTTTTCTATTTATTTTCTTCTCTTCTTTCTTTTGTCTTTGTATTTATTTGTATACTGGATTTTATGTGCATATGTAGTAAATAAATAACTGTCTGCCCATGATGAAGGGTTACCTTAGTGACTCTCGCTACATCAGCCCTGGCCAGTCGCAACTTGTGGTGGTAAGCCGACTGGGAGGTCGCTACTGAACCGTGGGCCTTCTCCACGGCCGCCGCGGCTCGGCTCTTGTCCATTGCCGTCTCGCGCCGTGTCACGTAGAGAGCCAGGTCTTCTGCTAACTTTTCGCCTGTACGACGCAGTTGCTCGCGACGGACCTAGAAATGTTAAAAGCAGGATCTCGTAGGCAGAGAATTTTCTAGATAGACGAAGCCTTCCAAGTTTTGCGACTATTATTGCGGGCAACGACTCCCAGAAGGTATTTATTCAGTTCTTCTAGTTCACTAGTTTTTTTCGAAACTGTGTGGTGAAAGGATTTTAAGTGCGCCTCAAGAGGCTCCTTTCGAGCACTTGACACATTTTATAGAACTTTTTAGGTTCTACGACATGCCGGTTTCTTCACGATGTTTTCCTTCACCGTTTGAGAGTACTGGCACTGTGCACATAATTTTTTTAACAGTAAAACTCATAAGTACGCGACTGGTTTCGAACCCACGAACCACTAGACCACTTTAAAACCAGGTGAATCTAGGTGCCAGTTCCACGCGACCAAGCCTAGAAGAACAGACAACAAACTTGGCTTGGTTCCTACCGTTCTTTTGTATGATCCTTGTTACAATTATAATATCGAAGCATTTAAATAAAAATAAAATAAATAGTATTCTTCTTTTGAGCGTATGGTTTACAGATTTACCTCCATCCTGTGGATTTCATTTCTCATCTGTCCAATCTCCCCAACCGCAGATTTGGCTTCTTGCATGTTCTTTTTTAACTCCACTGCCAATATTCCCTGAAGTTAAAACATCGGTTTAAAAACAGCTAAAACTTAACCTATTTAAAAACTTATTATTTTATTATTACCACCTAAGTTTGACACATGTTTATGCAAATAAATGATCTTAATTTACCTTCCGTTGCCATATCAACGCCTCCCTTTGAATGCGATCTAGATCCTGCGTCAGATTCATCTTTTCCTTATCCATTTGCTCTATTTCTTCTTCCAGATACAAGATGTCGGTTTCTGCACCCTAGAATAAAAATAGGTAAGTTTATACGAAGCCTGGTTATTCTATGAGGATACACTGGCTAAAGCCAAGTTAAGTACCTACTATTAGGTAGGGACTTTAATATTATGTATTGTGAAACTTTATTTCTGATTATGAAGTTTTTTGATTGGGCCCATCATCAACAACTGAATCACTGTAATAATTTTGAGTTAATTTATGGTTGTGCCAAGTTTTTTTAATTGACCAAACATGTCCCTCTGCTAGGCTCTGCTGGTCTCCCTCATTTTTTTCCACTCTCCACGATCCACAGTTAACTCTACTCTCTTGTTGTGGAAGAAGTCATAGCGTTATCTCGGCCGCAAAGTCTGCTATACTCTGCGGGTGTTCATCCTATGATTCTTTTTAGGGTTCTTGCGACTCCCGTGACCCGACCACTCCTATTTCAGCTGTTTCACAATTTGAAACGTAATTGAAGGAAACTAACCTTCAAATTAGCAGAATACTCGTGCGTCATAGCCAGAGTGCTCCTCTGCGCGTTATCGTTCCTCTCCAAGGAGTCCTTCCTGGTTCTCTCGAGTACTTCCAGCCGCCCTCTTAACTCGCGCAGCGTTCGATCAACGCGACTTCTTTCTTGCAAGACTGTCTCGCATTCCGCTTGAATGCGCATCGTCTTCTGCTCGCAGATTTGTATCTCTGTAACAAATCATATCTCACTCGTACTCATCAAACTTGCTGAATCAAACAGTTGATTCAGCAAGGTCAGAGCTGAAAAGAGAAAATAAACAGTAACAGCTTCAAGACTTCTGTTCCTAGACATGTTAGATATACCCTCAGATCTTCTAGTACCAACTTATCTAAGGGTTTCTAAGGGGAAGTCAGAGTAAGTACCTACGTCCAAACCTTCGTTTGGCATATTGCAATAGTTAATATTCCATACGTGACAGGTTGAGGGCCCATCGCCCCTGATAGAATGCAAACTGATTTGAAGCAGAAAGGCCTATTACTATTTGGCTAAGCTACGCTGGTCGTCTAGGGGTTTGTTGCAGACCGCATCATTATTTTAAAAGCATGCATCAATCATTTGAATTTTCGCTGCACTTCGTGCGCTGCGCTTTTATTACTTCAAATGGTAAAAGCAGAATGACTACCACCATTGCTAAAAGAATTTTGTACGTTTGTTGATAAGGTTGATATCTGCCAGCATCTTCTCGTGTTGCTCAGCCAGCTTCACCACGTGACCCTGCAGACGCAGCCACTCGTGCTGCATGCCTTCAGTTCGCTCCCGAAGTGTTTTGATCTGCTGTTCCAACTCTTCGATCCTGCGTTCTTGAGGGGATTTCATCTGAAACAGATCTGTTTATTAAATAATCACAGATCAAGGTTACTGTTAGGTTTGTAATTTGGGTCTCTTCAAGGAAAGAGTGAATAGGTGTCTTCTAGACCGTTCTGTTCCTTTGTAGCCAAAGGACAGTAACATTACAGACTTAAATTATAAGAAAGTTCGGGTAGCTCGGTGTTGAATGAAGTCGAACGATAGTGTTGCAAAAAAGATCTTTGCTATAGGATTACCTGATGATGATACTTTAAAAGCGTTTTATTATATAGGTACCACTTACGTCAAAAACCTCCTTCAGAATTTGATACTTTTTAATTATAATATCCAGTTCTCTTTGCTTTCTCGTGATGACCAGCACTTTCTGGTCATACTTCTCTTGCAGTAGATCGATCTCCTTCTCCCGTTCTTTGACTTTCAACAGTGTTTCTTCGAGGATAATGTTGTTTTTCGCCTGCCTGTTCCTGTGGACCTCGATGTCCAGCATCATCTTAGCATGCTGGTTTTCCATCGCCATTAGTGATATTTCCTAAAATATACACAGCTCTTATTCAAAGTCAAAGGTTAAATTCAATTTAATAACTAGGAGCACTTGGAAAATCTCTCAAAGCTAGGTAAAGTTGCTAGGTGCCACAACCAAGCCTAGAAGAACTGCCGCAAGCTTATAGCAGCTTGGTTCCTACCTTTATTTAGAATGAAACTACTAGGCCCATCAATCTTTTATGAACGGTAAATAGATGGTGGTAAGTATGTAGATAGGCTTATACAGCTTAAAAGTAGTAGAGCTCTTTGTGAAGGGCTCGTCCGGGGAAGTACTACCACCACGCCTTTTTCTGCCGCCAAGGAGTAACGCTGTGTTTCGGTGGTTGCCGGTGTAATTACAGGCACATGAGGCTTAACATCTGTACGCCTCAAGTTGATTGACGCAGGGCAGTGCATCGTAGGGCACGTATCTATCGTGCGTGACTTACGTGGTAATGCTTTGTTATAGGTGATGGTTACCACTTCACCATCCATCAGCTAGTTGTATAAAAAATGGTATACGAAACATTACACCTAAAACAACTCATATCTAGTCTAACTCACGTATTTTATCAACGCGTGGCAACTTTTGTAATTGACGCCATGACACTTGTGCATGCGTAAGTGCTACTAATTAAAGAAAGATCGCAAACAATTTATTTATTATATTACCTGTTTCCTAGACATCTCCCTCATTTTCTTAATGCCATTGGCCATAGATTCCACCGCTTTGTCATTCAGCAGGCAGTCCTGAATGTTTGCCAAGATTTCGTTCTCGAGCTTTAGTTTATTCTCTGTCTTGCGATCCAGTTCCTTTTCCGTACTTTTCAATATATTCCTCATTGTTTGATTTTCCTATTACAAAAGTTATTATCTCACGTTTCAATAATCAACAATCATTTGTATATGATTTAAAGTGCTCAAACGAATGACGGTTTCCTAGCATGTCTTACCATCTGTATCATTTGTTCATCTCGCTCAGTCAACTCGATAGATTCTGTAAACTCTCCAATTTGGGCTTCTAGATTCACTCTCTTTACGTCTTCGGCATCGACTGAAACACAAAATGTATCGTATTGTGTCACGAAATTAACAGCTGTCACTTTCTGTATACTATGTCTAATAATTTATATTGAGATTATTTATCTGAAAGGCACTTTTAAATAGAGTTTCGTATCACTTTGTTACTTACATAGTTTAGTGGCGTGTTCGATGTCATAAACTAGCTTGTCTTTTTTCATAGCTATTTCTTTTCCCTTATTCATCTCTTCAGTTACCACCTTTTTTGTGATCTCGAGATTGTTTATCAACGTTCGGTAGTTTTCTTGCAGCACTCTACAAGTTTGTACAAAAACACTTAGAATCAGTACCACATGCGCATTGACTTTAAAATAGATAATTTGATTTACCTTCTCAGATAGACTTACTTGTAATCGTCCCTCACAGAATCGTATACTTTGTCTCTCTGCTGGATGTTAACGAGCACAGAGTTCCAAAGGCTGACAAGACGCCGTTTATCCAACTCTAAGTCTTCGAGCTCAGCCGCGTAAGCGGTTACCTTAAACAGGCCTCTATTTCATTAAAGCGTTACTAGAAGCCTCCCATTTACTACTACATTTATCCCTTACTCATGCAAAAATATCGTCAATAGTGTCTACTTTATACAGGCGATTTGCGGGACCAGCATAGAATACCCCTGCATCACATCCCATGGATGTCACACCAGGTAATAAGCGGCACTTTGTAGGAAAATACTTATTACTGCGGTCACCATCCCGCCAAGCGTGGTGACTACGGCAAATCTATATCTTGCGGAAATATATGGAGAAGGAAGGCCCATGTCCAGAAGTGGGCTAGTGGCTTACTCAAGCTGATGGTGACAAAGGCTATTATCACTCCAACGACATTTACCTTACTTTCAAGCTAATCACAACTCCTATTCCATAGTATTTAGCCAGCTTTATTTAGTTGTCCCTGATATAATTAGGGTTGCTTTTCTATAAAACATACCCTATCGTTGACTTGTTCCATCTCAACGTTCTTGACCTCGAGTTGCTTTTGGAACATCTCCAGTTTAGACTCAAGCTTCCACACCTCTTGCCCGACACTGAAGATTATCATATCCTGAAACACATTTTCAATTATCAATCCACATTCATTGTGGAAATTTCATATAGAGCAGCTAGGAGCATAAAAAGCTTACCAACTCCCGTTTCTCATCAGCCAGTGCGCGTTTCTCAGCGCGCATCTTGTCAGACATTCGCTGGCTGACTGTCAAGTCTGACTCAGTCTCCTCTCGCCATTGCTCTAGTTGTCTGCACAGCGTTGTGAGAGCTTCTAACTCCTCTGTTGCTTCGCGCTCTGAACAGAGATGTTATTGATAATCCCCATGGTTATATCTAAATGTAACCCTTTCACTTTGTCATTGCACATTGGAAAGAGATGGCAGTAGTTTAAGCATGTTTATCTCTTGACTGATTCTTATTTCTAGCTTACCTATTACGTATAATGTTACTACTACTCGCTACCTACTACTCGCGATGTCGGGGTGTCAAACACGTCCAAACATTAAATTTGGTATATTATCTAAGAGGTCTACCGAGACAGATTATTCGTTTATTAAAAGTAGTTTAGTAAAAGTATAAAGTTTCAATCAGTCGTCTGTTTCTCTTATCTATAGCACTTGTTTAAGAGCTAGAGATACTGTGTTCACACAATTTTATTTTAGTTATGTTCCAAAAGGTTTTTTAAAAAGACATATACCGTTAAGCTGATCTTTCTCTAGCTTCTCCTTAGCCTTCTTGTACTTGTCGTTGGACTCCTTGGCTCGCCTCTCGGCAGCCTCTCGCTCCGATGTCCTCTGCGCGAGAGTACTCTCGTACTCTTCTATCATGACCCTTTGGGCGTTGGTGTCGTGGTCGCTTCGGTATATCGTCTCTAGGTCCTTTTCGTAGCCCAACTTGCTCAATTTGAGTTCTTCGCGCTAGCAAATGGTTCTTTTAGTTTTCAAAGCTGCCAGCCTGTTTAAGAAGCTGTACTTCTCGCTCGCAAATATCAGCTTTTTTGAAGATTATGTAATCTCTGAATGTTGTTATGAAATATCGCTTACAACCAAATATTTCGGATTTCGTATTTCGATCCAAAAATATTTTTCATAATAAATTTGTTTGACTAGTTTTATAGTTCGTTACATTTTTGCGAGCGTTAAGTACCCTTGCCGTTGTCTGAGCCATTTATCTTATGTACCTACTAACATACATAATCAAATAAAGTTAGTAAAAAAGCTTTTTTGATTAATATTATATAGCTATAGTTTTCAAGAATTCTGTGTACCTCACAAAGGATCATTAATAAATGTACAAAGATGTGTTTACCAAGTTGAGAATCTGTTCTTCAGCAATAGCATTCTCTCTCTGCAAAAAGTGCCTCAAGGTCTCCTGGAAGCGCTGCATCAGCGGGTGGGAGGACTCCAGGACTGCCGGCATGGCGCCGATATCGCGCTTGCTGCGCCATCTAAGATCAGGGGCTCGAGACTCAGTATTTGAAAAAAGCCTTTTTCTTATACCACCGGTCAGAAAAAAAATACGTGGTTGGGGCTAAGGCATTATTCGTGCATGTGTTAGAACTTTTTGACAGCCATCTAGAATTCGAAGGTTCGACTGATATTTCAGCAGCACAGATAGCTGTACTGCTGAAAATTCTGTCGAACCTGATGGAACCAAATTGAATGACAGTGTTCCAGTAGATGCGAGACTTTGAAATTGGTAGACATTGAAGTTTTAAAATGTACCTATAAGAAAAGACAGCGACTGATTTTTCAAGTCAACACACATAAAAGTATTTTGAGACTATTCAATCAAAACAAACATAAAGGCTCATTTAATTCATCAAACTTCGCAACTTACTCATCAAATACTTCTCTCCCGGCCTTCTTACAGTGGCACTGGTCGGGCAAGCAGCCGCAGCAGTGGCACAGCCCATCCTCAGGTGTTGGAGTGGTGCATTCACACACTTCCGGTTCCTATACACGTTGGTTTCCATAAATAAGCTGGTAATCTAAGATCTTACGAACTTGGTATCGAAGAAGGGGTCTCTCACTAGACTCTTTGTTGCTCTTTTAGAGTAGGAGGGCTATGTGAAGGGCTTGTCAGGGGCAGGGCCGGATTTAGGGGAGGGCAAACGGGGCGATGGCCCCGGGGCCTCCACAAACGGGGGGCCCCCACAATAGAGACTTCGGAAAAAAAAATCTTTCAAATTCCAACTAGTAAACACTAGTAAACATCTTCTTTCCCTTTGATATTTTATTTTTGCTATTTTACCTTTACCTACAGCCTACAGTACTTTGTACATAGGTACATGATTATTTGATTATATTAATCTTAAATAACAGAAATCATTGATCTTTATTTGTTCACTCCAATCAGGCAATCAGTGAAATATCAAAATCTCAAATGGCCCTGATAAGCACTGCCAATTCACTACCCATCTTGGAGGAGAACCCCAATCATTTAATGGCTGAGTGGGGTGGTACTTGCCAGCAACCTCGGAGGTTGGGTATTCGATTCCGTGTCTCGACAATTTTTTTTTTCTTATATATATACATATAAATTAATTGCAGTAAGTGAACAATTGGTGTTCTTCAATTCTTAAACAAATCCATTATTATTGACTTATAGGTATAATAATTTGGGCGAGGGGGCCTCCGCTCCTTTGTTGCCCCGGGGCCTCTGGACCTCTAAATCCGGCCCTGGTCAGGGGAAATAAGTATACAGCGCCATGCCTATTACTGCCATCAAACAGCGTTGCTGTGATTCGTTTTGAAGAGTGTGTGAAATAACAGGCACATGAAGCATGCCATAATATCTTTTATGCCTCAATTTAATGGACGCAAGGCAATGCTTTGTTATAAGTGACGGTTACTACTTAACATCAGGTGGGAATCTGAGTTTCAATAAAAAAACTTTAGTATAATAAAGACTTTAACTAAATATTTATGGTGCATAGTACAGCATGAAATAGGTGGTAACCGAACAACAATTCAGTGTACTTACGTGAGAAAAAATGATTCTCTCATTTCTATAGAGAAGACAGGTCTCATCATGGATCACGATTTCATGCTCATCTCTTGGGCACTCGCAGTGTGGCGACAAAGGTGAAGCTGGCGTCGAACTGTCTATCGTACATGGACACGCTTGGGAGGATCCTGATCTAGAAGATTCAGACATTTTACTCACAAATATCTGACGAAAATATTTTCAGAAAATTGATTTCGATAAACACAAAACTGATTTAGGTTGATAGCGTCGCGTCATTTGCTTAGCAACGAGTTATTTATATCTAATAAAGAGGTTGCATAGTTTTATTACAGAGATTGCAGTTGTTTGGCTAGCAACCTTTTTGTTTTGTCGATTATCTTTTTTGAAATAAATAAGTAGGTTGTATTCAAGCACTGCCGCGCTTTGATAGCAACCTCCTTGTTAAGTCAATGAGCGCCGGTTGCCAAGGCAACTAAAAACATCAACAAGTGCGGGGATTTGATACGCGGCACTGTTTTTGCGGAAATAAAATTTATAAACCAAAATGGTAAGTGATCACACCATTTATTATTATTATAAAGTTTAATCACTTTAGAAGCTATTCTCATGCTGAAAAAATAGATGACTATAGAGGAGTATTTTAATTTGATCAGAATGTTCTAAGTATCTAGGCACCTAACTACCACGAATCTTTAAATATATGAGTATTATTGTAGATACTCTCACGGTCCAAGCCGGCTACAGACAGCCGCGCCAGCACTGGCAGCAGTTCAGCCAAGAAGAACTTTCCAGAACTTGAGGACTACATCATGAAGAGGGATTACGTTGGAGCACTTACGCTGTTGGAGGTAAAATAACTTTTTACGAATTATTTTACATTACAAGTGCCTTTTTTAGAAAATTATAATTACACAAATAAAACATACTGTACACAGGCGAGCTTAATACTAGGGTAGCATTATCTACCAGCTAACCTTTTGGTAAAGAGAAGAAATTTTTGGGTAGTGCACATTAGATGAAGACCTATACCACACCACAGATAAGAGAGTACTAGTAAGTACCTTTACTAAGCAAAGATTTAAGTACGTGACTAAAGGCCGGTTTCTGAAATCCTGATCAAAACTAATCGCATGTCAAGTCGAGTTTCTGAAATGGCGAGTGACTTGACATCCGATTAGTTTTGCATCAAGCTTTCAGAAACCGGCCGTTTGTATTACGAGCAAATAAGCATTCATTTATATAATCATTTGAAATCATGGATATCACGGTCTACTTTAATGTCTCCCTGTTTCAGTTCCTAAAACACGAAGGCAACACAGTAGTATGGATAGATGTCTGGACGGCGTGGTGCTGGTTCCATCTCGGCGAGTACCGCAAATCCCTGGACTTGTACCTTGCGATACGCACCAATGACAACCTGGAGGAAAAAGTGGCTGACACACTCGCTCTTGATATCGCTGTCTGTTACTTCTATTTAGGTCTGAAACTAATCCTTGTAATATTCTTAATAAAAAACTTACATCTAAACAAAAAAAAGCAATTGCAAGATTTAAATGAATCATATAATTCAAGATATGTACAGTTTGTGACATGGAATTGTCCTTTTTGTATTTTTTTAGGAATGTACAAGGAGTCGCAAGAATCCGCTGAAGAGGCGCCAAAATGTGCTCTAAAGGTAATTTGCCAATATTAATAGTCTAGTAAAAAATCTCTTCATAAAAGCAAAACCTAATTACTATTATCCCTTGTAGAAACTTTCGTAGCGAGCTTTGTCATTCTCAACCGAATATCTAAGTTTAGCAGCGTTCTCAACGGCTACCATTTGGATGACCGCTAGTGACATATCGCTTCTAGGCTTCGGATGGCACTTTACGTCTCATAGCAGAAGAAAAGCCATGACGGAAGCCTTAGGGGGCTTAGAATTTCTATCCTAAAAATTGGCCACTAGCTAATACGAACTTTGTAACATTCCAGAATAGACTCCTCTTCCACCTGGCCCACAAGCTAGGAGACGAAGACGCACTGATGCAGGCTCACGCCTCCTTACGGGACGTCCATGAAGACCAGCTCAGTCTGGCCTCTGTGCACTATCTCCGCGCACACTACCAAGAGGCCATCGATGTTTATAAGAAACTGCTTTTGGATAGACGGTATGATTGTTCGGAATGAAAGCTTGCAAGGGCAATGAAGTCGTTTCTGTTGATACATTATCCTATCTTTAATTGACAGCACTCAAAATGATGCAGTCTCTTGCTTATACACTTCTTGTTCTTGCCGTGCCACCAGTTCTTTTGAAACAGTGCAACTGGTTAACTAGTTATTCTAATTTGGGTACCAATGTTGTCCAACCAGGAAATATTGAAAATGTTAAACATAAACCCAATTTAATAAGATACTGTAATGTTTGTTATTTATTTTAAATAAGTGTTATTAAGTAGGTATGTTTGTGATCCTGTTTCTGATTCATTCATATTTAACAAATATGAATTATTTGTGGCCTTTAAATTTTATTATAATGTCACATTTGATCACAGAAAAACAAATGGTAAAAGGATTTTTAAGTGGCTCCTTTTGAGCACTGAAATGTTAAGAATTCTCGAAATGTTAAGAAGGCTCTATTTTTAACGGGATTAAGCATTTTTGTATACTACGTGCTGATGGAACAAGCAGATGGCCCACCGGATGTTATGTTGTAACCATCACCTATAACAAAGCATTGTCTTGTAAGTCACGCACGATAGGAACGTGCCCTTGGATGCACTGCCCTGCGTCCATCAACACAGCAACGTTAGGTATAGTGAGTAGCTTAGTAGGGCATAAGTAAATATAGAGATTATTCAACAACAGAATAAACAGCAGTTTAAAGGGTGTAGATGGTATTTGTAACTGACCAATTCTGAACAATTGGTCAGTTATACATTAAGTAGAAAATCGGTCGAGATCGAAAACCAGACTGTTCACGATAAAACTTTTGCAGATTTAAGAGATATGAGAAAGATGATATGGACTGGATCAAAATACTTCCACATACATCTGGGTAACAATATAAAATTATACTCATGATAGTAGAAATTGACTTTACGTATAAGGTTGCGCAGTACTGTAATTTAAAGCAAATATGAAACTTATTTAGAGACATTTAAAATTAGGTATAGTTTAGAATCTGAAAATAGTAATTAAATAACATCTATCAATTTTTCCTCTATTGCACGCTAGATTTTTCTGACGACATATCAGATTCTTTCATTATTCTTACTTAATTTCCAAATATGTACATATTTGGAAATTAAGGTACATATTGGAATTAAATATGAACATATACTTCACGAAAAATAATTATTTCATTTCATTGAACGCCAAGCACAGCCTTATTTATTGTACGGGGATATGCTATCCCTTATACAGATAATGATAATGATTTGCTATGCTATGGGACCGGGTGGATAATTGAAACGACCGCTCTATGCCGATGAGTGTTTCATCATCATCATCAGCCCGATTTAGCCCACTTGGGCATAGGCCTCTCTATGCTCTTTCGATTTAAAACGATCTTGGGCTACCCTCATCCATTTAAGGCCCACGACGCTGACAATGTTGTTAACCCATCGTGCAACTGGACGTCCGACACTTCTCTTTCCAGTCCTCGGCCACCACTCTATCAATCTTTTGCACCACCTGTCGTCACCACGTCTTGCCAGTGAGAGTTTGCATCTGATTTATTAGGCATAAGGCAAAGTAGGTATAATGTTAAACAATGCTTACGCTGAATGTGCTGGTTGGCCCGTACAATTGTATATCACCATTTCACATACCTTTCAGTACATACATGGCCCTAAACGTGTACGTAGCGCTCTGCTACTACAAACTGGACTACTACGACGTCTCGCAGGAAGTGCTCAGTGTGTACCTCGCGCAGCATCCTACCTCGACTGTGGCTAGCAACTTGAAGGCCTGCAATTTGTTCAAGTTAGTTTACTTTACTGTTAGCTGACAACTTGCTTGACAAGTTATTTATAAAACGAAATAAATTAAAAATTATGTAATAATGCCGTAATTCAGTTAAATCAAAAGATCACTTTGAAAAGACTTGCATTTTATGCTATTGCATTATTGCATGTTAAAGCTAGATGAATCTAAATGCCAGATCCACGCTACCATGCCATATAGTTTACCAAAAAACTTTTAGTTTAATCTTTAGTTAAATCTTAATATAAGGAAAAATTGTGGGTATTTGTTCATCCACTTTGGTGCAGCTGTGCATGATAGATATTATTTACAACTTTCTCATCAGAGCAATCTTTTAAAATTATGTCTTTATATAAAGCTTATCAAAATTGAATTTATTCTATATCAGTTTTTGATTTATTTATCAGTATTTCCACGGCTATATTGTCCAAATATGCACAGCACAGGTACAATAGTTCTTTAATCAAATGTGCCCAGGTTGTACAACGGAAAAGCAGCTGAAAACGAGCTGAAACAGATATCGTCGGACCAGCACACTTTTGGACAAGACCTGGTCAAACACAACTTGGTTGTGTTCAAAAATGGAGAAGGAGCTCTCAAGGTACCTTCAAATAAACCTGCTAAATACTCGTAGTACAGTAGGCCGGATCAATAAAGTACTTGTGACTTTTTTTTAAAGCCCTTGAAAATATTGGCATTTTTTTCCATTTTATGTAACATTATTTTCTTTTATGGCGTAGTCGTATGGGTTGTGAAGTAGATTAGACTTTGTATAAGACCTATGAATGTAAATAACAAAAAAAATGGATTTATCTCAATTATTCAGCTCAATATGATCAGAATTGTCTAGCATCCCATAAACTCCCAATAAAAATCATAACACGTAAACCACCAAATATCGACGAACATAGGTACATGGGGGTGATTTAGATAGCCCATAACGGATGCAGCATCTACGGACCACCGCTTGACAGTACTTCCGGAGACACCCTTTATATATACAAGGTGTTCCATAAGTTGTGTATGTAAACTTCAGGGGGCTAAAGTACCCATCAATATGAACAACTTTTTCTAAGGAACCAACATTGTGAACGCGAAAAAAAAAACAGCTGTTTCATACATTTTAGCCTGGTAGGTATTGAACTTTTGTATGAAACAGCTGTTTTTTTTTTCGCGTTCACAGTGTTGGTTCCTTAGAAAAAGTTGTTCATATTGATGGGTACTTTAGCCCCCTGAAGTTTACATACACAACTTATGGAACACCTTGTATATATTTTTTTTATATCACAATTACAAGTGCTAATGTACC
Source organism: Chloroclysta siterata (assembly GCA_932294275.1). NCBI lineage: Eukaryota > Metazoa > Arthropoda > Insecta > Lepidoptera > Geometridae > Chloroclysta > Chloroclysta siterata. Next base: position 13,345,993 of record OW028603.1, on the reverse strand, counting down.
TCTGACATGTTGGAAGATATAAAATCAGTAAACTCATTTTTGAAAAATCGCAATCAGCCAAGATGTGTGCAATCATATTTATCAGTTACGTAAAAAAATCATTTTGATCGATACAAGTTTTCCTACTCAGAAGTTTGCTTTACGAGTTTACCTACTGATCTTATATCTTTCAGCATGTCAAAATGTGAGGGTTTTTTTTTTTTTTTTTATACCACCAACTGATGGAACAAGCAGATGGCCCACCTGATGTTAAGTGGTAACTATCACCTATAACAAAGCATTGCCTCGTAAGTCACGCACGATAGGAACGTGCCCTACGATGCACTGCCCTGCGTCCATCAGCTTGAGGCATACAGGGGTTTGAGGTACATTAGCAGTTGTCTTCGCCTTAAGCTGGTTACTGACCAACGTTACGAGGTGTAATGTAACATTCGCATCGAGCATGTACGCATTGAGCATGTTCGCTGTGTTCTAAAAATCGGCGTATAATGCTCGTCAAAACTCTGTACTCGATATTCGCCAGCCACTCTCAGTCAAGATGGCCGACTTGTTACAGCGTACTGACTGAACCGCGTAACCCCGTTACACGGTTTCCCCGTAACACTACGTACTGACTGCATGAATGCTCGCTCTGTAACATGTTACATTACACCTCGTAACGTTGGTCAGTACCCAGCTTAAGAGCTGATTTCTCCATGGTCTGTTAGATTAACAAAGTATTAAAGGGTCGTTAAATATGTCAAAATTTACGTGTTTGACATCTAAGGTTAGATTTAACGGCCTGTTAATCCTTGATTAGTAAAGAACAGAGCATTGTGAAATCAGCTCTTAAAGGGCTGACAACTATCAAACAACTTCTCGCTCGCACATTTCGACAAGTTTAGTGATTTTATATCTTTCAAGCTCTTAGCTTAGCTTCTTAGCTCTTGTCTTCGCCATAAGGAAATAAAAGAGGCTTTATTATTATAACAATTGCAGACTTTACCAGAACTAGTGGACGTAGTGCCAGAAGCAAGGTTGAATTTGGCCGGGTACCGACTGCGGAACCGGGAACCTCTAGAGGCGAGGGCGCTGTTGGAGCCACTGCAGCCTACGTCGCCGCTACACTACATACTGCGAGCCGTGGTGGCTGTGCGACTTTACAACGAAACTAACGACGTGAGGAACTTTCTGAATTAACTTTTACAATTGACAGATTTTAGTGAATTGGTAAGAGCACAAATTATCAAAAACCCACTATAGTGGGTATGAGTTATTGGCCAAGTGAGATCTAGAGCTGATTTCACCATGCTCTGTTAGATTAACAAAGGAGTCAAAATGTACGCGTTTGACATCTGAGGTTAGATTTAACAGCCTGTTAATCCTTGATTAGTATGGTGAAATCAGCTCTAAGAAACTGACAACCGTCAATTTGTTAAAGTACAAAAGTAAAACGAAACTAAAACTTTTAGCTAGTAAACTGAAAAGGGTCTAAGAAAAACAACCTTTTCCCAAATATACCGTGCACATTAACTTTGCCTTCAGCTTCATAAATATTGGTGGACGTTCCACAAATCACTATCTGCTTGATACTAAGCAAAGTTTGTAATCAGATAGCTGTTATAATACTGATATATAAGGTGTTCCAATACTTGTACAAAAGTTCAATACCTATCTGGCTAAAATGTATGAAACACCTATTTTTTTTTTCGCGGTCACAGTGTTGGTTAGTGTCAGTGTTCCTTATAAAAGTTATTCGTATTGTTACGAGCTCGGGGTTCGTTTGGATAGAAAATGCACAATAATAATCCAAGAGATGACTTATTTATTTACACTAACACTTTACATAACTAAAACACTACTTAACACTACTTAACACTACTTAACACTACTTAACACACTTAATTATCACTCAACTATCACTTAACAAAAGTTATTTTCCTTTATCCACTTCTTCCAACTCACTTCTTCCTGAGCCATTCCCTGGAACTGACTTCTTCTTCGAGTCATCTTCACAAACTGGCTCTCTTCTCGAGCCATCTCACCGAACTGACTCCTCGAACGGTTTTCACTAACTCACTTTCTTCTCGAGTCCTCTCCACAAACTGACTGACTAACTTCGCCCTCGCCGACTGGTCTTATATACGACGCAGCTAACCCGAGAATGTTCTGGATCATACTAGACCATACTTGCATCTCTTTCTACAGTAATAGCTCTCGTTCATTTCATTCGATTGATTCTAGAACAGTAGCCTAGAATATTCGAAGGTCTGCTATCTCTTTCTAGTAGTGCTTTTCCTTCGATTGATTCTAGAACAGTAGTCTAGAATATTCGAACGTCTGCTATCTCTTTCTAGTAGTGCTATCTCTTTCACTCCTATGCAAATATGGCTCTATAGTGAAATGTCCTTCAAAGGTCCATAAGGGGTCCTGAAAACGCCTGAAAACGGGTTTTCAGCATATTGCATGGATCGATGGGTAGTAGCCTGAAACGGACTGAAAACATGTTTCAGGCGCCTGAAAACCACGGCAACTTGGTCGAAATTGTAATCAACTGGGAGGTGACAGAGCCTCTTCTGGCAACGGCTGAAAACATATTTCAGCCTTCTGAAAACACCTGTACGTCAGGATATATAACGAAACAAGTTGCTAGGCGTCCGGCGCAACAGTATTGATGGGTATTTTAGCCCCCTGAAGTTTTATATACAAGTATTGGAACACCTTATATATATATTTTTTTGTAAATACTTATAATATATAATACAACATCCGACAGAGAATAAACATCTATGTTCATCACACAAATGTTTGTTCTCGGTGGGGATCGAACCCACAGCCTATCGCGTAGAAGGCAGGGCTACACTGAGCTATGAAGGCTGTCAAAATCAATCAATGAAAACCACAGATATCTCAACAGGATGACCAAATGAAGCTAGCTCAGCAAAGTTTCCACCTAGTAGGCAGCTCCACTTCAGAATGCGACACGATCCCTGGCCGGCAGTGCATGGCCTCTTCGTACTTCCTCGCGGGGCATTTCGAAGAAGTGCTCGTCTATCTGAACTCTATTAAGAGCTTCTTTGTGAACGATGATACTTTCAACTTTAATTATGCTCAGGTTAGTTATTTGTAGTAAAAACAGAGCTCTATGAACACTTCGGTTGTAATTGTAACACGGCGAAAGTTCGAGTTTGTGCCCTTTTCACAACTTATTTTGCAACAAAGATTTTTATATTGTTTATTTTTATTTTATAATAACTTTTGATTTTTGTATTTTTTTGTGATTTCCATAAGTGAAACAATATAAAACTAATAAAAACAATCAAGTTGGTTTCAAAAAAAAAAAAATTGTTATAACCTAGAATAGACGTAGTGATCTTCTTCTTCTTCTTGTTATATCACTTGTTTCTTTCGAAACAGTGTGGTGTTAGGATTTTAAGTTCGCCTCAACGAGTCTCGTTTCGAGCACTTAGACCCAACTTAAAGAAACGCGGGTGCCAGAAAATAGCGCCGCTAATTCATTACCTCTACACATACCATCATCATGTTCCTGCCCTTATCCCACGCTAAGTGGGACCTCTACACACACCATTGTTAACAATTATGGAAACTGAGAGATGATGACTTCATTATAATCGATACCAGATCAAAAAAAAACCAACCAACACGTTCACATGTGTTACCTACTACAAGTTTTACCTCACTTCACAGTCAAATAATAAATATTGGTGTACATTCTAATCTAACTAATCTAGCCCCGAACTAAGGAAATCATGTAGGTATTATGGGAACCAGATAACTGATATACTTAATGCATTTGTAGTTGTTGGTTACCACTTAACATCAGGTGGGCCATCTGTTTGTTCCATCTGCAAGAAATAAAAATAAATAATAAAAATATAATAATAATACTTTTATGCTTTTTTTGTAAATTTAAATACTTACATGCTAATGTCTAACATATATACTTATCTACAAAATAAAAATCTGATTGAAATGATTGTTCTCGTTGGGGATCGAACCCACGGCCTACAGCTTCATAGTTTTGTAAGAATTGTTTTGACTTTTCAGAAAACTTTGTTTTTTTTACTGTGTTCAGGCTAAAGTAGCGACGGGATTCTACCGCGAGGCCGAAGAGTGTCTGCTCAGCATCCAAGATGAAGCCATGCGCAGCAGCTATACTTACCTGGCCTGCCTCTGTCGCTGTCATGTTATGAACAAGGAGGCACAACTAGCCTGGGAGATATGTGTAAAGGTAACAAAGACCACTGATTACGTATTTCGGCAAAAAAAAATATGATGTGACAGTATTTAATAACTATTTAAAAACTCCTCATAGACACATTTTAAATTACAATTTTTTTTTCGGTAAATATAATATAATCGTTTTTAATGCCTTTGATCTAAACAAGTTTATCGAGAATAAAAACTCATTAGTACGAAAACTAGTAAAACAAAGGTTTCGTTAGGAAAACTTGATTGGATCAAAATTATGTTAGTAGGACTGTCCTGCGTCAATACAATGTTAGCCTCATGTGCGTGTAATTACACCGGCAACCACACTCTTCAAACCGAAACACAGCGTTGCTGCTTGGCGGCAGAAAAAGACGTGGTGGTAGTACTTCCCCGGACGAGCCACACACAAAGTAATCGTCTACTCTTAAATGTTACAATGTTATTGCGCACAACTTGATCGTATGCTATTTTTCCGAAATAAGTTCAGTGATTTGATGTCTTTCAAAATGTTGAGATGTGCGAATGTCGATTCGAGATTATGAATGGATTCGTTTTCTGACATTTTGGGAAGCAACATAGCTTTTTCATTTTAATTGTTTTTCTAGTGTTATTTTGAGTTGTGTTGTGTAATTTCGGTGGTATTTTAACCAACATGTCTTGAGGTCTTAGCACAAAGTGTAAGCATTTGGAATGAAAGTGTATTATGTGATATCCTGATTTGACTGAAAATGTCTCGAATGTTTTGAAGAAAACCGCCACCATTTTCTTCAAGACAAATGACAGCCGACTTGACTTGGACTGACTTGACTAAAAAGTATTCATTCAATACAAATCACTTGACACTGGCAAGATTGTCTGTCGAATGACAGACAGAAGCCATAAACGGAGAGAAGAAGAAGAAGAGATTATGAATGCAAATATTTGCTCAAACTTGTTCTCTTAAATTGACAATGAAAGTTATTCTGCTCTAGCAGCCCTAGACAGCTCAACCATACCTTCTTGTGGATCAGGCCGACTATGGTAATGGTTTTCATGCTCGGCAAAGGCACCTAAATCATGACAAAGGTTTAGCTCAGCTGGTAAACATTTTCAGTCAGCGGGCACGCCAGACAGCTTTGCGCTGCTGCAGCTAGTGGCCAATGACAGCTACCGGATGGGACAGTTCTTGATAGCAGCAAGAGCTTTCCACATGCTTGACAGGTAACATTCTGCTAACTGCTAGATAAGAGAATATTTTATAAGAGGTATTGAAAGATAGTTTTTTTTAAGACTTCTGTATTTTATTTATTTACTAGTGGCCTGTCCCAGCTTCGCATGGGTGGTCATACATTTTTTGAACATTTTAGGATAAACTTAGACCGTGGGTTCGACCCTCGCGTCTACTTATTTCATACATATGCAGCGCCCTTCTCCTTGAGCGAGTGAAATCGCACCCCGTGCGTGACCCGTGGACCCTTTAACATTTTTAATTTCGTCATATCTTTTGAATGGAATGTCCGAATTGAAAAATTTAGGAAGTAATCTATAGGTATTGAAACAGTCTTAATTATGAAATGATTTATTTGGATAAGGATTAATACCAAGGTACAAATAAAGACCCTTTTCTAGCGGCGGCATTTAAATTATTTTTTTATAATAAAAGAACACTTATTGTGACTATAATAGTTAGACATATGCTGTCCCGACATTTTTTGTAGATGATGACGTATTCTACAAAATCGTAGTACATTATTTTGTTCTATCATCAATAGTTTTCGCAGCGCACGCGATGTAAGGTTTTTGTTTTCCACCTTGGGTTACATTATTGGAGTTTAGTAAGGATCCCTGATTTTTTTGAAAATATAATATAGCCTATGTTACTCAGGGATAATGTAGCATTCTAATGGTGAAAGAATTTTTGAAATCGGACCAGTAGTTTTTGGGCCTATTCGTTACATACAAAAATACAAATCTTTCCTCTTTATAATATTAGTGTAGAAGTGTAGATGTATATGTATATTTTATGTATATTGAGATGTTGCACCAATAAACCTTTGCAGGTTCGTCTAGGTGCTCAAATTCGTTTTATTTTGAACTAACTTATTTTTGACAGCCTTCACAGCTCAGTTGGTAGTAGCTCTGCCTTCTGCGCCGTAGGCCGTGGGTTCGATTCCCACCGAGAGCAAACATTTGTGTGATGAACATAGGTGTTTGTTCTCTGTCTGGGTGTTATATAATATTATAAGTATGTATTTACAAATAAAAAAGTGTACTTATTATGTATAATATCAGCTATCTGGTTCCCATATTACAAGCTTAGTTTGGGGCTATGTGTAGAAAGTCCAACAATATTTATTTATTTAACTAAAGTGATTCTACTTATTTGTATCAGATTGGACGGTGGTCCAGAAATGTGGGAAGGTCTTCGCGGGGCAGTATGTGGATGTGCCCAAGCCACTGCTGCTAATAAGAACAGCGGCGCGGCGGACCTACGCGACGCTTTAGCACTACTGAGGGGACCCAGAGCGCACCCGCGGGCAGACCAGATACTGCGACCTATCGCTAAGTGGGCGCAGCAGAATCGGATCAATGTGTGAACAAGAAAGCTTACTACCATACATACCATACAACGTGTAATATAATACCCCTATAATCCCGGAAGCAGGGTATTCTACAGGTCATGGCGAACACCTTGTGATTTACGACTCTTGAAATTTCATAGCTTTTCATTCATGAAAAGCCTCTGAAACGTTCTTCCAATATGAAACTAAGCACACCTTGAGACAGCCCTATTCACAGCTGTTTGTACGTTCCGTGTGTGCGTGACCTTGGTACTAACTAACGTAAACAGTATCAGAGGTGTTGCGTGACAATATTAATTTTACTTTTGTATGGGAATTACGATAACGATATATTCAACCTTTGCACACGTTAAAGTATTCCAGTGCTTGGTCTGATCACTTGGTCTTTGGCCTTATAGGGGTATTATGTTACACGTTGTGTAGTGAGAGAGGTTTATGTCTATTTAAGTAAAATATAGTCTACGTTTCATTGATTGTTTATTTTATTATATTTGGTTGTCTTCGGTTTTCCCTGATCACTACAATTCGGATACAAGACAAGAGTGAAGGTGTCTTTTAGACCGGTCTGCTCCATCGTCGCTCGGTATATTCAATTATAATAAAATTCAAAAAAATATTGATTTATTTATTTTATTAATAGACGAGCAGCTTTCGCTGGTGTGTCTATATCGCAGTGTTGGAATTAAAATACCAGGATTTATCTGATAAAAAAAATGTAATGACACCGGCCACCAGACTCTTCAAACCAAAACGAAACGAAAGTTCGTTGAAAAATTCAAACGAAAGTTTGTTGCCTGTTCTTCTAAGCTTTGGTCGCGTGGAACTGGCACCTAGAGTCACCTAGCTTTAAGACGTTTCAAAGTGGTCCTTGTGATTTTATTGAATAAATACCTTTTTGACTTTGACTTTGAAACACAGCAACGCTGCTTGGCGGCAGATAAATGGTAAAAAAGTTAAAAAGCGTGGTGGTAGTACTTCCATGGACGAGCCTTTCAAAAGCTCTACTACTCTTACACTCTTTGATAATAAGAGATCTGAAGCGATATCTACCATGTCTAGAGATCAAAATCGTGGAGCTGTTTCCGTCTGTGACCCACTTATAGAATACCTAGAAAAACTATTTTTCGCCGAGCACCTCTAACGCCAAATTATATTCTGCCATATATGCACCGGACATTGCCTAACCAGCATGACTTCGTACCTGGTTTCCCAATGCCTACGACCTATTCGGGTGCGATTAAATATTTATAGAGTTGCAATTAATTTTATTCATGTGTTATTTTTATTCTGTGCTAGTTGACCCGCCAGGCTACGCTCGGATCTGACTGTCAAAAAAACTTTTTGCAATTCTTATTTTTTTTTTAGGTTATGTGTGATTTAGAGGAACAATGTAGTTTTTGAAGGTTAAAAAACTAATTCTAATGGATAAAAAGTCTCCCAAGTTCAAGACACATAACACTTAATAGTAATAAATTGTATTGGAATAAAATAAGTGTAGCAGTCCTTAAGACACCGCCATTTGATATTTATGAAAATCCTGTCCATCCAAAGGTTGTCTGGAAGAGATCGTTCACAGTTATAAGACCGCTCTTGTTGTGTACAATAAAGCATTTTCTACCTATCTGTTACTATGCATAAGGATACATTTTAAATCTAAGAGTAAATAAAAGACAATGGCGGCCATATCGCTGAAAGCAGTTTTTTTCAAGCTTTCACTGAGCTAAGTTTCATTATGATTGGTTTAGCGGCTTAGCAGTGAAATCGTTACAAACATTCAGACGTTTCTGTATTTATAAATTGGTTAGTTTGAATTTCTGGTACGATTGACATGCGTCAAGCGATTTACGATGACACACTGACACACTTACCTTAGGTAAATACCTAGGTACACGACTAGACTAACGGCTGGTTTCTGAAAGCTCGATCAAACATAATCAGATATCAAGTCACTTGCTATCTCAGTTAAATTTGATGTGAAAGCTGAAAGCAAGTGATTTGACTTCTGATTACGTTTGATCGAGCTTTCAGAAACCGGACGTTAGAATTGCATTCGTTTTAATTTAAAACGTAATCTGACTTAATTATAAAGACATGTGTTCACAGGTTTTTTTTTCAGCAGTGGAGTTCTTCAGGATGATAAATAAAAATTAAAAAAAACTGGCCAAATGTATTTACCTAGAATTTTTTTTTAGTTAATATTTTTTCTCTTACCATTTACGTTAAAGCTTCTTCTTTCTTCTCTCAATTTATGGCTCCTGTCCTTCATTCGACAGACAATCTTGCCAGTGTCAAGTGATTTGTATTGAATACTTTTTAGTCAAGTCAGTCCATAGTCAAGTCCGCCGTCATTTTGTTTTAAAGAAAATGGTGGCGGTTTTCTTTAAATTATTGGAAACATTTTCGGTCAAATCAGGATATCACATATTACACTTTCATTTCAAATGTTTACACTTTGTGCTAAGACCTCAAGTAATGTTGGTTAAAATACCACCGAAATTACACAACACAACTCAAAATAACACTAGAAAAACAAATAAAATGAAAAAGCTATGTTGCTTCCAAAAATGTCAGAAAATGAATCCGTTAAAGCTTATTAAAGTTTGTATCAATGTTGACACTGACTCGATGCTAGACCATCGAGTCAGTGTCGAGTATTCTGACTTTTGACAACTTGTGGCTGAGAAAACGGAATCAAGCCATAGTTAGATAAGACTTTATTGTACAAAGAATACATTATAAATCTAGGCGTAACTTAAAAAAGTATAATGGACGGCCTTCTGAAAGTGATTTCTTCCAGGCAACCTAAGAATATTTCAAGAAAAAGAAGAAAATAATCTGAATTACGGAATAAGAAATCCGAAAAACTAATAAACAAGTTATCAAAAGTCGAAATAGGACTCTGTTGCACTTTTAGAACTTAAATTCGTAATTCGTATCTGACATGCGCCAAGGTCCAATTTGATTTGATCATACACCGGATGGCAGCCATATAGGTAGGTACTCTTAGCACTCCAAAGCGATAAAACCACGTTCTTGTATAACTAGTTTCCTAGCATTTGAATAAAGTCAGTACCTTTATAGCCCTAGGAACGTGTCTCGTTAAATAGTTGCCGGCGTTTTTAAGGTCTGCACACATTTTCCTCGAATGGCGCAGGAAAGGATCTGTCGAAATCGTGCGCCTAAGGTTGACCACATTTTATGAAAGTCACAAGCAAACTTTTGAGTAGGAAAACATGTATCGATCAAAATGATTTTTTTACTAAACTGCGTGCAATGTGATTGCACACAAAATGGTTGATTGCGATTTTACGAAAATGAGAGTGGTTTTGTATCTTTCAACATGTCGAAACGTGCGAGCGAGAGCCACATTGCCAAGAAACATCAATAAGGTTTTCTGTAGGTATATTTCAGTGTCCCTAATTGGTATTTCATATAGGTTTCATTATATTATGTATATTAATGTATTAAAAATATGTAGGTAGCTAGCGCTGGTTTTTATGAAAATATATGATTACAGTTTTCTTATTCCGTAAGGCTCACTCCATATAAGTCGAGCAGCTAATTATGTCTAAATCCAGCATCTTTTACACTTGATAGAATAGGGTTTTTGTTAATAAAACAGTTCACATAACTGCAAAAATTGCATTTATTTAAAACTAAATTATATTTACATAACGTAAATAGGTACAAATCGTCAAGATCGAGTCCGTAGGCAACAGTCAAAGCAGTACAAAAATAAATAAACAATTCACAATACATTCCGTGCGCGAGGTCGAAATCCCTATTTCATAGCCGAAAATTCTATCCGTAAGACAACGGCCAGATTGCAAAGAAATACGAAAAAAATACAATACAAAAATAAACACTAACATTCCTTTGCTATGTAGCCGTGATCTACCATTCTTATAGCATCTACCAACAACAATTTGGCACTACATTTTCGATCGATACCTTCTTAGCTCCTCAGCAACGAGATAGGGGATAGTAGGGTTTAGTTTAGCCCCATGGGCTGGCGACGACACCACCGTAGCCGCCATAGCCGCCGCCGTACCCGACGCCTATGTGTCCGGGCAATGTTAGCTTGGCGACTGGTGCAGCCACTGCCACGGGGGCAGGCGCAAAGACCTTGGCGATGGGCGCAGCAGCTACCTATTAAATAAGTAAACATGTCCATATAGCTATAAATGCTATAAATGTCTAAGTTCAGAGGCCTAATCACGGATGAATTTTGACATTTGTAGCGTTAACGTATCTTAGCGATATTCGACCTTATTGGCCTGTAGTTAGGGATACGATACGTTTACGCGGTTAACGTCGAATTCCTTCATGATTAGGCCCCAGGCATGTAAAACGTTTCAAAATGATCCATTCTTTTACCATACAAGAGAACGGTATGAACCAAGCCGTAAGTTTGTTGGCTGTTCTTCTAGGCTTAATCGCGTGGAACTGGCGCCTAGAGTGACCTAGATTTAAGACGAATAATTTATTGAATAATACCTTTGACTTTCAATCGATTAAATTGAGAAATTTAAATTTAATTTGACCTGCAATTCTGCAGAAGCGGTAAATGCTAAATATTAAATAAATAAATATTGATGGACATTCCACACAACACTATCTCGCCCCAAACTAAGCCAAAGCTTGTACTATGGGAACCAGATGGCTGATATAATACTTATTACCTATATTTTCTTGTAAATACATACTTATAATATTGGTTACACTTACTGCATGAGCTCCCCCAGTTCTCTCCACCACAGCGTTGAACCCGTTAATCTTATCCGCCGTGTAGGTGACCCTGCGAAGGTGACCGTCCGGTTCCACTAAGCTGTAGGAACCGTGGACGACGCCGTTCTGGAGGGTCTCGGAGGCGTCCTTGTGGTCGCCGGTGGACGGGTCAGCCACGCCGTATGAGAAGCTGTACGCTGGGTTCGGGTCTATGGGCTCTGCGTGGACCACCTGTGTAGATAATGTATCTGATGTTCAAGATAAGGTACTTTGCTAAGGTTAGTTTTACTTCTTGGAATAGAAATTGCACAAAACAAAATGGAATACCCGTGTAATACTTCAATATGTGTTATAATCGCAAGAGTTTAAAAAATACAAAATGGAATGTGCAAAAACACTAACATAACAATAGGTTGCATTGATAAAAGAGGCGAAACTCTTGATCTATACAAGGTGTTCCAATACAAAAGTTCAATACCTACCTGGCTAAAATGTATGAAATAGCTGTTATTTTTCGCGTTCACAGTGTTGGTTCCTTAGAAAAAGTTATTCATATTGATGGGTACTTTAGCCCCCTGAAGTTTGTAAATATAAGTAATGGAACACTTTGTATACAAGATAAAATCTTGTTGTTCCAAGTGTGTCGAAGTTTTTACTGCGCGTGACCGAATATAGTCGGGAAGAGAAACTTTCGACCATATTCTGTCACGCGCGTAGCATAGTGCTACGTTCGTAGCCGGCGTAGCACTGTGCGTAGTACGTGATGACCGTGAATATATTTTAAAAATTTTATCTACAGTTTTCTACATGATGCTAATAAGTACTGATGGTATAGCGGTGGAACTCCTGCCTTTTGATCATGGGTTCGAACCCGTACGTAAACAAATAAGGACGATTACGAAAAGTTTATTTTGGTTTCTAAAAGTTTAGGTTCTGAGTTTTAAATATACTAAACTAAGATTGTAATTATAAGTAACTATTGTAACCATAATAATTATTTTTACGCTAACAAAAACAAACAAAATGGCTCCGCTTATCATTACCTCACACACACACACACACAATTGTTAACAGTAATGTAGAGTGCAATTAGCAATTTTAAGAGTAGTAGAACTCTTTGTGAAGGGCTCGTCCGGGGAAGTACTACCACCACGCCTTTTTCTGCCGCCAAGCAACGTTGCTGTGTTTCGGTTTGAAGAGTGTGGTTGCCGGTGTAGTTACAGGCACATGAGGCTTAACATCTGTATGCCTCAAGTTGATGGACGCAGGGCAGTGCATCGTAGGGCACGTTCCTATCGTGCGTGACTTACGAGGCAATGCTTTGTGGTGATAAAAAAAAAGCAACGCTTTTAGATTAATTTCATTTTTGGCGCCGTACATTAATATTAGCTAGAAAAACAGATAGTATTCTAAGTAGTATTATATTTCGCCTATGTTTTTGTGACACAAAATAAACGTTTTTTGATTTTATTTGATTTGATAACCGCGGCGATGGGCTTGCAACCTGTCACGTATGGAATACCAACTACTGCATAATGTGGATATGTGCCGAGTGCAATGTTCGGACGTACCTCTGACTACACTCTACTCTACTCTACTCTACAATCTAATAATTAAACCATTTTTTTTTTTTTTAATAAGTTTAAGTAATCACAATATTTCTAAAATGCACGTAAATCTAGAAAAAATATGTTATTTAAGTTTTGTAAGTTATAATAATGAACGGGCCTAAGCCAAGTGCGAATCATGATTAATTGTTTGAGCATTTGTGTTATTATTATTATTATTGATCGAGTGAGCGAAGCGAACGAAGATCTTAGTTTCAACTTGGGCGATTTGGCATTTTATGTATGTATGTATGTATGTTTGTCTGGCGATAACTTTAGAACCGTTGATCCGATCTGCATGAAATTTGATATGTCGATAGCTTGTACTTGAGAAATTTACTGGTAAGTATATGAGTAAAATCGGATAAAGGGTTTTTGAGATATGGGGTTTTTTGAGGGGGCAAAAATAAAAAAAGTTACATAAAAAAATCAAGTTACATGTCATATGAAAGGGCTTTGTTTGGACATCCCAAAACAATTTTTACTTTTTTTTTGGGACGATCGGTTTTTGAGATAAAATAATAAAAGTTAAATTAAGATAACCAGCGACCCAAGAGCTCCCATCTCCAAGAGTTTCGTTGGCATCAAGGTTTTTCTACTGGTCGGTCAGTTCTTTTGTTTTTTTATATTTTTTTCTTGAAATAAATTAAGGAGGTACTCAGTTCTCATAAAATGGTGACGACGACCAGGTCTGATGATGGAGCCAAGGTCTGTTCAACGGAACTCTTCAATAAATAGGCCAATAGAGTTGAAACTTGGTATGGTTACCAAGTTAGTAGGCGGTAGTCAGAAAAAAGTACAAAGATAATGTTTGGACTTGCCTCTGACTACTACGTACTCAAAGTTTTGATGCGTTCGTTGGGTCGAACCACGAGATCTCAGTTCGGGGCGAACTACTAGTTATTATTATAGTTTACCGGTGCAGCAAGTGTCTTGATGATGGGAGCGTGGTACGCCGGCGCGGCGTAGTGTGCGACCGCGGGCGCATACGCCGGGGCCGCGATGGCGCCGTAACCAATGCCGTCGTAGATGCCCGGCGCTGCCACCGCCACTGCGCACGCGCAACTTACCAGAAATAACTGCGAATATACATAAACGAATCTAGAATATAACTTACAGTATAACTTGCTATAACAAACCATACATTACATACACATTAGATAGTATATTATATATATAGATATAGCACATTGTTACCCTAGGGGTGAAAGTAACTTATTTAGGCCCAACGAGGGACTAAATAAGTCTTTAAACCCGAGGTTAACACTGTGGTTTTCATTACGAATCCAAGGAAAGTAAAAATGAAAACAATGAATTAGCTAAAGAAAAAATGAGTGAATTGTAGTAGATCCAATCCATGCTGCATTCTAACCAAAGAGTTTTTATGTTCAATGTCATTTGATGTTATGGATAAGTAGCTATACTTACCGCTTGTTCGCTGTTACATTATATTCACGAATAAGGTTAAAATTGTATGTTTTGTTAAAAAAAAGAAATTAAACGGCACCAACATTGTGAACGAGAAAACCAAAACAGCTGTTTCATACATTTTAGCCAGGTAGGTATTGAACTTTTGCATGAAACAGCTGTTTTTTTTTTCGCTTTCCCAGTGTTGGTTCCCTAGAAAAAGTTATTCATATTGATGGGTACTTTAGCCCCCTGAAGTTTACGGTACTAGTATTTTAACACCCTGTATTGTATACACAAAAGATTAGAACTGAAAGTATGAAGTTGCTACAGCAAACAAACTTCATACTTTTGATATGTAATATAATAAAATAATACGATACATAAAATAATACATACACAAAACTAATAACCATGTTTAACATAAATTGTTTAAACATGTTTGACAGCCTTCGCAGCTCAGTTGGTAGTAGCTCTGCCTTCTGCGCCGTAGGCCGTGGGTTCGATCCCCACCGAGAACAAACATTTGTGTGATGAACATAGATGTTTGTTCTCTGTCTGGGTGTTATATAATATTGTAAGTATGTATTTACAAAAAAAAAGTATATAAGTAGTATATCAGCTATCTGGTTCCCATATCACAAGCTTTGGCTTAGTTTGGGGCGAGATAGTGCTGTGTGGAAAGTCCACCAATATTTATTTATTTATTTATTTATAAATATTTTCGTCCCAATTACAAACTGAAACTGCAGAGAAACTTCAAAATGAGCTGCGAAGCTATTTAAAATACTCACACCTAAGTATAACCTACACCTATGCCACCTAAGTACCTATACCACAGATAAGAGAAAACTAGTACCTTCACTAACCTACCGGCCGGTTTCTGAAAGCTCGATCAAACGTAATCAGATGTTAAATCACTCGCCTTAGATAGCTATTACATCGAATTAGATACGAGTCAGCTAGTGACTTGACGTCCGATTAGTTTTGATCGAGCTTTCAGAAACCGGCCGTAAGTTTAAAATTGTATGAAACCCATAGAATCAAGACCGATACCAATTGTAGTAACCACTACCAATTCTAGAGGTATTATAACCCTTCACTAGCACAGAAAAGGCACATAATGAGCTGACAACCGTCAAACAGCTAACAACGTATGTATGAATAATTGCAATTAACCAATTTATATTATAAAATCACTGAAGTTATTTATAAATATATGCAACCAAACAATTTGTTCAGCAAATATATAATTTTGTTAAGTTATTGAACTCAAAAGTCTGCTTTACTTATACTAATTTTTTTACTGTACTAACTTTTTAGTAGTAGATGTGCATGTGTTTTTAGCAGTGGACTTCACCTTTTTAATTTCATAGAGCTTTTGCGCCAAGCTTTTAATATTTCTGCGTAAAAAATGAACATTTCAAATACGAAATTTAATAAACGAATACTGGTGTACGTTACCTGAGCAATCATGATGGTGCGTGCTCGCTCCGTTAGACCCAGGGCACGTGTGGCGAGTGTTACCTACTCCCCTGTATATAAGCTAACCTGTACAACCGAACTACCTGCACTTGATACACTTTCGCAACTTCGCAAGGATATGTGAAACAACACACGCATTGATTAGGAGCAAGTTTATAGTATGGAATGAATTACCTAGCAGAATTGCGCTGCTGAGGCATTATTGGTATTAATTTTGTTTTGGTGGTCTACACTGCACTATCTATTTATTTACCTATTAGATAGTGCAGTGTGGACCAGATACATTCATTAAAAAGAAAAAAAAATAAGTATAGTAACATAGAATATAAAAAAAGACTTAAAATTCATTAGAAAAAAATAAAAAAAATATTAAAATAAAAAATGTCACAGTTAATATTATTAATCTCATATACATCAAAAATAATACCTAAGGAAAAAAAAATATGTCAACCATTTAAATTGAATAATACAAAATTAAATTAAATTAAACTGAATAACAAAAATTAGTCTCGCTCACAAAACTTCAGACATCACACATCTAGTCCCAAATTAAGCAAAGCTTGTATATGGGAACCAAATATCAGATATTATATTTCAATACATTTTTTTGTAATAACATAGGTAGTATATATAAATAAATATTGGTAGACTTTAACACAGCACTACCTAGCTCCAAACTAAGCCAAAGCGTGTCATATGGAAACCAGATAGCTGTTATAATACTTAAATACTTTTTTTTTTGCAAATACGTACTTATAATATATAATAACACCCAGACAGAGAACAAACATCTAAGTTTATCACACAAGTGTTTGTTTTTGGTGGGGATCGAATCCATCGTACCTACTCATTATTATTATTTAACACCCCGACAGAAATTAAACATAATGTTCATTACACAAAATGTTTGTTCTCGGTGGGGATCGAATTCACGGCATACGGCGCAGAAGGCAGAGCTACAGTCAATTCATTGCATTCGTCCTTTGTTTTCATAGTTATATTAAAGTTGAGGAGGTTTTATGTGGATTCTCTAAGCTTTAACTAAAGTGGCGTCTGAAATAAATTAAAGTAATAAATAGGTATAAATTCATCAAGCTTTTTATTTTACCAATACTATTTTGACAATAATATATTATTTATAATATATAATTTACTTTGTTTTAACAAAGTCTTGTTGTCTGATAGGCTTCTTCTCGCATATGAACGGCACCGCATAGGATTTGTCGACATCGTCTAACAGGCCTGATCGGAACATGCCTCCTCCAAGTTCCTTACTCTTCCCGCGACTAGACGGGTTTCCACCGCTCCACTCGTTGTACCCAGCCTCCTCTAAGGTTTCACCTGGAATTCAAATGAAAAAACTGGATCAGCTTTACGACTTTGATCCCCAGGCACGGTAGATATCCCCTCAGATCTCTAAGTACCAAGTACTAACTATAGATTCTTTGAGGACGTCTAAGGGGGGTAGTAAGAGGTACGTCCGAACATTACATTTGGCTCATACCCACATTTTGCAGTAGTTGGTATTCCATACGTGACAGGTTGCAAGCCCATCGCCGCTGTTACAATACCAACTGGTTTCCTCACGATGTTTTCCTTCACTGTTTAAGAGCACTGGCATCGCGCGCATAAATTTTTCCATATAAGAAAAATCCATTGGTGCACGACCGGATTCGAACCTACGACCTTACGATCGGAAGGCGGGGTCACTCCAGCTAGACCACCGGTGCTCTCTATTCAAATCAAATCACTAATATATATTTGCCTTTCCACGCCTTTTTCTGCCGCCAAACAGCGTTGCTGTGTTTCGGTTTGAAGAGTGTGGTTGCCGGTGTAATGAAAGGCACATTAGGCTTAACATCTGTATGCCTCAAGTTGATGGATGCAGGTCAAAAAAACAAAAAAAGTTGTCGAATTAAGATCCTGCTCCTTTTTGAAGTCGGTTAAAAACAAATGGCATCTTGAAACAGAATTTATTTATTTATTATAATTGTACTTCCCACACAGCACTATCTAGCCTCAAACTAATAGGCATGGCATGTATAAGTATAGGAACCATATGGAAGATATACTTATTTTTGTTACATACTAAAAATACTATTTTTATAATAACAACCAGATGAAGAACAGACTTCTATGTTCATCACACAAATTGTTCTCAGTGGGGATTGAACCCACGGCCTACGGCACAGAAGGCAGAGTTACTACCAGTATTCAACTCACCAAGGATAGTAACGTATTTGTCTGCCTGCTTCCAGTAGTAAAAGCCGACTGCCATGACGCCCCAAGCAGGGTTCGTTCCGTTCAGCTTTTCATAGGGGTACTGCGCGAAGAGATCCACCAACACTTTAGCCTCGGTGTTGCTATTTGGAATAGCGAGATGGGCTCCGTCGTCCAGACAGATCCTGAAATATAAAAATTAAATGAAATAAGTTAATAACACACATTTTACTCCGTTTACACTCAGCTCATGTCCGTGGAAATGTGCAGAGTCATGGGAAGTGACTTGGGCAATGCGAGAATGTAAACAGGCACTTCCATATCCGCTCGCGTTGCCCGTGTTGCATGAACACATTGCAGGCGAAGCTGCCGCAGACATATGGACGGGAACAATTCCATCCACGCGAATGGCAGCCCGAATGTCTTAATATAAACGCAGTACCTACTTATTAGAAGGAACACAGAACAGAGAAGATAAAAAGACCCTGAAGGAAGAAATGGAAATAGAATTAAGAAATAAACAGGCCTTTGTAGACAATTTATACTGCACTATAACGTCATTAATGCTCCTATTTACGGGCTGTAGTGGCTGGACTAGAAATTTGGAGTATTCTTGCCCAGCATTGATACCATCCAGTTGATTCATATTGAACACGCTCTTCTTATGGGTTTTAATCATAAGATTCAATAAAATGAGTAACTAACGGAACCCCACGCTACTTAGCTCTTGAAAAGCTTTTTTCACCATCACCATCGCATAAAAAAAGTCAAAAGGTGTTTAGTCAATTTAATCACAAATACCACTTTGAAATGTCTCAAAGCTAGGTATTTAGGTGCCAGATCCATGTGACCAAGTTTAGAAGAACAGGCAACAAAGTTACAGCTTGGTTTTTACCATTCTTTCGTATGATCCTTAATTGTTATTAAATTAGTGAGGCGTAGGCAAAGCAGAAATATGTGGTTGTCATTACATATTTCGGTTTTAACTACGCCTCATTATGCCAAGCGCCAAGTGACCCTCGATAGAATAGAGTAGAATAAATTTTTATTTAGCATAGTACAAAAAACACAAACCTGAAAGAAGTTAAGGGTAGGTGACATTAAGGACAACATTTTGAGCAGCTCAAGGGACAACAGTAATAGGTTACTATACTAAAAAGGTTTTCAGCTCAGCATAATATATGTTGTCGATAGACTCCCCCAGTTGAAGTTTGCCGTAGTCACCATGCTTAGAGGTCAACCTAAGCGGTGGCTTGCGAGATGGGTTTCCTTAGTCTCCTTTCACGACATCTCTGAGGTGATCGAGGGGTTCCAATCAAAACCAGGACGTCTCAGTCAGTCTGTCTAAAAAGCAAGTAGCGTGCTTCATATCAGCAGTTTAGTTTACTTAATTTACCTGTGGGCGGTGTTCCAGGGTTTGGCTTGTGAGTGAAACTTGTAGCATTGCCCAGTGCGTTCGTCCACCTCGTATCCTACGCAAGAAAACATACTTAATTGGTTGTTCATTGTATTATTTATGAGTAGTAAAGTTCTTTGTGAAGCGGTCGTCCGGAGAAGTACCATGCCTATTTCGGCCGCCAAGCAACATTGCTATTTCGGTCTGAAGGCAGCCTTCACAGCTCAGTTGGTAGTAGCTCTGCCTTCTGCGCCGTAGGCCGTGGGTTCGATCCCCACCGAGAACAAGCATTTGTGTGATGAACATAGATGTTTGTTCTCTGTCTGGGTGTTATAGAATATTATAAGTATGTATTTACAAAAAAAAAAGTATATAAGTAGTTTATCAGCTATCTGGTTCCCATATCACAAGCTTTGGCTTAGTTTGGGGCCAGATAGTGCTGTGTGGAATGTCCACCAATATTTATTTATTTATTTATTATTTAAGGGTGGTTGCCGATAAAATTACAGGCACATGAGGCTTAACATCTATATGCCTCAAGTTAATGGACGCATAGCAGTGCATCGTAAAGCACGTTCGTATTGTGCGTGACGACGTATATACAAAGCATTGCCCTGCAAGCTCAGTTATAGGTAATGGTTACCATTAGTTAGTAATATAAAAAAACGGTGCCAATCAGAAACGTCCCAAAGACACGGGATGCATTTCCACGCTGGATGGCAATGCTGATGCACTGAGCCAGATACTCGTTTACAGACGATACAGACGTATCAAAGTGATGCTTGTGATTGTACTGAATAAAGACCATTTTGATTTTGACTCACCAGCCCTCAGGTCACGCATCACCTTGATAAAACGCCCAGAAAATTTTTGAAGAACCTTTAGGCCTTTGGTACTTTGATTAATTACCTGGGCTGTTATCTCCGCAGTCAGATGAAGCAGGTGCATAGCAGATATAAGGCAAGCGAAGGGTGCAGTCTACCCACGACAAGTTGTGGCCGTAGTAGGCGCCACACGTCTCTATCTCCGTGACTGCACTTGGATCCTGCGTCAGGACCAGAGTCCTAACTGTAACATGTTTAGAAACTGTCTATGCCTATGGTTCTAATTCTAAAACTACTCATGTAAAAGTAGTCGTTAGCATTGCTGATTGCATAGGACTAGATCAGGATAGGCTCGTAGGGTAAAAAACGGCCACTACCAAAAACACAGGACTATCATACTTTGATTCAAAGAAGTAAAATAAATAATTTAGGTATATCGTTATTCTTACGGTTATTTTTTTTGTATAGCCCTTCAGGGTAATTCATTTGGATTCCAACATAAAACGCTTCCAGTCCAGGTCCCACCTCGACGATGCCCTCATTGGATATCATTTTCATTAGAATAGCGTAAAATTCGCTACTAATTGGTGCCGCTAAAGTAGCATCTGGAAGAAAGAGAAGGAATTAATAAAAAAAAATATTGTACACCTTACAAACTAACAAAATAGGAAACAAATTATAACAACGATACTATGGACGGTCTTATCGTTAAACAGCAATATTTTCTAGACCATCCAAAGGTTGGACTCCATCCATGTCTTATGTCTTATTTTATACGGTTGGCTCGGGTGCACCATAAAAATAACATTATTATAAAAACTGTTTAGTTAACGTTAAAGTTTATTTAGGTATAAAGTTTAACGTTTAAGTTTATAAAAAAAAAATATGTAATAAATGATGAAATACATTTGTGAAAAAAATTATATAGCATCTCTACAGAGTACGCTCTTCGGGCGAGAGCTCGAGGTCCGCCTTCTGTGGTACCAAAATACCGAAGGGGCATCGTTGGGTTTTCAAAATTCTATTTGGACGTCTATTCGACGCTTGCAAACTGATCTTGGAGCAACGATTTCCATCTAAATATATACCTTATTTCAATAGTCTTGTCGTGTCACTAACTTTTTTCGAAACAGTGTGGTGAAAGGAGTTTAAGGGGGCCTCAAAGTGGCTCCTTTCGAGCACTTATACAATAAGATGATTTATATAAATACTGTATAGTAAATACAAAAAAAAACCTCGGTTCTCATGGAAATGTTCAGTTTTTTACATGCAAAACAATAGGTATATAATGTAGGTAATACAATATATAGTATTTTACGGCATACCTTCGTCATGACAGTTCATCCTGGCGGTTTGCCAGTCGGCAGGTTCCGTGTGCAGCATCAGCCAACCCTCGATTTCGGGATGATATTTGTAGCCCGCCCAGCCGGGACCTACAAGTTATATAAAATTAGGGGCCTATCATAAATAGAACTTAATTGGTTGGCTGGTAGAAAATGCAAGTTGCATTACCTTGTCCTTCAATAGTACCTACTTAAATTGTGTATGTATGTATATTTTTATACATATCGTTAAATTAATTTTAAATAAAATAAATGTTAAAATACAAGCTTACAAGCTATAATTGATTGATTGTTTTGTAAATTTTACAAAGGTATGCTTTTTTGTAATATCTCTGTGCGTGATGAGTATGAAATTTAAGTGGCTGAAAACAGTCATTCGCCAATTTCAACATTTTTACAGACAAGTTCCGGGTTGACAAAGATTCAGCAAAAATATCGTTTTGATCCAAACACGCTTTGCTCCAAAAAAATATTGATTAATAATAAAAACTCTACGGTTTTTTTTAAAGAAAGAAACAAAAATACGAATATCAAAATAAGCACTTGTTTTTCCGTTTTATTTTTTTCAGTACTTTTTGTTGATGTTTGTTTGAAAGAGAGCACCTAAAAATATACTTGAAACTTACGTTTATTATCTTCTTCTGAAGAGTATCCATTAATATTTGTGAAATAAATTATGAGCACAAAAATAATTAATTTCAACATTGTGATAGTTTATGCAAAACACTGTTTCGAACGACTAGGCTCGTTAATGTGAGCACATGATCTAGAACTAAAGAAGAACAAGTAAGTATCTTTATTTAAAGGAACCTAATTACTTAACCCGTTCAAGTTCAAGTAGCGTCACTGTACGTCACTTTGTTAACGTTCTATAACGGTTACAAAATAATTATATTACATATACATATACATACATAAAATCACGCCTGTTTCCCATAGGGGTAGGCAGAGATCACGGATTTCCACTTGCTACGGTCCTTACATACCTCTTTCGCTTCATTCACTCTCATAACATTCTTCATACATTCTCGTCGGTTTAGGGTACTCTTGACCTGGCCCTTCTCTAGAACGTCTGCTATCTGATCGAGATACGTTCGCCTAGGTCTTCCCCTCCCAACAGTCCCATTTACGCTCGCCTGATGCACCTGTTTCGTTAATCTCCTTTCATCTATCCTCTCCACATGCCCAAACCATCATAACATACATTTCTCTACCCTCATCACTACGTCTTCTTTCACTCCACATTTCTCTCTAATTACACTGTTCCTCACTCTATCACTCAAATTCACACTCAATTCAGATCCATATTTCAAATTATAATAATTAATAAACTTTTTAAACACTGGTTGTCCGCGCCGTATTTCGCAGAGTCACGCCATGGACACGCTTGTTCGTTCGCGTTTTCATTTGTACAATGAGAACGTCAGTCGATCATACTAAAAGCATGCTAAAACTTACTCGCGCGTGATATCTTTGCACCAAACAATACAAAAAAATATTATCTAAAAATCATAAGATAAAAGGTTTGTACCTAGTATTAAAAATTCATAATCGTTCGCATATTTTCGTCGCCTTATTAAACAAGACGTTGTGAGACGTTACGCACCTAATACAAATGGCGGTAAAATGTATAACTCTGTCTCTCTTTCACTCTCTCTCTCTCTTATAAAAAACTCTCATGATTAATTTATTTATTAATGCGGATTATGCAATTTAGCAGAACGTCTCATAACAATCACGCATTTTTTTGTGTGTATATGAGATTTCAATGAGCTTTACTATCTGAAATCCTGCAATGTTGTGCTGGCAAACCATACATCGAGCTTTTTTGGCCTTTCGCTGTACACGAATTTAAATTTAAAGTGCCAACAATCCTAAGCGTCGGATATTACCATGAACGGGTTAAGAAATAATGATAAATGTGAGTGCATTCAAGAGATAACCTTTTCTGATTTCACCTCGTAATTTCAGAAATTATTGTTACTAAACAACATTTGTGTTTGGTTTCATTCTTAACAAATTCAATGCAAAATAGGTAGGTAGGTAATTATCTAGAGCACTTTTTTACACCAAGGAAACGGCAGAGTTTATCTTCCATAGTTTTTCAGGAAGAATGATATCGATCCTTCTTCATCAGGTTTACTCTTCGCATTCCAATGTGTGATTGCCGTTTGAATATTATCTACCTACCTTTAATACCCCAGTACATGTCCTGTGAATAGTCGCTTTAGGATTTAAATCTTTAAAGAAAGCTGTCGATGAACTTGGCTTCTCTACGGATTTCTTTAATGGTTTTCCGTACTCATTTACAAGAGTAGTTGAGCTCGGTGTGTGGCTCATCTGGGGATGTACTACCACCATGCCTATTATATCTGCCGTAAAGCAGCATTGCTGTGTTTCAATTTGAAGGGTGTAGTTGCCGGTGAAATAAGTTGATGAACGCAGGGCATTATATCGTAGGGCACGTTCCTATCGTGCGTGACTTCCGAGGCACTTTGTTATAGGTAATGGTTACCACTTGACATCGGCTGGGCCATCTGTTTGTCCATCAGCTAGTTGTATAAAAAACCCAACGCCGATAAACGTTACGCCGTAATCACTCGTCCTGGCTTGACTGATATTAACATGTTTACGCTGCGAGTTCACCCTGCCAAAGGTCGGGTGAATGTGGAAAACCCTAAAAGATAAAATAAAAATAAGTTAAACAGGAAAACCGTGACAAAGATTGATGCCAGAGGAAATTCCATGTTTATACATCTTTTAAATCACTATCACTACATAGTATAAAACAAAGTCGCTTTCTCTGTCCCTATATCCCTATGTATGCTAAGTAAATCTTTAAAACTATACGCAACGGATTTTGATGCGGTTTTTTTTTATAGAAAGAGTGATTCAAGAGGAAGGTTTATATGCATAATACGAGCATAATCTCTTAGGGATAACCCACAATAACCGTGCGAAGCCGGGGCGGGTCGCAAGTTGTTTATAAGTTGTTTAATATATAAAAACATAATAATAAAAACAGAACTAATTTGCAGCAACGCTGTGTTTCGGTTTGAAGAGTGTGGTTGCCGGTGTAATTACAGGCACATGAGGCTTAATATCTGTATGCCTCAAGTTGATGGACGCAGGGCAGTGCATCGTAGGGCACGTTCCTATCGTGCGTGACTTACGAGGCAATGCTTTGTTATAGGTGATGGTTACCACTTAACATCAGGTGGGCCATCTGCTTGTTTCATCAACTAGTTGTATAAAAAAAAAAAAAAAACATAAGTGGTTACCGTTTGCCGTGTCTAAAAGTTTTGCTGGTCTGTTGAAATTAAACGGAGGGACGAAATGCCACCAAGAGTTTTTACTTGCTGACGTGCTTCAAAAATGCGAGGGACAAATTGCCCATATACCGCCAGTAAACGCATCCCGCATACTTATTACATTCGTAGGTTCAATACTAACGCGGTTGTTACTTTGACACAACTATTTGATTAATTAAAGGTGTACCTAAGAATGTTCCGCATTTTTCATGGTTTTAGGCTGAATCGACAATGCACAACTTACCTACAGAATAATTTTTAGCTGTAGGTATGCGTTTTGACAGCCAAAGTACATTGGTATTACGTAATTCGGCTAAATGTAGGTCACACAACATACCTAGGCGTACTGCGGCTTAAATTCATATTGAATGTCTGGCCGCGCCCTTTCATGTGTGCCAGACACATAATCGCAAACTAGATTAAAATACAAAATGTAGAATTCTATGTTGCAAGTCTAGCAACCTGATGTATTAAACTTTATCGGACACATGAAATCTTACGCACCCAGACAGGCGATTATAATAATGATATAAACCACCTTTTTATCGGTTTAAGGTTTTTATACGGTAGAAACCCTGACAGAATTATTCTTTCTAGAGTACCTACCTATAACTACTATATTTAAAAAAAAACTCTTTTGCTATGAGCGGACAATAATTGAAATAAGTTTTTATAATGTTAACGTAAAGTAATCATATGACTCAGATAGGCACATACAAACATAGGATAAGACAAAGAATAGCTTATGAATTAAATCTTAGAATATAATACATCACAACTAAAATAATTGAACACTTATTGGTTTCAAAATTCGTCAAAATATAACGGTCAGTAGTAAGTTTCCTGTTCCACCCATTTCGAGATACCGTTTCTAATCAAATATCGTCTAACTTCATCGCCTACAATCATGAGAACCATGAAAGGTGATGCCAGAAAGAAATCGAACCACGATAAAGGCTCCGTCCTGAATATTTCGTGGCACAATGGAAGGTAAGTCACGAGGACCGCTGCGAGAAGCTCCACCACAATGCTAACATTCAACACGTGGTTCTTCATACCTTTCTTCAGAAGAGAAATTCGCCGCGTTTTGCAAATGATAACATCAGATACTTGGGTCATGCAGATCGCGACGAAGTAAGCAGTTTGTGCCTTTCTTTCGAGCCTCTTCCTGTCTACGAAGAACCAACTCCGACCCAATGTGTCCTTCATAATATGCGTAGACTTCTCCCATTCGTTTCGAACGAAGAAAAGACTCGACGGAAAAAAGCCATCCTGTGCAAAAACCATGAAATATGCAAACATTCCAGCGAAAAATTGGATTAGTCCTACTTGAAAGTAGGCCATGAATATCATGACGCTGTTCACCAGATGATCTGTTGGCTTCCGAGGTGGTATACACATAATATCTTCTTCAGAGTCTTCGTACGCCAAACTCATGGCTGGAAGCAAATCAGTTCCAACGTTAACCACCAGTATCAACATCAGAGTTAGAGGCAGAGGCATTCCGACGCAGGCATACAACACAAACGGCAGCATCTCTGGTGTATTTGAAGTCAAAGTGTAAGCTATCGTCTTCTTCAAGTTATCGAAAATTCTTCGTCCTTCCTTAACACCCAACACGATAGAAGAAAAGTTGTCATCTAATAGTATCATGTCTGCAGCTTGCTTAGATACTTCTGTTCCATTAATGCCCATTGCTATGCCAATATCGGCTTTTTTCAAGGCTGGTGAGTCGTTCACTCCATCTCCAGTGACTGCTACGACGTGCTTGCACGACTGATAAGTCTCAACAATAAACAGCTTTTGCTGTGGACTCGTTCTGGCATAAGTTATTTCTTCATACTTATTTTGAGCAGCTTTTAAGTCGTTCACACTCATCTTCCGGAGCTCGTCGCCAGTTATCACTGCAGCTTTAAATAGAACCTTGATGTGGGCCGGCACGTCAGTCAGTTCTATGTGGTGCTCGAACGCGTAGTCGTAAGCCGTCGGCTGTGTGATAGTTCCACATTTCCGAGATATAGCTAGTGCTGTCACGGGGTGGTCGCCGGTAACCATCACCACTTTAATACCAGCTTGTCTGCAGAGCGCGATAGACTTCTCAATATCCTGCCTGGGAGGATCAATCATAGATATGGCGCCTATGAAATTCAGGTCCTCTATTGCAAAATTTCTCGTTTGAATGTCGAACTTATATCCTAATGGATAACTTACTACAGGCAATTTGAGGTCACAGTATCCTATTACCCGCTCTCCCATATTTGCTAGCTTGATGAAGTTCGCTCTCAACTCCTTCTTAACTTGCGGAGTGAGCGGTTGATCTCCCTCATCCGTGTGCACGGTGGAGCAGTATTCCACAACAATCTCTGGAGCACCCTTCATAATCAGGTAATAGCTTTGAGTCGCTTGCATGTGATGAATTGTGACCTGGTATTTGTACTCTGAACTGAAAGGTATAATAGCTTCTTTTGGATTCTCTTCTCGCGTTTGAGTGGCGGAACGATTAGACTCCATGTAACGTAAGATAGCCGCTTCGGAGGCGTCGCCCATTACGGTTCTTTTTTCAACGGGCAAGTTAATGGTTTGATGATCGAACTCAGCTCGTAAATTCAAAGATGCCGCTAAACACAGAGTCGCATATGTCGGATCTGAAACGTGTGTGTGATCGATTTTGTCGTAGATTTTGAAATTGCAGAACAAGTGAGACACGTTCATTTGGTTCTCGGTCAAAGTGCCTGTTTTATCTGAACAAATGCATGACGTCGATCCCAAAGTCTCCACAGCTTGAAGAGTTTTAGCGAGGCAATTCTTTTTCTTGAGCTGTTTCGCAGACAAAGTCATGCACACCGTCAATGTAACGATCAACCCTTCAGGCACATTCGCTAGAATTATTCCAAGCATGTATTGTAGAGCCGACAGCCAGCTACTTTGTGTGAAAAACACCATCAGGAAGAACACAAAACCAAAAGCAAACGCTACGCCACAAATCAGCTTGATAAAATGTGTTATTTCCTTCGATATTGGGGTTTCTTCTTTTTCCAGGCCAGTTACCAAACCAGCGATTTTACCAATCTGTGTCATTTCTCCAATAGCTACAACTACGCCTCTAGCCGTTCCTTCGGTGATGGGGCAGCCGAAGTACGCCATATTCTTCGACTCGAGCGGATTTGAGTTTGTACACTCGGCCGTATGTTTTATGGGATCCGACTCACCGGTGAGGGAGGACATGTCAGTTTTGAAGCCGCTTTCGGAAAGTATGCGCACATCTGCCGGCACCACCTCCCCGTCGGACATCTCGACTATATCTCCGAGGACTAGGTGTATGTTGGGTATGCTTTTCTTGATCCCTTCTCGAATGACAACCGCGTTCGGTGGGACGAGTTTCTCAAAGCCGCTCATGACGGCTACGTTTTTTGCTTCCTGATAAAATCCAAATAGCCCGGTGCCGATTATGGTGATAGTCATAACGCAGCCTAAGTATAGATATTCCTTTTCAGTTTGCCCGCCGCCATCACTTTTACCCAACTGCTTGGCAAAGAAGTACGCTATGAAGTTGAGTATGGCTCCAATCCAGAGCACGCATTGGAACCAACCGAACAGGTTGTGTCGGAAGATTTTCCAGTAGCTAGAGCCTCGGAGTTCCTTGAGGGCGTTGGGTCCGTTTATTTCCAGAAGCTCCTTGGCTAAGTTTTCTGTGAGACCATTTTTGACATCGGTTCTGTAGACAACTTCGAGTTGCGCCGAGGTGAGGAAGTGGTCGCCCGTGTGGGTTTCTTCCTTCAGCAGATTGAGCTCTGAGATGTCTGCGTTGGTTCCATGGCCGATCATGCTTGTGCGACGGTTACTCACTAGAGAGGTACTGGACCTGCGGTGAGGATTGTGAGGCATTTTTACGAAAATTATTCACACAATTTCTTTCACTAATCCACGTTCGCAATCAGTGTAATGACAAGGTGAATTGACTTTGTCACTTTCTTGATAGAATTTAATATAACAAAGAAGAGTCTATTAGCTAGGTTGGACATAAGTTTTCTTTGTTCATATTCATAGTTTTAATTATTGGTTGTTTGTTTAACCGTTTACCCTAAAATCTCTCTCAAGCTGAGATTAATTGTATAAAAAATCTATGCTGAGGTTCTCAGTATCTCAGCGATAGATTTCACACAATGGCTTTAGAAAACGAATCGGAAAAATTAAAAGGTATAAAATCGCTTATGTAGATACTAAAAGGCCAAAAAAAAAAAAACCCCGCCATTTTATAGCGGCTTTAAAAAGTATACTTGTCACTCGTCAACGAAAAGGAACAGCAACCGACTTACCGAATACCGAAGTTACCGGTTGTTTTAAATAACCACGAGGCATTGAATAAAACAAACTCAATGTAACTCTAAAAATACTTTTATTACAAAAAATAATCTTTCCTAAATCAACTAACTACTAAAATATACACTGACTTACATACAATTATCGATATTACATAATTTTTCCAAATAGCTCTATTATTTTGTAATGATAATAGTTTGTTAGCTAGGCGTGGTTCTAGGTACATATACCTACATGAGTATGATTGTTACCTACATTTTCTTACTCTAAGATAAATATTATTAGTTGTAAAAATAATCAATAACTTTTAAACAATAACGTACCTACCTACTACATATGGAGGATATCATTTTTGGCACTAACATAATAGAATCAATATGCTATTTTATCGGTAAATGGACAGATTAAAAAGATTTAAGGTAGATGTTGATTACAAAAATAACTTTTATTAGAAAATAAAATGATTTTAAGGTCGCTTTCATATTCTACTTTAGCTTTTTGTATGTACTATTGTTGTAAGAAAAAATACTAAAAAACAGAATAAAATAAATATTTAAGGGGGCACCCATACAACAAACGTGACTTTTTTACCGTTTTTATAGATAGTGGTACAGAACCATTCGTGCGCGAGTCCGACTCGCACTTGGCCGGTTTTTTAATATTATACGGAATGCTATAGTATAGTGGAATGACTTATAAAATGTAATTTAAGTTTGTGTTCGAAATAATTTAAAAGCTGCGGTTTAAGTAGGACGTATCTTCATTTAAATACCTTTTTTTAATGTATGATTCGGACGTGCCTCTAACTACCCTCTTAGACAGCAAGAGATCTGAGGTATTGTTAACCGTACATTCGCAAGCCTATTATATTTATTTCATTTTCTTAAAAATATTAATTATTTATATTAAATCTACAAAACAATAAAAATAGGACTTATTGTAATCCCAATAATATACTCGTACACATACACGGATGTTATCTCTTGACATTTTAATCTCTAAAGACATCGCAAGTGCAGTCAGAGGCAAGTCCAAACGTTACATTGGGCGCACGCTTTCTTTTCCCAAAATTTACATAAAACAATTGACAAGTTTAATATACAACCGAATTTTCATCATAAAATTATCACTAAAATGTTTTTTTCAGGTATTTTGAGCACAAATCATAAATTTTATTTCTACTTTACTTTACAGCTTAATAACTATTGACCTTAATATATACAATTCATTATTATTACATCCGAGATCATATATGATAAGACTATCGTGTATTTTAATGGGGAACATTAAAAAAAAACATTTATACTATTCCTCCTCTAAAAAGCTTATTTTATTTACTGAAAACAGTGAATAAAAAGCACTGTTTGGTGTTTGAATTTAGAACACAACAAGACATTCGACCTCCATCTTACTCAGTGCTATACAACCTCCTTGCGCCAAAAAATACTCAATACAAATTAATTGTGCAAAGAAGACTCGACATACAAATAACTCCTTAATAATCCTTAATAATCCTTGTGCAAATAACTCCTCGAGATTTGATTGGTCGACATTAGAATAAAAACTATTTTAATAAATTTAACCTTCCTTTTTTCTTCATTAAATGTCTATTTCCGCTTAAATATTTCTTTTTCTCGTAGTCATGGCATAAAGTAAAGTATGCAAATCTTGAATAAAACGGATTTATATCGAGGGCCATGAATCACTCGCATCGCCCAGGGTTCTAACACTTGAATCACGAGCGTAGCGAGTGATTCATCTATGGCCCTTAAAATCCGTCTTTTATTCACAATATACTATTGTTTCTATATAGTATTCTAGATGTTAGTTTCAGATGGCGGTATTGAGGCGTTCCGATTATATTGGTGGCCATTCCACACAACACTATCTTTCTTTCAACTAAGCAAAAATGTTAAACATGGGAACCAATAGATGATATAATACTTTTTTTTGTAATTTCTTATGATATAATAATAATAATAACCAGACACATAACAATGCTCATTACACAAATATTTGTTCCCGATGAGGATCGAACTCACGGCCTACAGCGCAGAAGGTAGAACTACTACCTACTGAGCTGTGATGGCTGTCAAAGAAATCTTTCAATTACGGCCAACGCCTGATGTCGTCCATGCCGGTTTCGGCTACGGCGACGAGACAACACGTCACCTTGACGTGTTGTCTCGTCGAGCGCCGAGCAGAAAGTCAACTCTCGACGAGACAACACGTCAAGGTGACGTCATTCAGTGCACAGCAAGTCAATCTTCCTGAAGATGCTTCGTAGAGAGGCGAAACACGTGTCGAAGTCTTGTTAAGTATTTTATATTTTTTGTGGTATTTTTGTTGTGTCTAATACACCTTTTTTCACGTTACAGAATTTGCAGAGTATGCAGAGTTTGCAGATGCAGTGAAGGGTGCACACTCAAGTCTACATTTGATTTACTTACATAAGATTAGATTAGCGGATTACTACTATATATTTATTTCATTAAATTTATGTTTAACAATGGAATTCCGCAAAGTCACGCCTGAATCAATTAATTAACTAATCAACCTGCTGAACTAACTAGCCTCTGTATTAAAAACCGGTCTACAGATAGCTCAACTGTTTGAAGCGTATTTATTTTAAAAGCATATTTTTTATATGAACGTGCCCTACGCAGTGGCGTAGCTATGTGGACAAGGGCCCCGGTGCATAGAGAAAAAATCGAGCATACATAGAGAAATAATTTTGTGAGCAGGCTCTAGGTATTCTAGCTTCGGTAGCTGGCTGACCCTCTCTTTTCAAAGCTTAGGTTTGAGGGCCCCCTGAGCTCCGGGGCCCTGGTGCACTGCACCACCTGGCCTTACGATAGCTACGCCACTGGCCCTACGATGCTCTGCTGTCCAGTTAGGCATATAGATGTAATGCCAAGTGCCTGTAATTTCACAGGCACCCACACAAGATTTAACACGTGTTTTGTTTATGTTTCTTGACAGAAGGCTTAGCAGTCTGTTTCTGTCTTCTACTGTAGAATAGAGAGATTAGAAAAGTGATCCATGTGATTTTACTGAATAGATAACTTTTGACTTTGTCTTTGACTCTGAGAAAGCTTGGGACTGAACTATGCTCCAACTCATTACAAAAACTAAACAATTATGTACCATAATTGTAAAAAGGATCATAGGTACAAAAAAACGCTAGAAACCAAGGCGTAAGTTTCTTGCCTGTTCTTCTAGGTTCTTTAAGGTACTGGCGGTAGATTCAACTAGTATATAAGACGTTTCAAAGTGATCCTTGTGATTGTACTGAATAAAGACCGTTTTGATTTTTGATTTTTGATTTTTGATTTTTGATTTTTGATTTTTGATTTTTGATTTTTGATTTTTGATTTTTGATTTTTAGAAGCAAATACGACATAGGTCGTCACAAAAGTTGGCCACACTATACTAGCGTAAGTAAATTCAGCACAGTAAACTGATAGTCCCATTATCACTACCTAGCAACAGCAATCGGTTCAAAGGCAGTACAGACATACAGGTCAGCACACCTTTGAACGTATCCGATCGCAGTTTGGTGCTCGAGAAGGAGGCGTCTTGTCCGAGCGATGTGTGGACCCCGATGCGGTTGTTGGTCGTGCCAGATATGAGCTCGTTGTAGTACACGGACAGGCAGTGCACGGGTTCTGTGCTACCTCTGTGGAGAAAGATATACAGGCTGTTAAAATACCACTCCCGAAAACTTCAGGGGGCTAAAGTACCCATCAATATGAATCACTTTTTCTAAGGAACCAACACTGTGAACGTGAAAAAAAAACAGCTGTTTCATACATTTTAGCTAGGAGGTATTGAAGTTTAGGGGACTTTAAAAAGTTGTTGCAAATTTCTGAGACAATATTCATTTAACTTTTGTATGGGAATTTCGAAAACGAAGTATCCAAACTTTGCACACGTCAAAGTATTCTAGTGCTTGGTCTGATCACTTGGTCTTTGGCCTTATAAAGCCTTATATTATGTTACACGTTGTATAAAAATAATAATATTATAAAAATATCTTAGTGATTTCCTTAAGTATAGGTGTTCTCTTAGATGTCCTCAAAAAGTGTTGTGAATGGATATCTACCGTGCCTAGAGATCTAAGTCGTGACGCTCTTTGTTTTTTTTCTTACTTAAAATGAGCGATCAATTCGCCATCGTCGGGTCTCCATAGCGCCGTGATCTGATCCAGTCCGGAACTCAGGAGTCTGTTGTCATCTACGGCCGCTATTCTGAGTACCTACAAATAACAATATCAAATTGGTCTTTATTTAGTAGAAGCATAACAATCACTTTAAAATGATCAAATTATCAACACAGCTACAAACATATTAAGTTTCCCTTCATTTTTTACATATATATATATACGGTCGGGGAAGATATGACATTTTCAAACAGAACGTACTTTCAACTGAGTTGTCGGGGTCACCGATATTGCGGTTACCTTTATCAGGGTTGAAGTTACCTAATTCTATGTTACCAAAGTGTAAGTCAGTTACAGCTCAGTTGGTTGTCTGCCTTCTGTGAGGTTGGGTTCAATTTCATCAAAAACTATGATTGTGTCGTTTGAAAAGGCTATACCCAGCAGAAGGTAACGTCGGGCTGTGGGTGATGATAATGTTTATATCATCATGTGATAATGTACAAACGGATCAAGCTACACAAAGCCAAATAAAAATGACACTTATTACAAGGATATAAAAGCGATCAGTACGCCTGATGCGTATCTGTGTGGACCAACAAATAGTAAGCAAATATTTCATTAAAAAAATACAGTCGAATTGATCACCTCCTTTTTCTGAAGTCGATTAAAAATAAGTATCGGCTAGTAAGTGTAGTATAAGCTTGGCTTAGTTAGGGGCCAGATATCGCTGAGTGAAACGATCACCCGTAATCTTAATTTCTTTTTTTCAAAAGTTGGGGTCACCAATGTTGTGATCACCAATGTTGGGCTCACCAACTTTGGGTCAACAATGTCGGGGTCACCAATGTCGGGGTCAGTATTACCTCTCCATCATGTGCCTTCCAGGCATGCCTGGGCAGGCCTGTCCTGAGGTCAATGACCGCGACGTGTCCGCTAGCGAGGCCACAGGCGGCCCAGCCGGCGCCCTCACAAACGCACATACTGCGTACGAATGTACTCGCACTTAGTGGTACCTGGGGAGAAGATGTTATTAATAGTAGCTTTTTTATATACTACTTGCTGACGAACACATATGGGCCACCTGATGTTAGGTGGCAACCATCAGCTATAACAAAGTATTGCATCTTTAGTTCCCTCGCGATAGGAACGTGCCCTACGATACAGTGCGTCCATCAACTTGAGGCATACAGATGTTAAGCTTCATGTGACTGTAATTTCACCGGCTACCACACTCTTCAAACCGATACACAGCTGCTTGGCGGCAGAAAAAGGTACAGTGGTAGCTCTTCCCCGGACGAGCCCTTCACAGAGAGCTCTACTACTCTTAGAGAGTGGTATGGGCATGTTATGCAAAGGGAAGAACGGCATGTAACTAGAAGAATGCTATACGAATTTGAATAGATAAAGGAGTAGAGGTAGACCAAAGTTTACAAATTCGTGTACCAAAGTTTACAAAACCAGTATCGTGTACACTCCTTTTATATCCCACAGACTCCTAATTATTTTTTTCCCTCACATGGACCCCATTTAGATCGTCGTCGACCCCTGAGGTTCGATATAGACCTCTTTGAGTATCATTCGTCTAGTACAGGGATGGCGAACCAGATGACCATCAATGGCACGCGTGCCATTGATGGC
The DNA here is from genome assembly GCA_932294275.1 of Chloroclysta siterata. Lineage (NCBI taxonomy): Eukaryota > Metazoa > Arthropoda > Insecta > Lepidoptera > Geometridae > Chloroclysta > Chloroclysta siterata. The sequence continues at coordinate 13,310,779 of OW028603.1, read as the reverse complement.
ACGCGACACAATATTTTGGGCACGCCACGGATCAAAACAGTTTGCATTTTTAGTTCAAACTATCCGCTAATACATCCGCCCACCCGATCCGGGTCAGTGACTACTTGGCTAAATAGGGAACTGTTGGAATTTATCTTGAAATTTTAATAGTTAGAATAGTAGAACTCTTTGTGAACGGCTCGTCCGGGGAAGTACTACCACCACGCCAAGCAGCGTCGCTGTGTTTCGGTTTGACGAGTGTGGTTGCCGATGTAATTACAGGCACATGAGGCTTTACATCTATTCTGTATGCCTCAAGTTGATGGACGCAGGGCAGTGCATCGTAGGGCACGTTCCTATCGTGCGTGACTTACAAGGCAATGCTTTGTTATAGGTGATGGTTACCACTTAACATCAGGTGGGCCATGTGCTTGTTTCATCAGCTAGTAGTATAAAAAAAAACATTAAAATTATTATATTCTGATTGAAATTATTTGAGAGCACGTACGACGTACGACGGCCTCATAATATATTTTTTTTAAATGGCTCTTTTATTGATAAAAGTTCGCCACCCCTGGTCTAGTAGATTACCTTGAGTTCATAGTTAGTGTGTGGTGCGCGTGCGTCGATTATCCTCAATGCGTCGCCGGTGGCCGCTATGATGGCGGCGGAGCCATCTCCCAGCGCGCGGACTATACTCACGGGCGCTTTTAAACTGTCCAGCTGCCAATATACATACAGAATATTATATTGATTAAAATGAAGTATAAGTCGTCGACAGAAATAGTATATGAATAATTCTGCATATAATTTACGAATGGCAGGCCATGACAATAGTAATTTTTTTTAAAGAAAACTTAACAATAATAAATAAAATAAAATAATATACATAATAAAATAAACTAAGGAGTAATAATACAGAGTATTTTTTTCAAGCGTGCAAGCAAGCACGGTTAATGCAGAAAGTATGAGTAATAGCGAGTACTCAAAGGAGTTTCGGGTCGGATTTTGATGAAAACTCAAACTGCATTGGATTTTTGATAACTTAATATTCCTAGCCAAGAATCGAACGAAAGAATGTTTGAAAATAATACACACACTATATTATTACACCTTATTTTTTACTTAATTGTATTTTTCACTATTCCTCATACTTTCTGACTTGGCTATGCACGCCCACTTGAAAAATTCTGTAAGTATATTGATGGACATTCTACATTTAAAGTTTTTTTTATCCGAGTAGGATCTGAACTCAAGACCTTCCCCTTGATACAAATTCCACTTTCCCCAAATACCAATCGGATAATAACTTTTGGGACCCTTTAAAAAAATCTTTTTGATTTAAGTGTAGTAAACACTATAAAAATAATAAAAAATATATGTATACTGCACTACATAGTATAAAACAAAGTCGCTTTCTCTGTCCCTATATCCCTATGTATGCTAAAATCTTTAAAACTACGCAACGGATTTTGATGCGGTTTTTTTAGTAGATAGAGTGATTCAAGAGGAAGGTTTATATGCATAATATAGTAGAGAAATACTGATAATATTAGAGGTTTCTAATGTGATGTCGTAAATAAACACTTTTTTTGCGCTTACATTGCAAACGCTGGCTGAACCCTACGAGATAGATCAAATTAATGTACTACAGTATTGTACACCTTAAAAAGGTCTACGAAAAAGCCCGCGATGGTATATATCTACCTCTTAGGGATAACCCACAAAAACCGTGCGAAGCCGGGGCGGGTCGCTAGTAAATTATAAAGTAATAATACATAATAGTATAAGTACCTGTGAAACAACGCTCTCCATAAAAGGATCCCATATGTGCACGACGGAGTCGGTAGAGACGGCAAGACGTAGCGACTCCAGGAAAGAGAGAGACAGCACGCCTTTCTTGTGGCCGGTGTACGTCCAATTGCATTGAGTCGTTGCGTTGCCGTCGCCCTATTAGATGAAGCAAGTGGATTAAGACGAGGATTCCCGACAGTTTTAAGTATTTTATGGCATAGAGTAGTAATAGTAGTTTTAAGAGTAGTAGTAGTTTTAAGAGTATTAGTAGTTTTAAGAGTAGTAGAACTCTTTGTGAAGGGCTCATCCGTGGAAGTATTACCACCACGCCTTTTACTGCCGCCAAGCAGCAACGCTGTGTTTCGGTTTGAAGAGTGTGATTGCCGGTGTAATTACAGGCACATGAGGCTTAACATCTGTATGCCTCAAGTTGATAGACGCAGGGCAGTGCATCGTAGGGCACGTTCCTATCGTGCGTGACTTACGAGGTAATGCTTTGTTATAGGTGATGGTTACCACTTAACATCAGGTGGGCCATCTACTTGTTCCATCAGCTAGTTGTATAAAAAAAATAGAGCAGGCCTTCCCAAACTGTGCGTCGTGACGCCCTGGGGCGTCGCAGCATTATCCCAGGGGCGTCGCGGCGTCGTAAGGCGATCCACATAGTCTGTGATGATACTACCGAGTCGAGTTAGCGCTCTTTTGCAACTCTTGTTGGTAAGTCAAAGTCAAAGTCAAAAGGTATTTATTCAATAAAATCACAAGGATCACTTTGAAGTAGTCAGTTAGTCAAGTTTGAAGGATCAGTTTGCTAGTCCAAAGGCAATGTACTCGCACGTGTACCTACACGAATCACGAAATGAGTTATACACTTACTAACAGACAAAATCACACAATTATTCTTCACAAAATTAATCTACGATCTTCATTTTAAAACTTTAGGCCATATAAGACACAAATTCAAGTCTCTCTCTTGTCGTATCACTAGTTTCTTTCGAAACAGTGTGGTGAAAGGATTTTCAGTGGGCCTCAAGAGGCTCCTTTCGAGAACTTGACACATGTTATAGAACTTTTTAGGTTCTACGACATGCCGGTTTCCTCGCGATGTTTTCCTTCATTTGAGAGTACTGGCATTGTGCACATAAATTTTAACACAGAAAAACACATTGGTGCACGACCGGTTTCGAAACCACGACCTTAGGATCGGAAGGCGGGGCCGCTACCACTAGACCACCAGTGCTCAAGTAAACCCACCTGATTCCGCAGCGACCATAGCTTCACAGTCTTGTCTTTGGAGCCGCTCATGAACGAACTCTCGTTGTCCAGACAATGTATCGACTTCACAGAATGCGTGTGTCCTACGAACGTTTGTAGTTTAATCTGTTTCAGGTTGAATCGGGTCTCTTTGTCGGGACGGCCGATTTCGTGCTCCCAGTATATCAGCCAATCGCCGCGCAGGTGTCTGGAATGATAGAATACTATTTGTTCCTTTTAAAAGTGACTAAAAACACATTTTGGTATGAAAAAATCCAAACAGAATCAATATTTAATCCAAACATAACCTATCTGTGGAAACATTTAATTGGCCTTCACTTCAGAGAGTTAGTGTTCCCGCACACGGGCCTCCGGCCACAACCACAAAACGCCGCCACTGGCATATTTCCTGTAGTTTTCATACATTTTATATGGACTCGCCGCACACGGTTGACGCCGGTAGCCGCCACACGCTACAAATCGTCGCTGCTCGCTTCGTATAAAAACAGGAATATGCCAGTGGCGGCGTTTTGTGGTTGTGGCCGGACACTAAAGAGTTTTAAGAATAGTAGAGCTCTTTGTGAAGGGCTCGTCCGGGGAAGTACTACCACCACGCCCTTTTCTGCCGCCAAGAAGCGTTGCTGTGTTTCGGTTTGAAGAGTGTGGTTGCCGGTGTAATTACAGGCACATGAGGCTTAACATCTTCATGCCTCAAGATTATGGACGCAGGGCAGTGCATCGTAAGACACGTTTATATCGTGCGAGACAATGCTTTGATGATGGTTACCACATAGTTTATATGATATGTAAACAGCAGGTGGGCCATATGCTTGTTCCACCAGCAAGTAGTGTAAAACAAATAAGTTTGCTTAAACGTAATTCAACAAATATTATTGAAATAAAATAAAAAAGGATTATTAGATAAAATATTGGTGTGTTTAATATCAATAAAACCAAATAAAGCCGTGTTGGGTATCGGGTACCGTGTTGGATATCGGGTATAGCTGTGTTTATTTTTATTTCTTATACAACTGTCTGATGGAACAAGTAAATGGCTCACCTGATGTTAAGTGGTAACCATGACCTATAACAAAGCATTGCATCGTAAGTCACGCACGATATAAACGTGCTCTACGCTGCACTGCCCTGCGTCCATCGATTTGAGGCATACAGTGTGCCTGTTATTTCACCGACAACTTCTTCAAACCGAAACACAGTAACGCTGCTTGGTGGCAAAAAAGGCATCCTATAAAAAAAAATACGTTAAATGACTCACCGATTACTCTTCACTCCATTTTCCATCTTACAAGCCACCACATCAAACCCATACGGACAGTTCAGCTCACACGCGTCACTAGCGACATCTATCCTGTTGCCCACCAAAGTGACGTTTGAACCGAAACTGTTGGAGGTAGAGATGTGATCGTTGACGATCTCTGGCTTTGCAGGCGTCGAGTCGAGGCGTCTGTGGATCGGCTCGTCGCTGTGTGATGGGGCGAAACGTTTGTCGCGGTTTATTGAGAGGGGGGAACTGAAATGTGAATTATAATTTATCACTACATAGTATAAAACAAAGTCGCTTTCTCTGTCCCTATATCCTTATGTATGCTTAAATCTCTAAAACTACGCAACGGATTTTGATGCGGTTTTTTTTTATAGAAAGAGTGTTTCAAGAGGAAGTTTTATATGCATAATACAAGCATATCTCTTAGGGATAACCCACAATAACCGTGCGAAGCCGGGGCGGGTCGCTAGTATATTATATTACATTGTAACAAGGATCATACTAAAGAACGGTAGGAACCAAGCCGTAAGTTTGTTGCCTGTTCTTCTAGGCTTTGGTCGCGTGGAACTGGCACCAAGAGTCTCCTAGCTTTAAGACGTTTCGAAGTGATCCTTCTGATTTTATTGGACCTTTTGACTTTGACTTTATGGTTGTAAAATTTAACTCATATTCTAATACTATTAAAAACAGGCATTAGGAGCTAGAGATGTGATTGTTGACGATCTCTGGCTTTGCAGGCGTGGAGTCAAGGCGTCTGTGGGTCAACTTGTTGCTGTGTGATGGGGCGAAACGTTTGTCGCGGTCTATTGAGAGGGGGGAACTGGAAATGTGAAATTTTTATGTTTGTAGAATTTTACTCATATTCTAATAAGTACTATTAAAAACAGACATTATGATCTAGAAACTTGATCGTTGACGATCTCTGGCTTTGCAGGCGTCGAGTCGAAACGTCTGAGGACCGACTCATCGCTGTGTTTTTTTTTTTAATATAAGCATAACAAAATAACTTAAAATAGTAGGAATAATAAAATACTTGCAGGATAATGAATAGGCAATATGGTAGTATAAGTAATATAGTTGTACATTTTAATGGTTTGTTCATGTTGGTCCGTAGGGGTGTACTGAAAAAGGGATCCCTGAAATTCAACCTTTGCGGGGAAGTTGGTTTAAAAGAATTGTGAGGAAACCAGCATGTCGTAGAACCTAAAATGTTCTAAAACACGTGTGAAGTGCTTTAAGGCACTTAAAATCCTTTCACCACACTTTCGAAAGAAACTAGTGACAAGAGGAAGAAAGCTCCCTAAAGGATAGAATAAAGTACTACCTGATATAATGATTCTGTTCATATTTCCGACAGAGCGCCTTTATAGTGTCACTGTTCTTAAGGCAACGTTCCATCGTGTCCGCGCCGACTAGTTTCGTGAACGATGTGTACGTTTGGTAAGCTAGCTCTTCATCGAACACGATAAGCAGTTCTTCTTGAGCCTGGAAGGTAGGAACTAAATTATAGCACTTACAACCCAAAACTGATGATTTACTGGGAGTTCATTGACTCAGTGATCTACTTTACTAGCTGCAGATCACTCACGGTGAGCTGAGTTACCCACAGTGGGCTACAATACTCACAGTAAGTTACTATTTAGAACCATACTTTACTCACATTACTCATAGTAAGATATTTTACTGACAATGGGCTAATTATGTATTGTTAATTATTTAGTTTTAAGTTGACATTCAAATATGATTGTAAAAAAATTGTTTGTGAATAAATAAATTGAAATTGAAAATTGAAATTTACTCTCGGTGAGCTACATTACTCTCAGTGAGCTACATTACTCGCAGTGTATTAGTTTGAGGCGTAGCGTGTGCTGTCTTATAAATTTGCTTATGTTTACCTTTTTCTGTATGCCTACGCCTCACTAAACTTCAATAATATATTATATTATTACATTGTAAAAGGATCATACAAAAGAACGGTAGGAACCAAGCCGTAAGTTTGTTGCCTGTTCTTCTAGGCTTTGGTCGCGTGGAACTGGCACCTAGAGTCACCTAGCTTTAAGACGTTTCAAAGTGATCCTTGTGATTTTATTGAATAAATACATTTTGACTTTGACTTTGAGCTACATTACTCACAGTGAGCTATACAGGGTTACCGGTTAAGTCGACCTAGATCCTGGAGGGGGTGGTACCTCCCATAATTCCTGACTGATTTGACTATGAAACACCCTACGCTAAACTTAACCGTTTTCAAGATATTGCACTTTGAAGTTTTTTTAAGAAAATACCGATTTTTTGTCTATTGGCTTATTTTTTTTAGGATTTTGACCTCTATTTTATTTGTGTTTGCGATTTTGGAGTAGTAGATGAGTTGCTTTCTTATCCTAAACACTAAAATTGCAGTTACATTAACCAACTGGGTCGCAGTAGACGATTGATAGTTGGAAATGGAAATAAATTGGTAAAAAATATTTTTTTATTTCATAAATATTTAAAAAAATGTCTATGACAGTCAGGCTGCAGATGTGCTAAAAAATATCTACGTTTCATTAGCTATCCAGCAAGGTATAACAAGCTAGGGTATTATTAGAATTCTTAGAAAAAACTTTGATGAAAGGGTCCCAGGTAGTGGTATAAAATAATGGTACCTACATCAGAAAACAATAAAACAATCCAAATAGGTACAAAATTACGTTTATTACTATTTTTACATAAATTCCTACAATTACAATTCATGTTCCACGTGTCAATTTTCATTTCATTTTCATTTCCACAATAGGTGCAGTAAGTAACTCAACGAAATACTGTTCTTTTTTACTACTACCTGGGACCCTTTCATCAAAGTTTTTTCTAAGAATTCAAATAATACTCTAGCTTGTTATACCTTGCTGGATAGCTAATAAAACGTAGATATTTTTTAGCACATCTGCAGCCTGACTGTCATAGACATTTTTTAAAATATTTATGAAAGAAAAAAATATTTTTTACCAATTTATTTCCATTTCCAACTATCAATCGTCTACTGCGACCCAGTTGGTTAATTTAACTGCAATTTTAGTGTTAAGAATAAGAAAGCAACTCATCTACTACTCAAAAATCGCAAACACAAATAAAATAGAGGTCAAAATCCCAAAAAAAATAAGCCAATAGACAAAAATTGGTATTTTCTTAAAAAAACTTCAAAGTGCAATATCTTGAAAACGGTTAAGTTTGGCGTAGGGTGTTTCATAGTCAAATCAGTCAGGAATTATGGGAGGTACCACCCCCTCCAGGATCTAGGTCGACTTAACCGGTAACCCTGTATACTCATAGTGAGCTACATTACTCAGAGTGAGCTACTTTACTACTAGTTAGCTACATCACATAGAGTGACCTACGCATCTAACAGAGAACTATGAACTCAATACGCAGTACTTTACTTTCAATGAGTTACTTTACTCGCAGTGAGCTACATTACTCTAGATTATTCACTTTACTGACAATAATATCTGTCTGAAAACCAGCGCTGCACTGCACCTATCTAGGTTGGGTGCAGCATTATGCTGAGACGACGACCTTTTTGCCCCGCACAACATACCTAATTTGTGTATAGTACCTACTTTTACTTTCATTTTATTTTTCACTTTTATTTTCACTTTTATTTTCACTTTTATTTTTATTTTATTTTTTATTTTAGGTACCAACCTACTTTTATTTTTGGTGTTTTTTTGTGTTGGGACAAATAAATATGTTTTCTTTCCTTCTTTCTTTCTTTCTAATATACATTACTCATAGTGATATATAGTGCTATATTACTCACAGTGAGCTACATTACTCAAAGCGAGCTACATAGCTCACGAGCTACAATACTCACAGTGAGCGCGGCAGTGTCCGGAGCTCGTTCCGGCGGGCTGCAAGCTAGCTCGGGTAGATCCGCGCGAACCACTCTTCCATCCTGTACCTTCCACTCCGCTGTGCTGCCATCGCGGCATATTTCCAGGAAACCTTCCATTTTCGGCTCCGAAGACTCTAGGTCTGACAGCTGGAAGCGAGTAAGAAATGTAGTTACATATATGGAATTAGGTCGAACAGTCATACAGAACGGTAGGTTGCTTATTGTATTCTCTTATTTAAGCTATTGTATCAAAGAGCTTACCTATTATTGTACCCTTATTAGTATATAAATAAAAAAAATATTTATTTCCAGTAAGTAGTAAAAGTTATTCATATTGATGGGTACTTTAGCCCCCTGAAGTTTATATATTACACAATTATTGGAACACCTTGTATATCTCGATAGCTCTATCTCTCTCTCTCTCTCTTTCTCTCTCCCTTGACGTGTCACAAGTTCTTTTCAAAACAGTGTGGTGAAAGGATTTTAAGTGCGCATCAAGAGGCTCCTTTCGAGCACTTAACACATTTCATAGAACTTTTTAGGTTCTACGACATACCGGATTCCTCACGATGTTTTCCTTTACCGTTTGAGAGTACTGGATATTGCACATACATTTTTGAACAGAAAAACTCATTGGTACACGAGACCAGTTTTGAACCCACGACCTTAGGATCAGAAGGTAGCAGCTACCACTAGACCACCAGTGCTCTAATATTTAATAGTAGTAAGCTAATATAAAATAGCTGGTAGAGATCGCTTTCTAGCGATAAGACCGCCCATTGTACATATCTATAGTTGTGATTATTTGTTTCCTATATTGTTCGTTTGTAAGGTGTACAATAAAGCATTTTCATTCATTCAGCTATAGGTAAAGCTTAGTAACTTAAGTATACCTTTTCTATGACATTGTCGTCCTGTTTCGGCCAATTGTCAATCTTCCCGCTCGCTTTGTCGAAAGCCAAAAAGAATCTGAAAGTTGAAATACAAATAACGTAATCCTTTCTTAAAATAATCTGACATAATATAAACAATAAATAAATAAATATATAAATATTGGTGGACATTCCACACAGCACTATCTCGCCCCAAACTAAGCTAAAGCTTGTGATATGGGAACCAGATAGCTGATATACTACTTATATACTACTTATATACTATTTTTTTTGTAAATACATACTTATAATATCATATAACACCCAGACAGAGAACAAACATCTATGTTCACCACACAAATGTTTGTTCTCGGTGGGAATCGAACCCACGGCCTACAGCGCAGAAGGCAGAGCTACTACCAACTGAGCTGTGAGGGCTGTCAAATGCTTAAACTATTGCCATATCTTACGTCCGTAATGACAAACAGTGACAGCGCACACAGTAGTTTTAAACTTTAATAAAATTTAAGCAGAATTTATAAATATGAGGGTAGGTGTGCAACCTTTGACACAACCCCACATGAAGTGGGATAAGGGCATGAAAAAAAGAGCTCTTTGTGAAGGGCTCGTCCAGGGAAGAACTACCACCATGGTTATTTCTGCCGACAAGCAGCGTTGCTGTGTTCCGGTTTGAAGGGTGTGGTTGGCGATTTTAAACCTCAAGTTGATAGACGCAGGGCAGTGAATCGTAGGACACGATCCTATCAAGCGTGCCCTACGAGTCAATACTTTGTTATAGGTGATTGTTTCCACTTTACATAATCTGCATGCATCTGCTTGCTCGATTAATTAGTTGTATAAAAAAATCGCTCAAAATTACATCGATACATCGATACTTTCAGATTTAAAACATCGATTCTTTTTGACAAAACTATCGAATCTCTCTCTTGTTGAGTCACTACTTTCTTTCGAAACAGTGTGGTGAAAGGATTTTAAGTGTGCCTCAAGAGGCTCCTTTCGAGCATTTGACACATGTTATAGAACTTTTTTTTGTATACAACTAGCCGATGGAACAAGCAGATGGCCCACCTGATGTTAAGTGGTAACCATCACCTATAACAAAGGATTGCCTCGTAAGTCACGTACGATAAGAACGTGCCCTACGATGCACTGCCCTGCGTCCATCAACTTGAGGCATACAGATGTTGAGCCTCATGTGCCTGTAATTACACCGGCAACCACACTCTTCAAACCGAAACACAGCAACGCTGCTTGGCGGCAGAAAAAGGCGTGGTGGTAGTTCTTCCAAGGACGAGTCCTTCACAAAGAGCTCTACTACTCTAAAAAAAAAAGTTTCCAAGACATGCCGGAAAAAAAAATACATCGATGTATCATTTGCATCCCTACGCGTACCTCTGTAGTGCGGGTACACATAGATGCTTCCGCGTCATGTCCGGTCCGACCCGCAATGCGACTGCGTGCAATGCGGCCGCTAGCTTGCGAGCCAGCGCCGCGCGAGCCGTGGCGCCGCCTGCGCACGCGCCGCGCCCGCTGCCGGCCAATCGGAGTGATGGCTGCAGGATGCTCCGTAGAAATGTATCCTATAACGTTTATTTAAAAAAAAACTATAATATTTCGATTTCGACAATTTTTAAGAAAATAATCAACGTCACATAAAAAAGTCAAATATGCTCTTATTCGAATTCTTTTACAATTATCTATCTATAGAGTTATCTAAAATAGTCGTCAGAGAAAGTATTACTAATTCTTCCACCCACAAGAACCATCAGCATCAAAAAAGAAATCAAATCAACTCTATTTACATAAAAATCCTAGTATACAATACGAATAAAATAAGACTGGACCGTGTCTATAGTCGCGTTAGACACTCGCTGCAAACACAGTCACAAATTAATGGAACGCGACAGAAATATTGCTCTCTCTCTCGCACTTAAGAGAACGGCACGATCTTTTTGTTTAAGCGCAGAGATGTGCATTATTGGAGCATGCGCCCGCGCCGAGTACTCTCAACATTAGTGTTAAGATGATTTATGACCGAGCTTGCAGAGTGTTTAACGCGACTATAGTCTTTTCACGCAGACACCACAATAATCAACGCCACCTATCGATCCACTTGGAACTAATTTTATTGTATCTTAGGTTAAAAGATTACCTGCAACTGCTCCATAATCTTGACATCAGTCATGTAAGGCACCAGGTACTTTATCAGTTGTAAACAAGCCACGACGCCGCCTTCTAACGGAACTGACAACCGCTTACGACAAGATGCTATCAGCTCGCTCATGTGCGGAAGGTATTGGAAAATTATCAGCTGCTCGCCGTACATTGCTGGAAATTTTATTATTTTAGTTAGAATTCATCATTCAATATCATATTAAAACGCAACAGCACCTAATTGGTCTAGTGGGAGTGACCCCGGCATCTTATTGTAAGATCGTAGGTGCGAATCATCAAAGTCAAAAGATTTATTTAATTGGATCTACTTTGAAAAGTTTAAGCTAGGTAAATATAGGTGCCAGAGCACTGGTGGTCTAGTGGTTGCGGTCCCGCCTTCCGATCCTAAGGTCGTGGGTTCGGAACCGGACGTTCCTAATAAGTTCTATAACATGTGTCAAGTGCTCGAAAGGAGCCTCTTGAGGCGCACTTAAAATTAAATGGTTACCACTTAACATCAGGTGGGCCATCTGCTTGTTCTATCGGCAAATTGTATAAAAATACTCACCAACAATTGAAATAAGGCAGTTTATAACCTTCGAAGCATTCTTATCCCCAACAACCTTACTATTCACAATAGAAATCTCATCGAACTCATCTCTTTCATCCGTTTCCCACGGACTTAGGTTTTCCTTCCCGATGTAGCATAGAGTCAGCATTTTTAGTAGATTCCTAGTGATGTATCTGCATGTTAGCACTGGCCCTAACCTGTGCGCCAGCCATATCAAACTTTCCGAGCTCATGTCAGATATTTTACAATTATCTTTACATTCGCTATCATCTTCAATTATACTACAAGCGACCTTCGAAGCGTTCTCCAAACCTTTGAAGTTTAGATTATTCACTTGCCGTCCACGATTTTCTTTCCTCAATTCCACATCCTCGCTTTCCTCTTCAGCGAAATGTAGGTAGCTCGTGAACATAGATTTGGTTGGAATTTCTATAGACGGTGAAGTCTTGGGTGCTTCTGCAAATTCGTTATTAGCTACTACGACATTAGGTTCTTTATTGATCGAGTTGTTTTTGGGGATCGGTAATTCTGCGGATGGTGACGGCGTGTGTACGTTATTCTCTTGAGGAGCGCTTGAGGAGTTAAACGAGTCTATCGACTCAGCTGGAGATTTACTTCGGCTGTTTCTACTCGGCATTCTATCTTTATCAGTCTCGAAATGAAACAGTTCATTCTCACTTCTGTTGTCACTATCTTTATCCTTCAAAGATTCGTTTATTGTTTTATCTATGCTGGGAGTTGTGACATTTTCTGATCCGTAAGAAGTGTCCGGTGAAAATATGTCTGTGTTCGTCGAAAGAGCGTTTTTGACATTGTCGTCATAATATCTAGGCTTCTTGTTCGCCATCGCCCGATTGTGACACAAATGTCCCGGAGAACCAACTTCGAAGCTCACGTCTTTGTAGCCCCCCACAGCTTCGACCAAATGCTGTGTGAAGTTGTCTAGGAAGCATTGGAGGCCAAGTCTTACGATGAGTTGCAGTAAGAATATATTGTGGTATAGCTTGACGAACTTCTGTCTACTCGCCATTCCCCCATTCGCCATCGCGTCTACGTCTGTTATTTTATGCTCAGTCTTATCTGTGACATAATCATCGTCTTCGTATAGATTTAGTATGTGTCTGAGGAGTTTTTTCCTAGTCTGTGCCGGACCTAAAGCTTTGCTGATTGTGTCAAATAGATACCACGCGGCTAGTACTGATGTATCTTTGCTTTGCAACAGTTTTATGTAATGAGCTAAGAAGATATCAAGCACATCGAATTGGCTAGTATTGATTTGATTTAGAAGGACGTCTAAATGAGCAGCGCATGCCTGAATCTTTCCTTCCGCAATTTTCTGTGTGAAATACATCTTCGTTTTGTCTAAATTCTGGTATATTTCGCACTGCGTTCCATCGCATTCGTACATGTATAGAATGTTTAATTCGTTGCTCGTTAATTCATACTCATGTAATGTGCTCAGCAGGTTATAGAGGATTGAGAAGTTCTGTGAGAAGGGAATCAAATGCTGCATCAATAAAGGTTGGAGTAACTGGGACGGGCTTGGTGTTGGCAAACCTTTGTCAGTGACTGCTATTTTCTTCATAGGATCGTCTCTTTTCTGAGTCAGTTCGCTTCGGAAACTCAAGCTCGGAGGCGTTACGTTCAAAAGTACCGATGCTATGTAGCTCACGCATTTCGGCATTGCGTTAAAGTTGTTTTTGAAGACGAGTCGACACGTGTTAAATCTTTCCACAAAATTGTCGTTCAAAGTCCGAAGTGGTCGCATGTAAGTGTGCAGAAATATTTCTACGATTAGACATCCTATCACAAGCATGTCTTGCCGTCTGCTTTCAGTGACAAATTGCTTGTACACCGCAGCGTCTGTTGTATACCTAGTATTGAAAGATCTATTCTTTCTTTCCTTCAGAACGCTTTCTATATGCGCGTCCTGACTTATCTTCTTCAAGTAACTTTGTTCGTACGACGCCAGAAACATGTGATTCGTAAACGCGGTATCGTCTTTCGCCACACTTCTCTCCTGCCTTATCTCTTGCTGCATTGGAAAGAGGTTCAACGTCGTAACGTTCTCTTTCTGCTTATCTTTGTTTTCTGCTTTGCTGAAGAAGCATTTGGTTCTGAAATTGTCTAAGGATTCTAGAGCTTGTATGGATGCGACAGGGTTGAACTCCTTTGGCAAATATATGATTCCTTTCCCTAGTTCTGATCGTTGTACCCTGTAATGTCTAGAATGTGAGGACGCTCTCTCTTCGTGATTGGATTGTTGTGTATCGTCAATGCTTTTGGATAGAGAACGTGCCCTACTACTGCTTTTATGTCGAGATCTAACGCGTTGGGAGGGGACGTGGAGACGAGATATGTGTTGGGGAAGATGGTGACTGGTCGATTCTTCATCTTCGTCTGATATGTCGTCTGAACTTTCGTTTTTAATTGATTTTCCTGTAAGAAAAAATGTGTGAACCGTGTGATCCGTTTTATAAGCATTACTTAGTCATATACAAGGTGTTCCTTAAGTTGTGTATATAAACTTCAGGGGGCTAAAGTACCCATCAATATGAACAACTTTTTCTAAGGAACCAACACTGTGAACACGAAAAAAAAACAGCTGTTTCATACATTTTAGCCTGGTAGGTATTGAACTTTTGTATGAAACAGCTGTTTTTTTTTCGCGTTCACAGTGTTGGTTCCTTAAAAAAAGTTGTTCATATTGATGGGTACTTTAGCCCCCTGAAGTTTATATACACAACTTAAGGAACACCTTGTATAAATGCAAACAAGCACACTTTGTTTCTTAAAATTTCGGCCCGGTATATGTTATGATCAAGGGTATAATTTATCAACAATTGTATTCAGAAAATTCTAAAACTGAAACAGCTTCACGACTTCGATCCCCAGGCACGGTAGATATCCCCTCAGATATCAAGAGGATATGTAAGTCCGAAGTCAGAGAATTCTTAACTGCACGAATGAACCATCTTCCGCCCACGGCAAGCATTGTCAAAATTTTGTTCTCGGTGGGGATCGAACCCACCATCTACAGCGTAGAAGGCAGAGCTACTACCAACTGAGGTGTGAGAGCTGTGAGGGCTGTAAAAGTATAATAAACAAAGACATTGAAATTACCTATTTAGTTTCAAATTCAACTATTAAGATCAACGATTGCTCAACGGTACCCCAAGTATGAGTTGTGTTTACCATATTTGGTTTTTCGTTTTTGTTCCGTGATCATTGCGGGTTTTGTATGAAGACGCGATAGAGATACCGATACGGAACTTTATGTTCTACTACTAATTTCCATTATACTTGCAACATAAAGTTCCGTATCGGTATCTCTATCGCGTCTTCATACAAAACCCGCAATGAACACGGAACAAGAACGAAAAACGAAATACCAAATATGGTAAACACAACTCATACTTGGGGTACAGATAGCTCAACTGTTTCAAATATGTATTTTTGTAAATTTTGTAAATACTTGTATTCATTGTAAATAAATGTGTTCATAATAATAGTATAGTCACAGGTATAGTAGACTATTAATTAAGGTTACGGTGTAAATAATTGGGATTTCTGGACTTTTACTGGAAAGTCCAGCAATCTCCTGCATTGCGAAGGAGATTTTTGAAATAAGCCTACTTACTTGAGTCTCTCGTAGTAGTCCAATGTAATCTAGGCGGGGCAGGGGGTAGCGCCCTCGAGGCCTTTGGAGGGTGAGGGGCGATCAGCAACTGGACTGTACCACCTCGCCGTAGCCTCGTGTGCCCGTCTACTAGAGACAAGCACACGTTCTTCGCTTTTATAGACGCCGTTCCGGAAAGCCTAAAAGGTTATACACTTTATTATTTAAGTAAACATGGTAAAAAAATATTTCTGTAATTAACTGCGCAAAAAGCGAAAAATCGATCACAAATTTAATTTTAACCGACTCGAAAAAAGAATCGACTGTATGTATTTTTTTTTCACCTTTTGAAAGGAATCATCACCAAGTTTTAATTAGAATTTGGTTTTTCAAGTATTTCTTCTTAGCCTACGGCGCGGCGTACCACTTGTTTTTTTTTTAAATATCACTTTCCCACTGCTGGGTCTCTCAATTTTTTTATAGTAAAGTAAAGCCGCTTTCCCACCTGATGAATAGTATTTCCCTCTGCCAATAACAATCGCATCGAATCATCGAAAAAATAATTAAGTCTGTTTTACGTTAATGTTTATGAAACTCTGTATTGTCTATATTTTTAATTATTGTATATGCGGATTTTTCAATAAAATATAATATAAATAATCTTACTTATATCCAAAGGTAATGTCGATCCAATGATGCAGATTCTCAGACACGTGTGTACTCTCCAACGCTTCTCTATGCTTCGTGATGAAGTCTTCGGCACACGACGCCCATGTCGGGATACCTAGGTCCTGCAACATTATTAACAAATTAAATTCATATTGGTGGAATTTCCACATGGCACAATCTAGCTACAAACTAAGCAAAGTTAGTACAAAAAAAAAATTGGCGGACAATAAATTGATAATATAAATTAACTGAAACAAATATGTAGTACAAATCCGCTAAGATCCGCTTTAAATTAGCGGATTAATAGGCATAAAAGCGAGCAGTGTATTGCCTGATGCGTAAACGTGTGTTCAAAAGCCACTCACCGGCAAATCCTCGTGTATGCTCTTAAAAACTGTGGGATCGGTGTAGAATTCGGGCACGCACTCATCAGGCGTCCATTCTTGCATCCGCTGGATTGACGCAGGGTACTCCGCCGGCACCCAATTGTTCCGTACGTGCTTGCAAAGGACTTCTTTTGGCATCCTTGAGAAAATAACATTAAAGATAAAGATTTTCAATTGCAAACCTAAGTAGAATAGTTACATTCAGATGTTAAAGTAGGTAAAATAGGTTTTATTCTATTTTGCATCTATTTTGACATAAGGCATGCAAATCTCTATTTCTGCCGTAAGTTTCTTGCCTGGTTCTTCTAGGCTTTGGTCGCGAGGAACTGGCGGTAGATTCACCTAGTATATAAGACGTTTCAAAGTGATCCTTGTGATTGTACTGAATAAAGACCGTTTTGATTTTTATTTTTGATAATTCTAATTTTTTGTTTTAGTAGATTTTACTTAATGAAATTAAAAAGACTTTAATCAGGTTCGGTAGACAATTTGAAGTACATTACAAAAGAACCGTAGGAACCAGGCCATAAGTTTCATGCCTGTTCTTCTAGGCTTGTTTGCGTGGAACTGGCTCCTAGCTTTAAGACGTTTCAAAGTGATCCTTGTGATTAAATTAAACAAATATCTTGTGACTTTTACTAAATCTAGATAAGTGTTTTTATAGAGTCTGGAACATTAATGAATTAATTTCCTCAGAAGGGACCATCATAAGGCATGTCTATTTTATTTGTTGTTGCCACTGGAGAACATATATAAATTGACCAGTGACTTAATCAGATAGCTAAACAATTAACCTTGAAAATAATTCTAAATTCAGTAATAAACTGCCATAGCAAAACCCACTTTGTACTATGAAGCTTAGGTCCAATATAGCATGCCTGGCTTCAAGTACACATATTTATACAAGTGATAAATGATTGAATGTTCGGTAATGATCCAGGCACCATGATCACATTAATTTATGGACATGGAAGCTCCAAAACCTACTTTATTACCTTACAGTTAGGGTTCAATAATGATACCTGCGCACCGTCTTAGCTCATAAATAGGATAGAGCGTTTGACTTGATCATATGGAAGCTGTTACGCCAAAATCAATTTTATTTATAGACTCTAAGGTTCATTATCATACCTGCGCGCCAAGTAAACATAGCAAGTGATATCGGATAGCGCGTCCGACACATGGTGGGGTGTCTGGTCTGCTGCGCTGACGTCATACGTCATGTCCAGCTGCCTGTCGCCTTTGTTAAGGCGGTACTTCGATCTAGATAGGTCTCGCCAATTTCTACCTGAAAAATATTTAATAAAAATTCAATTCACTCACAATTTAGTAAATTGTAGGACACTGTAATCATTCCCTCAGATCTGTTTGTCTTGTCGTCAAGACAATCATTTAAATATGTCAAAAGGGGGTAGACAGGGACACATTACATTTGACTATCTTGCACCATGTAAGAGCAGAGTAAAGAAAAACCTGTTGGTGCAAAACTGGATTCAAACCCACAACATCAGGATCAGGCAGAGTCCTCATACTTAGGCTTAGGGCCAGTTTCACGATGCTTTGTTAGATCAAGAAATGATTAAAGTGCCGTTAAGGGCCGGTTTCACCATGCTCTGTTAGATTAACAAAGGATTAAAGGGCCGTTAAATATGTCAAAATGTACGCGTTTGACATTTATGGTTAGATTTAACGGCCTGTTAATCCTTGATTAGTAACTAACGGAGCATGGTGAAATCAGTTCTAAACATGTCAAAATGTACGCATTTGACATCTAAGGTTAGATTTAATGGCCTGTTAATCCTTGATTAGTAACTAACATAGCATGGTGAAATCAGCTCTTAACTATTAGTTTATCAGCATTTATCAAAATACCTACATTAAATTGACACATAATGATGATACCTATATGAATAAATCCATGCTAAGTTTCATCTTCTAGCAATTTTTTTAATTGAGCTTATACTATGACAAGAATAACATGTCTCTTGCTATGAGCTGGAAACTAAGAAAAGGAGGTCTTACAATATAAATATTGTTTTGGCAAGTAGACAACGATAACTGTTTTAATGCTTCCATGGCCACATATATTGTGCCACTGCGGAAAACAGTACAGTTAATCCATGTTAATTAATTTAAAATATGGACTAGAATTGTTTATTTTCCGTTTTAAGCTACTGAATCAAGTTTATATCATTATAATAAATTTGCATGGCTTTCTCTTTGTTACAGCTAAAATTATGCTAATATTCTTACCACATCTTGAAGCAAAGTCTGTGACCCAAGGCACCATAAAATGTGCTTGAGGGTCATCCACATTTCTCCCCGCTAATATATTGAGATGAAGAAGATAGTCCAGGTTCGAGATGCGCCCTCGCACCCAAAGCATACAAAGCTTTTCCAGCTGAACTGCTTCATTCCTCCAACAGTCTTCCTTTTTTTCTTGTTCTCCTTTATTTTGAGCTTGATTGCTTAAAGCCGGACTTGGCTTATTACGCTCATAAATCAAGGAAGCATCCAAACAGTGTATGTTGTTTGTTATCACAGGTAAGATTTGTAGCCAAAGATCCTCTGACAAAAATATGTCTTGCAATGTCAACATTCCTATACTGAGTCCTCTATCATTCAAAGCTTTGGAAAGATGAAGCAATTGATACACAATGAATAGTCCTCGGCCATAATTCAAATCAATGAGATTTGGACTAAAATTCAAGCAATCTAGTAAAGTATTTTCGTAATGCCCTCTGTAAACTATATATATATTACTGTCTGTTTCTAATACAAATAGAGCGGCTAGTAGATTTGCATGTGTCTCATATGCTTTAAGAACATTCTTATTTGTTATTTCTCTGTACTCTATGTGGTTACCAGCACTGTCAGCCTTAATCCTAATAATGTTACAACCGTACAGACGCAGTACTACTTCTGAAACCAGCTGATCATGCTCCAGTAGATTAACTAGGGTACTCTCTTTATTGCCATCTATGTTCTGGCAGTATTTCTTATAGGACTCTTTCCATAATGATCTTTGGTTGCTATGAGAGACATACTGCATGAGTTGTGATATTGTAAGAGGGGTTTCCGCATTGTTTTCACCGAGCTTGTATCGTGGAAGAGGCAGGACCTTGGAAACCTTCTTGTTTAGTACCTACAATGATTACAATGTCATTAATACGGAATGTTAACTATCAAAAATGTAGTATATCAGAGAGGCTAGGAGTTGAACGTATACCTTGATAAATATCTTTCGCCACGGGTAGTTAACTCTTTCACCAGGTTGCATGGAAAAATCATCATTGTTTGTAAAGTTATCAATTTCCACATTTTTTAACCATTTTTTTAACCAGCCCGTGGTCACAATCACAGCAAATAAACTAGGTGAAGCAGTAGGATATATATTTTTAGAAGTTATGCCTAATTCGCTAGCAATTACATCCATTTTTCAAATAGTTTCCAATGTTTTGCAATATTTGTTTGTTGAGTTTTGCTGCGACTGTGACATGACATCTGTGATAGACGATGGTAATGATAAGAAATGTCAATGTCATTTTCTAAGCCCGTAAACTACACTGCTGAGGCCATAATCGATCAATATCGTATATAATCAAAAAATTGCTGGCTACGATTTTAATCGATTGTCAAATTCAGAATGAAAATCAGAATAGCTTTTATTGTAAATAATTTTAAATTGTTTAAAGTTTATGGTGGTGGTATAAACACAATATTCATTTGTCAAATATGCAGTTGTAGCTGTCGCTACCGTATTGGCCTTGCCAGCCATTTTCGTAAGTGCCGCACCTCAATACCAGACGATGCCTAAATCATTTTTTAAATATACAAAAGGCCTATGAGGTCATGGTTTCCTGGAAGAGAGTACTCTCAAAGATAAGGCCGCCCCTTATTTGGCCTAAATGTATGCCTTAACCCCGTATTTTGTTTCTGTGTGGTCTCTCTCTTGTCATATCACTAGTTTCTTCCGAAACAGTGTGGTGAAAAGATTTTAAGTGCGTCTCAAGAGGCTCCTTTCGAGCACTTGACACATGTTATAGAACTTTTTAGGTTCTACGACATGGCGGTTTCCTCACGATGTTTTCCTTCACCGTTTGAGAGTACTACTGTGTTAAATTTATTTTTGTTTTACTACTTGTGAGTTGAACAGAAAAACTCATTAGTGCACGACCGGTTTCGAACCCACGACCTTAGGATCGGAAGGCGGGGCCGCTACCACTAGACCACCAGTACTTTCTGTGTGGTGAACAATAAAGAGTTATCCATTTATCTATCTATGATGATGATGACGGTAGTAGTACATCGAAAGCACACCATAAAAGTTCTCAAAAACTTCAAATTACCATGAGTACCTATTATATTTTTTTTGCACGCGCTATACATTTAAAAACCTTCCTATACCTATATTTTAATCTATTTTTGCGTAAGTACCCTACCTTATTCACCGTGTTGATCAATAAAGAGTTTTTATACAAGGTGTTAAAATACTTGTGGGCTAAAGTACCCATCAATATGAATAACTTTTTCTAAGGAACCAACACTGTGAACGCCAAAAAAACAGCTGTTTCATACATTTTGACATCCTTCACAGCTCAGTTGGTAGTAGCTCTGCCTTCTGTGCCGTACCGTAGGCCGTGGGTTCGATCCCCACCGAGAACAAACATTTGTGTGATGAACATAGATGTTTGTTCTCTGTCTGGGTGTTATATAATATTATAAGTATGTATTTACAAAAAAAAAAAAGTATATAAGTAGTATATCAGCTATCTGGTTCCCATATCACAAGCTTCGGCTTAGTTTGGGGCGAGATAGTGCTGTGTGGAAAGTCCACCAATATTTATATTTATTTATTGATTTATTTTAGCCAGGTAGGTATTGAACTTTTGTACCTTTGGAACACCTAGTATATCGATGGGTTTGTCAAATGAAAGAATAATATGTAATCATTAGATATATTTTTCATAGTATATTCTCTTACTAACTTAATATTCAGTTAACTTCAAATTAAACAAAAGATCCAACAGATTATTCGAAAATCAGAATCTACTTTTTGATGGAATGATAATTGTACCAACTTACATAATAACATTCATAACAGGGGGTCTATACAATCGCGTTCCACAAAGAGCTAATATTAGGTCCCACACTACATAACCTACCAACCCAACATACAATAAAAAGATTTAATTCTAAAATCCTTAAAATACAGTAGGTACTACTTGAGGTACTTAGGTTATTTTTCCAACAACACTATGCCTCAATGATAATAAATGGCTTACACTTATAATCAAATAGGTCATACTTATAACAATGTAGCCTTACTAATGTACGAGCTTAAAAACGCTCTGTTTCTTTGCTTTGCAAGAAAATCACTATAAATTGCTTTTACTCGTATTCTGTGACGGCGTATTTTTTTAATCTTACTCAAAAATACGCCATCAAATGAATGATACGCTCTCAGATGAAAGTTTTCATCTGAGAGCAATGATAATGAAGGACGGTGGAATATAGAAGATGATAGAAGTTGCATTTTAGTGTACAGCTGAGTTTCTTGCGGTAGGTAAGCCTAATCAACGGATATTCGCGTCAGATAGTGTTTCCACAGTGCATCTTTGTACAAAACAGCTTCGGTCTCTGGGTTCTTTGAAGCCACAATGCCTCGACCCACCACAATAACATCTGCGCCATTTTCTAAAACCACTTTCTCTGGACTGTTGTAAATCTGCCCAAAATCATCTTTTGAACTTTCGAGGTTAACGCCTGGCGTTAATTGTATCTGGCCAGGGTCCTTGATTGTATCCTTGTTTTGGCATACAAAACCAGTGATCAATTCTGGATATTTCAACGCCATGTTGACCGTTGCATCTTTGTACTCTGGTGATATAAGATTGCCCTGAAAATATATTAATGTTTTTGATTAACATGGAAAGCAACCCCAATATTTGCTTCTTCATTACCTACCATGTATTTTTCGCCAATGTTTTGATATCCCTATATTAAAAAAAATAAAGGCAGTTGCTGCGTAAAAATAAGATATAGGTACCTACCTCGCTACTCATTTCGGCTAGTAAGAATACACCTCGGCTGGAACCATTTGACACAGCATTCAAAGCTTTGAGTATTCCATCTCCTGGTAGGGAATGTACTGTCACGCAATCTGCCCATTCAGCAACTTTATACAGCCCTTTCGAATACTGCAAGGATACAGTGTTCCCAATATCGGCATATTTTCTATCTTCCAATATCAGAAAGTTAAATCTATCTGCTAGCTGTTTCAAGCGCAAGATGAAATCAGCATTGAAGTCCTCTATAATATCTACATGAGTTTTGACCAAGCAGACATGTTCACCAACTTTTTCTAATAGGTCAAGTATTTCCGTTGCTGAGGTCAGATCAACTGATAAGCAGAGATTCGTTTTCTTTATAGTCATTATATTAAATAGTTGCTTAGCTATCGCGTTTGTAGCTAATTCAGCTCGTTTTTCATATGTAAGTGAAAATCTGTCTGTAGATTTTTCTGAAAAAATATGATTAAAAATGTAAATTTCAGGAATCCAATGAGTAGGTATTTTTATCATAAATGCAGTACAAATAGCTTTATATTACTTACGAATAACTGGAGCTTGTGTTAATTTGAGGTACTCCTTTACTTTATTTGCAGTTTCGTCGGTAATTTTTCCATATTTTGACAGTATTTCAATAAGTGTTGTCATAGTAAACAATGATTTAACTTGGACATCATTCGCATTTAGGTTTCTAACTCCACCTTGTTCCCTATCTAGGATAACAACTGTGTTATTAACAACTAAGCCTTCTTTACGTAGATCTCTGACTGTTTCTAAAACACTTGATCCTGAAGTAACCACGTCTTCAATGATAAGGCAGATTTGACCAGTCTTATAATGTCCTTCAATTGACTTTTTGGTACCATAAGCTTTCGTTTCTTTTCTCCTCATCAGCATTGACTTTGCTACCTTAACACTAAGAAGAGTAGCTATTGGTAGAGCAGTGTAAGGTACGCCGCATACATGATCATACTGCATATTTTTCGTGCCATGATCGTAAAGCAAAGACGTTATCAACTCCTGTAAATTTATTAGAATAAATATTACATAAAATAATTTGTCGTTTTCACTTTTAATGACTTAATAAAATATTTAACACTATCTGCATATACATACCATTACATCCGGATAACTAACTATAACCCTCAAATCAAAGTAAACTGGAGTTTTAATACCACTTTTGGTCGTAAAGTCTCCGAACTTTACTGCGTCTATTGAAGAAAGCTTTATAGCTAACTCAACAAGTTGCTCTTCGTAGCTCATTTTATGTTTCAATTTTACACGTGAATTTATCAAGATCAAACAACAACACAACCTGTCTTAAGGCCACCACCAACTGGAACTAAAAGACGAAAATAAGGTTATGATTAATCGATTATGCTCTAAAATCGATACTAAATCCATCAGTTATTACCCTTGCCCTGGCTTACATACAGTTTCAGTTATAACAAAGTACTCTGTGACATACAGCCTGCTAATCATTGGCCAAAACTTCTCATTCACTCAAAAAAAACTCATTCCCTAAAAAGCCAAAAATCATCAACTATCGACTCATTCATTCACTCACTTGTCTTTTGATATTCGTCGGTGGTGGACGTTACATGTTGTTGTTTTATTTTCGTAAACATTATTGTTTACTTCTAAGTGAAGTTTGTGAAAACTAAGTAATATGGTTTATGTTAGTAGCTGCATTTTTGTACAGGTACGATACATGTTGCACTCGCTTGTATGTTAGAATAAAAAAATACTTTCCCGCGCAACCTGTTTTAGAAATTTAGATTGTACTTTTATTTCATAGCAGACAACACCTTTATTAACTGAACAATAACATAAAATAATGCATATTATTATTACATCACTCTAAACCGGGTTAGGGACTCAGGTAGAGGGATTTTGAATCGATGTCGGCTCGGGTGCGATCCACCCCTCCTAATAATAACGGAGTGGGGTCCCCTCCCTTCCCATAGGGGATGTTAGGTAGACAAAGGGTAGTCGCCCCAAAACGGAGGGGAGCGCGGTCCTGGGGCGATATACGAAGGTTTCAAGTTCATCTTTTTTCGTCGTTCTAACGGTTTCGTGTGCTTATGCTGTTTAGCCGGTTTTCGCAGTAAAATAATACCCTATTTTCCTCAGGTATTTTGAAAAATAATGGAGACAGAAGAACAACTTTCTGAAGGTAACTTTTTGCACTAGTAGGTACTAACCTACAATATACCTACCTACTATGTTTACCTTCTGTGATTTTAAACTGAATTACATTTTAGATGTTGACTCCATGGAGTATCTAGTAAAACGCAGCTTATTGGCCAAGAATAAGCTAGCCATCATCCTCCAGCAAGGGAACCAGACCCAATATTGTTGTGTGCAGTGCCCCGTCCGGAGTACTGTGATCGAGGAGCTGGAAAAGCATCTTCTGACTCATAACAAACAGTACAAGCATCTGTGTGGAATCTGTGGCACCGGGTAAGTTCATAATTCTAAAAATATAAATTAGAATATTTAGGGCCTACCCACTTCACAATCAATTTGTTTTATAATAGCTATGTAATCATTATTATTTGTACAATTTACCTATAATCACAGAAATTATAGTACTACATAGTAGATTTAGGTATTACTAGGTAGGTATTAATACCTAAATTGTAGTACCTACAAAATTTTGAGCTTACCCAACTACATAAATGAAAAATTCAAATTTTGGATCTAACATGGATTATACTATATAAAGTTCAGACCAGTTTTTATAATTTTAGTAATGTACTACACAACTTTAAGCTAGTAACTGATTTTACCGATACCACCGATAAGAGAATTTGAATATTTTCATAAAGTATGTATTTTATTATGTACCTATTGCAAATATCTGAAATTACCTATTCAAATAAATCTATAAATGATTTTGAAAAGTGAGGTTTTAATAGTTTGTGAAATTTAGTATTTGGATGTACCTCAGACTGACAACCCCTTTAGACATCCTCAAAGAATCTTAAGGTGGTTCTTGGTAGGTACTTTGAGATCTAAGTAGATATCTACCATCTAGGGATCAAAGTTGTTAAGCTATTTCAGTTTTAAGAGTAAAATGGTTGTTTCAACAGGTTAAAACGCAAAGAGCATTTGGACCGCCACACGCTGGAGCATCAACAAGTAAGGCCACACATCTGCTCCGTCTGCAGCAAAGGCTTCAAGAGGAAAGAGCATCTGAACGTTCACCTTAGCATCCACAGTGGTGACAAGTCTGAGATCTGCATGCTGTGCCAGAAATGTAAGTTCTAATTGTAAAGTAATAAGGTTTACTATCTACTAGCAAATTATCACTGCAGTTTCAAAAGGAAAGAGAATTGGAACATTCACCTTAGCATCCACAGTGGGGACAAGTCTGAGATCTGCATGCTGTGCCAGAAATGTAAGTTCTAATTGTAAAGTAATAAGGTTTACTATCTACTAGCAAATTATCACTGCAGTTTCAAAAGGAAAGAGAATTTGAACATTCACCTTAGCATCCACAGTGGGGACAAGTCTGAGATCTGCATGCTCTGCCAGAAATGTAAGTTCTAATTGTAAAGTAATAAGGTTTACTATCTACTAGCATATAAACACTGCAGTTTCAAAAGGAAAGAGAATTGGAACGTTCACCTTAGCATCCACAGAGGGAGGAGTCTGAAATCTGCATGCTGTGCCAGGAATATAAGTTCTAATTGTACTGTATTTAGGTTCACTATCTATCAGCAATTTTTTTATACGACTTGTTGGTGATTTGGCTGTTTCGGTTTGAAGGGTGAAATAACAAGCACTTGAAGGAAGCCACATATATGCCTCAAATTGATGGACGCAGTGCATCGTAGGGCACGTTCATATCGTGCGTGACAATGCTTTGTTATAGGAGGTGGTGAGAGTATGAGAGAACTGGTAGAGGTCTAGTGGTAGAGGCCCCGCCTTCCGATCCTACGGTCGTGGGTTCGAAACCGGTCGTGCACCAATGAGTTTTTCTGTTCAAAAATTGATGTGCAAATAGTACTCTCAAACGGTGAAGGAAAACATCGTGAGGAAACCGGCATGTCGTGGAACCTAAAAAGTTCTAAAACATGTGTCAAGTGCTCGAAATGAGCCTCTTGAGGCGCACTTAAAATCCTTTCACCACACTGTTTCGAAAAAAACTAGTGACACGACAAGAGAAAGAGGAGGTGGTTACCACTTAATGATGTTAAGTGGTAACCACCTCCTCTTTCTCTTGTCGTGTCATGTCTTGGTGGGCCATCATCATGACCAAATCATGCTACACAAAGCTAGATAAAACTTATGCTTACTAAAGAACATAAAAGCCAGCAGGGTATATGTAGGTATATTTTGATGTATATCCGTATGTATATACGTATATCCGTGTGTACTAAGGCCTACGCCTTAGTACAATTGCCTACTATAATTTATTCTGTGATACGGCTTAGAATATCCCATAATACGACAGCGATGAGGATTCTAGAAAGGGGAGGGCAGGCGACACGCGCCTTACAAGAAAATTCATACTTCGAAGCGTCAAATTTTTAATCGTATCGAATCGAAAAATGATAATGTAGCAATAAAAAAATGATATCGAAAAAATAATGTATTAAATCCTCATGGCATTAATACCTAAACCACGGTACATATAATTATCTAGAAAAAAAATAGGGGCAGCCCTATTTATAAAAAAATTGTCTGCGAGTAAACTCTGATTTAGGACCAACAGACAGACGGACATAAAAAGCGAAACAATAAAGGTTCCTTTTTTGTCTGTCAAGAAACCATAACGAGACAAAAAAGTGTTGGAAAATTTAAAGGAACCTAGCTCATCAAGTCCGAGTTTATTTTTGTTTTTCGGTATTCAAAGACAAAGTCAAAAGGTACTTATTCAATTGAAACACAAGGATCACTTTGATGCGACTTAAGGGGCTGACAACTATCAAACAACTTCTGGCTCGCACGTTTCGACTTGTTGAAAGATATAATTTCACTAAACTCATTTTCGAAAAATCGCAATCAACCATTTTGTGTGCAATCACATTGCACACAGTTTAGTATAAAAATCATTTTGATCGATACATGTTTTCATACTCAAAAGTTTGCTTTATTAGTTTTCGTACAAAAGCAAACTTTTAAATAGGAAATAATGTATCGATCAAAATGAAATTTTTACTAAACTGTGTGCAATGTGATTGCACACAAAATGGTTGATTGCGATTTTTCGAAAATGAGTTTAGTTATTTTATATCTTTCAACATGTCGAAACGTGCGAGCGAGAGTCACATTAGCTCTTGTCTACGCCTTAAAGCTAGGTGAATCTAGGAGCCAGTTCCACGTGACCAAGCCTAGAAGAACAGACAAACAACGTATTACGAGCCTGGGTTTTGTCTGGAGATGCGAGAGTTCTTAGCAGGCCCGGTAGGTGCGCTTATTACGTCTCCATACAAAACGCGGGCCAAAAATAAAAGGTTACAAGGCGAAGACAAGAGCTAATGTGACTCTCGCTCGCATGTTTCGAAATGTTGAAAGATATGAAATCACTAAACTCATTTTCGAAAAATCGCAATCAACCATTTTGTGCGCAATCACATTGCACACAGTATAATAAAAATTTAATTTTGACCGATACTAGTTTTCCTACTTAAAAGTTTGCTTATGTACGAAAACTAGTAAAGCATTAAAGCAGTAAAGCATTTCGAAAATGAGTTTAGTGATTTTATATCTTTCAACATATCGAAACGTGCGAGCGAGAGCCACATTAGCTCTTGTCTTCGTCTTTATTTCCGGGTATACGAGCGAAGCCGCGTACGGAAACTGGTACAAAATAAGGGAAACCTTCAACGAATTCCTCGAACGACCCTTGTCCCTACCATACCTACCTATCACCCCCCAAGCCAACATCTACATTTGTTAATAATCTTGTACAGATAGCAACAAAATGTTATAAACCAGAAATAAGATATAAACCGCTAATAGTTATAAAATTATAATATTATTTAATAATGTTCGATTATAATTTATTTTATTCTCTCTCTCTCTCTCTCTCTCTTGTCGTGTCACTAGGTTCTTTCAAAACAGTGTTGTGAAAGGATTTTTAGTGCGCCTCAAGAGGCTCCTTTCGAGCACTTATTTATTTTATTAAAATTATAATATTACTAGCGGCCTGTCCCAGCTTCGCATGGGTGGTCATAAATTTTTTGAGCATTTTAGGATAAACTTAGACCGTGGGTTCGAGCCTCGCGTCTACTTATTTCATACATTTGCACGCCAGAGAGTGAAATCGCACCCCGAGCGTGACCCGTGGACCCGTTAACGTTTTTAATTTCGTCATATCTTTTGAATGGAATGTCCGATTTGAAAAATTTAAGAAGTTATCTATAGGTATTGAAACCGTCTTAATTATGAAAAGATTTATTTGGATAAGGATTAATACCAAGGTACAAATAAAGACCCTTTTCTAGCGGCGGCATTTCAATTAATTTTTTATAATAAAAGAGCACTTATTGTGACATAACTATAATAGTTAGACATATGCTGTCGCGACATTTTTTGTAGATGATGACGTGTTCTACAAAATCGTGGTACATTATTTTGTTCTATCATCAATAGTTTTCGCAGCGCACGCGATGTAAGGTTTTTGGTTTCCACCTTGGGTTACATTATTGGAGTTTTAGTAAGGATCCCTGAATTTTTTGAAAATATAATATAGCCTATGTTACTCAGGGATAATGTAGCATTCTAATGGTGAAAGAATTTTTGAAATCGGACCAGTAGTTTTTGAGCCTATTCGTTACATACAAAAATACAAAAATACAAAAATACAAAACTTTCCTCTTTATAATATTAGTGTAGATTCTTCGTGGAGTGTTCAAGTTTTTCGGACTTCTATACAATACAGCCGAATAATGAGCAAATACCGAATAGAGATGTGAAGTGACACCATAAAAACATCACACAAACGTTTGTCCTCCGCGGCGAAAGATCCTACAGCGCTATTCTTGATGATGAAATAAACAGGAAATCTACTTCGTTCGCTAATCTACGTATAGGTTCTATCTACTTATCTACCTCCTGTTTATATTGTTTTTGTAGTACTAAGTATGCGGGTTAAAAATAAATAAGTTTAATTTATTTCTTTGTTTTCTTTCCAGTGCAGAATGTATGGCCTGTTTTTAGTTGTACCTTCATAAATTATTGTACCTAATAAAATATCGCATCATTAGAATTGTGCATTACAAACATGCTGTGTTGTGTACCTAGGCATTGGCCTAACGTTTTCGGCTGTATTATCAGAACACTCTTTCGTATTCTGTGGTTGATTTGAATTCATAAAACAATTCAATAACTTTGAATTACGTTTGATGCTGACTATACAGCTGACGTTAACTTTCTAATACGGGCTGATCCTGAAGCAAGACTGTACCTATCTTTCGGAGAAATTATACAACAATGGAGCACGAAAGCTGAGATTTCCGGGAAACTTGTTAACGTAGAAGCCTCGAGACAAGAGCCTCCGGCTGGTTTCAAAAAGAAAAATAAATAGCTTGCTGGTACTAATTGCCAATATTAATATTTGTGTTTTTTTTAATGTATATGGGTTAAAAAGAAGCTTACATGCTAATCCAGATTCAATAACTATTATTTACTTTAAAAGTACTATCACGATGCCTATTTCTGCGGTCAAGCAGCGTTGCTGTGTTTCGGTTTGAAGCACAGATATATATATATCTGTGGTTTGAAGGGTGTGGGAGCCGGTGAAATTACAGGCACATGACGGTTAACATCTGTATGAATCAAGATAATGGTCGCAGGGCGGTGCATCGTAGTGCACGTTAGTATCGTTCTTGAGACTTGCTTCTACTTGTTCCATCAGCAATTAGTATAAAAAAACAATTTTGTAATAACAAGATAAGATTTTGTGTCGTAAAATTATATTTCTACTCTTCCTCTCTGTTCCAATAACCCATTCAAAGCCACGGACAGAAGCTAGTTCAAAATATCAAGTATGTACACCTAGTTAACTATGCCATAATCCGGTACAGGCATACGAAAAGGTCGCACGAAAGCTGGACGTCCAAAAATAAATATAAAAGAAATTCAAAGGAGGGAAGGGATCCCATCCCTTGCCCGGTGGGGTGCGTGATTTTTTTGCCGGCTTATTTTACAGCCCACCCTTTCATGTGTAGGATAGGGGAGACTATATTTTGTATTTTTATTAGAGGAGGATCGCCAAAAGGATTCTATGCTAGGGATCAAAATCAGGGAACTGTTAAGAATTTTAAACTTCCCTGGATTTTGTAAGCTCTGTGTTCGTAGACCATATACCTACTCTATAATAAGAAATAAATATTCTTGGGTAATCTAATCTTTCATAAAGTCAAAAGAAATTTATTCAATTGAATCACAAGAATCACTTTGAGACGTCTCAAAGCTAGGTGAATCTAGGTGCCAGTTCCTCGCGACCAAGCTAGACACACATTCCTACCTTTCCTTCTATGTCGTATGTGTCGTCTCGAAATATGGCTTTTTATAACCTTTTTTGGTGTCATTGTTCTCAAACTTTTCGTTTAGTAGTTCTCTGAAGGGACTCTGGGGTGTACCTGGCCTTTCCCGCCTAAATTACGTTACGTGTAACAGGAAATTCAAGTCGGGGGGATAATACAAAACCCTAATTAAACAAAGGTAGTTTTTGTTGTGACAAAAGTAGATGATTTAGGTCTGTAAAGGGTCATTTCTCATGATAATTAGTGGTACAACCAGAGTGTATTTTTAGCCGACTTCAAAAAACGAGGAAATATAAAATCGATTAGTTTTCTGACATTTTGGAAAGCAACATAGCTTTTTCATTTTAATTGTTTTTCTAGTGTTATTTGAGTTGTGTTGTGTGCATTTTAACCAACATTACTTGAGGTCTAAGTACAAAGTGTAAGCATCCAAATGCTTACACTTTGTAGACCTAAGATGAAAGTGTGATATCCTAATTTGACCGAAAATGTTTCCAAAGTTTTGAAGAAAACCGCCACCATTTTCTTAAAAACAAATTACGACCGACTTGACTAAATTCAATACAATTAAATCGAGCGCGTCAGATTTTCTAAGGGGGTATTAAGTGAACCTAAAAAAGCTCTCATTCAATAATCTGACGATTTTGATGTGACGCAAACTAGCGGCCATTATTATAATGTGCAAAAGAATTCGCCATTTTGAAATACTCAAGCGTGTCAGATTATGATATATATGGTTTATCTTTATGTCCTAGACGTGCTGTCTTATAATCTGACGATTATCTAGAGGGATTCGCCTAATCTGACAAAAAAAAACATTTTTTTTTAACTTAATTAATTGAAAAGCTCAGGAAATAGCATGCAAATAAAAAAGTGTATGTTTGTTAAGTAGAATACTTGTATTTATAAGTTTTTTTTATAATTTTTTGATTAATTAATCATTATCTTCATCAGTAGAATCATCTTCTTCTTCTGGCTCGATTTCATGGCACGAAATAGAAACGCGGAGGGGAGAATATGGGCATCACGCAGCTGCATGCATTAAACTTTATCGACGAATATTTGTTACTTCGGCTGTAAATCGTCAGATTATACCTATATTTTTCGTTATCCTTGAATTATTTCCTTCAAAATAAGAAAAATTACCCACGCTCGAGAATGGCGAGATGACGTTTTTTTTTGTAGCCCTCCCCTTTCTTTACGTCACTCTCAAATTGTCAGATTAGTGGAATATACACTTTTTAGCATGTTATTTCACCCTACCTTAATCTGACGCGCTCAAGATTTTCTGATAATCAATTTTTTACTAATCTGATTCTTTATCCTTGACGGGCGGCCTTATTATGGGGCTCATATTTGGTGGAGGTTCTTAACCGGGTACAAGGTATCCCACTGTATATTAATCTGCCGCGCTTTAGTAAATCCCGAAATCCCCCGCTTGGGCTCCCCTACTATAATTCTCGATCGTTTTTCTCAAAAATGTTGAAATGTATGATCGTTAGGTACATTAGCCGTTGTAAACATCTTAAAAAATCACACCTACCAACTAGTTTCATTGCGATATATTTCTTCACCGTTTCAGTGTTTTATTATCTACTACTAGCGACCCGCCCCGGCTTCGCACGGTTATTGTGGGTTATTTATTATGCTTGTATTAATGCATATAAACTTACCTCTTGAATCACTCTTTCTATAAAAAAAAACCGCATATCCGTTGCGTAGTTTTAAAGATTTAAGCATACACAGGGATATAGGGACAGAGAAAGCGACTTTGTCTTATACTATGTAGTGATCTAAAAAAACAAGTTCTAAAGTCGTGCGAGCATAAAATTTATAAAAAAAACCATCAAATATTCTGGTTATTTTGAATTCAATTGCGAACATCCTTCGACTGCATA
Organism: Chloroclysta siterata; assembly: GCA_932294275.1. Lineage (NCBI taxonomy): Eukaryota > Metazoa > Arthropoda > Insecta > Lepidoptera > Geometridae > Chloroclysta > Chloroclysta siterata. Next base: position 13,277,834 of record OW028603.1, on the reverse strand, counting down.
GGTTGTATCTGCTATGTATTCTGTGGCTATAGTGTAATGTCGCCCATTTCAACTCATTATACTAACCGTATAGGCGGAGGGGAACTGGTTCCTATTAGTTAGAACATCTGCTAGCATTTTTACCATCAGTCTCTACTCTATGGTGGGGTATGTCAATAATTTGAAAAATAATTACTTGAACGAAATAGAACCGTCTTCTAAACAGAAAGGAAAATAAACATTTTTACGACTGTAATCCCCGGATACGATAGATATCCAGTCCGATCTCATAATATCAAGTACCAATTCAGGTTTCTTCGAGGATGTCTAAGGGGGGTAGCCAGAGTGAGTGAGAGAAATTAATAAAGCTATCCCTACTAGTATCTGAATCCTAATATTTTAAAAGCAACCACGTACAATTTACTCTTCTTATCTACGCTACCAAACCGACGAAACAAGCATAAGGCGTACTAACCTATGGGGCCATCCATAAATTACCTACGTCACACAAATTTCATGATTTTTTGACCCCTCCCCCGTCCTTGTCACAGCTGGTCACATTTCTGAGACCCCCCCCCCCCCCTACCTAGTGTTATGTCACATATTTTGCAATTATACATTTAAAAATTTATGAAATTTAAACAGCAGTGTTCCGAAATTATTTTTATTTTTTTTAATTAAAAATGTCAACGGGTCCACGGGTCACGCTCGGGGTGCGATTTCACTCACTCAAGGAGAAGGACGTGCAAATGTATGAAATTAGTAGACGCGAGGCTCGAACCCACGGTCTAAGTTTATCCTAAAAAATTATGACCACCCATGCGAAGCTGGGACAGGCCGCTAGTTCTGAAAATAAAGTGATGTCACAAAATTTGGGACCCCTCCCCACACCTTGTCACACAATGTCACACTTCGTCGACCCCCTCCCTCCACCTTGTGTGACGTAATTTATGGATGGCCCGTATGGACGCTTGCAATACATCATGTCCCTTTCAGCTTTCTACCGCAAGGACCATCTTCAGAAGCACCTGCAAACGCACGGCAAGATCCTGATGGAACAGAGCATGCAGATACTCGGAGACAAGGAACTTTTGGCTCTTAAGACCGAGGTCATAGACGAGGACTACAATAGCTCGCCCAATTCTGAGGTAAGTACAATACAATACGATTAAAATCATTTATTTAAGCTACACGTTACGATTTATAAAAAATAAAAGAATAGACATGAAAAGTAGGTGACATAAATTGGTCGTCACTCAGCGTAAATGCTATAGCAGCATACGCTACTATAATGGTGGTCTTCCGTGACACTATCACGCGACAACGAAGAAAATGCGACAATAATAGTTTATTCTTATTTAATTCTAATTAAAATTATAGTTACAATGAAACATAGACATAGACAGACATTTATTTGCTAAAAAAAACACACATACACATACAAAACAATAAAATAAAGGAAATGGCTAAACAGAGATAACATAACATAATATGAAAAACAAAATTTATTACATTTCTCATCATCGTCCTGCCCATATTCCACTTAATTATGAATCGGTTTTTAGGGTTCCGTACCCAAAGAGTAAAACGGGACCCTAACTAAGACCCCTATCCGTCCGTCAGTCACCATTCTGTATCTCGTGAACCGTGATAGTTAGACAGGTGAAATTTTCACAGATGATGTATTTCTGTTGCCGCTATAACAACAAATACTAAAAAACAGAATAAATATTTAAGGGGGCCCCATACAACAAACGTTATATTTTGCCGTTTTTATAGATAATGGTACGGAACCCTTCGTGCGCGAGTCCGACTCGCACTTGGCTGGTTTTTTCTCTCCACTTTCCTCCATCATCTCAGTAGCCGCTCATTTCTTACACATGTCATCTTTCACACAGTCTGTCCATCTTTTCTTAGGCCTTCCTCTACTCCTATATCTTAGCGATAAGGCCGCACATTGTACCTACATTTGTATGTGTTTTTCTTAGGTTCCGGTAGGCAGAGCCCACGGATTTCCACTTGCTACGATCCTTACATACCTCTTTCGCTTCATTCACTCTCTTCGCTTCTCATTGTGTACAATAAAGTATTTATCTATCTATGTATCTTCTAGAGAAACAACATCCAAGATTTGCATATTTTCTTATGACCCATTATTATACAGTGTGTAATAAATAAGACAACTCTCGAAAACGCATATTTTCTTATGACCCATCATTATACAGCGTGTAAAAAGACCACTGCCGAAAACTTCAGGGGGTTAAAGTACCTTTTTTCTTTTTCTAAGGCACCAAATCTGTGAGCGCAATTGGCTAAAATGTTTGAAACAGATGTGATGGTTCCTTAGAAAAAGTTATTCATATTGATGGGTACTTTGAAGACTTTTCAGTTGTAGTTTTCGGCAGTGTTCTTTTAACACCCTATACATACAGCATTCTCTCCATCGCAGGACCAAGACAGTGAGATTTCAGAAGACACCTCCGTGGTAATAGACACAGCTACCTTTCGGAACCAAGAAAGACCCCACGCTTGCTCCCTTTGCACCAAGACTTACAAGCGGAAAGACCATTTGAAGCTACACATACAAACACATCTCAAGAAAAATGGGAGGGCGTGCTCCGAATGCGGAAAAGGTGAGACATTAGCCCTCATACTATAAAATGGTGTACAAAGTTAAATAATGCTTAAAATTCGCGCTGTCTCTGTTTGCCCTTACGCATTGGTAAGAGATGGCAATAGTTTAAGCATAGTTTATAGTTTGACAGATTTTTTGTAGTAAGGCTGTAGGAATTTACACGTTGCTGAAAAGTGGACTTCTTTGGCGCCGTTTAAGATGCATACAACTGTCAAACTTGACTGACCAGCTTTGTTTACAGACTTACCTACATTTCTACAAAAAAATAATTACTGACACAATAATATCTAATGTTAGGTATAGGTACTATATTATAATTTTAGCTACTTTAGTTTCCTAGTAAATAAGTCTAGTAGGTATCTACGTATTAATAATATAAGCACCTATAAAAAAAGGACTTCTATCTCGCGTATTTCGATACATGTTTTCCTACTCAAAAGTTTGCTTTACTAGTTTTCGTACATAGACAAACTTTTAAGTAGGAAAACTTGTATCGATTAAAATGAAATTTTTACCAAACTTTTTACAATGTGATTGCACACAAAATGGTTGATTGCGATTTTTCGAAAATGAGTTTAGTGATTTTATATCTTTCAACATGTCGAAACGTGAGAGCGAGAAGTTGTTTGATAGTTGTCAGCCCCTTAATCAGTATGAAGATGAAAGTGCGCACGCTACAATGATTAACCTTTCTATCGGCCGCAAATGCACTAGAATCTTTGTTTCTCCTCTTTCTTTCCAGTTTACAACTAACTAAACCACGAACGTTCAAAATACCAGCTTTAAATAACTTTACCGAGTCACCCTCACAAATTGGATTCCAAAACCGGCTCGTGAGGGGTAGGCGCACCCCCTATCCTAAGCCCCTCGTTTGCCCATGGGGGAGCTAGAAAAAGGGAGGGGAAAGGTCACAGGGTAACTCGACCTTGCTGGGTTGCTCACATGAAATTTAGGCTTTATTACTTGTAGGTAGAGTTTAATTTTGGGTGGTGTGGTGGAACTTAGATATCGATTATTATACGAGTTAGATTTTGAATAGTTGATGTTTTGGGTTCCATTCGGGACTAAATTAATGTACTCTGCTTGGGCGTCTTAGAATTTATATCGAGACTTGGTCGCGTGGAACTGGCACATATATTGATCTAGCTTTAAGACGTTTCTAAGTGATTTTTGTGATTCAATTGATATACCTTTTGGCTTTGACTTTACTTTGTAAGATCCAAGCTGTTTCTTCTTTAGAACGCAAGTCTTTAAAACTTTTCCGAGTCTCCAGTTCTCTTCAGATGGTTGAAGACGAGGTTAAAAACCTGTGAACAATATAAAAAAAAACCATTGTCATTTCATTTGTGTAGGTAAAAACTATAAAACGAATAAAAACATACATAGAAGTTCATTGTCTTACGTATCTGTAGGACACTACGCCTTTTTCTACCGCCAAGCAGCGTAGCTGTGTTTCGGTTTGAAGAGTGTGGTTGCCGGTGTAATTACAGGCACATGAGGCTTAACATCTGTATGCCTCAAGTTGATGGACGCAGGGCACGTTCCTATCGTGCATGACTTACGAGGAAACGCTTTGTTATAGGTGATGGTTACCACTAAACATCAGGTGGGCCATTTGCTTGTTCAATCAGCTAGTTGTATAAAAAAACCCTTAGTGTCACCTAGCTATAAGACGTTTCAAAGTGATCCTTGTGTTTTTATTGAATAAATTACTTTAGACTTTGACTTTGACATTATTTCCTTTACAGTATTCCAAAAAGAAGAGCAACTGTTGTCGCATATGAGCGTCCACCTAAACCAGCAGTACTCAATGTTGTACGATGACAAGACAGAACTGCATAACATGATTTCAGACGACCACATCGATCCCTCGGCCTATGTAAGTACAATACAATAAAGTTTATTGTCCGAAAAGAGATAACACAGAATACATAAATTGATAATTCAAATTCTTACATACAAAAATGACAATTGGACTCCAATTGTGCTGAGCCCACGCTCAGCCCTAATTCTTCTGAGTCAAGAGTATATTTTTCGCAGTAGTTGAATAACCAGAAACAGCTTCACGACGTTGAGCCTCAGGCACGGTAGATATACCCTCAGATCTCTTAGTATCAAGTACGAACTAAAAATTCTTTAAGAATGTCTAAGGGAGGCAGTCAGAGATACGTCCAAACATTACATTTGTCACATACCCGCATTTTGCAATAATTGGTATTTACGTGACAGGTTTCAATACATTATTACACCCATAGACAAAGAACAAGCATCTATGTTCATTCATTACACAAATGTTTGTTATATGTGATGATCGAAATCATGGCCGGCGCAGAAGGCAGAGCTACTACCACAGTTAGAACCTCTGCCTGTAATTTTTCGTAAAACTCTTTTCGTAAAATTCTTCAGCAATTTCAGCTCAGTAGCTGTGATGCGGCTGAAAAATCTTAGAGTTTCAGATAATTAATACCAGCCAAAAAGAAATTACTATATTTTCGGTATTAATTCCAAATACCCTCAGAAAAACCTTTTGGGAAAAAGGGTAATGCACAATACACCCCATTGCGGGACGTCCGCGCAGATCTCATTCCTCCACCACGAATTAGAATAAGAAGGGTAAAGCCAGAAAAATAAACCTATAAGGGTTCCGGGAACTACAAAAACCTGCACTTCTTTCTAGCTCTCCGAAGACAGTCTCCTAGTCCCGCTCCACAGCGTCCCTGTCAGCATTACCGGCGCCCACGCAGATTCCGAACGCCGGCACGAGTGCGACATCTGCCACAAGCGGTTCAAGCGGCGGCAGCATCTGAAGGTGCATTACCACACGCACACCAAGATAGAACCGCTGTTGAGATGCATCAAGTGTAATAAAGGTATGTTTGAGTCAGTTAAATATCGTCTGCCACAGACTGTTACAGTGTAATAAGGGTATGTTTGAGCCAAATAACTGACGTCTGGCACAGACTGTTACAGTATAATAAAGGTATGTTTAAGTCAGCTAAGTGACGTCTGTCACAAGCGGCGGCAGCATCTGAAGGCGCATTACCACACGCACACCAAGATAGAACCGCTGTTGTGATACATCAAGTGTAATGAAGGTATTTTTAAGGCAACTACGTGAAGTCTGCCTCACATTGGTAAAGTGGAGACATCTGAAGGTGCATTAAAGGTATCTTTGAGCCAGCTAACTGACGTCTGCCACAGACTGTTACAGTGTAATGAAGGTTGTTTGAGCCAGCTAACTGACGTCTGCCACAGACTGTTACAGTGTAATAAAGGTATGTTTAAGTCAACTACGTGAAGTCTGACACAGATAGGTAAAGTGGGGACAACTAAAGGTGCATAACCACACGCACACCAAGCCTGAACCGCTGTTGAGATGCATCAAGTGTAATAAAGGTATGTTTAAGTCAACTAAATGACTTCTGACACAGAAGGTTCAAATCAAGACAATGGACCATGTATGGCGCACTACCATACAGTAGTAAAAACACATTATTTTTTTTGTTGGCTAGAAGATATATATCCTAACTGCCTGACAGCTCTCTCAGCTCAATTAAGTAAGTAAGTAGCTCTATTTTCTGTGTCGTAGACCGTGGGTTCAATCCCCTCCGAGGACAAACATTTGTGTGGTAAACAATGTGTGTTCTCTGTTTATTTTTTTTATTTCGAAATCAATCAGCTAAAAAACAGCTGTTTCATATATTTGTACCTGGCTGAAATGTATGAAACAGCTGTTTTTTTTCGCGCTCACAGTGTTGGTAAAAAAAAGTTATTCATATTGATGGGTACTTTAGCCCCTGAAGTTTTAAATACAAGTATTGGAACACCTTGTATAAGCGAGCCGCGGTAGTCAGCTAGTGCCTCTTTAAACTATTCCTCTAATATTTCATTCGTTTCTATACAAGTTTCAATGTATTTTCCAGGTTTCAACACAGATTCAGATCTGGACAACCACCTGTGCTCAGCGTTGATAATACCTATCCAAGACAACTTGGATATCAAGGTAGCGACCGCGCCTGTTATCGCTAAGACTAAGAAGGAGAACCAATTTCCTATCCAGGAAGCTATTTTACCGGTAAGTGGAATAAATAGATAGAGTAGTTGGTAGTAGCTCTGCAGGCCGTGGGTTCGATCCCCACCGAGAATAAACATTTGTGTGATGGACATAGATGTTTGTTCTCTGTCCGGGTGCTAGTTTCATTAACATATAAAAAACCTGTATCTAACTAACAAAAAAAAACATTCAGCGTAGTACTCTTACTGTAACCGACTAAATGGTATTATTTCCCCGGACGAGCTACACTGAAAACAGTCTGGCTCGTCCGGGAATATACTACCACCATGCCTATTGGAGGAGTGACGTCACGACCACTGGCGAGTGAACAGCTGATCCGACCAATATTTATTTTATAAAATTATATGTCATAAGTGTAGTAACCTGGATACTTTTGTTACGTGAATTACTGTGTCGTTTTGCGTTGGTGGTGTTTGCAACAAATACTATTCAGTGTTAAAAGTTTTAAATAACAAAACAATATAACAAGTGTAAATACCTACCCTCAGCACATCTTACAAATAAACTTACACTATAAAGTTGTGTTTACTAGCCCTTGTAAGTACTGTCGCCGTAAAAAGGTTATCCCACCCCTATTTAACGCACCCCCAGTGTTGTCTATAGCGTGGGATTAATCCAGATTGAGATATAACAAAGCTCACAGCGCCATCTATTGTCGAGTAGCAGCATTAATTCTTTGTAAATATCTCAATTTGGTTTGCAAAAGGCCAAAATGGTACAGAAGTGCGCGGCCTGCGGAAAATTTTTAAAGGGTGGAGTTGTTTGTCCGAAGTGCGAGTCCACCTCACACTATGAGTGCGTCAGAATCCCGGTGGATACCATAGTGCCCGATAGCTGGCGTTGTGGGGAGTGCCAAATCAACACTCCCAAGGGCAGGGACCCTTCGACGCCGGTCTGCGTATCGCGGGCATACTTGGATGTCCAGGCGAGAGCTAGGAGCGAGGAGCGCCTGCCGCAGCGAGAGCGCCCTCTATCGAAGGGCATGCGCGAGGATCCCATGTTCCTGGACGACACCGCGCACAATATCACAGCGGAGTTCAGCGAAATGGAGCTGCAACTCAGCGCGAAGTCCTACAAGGAGGAGCTGATCGAAGAGATCCGCAGGATGCAGGACGGGGTCTCCGAGGAACTGAGGTCGCTCAAATCGGAGGTGCGTAGCCTTTGTACCGAGCTGAAGGAGGTCCGACGGGAAATGTCCGACTTCCGCGTCTGCGTCGCCGGCGTGTCCGCGCGCATGGACGGGCTCGAGGGGCGCCTCGACGCCGTCGAGCGGCAGCGCGCCGCCGAGCCCGAGCCGCGCGCTGTCGCCGACCTGCAGGCCACCGTGTGCCGGCTGCAGCGGGAGCTCGCCGAGCGGGACCAGGACGCGCTGCTCGCGGACCTCGAGATCGGCCACCTGCCGGAGGAGCGCGGCGAGAGCGTGCTGCACGCCGTCACCGTGCTGGCCGCCAAGCTCGGCGTGCCGCTGGAGGAGCGTGACGTCGTGTTCGCGGAGCGCGTCGGGGTCGCGCAGGGCGCCGCCGCGGCGGGCCAGCGCGTGCCGCCGCGCCGCGTCGTGGTGCGGCTGGCGCGCCACGACCTGCGCGACCGGCTGCTGCAGGGCGCGCGCGTGCGCCGCACGCTGACGGCCGCCGACGCCGGCGCGGCGCCCGCGTCCGCGCCGGACGCTGCACGGCGCATCTACGTGAACGAGCGGCTGACGCGCGGTAACCGGCACTTGTTTTACCGCGTCCGGGAGGAGTGCCGCCGGGCGCAGTGGAGGTTCGCGTGGACCAAGAGGGGCCGGGTGTACGCGAGGCAGGCCGACGGCAAGCCGGCCTATCCCATCCGATCGGAGGACGACGTGGCGAGGGTTTTTGGGATTTCACCTGTTGGATAATTCTAAATTTATTTACCGCTAACTATGTGTTGACATTCGCCGCTGTGGTTGGTTTTGTCTATGTGTGTTTGTATAACTTTGGTACTGGGGCGAAAAACACGCCAAGGTTCTTTTTAGGTTTCACTGGACCGACACTCGTAGCAAACACAAAGTGTCCTTTACTCATATTTAATGCAGGGATTAACTTTTTTAAATTAATTAACCAGTCAAACATTTATGCACTATATTACTTCATGAGTCCTATTTTAACATATTATTATTTGGGTATTTACTTCTATCTTTTTATAATTATAATAATACAATACTTACAAACAATTGCTATATTGCACAATTTTTATAATTTATTGATTTTTCTAGTAACCCATTACCTTAATATTCACTATAAAAATACCAATGTTTTATCTGTCAGTGTTAGCCCATGCCAAGACCAAAACTTCCTTTAACGAATGTCAAAGTTGGTTTGTTTAATGCAGGGTCACTTGGCACACGCCATGAAGAATTTATAGTAGCTATGGAAGATCTTGATCCGGACATCATGGCTATAAATGAAACATGGTTGAGCAACGGACAGAATGAGAAGGCTCCTAAAATACCTGGTTTCAGATTAATCCTACAACCAAGACCTAGCTGTATCAAGAACGGACGGGGCGGTGGGGTGGGCTTTTATGTGAGAAAAGGTATCAATGCGCGAGTATGTACATACCCAGTTGTTACCTCTGTGGAACAACTTTGGCTCAGATTGCATGTTGTCGGCAAGTGCATTATTATTGGTACTGCCTACCGGCCGCCTGACCAACGAGATGTCATGGGATTTTTAGATGCTCTGACTGATTCGATTACTTCTTTTTCTCCTAAGTGTGACAACCTTATATTGATGGGAGACCTAAACATAAACATTCTTGAGCCTACTTCAAGCAAATTTCAATTATTAAATCAATTTCTACATAGTCTTAATTTAAATCAAATAATCACAGAGCCAACTCATTTTACAGACCATAGTCAAACTCTTATTGACATAGTATGCACCGATGCAAAGTCAAGAAAAACTACAGTTAAACATATCCCTTCTCTAGGTAAGCATGCCATGGTGATAGTAGAATTCTTCATAAAAAAGGAAAAGATTCCAGCACGTTTAGTGACTTACAGGCCCCTAAAGGATATTGTTATGGATTTGTTTCTATCAGACCTTAATTCAGTTAACTGGGAGTATTTCTCAACAAATTTAGATCTAAATATACTAGTTTCATCACTAACTTGCACTATTATAACACTATTTGATCTCCATGTCCCAATCAAAACTGTAAGGTTCAAAAGTCTGCCCCATCCTTGGATAACAGACACAGTAAAATCAATGATGAAAATTCGGGATGAATATCATGTGAGGTATAAGGCAGATCAGACTGATGTTTTAAAAATTTGTTATAAGAATATGAAGCAAACTGTAACAATGGCTCTGGAGAGTGATAAAATAGCCTACTTTAAATACAATATAAATAATAATAAGAATAATGCAAAAAAGCTTTGGAAAAATTTTAAAAAAGATATCTTACCTAATAAAAAAGAAGCCACTGAGATCCCGCCACACCTCCATAACCCCGATCAGATCAACTCTCATTTTCTTGATGTCCCTGGAGCAGATTTCGTAGATATTTCACGCCTCACTTATTATGAGTACCACAGGAACGGACCTGAGACTTTCTCACTTGAACCTGTAACTGAAGACATAGTACTTAAAGTCATTAACAGTTTCAAATCGAATGCTCGGGGAGTGGATGGCATATCATTGGAGATGCTTAAACTAACCCTGCCACAGTCTTTACACGCAATAACTGCTATAATTAATCAATCATTAACCAGTGGTATTTTCCCCGATGCTTGGAAAGTTGCAGTAATAAAGCCAATCCCTAAAAACAATCAGCCCAGCTCTCTTGGGGATTTGCGACCAATAAGCTTGCTTCCCAGTCTTTCAAAAATATTGGAGAAAGTGGTTAGTATGCAAATGGTAAAGTTCCTCGAGACAAACAACATCCTGCCTCAGCAACAGTCAGGTTTTCGTAGGGGACATAGCACCACATCTGCACTCCTCGATGTGGTGGATGGTCTCCTGGCAGCCCAGGACAAGGGAATGTGTAGCATCCTCGTTTTATTGGACTTTTCAAGGGCATTTGATTCAATAAACATCCCACTTTTACTATCAAAGCTGGCTTTTTATGGTTTTGACCCAAAATGTATAAATTGGTTTTCTAGTTACCTAAGCAATAGGTCCCAATATGTAGAACTTTAGGCTCCCACTGGCGGCACATCCAAGTCCTCACTTCGCCCAGTCCCTCGCGGTGTGCCACAAGGTTCTATACTTGGGCCTATCCTCTTCATCTTGTACAGTGCAGACATAATTAACGACATTGCTTTTTGCCAATTTCACCTGTATGCCGACGATCTGCAGCTTTACCACTCGTTCATGCCAGCAGATACTGCCAAAGCTGTAAATGAAGTAAATATGGATTTAGCCACTGTTTCTTGCTGGTCAAAATTCAACTCATTAGTCTTAAATCCAAGAAAATCTAAATTTTTAGTGTTCAGTACCAAAAATAGACTAAAAAAACTAGATATTTCATGTCTTAATGTAAATATTAATGGTGAACCTGTTGAATATGTAAAAGAAGCAAAAAATCTAGGCCTTACCTTGGACAGCTGCCTGCGATTTGAAAGTCATGTGGCTGAAAGTGTGCGTAACTGTTTTTATCGACTCAGGTTACTGTACAAGATTCGTAATTACTTGTGTGAAGAAGTTCGCATCACACTGTGCGAATCTTTGATCTTATCACGTTTAAACTACTGTGATGTAGTGTATGGACCATGTCTACTAAGTCACACTAAAGGGTTAATCCAGCGTGTCCAAAATGCATGCGCCCGCTTCTGTTTCCATATTCCTCCTCGAACACATGTCACCCCTTATTTGAATGGAGCTAGTATGCTGAAAATGGAGGGTCGTAGGAAACTCCATCTTGCAACTCTCCTTTTTGGCCTCATTGATAGGAAAACCCCAACGTACTTATATAAAAAACTTGCCTGGGCGTATGAAAATTCACGGCATTCAAACCGAACATGCACCAAGGTGTTTCTAACGCCGAGACATAAATCCGTAGCTTTTAGAGGTTCGTTTCGGTTTGCTGCTTCTCGGTGTTGGAACGACCTTCCCCCACCAATTCGTAACCTGAAAACCATCGTAATGTTTAAATGCATACTCAAAAAAGAACTCATGGCATTACAGATGCTATCGTGGCAGGGTTTTTCCTAGGTAGGTACTATACTAACCAAACACCACGTAACTTACTTGGTACAGACGGTCTGTAAGATCAAAGAGCCATCCTTTCAGCAGGTCAGCCAATTGCATGGTGAATTGGTGAGGTTTCGCATGGATTCTCGTAATCCTTGACCACTGTACAAACGCGAACACTACCTAGGTATATTCTACTTCTCACTGCACTGTTAACTCCACACACCATTTTGCGCACTGTTTCTGCGAATTGCATTTCTTATTTCATTTCATTTCTTAATTCATTTCATTTTAAAAGCTAAAACTAAATAAAAATCCAACCACATTTTGCTAGAATGGTTCAAACAAAACAAAATTTTTTTACTTGTTTGAACTTGTTTGTTTCCGCGCCGCGCCACCGCACCGCCGTCGCTCCGTTAGCCACAGATACAATAAACCACCGCTTTTACTGAACGCTACGTGTAGCCGCGCTCTGTCACCGCAGAACAAAGATAAAATAAAGAGGTATCATGAATTCTAGAAACTGGACTAACTCCACTATGTGTGAGTTGTGATCCTGCAGAGGTCCCGTAAAAACTTCCGTTTATTTTGCTTGAGCTAAAAACTCCTTGTTTAATCCATGCCATTGACCTTGCCGTGAAATAAATTCCACTCTATGCTTTTATTAAACAAAAATCTAAATACCTTTCCGCTTTAAAAAATATTGTTTGCCTTGTACTAACCTGTACAACTGCTCTCTGTGTGTGCGCTATGTGTTACTTATGTGTCAACTTATGTATGCATATTTATTCATTGCCACGTGTTGCCACGCGACGGGTTGGTTGATACTCGTCAACCGTGATGCCACTCACTGGTTCTATCTGAAAACCAGCGCCGCTTCACTCTGTGGAGCGGCATAAAAGCTGAGATGGGACCCGTTTTGGCTCACGCACACGTACAATGCGGTACTGCTTTCAGCGAAAAATATGTTGTTCTTTTAGTTTTATGGATAGGCTAGGTATGTATCTCTCTTTCTATTTGTTTAAAAACCTGTTTCTAGTTTCAATTTTATCTGTGTATGCCTACTTTATTCTGAGGTACCTACCTAATCCTGTAATTTGTATCTTTGTTCTATATAATATATATATTTATATATCTACCTATATAATACAAACTGTATGTACTGATTTGCTCGTGTTGTATTTTTGTGTGTGTGTGTCCGAAATAAATGCTTTTTCTTTCTTTCTTTCTTTCTTTCTTTCTATTAGCTTATCAGACCGATAAGTCTGTTGCTGTCTTCTTCTTCTCTCCATTTATGGCTCCTGTCTGTCATTCGACAGTCAATCTTGCCAGTGTCAAGTGATTTGTATTGAATAAATACTTTTTAGTCAAGTCAGTCCATACTCAAGTCGGCCGTCATTTGTTTTGAAGAAAATGGTGGCGGTTTTCTTCAAAACATTGGAAACATTTTCGATCAAATCAGGATATCACATAATACACTTTCATTCCAAATGCTTACACTTTGTGCTAAGACCTCAAGTAATGTTGGATAAAATACCACCAAAATTACACAACACAACTCAAAATAACACTAGAAAAACAATTAAAATGAAAAAGCTATGTTGCTTCCCAAAATGCCAGAAAACGAATCCTTGCTGTCTCTTTTCGTTGGCATGAAAGTGACAGTGACAAGTATACTGATAGAGCTGCTATAAAATGGCAGGGAATATTAATAATAATATTTTATGTATATTAGTATGTATTTATTCATAGAATGTAATATGTATGTAATTTTATTTATTTTTTGTATGTTTAGCTAGTCTATGTAGGTACATAATTATGTTGTTTTATAATTTTTATTAGTTCACCATGTTATTTTTATGGTGCATCCAAACCAACCATCTTATTATAGGCTCCTCTCCATCCAAAGGTTGTCTGGAAGAGATCGCTTTTTAGCGATAAGACCGCCCATTGTACATATCTATAGTTGTAATTATTTGTTTCTTATTTTATTCGTTTGTAAGGTGTACAATAAAGCATTTTCATTCATTCATTCATTCATTAATATGGTATATCCTGTCCCCAGATGGAGCCAGCTCAAGAAGACGAGACTCAATACTCGATCTGCGACGAGAGCGGCATCCCCACTCCCACGCGAGTCTTCGTCTGCAAGTGGTGCTCGAAGCCGTTCAAACGCAAAGACCACTACAAGATCCACCTGCATATACACACGGGAGTCAAGTCCTTCTTCTGCACTCACTGCGGGAAAGGTACCTTACTATTAATCATTAGAATTTATGGTTACCGAACTGGTAACCATAAAGTTTTGGTTTGAAAAGTTCTTTATTGACATGTTTTTTTACAGAAATCAACTAAAACAAAACACTTTTAATTTAATTAAGAACAGTAAATTATTATTTATAGAATAAATCCTATGCACAATAAATACTAACTTAACTTTTTATTTTATTTACGTTTAAGCTCTGCTTATTTATATAATTTATATTTTTATATAATTTATAGTCTCAATTTACTATTTGGTTGGCCATCGACTTGTTCGATTGATTAGCAAGTCATCACTACATAGTATAAAACAATGTCGCTTTCTCTGTCCCTATATCCCTATGTATGCTTAAATCTTTAAAACTACGCAACGGATTTTGATGCGGTTTTTTTAGTAGATAGAGTGGTTCAAGAGGAAGGTTTATATGTATAATACATTCATAATATAGTATAGAAACACTGATAATATTAGAGGTTTCTAATGTAATGTCGTAAATAAACACTTTTTTGCGCTTACATTGCAAACACTGGCTGAACCCTACGAGATAGATCAAAATAATGTACTACAGTATTGTACACCTTAAAAAGGTCTACGAAAAAGTCCGCGATCGATGGTATATGTCTATCTCTTAGGGATAACCCACAAAAACCGTGCAAAGCCGGGGCGGGTCGCTAGTATCAAATAAATCTGAAAGGTGTCAATATCATCTTTTATTTTGGCTACTGTGGCTATTGCTCCAATTCTGCCAATTTATTTAAAGTCCTGTGTCGAAAGTCCACAATTTTTTTTTATGTATGTTAATTGCCATCGTGGGTAAATAAATATAATAATTATGTAATAATTGCAGGTTTCTATCGCAAAGACCATCTGCAGAAACACGTCCAAGTCCACACAGGGAAGCCGAAAGCCAAGAAGCCCTTGCCCGGTCTACTCTCACTCGACATGGTCATGAAGAAACGAGATGTCAAGCCAGAGATCACCATCACTGTAAGTACTCGAACGAAAATTATTTCAACTAAATAACATATAACATACAAGGTGGTCTAATACTTGTGTTTAGAAACTTCAGGGGGCTAAAGTACTCATTAATATGAATAACTTTTTCTAAGGAACCAACACTGAACGCGAAAAAAAAACAGCTGTTTCATACATTTTAGCCAGGTAGGTATTGAACTTTTAATTAAACACAAGTATTGGAACACCTTGCATATTTTGTGTTACTATTACTACCAACTGAGCTATGTTGGGCTTCCAATTTTTCATTTATTATCTACTACAACCTTCACAGCTCAGTTGGTAGTAGCTCTGCCTTCTGCGCCGTAGGCCGTGGGTTCGATCCCCACCGAGAACAAACATTTGTATGATGAACATAGATGTTTGTTCTCTGTCTGAGTGTTATAATGTTATAAGTATGTATTTACAAAAAAAAAGTATACATACATATATATGTACATACAATCACGCCTGTTTCCCATAGGGGTAGGCAGAGACCACGGATTTCCACTTTTTTTTTTTTTTTTTTACAATGAATAGACCGTCCTTTGACTACAATCTCACCTGATGGTAAGCGACGATGTAGCCGACGTTGGAGCAGAACGGTCTAGAAGACATCTATTCACTCTTGCCTTGAAGAGACTGATATTGTAGTGGTCAGGAAAAACAGACGACGGTAATGAGTTCCACTCCTTAGCGGTTCGCATAATGAAGGTTGAAGCAAAGCGCTTCGTGCGAATTGGTGGCATGCTAACCAGGTATGGATGGTACTGGGCCGTGCGTCTACTTGTCCTGTGGTGGAATGGAGATGGTGGAATAAGGTCATGTAGTTCCTGGGCACATTCTCCGAAATGTAGCCTATAAAAGATCGATAAGCAAGCAACTTTACGACGGTGTTCGAGGCTCTGGATTTTAGCCTCCGCCATGTGTTGCTCACCTACTAACCTGAAAGCTCGGCGCTCAATCGAGTCCAAGGCAGCAAGCTGGTGTTTTGCCGAGCCATCCCAAAGGTGACAGCAGTACTCCATACCAGATCGGACTTGTGCTTTATAAAGACTGAGAAGCTGTCCCGGTGTGAAGTAACGCCTTACCCTATTAAGGATGCCTAGCTTCATAGAGGCCGTTTTTGCCCTAGACTCGATGTATGTGCCAAAGTTGAGAGCAGGCGTCAGAGTAGCGCCGAGGAGATCCAGGTGATCCTGAACAGCTAAAGGTACATCTCGGAAAACAGGAACTTGGAGAAACTGACTTTTCTTAGCAGAAAAGAGACAAGCTTGCGTTTTAGAGGCGTTGAATTTAACCAAATTCGCATTGCCCCAGTCGGACACTGCCTTCTGTTTCAGATTCAAGCGCTGCAGCATTTCGTCTCTCTCTTGCTTAACCACATTCTGTCTGGCTTGGGCATTGGAAAAGTATCTTTCCACAAAAAACTTGCTACGGTCCTTACATACCTCTTTCGCTTCATTCACTCTCATAACATTCTTCACACATTCTCGTCGGCTTAGGGTACTCTTGACCTGGCCCTTCTCTAGAACGTCTGCTATCTGATCGAGATACGTCTGCCGAGGTCTTCCCCACCCAACAGTCCCATTCACACTCGCCTGATGAAAAATAAAGTATACATGTATATATCAGCTATCTGGTTCTCATATTTACAAGCCTTGGCCTAGTTTAGGGCTAGATAGTGCTGGACAGTCCACCAAAATTTAGTCTTCTTTTACACCCCCATTTTGTTTGTTTCTCTCTGTACCAATCTACTTTCTTGTGTACCTTCCAATAATGTACTATTTATTATTGGTATTTATTCTTATCCGTGGATTGGGGCACTGGTGACCCGTAATACAGGTTTCTAACCTATCTCGGGCACCAGTCTCACACAAAACAGGTTTTTTGTAATACCCCTTAACATATATCCATTACTACTGTAAGAAAACTTTATGTGTCTGAGAAAATAAATGAGTTATTATTATTATTATTTAATATTTACTTCTATTTCAGGCACCATCCAGCTCAAAGCTACGTGTACCTCTACAGATCAAAGTGCCCTACCAAGTAGTCATGTCTACGGACGACGGAGAACAAACAGCTGTTACCTACGATCCTCAATCTTCACAGGAAATTATCACATAATCGCCCATCTTTATACCCTAAGTCTCGAATCTTAATATCCTAAGTAAATAACAGGAAATTATCAGATTAGGTATAGATAAGTAAACTACCCCAAACACAGTACCAAATGGAATCAAAGGATCATAGTTTTATAGAGCTTAAAGATTTACCACGACCTTCCTCTATCCTTAAGGGGAAGGACGTTTAAAATCCCACTCGAATAACTTCCGGGATTTTATTTAAATCATTATCATAATCACATTGATATGTTTTATGAACAGATCAATTTATACCACCATATTGTAAGGATCGCGGGAAGTCAGTGTATGGAGAGGGCTCGGAATCGTTCTTCCTGGAAATGTATAGGGGAGGCCTATATCCAGCAGTGAAATTCTTTAGGCGTGATGATGATGAATCTATATACCAGTTTCACCCGATTCCCACCTGGAAAGTTACGGCTTGTATGATTTAAAAAAAAAAGAATTTAAGCTCCTGGTGCGAGCGAGTGAGCGATAGTATCGCTTACACGCTCACACCCGTGCCATATACCCTCTAAGCGTATCACAAACGATGAAGATGCTATAATATTTCATCTTACGATAAAATATGATATCATCATATGGTATCGAATACTATTAAGATACGATAATATACAACGTGTTTATTAAGAATTGTAGGGATCCGAAAGCAGGATATTCTACCGGTCATAACGAACAACTTTTGTTCTACGACTTTTAAAATTTCAAAGTTTTTCATTCATGAAATGCCTCTTAAACTTTTATCTAAAATGAATCTAAACGCATCATGAGGCAGCCCTATTTACAGCTGTTCTTTGACCTCTAGTTGTTAACCTTAGATAAAATAGGTAACAGAACTGCCACCAATTACCTAGTAATGTGCCTACCTAATAATGATGTTGCTGTTTTTAAAGATCTTGGTATGTAAAAGAAATATTTTCGCGACTGTAATCCCTAGTCACGGTAAACATTCTCTGAGATCTTTGGTACTAATACCTATTCAGTAACTAGGTACCTACGTGGCTACGTACTCAATATTTAATAGAATATTTATTTTTGTTTAATTACTAGATGTCGTAAACCAATGTTTATGATATTCATAGTTCTTTAAATTGTAACATGTTACTTTACCACCATGGTTCATTGACACGACAAAATTATTCAACTGCAATTTTGGGAAGTGTCTAGTCTGTCCTATTTAATCTTTGACTAACCTGTCTGTCATTGGTTGCATTTAAAAACGCATATCCAATCAGGACGGCCGACGGCCGCCGATCAGTGTTACCATTTGTGGCAGATTTCTGCCATTTGGCAGATTTTAAATATTTCAAGAAAAATCTTATTAGTTTGAATTTTTAATGAAATAATATTTATAATTTATTTATTTTTTACCGAACTGGAAACTTCTTATTCTTTTTTACCTTTATTGATTTGGTTTCTAAACAACTTCTATCTCGTTTTAGATAACTGCAAACCGTTACAAACGATCAAAAGATAGTAACTGAATGTAATGTAGGTATTTAATTTATTCCGTAGCCACGAAGGAGATGGTATGAAGTCATATTTTTGGTATTTTTATCGTCAAGCTTGGTAGATTTTGACAGATTTTTTGGCAGGTGTGTGGTAGAACCGCCACTTTTGAGATGGTCACCCTGTTTGTGTTTACATGCGTTGTTGTACATTGTTTTGTTGAGAAAATTTCATCAAACGTGATAAAATGGTGATTGTTATGTAAAAAGCCGTCGTCAGTCAGTGTGTGTATGAGCAGTGCCTACGAGGTTTAGTGTGAAGTTTGAAGCCTGTGTCGTGCGAAATCTCGCAAACTTACCAAAATCCAGTTTTATCCAGTGTTATTATAGCCAGTAAATAATGACAAAATCCATAGGAACCAGTAAAAATATCGTGTCAGGGGATTGGCGGCGTACCTACCTACCTACCGAAAGGTAAGTATTTCAAATTATCTCGTAGGTTATCGTTGTTTTTCTCTTTCCTAGATAGAAGCGCGCGTGCGTGTGACCTTGACACGTACACAGGCAGGGCTGTTGTAAATTTCTGAGGAAGTATTAATTTTACTTTTCTATGGGAATTTCGAAAACGATGTATTCAACCGTTGCACACGTCAAAGTATTCCAGTGCTTGGTCTAAATACACGCTCTTTGTTTCCCTACATAACTTCATCAACACGTTGTATAGTATGGTCTCCTTCTCTTGAAAATGTTAACATAATATACATATATTTCCATAGCAAGGCATCGATGAAGTCGCTCTATCGCTCAGTATCTTAAGAAACCGTAATATGAAAATATATATTTTACTAGCAGCTTCTCGCGGCTTCGCACGCGTTAAAGTGGTGAGCCGCGATTGAGCCGCAAACATCCAAACATCGTAACTTTCGCATTGATTTGTATATTAGTAGGGTAGGATTTTAAATACCTAGGTAGGTAAATACCCTAACTTTTAAGTCAATCGCACCACGCATCAAAAAAATCCCATACAAACTTTCACATCCCTTAGCACACTTATTAAGGGTAGTTTTAAAAAACTAAAAATGCCTTTCCTATTTTTTAGCCTTAGACTACATGTACTCCAAGTTTCAAGTTTGTAGGTTCAAGGAATACTATTTTTCATACAAACGTTTTCAACCCTTTTTACACCCTTAGGGGTTGAATTTCCAAAAATCCCTTCTTAGTACACCTCTACGACATAAGTCGTATATACTCCTAAAATTTCAAGTCTCTAGGACCAGCGGTTTAGGCTGTGCGTTGTCTATATGTCAGTCAGTCAGTCAGTCAGTCAGGACTTTGATTCTTATAGTATTAGAGATGGTCTCCTTCTCTTGAAAATGTTAACATAATATATATTTCCATAGCAAGGCATCTTAAGATGAAGTCGCTCTATCGCTCAGTATCTTAAGATATCGCAAAATGAAAATATATATTTTATTAACAACTAGCGGCCTGTCCCAGCTTCGCATGGGTGGATATACTTTTTTTTGAACATTTTAGGATAAACTTAGAACGTAGGTTAGAGTCTCGCGTGTACTTATTTCGCACGCCCTTCTCCCTGAGTGAGTAAAAACACGCCCCTTGGAACCGCGCGTTCACTAATAATATTTTTAAGCGAGCTAAAATTTTTAATTTCGTAATATCTTTTGAATGGAATGTCCGATTTGTAAAATTCAAAAAGTAATCTATAGGTATTGAAACAGTCTTGAATACGAAATGATTTATTTGGATAAGGATAATACCAAGGTACAAATAAAGAGCCTTTTCTAGCGGCGGCATTTCAATTAAATTTTTATAATAAAAGAACACTTATTGTGACATAACTATAATAGATAGACATATGCTGTCGCGACATTTTTTGTAGATGATGACGTGTTCTGCAAAGTCGTAGTAAATTATTTTGTTCTATCATCAATAGTTTTCGCAGCGCACGCGATGTAAAGTTTTTGTTTTCCACCTTGGGTTACATTATTGGAGTTTTAGTAAGGATCCCTGATTTTTTTGAAAATATAATATAGCCTATGTTACTCAGGGATAATGTAGCATTCTAATGGTGAAAGAATTTTTGAAATCGGACCAGTAGTTTTTGAGCCTATTCGTTACATACAAAAATACAAAAATACAAATCTTTCCTCTTTATAATATTAGTGTAGATGAGTGATGGGCGATGGCTCATAGTGATTGTACCTTCCTCACCATTTTTTTGCACGCACAGGATGACTGGTAGACAATGCTATTAGCATCAAGTTCTCCTAGCACTACATGGTTTTGTGTGAACGTTTTAAATAAATAAATAATTGTATGGCGAGCGATATTTTAACTTATGATGAAATATTATAGCATCTTCGTCGTCTGTGATACGCTTTATTGTGTGGATTTAGAAATCAATTTGCATACTTTTACGATCCATGGTCTAGTCTAGACTGTCGATTGTCAGCTAGTCAGCAACACAAGTAACTTTGTTCAAGCCGGATCGAGTACAAATCAAGGAAGTTAAAAAATGAACTATATCTCCTATATTTTAAGGTACAAGTTCGTTTAATGAAATACCGAAGCAGCCAAACAAGTTGTGCGCTGAATGCGAAATTTTATGAAATGCCTTCTGCGCAAGTCACGTGGTTCATAAGACAACATGATTGTTGATAACTATATGAAACAGTATCATTTATATTTTTATAGCTATTGCTGAAAACGGTATTTTCGATCTCACATTCAGTTATTAGTTAATATTAAGGCTCTTATTAATTTTCCCGCTTTCTATAGTACACTTGTCACTCTTGTCGCGAATGCGAAGCAAATATACGAGTATATGTACGTAGGTATAGCTAGTATAGGCTGAACGCTCAGGGAGAAATAGTGCTGTGTGACGTCATAAGGAACAGGCGGGGTGAGCGGGTGCGCGCGCGCCCGCTCCCGCCCCTCTGGCCCGGTATTGCGCCACGAGACGTCCAAGGAGAAGCATTGGTCTTCTTCATCAACTCGTGTCACTAGCTTTGTCGAGACAGTGTGGTGAAAGAGTTTCAGATGCGCCTTAGTTCTTCTTGTGTCACTAGCTTTGTAGAGACAGTGTGGTGAAAGAGTTTCAGGTGCGCCTCAGAGAGGCTCCGTGCGAGCCATTCGAGTTACTAGAAACGTTGGTGAGTAAGCTTGAATTATAACTGAGCATGAGTTACCAGATCTTACTGCCTTTTATGTTGAACAGTTTGCCGATGTGTTCGGCCTGTTTGCGAACAGTTACCAGAGTATGTTAGACCAGACGATCAGATTAAACAGCATTAGTACCAGACCAGAGTTTTAGCGAGGCTCGGGGTGGCTATAGGGGAGGTTGGAGGCCACACCGGGGGAACACCCCCCAATACTTACTCCAGGGGGAACAGCCCTCAATAAGTACCCAAAGGGAACAGCCCCTTAATACCTACACCAGAGGGAACAGCCCTTAATACGTATCCAGAGGGAACAGCTCCTTAATACATGCCCAGGGGGAAAAGCCCCCGATACTTACGATCAGGAACTTACGATCAAGATAAGTATCAGAATCAGTCGAAACCAGTAAACAGAACATCAGCTCGGTAATCAGATCAGATATTCGTCGTACCTCTTAGTGTATAGGTACTTGGCGACATGGTGGAGATGCAGGGATCTGTTTCCATGAACATTCTCGAGAAAATGATTAAAAGCAGAAAAATTTTAAAGTATAAGTTACATTAACCTCTTTGACTGCTATAACAGCGTGTAATACGTGTGCGCACAATACCTATATTTTTCAGGAGAAGGATAGTCAGAGGCGCGACCGAGTGTTGCAGTAGGCAGGCACATAGAAATGTTTAGAATACTCGTATTACAAACGACGTTGGGTGATGACGCGCCATACCCATAAAGTTGTTTACAACTGAGTGGATGGTTTCTTTGTTCTTTGGTTTACAATACATAGTGTACCTAGTAGAATTAACTAAAAGCTGTTCGTAGAAAAATTGTATGACAATACAATAGGTACATATCGCAACATATACAGCCATAAATTGGTGTATTTGTGTGTGTCCGCTAGTAGGTATGTAACCAAAGTTTAATTATTTTGTTTTAGATTTTCGAACGTCCGTTTCGTAAACCCCCGTTTACGAAGAAAACAGTTTTGCTCTTGGGTCATACTGTAGGTAGTAGGTACTGTATTAAGAATGGACGACGTCCTCCGAACTCGTTTAAAATTGATATATGAATCCGTTCAGTCTCACATAAGTTCTGCTCAATGTGAACTAAATAAATTAACAGAAAATACCAACTTAAAGGAACTAGAACTGACTGGGTCTAAGCTAAAAGGTGCCAATCAAAGACTTGTCTCAGAAATTCATAATTACTGCAAAGTTATTAAAGAACCCGATGTTGACGAAATCAGTCGGTACACCCTGTCACAAATGCAAACTGAAGATTTGATATCTGAAATAGATGTTATTATTAAGCGTAATGACAGAAAACGTTCAGTGGTTACCAGCAGCGAAAACATGAAAATAACTAGCAAGTTGCCAAGAATGGAGTTACCCAAGTTTGACGGTGACGTTCTCAAATGGTATCAGTTTTGGGATCAGTTTTCATCAAATGTAGATAGTCGCAGTATTAACGAAGTCGATAAGTTGTTATACCTACAATCTGTTCTCGAAGGTGATGCAAAACAGGCTATCGAAGGGCTAGACACAACCAATAAAAACTATAGAATCGCCGTGAAAACTCTCAAAGACAGATAAGTATGGTAAACCTAGCGCTATTATTGACGCTCATTATGTGGCTCTATACAGAATAAAGACGGCAAAAACAAATCAAGTTAAGGATTGCAGGCAAGTTCTCAATGAAATTGAGAGACATCTTAGAGTGCTAAATTCATTAGGTGAAGACGTGAATCATAACCATCTCAGAGTAATGATTATGGAAAAGTTTCCAGAAGACCTAATTTATGAATTGAGAATGAAGATGACAGGCGAAGACGAAAAAATAGATGACATCAGAAAATATTTAGAGTATATAATATCAGCTAGAGAGACATCGAATAGGCTAAAGAATTGTATAGAGGTAGAAACGAAAGATACAGACACAACAATCAACAAGAGCAAAAGTGACAATTTCACTTTAGGTACCATGCATGTTAGGGCAGAAGAGAAGAGTGATACTAAATCTCGTAGATTCACAGGTTTTAGAAAGGATAAATCAAAATTTGATAATAGATCGATCAATAAATCACAACAATACTCAAATAAAAGATCATATGACACGTCAGACAAAAGCAATGACCAGCATAAAAGGAAAAGTAGGTGTATATTTTGTAAACAGCAGCATTTTAATGATGAGTGTACTTCCTACAAAACTATGCAGGATAGGAAGTCAAAATTAAGAAACCGTTGTTACAGTTGCTTCCGTGAAGGGCATAAGGTCAACCTTTGCCGATCCAAACGTAAGTGTCGACATTGCAATGAAGTTGGTACACATAATCGAGCATTATGTCCCGCAAAATTGTCACAGCCTGAAAAGTCAATCCAGACAGAGTAAATTAGACAAATTCATTTTAGATTTGAAGCTTTTACGTTGTTTTTCAAACTTGCACCGTGGTGGTAAATAACTCAGAGACAACATCGAAATCATTCCAATCATACAGAAGTTACGTCCAACGCTTTGAAGCTCTTGACTGCAAAGAAATCAAATTTATCAGTTTTATATTTAGAGCGAAATCATCTCTTCAAAATCATGACTCGAATCAATGTTACACGTTTTATTCACGCCAACCTCACATTATGTAGGGCTACGAACTCAGTCATTAGAAACACATTGCAGGTATGGAGCGATACTCGACAGAAATAAAGGAGCGGTACCTACTCAGACAGAAATAAATTAAAATGGCAGACAAAAAAGGAAATGATTAAAGCACTCGTTTGAGTCACCTAAGAAGATCTTGGTTACACAGGACCCTTTCCTAGTAAATTCAAAACATGGTTTCTCATCACTGCGTTCATGTCTTGATAAGACAAAAACCTACATGTTGTGTATGACGTGTCAGCTAAAACAGATAATCGATGTTTTGAACGTATTATATCGAGGGCTATTGATGTTATAGACTCGACTGGGTTGTTGAATAAAATCAGAAAACATGCAATAGGCACACCTAGTCGCAGACGTAGAAAAGACTTTCTTACAGTTAGGTCTCCAAGATCTATACTGAGATGTGACAAGATTTCTTTGACTAAAAGACATAAAGGGTGATGCTCGGTCAGATAACGACTTGCATCTATGGTTTTGCCGCGTCCCCTTTAGTGTAATTACCAGTCCATATTTATTGAACGCCACGATAAGGTTCAATTTAACGAGATTAGACAGTATTCTCATGAAAAACCTAGCAGAAGATATTTACGTAGGTAATATAGTTACAGGCGCACAGACGGTACCTATCAGATGCACTAAGATTCTATGAGACATCTAAAAAATCAGTATTCAGTATCAGTAAAAATCAATTTAGAAGAAATATAGTCAAAACGTGATGTTTCGAAGAGCAAAGCTTCATTCTACGGCCCATGTGATTTTAGAGGTTTCGAGGTACCTCTGTCAGCAAAGTTATGGAAAATAAGAGTAAAATAGAACGTTAGATTAAATGAGATGGCAAAACATAGCGTCAAAGTTTGCTTATAATAAGGATATATCACATCAGTGAGTATATTATAACGTCTAAACAGAGGCGAAATAGGAAATCCGATTATGAGCTCGATCACAGACCAGCTTACGGATACGTACGCAGTGGTCATAGAATGGCCGCGGTTCTTTTATTTTCATTTTAGTTATTAAAAAGTCTAGATTAGTGCCCTTATGGGACCAAATTAACCTAAATATTTTTGCGTCTTGAGATTAAATGTGTGGACAATTTTTGTGGACCGATATCCAATAAGTTTTGAGTTCAGACAAATCTCACAAACTGCCACTGTTTGTTTCCCGTTGAATAAATGAGATAAAGAAGAGCAAAATCTCGCCAAGTTAGGTATGTAGGTACCTACCAATAAAACTAGGCAAACTAGCAACCATCAGACATAGGCACTAGGGCAGATAAGAGTCGATTCTTAAAAAAGATGGCCTGATATTTTGACGAAAGATTCAGATAAGTGGCCTACGTATTACTACCTACTATTAGCGTGTACTTAGTACCTATCCTATTAGCGTGGATAATGTTCGGACTCAATTTTTTTGGCCGGGAGGGTCTTGCGAATTTGAAACAGACTAATCATAGTACAGAACAGAATAAGAAAGTGAACCAGCCTTATTAAGTAGTTCTCAACACTATGACTCTGACGAGACAAAGATAATGACGATGCCACCACCGTCAAACTATCAGCAATGCCTTGTTTACCAAAAGAGAGAGTGAAGCTCATACTATCTTTGGCTTTTACGGGTTTATATTAATTCGGTCCTCATGAGGTCTCAAGAAAAACGTTGTGCCTATTTACGTATTTAACTGTTAAGGTTATACATAAGGAAGTGGTTAAAGTCGTAACCGCGAATGAGTGTTAGTATATTAGCCTATATATATATATTAGTATATTAGCCATAATAAGATATGTTACAGTGAGAGGTTTCCTACAAGAGTCTTATTGTATCAGATATCACCACACAATACAAGCCAGATGTACTGACTTCAGACTATTATTGTATACCCACAGAACAAATTGCGTTGCAAGTTTATTCCAGAGTTGGCACCTTGGGTTGGAGGATTTTACAAACGCTTGATAGGTTTAATTTTAAGTTTAGTTAAACATAGTATGAAAAGGACTCTAGACAAACACCTTATAAACCACAATCAGTTGTGTACGGCAATCAAGGAACTAGAGGCTATTATACCAAAATACCAGACCTCTGACCACAGTAGGTGCGGAGCTAGAACATGTTCGGATGTCAGTGTAGGAAGTCCAGTGACAACTCATATCTCATACCGCGATTTCTTAGAATCAGCAACGATAGCCAAATCTATTCTGATTGATGGCTGGAAACGCGGTCAAGTAATTATAATGGAATTTTCGAATATGTTTATCAATCAATATTTGACTAGTATTCGTGAAAGAAGTGACAAACACCGGCAACCAAGAGTAGTAGTTAATAGAGCACCAAAGGTATCAGAGACAGTTCAGATAAAAGCAGACGGCAGTAGGGCGCACTGGAAAGTTGGAAAAATAACAGAGTTAGATAAGGGTTCGGATGGACATGTTAGAGTTGCCAGAATAAAAGTACCATCAGGTGAAAGATTCACTCGTTCTATAGGCTGTCTGTTTCCACTTAAAGTTGAAGAACAGAATACAGTACCTTTACTAAATCAGAAAGATCCCACGATTAGAGCTAGTCCTGATTCAGAGGAAACTCATGTTGAGCAACCAGCAACACCAGACCAAATATCACAATAATGGCAGTTCTTCAACAAACATTGAAGTCAACGAACCCATGAGCATTAATCGATCAGAAACTTCAGCACAACCAGCATCAGAGACTAAAGCGAGACCAATTAGAGCTTCAGCGGCTAAAGCTAGACAGAAGGTCAAGGAGTGGACCTCCCAGATGATGATCACATTATTTGAGCAGTAGCATTAGACAGATACAAAGTACATAGCAGTAATTAAAGTATTTTATATTTAATCTCAGTTGTAATTTCTAAAGGATTAAAATTAGAAGTAAATCGAATCAGATTTTTATTTCTTTTCTCCCAGGGGGGAGTGTCGCGAATGCGAAGCAAATATACGAGTATATGTACGTAGGTATAGCTAGTATAGGCTGAACGCTCAGGGAGAAATAGTGCTGTGTGACGTCATAAGGAACAGGCGGGGTGAGCGGGTGCGCGCGCGCCCGCTCCCGCCCCTCTGGCCCGGTATTGCGCCACGAGACGTCCAAGGAGAAGCATTGGTCTTCTTCATCAACTCGTGTCACTAGCTTTGTCGAGACAGTGTGGTGAAAGAGTTTCAGATGCGCCTTAGTTCTTCTTGTGTCACTAGCTTTGTAGAGACAGTGTGGTGAAAGAGTTTCAGGTGCGCCTCAGAGAGGCTCCGTGCGAGCCATTCGAGTTACTAGAAACGTTGGTGAGTAAGCTTGAATTATAACTGAGCATGAGTTACCAGATCTTACTGCCTTTTATGTTGAACAGTTTGCCGATGTGTTCGGCCTGTTTGCGAACAGTTACCAGAGTATGTTAGACCAGACGATCAGATTAAACAGCATTAGTACCAGACCAGAGTTTTAGCGAGGCTCGGGGTGGCTATAGGGGAGGTTGGAGGCCACACCGGGGGAACACCCCCCAATACTTACTCCAGGGGGAACAGCCCTCAATAAGTACCCAAAGGGAACAGCCCCTTAATACCTACACCAGAGGGAACAGCCCTTAATACGTATCCAGAGGGAACAGCTCCTTAATACATGCCCAGGGGGAAAAGCCCCCGATACTTACGATCAGGAACTTACGATCAAGATAAGTATCAGAATCAGTCGAAACCAGTAAACAGAACATCAGCTCGGTAATCAGATCAGATATTCGTCGTACCTCTTAGTGTATAGGTACTTGGCGACAACTCTTGCCCCGTGAAATTCTGGGCGCTCCCGACTATAAATTCCTTGCTCCTGGCAGAAAGATGCTCACCTGATGTTAAGTGGTAACCATCACCTATAACAAAGCATTGCCTCGCAAGTCACGCACGATAGGAACGTGCCCTACGATGCACTGCCCTGCGTCCATCGACTTGAGGCATACAGATGTTAAACCTGATGTGCTTGTAATTACACCGGCAACCACACTCTTCAAACCGAAGCACAGCAACGCTGCTTGGCGGCAGAAAAAGGCGTGGTGGTAGTACTTCCCCGGACGAGACCTTCACAAAGAGCTCTACTACTCTTAAAAAACAAACGTGTATAGTATTTTAGGATTAATCAAGTAATTATAATAATTGTACAATGATCCCACTGAGTGATTTGAAGTAGTTAGAGCTCTTCTTCGATCAAATGGTTTTTGAGCGTTTATGTAATCGTGTTTGTATGTGTGGTCGCAACGACAAAATGTAAGGATATACATACCTATTTTAATTCTAAGGACTTTAGAAATTTAATAATTTAGATTGAAATATTTTCTAATAATTTTAATACACGTGTTAATAAATATCCTGTACCCAACTTGGTAAATGCTATTTTTCATGGGGCCATCCATAAATTACGTCACAAGTTAAGGGGGAGGGAGGGGGTCGACGAAGTGTGAAGGGGTGGAGAGGGATCCCAAATTTTGTGACATCACATTTTTACAAATGTAATATTTTATATCTAAGTAGGTATTACAACACAAAATAAATGTGTCATAACGAATTTTTTGTAAAATTGCAAAATAATGTGACATCACAGGTAGGAGGGGGTCTCACAAATGTGACCAGCTGTGACAAGGACGGGTAGGGGTCAAAAAATCATGAAATTCGTGTGACGGAATTTGTGGATGGCCCTTAATGAGTTCAGTGATTAACGAGCCCTTAATGAGTGAGTGACAGTGTTATATCGTTCAAAATGTTGTAATGTGCAAGCGAGAAGTACAATAGCTATTAATGTGTCCTGTTACGGTAGGTACAATATAAGGGTCCAATTCTTACATTATAATATAAATATCTACATCATATAGACTAACGGCCGGTTTCTGAAAGCTCGATCAAAACTAATCGGATGTCAAGTCACTCGCAATTTCAGCTATTACATCGAATTAGATAGAGATAGCAAGTGACTTGACATGCGATTAGTTTTGATCGGGCTTTCAGAAACCGGCCGTAAGGACAGTCATCAGCAAATGTTGATTTTATTTTATAATTTCGGAATTGTTCATCACTGTCACTATTAAACTTTTTTTTGAATGTACTTACTACTACTTCTTTTATGTTTGAGTTTTTCTAATTATATTTAAATTTGTTAGTAACACCGAAATACACAAAAATTAAAATAAATAAATAAATATTGGTGGACTTTCCACACAGCACTATCTAGCCCCAAACTAAGCCAAAGCTTGTAATATGGGAACCAGATAGCTGATACAATACATATATACTTTTTTTTTGTAAATACATACTTATAATATTATATAACACCCAGACAGAGAACAAACATCAATGTTAATCACACAAATGTTTGTTCTCGGTGGGGATCGAACCTACGGCACAGAAGGCAGAGCTACTACCAACTGAGCTGTGAAGGCTGGCAAAAAGATAAAATACTAAAGTTAGTTTGAAAGCACTAGCTTCAAACAAAATGTTCTTACTGTATCAATAACTGGGCGATAGATAGGGAAGTGAAGAAATATAAATTTAAATAAAATAAAAATATGCCAGTTTGCATTTATTAAACTTAGTTCGATCACCACTTTTGATGTTGGCTGTATATGTGAGTAGTAAGTTTGTTTAGCACATATCTTTGGATTTAATACAATTTTATACGTGTTTCATGTTAAAAAATAGTAACCTAACTATACAGATACCAGATACTATACAATGCAAAAAGATAAAACGTTGTGTGGGGTAGAATTCTGTTGACATCCCAAAGTAAATTTTCACTCTAAATGTATATTTAATTATGTTCGAAATGTAAATAAAAAAACTATTTATCTGATAAAAATGGATTGAATACTTAAAATCGCTCTAATTATCACACTATTTCTGGAATTGCTGTATTATATTACTTACAATAACCTATGTATCTTGCGCGTATACAGTTTCGGTGAAAACGGTTTCATAATTCGAAAGGTTTTGAATTTATATTTGTACGGGAATGAATCCGTTTGGAACGTAAATATATAATGGGGAACATTCTAAAACATACTTGTTTCCATGAGACATCCTAGATGGCGCTAGTATTAGAACTTGCGTCTTGCATTAAATTGTTTAGGCCCAGTTTCACCATGCTCTGTTAGTTACTAATCGGGGATTAACAGGCCGTTAAATCTAACCTTAGATGTAAAACGCGTACATTTTGTCATTTTTAACGGCCGTTTAATCCTTTGTTAATCTAACAGAGCATGGTGAAACCGGCCCTTATTGAGTTCAAGATTTTGTAAATATTCTTTTAGGTAACTTTCAATCATGCATAGTTAACTTAGTAGATATCACATTATCGTGCCATGTGAACCAAAAGATGTTAAAAAAATACTCATTCCCTTTTATAAATAAGATTTTAACTGGTTCTTTAGCTTCTTTTGTGCAAGCTATCAATGTGGTACCTATTTATCTTTTGTCCATAAATCGTGAAAACCTGGACACCTTTTATTTAAAATAATTATATTAACAAATTGATTCACCAAAAAAGTTTTTATGCTGTTGTAAGAGATGTTGAGTTCCTCAATTTTCGTGTTTCATGGAATATTGTGATTTTTGAAGAAGTGTACGTGCATACGTAACAAAAAGTACAAATTAAAGTATTTTGCACATTACTTTTTGTATTCCTTTTGTTGATCTCCAGGCATAGTTTATTACGTACTTGACGCTGTGGGGTTGGCAGTGAATCTAAATAATTGATGATATAGATTTAACAATATGCCTATTAGTTTGTATAGCCAGGTATCTATATATCTATCTAATAATATATATGTATATATTTATATAAAAGAAAGTCGTGTTAGTTACACTATTTATAACTCGAGAACGGCTTATCCCATTAGGCTGAAAATTGGTGGGGAGGTAGCTTAGAACCAGGACACGGACATAAGATACTATTTATTCCGTTCGACAGCGTTCCCGTGTGACTTGACATAAAACATCAGTCACTATAAAACGTGGTATAACAAAAAAGAATCAGACTTGGAATGTACCTATGGATGACAATTTGATTTTTGTAAGAAATCAATATTAAAACTATTTCTATTAAATAAATAACAATCATAAAGTAATTATGTCTATGAATGAAAGGTTGAAAATTTGAGTTTTGAAATAAATATTTAGGTGAATTGAAGTGAAGTGAAGTTTAATTACTATTTACTAATGCCGCGACCACGACGATCGAATCTTTCCCGACAAAGCCGTAATGCAAGAAGGATACGAAACACTGCAAATGAAAGGACTGCAGAAGAACAAGAAATTGCACGTGAACAGCGCCGCGTTAGTATGGCTCGACTTCGTGCTTCTCAATCACAAGAGCAAAGTGAGGCAGCCCGTGAAACGGCTCGGTCGACAATGCAAAATCGTCGAGCGAACAACAGAGGTCAACAAATAGATAATTTGCGACGCAGAACAAGAGATTCATCAAGTGCTGATTTGAATAGAGCAGCGTTTCGATACGATTGCAGCAATGACTACAGCTTGCATCCTAGCGTTTGCATTGGGCAAATGGACGTTGTTTGCAAGTTTTGTGGTGCATTAAAGTTTTCCGGAGATACGCCAGGATTATGCTGCCTTAGTGGTAAAGTGAAAGTGATTCAGATAATGTAGGGATACTACTAGTTAGTTTAGTTTATTGCGAAAAAATCTAAGTAACTTTACAGACTTAAATCTAACACGTCACTTAAATGGTACACATAAAAAGTTAAAGGATAAAAAACTTACATAACTTTTAACAAAATAAATTCTACAAAAAATAAAATAAAGAAGTACTTACAAAACAAGATTGAGATCATAAAAATAGCTAAACATCTACTATAAAATATTATTTGATAAATTATTTGTACTCTAAACTCTCACAATATTGTAGGCACAATCTTTCAATAAAGGGCCATTTATCGGCGAAAATGTCCAGTTGTGCGTGTGAGGCGGTGAGGGCATTGAGGTGACGTTGACTCCTACTGATTGGGGACTGTTGGCGAGCCACGGTGCGTGCGGGCGTTACAGCGAAAAGAGGCACTCTCCCTGGGCGAAATCTAGTGCGATTTTCAGGGACACAAAGTCGACTGGCCTCATTCAACAGTTCAGGGCAGTTAAGGAGGCCCTTAAGTATGCGACATACAGTAAGGATTTGGTCAAATACCCTACGGGTTTGTAAAGAATTAAATCCTAATGTACCCTGTAGATATTGGGTAGGGTACATGAACGGGTAATAACCGTGTACCTTCCGATACAAAAACCGAAGAAACCTTTTCTGCACTTTTTCAATCATAAGTGTGTATGTTACCTGATGGGGGTTCCACACACACGCACCTGCTTCCAGTTTTGATCTTACTAGGGCAGTGTAGAGGAGCTTAATGGCATTAATATTATGAAAATCCCTACAGTTTCTTGTAACAAATCCCAATCTTTTAAAGCCGTCAGCGGCTAGTTTGCAAATGTGGTCATGGAAATTTAACTGAGTGTCAAAAAGTATACCTAAATCTTTTACGTTCTGTTCTCGTTTTAACAGTTCCCCATAGAGTTGATAATGCATTTTGAACGGTCGGGAAGATCTACTGAAGGACATAATTTGGCATTTACTGACGTTAAGGTGTAGTCGATTCTCCTCACTCCACACCTGAATCGCACTCAAATCTCGCTGCAGGGCTTGACAGTCATCGATAGATTTTATTTCAATGTAAAGTTTGAGGTCAGCTGCATATAGAAGGCACTTGGCGAATTCAAGTTGTTTGGCAAGATCGTCAACCATCATGATGAAAAGAAGAGGCCCTAAAGATGAGCCCTGACTTACACCCGATCTAGTGTGATACGAAGAAGAATCGAAACAGCCAAGACGAACAAACTGTTGACGGTCTCGTAGGTAATCAGCAAATAGTTTTAGTAGCTTAGGAGAGAAACCAAAGCCATTGAATTTGTTAAGCAGGATATCGTTATCTATTTGGTCGAAAGCTTTTTTAAAATCTAGGTATATCACATCTACCTGTGTTCCCGAGTCTAGCTTGGATGCAATGTAATCTATTAAAGTGAGTAAGTTGGTGTTTACAGATCTACCTCTTCTAAAAGCGTGTTGGGCGTCACTTAAGTACGGTTCAATTTGCTTGTTCAAGTTGGCATGTAAGACACTCTCAAAGATCTTGGCGAGGGATGATAGGATTGCAATGGGCCTATAGTTCTCTGCTAGTGCTTTATCTCCTGCTTTGAAAATAGGGACAACTCGGGATTGTTTCCAGACTTCTGGATAAGTAAATGTATTTAGAGACAGGTTAAATATGTGTGTTAGGACTGGTGCTAATTGGGATTTGAATGCTTTCACAATATATGGAGGTATGTTATCAGGGCCTAATGAGCTCTTAGGTTTAAGTTTAACAATACTTGCTTCTACTTCGGCCACAGAGAATTCTTGAATATTGATCAACGGCAGTTGCTTATAGGTTTTACGTAGCTAGCATTAAGGTCTGGAATGCGTGGAAGGAATACACTACTAAAGTAATTGGCGAATGCTGTAGCTGCTGCCTGACCAGTATGTTTTTGTCCTTCATACATGATGCATGGATCAAACCCTCCCTTTGTACGTAGACTTTTAACATAATTCCAGAATGCTTTAGGATTAATAGATAGGTTTTCTTGAATGTTATCTGTGTAATTGCTGTGTGCTATTGCTATTCTATGTTTTATTGATGCTCTAATGCTTGCAAAGAAACTGTAAACATGGATATCCTTGGATTTTTTCCAAATTTTGTGAAGAATCCATTTAGTTTTAATGTCCGCGATAATGTCCTTACTGAACCAAGTTGGGTATCTGCGGACGGGTTTAGTGTTACGAACTTTTTTTGGAACGCAAAGGTCAAAACATTTGTTTAGATTTAAATAAAGTAACTCCACAGCATGGTTAGCATCCTGTTGGTCAAACACTTCTTCCCAAATAATATTGTTGATTAATTCGTAAAGGACAGGAAAATTGGCTTTACTAAAGTTCCAGTCGGTACTTGCGTCGATAGTACTAGCCTCTAACATAACATCTCTCTCCTCGCCATCAATACATAGAGAGATATCAAGAGGTGGGTGGTATTTGTCAGTAACATCTACAAGACCGTCATCCGCCAAACATACACTTGCATTTCTTACTTTACTGTTTACAATTACGACATCTAGTTTGCTACCCACTTGATTCACGACATTATTATAATCTATGAAATCACAGAAATTTTGAAAATAACCCACGTAGTTCTTAATGTTCCAAGAGGCACTATTTAAATTCAGGTC
Organism: Chloroclysta siterata; assembly: GCA_932294275.1. Taxonomy (NCBI): domain Eukaryota; kingdom Metazoa; phylum Arthropoda; class Insecta; order Lepidoptera; family Geometridae; genus Chloroclysta; species Chloroclysta siterata. The sequence continues at coordinate 13,243,008 of OW028603.1, read as the reverse complement.
ACCCAAAATGACAACAACGGAGTTATTCGATAGAGTATACATGTTCTCTTCAACCTTACAGAACCATGCCATGTAGTCTTCATCTTTGGCAGAAGGTTTAATATAAACGACACATACATACACTGTTCGACTTTTGTAGCAAAATGATGCCCAGAGGTCCTCTCCAAATCCAGTCTCAAGTTGTTGTTGGCGAGAGAGTCTTAATCCCGGTCTGGTTGCAAGTAATATTCCGCCCATGTTAGAGCCTCTATCTCGCCGTAGAAGAGTCCACCCGCAAGGCGTTACTTCTGCATCTGTTACCGAGTCATCCAAGTTAGTTTCCGTTGCGGCAATAAAATCTACTTGCAGAAATGATGTACATAAGCGCCATTGTTGTAGTTTGGTTTTGAGGCCGTTTACATTTTGATACACAGCACGTAGTGTATGTTTAGATAATATATTTCTTAGAGGTTTCCTATAGGTTTGCGTCTCCCGTCTCTTCGTTTTTCTGGCCAGGTGTGCGGGGTCGACTATGGTGTTCACGCCTGACACCCCTGTGACACTCACAAACCTCGATGCCAGCCGGCCAGGAGTCTGGTGTCATGAGCAAATCAAAGGTGTGATCTGGAACAGTCAGAACGAATGATGCATAATAGTCATGCTTAAGTTTCAGTTTAGCTGCGTAAAATCCTGTTTTTTTACATATATCCTCCATATGCAACCTCATGGCATCTACTGTTGTGTCTGGTTGCAAAAAGCATGCGTGAATTTTTCTCGTCCTTCCCATCGCTTGTAATTGGGGTTGTTGTTGCGCATTACCAACTATCACGCCTTGGCGCTTGAATTTGCGCCGATGTTGTAACATCTGCCAGGGGGCATCATTGCTCGGGTCAGGGTTTTGGGGATCCACATCAACTATTTGAGATGATATAACCGCAGCAGCAGAGGACAAGGGCGATGGTGAAATATTATTTATAGAGTTTGCTAGCTTATCTGCTCTGGTGTGGTCATTATGGCGCATAGTTTCAGATTTAGCTAAGGTAATAGGGGGAACTGTTTTTGGAGCGGCATTATGGTCATGAGCCTGTGTAGCTGCTGTCATATCAGTTGCTCTTTTGTATACTATCTCTTCCTTATCAGTGTTAGCCCTAGCAGATAGGTAAGATTCAGATGGGACAATTTGTTCTATCGATGTTAATCTTATGTGAGCTGCAGTTAACTCGACGTGGAGTGAGTTTTTCTCAGACTGCAGCTGCTGCAATTTCGAGCGGGTGGATTCCACCGTGCTCGTTAACACCTCATGCTTGTCATTTGCCACGTCTATAGATTCACAGATATTGTCCACGTCTGTTCTTAAGGTGTTATACTTTGTGTTTAGTTCGGTAAAACAGGTCTTCAAATCACTCAATGTTGTCGTCAGATCATTGAACTTTGCGTCTTGAGAGAGAAAATAACTCGATACTTGGTCACGGAAGCTCACGAGTTCGGACATAATTGTTACGTTAGTAACTACCTTTTTCTTCGCAGCCGCCTGTTTGTCTTCTGAATTGATTGGTGGTGTAGCCACTAGTAATGGGATAGAGGTTTTACTCGTATTCTTTCTCGTCGTGCTACTAAACGTGGTGTTATTCGCTGGGAGCTATTATTTTTACATTCAGTAGGTGTACGGCCTATGGTCTGAGGGCCTACTAGTCTGACTGGAGTTGTACTACTCGTAACATTAGCTTTTTCCCATATACATATCCCACACTTCCAATCGGATCTGCTTTTGGGTGACAAATATGCGTAATGTCTCTCAGTGACTATGGAGCATGTTTCTATGTGCAGTTTTATTTTGCATATAGAGCAAGTCATAAAATGTTTTGGCGGCAATGCCTGGTTACACTTGCTTGCTACAGATGTTTTGACTTGTAACTAGCGCCATCTCGGTTTTAATTCCAGAAAATTGGTTTTGTTGGCGGCAAGCGAGTTCACGAGAGGTCACGCGTATGGGAGTCACTGGTTCACAGAACAATAATACTCCTGTCGGAGAAGAAGGCCAACTTCATACTTGAAAAGTGGTTAACTTTTGAGCGCCACAAACGGATCCCTTCTTAAACTTTTACTTTTGACAGATCTAGCAAATGGCGGCAAATACGAATAATTGATCGAGTGAGCGAAGCGAACGAAGATCTTAGTTTCAACTTGGGCGATTTGGCATTTTATGTATGTATGTATGTATGTATGTATGTATGTATGTTTGTCTGACGATAACTTTAGAACCGTTGATCCGATCTGCATGATATTTGATATGTCGATAGCTTGTACTTGAGAAATTTACTGGTAAGTATATGAGTAAAATCGGATGGAGGATTTTTGAGATATGGGGTTTTTTAAGAGGGTAAAAATAAAAAAAGTGACATAAAAAAATCAAGTTACATGTTATATGAAAGGGCTTTGCTTAGACATCCCAAAACAATTTTTACATTTTTTTTGGGACGCTCGGTTTTTGAGATACAACAAAAAAGTTAAATTAAGATAACCAGCGATCCAAGAGCTCCCATCCCTAAGAGTTTCGTTGGCATCAAGGTTTTTCTACTGGTCGGTCAGTTACTTTGCTTTTTCTTATATTTTTTTCTTGAAATAATTTAAGGAGGTTCTCAGTTCTCATAAAATGGTGACAACGACCAGGTCTGATGATGGAGCCAAGGTCTGTTCAACGGAACTCTTCAATAAATAGGCCAATAGAGTTGAAACTTGGTTACCGTACCAAGTTAGTAGGCGGTAGTCAGAAAAAAGTCCAAACATAATGTTTGGACTTGCCTCTGACTACCACCTGCTCAAAGTTTTGGTGTGTTCGTCGGGTCGCATCACGAGATTTCAGTTCGGGGCGAACTACTAGTGAATAGCGGTATATATACAACGTGTTTATTAAGAATTGTAGGGATCCGAAAGCAGGATATTCTACCGGTCATAACGAACAACTTTTGTTCTACGACTTTTAAAATTTCAAAGTTTTTCATTCATGAAATGCCTCTTAAACTTTTATCTAAAATGAATCTAAACGCATCATGAGGCAGCCCTATTTACAGCTGTTCTTTGACCTCTAGTTGTTAACCTTAGATAAAATAGGTAACAGAACTGCCACCAATTACCTAGTAATGTGCCTCCCTAATAATGATGTTGCTGTTTTTAAAGATCTTGGTATGTAAAAGAAATATTTTCGCGACTGTAATCCCTAGTCACGGTAAACATTCTCTGAGATCTTTGGTACTAATACCTATTCAGTAACTAGGTACCTACGTGGCTACGTACTCAATATTTAATAGAATATTTGATCGAGTGAGCGAAGCGAACGAAGATTCTAGTTTCAACTTGGGCGATTTGGCATTTTATGTATGTATATATGTATGTATGTATGTATGTTTGTCTGGCCATAACTTTCGAACCGTTGATCCGATCTGCATGAAATTTGATAAGACAACAGCTTGTACTTGAGAAATTTACTGGTAAGTATATGAGTAAAATCGGATGAAGGATTTTTAAGATATAGGGTTTTTTAAGGGGGCAAAAATAAAAAAAGTGACTTAAAAAAATCAAATTACATGTCATACGAAAGGGCTTTGTTTGGACATTCCAAAACAATTTTTACTTTTTTTCTGAGACGCTCGGTTTTTGAGATACAACAAAAAAGTTAAATTAAGATAACCAGCGACCCAAGAGCTCCCATCTCTAAGAGTTTCGTTGGCATTAAGGTTTTTCTACTGGTCGGCCAGTTACTTTGCTTTTTCTTATTTTTTTTTCTTGAAATAAATTAAGGAGGTACTCAGTTCTCATAAAATGGTGACAACGACCAGGTCTGATGATGGAGCCAAGGTCTGTTCAACGGAACTCTTCAATAAATAGGCCAATAGAGTTGAAACTTGGTTACCATACCAAGTTAGTAGGCGGTAGTCAGAAAAAAGTCCAAACATAATGTTTGGACTTGCCTTTGACTACCACCTACTCAACGTTTTGGTGCGTTCGTCGGGCCGCATCACGAGATCTCAGTTCGGGGCGAACTACTAGTTATTTTTGTTTAATTACTAGATGTCGTAAACCAATGTTTATGATATTCATAGTTCTTTAAATTGTAACATGTTACTTTACCACCATGGTTCATTGACACGACAAAATTATTCAACTGCAATTTTGGGAAGTGTCTAGTCTGTCCTATTTAATCTTTGACTAACCTGTCTGTCATTGGTTGCATTTAAAAACGCATATCCAATCAGGACGGCCGACGGCCGCCGATCAGTGTTACCATTTGTGGCAGATTTCTGCCATTTGGCAGATTTTAAATATTTCAAGAAAAATCTTATTAGTTTGAATTTTTAATGAAATAATATTTATAATTTATTTATTTTTTACCGAACTGGAAACTTCTTATTCTTTTTTAACTTTATTGATTTGGTTTCTAAACAACTTCTATCTCGTTTTAGATAACTGCAAACCGTTACAAACGATCAAAAGATAGTAACTGAATGTAATGTAGGTATTTAATTTATTCCGTAGCCACGAAGGAGATGGTATGAAGTCATATTTTTGGTATTTTTATCGTCAAGCTTGGTAGATTTTGACAGATTTTTTGGCAGGTGTGTGGTAGAACCGCCACTTTTGAGATGGTCACCCTGTTTGTGTTTACATGCGTTGTTGTACATTGTTTTGTTGAGAAAATGTCTTCAAACGTGATAAAATGGTGATTGTTATGTAAAAAAAATGGTGTGTGGTAGAACCGCCACTTTTGAGATGGTCACCCTGTTTGTGTTTACATGCGTTGTTGTACATTGTTTTGTTGAGAAAATGTCATCAAACGTGATAAAATGGTGATTGTTATGTAAAAAGCCGTCGTCAGTCAGTGTGTGTATGAGCAGTGCCTACGAGGTAATGGTTTAGTGTGAAGTTTGAAGCCTGTGTCGTGCGAAATCTCGAAAACTTACCAAAATCCAGTTTTATCCAGTGTTATTATAGCCAGTAAATAATGACAAAATCCATAGGAACCAGTAAAAATATCGTGTCAGGGGATTGGCGGCGTACCTACCTACCTACCGAAAGGTAAGTATTTCAAATTATCTCGTAGGTTATCGTTGTTTTTCTCTTTCCTAGATAGAAGCGCGCGTGCGTGTGACCTTGACACGTACACAGACAGGGCTGTTGCAAATTTCTGAGAAAATATTAATTTTACTTTTCTATGGGAATTTCGAAAACGATGTATTCAACCGTTGCACACGTCAAAGTATTCCAGTGCTTGGTCTAAATACACGCTCTTTGTTTCCCTACATAACTTCATCAACACGTTGTATATATATGTATACTAGGTAGGTAGGTAGGAACGTACTATATTTTTTGGAATGAACCACAAACGTTCTTACGCATTTCTGACCCTAGAATCAATCAGAAATACATAAAACGTTTGCATTCCACTCCATCTATCGATAGGTAAGAAAATACAAAAAATTATATTAATGTTATTAAGTTTTTATTTCTGTACACAAACTAAACACACTTATTGTGAGGTTCTTTAGATCCAACAAAACACAAATATATTAATAAACTAGCTGCGTCTCGCGTGTCACACACGACACGTGAGGATGTGGTACACCACATCCTCATCTTTATTAAAATTTACAATCTTCAGAACACTAACAGTTAACCATATTTGCAAAAGAGTCAATAATCATGAAAGTATAAGGTACAGTTTTATAATTATGGATTAGTTCTTCATATAATTATACAATATGTAAACACGTTTATTTTTATACAAAGCAAACTACAACATATACAGGCACACACAAAATGTATAAAACACACATGAAGCAGCGGAGCATTTGTAGACCTTTGCAAACGCTATAATTTTTTTACTTACATTTTAGATTAAATTGCCACCATTTATTTTAATTTTACTAACTAATGTTCATTACATAATGTATGTAACTACATACCTAAATTTATGGAAATATAGCATAGGTCGAATAAAGATTAAACACGATGAAATAAATAGTAAAATTAATGAATAGATCAGTTAAATAGGTACAACATTTTAAGTCAACGCTGAAATATAAAAATAGTTTAGAATAGTTTTAGTATAAATAATAATTGATTAACTTTTTCCTCTTCCTATCACTATATTCCTTCCCCTTTTTTTCTGAATCCGTGACTAATAAACTAACACCAGGTATTCTAATATAATTTGACTGATTCAAAATCTTGAACCTTGTGTTTGCCGTTCAACCCACAAATTTAATTTGCAGCCTTTAAAATTTTATAATTCTAATTCTAATTGTTCAATACTATAATTTCAGAAAGTGTACTTAAACTTGTACTTAAATATTTCTTACGCATAAAGATTGTAATATAGTCCCAAAAGTTATTATCCGAGTGAGATTTGAACCCACGACCTTCCCCTTGATACGGGACCGCGCTAACCAACTGCGCCATCAGATTCTAATCATCGGATTTTGGGACTATATTTAATTTATTTAAGGCGACGACAAGAGCCAGTGTGACTCTCGCTCGCACGTTTCGACATGTTGAAAGATATAAAATCACTTAACTCATTTTCGCAAAATCATAATGATTGCACACAGTTTAGTAAAAATAAAATTTCATTTTGATCGATACCTGTTTCCTACTCAAAAGTTTGCTGTACTAGTTTTCGTCCGTAACCAAACTTATAAGTAGGAAAACTTGCATCGATCAAAATGTCATTTTTACTAAACTGTGTGCAATGTGATTGCACACAAAATAGTTGATTGCGATTTTTCGAAAATGAGTTTAGTGATTTTATATCTTTCAACATATCAAAACGTGCGAGCGAGAGTCACATTAGCTCTTGTCGTCGCCTCATCTTTGTGATTTCCTTAGGTGTAGGTAAACACTATAAAACTAATAAAAAATTCCTAAACATGCTGCAAAATCATGAACACAAGAGCGTGGCTTGCAATTTGAGGATCACGCCCTTGGGTTTATCCATGGTTTTGAAATCCTTCAATGCTGTCTATTCTACTATTATAGTTCAAATGTTTTCTTATGGATATTTCATCAAATAACAACATGCATTAATTATTTTGAGGAGTATCTATTGCAATCTTTTTTTTAGAACGTCAAATATTTGACTATTAATACCACTACATAGTGGCAGTAGATTTAGTAAATTTTTGAGTGTTGTTTGACATGGTAAGCAGAACAGTCTACGCAATGCAGGCGAGCGTTTATAAAGCTGCAAAGCGATCAGTTTTTGTTTTATATTCCATTTCCTGCCCTTGTTTCTTTTATAATAAAACGGCAAAGGGATTTGTTATTTTCTTGGCAAGCTCTTCAACCACTTTATCTGAGGCTAAATATGTTAAAATATCTGTTTTATTCTTGGTCCTGATTTGCTTTTTCAATTTGCAAATTTGTCGCAAATAGCGCCTGCACTTATTGTAAAGAGTTTTTTCCCTTTTCGTTGAATGTTTCTTCGTAATCTGAAAAAAATAAAATTTAACTTCATTTTAATAGGAATCTTACCAATATAATTAATGGGAAAGAATAAATGGAACGGATATCTGTTTTTTTTATAATAAAATTAGAATAAAAAATATTCTAATAAAAGTAGCTGCTGCACCAACAAAAGTTGGATTATATTCTAACCCTTTTACTCATATTCCTTGACACTTTTTAACGGCTTTATAAAATACAATCTGTTACCCGTGACTTCGTCCGCATTTTTATGAAACCTTGTACCTCATAACTTCATCCCTCTACTTTGGCCCCTTTCCAAAATCATCCCTGATTTTGCAAAAATATTAAAACACGTTTTTCATTTTTTCTTACCCAAAAGCCTAAATATGAATTTTCATATCCCTAAGGAATTATGGATTGCCCATACAAACTTTCAACCCCTACCAAATTTAATTACAGCGTTTAGTCGTGAAAAGGTAACAAACATACAAACTGAGTTACTTTCACATCTACACTAATAATATTATAAAGAGGAAAGATTTATATTTTTGTATGTAATGAATAGGCTCAAAAACTACTGGTCCGATTTCAAAAATTCTTTCACCATTAGAATGCTACATTATCCCTGAGTAACATAGGCTATATTATATTTTAAAAAAATCAGGGATCCTTACTGAAACTCCAATAATGTAACCCAAGGTGGAAAACAAAAACCTTACATCGCGTGCCCTGCGAAAGTTATTGATGATAGAACAAAATAATGTACTACGATTTTGCAGAATACGTCATTATCTACAAAAAATGTCGCGACAGCATATGTCTAGCTATTATAGTCATGTCACAATAAGTGTTCTTTTATTATAAAAAAACAATTGAAATGCCGCCGCTAGAAAAGGGTCTTTATTTGTAAAGTCAAAGTCAAAGTCAAAGTCAAAATGTATTTATTCAATAAAATCACAAGGATCACTTTGAAACGTCTTAAAGCTAGGTGACTCTAGGTGCCAGTTCCACGCGACCAAAGCCTAGAAGAACAGGCAACAAACTTACGGCTTGGTTCCTACCGTTCTTTTGTATGATCCTTTTACAATGTAATAATATAATATATTATTGAAGTTTAGTGAGGCGTAGGCATACAGAAAAAGGTAAACATAATCAAATTTATAAGACAGCACACGCTACGCCTCAAACTAATAATACCTAATGCATAAATACAATCTATTAAATCAGAGAAAAATAAAAAAAAACACACAATAGTAGGTACAGTACAGACATTGCAGACATGTTAGCTGCCGATGGGCAGAGCGACCGGGACATCGGGCCACGCATTTTTATCAACAATATAGCTATCTAAAGTATAATAAGCTTTCCTTATTAGATTATTCTTAATGTACACTTTAAATTTTCTAATAGGAAGCCCAGTGGCACTTTCTGGAAGTTTATTATAGAAGCGAATACCGTTCCCCATAAACGAGCCATTTACCTTTTGAAGTCGAAATTTAGGTATACATAATTTGTTTTTATTTCTAGTGTTAACGTTATGTGCATCACTCTTTTTCTTAAAGCTATCTATGTGTTTATGAGTGTATAATAGATTTTCATAAATATACTGTGAAATGACTGTGAGAATATTAATTTCTTTAAATCGCTCCCTTAATGAGTCACGTGGTTTCATTTTATAAATGGCACGTATCGCCCGTTTTTGAAGTACAAATATACTTTGTATATCAGCAGCTTTCCCCCAGAGCAAAATACCATAAGACATTACACTATGGAAGTAGCTAAAATATACTAGTCTAGCTGTAGCTTCATCTGTAAGCCATCTTATTGTGCGAACTGCGTATGCAGCCGAACTCAGTCTACCAGCAAGTGATTTGATGTGTGGACCCCACTGCAATTTTGCATGTACCTTGGTATTAATCCTTATCCAAATAAATCTTTTCATATTCATAGACTGGTTCAATACCTATACATTACTTCTTGAATTTTTGAAATCGGACATTCCATTCAAAAGATTTTAAAAATATAAGCGACGTGCGGGTCACGGGGCGCGTTCTCACTCAGCGCGGGCCCAGGCTAGGCGCGAGGTAGAAGGGCGTGCAAATGACTTGAACCCACCACGGTCTAAGTTTATCCTAAAACGTTGAAAAAATGTATGTCCACCCATGCGAAGCTGGGACAGGCCGCTAGTATATTATATATATTTTTTTCTTTTTTTTTTTCCGCTCATTATCTGCAATCGGCTTCTTAGCCATAATCAGATTATTTTCTGGGTTGATGGGGTTTGGGGTGTGTTTCCAGCGAAGCAACACCGTTTAGTTTTAATAGCTGGTCAGGCTCTCTGGTCTAGGTCTAGTATTTGCCATCTCTTTAGGCGATTAACATTGTCCTGGGTGTTAAGCAAATTCTTTGCAAGGTCGTTCGTGTGGTTTTCGAGTCTTTGCTTATACTTTACGCAGTATTTGTTGACTTCTTCTTTGACAGTTGACATTTCTAGGTATTCATGTATTTCTGTGTTTCTCACAAACCAGTGTGCGCTTGAGACTGTTCTAAGGGCGATGTTTTGGAATCTTTGGAGGATTTCAACATTGGAGTTACTGGCCGAGCTCCAAAAATCTATCCCGTAGGTCCAGATTGGTTTTATTATCGCTTTATAGACAAGCAGTTTATTGCTGAGAGACAGCTGCGATTGGCGGCCCAATAGCCAGGTCAGTATATTATATAAGTATGGATTCCTGCCACTGTCACTTTCATTTCAACAAAAAGAGATTGCAAAAAACTTATAGCCTCTTTATGCTATTGAGGCACCCAGTGACCAATATGAATAAGAAGCCTAATGTGTTATTTTTGTAATATTAGGTACTTACATTTGTGGAAGGTTGCAGCACCTGAGCAGTATTCACGTTGACAATTTCAGTAGTGTGATCCTTTATTTCCACAGAACTTTCTTCCTGGAAATTAAATTAAAATATTATTCTTTATTAGCATGAGATTACGTTCCCTCTATTTTAGTCTAACTCTAAATAATGAGAGACTAAGCTGTAGTAGCCTATGAAATGTACCAGACGGAGGTTGCGGGTTCAATCCTGGCCTAGCACATGCTCAAAACGGCAATGGTAAACATCGTGAGGAAACCGTCATGTCTGAGAACCGAAAATTCGATGGCATGTGCTTGGTTGGTATTGTGGTAAGTCACAAGTCACAAACAGACGCCATGACACCAGCGGTCGTTTTGGAGCAAATTAAAACTTTAAATTTAAATAGCATATTTTTTCTGATAAAAGTATGTTTCCTGCAGAAAATATATTTTTCGGAAACAGTAGATACTTTACAATATTATAAGACAGTTTCTCAAAATCAGTCATCATGCCTATTAGTGCAGTCTACTCCGATTGTCAAACTTGCGAAAAAACGATTGTATTTATGTCTGTGTATGTGCTTCTTTTTTGGCAATAAATTTATTTGTATAAATAGGAACTTTATTATAGTAAATAAATAAATATTGGAGGACTTTCCACACAGCACTATCTAGCCCCAAACTAAGCCAAAGCTTGTAATATGGGAACCAGATAGCTGATATAATACATGTATACTTTATTTTTTTAAATATATACTTATTATATTATATAACACCCAGACAGAGAACAAACATCTATGTTCACCCTACAAATGTTTGTTCTCGGTGGGGATCGAACCCACGGCCTACGTCGCAGAAGGCAGAGCTACTACCAACTGAGCTGTGAAGGCTGTCGGCTGTAATAGTATTACCGTATACCGGAAGACGAAACGTAGGACGCCCACCTATCCGATGGACCGACGACATTGTTAAGATTGCGGGAAGTCGGTGGATTGAGAGAGCTCAGAATCGTTCTTTCTGGAAATGTATAGGGCTTACACGATGATGATAATGATGATGATGACTATAGTATTAGGTACTTACATTTGTGGAAGGTTGCAGCACCTGAGCAATATTCATGTTGAGAACTTCTGCAGTTTGATCCTGTATTTTTACAGAACTCTGCTCTGTCTGGAATTTAGATTAAATACACTATTTAAAATGAGATTTCATTCTCTATATTTTTATATAGTTTATAATAACAGAGAGAGAGTTTATAAGTGTTATTGGACGCATTCTTGCTATTAACTCAACTTATCAATGTCAAATAAATAATTTAAATAGCTTACTGAATGGCTATGTAGTAATGTTATTATGGTGCATTTATTTTATGCACGCTATGTTACTGAATAATAAATATTTGAGATGGGCGAAGGCCCGCCTGAGATGCAGAAGGTTGCGGGTTGTTTTCCGTTGCAGGAAAAATATTTGTATGATCTGCAAATATTTTGTATTTTTTGTGTATGTGTATTAGTTAGGCAAATAAATGTTTTATCTATCTAAATATATGTTACGGGTCGGGTCTGGGTGTGTACTATGAATAAAAAGTTATCATTTAAAAAAACACTTAAAATATGCTCTTATCCGAGGTAACAAGCTGATCATTGATTTAGCTAGTTTATGAAATAGCAGCTTTACTATAGTACTAGTGGCTTCCCGCGGCTTCGCACGCGTTGAAATGTTGTAGGAATACTATTTTTCATACAAACGTTTTCAAGAGTAGTAGAGCTCTTTGTGAAGGGCTCGTCCGGGGAAGTACTACCACCACGCCTTTTTCTGCCGCCAAGCAGCGTTGCTGTGTTTCGGTTTGAAGAGTGTGGTTGCCGGTGTAATTACAGGCACATGAGGCTTAACATCTGTATGCCTCAAGTTGATGAACGCAGGGTAGTGCATCGTAGGGCACGTTCCTATCGTGCGTGACTTATGAGGTAATGCTTTGTTATAGGTGATGGTTACCACTTAACATCAGGTGGGCCAACTGCTTGTTCCATCAGCTGGTTATATAAAATATAAATAAAAAAAATAACCCTTTTTACACCCTTAGGGGTTGAATTTTCAAAAATCCCTTCTTAGTACACCTTTACGCCAAAAGAACCAGCGTCTCTAGGACCAGCGGTTAAGGCTGTGCGTTGTCTATATGTCAGTCAATCAGTCAGGACTTTGATTCCTATAGTATTAGAGATTAGGTACTTACAGATGTGGAAAGTTGCAGCACCTGAGCAATATTCATGTTGGGAACCTCTGTAGTGAGTTCCCTTAGTTTCACAGAACTCGGCTCTGTCTGGAATTTAGATTAAAATACACATTATAAGCCTATACTTATATTAAGCTTGGACACATACTTACTATTTACTCCTACTTATTACTAATTAGCCTACTGTATGGCTTTATTGTAATGTTATTAGGGTGCATTTATTTTATGTTTGCCAAGTGTTGTGTCCCTAGTTCTTTTGAACCTGTGTAGCAAAATAATTTTAGGTGAGCCTCAAAGACGCTCCTTTCAAGCACTTGACAAGCTATATTTTCAAACTTTTTCATTAAAATTGTTGAAAAATAAACATTTAATTTAAGATGTTGGGGGCGAAAGCTCATCTGAGATGCAGATGCAGCTTGCAGGGGGGGTAATTCTCGGCTGCTAGACTTTTTTATCACAATAGATATAGGTAGGTACCTCCGAAACTGTCAAAATTCAGTAGAGATAAAATTTTCAATACAGCTAGCATTCTCACAATAAAACTGTAGATAATTGTCAACCATAAAACGGTAGACATGATTGGTGAGGAGCAGTGGACATTGTCATCTCTATTAGACTTTCAAATCTGAGGAACTATTAACTGAATATTTTCATGAAATAAGAACTTTATGTAGTATTAGGTACTTGTACTTACAGATGTGGAAGGTTGCACCACCTGATGATTAATATTGAGAACTTCTGAAGTGACATCCATGAGTTCTAAGAACTCAGTGCTGACTGAAATTAGGATACAATAATATAATTTAGTAACTATTTGATTTATTTTATTCTATATTAAACACTATATCATAGAAGTAATAGGTACTTACAGATGCATATGTTTTTGGCACTTGATTGTGATCAACATCATGGGGAATAGCATATCTATGAAGTTTCCTTGAAACGGAGTCAATGTACAAGTTCTTTTCAAAATGATCTTCACATAGCATTCTATGACTTCTACACAGCTTTTGGTGAAGATCATTACTTTGCCAGTTTTCATCAGGGTGGATGAATTTTCCCATGCTTCGATACTAAAATAATAAAATAACAAATCTTGCACCAGTCATAGAAATAACGTACCACCAGAAATGGTAGAACTCAGTGGCTCCTTGAGAACCCCAAGGTAGGTAGGTACCTACTCAAACAATGAAAAACGAAGCCAAGCATTTCCGATGTTCATTAGAGATTCAATTCAATTCAATTTATGCCGGCCGGGCGGTGCAACGTACTAGAGGTTAATTAAAAGAGTTATAAAATGCAACTAAAACAAACTTACCGGCGAAAGTTCCAGCTTCCAGGTTTTGGAAAACGATACATGGAAAGACTTGGATATCTTGCAGTAGATTTCCCGCATTTTGCACAGCGTCTTGGCGTGTCTTTCACGATCGGTAATTTGTAAGAAAAAACAAAACGTATTCCCAATATTCACAATATCTTAAATTATCAATAATTGTACTTATTTGTTGAAACATTCGGAAGAAAAAAACGAACAACCGCGGCGGTTACTCCATATTTTTTCACTTTTTATTTTTTATTCTTGTTCGGGCGCTCACTGAATGCTTGTTGTTACGAGTCTACACTAAGTCGAGTATGTCAGCCGTGACTGACAGTTCGATAATCTGACGTCGCGCCTTTTTTCCCCAGCGCGTGTCGAGCATAACCTATATCAGCAGAATGTGACGATGAATGTAAAAGTGGAAGTCTTGTATCTCTATTATATTAAAACTACATTACAGTTGATACAATACGTTTTATTACATATATAACAGATTGGCGCAGCCAGAAGTGAGAAAAAAAAATCGAGCCTACGAAAAGTGAAAGTGTCGGTAAAACATCCAAATTGTGATCCTCTAAACCTTGTATTCCTTGATGATCCAAGGGTTTCCCATTGTCCTGTGATGATCACCCGCTTCACAAAATCCTTTTCCTTGTTAAAAAATGGAAGTCCAACTCGGAACCTTGATGATGCAAATGGTGGAGACGCTAAAAGGTTTGCAAAGCCAACAAGCCAGTCTACAAAACGCACTGGTGAACCAAGCGAGTACAAGTACACAAAAAAGCAGTATGGGAGGCATTCAGCTCCAAGCATATGATGAAATAAATGAATCTTTTGATAGTTACATCGAGAGATTGCAGAATTACATAAACTTAAAAGAGGTTACAAATTCAAAGACAAAGATACAAATATTCCTCAATTGCATTGGGCCTAAGTACTATCAGGTATTGAAAAATATTACAGCACCCAGTTCCCCAGAGAAAAAGGAATATGAGGAGTTAGTAAAAATTCTAAAGAACCACATTGCACCGGAACCTGGTGAGATTGCTCAGCAACATAGATTCTGTCTAAGAGCACAAAATGAGCATGAATCAATAGCAAATTATGTGGCAGGCCTAAAAGAAATAGGTGGAAAGTGTAATTTTGTATGCACAGGTTGCTCAGCATCTACATTTAATACACACTTGCGTGTTCAATTTGTTCGAGGTCTCCGTTGCACAGAAACTAAAGAGAAGCTATTGCAAGAATCACCAACAACAAAATTTGAAGACATTGTCAAGATTGCCCTGGCAATAGAAACTTCTAAGCTTGAAAGTAAAGCGATGGGACATGATGGCATAAGCAGCATAAATAAAATATCAGTTAGGAAGAGCTCATTCAATAAAACTGGGCATCAGGCTAATAAAAATGCAAATACAGGTGAGAAAAAAGAAATACAATGTTACAGATGTGGAAAAATTAACCATAAAGCTATAGAATGCAGCATAAGCAGAGATAAATTATATTGCAAGAAATGCAATAAAAAAGGACATGTGCAGTCAGTTTGTTTCAGTGAGATGAAACAGCTAGAGATTCAAGAAGAATTTCAGGATGAATCTGATGAAGAAATATTTGAGATTCACAGAATACAAATAAATAATAATAATGAAAAGTTTACAATCAAACTGCAACTGCATGGCCAAGTACATACATGGGAATTAGATACAGGAGCAGCAGTAACCACATGTTCAGAAGAATACTACAACCTCTATTTCAAAGACTTGCAACTACAAAATACTAAGATAAAATTGAAAACATACACCGGAGAAATCATACAGCCCATTGGGACATGTACAACTACAATTAAGTACAAAAACAAAGAAATTGAAGGAAGGTTATTTGTAATTCGAAGGAATGTGGACCCAGTAGTGGGTAGAGAATGGATAAGGGAATTAAATCTAAATTTTCAAATAACTAAATTAGAAAGAGTTGAAAAATTAACAGAAGAGCAATTTAGAAAAAACCTAACAATGTTATTGGAAGAATACAAAGATTTATTCGTAGAAGAAATAGGGGAAATCAAGGACTACCAAGTATCATTTGCATTAAATCAAAATGTAATTCCAGTATTTTTGAAACCAAGGCCAGTACCCTTTGCACTGAAAGAAAAGGTAGAAAAAGAAATTGACCGATTGGAACAACAAGGGATAATAGAAAAAGTCACCTACTCACAGTGGGGTACTCCAGTTGTGCCAGTGGTTAAACCTAATGGTAGTGTACGATTATGTGCTGATTACAGATCCACCCTGAATAAAAATCTACAGAATGATAACTATCCCATTCCAAGAATTGAAGAAATATTTGCAAAATTGAGTGATGGTAAGTACTTCTGTACTTTGGACATAAATCAGGCATATCTACACATGAAAACAGATGCAGAAACAGCAGAAATGCAAGCGATCAGTACATGTAAAGGTACCTACAAAGTGCATCGATTAATGTTTGGAGTTAAAATAGCCCCTAATCAATGGCAAAGGTACATGGATCAAACACTGGCTGGAATGGCAGGTACTGCATGTTTTTTCGACGATATTGCACTACAGGGAAGTACATATACAGAATTACTAGAAAGGGTAAGGCAAGTCTTTCAAAAATTACGTGAATGTGGATTACATTTAAACAAGAAGAAATGCCAGTTTTTCCAAAAATCTGTTACATACTTGGGACATACAATAAATGAAGAAGGGCTACACCCAACACAAGAGAAAGTCAAGGATATAATAAACAGCCCACGTCCAACTGATATTTCTACACTGCGTACTTTCCTAGGTATGGTTAATTATTACCAACAATTCATACCTAATATGGCATCTAAATTGAACCCATTATATCAACTTCTACAGAAGAATACAAGGTTTCTATGGTCCAAAGAATGTCAAGACTCATTTGTAGCACTTAAGAAAGAAATATGTAGTGACAAAGTACTTATTCCATTTCAGGTTGATTTACCAGTTATACTAGCTACAGATGCATCTCCTACAGGATATGGAGCAGTTTTGTCGCATGCTATGCCAGATGGAACAGAGAGACCCATAGCCTTTGCTTCAAAATCATTATCAAAAGCAGAAAGGGGATATAGCCAACTGGATAAAGAAGCAGCTGCATTAATATGGGGATTGAAAAAGTTTTTTCAATATTGCTATGGACGGAAGATTACACTGGTTATAGATAATCAACCTTTATCAAGAATATTACACCCAGAGAAGGCATTGCCTAATACAACTGCAATAAGACTAATACACTATGCAAATTTTTTAGCAGGTTTCAATTATGATATTAAATTAAGGAAAACTACTGAACATGCAAATGCAGACTATTTTTCAAGACTAAAATCTACAAATAAAGAACAAGAGAAACTTACAAATGATGATGTATATTACTTAAATCAAATATCAATGATGCCAGTTACCATGAAGGAAATCAAGCAAGCTACAGCAAAAGATAAAGAATTATGTAGATTATTCCAAGAAATACAATCAGGCACAGGAAATACTGCAAGACTGCATGAATTTTCATTACAAGACAACTGTATTTTCTATGGAACTAGAATTGTAATACCAAGAGATCTGCAACCACAATTACTTCAAGAGTTACACACAGCTCATACGGGAATTGTTAAGATGAAATGAAGCTGAAACTGGCAGCCAAAAAGTAGCAGCCAAACGTCCAGGGCCGGACTAAGTGTGAAATACCATTTCAAAAATGAAGTTTCTATAACTATATGTCAGCTATAGTATCATAATGATGTGTGGTATATAGTGTATGTGGTGTATGGTGTTGCAAGAGTCCAGGAAATAGAAAAAACGTGTATTTTTATAAAGTTTTTTTTTATAAGTTTTGTAATTGATTCCGCTCCCTTAAAATTCATGCATACATCCATAACAGACCTCCACTGGAAGGTCTCCAGCAATTTTCATAAAATTCTATCGTTGCAAGAGTCCAAGAAATCGAAAAAACTTTTTTTTTTTTCAATATTTTATAACTTTTGTTTTTTATTCCGCTCCCTCAAAATTCATGCTCAGATCCATAACAGACCTCCATGGGAAGGTCTATAGCAATTTTCAGAAAATTCTACCGTTGCAGGAGTCCAGGAGATAGTAACAGCCAAATCGAAAAATGACTTTTTTTAAATATTTTATAACTTTTGTTTTTGATTCCGCTCCCTAAAAATTCATGCTAACATCCATTAAAGACCTTCATTGGAAGGTCTCCAGTGATTTTCAGAAAATTCTGTCGTTGCAAGAGTCTAGGAAATAGAAAAAACGTGTATATTTTTAAAGTTTTTTTTTATAACTTTTGTAATTGATTCCGCTCCCTTAAAATTCATGCATACATCCATAACAGACCTCCATTTGAAGGTCTCCAGCAATTTTCAGAAAATTCTACCGCTGCAGGAGTCCAGGAGATAGTAACAGCCAAATCGAAAAATGACTTATTTTTTAATATTTTATAACTTTTGTTTTTGATTCCGCTCCCTAAAAATTCATGCTAACATCCATTAAAAACCTTCATTGGAAGGTCTCCAGTGATTTTCAGAAAATTCTGTCGTTGCAAGAGTCTAGGAAATAGAAAAAACGTGTATATTTTTAAAGTTTTTTTTTATAACTTTTGTAATTGATTCCGCTCCCTTAAAATTCATGCATACATCCATAACAGACCTCCATTTGAAGGTCTCCAGCAATTTTCAGAAAATTCTGTCGTTGCAAGAGTCTAGCAAATAGAAAAAACGTGTATATTTTTAAAGTTTTTTTTTATAACTTTTGTAATTGATTCCGCTCCCTTAAAATTCATGCATACATCCATAACAGACCTCCATTTGAAGGTCTCCAGCAATTTTCAGAAAATTCTACCGTTGCAGGAGTCCAGGAGATAGTAACAGCCAAATCGAAAAATGACTTATTTTTAAATATTTTATTACTTTTGTTTTTGATTCCGCTCCCTCAAAATTCATGCTAACATCTATTAAAGACCTTCATTGGAAGGTCTCCAGTGATTTTCAGAAAATTCTGTCGTTGCAAGAGTCTAGGAAATAGAAAAAACGTGTATTTTTTAAAAGTGTTTTTATAACTTTTGTAATTGATTCCGCTCCCTTAAAATTCATGCATACATCCATAACAGACCTCCATTGGAAGGTCTCCAGCAATTTTTAGAAAATTCTATCGTTGCAAGAGTCCAGAAAATCGAAAAAACTTTTTTTTTTCAATATATTATAACTTTTGTTTTTAATTCCGCTCCCTCAAAATTCATGCTCAGATCCATAATAGACCTCCATAGGAAGGTCTATAGCAATTTTCAGAAAATTCTACCGTTGCAGGAGTCCAGGAGATAGTAACAGCCAAATCGAAAAATGACTTTTTTTTTTAATATTTTATAACTTATGTTTTTGATTCCGCTCCCTCAAAATTCATGCTCAGATCCATAATAGACCTCCATGGGAAGGTCTATAGCAATTTTCAGAAAATTCTACCGTTGCAGGAGTCCAGGAGATAGTAGCGGCCAAATCGAAAAATAACTTTTTTTTCAATATTGTGAAACTATTGTTTTTTATTCCGCTCCCTTAAAATTAATGCATACATCCATAACAGACCTCCACTGGAAGATCTCTAACAATTTTCAAAAAAATCTATCGTTGCAGGAGTCTAGGAGATAGTAGCAGCCAAATCGAAAAATGACTTTTTTAAAAGTTTTCGACTCCTGCAACGATATAAATTTCTGACAATTGCTAGAGACCTCCTTATGGAGGTCTGTTATGGATGTAAGCATGAATTATGAGGGAGCGGAATCAAAAACAAAAGTTATAATATATTGAAAAAAAAAGTCATTTTTTGATTTGGCTGTTACTATATCCTGGACTCCTGCAACGGTAGAATTTTCTGAAAATTGCTATAGACCTTCCCATGGAGGTCTGTTATGGATCTGAGCATGAATTTTGAGGGAGCGGAATCAAAAACATAAGTTATAAAATATTAAAAAAAAGTCATTTTTCGATTTGGCTGTTACTATCTCCTGGACTCCTGCAACGGTAGAATTTTCTGAAAATTGCTATAGACCTTCCCATGGAGGTCTATTATGGATCTGAGCATGAATTTTGAGGGAGCGGAATTAAAAACAAAAGTTATAATATATTGAAAAAAAAAAAGTTTTTTCGATTTTGTGGACTCTTGCAACGATAGAATTTTCTAAAAATTGCTGGAGACCTTCCCATGGAGGTCTGTTATGGATGTAAGCATGAATTATGAGGGAGCGGAATCAAAAACATAAGTTATAAAATATTAAAAAAAAAGTCATTTTTCGATTTGGCTGTTACTATCTCCTGGACTCCTGCAACGGTAGAATTTTCTGAAAATTGCTATAGACCTTCCCATGGAGGTCTATTATGGATCTGAGTATGAAATTTGAGGGAGCGGAATTAAAAACAAAAGTTATAATATATTGAAAAAAAAAAAAGTTTTTTCGATTTTCTGGACTCTTGCAACGATAGAATTTTCTAAAAATTGCTGGAGACCTTCCAATGGAGGTCTGTTATGGATGTATGCATGAATTTTAAGGGAGCGGAATCAATTACAAAATTTATAAAAGAAAACTTAAAAAAAATACACGTTTTTTCTATTTCCTAGACTCTTGAAACGACAGAATTTTCTGAAAATCACTGGAGACTTTCCAATGAAGGCCTTTAATGGATGTTAGCATGAATTTTGAGGGAGCGGAATCAAAAACAAAAGTTATAAAATATTTAAAAAAAGTCATTTTTAGATTTGGCTGTTACTATCTCCTGGACTCCTGCAACGGTAGAATTTTCTGAAAATTGCTATAGACCTTCCTATGGAGGTCTATTATGGATCTGAGCATGAATTTTGAGGGAGCGGAATTAAAAACAAAAGTTATAATATATTGAAAAAAAAAAGTTTTTTCGATTTTCTGGACTCTTGCAACGATAGAATTTTCTAAAAATTGCTGGAGACCTTCCAATGGAGGTCTGTTATGGATGTATGCATGAATTCTCAGGGAGCGGAATCAATTACAAAAGTTATAAAAAAAACTTTACGTTTTTTCCATTTTCTAGACTCTTGCAACGACAGAATTTTCTGAAAATCACTGGAGACCTTCCAATGAAGATCTTTAATAGATGTTATCATGAATTTTGAGGGAGCGGAATCAAAAACAAAAGTTATATAAAATATAAAAATAAGTCATATTAGATTTGGCTGCTACTATCTCCTGGAATCCTGCAACGATAGAATTTTCTGAAAATTGCTAGAGACCTTCCCATGGAGGTCTGTTATGGATCTAAGCATGAATTTTGGGGGAGCGGAATCAAAAATAAAAGTTATAAAATATTTAAAAAAAAAAAGTTTTTTCGATTTCCTGGACTCTTGCAACAGTAGAATTTTCTGAAAATTGCTGGAAACCTTCCAGTGGAGGTCTGTTATGGATGTATGCATGAATTTTAAGGGAGCAGAATCAATTACAAAAGTTATAAAAACACTTTTAAAAAATACACGTTTTTTCCATTTCCTAGACTCTTGCAACGACAGAATTTTCTGAAAATCACTGGAGACCTTCCAATGAAGGTCTTTAATAGATGTTAGCATGAATTTTGAGGGAGCGGAATCAAAAACAAAAGTTATACAAAATATAAAAATAAGTCATTTTTAGATTTGTCTGTTACTATCTCCTGGACTCCTGCAACGGTAGAATTTTCTGAAAATTGCTATAGACCTTCCTATGGAGGTCTTTTATGGATCTGATCATGAATTTTGAGGGAGCGGAATTAAAAACAAAAGTTATAATATATTGAAAAAAAAAAGTTTTTTCGATTTTCTGGACTCTTGCAACGATAGAATTTTCTAAAAATTGCTGGAGACCTTCCAAAGGAGGTCTGTTATGGATGTATGCATGAATTTTGAGGGAGCGGAATCAAAAACAAAAGTTATAAAATATTTAAAAAAAGTCATTTTTAGATTTGGCTGTTACTATCTCCTGGACTCCTGCAACGGTAGAATTTTCTGAAAATTGCTATAGACCTTCCTATGGAGGTCTATTATGGATCTGAGCATGAATTTTGAGGGAGCGGAATTAAAAACAAAAGTTATAATATATTGAAAAAAAAAAGTTTTTTCGATTTTCTGGACTCTTGCAACGATAGAATTTTCTAAAAATTGCTGGAGACCTTCCAATAGAGGTCTGTTATGGATGTATGCATGAATTTTAAGGGAGCGGAATCAATTACAAAAGTTATAAAAACACTTTTAAAAAATACACGTTTTTTCTATTTCCTAGACTCTTGCAACGACAGAATTTTCTGAAAATCACTGGAGACCTTCCAATGAAGGTCTTTAATAGATGTTAGCATGAATTTTGAGGGAGCGGAATCAAAAACAAAAGTTATACAAAATATAAAAATAAGTCATTTTTAGATTTGGCTGCTACCATCTCCTGGACTCCTGCAACGATAGAATTTTCTGAAAATTGCTAGAGACCTTCCCATGGAGGTCTGTTATAGATCTAAGCATGAATTTTGAGGGAGCGGAATCAAAAACAATAGTTATGAAATATTTAAAAAAAAAGATTTCCTGATTGATTTCCTGGACTCCTGCAACGATAGAATTTCCTGAAAATTACTGGAGACCCTATAATTGATGTCTTGTATAGACCTAAGCTTGAATTTCGACAGAGCGCAATCCAAAACTAATGAATTCCTAAAAGAAGACAACTGTTGTCGGAGTATTTTGTATTATTAAAAGTTTTTTTGATCCTGTTGGGGCATAAATGGTATCACAATTGTTGCTAGAACTGACACCTAGCGTTAAATAGATAAGTTTAGAAATTTTAATTATAATATTCGTAAGTCTTAATTCGGCCCTGGATTTTTATGTTTGGCTGCTACTATTTGGCTGCCAGTTTCAGCTTCATAAGATGAAGGCACTGGCGCGAAGCTATGTATGGTGGAAAAATATTGACCTGGACATAGAGAGAATGGTAAGAGAATGCAAAATATGTTGCTTATTGCAAAAGAATCCTAAAAAGGTACAAATTCATAGCTGGGAATATCCGAAGGAACCTTGGAGCAGAATACACATAGATTATGCAGGCCCTTTCTTAAATAACTATTTTCTTATAGTGGTGGATGCTTACACAAAATGGTTGGAAGTTATACCTACTAAAACTATTACAGCTACAGCTACTATCAATATATTAAAAAACTTATTTGTCACATTTGGACTACCAATTACAGTGGTGTCAGATAATGGGAGACAATTCAGGTCTGAAGAAATGATGAGATTTTTAAATGAACATGGAATACAATCCAAATTTACAGCCCCATTCCATCCTGCTACAAATGGTCAGGCAGAAAGATATGTACAAACTTTTAAAAACAAAATGAAGAGCATGCAACATGAAAAAGGTACTCAATTAGAGAAAATTGCAAAATTCCTGATGATGTATAGGAAAACGCCCAACAGTGCTACAGGCCTTAGTCCAGCGGAACTAATGTTTAAACGACTTTACAGAACAAAAATTGATTTAGTAAAAAGAGATACTACAACAGAGATAGAGATAAAGAAAAATATAGAGCAAATACTACAAAGCAAACAATTCGAGGAAGGAGAGCGAGTACAGATTAGATTTTATGATAGTAATAAATGGAGATTTGGGATGATAGTAAATAGGAAAGGAAAACTACATTACGAAGTAATTGTTGACGGGCGGGTACATGTACGGCATGTTGACCAAATAAGGAAGACATCTTGTACAGAGACCAATGAATATAAAATACCTGTACAAGTTCCTATACATACAAATGAAGTACCTGTTTCTGTAAAGATGCCACATACTCAAGAGATAGAACAGCCATCATTACCAGCCGTACAGGATGAACCGACTCCTACTCTACTGGAGATCCCTAAACCTACTTCAGAGATAAGCCAGAGCCCTGCTACACCGGTCGTTCAGGAAGTGCCATTGCCTACAGTAGAGCCGGTACGCCGGAGCACGAGAACGAGAAGACCTCCCGATCGATTATGTCTTTAGAGAAGTTTACTTACAAAGAAGATACAACGAGGGAGAGTGTTACGAGTCTACACTAAGTCGAGTATGTCAGCCGTGACTGACAGTTCGATAATCTGACGTCGCGCCTTTTTTCCCCAGCGCGTGTCGAGCATAACCTATATCAGCAGAATGTGACGATGAATGTAAAAGTGGAAGTCTTGTATCTCTATTATATTAAAACTACATTACAGTTGATACAATACGTTTTATTACATATATAACACTTGTCTTTTTGCCAACATTGCCATTCGAAGGTGAAAATATATAATTTTGATATTACTGTTTCCTTTGACTTGCAACATTATTTCTAACCCTTATTTGCCGCCAGCCAATCATAGCGCGTTGACGCCCCCTGCACTGGTTGCTAAAGTTGCTTGTTTTTAAAAACTTCGATGTAAACTATTAATTGATAAGTAGATACCTGGTAATGCTGCGGAAATGAGGGATTTGGATACACTGATCAGCTTAGTAGCAGATGTAAATTGTTTGTGTTGGAAATTCAAAAATAACTTTACCGGTAACTTTACAAAATTAAGATATCTCACTGAAACACTAGACGTTTACGTAGAAAACGTTCACAGTACTGATTTATCCAGAGGACAACACTGTAACATCAAATTATCAATGAAATAGGCTCGAGAAATGTTATATTTTGATTATTTAAAAAATTTCACAAAAGCGAGTTGTTTACTTAAGAAGCGCCATCTGGCGAAAAAAACTACTAAAGCTATCTCCAGAAGAACAGGAGAGCATAGGCTTTCAACCAATCAGAACATTGGTCACAGATTCCATGGTCGTGTAAAATCCTGGCTGTACAATCTCAACCGTGCTGAGAAAGCGCAGCCAGGAAAACAAAGCCCGGAGTTCAAGTACATTTTATACATGAATCCAGGCCGTGTTTTCCAGGGGTGTACATTCTTTGTCGTACATTTCTAACACGTATTGGGATTGTACGACCATGGACTTCATATAAATTTGGACATGAAATCCTGGCGGCGTTTCCCTGCCCATGCTTTCCTGGTTGTTAATGCTCGGGTTGGGGTGCCAATAATGTACAACCAAGGATTGTACAGCCGAGGAAAACACAGCCCGGAATTGATTTACAATTTGGTCGCGAAATCCACGGCTGTGTAATCCAAGGCTGTACATTCCAAGCCATACAAATTCAGCACACCTTTGGAAAACACGACCCGATAAAACGCAGCCAAAATTTTGATGCCAAAACTTAGGCTTTGTTTACACTCGTCAATTACTTACTCACTCACTTGTTGATCCGACTCGGATTGGTTAGGTTATGTTAAAACATATAAATTACGCACGAGGCGAGCGAGCAAAGCGGCCGCCGAAGTGTCAGAATTTTATTATTTTCTAACAGTAATCTCTGAATAATTCTCTTATTTTATATATTTTTATATAATTTTTAATCTGTGGGCAAGTAGCCTCTTCTTCTACTATCTAAACAGAGCATAGGCTTTCGGGTCCGGTTAATTTACGACCAAGTATTACACAGCCCGAAAATGTACAACCCGGAAAGCACAGCCTGGAAAACACGGCCCGGATTCCATGTACAAAATGTACATGAAATCCGGGCCGTGTTTTCCAGGCTGTGCTTTCCCAGCACAGTCGGGATTGTACAGCCAGGATTGCACGACCATGGATTCTGTGACCATGCTCTGATTGGTCGAAAGCCTATGCTCTGTTTAGATGCACTACACAGTAAGTAAGGCAAGTAGCACAGATTAAAATTATATAAAATAAGAGAATTATTCAGAGATTAATGTTAGAAAAAAATAAAATTCTGGCACTTCGGCGGCCGCTGCCGCGGCACGCTCGCTTTGCTCGCTCGCCTCGTGCGTAATTTATATGTTTTAACATAACCTAACCAATCCGAGTCGGATCAACAAGTGAGTGAGTAAGTAATTGACGAGTGTAAACAAAGCCTAAGTTTTGGCATCAAAATTTTGGCTGCGTTTTATCGGGTCGTGCTTTCCAAAGGTGTGCTGAATTTGTACGGCTTGGAATGTACAGCCTTGGATTACACAGCCATGGATTTCGCGACCAAATTGTACATCAATTCCGGGCTGTGTTTTCCTCGGCTGTACAATCCTTGGTTGTACATTATCGGCACCCTAGGCTTTCGACCAATCAGAGCAATGGTCACAGAATCCATGGTCGTGTAATCCTGGCTGTACAATCCCGACTGTGCTGGGAAAGCACAGCCTGGAAAAAACGGCCCGGATTTCATGTACATTTTGTATATGAATTCCTGGCTGCGTTTTCCGGGCCGTGCTTTCCGGGTTGTACATTCTCGGGCTGTGTAATACATGGTCACACATTAACCGGACCCGTTTGTTGGTGGTGGATGGATTGGATATTTTAGTTGGGAACTGGAAACTTCGAAAATAAAAGTGAAACTAAAGAAGCGATACTCCTGTCGGCCATTATTCTCGGCTAAGCAAAACAAGCGCGATGGCTTCTGCTAGTTCTGTGTGCAGAGTGTGCCTAGCTGTGAATAATAAGATGCTGCAAATTGACAACATATACCTCCTAAAGTTGTTCGAGAAACTTACAAACTCACAGGTATGACTTTAGTTAGCAAGTTCAGCTAGTCTTTCAGTAGGTACCTAATTACTGTGCCCTGATGATGTTCACAGAATTATTTAGGTTTGTTCTGCACCTAGAGTGAAATACTACTATACTCTTGAACATATTGCTCATAATAAGCATTCACCATATTGCATGATCATTGTCTACTGACCGCATATTGTTTCAGCTTAATACAGAATCAGATGCTAGGATGCCCAGTACGGTATGCTTTGTCTGTCACCGACAGCTGCAGAGATGCCACCAGTTCTCCGAAATGGCTTGCAGATCAGATAGAACCATGCGTGATATGTTGAACAATGGCATTCAGGTAACTACATCCATTACCTGAGTTTTCCAAAATGGTGTCAAATTGTCAAATCATAATCATATATCCAGAATCTGTATGAAAATTCTGATGTATCATCTTCAGCTGCTGATTTGGGTTCTGTTCCATTCGGTTAGGTGAAAGCAAAGGAATTGAAAGTATGGATGGAGAAGGCAGGTGTAATAATTAATTATGTTTATTGGGCATGACATAAAAGCACGCGCCAATTGTAATATTTATTAAAGTTTTAATATAATGCATGAATTTAATATGTACCAAAAAAAATAAGGTTGGGGAAGCTATCTTTAAATAAAAACAAATAAGGTTAAATCTCGGGCGCCAGATAGCTACCTAAAACAATTGAACTAAACAAATTACCTGGAAAATAGTCAGTCGCAGCATTAGACCTTTAATCTGAGGACGGGGGATGAAAAAGTTAAACGAGGAAAATTTGGGAAAGATGTATATTTATTTATCAAATGTTTTGTACTTAGATCCGTGGAATCTTGTAGGTTAAATTTATTTATCTAAAATGTAAGCTAAGCTCTTTACCTAAATTTAGTTCTAATATATAATGTCCTACTCTGTTGTTACTGCATCAATTTAAACTCAAAACTCATAATATAAAGAAGGCTTATAAATACCTTATGGTCTTTCTAATAAATCAAACCCTTTAATAATCTATCCTTGGCGGCGGGCGATACCGTCGAGGCTCTTCAATCCATTCCAAATGAAAAAAAGTGAAAGTGAAGTTTCGAATGGCAAATCCAACGTTAGGGAAACTAATTTGAAATTAAAAGAATAAAGAGGATAAAATAAAAAGCGCCGAAACTGTAACAAAAGATTTAAATTAGAACCTGCATGACGCAACCTCAAATTCGATTTCTTCTTCCAATATTTTCGATAAAAACTTACCGCTTTTTAACTAGTAAACAAACTCAAATTTGCTTGCCATTTCTCAAGCAATTTTCCAACAAGAATCCTGTAATATCAAAAACTCAAATCAAAACATGTCACAACACGACAAAAATTGTGATACGCCGACTGTTTGAATATCTTACCAAAAATATATATATCCATGACCTTAATAGGCCTTTAGGAACCAAATTTAGCACATGCTAACAATAAACCAATTCATCCTGAAAGGATATTAGGTGATTTCTAAAAATCTAAATAATAAGACAATCTTCCATGAAAATTGCAGGAAGGAAAGTGAAGTCCCTTCTTCGTCCTGTTATGTAGACCACACAAAAAAAATCACTTCCGCGAAACTGTCATCTCAGCTGAACGAAAACTTCAATCAATCAATCACAAACGTCACAAAATTTTAACTCAAATGTCAGACAGAACATCCAACCTAAAAATTATTAATTTAGTAAACAACGAATGTTTATTTCCCAACAACACTGTAACATGGATGAAACCATCGTTACATTACATACTTTCCCGAAAAAAAATAAAAGAAAGAGTACTTTCTTTTATGCCAAAACATAGTGAAAAGCACCAAAAACATAACATAAATTTATCAAAATAAAGATATAAAGTATTCTTTGCAAACAAGCCAAGACTTAAATATTTCAAATTTAATTTCATTAGAACTCTACCAAAAATTTTATAAAGACTCTACCAAAACTTCCTAAAAACTCTACCAAAAATTTTATAAAGACTCTACCAAAACTTCCTAAAAACTCTACCAAAAATTTTATAAAGACTCTACCAAAACTTCCTAAAAACTCTAAGAAAGTATATCAACCGACAACAAAAAGTAAACAGAAGAAAAAGTTACTATTTAAGCTTTTGCTGGAGAAATCCGACTAGAATCTTAGGACTCTAGCAATCATTCAATCAACAAAGCAAACGAAAAAGAAATCCAAACACTCAAAGAGCTAACCCAACACCGTATCAAAAAACCATAAACCTCAAAAAACATGCAAACTAAAACTACTTTTGAAGTGCGGTTGGACACCTTCGTCACCGACTCAAAAACTCTCTCAAACTACCCTCTGAAGTGCGGTTGGACACCTTCGTCACCGACTCGTAAACTCTCCTAAACTACATCTGAAGTGCGGTTGGACACCTTCGTCACCGACTCGAAAAACTTCTATCACCGAAAGGTGAAGAGAAACCCTCACAACGAAAGTTGTGCAAGTTCAAAAATTACACCACCAAAAATGTGGGGAAAAATTAGTTATGAACTGTGATCGGCGCAACCCTACCAAAATTTCCGGGCACAGACAAACTACCAAAAACGTGAGGAACCGGGGGAAAAACCGAGAACCAAACAAAGTTCGCATATTGTGATCGGCACAACTCCACCAATTTTCCGGGCACAATAGAACAAAAAAATATAGAACCGGAGGAAG
This sequence comes from Chloroclysta siterata, assembly GCA_932294275.1. Taxonomy (NCBI): domain Eukaryota; kingdom Metazoa; phylum Arthropoda; class Insecta; order Lepidoptera; family Geometridae; genus Chloroclysta; species Chloroclysta siterata. The sequence goes on along the minus strand of OW028603.1, from coordinate 13,213,800 downwards.
ATCCGAGAACTATCCAAAGTAAATCCAATGTCAAATCAGGGTGGTTAACCAATTGTTGTCAAATCCGTGTAACTAAGCTATGAACAACACAAACAACCCAAAACAAAGTTGTGAAAACAACACAAATTAAGTAAAACTAACATATACTTAAGTTGCTTAAAAAACGAATTCGAGGGTAAAAAGATTCCTCTAAACAAATTTACAAATGTACATAAGATCTTTTGATGTTGGAAAAATGAATGTTGTGAAAATAAAATGACCTAAGCTTTAATTTAGAACTTTAAAATCTCAAAATTTAATGTTATTTTGAAGTTAACCTAACACTACATCATCAAACAAGGCTAATCTCTCATACATCAATAATCATTCATCTCACTCAGAAGCCTAACTCAAAACGGTTATCAAACTTAAGTTTAAAGTGTAAATCCAAAAATTAGTATTTTATAATATCTTTAACATGGTAACGGCCTGAAGTATTTTTACTTAAATCTTTCAAAATATAGACGTTATCAGAAACTTTTTCAATAATTTCACATTTAACAAACTTAGGTGCAAATTTAGCCGAAAAATATGCCGGGGCATTAGACTGAACAAAACTCCTTCTCCAAACAATATCACCAACAGCAAAAGAAATGACTTTCCTGCCTAAATTATAATAACGCGCATTACGCTTATAAGCTTTTAATAAATGAGCTTGAACTTTAATATAAACATCACCAAGTGATTTAAGAGAATAAGCAAAAGAATTCCTATCTCCCATCTCAACTTGTGACAAAGTTTCTAAAGAATTACTAAAACGATGTAAAGAAGCATCAAAAATGAGTTCTCTTCCAAACATGAGAAAATTAGGTGTATAATCTGTGGCAAGACTAACACTGTTGTTTAAAGCTAACTGAATATGGGGCAAAAACTTTGACCAAGTGCGTTGATCATCTTTAACAAAACATGAAATACAAGTTTCTATTGTTTTATTATAACGTTCTACAGGATTATTCTGTGGCGTATAAAAGGTGTTATAAAAGATTTTAATAATATTGTAACTTTTCATAAAATCTACAAAATATCTAGAAGTAAATTGAGTTCCATTATCACAAACTAAAATTTTAGGACATCCAAACTTAAGAAATATTTCTTTTTCAAATAATCTACAAATTGACAAGGTCGTAGCTTTAACCAAAGGAAAAATCCAGCAAAATTTAGTAAAAACATCAACAACTGAGAGAATATATTTATGACCTGAATAACTTTTAGGTAAAATTCCTATAATGTCTACAGAAAGCATGACCATTGGATGATCTACTTTTTTAGGATTAACCATAATTCCAAAAGGGGGAGACGTACTATGCTTATACGCTTTACAAATATCGCAAGATTTAATATAACTCTGAACGTCATTAAACATTCCGTTCCAAAAATAGTGTTGTTAAGATGACCAGAATTAATATCATCATGATTTGATCGAATAGTATCTATTATATTTTCCTTAGGAATAACTATTTTCCAATTCAAACGACTATCAGGATTGAATTTACTTTTACAAAACTTGTATAAAACATTACTCTCAACTCTAAAATTTTTATATCTAGCAGGAAACTTCTGACAATTAATGAACACTTTTCTAAACCAAGAATCCTCAATATCTTCATCCGGTGAAACAATTTCAATAGGTGCAACCAATAATGCTGTAATTTCAATTCTTGACAATGCATCGGGAACTAAATGCAAAGAACCTTTTTTATGAATAACATTAAATGTAAACTGAGAAATTCTAGCAGCCCAACGTGCTAAACGTCCACTTGGATTATTTAACTTTAACAACCACTGTAAACTCGCATGATCAGTAATTACTGTAAACTCCATTCCTTCAACATAAGGTCTAAAATGTTCTATTGAATCTAAAATCGCTAATAATTCACGTTCTGTGGTACTATAATTACGTTCACATTTGTTCAATGATCTTGAGTAGAAAGCAATCGGATGTTGATCACCATCCGTGTCCCCTTGACTCAGAACACTACCAATTCCAACGGAACTAGCGTCGCAATGTAAAAAGAACGGTTTTTTAAAATTAGGACATTGCAAAACGGGTGAAGAAACCAAAGCCTGTTTTAAATTATGGAAAGCTACTTCCGCATCCTCATTCCAAATAAGAGCTTTCTTAGAATTCTTGCTACCAGCCGTTAATTTAGTAAGTGGCGAAGCAATATCAGCAAACCTATCAATGAATCTACGATAATACGAGCATAAACCAAGAAAACTTCTAAGTTCTTTAACAGTTTCAGGGCGTGGAAAATTCTCAATGGTATCTAATTTAGAAGGATCAGTATGTAAACCTTTACTATCAACAATGTAACCAAGATAACGAAGTTTATCTTTGCAGAATTCACATTTCTTTAAATTTACTGTTAAACCAGCTTCCTCAAGTATTTTATAAATTTTATTTAAATATTCCAAATGATCTTTGAAGTTATCGTTAACCAAAATCAAATCATCCAAGTAACAGAATAATACATTTTCAAATTCAAATCCGAATAATCTGTCTACTAGCCTCTGTAACTCAGCGGGTGCATTAGTTAAACCGAATGGCATTCTAATAAACTCGAACAATCCCTTGCCTGGGACTACAAATGCAGTCTTCTCGCGTGAAGATTCTTCAAGAGCTATCTGAAGAAAGGCTTTAGAAAGGTCAATGGTTGTAATGAAACGAGCTCCTCGCAAGCTATCTAGTATCTTAGAAGGATAAGGAAGAGGATAAGAATCTCTAATTGTAATTGAATTTAAACGACGTGAATCCAAACATAATCGTGTACTACCATCTCTCTTCTCAACAGCTAAAACAGGTGAACTCCAAGGAGATTTAGAAGGTTGAATAATATTTTCCCTAAGCAAAACCTTCACTTCATCAAAAAGTTCCTTTTGCTTTGCTGGACTCAAAGGCCAATATCTTTGTTTAAACGGTTCTCCAGTAACATTAATTTTATGTTGAACTAGATGAGTAAGTCCTAAACCCTTCTTTTCATATGAAATATCCTCAAAAAGAGAAATTGTTTTGTCAAGTTGCTGTTTCTCAGAAGGAGATAACTCAGCAGCTGAAGTAATAGAACAAGTTTGAAATTTATCAACATCATTAATATAAATTATTTTTTCCCATAAATCTTTGGCAAGGTCAAATTTTATCCAAAAGTCAAATTCCAAAATAAATTGATAATCAAATAAAGGTATAACCATGAATTTAACAATTTTTGTAACATTATCACATGTGACTGGAAGATTAATAGCGCCAATAACTTTCTGAGCAGATCCGTCCGCAGTATAAGCAGAATTGTGAACAGATTTAGGTATCTCTTCCATTTCATACCCAATTCCAAAAACTGTTTATGGCTATTCAAACCAAGAACGCAACTATTCGCACCACTATCCAATAATCCTGAAAATTTTTGATTTCCTACTGAAAACTGTAAAAATGGTCTTGAATCATTATTTTTAACAAAGAGAACAGGTGAAGCCTTATAAACGCCAAAGAAAGTTTTTAAATATTTTACCCAATCCGAAAATTCTTTATTAATAGTAGTATCATCAGGTTTATAATTGTGACTAATAATTTTCATCATCGAGTCATCCTTAGTTTTCTTAGAAACTGGTACTCGATGGGGCCTAATTAGTTTTTTGACTCCGCAGAGTTTTTCTTGTCCGAATTGCACACATCACAAAACTTTGTGATAACACCCAACTTCTGACACTTAAAACAAATCATTCCCGGAATAGAAGTACAATCCCTATAGGTGTGTCCAGGAGACTTACATTTCAAACAAGTGGAAACATCAGTTCTAACGACACTAGACTGAATCTTTCCTACCTTAAAAGGTTTCGAAGCTTCCTTGACGGACTTCCTATCCACAAAAATCTCTAACTCTTTTCCTAAGTTCATGAAACTTTCCAGTGAAAATATATTTTTACCTAACACATAAGGTGTGTAGATAGACAGCATGTTGTGTTTGACAATGGTGATAATCACGGATTCCGAAACAGGGTTGGCAAGACGACTAGCCATATCCATAAGTTCAGTAATGAAATCTGGAAGCGACTCATCAAGTTTCTGTTTTCGAGTACGAAGTTCATACTCCAAAAAGTAGTCATATTCAAGCTTATCAAAACGTTTGAGCAACGCAACCTTAAGCTCAGTCCACGAAGATATGTTGAATCGAATGGTACGGAACCACTTGGCGGCAGATCCAGAAAGCAAATCCGAAAACGAACAAACCAGCAAAGATTCATCAAAGTTTTTGTACAAAAAGTACTCCTCAACCTGTGTGATAAACTCACGAACACAAGTTGTACCCTCAAAAACTATCTTGCTTCTCTTCAAATCAGGCAACTTAATACTTGAAGCAGGTAAACTCTTCCTAATAAATTCGTTCATCGCATTGAAAGATGGTAAATTTTTTGCAGCAGTTGCAGAACTGTGAGCGGCCATATCATTATTTAAGAAAGTATCTGGAAACCCAGTCAAATTACTCCCTACATGATCCATGTTCGCCGACGGCTCAACAGAAACCGGTGGTGGAATGTTAACTGAACCCAAAGTAGTATGGTCATCCAAAGAAATGGGTGGAAATTGTATCGCCTTATCCATGACAACTTACCCAAAAAAACTCCAAATCAAACAATGCAAGAAAACCGTGAATTTTTTATGTTAAGTCAAAATATTCAAATATTTAATTTAAATTAACTAATGTTCAAGTTTAAATTGTTTAAGTTAAATTTCATAAGTTAAATTGTTCAAAAGATGCAATAACCACTTACAATGTTAGCCTAATTAACAAGTATCATCTAAAGTATTGTTTCCAATAAAGGTTCACTATGATTCACAAAGAATGTCAAGGTTTGTCACCAAAAGTATTCCGCAGCAAGTTGTAACCAAAAAGTATGTTCACAAAAATTCACTGTAGAAAAGTATTTGTAAATGAACAAATAACCTGAGTTATAGTTGTTTTGTTAAAGAATAAACATTGTGTAAAAAGGACACAAATTAATAAACAATGTTGCTAAATAGCAGTAATAATCGCACTAAAAGTTGTAAGAAATAGTACCAAATAATACCAAATGCACTAAATAATTGTACACATTGTTATAACAAAATACAAAATTTGTAACAAAAGTAAGATGCAGTAACAAGCAGTAACCTCAAGAATCCACTTCAGTCCCTGATCGCTGTGCGTCAATTGTAATAATTAATTATGTTTATTGGGCATGACATAAAAGCACGCGCCAATTGTAATATTTATTAAAGTTTTAATATAATGCATGAATTTAATATGTACCAAAAAAAATAAGGTTGGGGAAGCTATCTTTAAATAAAAACAAATAAGGTTAAATCTCGGGCGCCAGATAGCTACCTAAAACAATTGAACTAAACAAATTACCTGGAAAATAGTCAGTCGCAGCATTAGACCTTTAATCTGAGGACGGGGGATGAAAAAGTTAAACGAGGAAAATTTGGGAAAGATGTATATTTATTTATCAAATGTTTTGTACTTAGATCCGTGGAATCTTGTAGGTTAAATTTATTTATCTAAAATGTAAGCTAAGCTCTTTACCTAAATTTAGTTCTAATATATAATGTCCTACTCTGTTGTTACTGCATCAATTTAAACTCAAAACTCATAATATAAAGAAGGCTTATAAATACCTTATGGTCTTTCTAATAAATCAAACCCTTTAATAATCTATCCTTGGCGGCGGGCGATACCGTCGAGGCTCTTCAATCCATTCCAAATGAAAAAAAGTGAAAGTGAAGTTTCGAATGGCAAATCCAACGTTAGGGAAACTAATTTGAAATTAAAAGAATAAAGAGGATAAAATAAAAAGCGCCGAAACTGTAACAAAAGATTTAAATTAGAACCTGCATGACGCAACCTCAAATTCGATTTCTTCTTCCAATATTTTCGATAAAAACTTACCGCTTTTTAACTAGTAAACAAACTCAAATTTGCTTGCCATTTCTCAAGCAATTTTCCAACAAGAATCCTGTAATATCAAAAACTCAAATCAAAACATGTCACAACACGACAAAAATTGTGATACGCCGACTGTTTGAATATCTTACCAAAAATATATATATCCATGACCTTAATAGGCCTTTAGGAACCAAATTTAGCACATGCTAACAATAAACCAATTCATCCTGAAAGGATATTAGGTGATTTCTAAAAATCTAAATAATAAGACAATCTTCCATGAAAATTGCAGGAAGGAAAGTGAAGTCCCTTCTTCGTCCTGTTATGTAGACCACACAAAAAAAATCACTTCCGCGAAACTGTCATCTCAGCTGAACGAAAACTTCAATCAATCAATCACAAACGTCACAAAATTTTAACTCAAATGTCAGACAGAACATCCAACCTAAAAATTATTAATTTAGTAAACAACGAATGTTTATTTCCCAACAACACTGTAACATGGATGAAACCATCGTTACACAGGTTAGGTATTGAAGATATGAATGGTATAGAGGTGTAATTGATTCCATTTGAAGATGAAAATATAGCATATATCAAATCTTGTTTGTTATCAATTTTATACTTAGTCTCACTGTCATCCAGCATTATGCATGTGCTCCAATGAAGAGTTAATAATTGATGGAGGTGGATTCTTCATCAGAAGGCTGGCTATCATCAGATTGAGTTGTACTGACTGGCACCAATGCTAATATTTTATGCTATAGTATACAACGTGTTGATGAAGTTATGTAGGAAAACAAATAGCGTGTATTTAGACCAAGCACTGGAATACTTTGACGTGTGCAACGGTTGGATACATCGTTTTCGAAATTCCCATAGAAAAGTAAAATTAATATTTTCTCAGAAATTTGCAACAGCCCTGTCTGTGTACGTGTCAAGGTCACACGCACGCGCGCTTCTATCTAGGAAAGAAAAAAACAACGATAACCTACGAGATAATTTGAAATACTTACCTTTCGGTAGGTAGGTAGGTACGCCGCCAATCCCCTGACACGATATTTTTACTGGTTCCTATGGATTTTGTCATTATTTACTGGCTATAATAACACTGGATAAAACTGGATTTTGGTAAGTTTGCGAGATTTCGCACGACACAGGCTTCAAACTTCACACTAAACCATTACCTCGTAGGCACTGCTCATACACACACTGACTGACGACGGCTTTTTACATAACAATCACCATTTTAACACGTTTGATGACATTTTCTCAACAAAACAATGTACAACAACGCATGTAAACACAAACAGGGTGACCATCTCGAAAGTGGCGGTTCTACCACACATCTGCCAAAAAATCTGTCAAAATCTACCAAGCTTGACGATAAAAATACCTAAATAAAAATCCTTCGTGGCTACGGAATAAATTAAATACCTACATTACATTCAGTTACTATCTTTTGATCGTTTGTAACGGTTTGCAGTTATCTAAAACGAGATAGAAGTTGTTTAGAAACCAAATCAATAAAGGTAAAAAAGAATAAGAAGTTTCCAGTTCGGTAAAAAATAAATAAATTATAAATATTATTTCATAAAAAATTCAAACTAATAAGATTTTTCTTGAAATATTTAAAATCTGCCAAATAGTAGAAATCTGCCACAAATGGTAACACTGATCGGCGGCCGTCGGCCGTCCTGATTGGATATGCGTTTTTAAATGCAACCAATGACAGATAGGTATGTCAAAGATTAAATAGGACAGACTAGACACTTCCCAAAATTGCAGTTGAATAATTTTGTGGTGTCAATGAACCATGGTGGTAAAGTAACATGTTACAATTTAAAGAACTATGAATATCATAAACATTGCTTTACGACATCTAGTAATCAAACAAAAATAAATATTCTATTAAATATTGAGTACGTAGCCACGTAGGTACCTAGTTACTGAATAGGTATTAGTACCAAAGATCTCAGAGAATGTTTACCGTGACTAGGGATTACAGTCGCGAAAATATTTCTTTTACATACCAACATCTTTAAAAACAGCAACATCATTATTAGGTAGGCACATTACTAGGTAATTGGTGGCAGTTCTGTTACCTATTTTATCTACAATTGACAACTAGAGGTCAAAGAACAGCTGTAAATAGGGCTGCCTCATGATGCGTTTAGATTCATTTTAGATAAAAGTTTAAGAGGCATTTGATGAATGAAAAACTTTGAAATTTTAAAAGTCGTAGAACAAAAGTTGTTCGTTATGACCGGTAGAATATCCTGCTTTCGGATCCCTACAACTCTTAATAAACACGTTGTATAACGGCGAAACCATATTTACATCACCTTCATCAGACATTGTAGTAGTTCTCAGTGGGCGTAGTGAGGGTAGGGGTCGGTACTAAACAAAATGTTCCAACTTGAATCAACTTTGTAATAAGCACAACTTAACAAACAGGAATAGCATAATGACTATGAATAGGTAGATAGGTATACGGAATGTGGACGGTTTCTACTCAACTACAATGTTTGACCGAAGAAGTCAGAATGTGCTCCAGTGTCTCCAATGCTTAATTTCACTTTAACCTATGCTTGGTCAAATTTACCCTAAATTTGGTGTGACTATGGAAAAAATACCCTAAAGTTTATCTTTACTGCAAATTGACATATACATACTTATTGCATTTATATTTTACTATAAAAGTGTAGGGGAAATTACAGATGATGAATTACATAAACTGAAAATGATCTTTCTACAGCGGCATTAGATAATATTGGTCCTGATATAAGAGGCAATGCAACTGCATCGGGTTACCCCAAAAAATACCCTAACTAAATTCATATCCTAAAAATTACCCTGATATTTCAATTTTACTCTAAATCTAGGGTAAAACCCTAAGTTGGCACCACTGATTTGCTCCCGCCGCACTGCATACTCAAAGCATCATATTTTTTTTCTCAATTCCTACGAAAGGGACCTAATTTTTCGACCACTGTGCGCCTCGGTCGCTCGCCGAGGGTGCCAATAATGTACAACCATGGATTGTACAGCCTTGGAAAACACAGCCCGGAATTGATGTACAATTTGGTCGCGAATTCCATGGTTGTGTAATCCAAGGGTGTACATTCCAAGCCGTACAAATTCAGCACACCTTTGGAAAACACAACCCGATAAAACGCAGCCAAACTTTTGAAGCCAAAACTTAGGCTTTGTTTACACTCGTCAATTACTTACTGACTTGTTGATCCGACTCGGATTGGTTAGGTTATGTTAAAACATATAAATTACGCACGAGGCGAGCGAGCAAAGCGAGCGTGACACGGCAGCGGCCGCCGAAGTGTCAATTTTTTTTTTTAAACTAATTTCTGAATAATTCTCTTATTTTCAATATTTTTTCATTATTTTTAATCTGTGCTACTTGCTTATTGAGAATGGGATAGTACAATACTTACTGTGTAGTGCATCTAAACAGAGCATGAGCTTTCGACCAATCAGAGCAAAGTTCGCAAAATGCATGGTTGTGTAATCCTGGCTGTACAATCCCGACTGTGCTGGGAAAGCACAGCCTGGAAAACACGGCCCGGATTTCATGTACATTTTGTACAAGTTTTCCTAATTAAAAGTTTGCTTATGTACGAAAACTAGTAAAGCAAACTTTTGAGTAGGAAAACATGTATCGATCAAAATGAAATTTTTACTTAACTGTGTGCAATATCATTGCACACAAAATGGTTGATTGCGATTTTTCGAATATGAGTTTAGTGATTTTATATCTTTCAACATGTCAAAACGTGCGAGCGAGAGTCACATTAGCTCTTGTCTTCGCCTTAAGGAAAAACATAATTATGATTGAGTTTTGTGTAAAGACTCCAGGCATTCTGGGATTTTTAAGGAATGTGGTTGATAGAAGTACTATTCAGGTTACAGATACAAAAAAAAATTTTTGATAAAATGGGGTCATGGTAGTTAAAAATAGCTTTGGGGGTTTAAATTTTCGAAGGATTTAATTTTTTTTTTAAGTCAATAATTGATCGAGTGAGCGAAGCGAACAAAGATCTTAGTTTCAACTTGGGCGATTTGGCATTTTATGTATGTATGTATGTATGTATGTATGTATGTATGTATGTATGTTTGTCTGGCGATAACTCTAGAACCGTTGATCCGATCTGCATGAAATTTGATATGTTGATAGCTTGTACTTGAGAAATTTACTGGTAAGTATATGAGTAAAATCGGATGAAGGGTTTTTGAGATATGGGGTTTTTTAAGGGGGCAAAAATAAAAAAAGTTACATAAAAAAATCATGTTACATGTCATATGAAAGGGCTTTGTTTGGACATTCCAAAACAATTTTTACTTTTTTTTTGAGACGCTCTGTTTTTGAGATAAATCAAAAAAATTAAATTACGATAACCAGCGATCCAAGAGCTCCCATCTCTAAGAGTTTTGTTGACATCAAGGTTTTTCTACTGGTCGGCCAGTTCCTTTGCTTTTTCTTATTTTTTTCCTTGAAATAAATTAAGGAGGTACTCAGTTCTCATAAAATGGTGACGACGACCAGTTCTGATGATGGAGCCAAGGTCTGTTCAACGGAACTCTTCAATAAATGGGCCAATAGAGTTGAAACTTGGTTACCATACCATGTTAGAAGGGGGTACTCAGAAAAATGTCCAAATATAAGGTTTGGACTTGCCCTTGACTACTACCTACTCAAAGTTTTGATGCGTTCGTCGGGTCGCATCACGAGATCTCAGTTCGGGGCGAACTACTAGTTTATTGAGTGTTTTTTTTTCTAGTGTAGTTATAGGCAAGTCCACCCGCTGGTGCCCGCTTATCGTTGATTTTTGGGACACGTTGATTACCACGTGATTTATACCATGCAATACATTTCAATCTATGTATTTGGCAATATTGTATTTTTGAAACAACTCCTGTTAACACTACCTCATTGAGCAATGTGTTATTTTTTGGTCACTTTGATTACGAAGCGATTTATGAGTTAGTAAATGCATTTTCTCACGAGATTTTTACGTTTACCGTTACGCATCCTGCCGATTTAATGATGAAAGTAGGATGTGTCAAAACTAAGTCAAAAATTGTTAACTATTCATGTTATCAATCTAACTCTATGACATATTCCATCGATTTCAATTTAAATAATTATGAGCTATGTAGTTAACTAATTTTTAGAATAGTTGTCCGAAATTTGACACAGTATAAAATTAAAGGTTAACACAATAAACGACCGCGAGCGCCTCTTTATGTATTGGAGAGTATGATTTCTGGCTAACGAGATACGTACTTTAGCAGTCGCTGTACGCCCGCCGCATCTAGCTGCGACAGCACGCCGACGCCGCTCTAAACCTGCGAGCTTCATAACGAAAGAATTAACGATAGTTGCGTAAACGTATCGTTTCGTTTCCTTAACTACAACATAATAAAGCCGAATACCGCTAGGATGCTTAACGCGACAAATGTCAATACTCATTCGTGATTAGGCCTCTAGCATCGCACGTCAGAACCAGCTCATGTTTAGAGTCACTATGCGCTAGCACTCTATTGCCCAATAGTAACTCTTATATCATTAAAACCTGTGGCGCATTTAGAATACCAATGTTAAATAAATAATTCATACAATGGGATCATATACTCAGTAATATTGCGCTCTTACTTTCGAACCCCTTTCGGACATGGTTGTGGGTGCCGGCATTTTCTGTATCTATTCTAGTTTGCTCGGATCCGGTCTAACTGCCTATCTACTGACTATGTAGATTAAGTACATCCGCCAAAAATTCACTTTTGGTAGGTAACTTTGATCTTGAACACGTTATCTTGCAGTCTTGCGAGTACTGCTGCTAACTCAGGTCCGCTCATTACTCAAGTGACTCGCCTCATCGGGACCCGTTATGATCAAATCATCTCAAAAACGCTTGCATGTAAGGGATATCCTTAATCAAATCACTTATAAAGGCCGCCAATCAAAATGTAATATACTGCCATATACGGTCATTCATCTCTTTCAAATACCATAATTTTCGTCTCCCTAACGTTAACTTTTTTATTTATTTTTTTTTCTCCTTTTTTTTCTTTATTCCTTTTCTCTCAAAAGCTCCATGTAAACCATCCGCCGATGACGCAAGTATAACCTGGTCATCAGCATAGAGAAGACATTTGACGAGTAACTCGTTCATACTTAGTCCGCATTCACTATCTTTAAAATCTTGTAGACATCTATCCATGAATACATTAAACAACTATGGAGACGCTACACGTACTTGTCTAACACCGTTTTCGATGCTAAACTATTCAGTGTATGACCCATTTATCCCGACGCAAGCTCTGGAATCCTCACAGAGAGATTTTAGAGCCTGGAACAGGTTGTTGTTTACTCCATACGCAGACAGCACCGACCATAGTTCATTCATTATCACACTTAGGCCCTTGCCAAATCTACGAAAGCGCAATAAACCTTTTGATCCATGGCCAAATATTTCTCGGCTATGCATCGCAAAGAAAAGACCTGATCCGTACATCCCATGCAGATATATCCCGTACATCCCCTCTTTCGAAATCCTGCTTGTGCGTTTGTTTGAACGTTTCTGTGAATGTTTGTTTTCAGATAACAGGCAGTACGATTACAATGCTGTCTTTGGCAACAACACCAACCTTATCGATGGCTTCTACACAGCACATGTCTGTTATTGGTCATACAAACACTGCAACTGCCGCTGTCAAGGATGAACGAGTCGTTGTGAAAGTTGAAGAAATAGCAGAAACTGACGAAACAGTCTTTGAAGAATTACAGGTGACGCCTGATGAAGACAATGAAGCTGTTGACGGTTCATATAAGTTATATTTGGAAAACGTAAATGAAGTGGAGAATGAGCAGGATAACATTCATTTATGTTTCTATTGTGATATTTGCAACAAAAAAATGTTGTCTAAACATCACTTAGTATTACATTTAAAAGCCCACACACAAAAAAATAAATATTCCTGCAACCAGTGTGATAGTAGATTCACTCGTAGAAGTCATTTTGAAATCCACATGCGGATTCACACTGGAGAAAAGCCATATTCATGCAGTACTTGTGCTAAAGCATTCACTCAAACAAGTAATTTGAGAACTCACATGCGATTACACACTGGAGAAAAGCCATATTCATGCATTACATGTGATAAAGCATTCGCTCAAAAAAGAGATTGGACAAGACACATGCGGATACACACTGGAGAAAAGCCATATTCATGCAGTACTTGTGCTAAAGCATTCAGTCAAACAAGTCATTTGAGGAGACACATGCGATCACACACTGGAGAAAAGCCATATTCATGCATTACATGTGATAAAGCATTCACTCAAAAAAGTGATTTGACAATACACATGCGAATACACACTGGAGAAAAGCCATATTCATGCATTACATGTGATAAAGCATTCACTCAAAAAAATTATTTGACATTACCATGCGAATACACAGTGGAGAAAAGCCATATTCATGCATTACGTGTGATAAAGCATTCACTCAAAAAAGTGATTTGACATTACACATGCGAATACACAGTGGAGAAAAGCCATATTCATGCAGTACTTGTGCTAAAGCATTCAGTCAAACGAGTCATTTGAGGAGACACATGCGATCACACACTGCACTGGAGAAAAGCCATATCAATGCATAACACCTGATAAAGCATTTCCTCATAATTCCCCACTTCTGTGACCGTCCTAATGGCTCTCAGAGCAGTAGCTCTCGCGTTCTGGTAGGTACCTACAGTGCAAAGTGCAAACTCATCACAACAACGTCAACGATCGCACTACGTGACAATAACTTAGTTGTTCTTCGCGTGAGATATTAATTGCCTCAACAATACATTGGTACACCAACCAGAGCATGCACAATAACATTGAAGACAGAGCTGGAGCACGAAAGCTTCACCAAAAATTAGCTCGTTTTATCAAAGAAAAGCGAGAGCTTCCATCAACATCGAATATGGACACTGTTCCTCAGCACACTGCACAGTGTGTGATTTTACCTTAGTTTCGAACGTCCTCGTTTTATGTTCGATTTCAATAAGTTAAATCATAATGAATTACTTAAACAAAAAAAATTTTTTCGAAAGGTCATTCACTAATATAATAGATCTTCACTAATTTTATTTTTTCCTATATTTTGCGAATTAAGTCGAAACTTGTCTTTGTTCATAAATACAAATCGACCGTCTATTTAAAATACTTATATTATGTATGAAAATTGCAAGTCGTTAAGTGCACAAGAAAGAAAATATTTTGTAATTTTTAAATAAAATTTAATATAAAATTAGTCTTAATACTTTAGCAGTTTGTTTTGCCAACGAAATATTTAATATAAATGTGCCTACCTATCGAATTGAGAAAAAAAAAATGAATCCAGGAGGATCTCTGAGATATTGCGTTTCTAAGTTTTTGAACTTTTACGATTTCTATAAAAATGTTCACATTTCAGCTGGTTACTAACAAAAGACCACCAATAATATCGAAGAAGTTAAATTTAAGATGTATTGTGAGTTAAGCAAGACGTGCATATACCTAGAGTATTTCTATTTCAATCAAATCAAATCAAATATTTATTTATTTGAACACAAACATAAGATCACAAACAATAAAAACAATGCAAAACGTTGAACAGCTGCAAAAAATAATACAAATATGGGTAAGACTGACAGTATTTTGTAGCCGTTTTTTACATTTTTATTTTATTTTATTTGTAATGGGATTCGCTACGAACCAGACTAGATAATCTGTGTCCCGGTTCATAGCGCCCGCCGTCGGATGGCAGTTAAATAATAACGTAAAATTTTGAGTTATGTGTGTAGTGTACCTCTAGGTATGTAGGTAAAGTATGTGCGTGTGTTTGTGTGTATGTATAAGTACAGAAAGTGCGTGTGCATGTGTGTTTGTGTGGAGGTGTGGGTGTGTTTGTGTGGGGATGTATGTGAGTGTATGTGAGTGTTTGTGTATTATTTCAATGTGTTGTGTTGTGTAATTTCGGTGGCATTTTAACCAACATTACTTGAGGTCTTAGCCCAAAGTGTAAACATTTGGAATTAAAGTATACTAAGTGATTCTAGATATGACCGAAAATGTTTCTAATGTACCTCGAATTATGTAGAAACCGCCACCATTTTCTTCAAAAGAAATGACGGGCGACGCGACGTGACTATGGACTAGGGCTGCCATCTCCAAACTTTGAAATCCAGGATTTGAAGGTAGAAATACCAGGACATTTCGGTTTAAAGCCAGGACTATACAAGGTGGAATAGAACAGTAAACATACTTAAACATACTTTGCTTGATTATTTAGTTATTGACCGTTTACCGGTGACGCGTTGTTGTTATGTACAATTTATTTGACACTGGCAAGATTGACTGTCGAATGACGAACAGGAGCAATACATACGGAGAAAACAAATAACCTTTCCATCTTCGTCTGAGCTTTCCATGTTTACCCTTTCCGTTTCTTCATTCCCCCAGAAATCCCTCCTCGTCCCTTTTCCCTTTTCTTCACAGAGTACTGTTCAAATACGGAAACTTTTCATTTAAATGTATTCTTTCTTTAGCATTTACCCCTTTTGTAAATATATTAATAGATTTAAATAAATCTTTGGTAAGTATTTAGCAGAAAGCAGTTAGTGTTATACCTAATTTATATTTTCTTTAAGTTGTTTTCATTTTTTAAAATAAACATAATTCTCCCCTGAGACTTACTCTACTCCTTCGTGCTAAGGTCTAACATAAAACGTGAAATTTTGGCGAAATTGCGGGCTACACTGCAAAGGCCATGCAATAGCCATGGGTAACTCACTCAAAAAACATGATCTGCAGCGCATCAGCTCATTTACAGTCTCGAGCCGGAACTGAACTGCGGTTCAAACGGCCCAGAATTTCAGGGTACAGTACAGTGCCACAAACGTATCTGGACCGGTGAGAGTCTCCGTTATCGCATTTGATGTTATTAGTGTTTTTTATTAGTATTGACCTAATTTGCTACATTTTCTATTAATATCATATTTTATTATTATTGTGTAGCGTTCATAATCAGAAAACATTCCTTCAAAAATTATGTTAGCAATCATTGCTACCTCGTGACAGAAATCACGGGAAGCTGAAAAAACCCTCAAGTAAATTTAGTTAGCTTTGTAAAATAAACCTTATTTTTATAACTACACAACCTTATTATTCAATAAAAGATACAACAGAAAATCTTGATGTAAATTATTTACCACCGTACCAACTCACAAACATGTTTTTCTAAAAAGAACCCTATTCCTTTTAATTCATCCTCACTCTCATGTTCTTAAGTCACTCGCTTGCGCAGATATTACTTCAAACGATTCAACTGTTCGAGTACGTAGTAAACCTCCCAATGAATCTAAATAAATATTTTACTCAAACGGTTTAGGGTTCTGTTTAACATAAAACCAATCTTTGAACCGTTTGAGTCGTGTATCACATTTTTATGAGTAGACGAGAACAGCTCCACGGATCAAGACTAGCAAAAATGCAGCATTGGAAATTAGATCTTAATATCAAGACGAAACAATTCAAATTCATTTATCAAAATTTTGATCTGGATGTCTTTTTTTTATATAGACCTTATCGATCTAGGAATAAAATGTATATTAGGCTGGCATGAGAGCTGTTGAGTCGCTCCAAAAGAAATAGAGCCGGTACTGACATACTCACTACGGTATGAGCCGCTCCAGACGCGTACGTCTGACTCCTACCCACACGGCTACATACAAATAAGAAGAAGAAGAAAGAATTTAACGTTCGTTCGGAGTCCGGTTATTGTACGACATGATAATGTACAGCATGATATTTGGAATCCACTTTGGTACCTTTTTGGATTCGTTTTATCTGGGTGTACATTATCGGGGTGTGCAATATTGTCACGTGTAGTTAATGTGCAGCCAGTTCTTAGATTAAGTATACAATAGATAGAGCATCAAATAATAATACCAAGAGTAAGAGAGACGCAATAATACAAATTATACCTATGAGTGAGAGAAATCTCTAATACTATAAGAATCAAAGTCCTGACTGACTGACTGACTGACTGACTGACATATAGACAACGCACAGCCTAAACCGCTGGTCCTAGAGACTTGAAATTTGAGGAGTACATAGGTCTTAGGGCGTAGAGGTGTACTAAGAAGGGATTTTTGGAAATTTAACCCCTAAGGGTATAAAAAGGGATGAAATCGTTTGTATGAAAAATAGTATTCCTTGAACCTACAAACTTGAAACTTAGAGTACATATACTTCAAGGCAAAAGAATAGGAAAGGCATTTTTAGTTTTTTAAAACTACCCTTAATAAGTGTGCAAAGGAATGTAAAAGTTTGTATGGGAGTTTTTTGACCGCTGGTCCTAGAGACTTGAAATTTGAAGAGTACATAGGTCTTATAGCGAAGAGGTGTATTAAGAAGGTATTTTTGGAAATTCAACCCCTAAGGGTGTAAAAAGGGATGAAAACGTTTGTATGAAAAATAGTATTCCTTGAACCTACAAATTTGAAACTTGGAGTACATATACTTCAAGGCAAAAAAATAGGAAAGGCATTTTTAGTTTTTTAAAACTACCCTTAATAAGTGTGAAAAGGGATGTAAAAGTTTGTATGGGAATTTTTTGACCGCTGGTCCTAGAGACTTGAAATTTGAAGAGTACATAGGACTTATAGCGTAGATGTGTACTAAGAAGGGATTTTTGGTAATTCAACCCCTAAGGGTGTAAAAAGGGATGAAAACGTTTGTATGAAAAGTAGTATTCCTTGAACCTACAAACTTGAAACTTGGAGTACATATACTTCAAAGTAAAAAAATGGGAAAGAAATTTTTAGTTTTTAACAACTACCCTTAATAAGGGTACAAAGGGATGTAAAAGTTTGTATGGGAGTTTTTTAACCGCTGGTCCTAGAGACTTGAAATTTGAAGAGTACATAGGTCTTATGGCGTAGAGGTATACTAAGAAGGGATTTTTGGAAATTCAACCCCTAAGGGTGTAAAAAGGGTTAAAAAAGTTGGTATGAAAAATTGTATTCCTTGAATCTACAAACTTGAAACTTGAAGTAGATGTACTCCAAGACTAAAAATTAGGAAAGGCATTTTTAGTTTTTTAAAACTACCGTGTGCAAAGGGATGTCAAAGTTTGTATGGGGGTTTGTTGACCGCTGGTCCTAGAGACTTGAAATTTGAAGAGTACATAGCTTTTATGGCGTAAAGGTGTACTTAGAAGGGATTTTTAGAAATTCTACCCCTGAGTAAAAGGGTTGAAAAAATTTGCATGAAAAATAGTATTCCTTGAACCTACAAACTTGAAACTTGGAGTATATGTACTCCAGAGCTAAAAAATAGGAAAGGCATTTTTAGTTTTTTAAAACTACCTTTAATAAGTGTGCGAAGGGATGTCAAAGTTTGTATGGAGTTTTTGAACGCGTGTTGCGATTGACTTAAAAGTTAGGGTAAATATACTAAGAAATAAATAGAATAAGAATGACGCTTTTAACTTTTGATAATTACCCCTGCAAAGGGTGCATATGGCTGTAAAATTAAGTATGGGAGATTTTTAACGCATAGTGCGATTGATTTCAAACTTAAAGTAAATATACTCCACAATAAATAGTTTGAAAAAACATTTTCAATATTTTAAAACTACCCCTGCAAAGGGTGCAAAAGACTGCCAAAGTTTCGCGGTTTGTATGGGAGATTTTTAACGCGTAGTGTTATTAACTTCAAACTAAAAGAAAATGTGTTCTGTGGATAATTAACAAAAATACTTTAATTTTCGAAAACAACCCTTATAACGTTACGCTCGAGTAAAAAGGATATAACGAGGCGTCAATGTTTGTAAGGGACATTCTAAAACGGGAATCTTGAGTTGGTACGAAGAGATCTGAGGGTATCTACCGTGCCTGGGGATCAAAGTCGTGAAGCTGTTTCGTTTCGTTTGTTTTTGGGGTAGAAACTAGGAACAAATAAGTGCATATTTTCCGTGTAAGGTTGTCTTTGTCATGTTTGTGCTACACTCAGTACCTATACCTACCTACCTAATATAGGTAATGTACGCCTATAGGTATCTCTTATACCTACGTAGGTAGGTACTTATTTAAAATCGTACCCTAATAATATACAAATCAATGCGAAAGTTACGATGTTTGGATGTTTGTGGCTCAATCACGGCTCACCACTTCAACGCGTGCGAAGCCGCGGGAAGCCACTAGTATAATATAAATGTTTTGTCCCTTTCTGCGTATGCGTTTTTGAATGTTTAGCACCAAGTTTGGTGCTAAACAAACCGCTTGGCTCTAGTGAGTTTACAACAGGTGTTTATTGCCAAAGTTCTTTGAAAATAGTGTGTGTTTAGGTCCCAGTAAACGTAGAGTTAACTTTATAATATGGTGCATAGTAGTATTTTAGGCTGTGATAATGATACAGCTAGGAAAACTGAAAATTAAGCTTCCTTCGGTAAGTAGCACTTTTATGTTCTATTTGTCAATAAAACTATAAAACGGAGAATGCACAGTGTCCACAATTAATCATTTAACGGTTGTGTTTACTTTCTATCGCATAACATAGTAGATTTCTAGAATTTAATTATTTTGTAAAATTGAGTATAGGTTACTAAAAACCACACAAATGACATGGCTATTCAAACCGATACAGTCCTATAGAAACAAGTATCTGCATAATTTGGTTGGGTAATACGATCTTTCGGGCTGCCAACTAAAACAAAATATATTTGCCAAAAATGTTGGGAAACTAACAACTTTAGGGTGGATTCGACTCGGATATGTTAGGATAAGTTCAAATACACACAATAAGCTAGAAAGAAAATGACAATGTCGCAACTTATTATTTAATTCAAAGGAATAAGGTTTGTAAATTTTGAATGAGAAGTTGGTAGTTATTTTATGTCTGAGACCACCATCGCGTAGTATGATTAAATACCTACATATGGCTAATAATTACATGTTTGTTTTACAGATTTCCCAAAGATGCAACTACTTTGGGCTGGTGGGTTAAAGCTACGGGTTACCAAGCTCCAGGTCACCAAGCTCCAAAATCAAAATCAAAATTTATTCAGTACAATCACAAGGATCTCTTTGAAACGTCTTAAATTGATACTAGGTGAATGTACCGCCAGTTCCTCGCGACCAAAGCCTAGAAGAACAGGCAAGAAACTTACGGACTAAAAAACTTTTGGGCTATTTCAACATAAACGGTATCTTTTTTTTCTGGATATAAATAGTATGTTCAAAAACTAATACACGAATACTAAAAATCTTGCTTTTAAAAAGTGTGAATTAAGAAAATATTCTCATCTGAAATTGTTATGTACAAACTATTAAATATTTATCGTCTAATAAATTAACACGTACTTACACGTGATATATTTTAATGTATTTAAGACATATTAAATGTGATGTTCTGAGGATAGCTGTATTCATAATGCCACCACTTCGCGCTTCAGGGCAAAGTGGTGGCATTGCTCAGGCTTATGGTCAGCTCTAGCTTATGCTGGCTTACTCCTGTTAGGATGTATTGTTTATACCTACTTAATTTAAAATTTAAGCACGCGTTATAAATTAACCTTTTGAATTACGGTTTCTGACGAGTAGGGATTTAGAATAAATAAATCAATGATAAATAAATAAATTGTTTTTTATTCATAATTACCTAGCTGATGCTAGCTAGTGCAGTAACATAATTAAACTATTGGTAGGTGGTAGAATGTGAAGAATAGCACCACCAGCTAGCTCTATCCCTCTCACTAGGAAAATCCAGGACTCTAGCTCGCGGGGCCTAGGGTTCTGATGTCAATGTCTAAAATGCCAGCTTAGCGGGGTAAAAAGGGATTCTCCAAACATTATACACTAGCAGTTCGCCCTGTTTTTTTTATTTATTTTTAATAAATATTGGTGGAGATTTCACACAGCACTATCTAGCCCCAAACTAAGCCAAATCACAACCACCCAGACAGAGAACAAACGTCTAGTATCACATCACACAAATTTTTGTTCTCGGTAGGATTGAACCCACGGCCTACGGCGCAAAAGGCTACCAACTGAGCTGTGTAGGCTTTTTTCTAGCCCATTCCTTAGAAGATATTAAAATGGCGTAACCTAGAGGAGGGTACAAACTATTTCACTGCAGAAACTAGCTTTAATTAAACATCATTAAACAAACTACTGGAGCCGCGGCGACATCATAGCTTATGCTTGGTTGGGGAAAAATAGTATGATGTGGCAACCCATAAATTGTATGTACTTGTTGTCCGTCCTGCTCGGGTATACGCTCGTAGGCAATCTATATATAGTATTATAAATCTATGAGCCAGGGGCCTTATGCTCACTTCGACCGAGATTATCTCACGTTAGAGATGACGTCATATCTCGTTCGATAACTATTTATCCCCATTCTCACCATCTAACTCCCCAATTTTCTCATACAAAGTTCATGCGAGACGCAAGGTCAACGAATTATTGAACGAGATATGACGTCATCTCCACCGTGAGATAATCTCGCTCGAAGTGAGCATAAGGCCCCTGTTAATACACAGCATGATAATTGGAAGCCACTTTGGTACCGTAAAAAATAATTTCTGCCACTTCGGCGGCCGCTGCCGCGGCACGCTCGCTTTGCTCGTTCGCCTCGTGCGTAATTTATATGTTTCAACATAACCTAACCAATCCGACTCAACGGTACTAAAGTGGCTTCCAATTATCATGCTGTACATTATCAACACGTGACGATATTGCACAGCATGTTATTGTACGGGATGATAATGTACACCCAATAACTCAAACCAGTGGACACGGATTATCTGGGTGTGCATTATCGTGCTGTGCAATATCATGCTGTACATTATTTGGCCGTACATTATTGGCTCCCGTTCGTTCGTTTTCGTTGTTTGTTGGTGGTGGTGGGTGCCGTGCCGGGTGGATATTTTGGTTGGGAACTGGAAACTTGGAAAGTAAAACTAAGGAAGCGATACTCCTGCCGGCCATTATTCTCGGCTAAGCAAAACAAGCGCGATGGCTTCTGCTAGTTCTGTGTGCAGAGTGTGCCTAGCTGTGAATAATAAGATGCTGCAAATTGACAACATATACCTCCTAAAGTTATTCGAGAAACTTACAAACTCACAGGTATGACTTTAGTTAGCAAGTTCAGCTAGTCTTTCAGTAGGTACCTAATTACTGTGCCCTGATGATGTTCACAGATGTATGTAGGTTTGTTCTGCACCTAGAGTGAAATACTACTACACTCTTGAAAATATTGCTCATAGCATTCACCATATTGCATGATCATTGTCTACTAACCGCATATTGTTTCAGCTTAATACAGAATCAGATGCTAGGATGCCCAGTATGGTATGCTTTGTCTGTCACCGACAGCTGCAGAGATGCCACCAGTTCTCCGAAATGGCTTGCAGATCTGATAGAACCATGCGTGATATGTTGAACAATGGCATTCAGGTAACTAAATGCATTACCTGAGTTTTCCCAAAATGGTGTCAAATTGGCAAATCATAATCATATTATGTCCAGAATCTGCGTGAAATTCTGATGTATCATCTTCAGCTGTTGATTTGGGTTCTGTTCCATTTGGTTAGGTGAAAGCAAAGGAATTGAAAGTATGGATGGAGAAGGCAGGTTAGGTATTGAAGATATGAATGGTATAGAGGTGTAATTGATTCCATTTGAAGATGAAAATATAGCATATATCAAATCTTGTTTGTTATCAATTTTATACTTTAGACCAAATTTGACCCACAGACGCTACTCTCTGGCATATTTTACTTTTTTTTTTTTTTTTTATCCACTTTGTTTTTTTTTTTCTCAAGCCTATGTATAGTTTCCTATAGTTATAGTTTAGTAGTAAGTTATTTTCAATTTCTTTTCTTTTTATTAGCTGTGTCAGATGTTTTTCTCTGTGTATGTCTTTGTGTCTTAAATAAAAAAATTCATTCATTCATTCATACACTTAGTCTCACTGTCATCCAGCATTATGCATGTGCTCCAATGAAGAGTTAATAATTGATGGAGGTGGATTCTTCATCAGATGGCTGGCTATCATCAGATTGAGTTGTACTGACTGGCACCAATGCTAATATTTTATGCTATAGTATATAACGGTGAAACCATATTTACATCGCCTTCATCAGACATTGTAGTTTCTCAGTGGGCGTAGGGTAGGGGTCGGTACTAAATAAAATGTTCCAACTTGTTTCAACTTTGTAATAAGCACAACTTAACAAACCGGAATAGCATAATGACTATGAATAGCTAGGTAGATAGGTATACGGAATGTGGACGGTTTCTACTCAACTACAATGTTTGACCGAAGAAGTCAGAATGTGCTCCAGTGTTGCCAATGCTTAATTTCACTTTAACCTATGCTTGGTCAAATTTACCCTAAATTTGGTGTGACTATGGAAAAAATACCCTAAAGTTTATCTTTACTGCAAATTGACATATAATTTCTAATTTCTAATTTACGGTGGGGGAATGAGATCTGCACTGACGTCCCGCAGTGGGGTGTATTGTGCATTATCCCCCTGCTAACCTCACCCCAGCCAGCCCAGCTCCTTAAAGTAGCGGAGCAGGACTTTGGGTTGGTGGCAGCAATGTTCCAGCATCCCCGATGATGATGATGTGGATGCAGGGGAGCAAGACTCGATCAGCTCCTGCAGCCCCGTTTTAGATCTGGCTTCGTTTATTGCAGAGCAATGCAGTACTACATGCTCTACAGTTTCTTTTTCCTGTAGGCAGCCGCGACAAAGGTCACTGTCTGTCGCTCCTGTCTTGAAAAGATGGTAGTTGAGGTCACAGTGACCCGTGATGATGCCCACCATCAGCTTTAGGTCTTCGCGTTTCATCTTTAACACGATGTTTGTTAAGCGCCTGTTTGTTGCAGGAAGCATTGTTTTCGTATGTTTGCAGTCTGATCTGCGCTCCCATTGTTTCTGATGTTCTATCTGGGATTGCATCTTCAGCCTGTTTTTAATCTCTGTTGATGAAGGTTTACATAGACCTACGTCTTTTGTTGTCGGTGTCTGATTTGCTCCCTCTCTTGCCAGAGACAATTGACATATACATATTTATTGCATTTATATTTTACTATAAAAGTGTAAGGGAAATTACAGATGATGAATTACATAAACTGAAAATGATCTTTCTACAGCGGCATTAGATAATATTGGTCCTGATATAAGAGGCAACACAACTGCATCCAAGTAATCCAAGGGTGTACATTCCAAGCCGTACAAATTCAGCACACCTTTGGAAAACACAACCCGATAAAACGCAGCCAAAATTTTGAAGCCAAAACTTAGGCTTTGTTTACACTCGTCAATTACTTACTGACTTGTTGATCCGACTCGGATTGGTTAGGTTATGTTAAAACATATAAATTACGCACGAGGCGAGCGAGCAAAGCGAGCGTGACGCGGCAGCGGCCGCAGAAGTGCCAAAATTTTATTTTTTTCTTAAACTAATCTCTGAATAATTCTCTTATTTTCAATATTTTTACATTATTTTTAATCTGTGCTGCTTGCTTATTGAGAATGGGATAGTACAATACTTACTGTGTAGTGCATCTAAACAGAGCATAGGCTTTCGACCAATCAGAGCAAAGGTCGCAAAATGCATGGTTGTGTAATCCTGGCTGTACAATCCCGACTGTGCTGGGAAAGCACAGCCTGGAAAACACGGCCCGGACTTCATGTAAATTTTTTACAAGTTTTCCTTTAAAAGTTTGCTTGAGTACGAAAACTAGTAAAGCAAACTTTTGAGTAGGAAAACATGTATCGATCAAAATGAAATTTTTACTTAACTGTGTGCAATATCATTGCACACAAAATGGTTGATTGCGATTTTTCGAATATGAGTTTAGTGATTTTATATCTTTCAACATGTCAAAACGTGCGAGCGAGAGTCACATTAGCTCTTGTCTTCGCCTTATGGAAAAACATAATTATGATTGAGTTTTGTGTAAAGACTCCAGGCATTCTGGGATTTTTAAGGAATGTGGTTGATAGAAGTACTATTCAGGTTACAGATACAAAAAAAAACAAATATTTGATAAAATGGGGTCATGGTAGTTAAATATAGCTTTGGGGGTTTAAATTTTCGAAGGATTTAATTTTTTTTAAGGTCAAAAATCAATTGAGTGTTTTTTTTTCTAGTGTAGTTATAGGCAAGTCCACCCGCTAGTGCCCGCTTATCGTTGATTACCACGTGATTTATACCATGCAATACATTTCAATCTATGTATTTGGCAATATTGTATTTTTGAAACAACTCCTGTTAGTACTACCTCATTGAGCAATGTGTTAATTTTTGGTCACTTTGATTACGAAGCGATTTATGAGTTAGTAAATGCATTTTCTCACGAGATTTTTACGTTTACCGTTTCGCATCCTGCCGATTTAATGAAGAAAGTAGGATGTGTCAAAACTAAGTCAAAAATTGTTAACTATTCATGTTATCAATCTAACTCTATGACATATTCCATCGATTTCAATTTAAATAATTATGAGCTATGTAGTTAACTAATTTTTAGAATAGTTGTCCGAAATTTGACACAGTATAAAATTAAAGGTTAACGCAATAAACGACCGCGAGCGCCTCTTTATGTATTGGAGAGTATGATTTCTGGCTAACGAGATACGTACTTTAGCAGTCGCTGCACGCCCGCCGCATCTAGCTGCGACAGCACGCCGACGCCGCTCTAACCCTGCGAGCTTCATTACGAAAGAATTAACGATAGTTGCGTAAACGTATCATTTCGTTTCCT
Organism: Chloroclysta siterata; assembly: GCA_932294275.1. Classification (NCBI taxonomy): domain Eukaryota; kingdom Metazoa; phylum Arthropoda; class Insecta; order Lepidoptera; family Geometridae; genus Chloroclysta; species Chloroclysta siterata. The sequence goes on along the minus strand of OW028603.1, from coordinate 13,188,009 downwards.
TAACTACAACATAATAAAGCCGAATATCGCTAGGATGCTTAACGCGACAAATGTCAATACTCATTCGTGATTAAGCCTCAAGCATCGCACGTCAGAACCAGCGCATGTTTAGAGTCACTATGCGCTAGCACTCTATTGCCCAATAGTAACTCTTATATCATTAAAACCTGTGGCGCATTTAGAATACCAATGTTAAATAAATAATTCATACAATGGGATCATATACTCAGTAATATTGCGCTCTTACTTTCGAACCCCTTTCGGACATGGTTGTGGGTGCCGGCATTTTCTGTTTCTATTCTAGTTTGCTCGGATCCGGCCTAACTGCCTATCTACTGACTATGTAGATTAAGTACATCCGCCAAAAATTCACTTTTGGTAGGTAACTTTGATCTTGAACACGTTATCTTGCAGTCTTGCGAGTACTGCTGCTAACTCAGGTCCGCTCATTACTCAGGTGACTCGCCTCATCGGGACCCGTTATGATCAAATCATCTCAAAAACGCTTGCATGTAAGGGATATCCTTAATCAAATCACTTATAAAGGCCGCCAATCAAAATGTAATATACTGTCATATGTACATTCATCTCTTTCAAATACCATAATTTTCGTCTCCCTAACGTTAACTTTTTTATTTATTTATTTTTCTCCTTTTTTTTCTTTATTCCTTTTCTCTCAAAAGCTCCATGTAAACCATCCGCCGATGACGCAAGTATAACCTGGTCATCAGCATAGAGAAGACATTTGACGAGTAACTCGTTCATACTTAGTCCGCATTCACTATCTTTCAAATCTTGTACACATCTATCCATGAATACATTAAACAACCATGGAGACGCTACACGTACTTGTCTAACACCGTTTTCGATGGTAAACTATTCAGTGTATGACCCATTTATCCCGACGCAAGCTCTGGAATCCTCACAGAGAGATTTTAGAGCCTGGAACAGGTTGTTGTTTACTCCATACGCAGACAGCACCGACCATAGTTCATTCATTATCACACTTAGGCCCTTGCCAAATCTACGAAAGCGCAATAAACCATTTGATCCATGGCCAAATATTTCTCGGCTATGCATCGCAAAGAAAAGACCTGATCCGTACATCCCATGCAGATACATCCCGTACATCCCCACTTTCGAAATCCTGCTTGTGCGTTTGTTTGAACGTTTCTGTGAATGTTTGTTTTCAGATAACAGGCAGTACGATTACAATGCTGTCTTTGGCAACAACACCAACCTTATCGATGGCTTCTACACAGCACATGTCTGTTATTGGTCATACAAACACTGCAACTGCCGCTGTCAAGGATGAACGAGTCGTTGTGAAAGTTGAAGAAATAGCAGAAACTGACGAAACAGTCTTTGAAGAATTACAGGTGACGCCTGATGAAGACAATGAAGCTGTTGACGGTTCATATAAGTTATATTTGGAAAACGTAAATGAAGTGGAAAATGAGCAGGATAACATTCATTTGTGTTTCTATTGTGATATTTGCAACAAAAAAATGTTGTCTAAACATCGCTTAGTATCACATTTAAAAGCCCACACTAAAAAAAAGACATATTCCTGCAACCAGTGTGATAGCATATTCACTCGTAAAAATCATTTGGAAATCCACATGCGGATTCACACTGGAGAAAAGCCATATTCATGCAGTACTTGTGCTAAAGCATTCACTCAAACAAGTAATTTGAGAACTCACATGCGATTACACACTGGAGAAAAGCCATATTCATGCATTACATGTGATAAAGCATTCACTCATAAAAGTGATTTGACAAGACACATGCGGATACACACTGGAGAAAAGCCATATTCATGCATTTCATGTGTTAAAGCATTCACTCATAAAAGTGATTTGACATTACACATGCGAATACACAGTGGAGAAAAGCCATATTCATGCATTACATGTGATAAAGCATTCACAAAAAAAAGTAAATTGACAATACACATGAGATTACACACTGGAGAAAAGCCATATTCATGCAGTACTTGTGCTAAAGCATTCAGTCGAACAAGTCATTTGAGGAGACACATGCGAATACACACTGGAGAAAAGCCATATTCATGCATTACATGTGATAAAGCATTCACTCAAAAAAATTATTTGACATTACACATGCGAATACACAGTGGAGAAAAGCCATATTCATGCAGTACTTGTGCTAAAGCATTCAGTCAAACAAGTCATTTGAGGAGACACATGCGATCACACACTGCACTGGAGAAAAGCCATATCAATGCATAACACCTGATAAAGCATTTCCTCATAATTCCCCACTTCTGTGACCGTCCTAATGGCTCTCAGAGCAGTAGCTCTCTCGTTCGGGTAGGTACCTACAGTGCAAAGTGCAAGCTCATCACAACAACGTCAACGATCGCACTACGTGACAATAACTTAGTTGTTCTTGGCGTGAGATATTAATTGCCTCAACAATACATTGTTACACCAACCAGAGCATGCACAATAACATTGAAGACAGAGCTGGAGCATGAAAGCTTCAACATAAAAGTAGCTCGTTTTATCAAAGACAAGCGAGAGCTTCCATCAACATCGAATATGGACACTGTTCCTCAGCACACTGCACAGTGTGTGATTTCACCTTAGTTTCGGACGTCCTCGTTTTATGTTCGATTTCAACAGGTTGAATCATATTGAATTACACAAAAAATTTTGCTTAATTATTGACTTTAGTTTTGGAGATACAGATTTTTTTCGAAAGGTCTTCACTAATTTTATTTTTTCCTATATTTTGCGAATTAAGTGAAACTTGTCTTTGTAAACAAATACAAATCGACCGTCTATTTCAAATATATTATGTATGAAAATTGCAAGTAGCTAAGTGCACAAGAAAGAAAATATTTTGTAAATTTCAAATAAAAATTAATATAAAATTTGTCTTAATACTTTAGCAGTTTGTTTTGCCAACGAAATATATACTTAATATAAATGTACCTTCCTATCGAATTGATAAAAAAAATATGAATCTAGAAGGATCTCTGAGATATTGCGTTTCTAAGTTTTTGAATTTTTAGATTTCTATGAAAATAGGGTTGTCACAAAAATGCTCACATTTCAGCTGGTTACTAACAAAAGACCACCAAAAGTATCGAAGAAGTTAAATTTAAGATGTAAGTTAAGCAAGACGTGCATATACCTAGAGTATTACAGGCCTATCCCTAAATTAAAATTTAAAAATTCAATATTTCGATTTCAATGTTTGTGTTGTGTAATGTCGGTGGCATTTTAACCAACATTACTTGAGGACTTAGCACAAAGTGTAAACATTTGGAATTAAAGTATACTAAGTGATTCCAGATATGACCGAAAATTAGGGATGAATCGATACTACCAAGTACTCATATGGTATCGATACCTATCTGTCGATACTACTACTAGTAGAACATACATACCATCAACATTCGATACTGAGTACTGTACCCCAAGTGTTTTTGTTCCGTATTCATTGCGGGTATGAAGACGCGATAGGGATACCGATATGGAACTTTACAAAACCCGCAATGAACACGGAACAAAAACGAAAAACGAAATATGGTAAGCAAAACTCATACTTGGGGTACCAGTATCGAAAGAAAACAATGGTATCGTTGCTTAGATCAAGTATACAATAGATAGAGCATCAAATAATAATACCAAGAGTAAGAGAGACGCAATAATACAAATTATAACTATGAGTGAGAGAAATATAATATAAATGTTCTGTCCCTTTCTGCGTATACGTTTTTGATTGTTTAGTTAGCTTTAGCACCAAGTTTGGTGCTAAACAAACCGCTTGGTGCTTGTGAGTTTACAGGTGTTTAGTGCCAAAGTTCTTTGAAAATAGTGTGTGCCTAGGTCCCAGTATACGTAGAGTTAAGTTTATAATGTGGTGCATTGTAGTATTTTAGGCTGTGATAATGATACAGCTCGGAAAACTGAAAATTAAGCTTCCTTCGGTAAGTAGCACTTTTATGTTCTATTTGTCAATTAAACTATAAAACGAAGAATGCACAGTGTCCACAATTAATCATTTAACGGTTGTGTTTACTTTCTATCGCATATCATAGTAGATTTCTAGAATTTATTTATTTTGTCAAATTGAGTATAGGTTACTATAAAACACACAAATGACATGGCTATTCAAACCTTAGATCAAGAATACAATAGATAGAGCATCAAATAATAATACCAAGAGTAAGAGAGACGCAATAATACAAATTATACCTATGAGTGAGAGAAATATAATATAAATGTTTTGTCCCTTTCTGCGTATACGTTTTTGATTGTTTAGCACCAAGTTTGGTGCTAAACAAACCGCTTGGTGCTTGTGAGTTTACAGGTGTTTAGTGCCAAAGTTCTTTGAAAATAGTGTGTGCCTAGGTCCCAGTATACGTAGAGTTAAGTTTACTATGTGGTGCATTGTAGTATTTTAGGCTGTGACAATGATACAGCTCGGAAAACTGAAAATTAAGCTTCCTTCGGTAAGTAGCACTTTTATGTTCTATTTGTCAATTAAACTATAAAACGGAGAATGCACAGTGTCCACAATTAATCATTTAACGGTTGTGTTTACTTTCTATCGCATATCATAGTAGATTTCTAGAATTTAATTATTTTGTAAAATTGAGTATAGGTTACTATAAACCACACAAATGACATGGCTATTCAAACCGATACAGTTCTATAGAAACATAATTTGGCTGGGTTATACGATCTTTCGGGCTGCCAACAAAAACAAAATCTATTTGCCAAAAATGTTGGGAAACGAACAACTTTAGGGTGGATTCGACTCTGATACGTATGGACTTAGCTTAGGATAAGTTCAAATACACACAATAATCTAGAAAACAAATGACAATGTCGCAACTTATTATTACCTTATTCAAAGAAATAAGGTTTGTTTGACTTAAGTACATAATGAAAAAAAAATATAATATAGGTATAGGTAGTTGGTACATATATTTTAATTTCATTTAATTTATTTTTTTAGCTTTGCGTCACATTTTAATAATTTAAGTCTCCTCACGATTTTCATATGAGAAGTTGGTAGTTATTTTATGTCTGAGACCACCATCGCGTAGTATGATTAAATACCTACATATGCCTAATAATAACATGTTTGTTTTACAGATTTCCCAAAGATGCAACTACTTTGGGCTGGTGGGTTAAAGCTACGGGTTACCAAGCTCCAGGTCACCAAGCTCCAAAATCAAAACGGTCTTTATTCAGTACAATCACAAGGATCTCTTTGAAACGTCTTAAATTGGTACTAGGTGAATGTACCGCCAGTTCCTCGCGCGCGACCAAAGCCTAGAAGAACAGGCAAGAAACTTACGGACTAAAAAACTTTTGGGCTATTTCAACATAAACGGTATCTCCGCTTTTTTTTCTGGATATAAAAAGTATGTTCTAAAATCTTGCTTTAAAAAGTGAGAATTAAGAAAATATTCTCATCTGAAATTGTTATGTACAAACTATTAAATATTTATCGTCTAATAAATAAATACGTACTTACACGTGATATATTTTAATGTATTTATGACATATAGTGATGTTCTGAGGATAGCTGTATTCATAATGCCATCACTTCGCGCTTCAGGGCAAAGTGGTGGCATTGCTCAGGCTTATGGTCAGCTCTAATATAAGCTGGCTTCCTCCTGTTAAGATGTATTGTTTATACCTACCTAATTTAAAATTGAAGCACGCGTTATAAATTAACCTTTTGAATTACGGTTTCTGATGAGTAGGGATGTAGAATAAATAAATCAATGATAAATAAATAAATTGTTTTTTATTCATAAAAATTTTACCTAGCTGGTGCAGTAACATAGTTAAACTATTGGTAGGTGGTAGAATGTGAAGAATAGCACCACTAGCTAGCTCTGTCCCCCTCACTAGGAAAATCCAGAACTCTAGCTCGCGGGGCCTAGGGTTCTGATGTCAATGTCTAAAATGCCAGCTTAGTGCCAGTTCGCCCTGTTTTTTTTATTTTATTTTTTATAAATATTGGTGGACGCTCCGCACAGCACTATATAGCCCCAAAATAAGCCAAATCACAACCACCCAGTCAGAGAACAAACGTCTAGTATCACATCACACAAATGTTTGTTCTCGGTAGGATTGAACCCACGGCCTACGGCGCAGAAGGCTACCAACTGAGCTGTGTAGGCTTTTTTCTAGCTCATTCCTTAGAAGATATTAAAATGGCGTAACCTAGAGCAGGGTACAAACTATTAAACTGCAGAAACTAGCTTTAATTAAACATAATTAAACAAACAACTGGAGCCGCGGCGACATCATAGCTTATGCTTGGTTGGGTGAAAATAGTAAGATGTGGCAACCCATAAATTGTATGTACTTGTTGTCCGTCTTGCTCGGGTATACGCTCGTAGGCAATCTATAGTATTATAAATCTATGATTCAAACCATAGATTTATAATACTATAGATTGCCTACGAGCGTATACCCGAGCAAGACGGACAACAAGTACATACAATTTATGGGTTGCCACATCTTACTATTTTCACCCAACCAAGCATAAGCTATGCTGTCGCCGCGGCTCCAGTTGTTTGTTTAATGATGTTTAATTAAAGCTAGTTTCTGCAGTTTAATAGTTTGTACCCTCCTCTAGGTTACGCCATTTTAATATCTTCTAAGGAATGAGCTAGAAAAAAGCCTACACAGCTCAGTTGGTAGCCTTCTGCGCCGTAGGCCGTGGGTTCAATCCTACCGAGAACAAACATTTGTGTGATGTGATACTAGACGTTTGTTCTCTGACTGGGTGGTTGTGATTTGGCTTATTTTGGGTCTATATAGTGCTGTGTGGAGCGTCCACCAATATTTATAAAAAATAAAATAAAAAAACAGGGCGAACTGGCACTAAGCTGGCATTTTAGACATTGACATCAGAACCCTAGGCCCCGCGAGCTAGAGTCCTGGATTTTCCTAGTGAGGGGGACAGAGCTAGCTAGTGGTGCTATTCTTCACATTCTACCACCTACCAATAGTTTAACTATGTTACTGCACCAGCTAGGTAAAATTTTTATGAATAAAAAACAATTTATTTATTTATCATTGATTTATTTATTCTACATCCCTACTCATCAGAAACTGTAATTCAAAAGGTTAATTTATAACGCGTGCTTCAATTTTAAATTAAGTAGGTATAAACAATACATCTTAACAGGAGGAAGCCAGCTTATGCTAGAGCTGACCATAAGCCTGAGCAATGCCACCACTTGCCCTGAAGCGCGAAGTGATGGCATTATGAATACAGCTATCCTCAGAACATCACTATGAATATGTCATAAATACATTAAAATATATCACGTGTAAGTACGTATTTATTTATTAGACGATGAATATTTAATAGTTTGTACATAACAATTTCAGATGAGAATATTTTCTTAATTCTCACTTTTTAAAGCAAGATTTTAGAACATACTTTTTATATCCAGAAAAAAAAAGCGGAGATACCGTTTATGTTGAAATAGCCCAAAAGTTTTTTAGTCCGTAAGTTTCTTGCCTGTTCTTCTAGGCTTTGGTCGCGCGCGAGGAACTGGCGGTACATTCACCTAGTACCAATTTAAGACGTTTCAAAGAGATCCTTGTGATTGTACTGAATAAAGACCGTTTTGATTTTGATTTTGGAGCTTGGTGACCTGGAGATTGGTAACCCGTAGCTTTAACCCACCAGCCCAAAGTAGTTGCATCTTTGGGAAATCTGTAAAACAAACATGTTATTATTAGGCATATGTAGGTACTTAATCATACTACGCGATGGTGGTATCAGACATAAAATAACTACCAACTTCTCATATGAAACTCGTGAGGAGACTTAAATTATTAAAATGTAACGCAAAGCTAAAAAAATAAATTAAATGAAATTAAAATATATGTACCTATACCTATATTATATTTTTTTTCATTATGTACTTAAGTCAAACAAACCTTATTTCTTTGAATAAGGTAATAATAAGTTGCGACATTGTCATTTGTTTTCTAGATTATTGTGTGTATTTGAACTTATTTATCCTAACATAACAGAGTCGAATCCACCCTAAAGTTGTTCGTTTCCCAACATTTTTGGCAAATAGATTTTGTTTTTGTTGGCAGCCCGAAAGATCGTATAACCCAGCCAAATTATGTTTCTATAGAACTGTATCGGTTTGAATAGCCATGTCATTTGTGTGGTTTATAGTAACCTATACTCAATTTTACAAAATAATAAAATTCTAGAAATCTACTATGATATGCGATAGAAAGTAAACACAACCGTTAAATGATTAATTGTGGACACTGTGCATTCTCCGTTTTATAGTTTAATTGACAAATAGAACATAAAAGTGCTACTTACCGAAGGAAGCTTAATTTTCAGTTTTCCGAGCTGTATCATTATCACAGCCTAAAATACTACAATGCACCACATTATAAACTTAACTCTACGTATACTGGGACCTAGGCACACACTATTTTCAAAGAACTTTGGCACTAAACACCTGTAAACTCACAAGCACCAAGCGGTTTGTTTAGCACCAAACTTGGTGCTAAACAATCAAAAACGTATACGCAGAAAGGGACAAAACATTTATATTATATTTCTCTCACTCATAGGTATAATTTGTATTATTGCGTCTCTCTTACTCTTGGTATTATTATTTGATGCTCTATCTATTGTATTCTTGATCTAAGATTCAAACCGATACAGTTCTATAGAAACATAATTTGGCTGGGTTATACGATCTTTCGGGCTGCCAACTAAAACAAAATCTATTTGCCAAAAATATTGGGAAACGAACAACTTTAGGGTGGATTCGACTCTGATATGTTGGGATAAGTTCAAATACACACAATAATCTAGAAAAAAATGACAATGTCGCACCTTATTCAAAGAAATAAGGTTTGTTTGACTTAAGTATATAATGAAAAAAAAATATAATATAGGTATAGGTAGTAGGTACATATATTTTAATTTCATTTAATTTATTTTTTTAGCTTTGCGTTACATTTTAATAATTTAAGGCTCCTCACGATTTTCATATGAGAAGTTGGTAGTTATTTTATGTCTGAGACCACCATCGCGTAGTATGATTAAATACCTACATATACCTAATAATAACATGTTTGTTTTACAGATTTCCCAAAGATGCAACTACTTTGGGCTGGTGGGTTAAAGCTACGGGTTACCAAGCTCCAGGTCACCAAGCTCCAAAATCAAAATCAAAACGGTCTTTATTCAGTACAATCACAAGGATCTCTTTGAAACGTCTTAAATTGGTACCAGGTGAATGTACCGCCAGTTCCTCGCGGGCGACCAAAGCCTAGAAGAACAGGCAAGAAACTTACGGACTAAAAAACTTTTGGGCTATTTCAACATAAACGGTATCTACGCTTTTTTTTCTGGATATAAAAAGTATGTTCAAAAATCTAGCTTTAAAAAGTGTGAATTAAGAAAATATTCTCATCTAAAATTGTTATGTACAAACTATTAAATATTTACCGTCTAATAAATAAATACGTACTTACACGTGATATATTTTAATGTATTTATCATAGTGATGTTCTGAGGATAGCTGTATTTATAATGCCACCACTTCGCGCTTCAGGGCAAAGTGGTGGCATTGCTCAGGCTTATGGTCAGCTCTAGCATAACCTGGCTTACTCCTGTTAAGATGTATTGTTTATACCTACTTAATTTAAAATTGAAGCACGCGTTATAAATTAACCTTTTGAATTACGGTTTCTGATGAGTAGGGATGTAGAATAAATAAATCACTGATTAATAAATAAATTGTTTTATATTCATAAAAATTTACCTAGCTGGTGCAGTAACATAGTTAAACTATTGGTAGGTGGTAGAATGTGAAGAATAGCACCACTAGCTAGCTCTGTCCCCCTCACTCCGGGGCCTAGGGTTCTGATGTCAATGTCTAAAATGCCAGCTTAGCGGGGTAACTAGGGATTCTCCAAACATTATACACTAGCAGTTCGCCCTGTTTTTTATATTTTTTTTTATAAATATTGGTGGACATTCCACACAGCACTATCTAGCCCCAAACTAAGCCAAATCACAACCACCCAGACAGAGAACAAAAGTCTAGTATCACATCACACAAATGTTTGTTCTCGGTAGGATTGAACCCACGGCCTACGGCGCAGAAGGCTACCAACTGAGCTGTGTAGGCTTTTTTCTAGCCCATTCCTTAGAAGATATTAAAATGGCGTAACCTAGAGGAGGGTACAAACTATTTCACTGCAGAAACTAGCTTTAATTAAACATCATTAAACAAATAACTGGAGCCGCGGCGACATTTGGTCTGGTTTGGTTGGCGTTGTCAGTAGATATTAGTCATGGAATAGCTGTCGAATGTCTAATTCTAATGCTCATTATGAGCAATCTGTTCAAGAGAAATTTAGCTATGGGTGCAAAACAAACCCACATAATACGGTGAACATCATCAGTGCACAGTACTGGTAGGCTAGATAGACTTGCTATCTGAAGCCATAGGTACCTGTGAGTTTGTAAGTTTCTCGAACAACTGTAGGAGGTGCATGTTGTCAATTTGCAGCATCTTGATATTTCCAGCTAGACATAGGTACCCTGCTCACAGAACTAGCCGAAGCCATCGCGTTTGCTTAGCATCAAAACTATAGTACTTACCTACTTTGTTTTGTATTTGTTTGTGCGCTATTACTGGTGCGCTACGTACCTACGCTAGCTATGCCAGACGAACGAAGATTAATAATAATAATGATTACTTAATTATTATTTTTTAAGAAGGATAGATTAATTAATTTTGCATCGCAAAACCATTTTCTCATGGTTAACCGCCGGTTTCTGAAACGATGATCAAACGTCCGATCAACTAACATGCTGGTAAGTTAGCAGGACTGTCAAATATAATTGGGTTGCAGAAAGAGCAATTATGCCAAAATAAACCAATGTTAGCTAATCATAGGTTCAATGTCAACTAATCGAGGAAATAATAAATTATTATGGCAACTATGATTCCTTTCATTCATTTTGTTGTATTGTTCACTCAATTTCGCTCAAAATGACGACTTTGACATAATTATATGACATGTAAATAAAAAAGCGCAAGATTTTAAATTTTCTTTACGAAATCGTGATAATAAAAAACTCTTGCAAATAATTAGATACCAAATTATGGCATCCAGAGGAAAAAAATATACAGAGAGAGACAAATGTTCTCTTCTAAACATATTGGACATGTAAGTAAATTTCATTGCGCATTGATTTGGGTATAAAACCAACGGGAGGTTTCATATTTATGCTCTTTCAGATATAAATCAATTGTCGAAAATAAAATTACCAACGGGGCAAACCTGGTAAAGAAAGAAGACAGAGAAAATTACAGCGAAATTCAATGCCTCCTCCGAGGTCCCCCGTCAAAAGAAACAACTTCAAACAGCATATTTAAATTTAAAAAGACATACCAGGAATCAGGATGCTGATGTTAACGTAAGTAAAATGTAATTATTATTATGAGCCCTCCGGGTTCCACTGCTGGGCAAAAACCTCTCCTAATTCCTTCCACACATCATGATTGTGGGCCCCGTCTGTTCATTCAGGAAACTATCAAGCTCTTCCCGCCATCTCCAATATGTATAAACAAATAGACAATATGAATATTTGTAGGATTTCAGATTGTGTGTAACCTACATGTCATTCAATACAACTTTGTGGCTTTTCAACTATTACTTACCTTCCTACTTTATTTCAGATCAAAATCAAAAAGTACATTGATCATGAAAGTAACTTTGTTTGTTTCCTTTCCTTTTCAAAACTTAACCGCTAAACGGATTGTAATGAAATTTGGCAGATAATCCCTAAAGGGTATACTAAATAGTACTAGGTTTCATATAAATGAGGTTGAAGTCAAGGGTAACAGCTGGTTCACTATAAATAAATAAGAAATAAAATATGACCCCACTTAGCATGGATAAGGACATATAATAAGATGCTGATGATGTAGAAATTAAATATGATAATAACTAAGATGAGTTTTATTGTAATTTATTATATAATTTACAGATCCAGATACAACGGAAACAAATGAAATTATAATTGAAGCACCGTCATCTCCAATCCCGCAGAAGTCATTAAATCCATCGTGCAAAACCAAGTCTACAGCAATCCTGGAATGCAATCCAATCAAAATGCCCTATGATGCACTGCCCTGCGTTCATCAACTTGAGGCATACAGATGTTAAGCCTCATGTGCCTGTAATTACACCGTCAACCACACTTTTGTCTTCCTATTAAACATTGATTTTAATGTTAACTACCAACTATATTTGTTAATAAAAACTTTATCCTTTACATAGCTGTTAAGATAATAAAATTATAAGTGGTAAATAAATAAAAACAACTGTGTAATCAATTTTTCATCATCACCATCAACATCATCAGTTTGAGAAGTCCACCGCTACACATAGGCTTCCTCTATACATTTCAAGGAAGAACAAATCTGAGCCCAGATTTATTATAGCTTATTTTAATATTTTTATGAAGCACATACTTATTTAAACAAAATTAAAAATATAATAGCAATATTATCTCACTTTATTACCTAAAATAAGTCTGTAGATGAGCAGAGCATACTCAGGTGTTCTCATTGCTTCTGTTCACTTCCTCATTAACTACTGGCAGTTCCACATCATTATTTGGCAGATCCTCTATTGTATCTCCATGTTAAATGGCAATGTTGTGTAGTACACAACAAGCTACAATAATTATATTCATCATGGTTCAAAACATTGGGGAAGCATTGAATGGCATAAAAACTTGATTTCGTTTCAGCTCTACTTTCTTCGCTTGTTAGTATTTTTATAAAGTGTGGGCACAACTGGGCCAACTCATTGGAAACTTTTTTTGATGATCCAGCCAGCATGCAGTGCTCTTGTGCACCCTAATATCATCCAAAACAGTAATTTGGAATGTCCAGTAGCAAAAACACTTATTTTCTGCACGATTTGCTCAACAGCACTGATGGAGTGGTTTCATAAAGTCTATTTATCCTTTATTTATAGCAGACGATCAACAACTAATCAGCCATTCTCCGACGATTAGCTACTAATCAGAGATTAAAAATTTAGTAGTTGACCGGCGTTCCTGCAACCCGTTTTCGAGTTAACAGGCGATTTGACTTACGATTAGTTAATTTTGATTTGATCATCGTTTCAGAAACCGGCGGTAAGTGTTGCAAAAATCGTTCAAGCGATTTTCGAACTTATGAACATTTTCAAAAATAATTTATTCTTAAGTAATTAGTAGGTAGGTACCTATCCTCTCTGCGGGGGCAAGTGTACTTTGCTTATTTTCGTCGTAGCCAAATCAGTAAGGCGAAATAGTTAGATCATGAGGAAAAGGCCCCAATAGGGATAACTGAGAGGATGCGTTTCCCTACTTTATTTCACGTAGCTTCAGAGGAGTATGTAAAATGATAAACGTCCGTTTCCACTTATGTACTTACTATGTGATATATATATATTTGCACCTTAAAGTAGGTAAGTATTACATGTCTGAACCTAATGAGCGGGGAGAGACTGGCGACGCTACATAAAAGATACAAAACAAAGAAATGTAATTCTCTGTTCCGTGATACAAAACCTTCGCGTCAGCCCGATTGTTAGTACCTGCCTGTGTGGCTAGCCGCCACATGTACAACCATACATTGTACAGCCGTAGAAAACACAGTCCGGAATTGATGTACATTTTGGTGGCAAATTCCATGGCTGTGTAATCCAAGAGTGTACATTCCAAGCCGTACAAAAATAGCACACCTTTGGAAAACATAACCCTAGAAAACGCAGCCAATGGCTTCCAATGGCATTCAATTTCGGGTCGTACAATCCCAGCACGTGTCTGAAATGTACTGCCATGGATTACACTTACACATCCATGTAATTTGATGCCAAAACCTATGCTTTGTTTACACTCGCCAATTACTTACTCGCTCACTTGTTGATACGACTCCGATTGTCTAGGTTATGTTGAAACATAAATCACGCACGAGGCGAGCGAGCAAAGCGAGCGTGCCGCGGCAGCGGCCGCCGAAGTTCCAGAATTATTTATTTTTACATTATTTTTCTGTTTTAATAGCCTAATTGAGAATGGGATAGTACAATATTTACGGTGTAGTGCATCTAAACAAAGCATAGGCTTTCAATCAATCAGAACAATGGTCATTGATTCCATGGTCGTGTAATCCTGGCTGTACAATCCCAACCGTGCTGGGAAAGCGCAGCCAGGAAAAGAAAGCCCGGAGTTAATGTACCTACATTTTGTACATTAATTCCAAGCCATGTTTTCCAGGGGTGTACATTCTATGTCGTACATTTTTAACACGTATTGGGATTGTACGACCATGGATTTCATGTACATTTGGACATTAAATCCGGCTGCGTTTTCCTGCCCGTGCTCTCCTGGTTGTAAATGCTCGGGCTGTGTAATCCATGGTCGTACATTAACCGGACCCGTAATGTAGTACCATGATACCATGTTATCACAAAAACGTAGGTGTATTTGTATTCTGTGGAATTTCTTTTTATCTTATCTATGCTCGATCAAACAGACTTCAAAACAGTTGATTGTGTGTGGGTAGTAGTGAGTGGGTATTTCTGATTTCTTATTCTTACCGGACACTGGCAGTCAAGCCTTCTATCCTAGGATACTCACATGCAAAGCAGTAAACTACAACAATAAAATCTGGTCCTGGTAAGACTTTATTTTTATTATTTTGTTACTATCAAATTACTGTTCAGCTATATGAGTTTAGCAAGAAATAAATTAGTAATCTTCTATTGTCAGGGCTTCCCAAACTTATTTATACTGTAACACCTTGAGAATTTTATTTCTTTTTGCGACGCGCCCCTCTGGCCAAAAATTTGCCAATTGCAGTTCTAGGTAAATGTAAAACTCATTTCGTGATTCGTGTAGGTACACACGTGTACACAGTAGTAGTTACATAGCCTTTGGAAAACCAACGAGAGTTGCAAGAATAATAATAGAGTGTTAACTCGACTCAGTCATATCAACACAGACTATGTGAATCCTGGGATAATGGCGTCGCGACGCGACTTCCTCCCCCTGTACCCCAAGTATGAGTTTTGCTTACGATATTTCGTTTTACGTTTTTGTTCCGTGTTCATTGCGGGTTTTGTATCCCCTTTCCATAAACAATTAGTACAGAGAAACAAATACTCATACTTTCACGAAGCTGCAATTGCAAGGGAGGCTTTGTGCCCATGCTTTAGTAGTTGCGCTGCCTAGCCTACTGCATTATTTTAGTCTCTTATTAGAATAGCCACTTGCGTAACATAGTTATAGGTCCTTACTTGTCTCTTCAAGATGGGAAAGGTGCAAATGGACTTAGGGTGTGTAGTGCAACAGTTGCCAATCCTTAAGGCAAGGTCTATCTTACAGGGTGTGGAGCCTATATTCTCGACGTCCCCATTGAAGACTGTGGCGGCGATAATCTTCAGGATAAACTTATAAAACCTTAATGGCTACACAAAAAGACTACACTTATGAGGCTGCTTATACAGCGTCAACAACTGAACCTGCTGCGTCTTGGAATGCGCTGGTTCGGACAACCACTAAGGCTGCGCCTGTAGGCGCACCAAATAGGAGCTTGCTTGCACCTGCGAATGCGCCAAACTACTACAACGCCGTGTCACTGACTACGCCTCGTAGGAATGGGGCTACTTCCGTGGGCGCATTTAGCTCAGTGACCCACCTACCTACACTGTGTAATGACGCGCACCTAGGTGCTCCTTTCATACAGAATGTCATCGACAAAATTTCTGTACCACCTGATTCGACTTGGGCATTTGTTTCTGCGCGAAAGAAAAAGAGCAAAAAAAAAACCCAGCAAGCCAAAGCCAAGTCTCAGGCACTGATCCAGGCAACACAAACGGTTGTCGACGGAGGACGACAGCTCCTTCCTGGCACCAAATTCTCGGCTCAAGTAAGCCAGACCTTGGGTCGTGCCGAACAGGCCCAGTTGCTGGCTGCGCACCAAGCTGCTCCAGCAACGAGCGAAGGCAGTCGACCGTTCTGCCAACGCAAGCCAAGAGGCAAACGCGCGGGCAAGTTGGCTGCAAACTGTCAAACTACCTCAATTACCCATCCGACCCCAAAAAAAAGATCCTGGCCCCCTGACAACACAACTAGGCCTCCCCGTGAAAAGCGTGCAAGGATGGAAACTAATCAAACAAGGGACAGCTACGCAGCGGCGTTCAAGGATAATGAGCTGTGCGTCGCTGTGACGACTGAACCCTTTAACGAACTTACGGCGGAACAAGCCCACGAAGTCAAAACATGCCTCGAAACAAAACTGGTAGACGACTTGCTTAACCCATCGACTGCCGTTCACGTGGCTAATGTCGGATTTCGTGGTAAAGCACACTTTAGCGAGGCTGTCCTTAAGATGTGGTGTGAGGACGACGTCACTCTAGAGTGGCTCCGCTGTACATTAGAGAAAGTCCCATCACCAATCCCTGGGTCGAAGCTAGTGGTCAGACCTCAAGGCGAAATCCAGCGACGAATCCTTTGTGGGCTGTTCGTTCCAGAGATCACACTGGACCTTGACACTGTGCGCCAAGTCCTCACCGTAACTAACCGCAAGACTGTCGACATCGGATCCTGGACTCTTGTCAGAGCGGAGAAGCAACCCTATGCGGAGACACCCGGCATCTACTTGCTTCTCCGCATACCAGAATCTGACGTGAAGGAGCTAAAAAAACAAGAACGGCGCATCCACTGGCTGTTGGGTAACATCTACGTCCGAATCCTGGGAGAAGAATCCAGAACGTCCAGTACTTGCACTGCCGCTGTTCCCACTTCCGCCTCCACCCATCCTGAACCGACCACTCAAGCACTTGAGGCCGAGACGATAGACACAGTTTGCGTCGAGGGAATAAAAGAGGAGGTTGACGACGAGCAAGACCAGCAATAGCTCCCCAACCCTCAAAACCAATCTCCAGCCTCCTGCAAAGGATTCTCTGCGCAGAGTACTGGAGGAAAACGGAAAATACTGTTACTGTTCCCCTTATCCGCTGGAAGCCGGATAGGCATTTATGTGGTCTGCTTAGTACTGGCGGAACGCTTCGACAAAACTTTACCATCCGTCCCAAACTTGTAAAAACAACACTACTCACTGAATTCTGTTCTTTAGATCTATCAGCTGTTAGGATCCAAACAGGTCCAAATGTCGACGCCGTCAGCGTCCGTCTACTCACCTAGCGACGAAGACACCCACGGTCACCTGGGCTGGTATCACGAGCCGAATACTGCGAGACCGAGAACCACAAACTCATCATCAGCTTTGGTTACAAAACGCACCACACAGAAACCGCGGCTAGCCAACACCTGGAGGTAAACTTTATAACTAATCTCTTATTTTTTTTTTTATACAATTAACTGATGGAACAAGCAGATGGCCCACCTGATGTTAAGTGGT
Source organism: Chloroclysta siterata (assembly GCA_932294275.1). NCBI lineage: Eukaryota > Metazoa > Arthropoda > Insecta > Lepidoptera > Geometridae > Chloroclysta > Chloroclysta siterata. Next base: position 13,170,515 of record OW028603.1, on the reverse strand, counting down.
AACCATCACCTATAACAAAGCATTGCCTCGTAAGTCACGCACGATAGGCACGTGCCCTACGATGCACTGCCCTGCGTCCATTAACTTGAGGCATACAGATGTTAAACCTCATGTGCCTGTAATTACACCGGCAACCACACTCTTCAAAACGAAACACAGCGTTGCTGCTTGGCGGCAGAAAAAGACATGGTGGTAGTACATCCCCGGACGAGCCCTTCACAAAGAGCTCTACTACTCTTGAAATCTACACTAGTATTATAAAAACTAAGATTTTTATTTTTGTATGTTTGTAACGATTTCACCATTAGAATGCTACATTATCCCTGAGTAACATAGGCTATATTTAAATGTTTAAAAAATAAATGTCCACCTGTGCGAAGCCAGGACGAGCCGCTAGTTAATCAATAAAGTTGAAAGTAGTTGATTTACCTATTAGTAAATATAGTTGCCTGGGTTTTTTTCTAAATATAATTCGCCCTAGGCCCAACGCGGACCAAAAAATTTACGTACATTTTAATCCACAGGTACGGACAATCATCGTGGGATCTTCCACTCGTTACAGCATCAGGGAGGGACCGGAAACAGTGAGAGCCTAAACTATCTTACGCAATTAACATGAGAGAGATCGATGACCACATACGGATACGTGGCGCCATTTTAGATTATTTTTTCTTATAAAACGTTGGTCTGATGAAATGTTGAAACAGGAGTTGAGTCTGAGTAGGATACTATTTTATTTCGTGTCCAATGTTAGTGATATGGATCGGTTGAGCTATCCGTCAATTGTCAGCAACGGTATGTTGATAGCTAAACTGTACCTATTTTGTTATTTTGAAAAATATAGCATCAAAATAGGTGATTTTTTTATTTATTTCACTATTAGTCAAAATCAAAACGTTCTTTATTCAGTACAATCACAAGGATCACTTTGAAACGTCTCATATATGTACTAGGTGAACCTATCGCCAGTTTTTAGTATTTTTATTATAATTTTTGGGAGGTTATAGGTGTATAGCACCGACCCCCAGCACTGCCCAGGCGCGGCGCCGCGCCAGTGTGGTCAGTCGGATAGATTTCACCTAGCTCTTTTGTTTTTTGAAGGTAATACCGAAGACCTACTTATTAAAAAAAAGTAACAGGTATAGGCCACAAGGTCAATAAAAAAGAAATATTTGGATTGATTAGGATAATTTTATTTGATGTATGTAAACTTTACATCATTACATTGTAAAGTATTCTGATTATATTTTTGGAGTAAACTAGTTTATGGTACGATTAAAAAAAAAATTCTATGGTTTAGGCTTGCTGAAGTGTGCGTATAGTACCTACATTTTAATACCGCCTTTCACGAGAAACAGCGTTTGGCCAATAAGTACTATCGATCTTGGATCTATCGAACCTATCAATATATTTAATGATTGGTCAGAATTCATGTACAGTTTACAGTTAACACGAATTATGACAAAACTCTTTTTAAAGTTTAAAATTGTAGGTAAGTAAGCATTTTGGTCTACATAGGTCTGTAACGGCCGGTTTCTGAAAGCTCGATCAAAACTAATCGGATGTCAAGTCACTCGCCATTTCAGCTATTACATCGAATTAGTTAGAGATAGCAAGTGACTTGACATCCGATTAGTTTTGATCGGGCTTTCGGAAACTGGCCGTAAGCCTACTGTATTTTTGGTAATGAATAAACAAAGGTCAGTTGAGTTTTAGCCAAATTATTACTCTTTTGGTATGAACAAATACCAGCGCCACTCATGTGAAAGGTTAGTTTTTTGTAACAAAAGTCCAGATCGAAACACCAAATCACTTCTTAGGTAGTCACCTAGTAGAATATTAATATCAACATCTAAGTTAATTAGAATAATAAAGACTATCTAGTAACATCTAACTATAAACAATATTATTTAAATATTCAATGTAGCAAGTAGTAACTATTATTTAAACCTGATTTACAATTTGAGAACATTCAACCACATACAACAGATAAATATGTATGTGTACCCCAAGTATGAGTTGTGTTTACCATTTTTCGTTTTTCGTTCTAGTTCCGTGTTCATTGCGGGTTTTGTATGAAGACGCGATAGAGATACCGATACGGAACTTTATGTTGCAAGTATGATGAAAATTAGTAGTAGAACATAAAGTTCCGTATCGGTATCTCTATCGCGTCTTCATACAAAACACGCAACAAGAACGAAAAACGAAAAACCAAATATGGCAAACACAACTCATACTTGGGGTACTGTTGTCTGTGTGACATTATATGTGATTCTACTGAATAGCATGATTTTATACACTTGCACTAAGATAGGTAATTTCGCAAATTTCAATAACCATGTTTTTATTTTCACGTGGTGGATTAAGACGTGAATACAAAAGTAAGGAGATAATCTACCAAACGTGACTGCAGTAAAAATACCTAATTTTGAAGCATCTTACGTCTGATTTCTGAAAGCTCGATCAAAACTAATCGGATGTCAAGTCACTCGCCATTTCAGCTATTACATCGAATTAGATAGAAATAGCAAGCGACTTGACTTGTGATTAGATTTGATCGGGCTTTCAGAAACCGGCCGTTAGTGCTGGAAACTACACGTCCTATTAATTCTGATAATTATTTGAGTAGGTAGGTAAATCATACCTAATCTATTTTATAAAATATACGAGATACTCATACTTACATAACATAATATTAATTAGGTAAGGTACCTTAATATTAAATAAACAAATAAGTAAATATAGGTACCTAGATACCTGCCAACAAGTAACATATACATACCTGCATAAAACATAGCTCTTATAATCTCAACAAGAAATATCAAGAAAGTACCTAAATTCTATTCTATAATTTATAATTAAGAATTTAATAATTATTATACATTACAAACATGTAGGTACAGTCCATATCTTTAAAAAGTTTAAATATGCCAGGGGCCGTTCAAGTATTTCGTAAGCAGATTTATTACAATTATTTACCCCCCCCCCCCCTACCCCTTGTCAGCAAAAGTAAGCAAAGCTATATAATGCATTTTCCTTTTAATGTAATGTATTCTGCTTTTTTTTTATTGATTCATGAGCAGCAGTGACGGAAGAAATTTAGACAAGTGAATAATAAATAGCACTTGGTTCTAAGCGAGTACTCATTATTTACGTATTCATTATTTTTGGGAATCACCGAATATGCGTTTCGTTTTCAAGCATAGACAATGTGTGGGTTGCCATAATGTGTAAAAAAGTAAATAATTACTGCTGACGTAATCACCATCTAGACCCCCCCACCCCCATGTCATCAAAAATAAGCAAAGCATAGACCCCCCCGCCCGCCTATAGTGCTTACGTAATACTTGAATGGTCCCCCACATAAAAAAACTACAGTACCCGAAGTCTGAGTTTGGTTTTCAGATCTGTCTGTCGTCAGGTCGTTTTTGTATGGAGACGATAAGCGCCTCTATCGGACGTGCTAAGAACGAGTCTCCATACAAAAATGGCCAGACGATACAGAAAACGAAACACAAAACTCGGACTTTAGTTACAACACTTTTGTATTTATAAATGCACGATGTGCTATTCTCGTTCATAATAGAAATTTTCAAATCTTTCAAAACAAACTTGACCGAAAAGTTTTTAAATATGACTTCTAACACTTTAGTCTGTAGGTACCTATTTGACAACTATGTAATGCCTGACTCTCTAATCACGGTTTCTTTATTCTACATCTGTTAGTTCCACTACGGAGCGTAGTGTATCGGTAAATCTCGCATCTTATATCTGTACCCCAAGTATGAGTTGTGTTTACCATATTTGGTTTTTCGTTTTTACGCGATAGAGATACGGAACTTTATGTTCTTCTACTAATTTTCATCATACTTGCAACATAAAGTTCCGTATCGGTATCTCAATCGCGTCTTCATACATAACCCGCAATGAACACAGAACAAGAACGAAAAACGAAAAACCAAATATGGTAAACACAACTCCAAGTATGAGTTGTGTTTACCATATTTGGTTTTTCGTACAGGTCACTATTCATCTTACTTGATTAATCGACGGACGACGAATCGTATTGATTCTAACGCACGTTCGTAGATTATAAAAAGGGGGGCATACGTTCATTATCTTTGTGGTATCAATGTTCTAGCATTTATTATTATTATAAGTTGTCCACTGACCAACCCAGTGGCGTTCTACCGAGGAGTTAGACGGTGCCGTGAACCGGGCCCCGACGCTCAGGGGGCCTTCGGACTCCTACCAGCAAACCTCAAATTCACCTAACTAAAAATTCTCCCTCCTTAGAAATCTACATACAATAGGCATCACGGCTTTAATCATGGCAACTCTTTTGAAAAAATACAGGGAATTACCCAACAAGTTGCGACTTCTGTTCGTAACAGGATAAAGAGCTGATGACGAAGTAGCTTTGCACCTGTAAAGTATTTATATTTATATTGATTTGATAAATCCTAAACGTACCTATATATTTTACGCAGCTTGCGTGGTATTCAGCGGGCAGTTTTATACCTAGACTAACGACCGGTTATTGTGGGTTATCCCTAAGAGATTATGCTTGTATTAAGCATATAAACCTTCCTCTTGAATCACTCTTTCTATTAAAACAAAACCGCATCAAAATCCGTTGCGTAGTTTTAAAGATTTAAACATACATAGGGATATAGGGACAGAGAAAGCGACTTTGTTTTATACTATGTAGTGAATTAGTGATAGACACTATAATTATAATAATATGGATTCATTACTTAACATTCAGGCACGCCCCGACACAAGTAAAATAAATAGTTGTCAAAATTTAGTGTAGACAGTCATCCATCCTAGTATCAGAACGCTTCCTCAGCGGCAGCTATGAGCGTCAAAAGGTTTCTATTCTTCTCTGGTCAGGAGGGGTTAGGTGCGGGGGCGGGGGCAGCCGAGAGGGGGGGAGAGGCAGCACCCTGCTGTGACATCTCTGCCTTGACGCGCCGCGCGATGTGAGATCGGGTGTGCTTGCGAAGGTGGTCTTTGCGGTAGAACGCTGGAAAAAAGGACAGTTAATGTGTCAAAATTGTGTTATTGTCGCGTTAAACTCTCGCTGCAGGCTTGGTCAGTGCTCAGCCTATGGTCGCGTTAAACTCCTGCTGCAAACTCGGTCATAAATCATGATAACACACGCTTAAACAAAAGGATCGTCCGTTCTCCGAGAGAGAGAGAGCAATATTGCTGTCTCGTTCCGATAACTTATGACCGAGCCTGCAGCGAGAGTTTAACGCGACTATAGGTACTGACACAATGCGAAGCTGGGGGTTCGAATCCGGCTGAAATAGTTTAGGGGGAAGTGCCTACTACGCTTATTTCTGCCGCCCATCAACGTTGGTGTTCGGTTTGAAGGGTGTGGTCGTCAGTGAAATTACAGGCACATGTGACATACCACCTGTATGCCTCAGTTTGATGGACGCAGGGCAGTGTATCGTAGGGCACGTTCATATTGTGCGTGACTTGCAAGGCAATGTTTTGTTATGGTAACCACTTTACATAAGGTGGGCCATTTGCGAAAGAATAACAGCTGTTTCGTGCAAAAGTTCAATACTTACCTGGCTAAAATGTTATGAATCAGCTGTTTTTTTTTTCGCGTTCACAATGTTGGTTCCTTAGAAAAAGTTATTCATATTGATGGGTACTTTAGCCCCCTGAAGTTTTAAACCTAAGTATTGGAACACCTTGTATAATTATGAATTATACCTACCCTATAGGTAGGCTTACCTTTCCCACACTCGTTACAGACATGCCGTTTCTCTCCCGAGTGTATGACGAAGTGCAGCGTCAGCTGTTCCTTGCGCTTGAAAGCCTTGTGACAGACGTTGCAAACGTGAGGTCGTTCTGGATTGTGCGATTGCTTGTGACGTGTCAAATGGTCTTTGCGCTTTAGAGCCGCATTGCAAATGTCGCAAATAAATCTGTGGAAAAATAAAAAAGACTGTCACCATCTCTGGGTAACACTAGGTCGCTGTGTTTCGGTTTGAAGAGTGTGGTTGCCGGTGTAATTATAGGCACATGAGGCTTAACATATGTATGCCTCAAGTTGATGGACGCAGGATAGTGCATCGTAGGGCACGTTCCTATTGTGCGTGACTTACGAGGCAATGCTCTGCAAGCAGATGGCCCGCCTGATGTTAAGTGGTAACCATCACCTATAACAAAGCATTGCCTCGTAAGTCACGCACGATAGGAACGTGCCCTACGATGCACTGCCCTGTGTCCATCAACTTGAGGCATACAGGTGTTAAGCCTCATGTGCCTGTAATTACACCGGCAACCACACTCTTCAAACCGATAGGTACACAGCGTTACTGCTTGGCGGCAGAAAAAGGCGTGGTGGTAGTACTTCCCCGGACGAGCCCTTCACAAAGAGCTCTACTACTCTTAAAACACCGTGCCTGTTTTGCGTGTGAGCTGCGATACTTGCATTGCTGTGTTACGTTTTGAAGACATGGGTACCGGTGCAATAACAGGCTAATGTGCCTGTTATTCATTACATTGCTTCTTTTAGGCTAATTTACCTATAATTTGAGACGTTTCTAAGTGATCCTACTAATTTTACTAAATAAAACCATTTGACTATCACTCACCTTCTTTCCAAGGTGTGCCCAGTTAGATGCTGTTGCAGTAAGCCACGTTCGGGGTACGCCATGTGGCAATGAGGGCAGCAGTACAAGGTGCTGCCATCTGCATTATATAGGCCTCGAAGGCCTAAGTGAATGGCGTGATTTTAAAATTAAAATGAAAACATATAACATAACAAAGATGGTAAAAGTGTAAAGTACTTGGTGATAGCACAGAATATATGGTGACAAACAAGTTTTCCTCCGACTGATGAACCACGTGAGCTGCGCAGAATGAAAATTAATATAAGAAATGTGTTCTGCGCAGCTTCGTTACGTGGTTTGTCAGAGGACAACTTGTTTAAATGGTAGTAGAACAGGCGTCTTCTTAGGGTTCCGTACCCAAAGGGTAAAACGGGACCCTATTACTAAGGCTCCGCTGTCCGTCTGTCTGTCTGTCGGTCACCAGGCTGTATATCATGAACCGTGATAGTTAGACAGTTGAAATTTTCACAGATGATGTATTTCTGTTGCCGCTATAACAACAAATACTAAAAAACAGAATAAAATAAATACTTAAGGGGGCACCCATACAACAAACGTATTTTTTTTAGTACAAGGTAGTATAAGGCTGAGGCTAGATGGGCTGTGATAAATCTCTACCAATATTTATTATATAAGATTCTATCCATATTTTAGACACAGGGGCACAAAAGAAACATCTATGTTCATCGCACAAATGTTTGTCCGACGTGGGAACCCTTAACCTACAGATCAAAAGGCAGAGCAACTACCAAGTGAGCTGTGAGACAAGATAACATACGACTTTGTACCTGGGGCCTTATGCTCACTTCGAGCGAGATTATCTCACGGTGGAGATGACGTCATATCTAGTTCGATAACTATTAAATCCCCATTCTCACCATCTCACTCCCCGATTTTCTCATTCAAAGTTCATGCGAGACGCAACGTCAACGAGTTATTGAACGAGATATGACGTCATCTCCACCGTGAGATAATCTCGATCGAAGTGAGCATAAGGCCCCTGACGACGATCAAGGGCGTCGCCAGCCCATGGCCCAGGGGGGGCGTGTTAATATTATTTATTGGTGGACATTATATATTTTTTTTTTGTGAATACATACTTATAATATTCTATAACACCCAGACAGAGTACAAACATCTATGTCATGTCATGTCAAACATTTGTGTCATCACACAAATGCTTGTTCTCGGTGGGGATCGAACCCACGGCCTACGGCGCAGAAGGCAGAGCTACTACCAACTGAGCTGTGAAGGCTGTCATTATGGAGGATGAGAAAAATATGAATTGGTACAGTCAAGCAAGAGCATGAAGCTTGTAGCGCGAGTCTTTGCCTCTATGGCGATTGTAATAAGAATGGTTCCAACTTAGGCCTTTGCTTTCTTTGCAGTTGGCTAAATTTTTTTAATCTCTAGGGGGGGGACAGCTGCCCCTCCCTGCCCTCCCTTGGCGACGCCCTTGACGACGATGCCTTCATGTGTTTTTAGTTTTTTGCCGCTAGTTAGTAGTAGTAGGTATTCTCTTATCTGTGGTAGCAGGTAACAACTGTACCCGAAGTCTGAGTTTTATTTTTCGTTAAGTATAGGTAAGTATCGTCAGGCAGGATTTTGTTTGGAGGCTCGATAAGCGCTCCTGTATCGGGCGCGCTGAGAACTCTCGTGGCTGACAAAACCCAGGCTTTGCGAGCCTGGGTTTTTTTTATGCCTAAACCACAAAAACCAAAAAAAACCTACCTACCTAACTAACTACCTAATAGGGACCGTTCAAGTATTACGTAAGCACTATAGGGGGGAGGGGGGGGTCTATGCTTTGCTTATTTTTGATGACATGGGGGATGAGGGGGTCTAGATGTCAGCAGTAATTATTTCCTTTTTTACCTATTATGGCAACCCACACATTGTCTATGCTTGAAATCGAAACGCATATTCGGGGATTCCCACAAATAATGAATACGTTTAGGCACTCGCTTAGAACAGATAGGAGAATTACCGCGTGCTATTCACTTGTCTAAATTTCTTCCGTCACTGCCGCTCGTGAATCAATAAAAAACAGAATTCTTGAAAAATGCATATACCAATGTTTACGTAACCATTAAGAGCTTTGCTTACTTTTGCTGACAAGGGGGAGGGGGGGGGGTAAATAATTCTAATAAATCTGCTTACGTAATACTTGAACGGCCCCTAAGGGTACCTTCTGCATACAAAATAAATAGGTAATGTTCTATTCTATTCTAATGGCCTCAAAGCTTACCTAGAGCTGTTGTTAGTCGTATCTCGCCGGGTTGGGGCCTGTCCTTCTTAATTTTCCAGTTAGGTTTCTTCTTCCGTTTCTTGGCTTCGCCGGACGGTTTGATGATCTCTTCTTCAACTTCGTCGCCTTCTTCGCCGTCTTCTTCTTCCTCGTCCTCCATCGTCGCTGTTTGCACCACAACACTGTCAGCTGGCACCTGCATTAACGAAATACGTATTTTAATGATACCGACCGACCAGCAGGGTGATTACGAACTTTGTTGCAATCAGTTTCAATATGAAACCAATAAGTAGGTATATATAAAACTAATGTGATAGTTTTGCGATTATCCATCAATAGAAACACCAGTTGTAATCTAACTTTATTTGCAACTGCAGCTAAAATGTACCCATAGCCGTCATATTTACTTTATACAAACAGAAACTGATTGAAACTAATTGCAACAAAGTTAGGTACGTGATCAGCCAGCCGATCACACTACTCAGTTTAACCTTCTTTAAAAAGTTTACGGGTAGAATTGTCGAATTGATCTCACGACCGTCAAGCACGTGAGCTTATCGCTGATGCAATGTGCTACGGGCGTACTCAACCAAACTACCAAATAACAAAACAGCACATGCTTATCGAGGGCGCTTGGCGAATGTGTTGAAAGTCTTAAATTCTCTTTCAAAGGGGTTCTCTAATTGTTGATGTTAATTTAAAATCATTAAAAAAAAACAGGCTCAAGGTTTTCTAGCTTCGGGAGCTGGCTGACCCTCTCTTTCAAAGCTTAGGTTAGAGGCTACCTGAGCTCCTGGGCCCTGGTGCACTGCACCACTTGGCCCTATGATAGCTACGCCACTGGAGAAGATCATAATCTATACACTTACCTGAGTGATTGTAGTAACGGGTATAACATTAGCGTTAATTGCAGTCACAATCGTCTGATCCTCTCTCTTGCCCTCCGCTGGCGCGTACTTCAACAGCTGATGCAGAGGCAGCGGTAGGGCGGTTAGGTATTCTGCAACCCCACTGCCTGTTATGGTTTGCCATGTCGAGCTGTCTGTTACGTCGCCTATGCCTGGAATTTGAATAATTACAAGTGATGTAAGTAAATTTATAACAGCAAATAAAATAAAATTGTAAATTGTTACAAACCTACCTACAAAATAATTGTTGTAAATCACCTACCTACCTACATCTTTTTTATATTAGTTTAAGTTCCTTTATTGTTGTAAATAAAATTATTATTTATCATTTTAACGAATCAACATTCAGAGTCTTCCTTGGTAAACTCAGATCTCCGCCTTTTTGTTTTAAGTCTTTAACAACTTGACATTGGCAAATTCGTGGCAAACCCTATCGGCCAATGAACAGCCACAAATATAAGAAGAAGAAGAAGGGTGTTTCTTCTCTCCGTTTATGACACCAGTACCCCAAGTATGAGTTTTGCTTACGATATTTCGTTTTTCGTTTTACGTTTTTGTTCCGTGTTCATTGCATCAATATCGTAAGCAAAACTCATACTTGGGGTACAGTACCCCGAGTATGAGTTTTGCTTATGATTTATAGCGGCTCTATAAGGTATAATAGGTAGGTACCTACTATCACAATTCATGGCAACAGTCGTATCGATATTTTAAGCTAGTGGAGCCCACAGCGACCAGAAACCCACCATAATGGGTTACTTACGTTATTATTGCAAGAATAGGGCTTAAAGGAGTCAAAACAAAAGCTTACTTATAAACTCATGTGTAGGCTGCCGATCCTGCCGCCCGTCCTGTTTGATTGCACGAGCGATAGCCGCCGCGTCCTTCGGCTCGTGGAGAACCACCAGTAGCTGTTGGCCTTGTTGTAGCGGGGCTTGTGTTACTGTAACCATTCACTCAAGTTATCGCCGAACTTTTATTCTACGTGTATCATCGTAAAAGAAAGAACAGGAACAAGTTATTGATTGTAAAATGAAGACGAAGGTTTGTCGAACTTACCCTGATGTTGCTGCATCATCGTCGCCATCAAGTCATGATGCAATTCCTCTCTAAACTCTCGCTTTTCCGTTCTTTGGTCTGCTTTCATTTGGTGCGCAGGTTCGGCCTGCACGTAACTGGTCTGACCACCGTATGCGATGTTCCCAAGGTTAACAGACGAGGTTATGGTCTGATATTTGATACCGGAGTTGACTGCGAAACCGCTCTCAACCTCAACACATTTCCCCATATCTTTCTCAAAGGAAATCTCGAAGGACGGCAGCTTCTTCCTCTGATATTGGCCGACTTGAATCGGCGCGAGGCCGGCTAGCGTGACCGTGCCGGGCTGCGCAGTGCTAACCACGACCACGCTCTCCGCCTGTCGATACTTGACCCCGTCCACCGTGAGCTGGCCCGAGCCGGGGCTGACGGCGAACTGCACGTTGCTACCCACGTTGTGGTACCGAGTCTCCTGCACCACCCCAGGAGTGTTCTCGTTACCATTGCCGTCGTTGTCGTACCCCAGCTTTGTCACGAACTGGGGGATGGTAGGCAGCGCATTCGCCGTGGGAATGTGCCCCGTGAACGGAGCGAAGTTCATCTCGCCTTAGACCTGAAACCGCGGGAAACATTGCAGTCACGACGCCGACACAGACACAAGTGCACTGACAGGTAGCCGTCGCGAAGGGTGCGGCCGGGCCCCTGGGCGCTCACTCAACCCCCGCCATTGCCTCACCCCAGTCGTTCCTAACGCTTTATTTTTACCGGCCCGTCCCACACCATCGATGTGGGAGCGGGGTTTGAGCGCGCGCCACGGGATCTAGCAAAGAACGGACGTTTATGGAGGTGGTTACCTTCGCAAAATTTGTAGAATGGGATTTCATAGCGTTTTAATTGTTCGACGCGGCTGAAATACGACCGTGGAGGGTCTTTGCGATGCGCACTAATGTTGCGCAACGGGGTGGCGGCTGCGCGAAACGCCATTGAGCGGACCCGTCGGCGGCGGAGTGAGGTCGGGGGCACGGCCGGCGCCGCACGTGGGCCGCTACACTCCATACAACACCGTCCCAATGCCAAGCATCGAGCGTAGCTTTAGGGGTTTTGCATTTAGAACGAAAGCCGATAACCAGTGGCTGGGTGTCTAGCCGGTGAGATTTCGAGTACACTGTTTTCTGAAATGCTAAGCCAGTAGACAGTTACGGCAACCTGCTTTTAGCGTAAACGATGCCCTATACCAACAGCTGTAGGTAACCCTACGAGGGCATGGTGTGGGGCACCCACCTCAAGCCCCATCCTTCGATGATCCCACACCACACAGTGTTGTTGTTTGAGGGTCACTTATGTTTTTATTACAAACTTTGCTATAAGTTCATAGCTATGAATCTTACTTTAAAAACATTGGAAATTAAGTAGTAGGTCTCCATGAAAGGTGTCCGAAACTGTCTCAAGTTTAGCTGGCCCCACACTATGCTCAGAGATGTACCTATTGTCGTTCGAAAGATATTGTCAGAAATCCAAGATCTGTAATTTTCGAATATGCTAGCAGGTAGTCAGTACACTTTTTATCCAATTAATATTTTATGCCTACCTCGACGACGCCTCGACGACGCTATTTTGGCCAAGGAGATGGCGGGACGATCTCGATAACCATTTAAAAGACTGGCCCACTGTGGCCAAGGATCGAGAAGTGTAGAAGGAAGGGAGGGAGGCCTTTGCCCTACGTGGGCCTATCGTACGTGACTTGCGAGGCAATGCTTTGTTATAGGCACAGATATAGGTGATGGTTACCACTTAACATCAGGTGGGCCATCTGCTTGTTCCATCATCTAGTTTAATAAAAAAAAGAAAAAAAAAGTGTGACGACACAGGCTTAAATAAATAAATAAACATATTTTATGCGCATTGCACATCATAAATCTAATGTTACAACAAAATTGCCGTGTTTTGTATGAATTTAAATGGAAAAAAAATGACGGTCATCGTCACAAGTTTCTATTGACTTCCTACTTTAGGAGGCAAGTAAACAAGGTTGTATTTTCCACACAAGGGATGTTCAAAAGCTTCCCCTAGATACAGGGTTGTTAACCCACTTCGCACCCTCGTATGTAGGGGAAGGTCGTGGGTTTGAGTACGCCCGGTCGATAACCTTTGGGATATTGAAGAAATCTTTGGAACAATGGTCCTCACCATTGTTCCAAAGATTTCTTTAACCAACCGTTTTAAAAAACCGTTTAAAAAAAAGATAGGTAATTAAAAATCAGTGTTTTATTTTTAATCTCATAACTGATACTAATAAGTTAAAAACATCATACAAAAGTTTACATTAATTCTCCTGCAAGTCACCATAAGCTAAAGTACTAACTATAATACTTGCAACTACAATTTCGAAAAAACACAAGGTACAAAAATATCCATCTACCTACATTCTAAGCATTACCTAAACTAGAAAAATGTAACACAAAATGTACGAACCTATAAATAATCTTATTCTAAGACAATGTTTTCGAGATTTATCTAATAAACAAACTATTCGACAAACATTATTCACAGTATAGTACCCTACATTACACTTAAAAAACTGAAATCGTAAAGAAAACGTAGATATCGTATTAGTCTGTTATTTATTACCCTTTTTTCTTGGTGTTCATTAGATATACATTGTGTTGATAGATAAACATTATTTTATAAGCTAATCAATTCCATTACTAATGCAAATGTAGCACTAATGAACAACTATAACTTAATTTAAATACAATAGTATGATTTTAAACTCAAACATGTACGTTAAAGCTTACAGTACGCGTCACATATGTATGCACCACTTTAATGAAATTTTTTGATGATTTCTCTCTTCTACAATAGGTACAACAGAGAGAGGTAAGACAGACTAATATAATTTAATGTAATACTACAACTACTCATATTGAATAAATTAAAACCAAAAACTATTGACACGGCAATGCGACTATTAATTGACGAAGTATTCGCGCTATCTCTGTCTATCGTCATACGAATCATAATATAGCTGATCTTTTCACTCACTTGTATTTCCATAAAATGTATGCAGTATATTGATATCGTATGACTTTCAAAATTGCGAAAAAGTCAAATTTTTGTAGAGCTTTTGTGTAAAAAAAGGAAATATATCAAAAAATTCACAGTTCCCAATGCAAAAATATAAATACTCGATTAACGTTTATATGATGAAAATATCAGCTCTTGTATGAATAATTGATTAAAATACATATCACAGTGATTATGATATTTACAATGAGTTGATGAATCTAGTTAAAAAACAGGCAGTATACATCAATTATGTAACAATTTATTTATTTAAGTAGCCTAATGTGCGGTTTTAAGGCCAATTTCTGCTAATACACATTTTTACATATGCTGTAATAATAAATGAGTTAGTTAACTCATTAAACAGACGTTCACCACCCAGTATTAGTGGACATCAGCTTTAAGGTATCATCATGCACCATCATAATTTCAGCCCGTTTGCACTGCTGAGTATAAGGCCTCCTCTTTTACGCCATCTTTCCGGTCTCTTGCGAGTCCTACCACTCATTCCCAGCACTCACTACAACGTCATGCCTCTACCTAGGCCAACATTCTGTAGCCGCCTTATCCACCTCGCATCGCGCCTTCTTGCAAAGTGTCCTGACTATCTCCACTTCTGGTGAAGGTCTTTAGCTACTCTAAATATATATGGTCATTACAAATGGGAAGACGGTTGAGAGATTTGAAAACAAGCTTTGTTAGCATAGCTGCTTTTTCTAGTTACAGCCTTTAAAGATACAATCATTCTTATATCTAAACATACTAATTAACAAGTGTTCATGTTAACTTTGAAATTGTTTACTTTCACGCGTGCATATTGAAATGGCGGATACTGTAACTGAATTCTTTCGACTTTTGGTGAATATTGTATAACTAGAATGATCCTAGTGATTTTATTGAATACATTTTTTTAGTTTGACTTTGATAGGATCCACAACCAGTTTTCCTGACGGTGCCAAGGGTTAATTTTCGTATGTTATAATTATGATCATAACAATTTTATAAAAATATGCATGTTTTGTAATAAGTATCTAGCAAGTAAAATGACATCGTATTTTATTTAGTTAAATATTTCTAAAGTGTCAACAATGATATGTTCAATTTATTTAAATTAAATAAAAGTTTTTGTCTAAGCACTTTTGTAATAGCACCACGATGAGCACGCACCAACCATGGGTTTTATCTATTATAATTTACAAGCTGGTGCCTGCGACTTCATCTACGCAGGATTAGTATTTCGAGTAGCTTATATTAGCGTGGCGTAGTACATATGTGTAACTCTAGTGGATTTGGCAGCGCACGCCAGAATAGTTCGCAGATGGTAGATTTTTTCCTGCTTACTTGACACTTATCGTCATATTTTGGACAATTTACACAATATCTTTATAAATTGTAGCCTATGTGTTATTCTGATGTCTAAGCTATATTATTGTAAAGTTTCATTAAAATCCATTCAGTAGTTTTTACGTGTAAGAGTAACAAACATACAAACATCCATCCATACTTACAAACTTTCGCGTTTATAATATTAGTAGGAAGTAGGATAGAGTGTTAATTCTGTCGTTTTATATTGAATTTTCTAAACAAACCATTTGACACATCTATAATTTTAGCGCTGTCAAATTAAGTTAGTTTAGAATCAACACCCATTACTGATTGTTTAAAAAATAATAATAAGTAATGGTATACTGGTATTCTTTATAATCCTGACTTCAGGTTTTCTTGTAGCCGTCAGCGCTATATTAAATAAACTAGTAGTTCGCCCCGAACTGAGATCTCGTGATGCGACCCAACGAACGCATTAAAACTTTGAGTAGGTGGTAGTCAGAGGCAAGTCCAAACATTATGTTTGGCCTTTTTTCTTACTGCCGCCTACTAACTTGGTACGGTAACCAAGTTTCAACTCTATTAGCCTATTTATTGAAGAGTTCCGTTGAACAGACCTTGGCTCCATCATCAGACCTGGTCGTTGTCACCATTTTATGAGAACTGAGTACCTCCTCAATTTATTTCAAGAAAAAAAAACAAGAAAAAGCAAAGGAACTGGCCGACCAGTAGAAAAACCTTGATGCCAACGAAAGTCTTAGAGATGGGAGCTCTTGGATCGCTGGTTATCTTAATTTAACTTTTTTGTTGTATCTCATAAACCGAGCGTCCCAAAAAAAAAGTAAAAATTGTTTTGGAATGTCCAAACAAAGCCCTTTCATATGACATGTAACTTGATTTTTTTATGTCACTTTTTTTATTTTTGCACTCTTAAAAAACCCCATATCTCAAAAACCCTTCATCCGATTTTACTCATATACTTACCAGTAAATTTCTCAAGTACAAGCTATGGACATATCAAATTTCATGCAGATCGGATCAACGGTTCTAAAGTTATCGCCAGACAAACATACATACATACATACATACATACATACATAAAATGCCAAATCGCCCAAGTTGAAACTAAGCTCTTCGTTCGCTTCGCTCACTCGATCAATAATTACCACTCAAAAATCACAACATCCCCATGCTACATTTATCTTTGTCATGGGATCAGTAACTACAAATACCATATAACATAACCCAATTAAAGAAACGAATAAATAAGCACTGCTAATCATTCCCTCTCATTCGCACACTATTTTTAACAATCATAATGATAGAGAGGTTTTATTACATTCGTTTCTTTAATGGCGCAAATCCTGGCTGATCACGTAACTTTGTTACAATCAGTTTCAATCAGTTTCTGTTTGTAATAAGTAAATATGACGGCTATGCGGTTACATTTTAGCTGCAGTTGCTAACAAAGTTAGATTACAACTGGTGTTTCTATTTATGGATAATCGCAAAACATTCATATTGTTTTATATACTTATTGTTTTCATATAGAAACTGATTGCAACAAAGTTACGTAATCTCTCTGCTGAAAAACGGAAAAACAAATTGTCAAAAGTCGGATTAGACACTCTGGTATCTTTTGTTGTCCAAGACTCTTGAGCATGCTAACATGCCACCAGCTCATATTATACAGTAGAAAAATAAAGTTTGACGCATCCCTCGTAAGGTTATGCTATCTTATAGTCGGTGACGTATCTCTCCTAAGGTTACCTAGCTGATAGTAAATGACGTATCTCTCGTAGGGTTATCCTATCTAATAGTCGGTGACGTATCTCTCGTAGGGTTATCCTATCTAATAGTCGGTGACGTATCTCTCGTAAGGTTATCCTACCTGATAGTCAATAACGTATCTCTCTTAAGTTTATGCTAGCTGATAAGCGATGACGTATCTCTTGTAAGGATATCCTACCTGATAGTCGATGACGTATCTCTCGTAAGGTTGTCCTAGCTGAAAATCGATGATGTATCTCTTGTAAGGATATCCAAGCTGATAGTCGATGACGTATCTCTCGTAAGGTTATCCTAGCTGAAATTCGATGACGTATCTTTTGTCATGTTATCATACCCGATTGTCAATGACGTAACTCTAGTAAGTTTATCCTAGCTGATAGTCGATGACGTATCTCTCGTAAGGTTATCCTAGCTGATAATCGATGACGTATCTCTAGTAAGGTTATCCTACCTGATAGTCAATGACGTAACTTTTGTAACTTTATCCTAGCTGATAGTCGACGTATATCTTCCTCGTCGTCTTTTTGTCACGAGTGCTGCGCCAGCAACGCCTCAAGTTGCGCCTGCGTGTCGTTTTGTTGTTGCTGCGTTTGCGCAGCTTCCAGCGAGGACACCACGTGCTGGGGGATGTTTATCTGCACTGGCAAATTCACGTTTGAGCTGGTCGGTACCTGAGTGAACAAGATAATGATAATAATAAAGCAGAAAAAGATACACCTTCACCACTTTGATCCTAGGGCACGATAGATATCCCTCAGAGCTTAAGAAAGTACCAAGCATCTACTCAAGATTCTTTGATGATGGCTAAGGGGGTAATCAGAGGTACGTCCAAATATTACACTCGGTACATGCCTAAATTTTGCAGGAGTTGGTATTCCATACGTGACAAATCCATGGCTTGGCTAAAACTGGTTTCCTCACGTTGTTTTCTTGCACCGATTAGGAACACTGGCATTGGATTTGAACCCACGCGCTACGCCGGGATCAGAAGGTGCAGTTCTTTAAGAGTAGTAGAGCTCTTTGTGAATTTCTCGTCCGGGGAAGTACTACCATCACGCCTTTTTCTGCCGCCAAGCAGCAACGCTGTGTTTCGGTTTGAAGAGTGTGGTTGCCGGTGTAATTACAGGCACATGAGCCTTAACATCTGTATGCCTCAAGTTGATGGACTCAGGGCAGTGCATCGTAGGGCACGTTCCTATCGTGCGTGACTTACGAGGCAATGCTTTGTTATAGGTGATGGCCATCTGCTTGTTCCATCAGCTAGTATTATAAAAAAAAAGAAAAAAAAGACATTTCCACTAGACCACCGGTAGTCACAAAAAAAAGCAGACTTTTCAAAATGAATGAATGATGGATCAATATGGTATTTTTGCTGATGCAAAGATGAATAACCTACCTACTTATACATATAATGAATAAATTGCTACTTTAATACCTGAATGCAACTATTCTATTTATGTTTTGCAAATAAAATATCTTTATCTTTATCTTCAATAACACAACTTGGTTAATTGCGATTTTTCTGCAAATTCAATGATTGTATATATTTCAAGATGTTGAAATGTGCGAGCGAGAGGTACATCGCCATGGTAAACTCACGTGTATAGTAATCTCAGGCAGTACGCTGTTGTCGGTAGCATTCGGCTCCACTTTGAATATCTGCGTGTTCGTGTTAGCTTGCGTCTCGTCGCGCGCGCGCTTCGTTTCGTGCGAGCGCGCGTGTTTGCGCAAGTGGTCTTTTCTGTAGAAACCTGTTAGAATTCAAAGTATTTAATTGTTTTTATTTATTGAATTAAAACCATTTCGGCTTACAGCTAGCGCTAATGTGGTGCTGGGTATCATCATCATTAGCCTGAAGAAAGCCACTACTGGACAAATTGCTTCCTCATACATACATTTCTAGGAAGAAAAATTTTGAGCAACTTCCCGCGATCATTACAATGTCGTGAAATCACTCTCAGGATATCTGTTGTATATTGCCAAGGCAATGCAGGCTTTTCGCCGTTGAAGTGACACAGTTTTGTTTGTCTGTGGCATAAATAAATTATATTGTGTTGTGTCTCCATACATAAATATATTATTTGAGGCGCACTTAAAATCCTTTCACCACACCGTTTCTAAAGGACTAGTGACACGACAAGAAGAAGACTGGAAAGTATACAATTCAACACAATATCATTCTGTAAACCTTGTTTTGTTAAATTAATTAATTGAATTGACAATAACCCACTCAAAAAACGTACACACAAGGCACGAACGAGAGTAACAGCCCTTTCACACGGCAGTCCAGTTTTTTGCAGGATCCCGTTTTCTGCAGGATCCAGTTTGATGGCGAATGTGTTTATATGCTAGCGTTCACACGAGCTTCCCGCATGCGGGATCCTGCAAAAATCGATCCGGTCGAATTGTGCCATTCGGTTTTGTCACTAGAAACTGGATCCGTAATCCAGTAAAAAGCGGGATCCCGTTTAATCACACATATATTTCAATAGCAGTGTTCACACGGCTACCTGCGTGCGGTTTTTTGCTGGACACTCTTTTTCTCATATTTGTATCACGTTTTTCACTGAATCCTGCAAAACTGAACTGCCATGTGAACACAGCGTCCAGTTTTGCAGGATACCGTAAAAAGCCGGTCCTGCTAAACAGGACTGCTGTGTGAAAGGGCTGTAAGACTAAGATGTATTTTTGTGGTAATATAGTTACCTTTCCCGCACTCTGTGCACATCTCAGTCTTAACGCCGGAGTGTATGACGGTGTGCAGATTGAGATGTTCCCGCCGCTTGAAGCCTTTCCGACACACGCCGCACACGTACGGACGCTCGGGGTTGTGGCCTAGCTTGTGACGCTCCAAATGCTCCTTGCGTTTCAAACTGGAACATAATTAATCATTATAACAATAAATATTGATGGACATTCCACGCAGCACTATCTCGCCCCAAAGTAAGCCAAATTTGTAGTATGGGAATAGCTGATATAATACTAATGAACTTTTAATTTTTTTGTAAACCGATTATTTTGACAGAATTTTAGGTACAAACACCTTATCTATCTTAGTTATAGGTCGTCATAAATATAGTACTAAAATCCTACCAATTTAGGAGTACAAAATTATTTTGGTACCTACCTAAAGAGTAGTACAGCTCTTTGTGAAGGGCTCGTCCGGGGAAGAACTACCGCCACGCCTTTTTCTGCCGCCAAGCAGCAACGCTGTGTTTCGGTTTGAAGAGTGTGGTTGCCGGTGTAATTACAGGCACGTGACGCTTAACATCGGTATGCCTCAAGTTGATGGACGCAAGGCAGTGCATCGTAGGGCACGTTCATATTGTGCGTGACTTACGAGGCAATGCTTTGTTATAGGTGATGGTTACCACTTAAAATCAGGTGGGCCATCTGCCTGTTCCATCAGCTAGTTGTATAAAAAAAAACTTTAATATTGCAAAGATAATATGATGTATAGACATACCCAGCTCCACATATCCCACATATGAACCGCCTGACAATCTTGTGCACGCCCAAGTGTATCTCCAGCTGCTCCTTCTCAGGGTATGCCATCTGGCACTCGGGGCAGCAGAATATAGGCGTGCCGTCGGCGGCTGTCGCTATGACCACCTGCCCCGGCTTCGGCCGCGCCGGCTTTGGAGGTTTCTTCTTGTATTTCTTCTTCTTTTTGCTTTGTATTCTGACTGAGCCGTCTGAAAAGAAGCGTTTTATTGTCACTCATTGCAATTATGTGCTAAAAATTAATAAAAAATGAGTATTGCATCCTTCAACTTAAAGCATACGGGTATTGTGAGTCTCATGTGCCTGTAATTTCAACAACTGATTTATTTTTATTTTGTACTAGCTGGTGCCCGCGACTTCGTCCGCGCAAGATTAGTATTTCGAGTAGCTTATATTAGCGTGGCGTAGTACATATGTGTAACTCTAGCGGTTTTGGCAGCGCACGCCAGAATAGCTCGCAGATGTTAGATTTTTTCCTACTTACTTGACACTTATTGTCATATTTTAGACAATTCACACAATATCTTTATAAATTGTAGCCTATGTGTTATTCTGATGTATAAGCTATATGTAAAGTTTCATTAAAATCCATTCAGTAGTTTTTACGTGAAGGAGTAACAAACATCCATCCATCCATCCATATTTACAAACTTTCGCGTTTATAATATTATTAGGATAAGTAAAGTTCTTGTCATGTTTTGTAATTATCCTCATTAGAAAAGAACGGCAGATCATTTTATCTTCTCCCATTTTCCCTTATCATCCGATATATGAACTCACTTTTACTAGATGTAAAATTAATGATGTAATGTTTACTAGATTTTTTTAAGAGTAGTAGAGCTCTTTGTGAAGAGCTCGTCTGGGGAAGTACCACCACGCCTTTTTCTGCCGCCAAGCAGCAACGCTCTGTTTCGGTTTGAAGAGTGTGGTTGCCGGTGTAATTACAGGCACATGAGGCTTAACATCTGTATGCCTCAAGTTGATGGACGCAGGGTAGTGCATCGTAGGGCACGTTACTATTGTGCGTGACTTACGAGGCAATGCTTTGTTATAGGTGATGGTTACCACTTAACATCAGGTGGGCCAACTGCTTGTTCCATCAGCTAAAAGTATTAAAAAAAAAAATGTGCTTCTATATTAATTACTGTTCAATGTAAAATAAGTCATTTTTAATAAAGTGACTGCGTTCAACAGAAGGCTTATTGTTCAAACCACTGATATGCAAAGCAATAATAATTAGTACCCCTACAATGACAGTTTCTTGTCGCGAGATACGTAATCAGGAGGCCGGTCGCATATAAACCTACCTTCTCCGATGATGGCTTCCGCAACAGCCTCCTCCTTCTTATCGTCCTCTTCAACTACCATCTCTACGTCCTTCCGCAGCTCATTAGGGTTGGGATTGATCTTCAGAAACTGCTGTAGTGACAGCGGTAATGTTTGCGTTTGCTGAAACCACAGATCAAATGAATAAACTTAAACACACACACATACTCACACATTTCCTAATTTTATAGTAATATTAAATTGTGTAATTTTAAGATGTCGGAGTAAGTTGTGAAATTTTAAATGAAGAAAAATGGCTACAGCTTGTGGCTGGTACAGGATTGTTTAGTACTTAGTCTCTAAGATAATTGAATTGAATATACATATACTTAAAAAAAATAAAAATTGACTGAATTATTATTATTTTTATTAACTATCTTTCTTATTTGACTTTTTTCCATTTAATTTTGATTTGAATTTTATTATGAATTATTTAATGTTCCCAATTACTATTTTTTTTTACATCTTTAAATGATATGTAAAATTTGTAAATTAGTTTGTAAGGAAATTCTTTGTATGCGTAATGGCAGAATTTAGTGTTCTTCTCTAACAATGACATCTGTTTTTATAAACCTACCTAGATTCACAGAGAAAAAATGAATGATTTATGATAAAAAAAAAGATCTCAAACCCAAGCTAAATTAAAATGTTTCGGAAAAAAAGAGATAAGTTATAGGTCCACTTTGTTTATTTCAACCATCACTCATTCTTACCAAATGATGTGTTTCAAATTCTCTAATGAACTTGGTTTCTGCCACAAGTAATTAAGTAACATCTCCACTTTATTATGGACCTTCCAGCTGCTTTTATTAAACTAGTAAATAAATATTTTTTTTGGTAGGATAACTTGTTAGAAGCAAAAAGATATTTTTGCATAGTTTAACGGTTATCTGGGTCTTAAGATTCGTTTCGCTTTTCGTGTTTTAAGAATAGTGATATAGTAGTAGTAGAATAAGTACCTGAGGTGGTAAACTATTCAGATACTTGACAAGATCTTGTTGGCTGCTGGATATCGACCACGGCGTGCTTTCGCTCACCTCCGTACCTTGCGAGCTCTCCTGAAAATATATACAATACATGTATAATATTAATATTTGTTCTCAGAGCCCAGTTGGTAGGAGCTCTGCCTTCTGCGCTGTAGGGCGTGGCTTCGATCCCCATCGAGGACAAACATTTGTGTGATGTACACAGTATAACAAACATCTATATGTTTGTTCTCTGTCTTGTTGTTATTAGATAGATAGATAGATAGATAGATAGATAACACATTTATTTGCCTAACTAATACACACAGACACAAAAAATACAAAATCTAAATAAAAACAACAGAATGAAAACAACTAATACAATAAGAAGTAACTAAAATAAGAACAACCAAAACAAAATTTTAAGATAAGCAAACAATGAAAATAATAAATATTTAGATCCATGTGTGTTGCAGCTAGACAAAAAGGTAATAGCTCAGCGCATAATATTGCTCGAGCGCAAAACACTGATTTTCAGCTATTACCTTTGGAGACAACAAGTTGAACGAGATGCCATACAATTACTATATATTATGCATAATAAAATAAATAAACAGGTTTAAAAAAATAATAATAATAATATTAGTGTACCTATGTGTGTGGTGTGAGTTTACATATGTATTTTTCTGAGAGTGTGTGTGAAAATTAGTGTAGGTATGTTATGGTGATGGTGTTATAAGAGCGTGAGGGTGTGAATGTGTGAGTGTGATGGTTCTCCTGATTACACGAGTCTCTTAAGAGCCAAGGTTTCACAGGAGAACCAACAACGTTTGAAAAAGTGCATCTGTGTAAGTATGTGAGAACTCTTTGATTGTGGGCATGAGTTGATGTGAATGTGAATGAGTGTTTATGTTGAGTTAAGGTTGGTTTAAGTTAAGGTTATTATTTTATTCTTATTCTATTATATACTAAATATCATATCAGCTATCTGGTATATTACAACTTTGCTTAGATTGAGGCTAGATAGTGCTGTGTGGATGGTCCACCAATACTTATATATATTTATTAATATTTATAAACTCACATCATCATTAGCACCATCATCGCACTCCTCCTTGATCATTATGGACTCCTCATTGTTATTGTCGGTTGTTGTGTTGTTGTTGATAGATTTGTCTTCCGGTGCGTTTATTATAATCTGCTGGTTCGGTGTTATGAATACCTGGAATAAAATATTTGTACTGTATACATTTTACGTAATTAATTGATTCAGGCGTGACTTTGCGGAATTCCATTTTTATAACTGAAACAAATATGTAGAACTAATCCGCAAATCTAAAATCTAGCTAGATATCCGCTTATCTAGATTATCGGATTATTACTACATATTGTTGTTAACGCCAACTTCACTCCATACACCTGCTGCGAACTTCAGAGCATGGGGCAAGACGAGCCTCCGACGTGTGTGCCGCCATCTTGTCCTCACTCACGAAAACCGCCGTGCGAGACGCACGTTCATATCATTGAAATACTATTCCTTTAAAAAATGTAATAGCATCACCGTGCTACATCATTAAACCTGTACCTATCAAACCTCTTGAGTTCTTAGTAAACCTCAGTAAATAACATTGTTATTTATACAAGGTGTTCCAATACTTGTGTTAAAAAACTTCAGGGGGCTAAAGTACCCAACAATATGAATACCTTTTTCTAAGGAACCAACCAACACTGTGAACGCGAAAAAAAACAGCTGTTTCATACATTTTAGCCAGGTAGGTATTGAACTTTTGTATGAAACAGCTGTTATTTTTTTCGCGTTTACAGTGTTTGTTCCATAGAAAAAGTTATTTATATTGATGGGTACTTTAGCCCGCTGAAGTTTTTAAACACAAGTATTGGAACACCTTGTATACAGTATTTAATATTTTTAGAAATAAAATATTTAAAACAGCTTCTCGACTTTGATCCACAGGCACGGTAGATATCCCCTCAGAATCTGTTAGTTGGTGTTTTATATGTGACGTGACGTGCGAGGCAATGCTTTGTTATAGGTAGAGATCGGATATTCGGTTGCATATTTACCTAAAGTTGAGATGTCGGCTATTATGGAAAGCACTATTTATCAAAAAACCCGAGACCCGGAAAATTTAAATTTTTCTTTTATCTAAAAATCCCGGGATCTCAGGAAATTCAAATTTAAGTGACACTAATGACTATTGTACTGCTACAACGTAATATGCCTCGGGGCCCAGAATCACCCCCTTTCGGCTTAGTACACATGTAACGTGGCACCCTGTATACATCCGATTATTTATGGCATAAATAATCGGATGTATACAGGTATAAATTTTATGCAATCCCGGGATTTTAGTTTTAATAAAAGTATCCTAAGAAGCCGCTTCCATAATTTGTTAGCCAAAAATTTACTTTAGGTAAATATGCATCCGATTATCCGATCTCTAGTTATAGGTGATGGTTACCATTTAAAACCAGGTGGGCAATCAGCTCGTTCCATCAGCTAGGAGTATAATTTCGACCCAAACAAGTTTTTCGACCAAAAACTTTGCTTAACAAGTTTTAACTTTTTAGTCGGAAAAATTGTTTGAAAAAATGATATTTTCGCTCGCACATTTGAACAAGTCAATTTTTTTAATGGGTGTCAAGTCAGCCCCTAATACGACTACTAGTTCGCCCGTCATTGTGTGGAATGTTCACCAACAAAATAAACTCCTAGAACGCTGATTCGTCCGATTCTCGTGTATGAGAAGTTTTTTTTTTTTTTTATATAACCAGCTGATGGAACAAGCAGATGGCCCACCTGACGTTAAGTGGTAACCATCACCTATAACAAAGCATTGCCTCGTAAGTCACGCACGATAGGAACGTGCCCTACGATGCACTGCCCTGCGTCCATCAGCTTGAGGCATACAGATGTTAAGCCTCATGTGCCTGTAATTACACCGGCAACCACACTCTTCAAACCGAAACACAGCGTTGCTACTTGGCGGCAGAAAAAGGTGTGGTGGTAGTACTTCCCCGGACGAGCTCTTCACAAAGAGCTCTACTACTCTACTCTACTAGTCTTGACTGGTTTGTTTAAAATTTATCTGGTACGTACCTGATGCTGCAAGGTGGATTGCATATGACTCTTGTCGTCACTGGGCTGCTGCTGCTGGATTAGCTGCATCTCTTGCGGTATCGTTGATATTATCATATCTGTAAATTGAAGATTGATATTAATTCCGGATACAGAATCTCTCTTCACCTACCTAGCTGTGTTAGTTCTCCCAGGTGCACCAAGTCTAGCGTGCGTGGCACTTAAACACCCAGGTGATTTACTCCAGGTGAATTAAGCCTACCGAGTGCTGATTTCCCTGTTAAGTGCCTACCTTTAGGGCCGGTTTCACCATGCACATCACCATTCCTGTTAGATTAACAAAGGATTAAAGGGCCGTTAAATACGTCAAAATGTACGCGTTTGACAGCTAAGGTTAGATTTAACGGTCTTTTAATCCTTGATTAGTAACTAACAGAGTATGGTGAAACCGGCCCTTAGACTAGTATCTAAATAAAACAATTATAAACTTAACATCAGGTAGGCCATCTGCTCGATCCATCGGCTTTTATTTAAAAAAAAAACTAGGTATGTACTCAATATTTTGCATAATAAATTTATAAAAATATAACACATACAATTATCTCCATAGTATGTATTCTTTTTTTCGGAAATCACACTCTGAAGATTGCCGAAACCCAGCAACGCTGCTTGGCGGTAGAAAAAAGCGTGGTGGTAGTACTTCCCCGGACGAGCCCTTCACAAAGAGCTCTAACTACTCTTAAAATGTATGTACTTAAATCTATACATACTTTCAGAGAGCGAGTTCTGCGCTAACATTTGCAAGGCTGCGTCGTTAGCTTCCGGCGAGTAGGCTACGGTCAGTACTGCGCCACCTTCAATCAGAGAAACCAAATAAGGACACAATGCTTAGATGAAGTGAATATGTAAATAGTTTAAAATTATTAGTCACAAATAAAAATACAAAATCATTTATGTGAGACTTCATTTTTACAAGAATCAAAATAAGCAATGGACCCTGCATTTTGGCCTTGGCCTGTCATTTCCACTTTCATGTCAATGAAATGAGCACATAAGAAATTTAACATAAAGAAAAAAAAGCAAGACTATAACTATTGAAAAACTCAGCCTGTCTCCATGTTGCTATACCCTATACAGGGTCCATGGGATGATAGATAACTTACCTAACAACTATGAATAAACAAACCATACCTAAATAAACCATATTTGTATATAGTAGGTAGCAGTATTTAATATATCATTAACTATACCACTGCTTATGTTAGCTGGTAGAAAATGCATTAGCATTAAGCTCTCCTATTGTACTGAAAGTATTTTTGTGCAATAAACAATAAATAAATTAATAAATATAGGTAAAAAAATGTATATCCTATTTTATTTTTATTTTTCTTGTATCGCAATAAATTATAATTTTTCTGTCAAATAACGCGTAGGTGCCTTAACATTAAAAAAAAAAGTTTTTTATCTATTTTTTATTGTGTGTTGCAAATAAAATTAATTCTATTCTATATAATATATAAATTAACATATTGAAAAGATACACACCTCCTTGGTAACCTTGTATTGGTATCTGCATCTGGTACTTCTGTTGCTGGGGTTGCAGTAGATTGGGGTTCAGAACCTGTATTTGCACCATTGGTTGTGGCTCTCCTGTAATAATTAGATAGTTTATGTGTTTTTAATTTTTTTTTTCATTCCTTACCTTGAATTTTTTTTATAGCCTTTCCTAATCACGATGCTTTTAGTAGACTTGCCACAAGCACCAACCAAAACAAGTTAAAACAAAAAAAATATATAATTATAGTAACCAAAGGGTAAAACGTGACCCTATTACTAATAGGACTCCACTGTCCGTCCGTCTGTCACCAGGCTGTAATCTCATGAACCAGGATAGTTAGACAGTTGAAATTTTCACAGATGTATTGAATAAAATAAATATTTAAGGAAGCTCCCATACAATAAACGTGATTTTTTTGCCGTTTTTATAGATAATGGTACGGAACCCTTCGTGCGCGATTCCGACTCGAACTTGGCCGGTTTTATTTAAAGCTACACATTTGACTATGATTTCAGCTGATGAAAAGTTAAGATGTAAGCATAAAAGGATTAGTTTACTTACCAGGTTTAGCACCGGGCAATGTGATAGGCACTGAGATGAATTGAGGAGTTGCCTGTATACCTCCATACTGCATACCCTCGCTGACTGTCACTCCACCAACCATGCCGACCACCTAACAACGACAAAACATGGTTAAAATAAACAATAATAATAAATATTGGTGGACACAGCACTATCTAGCCTCATACTAAACTTGTAATTTGGGAACCAGATAGCTGTAATAATACTTATATACTTTTTTTGTATACATACTTATAATATATTACAGTACTCTTAAACGGTGAAGGAGACCATCGTGAGACTGAAACTAGTTTGTTTCAAAACAGTGTGGTGAAAGGATTAAGTGCGCCTCAGAGGCTCTTTTCTGGAATTTGACACATGTTTTAGAACTTTTTAGGTTCTAAAAAAACATGCCAGTTCCCTCACGATGTTTTCCTTCACCGTTTGAGAGTACTGGCGCTGTGCATATATTTTTTGAACGGAAAAACTCATTACCTGCGACAATGGATTATTGGTAATGCCTTGCTGCATCTTAGCCACCGGGATCTGACCACCGCCCGTGGTCACGTAATGCGTGCCCGCGCCGCCCACCGATGTGAACGCGGCGAAATTCATGTCGTCGTCCTCTTCGCTGGAATCAGAACCTCAGGTTATTGAAGAGTTAAGAGAGAAGTAGAGCCCTTTGTGAAGGGCTCGTCCGGGGAAGTACCACCATGCCTATTATTGCCGCCAAGTGCTGCTGCTGTGTTTCAGTATGAAGGGTGTGGTTGCCGGTGATTTTACAGGCACATGGGGCTTAACATCTGTATGCCTCAAGTTGATGGACGCCGGGTAGTGCATCGTAAGGCACGTTCATATCGGGCGTGTCTTGCGAGACAATGCTTTGTTAAAAGGTGATGATTACTCTTAACACCAGGTGGGCCAACTATACATATAGCATTACTCTTAGATAGTCAAAGCGCCATGATTACTTTAGCTTATCCTACTTATGACAGCCTTCACAGCTCAGTTGGTAGGTAGTAGCTCTGCCTTCTGCGCCGTAGGCCGTGGGTTCGATCCCCACCGAGAACAAACATTTGTGTGATGAACATAGATGTTTGTTCTCTATCTGGGTGTTATATAATATCATAAGTATGTTTTACAGAAAGAAAGATAAAGTATATATGCATTATATCAGCTATCTGGTTCATATATTACAAGCTTTGGCTTAGTATATATTATAGAGGTATAGAATATTATTTAATCTTTAATTTAGGTTTATTTATTTATTTTGATTATATTTAAATAACTTCATCTGACACTATTTGTAAGCTTGACTGAACTATTGTATTTTAACTTAAATTTGAACTAACTGGACTGAAATAATTTGTTTTGTATTTTAATTTTTAGTTGTATTCTTGTAATTAATTAGTTAGTGTAATTGGTCTGTGTACCGTTCTAATTAAATAAATAAATAAATAATAAATAAATAAATTAGTTTGGGGCTAGATAGTGCTGTGTTAGTCCACCAATATTTTTTTTTTAAGTGTGTGTGTATTTTCCCACTCATCTCCGTAATGGCTTAACGGATTTGGATTTAACTTGAATTTGAAAATTGAATAACTGTAGATTATATCATGGATTAACACGTAGGCGCTTTTGATCCGGGTAGGCAACAAAGTATATATTCAGGAAAGGAAAACTTTGAAATGTCTTAGAAACTAGGTGAATCTACCGCCAGTTTCTCGCGACCAAAGCCTCGAAACACGCAAGAACGCGAGCGGAGCCGCGGACTGGTGCTATATGTAGTTATAATTTATTAATGAACCTACCTACTGTTTACCATGACCACACACCTGGAATGTTATGTAGGTTTACTATTTACCACTTATGTGCTAATTTCTTACATAAGAGTGAAAGTAGGAAGAAACTTGGTAGAACCAATGAAAAAACCTTAGCAGCTCCTGGGAGCTAGACAAGATCCACTTTCTGTTTGCGGAACGCGCCAAATGGGCGAAGACAAGAGCTAATGTACCTCTCGCTCGCACGTTTCGACATGTTGAAAGATATAAAATCACTAAATACATTTTCGAAAAAACGCAATCAACCATTTTGTGTGCAATCACATTGCACACAAAATGCACACAAAAAAGGTAAAACAGCGAAAAAAAATACCTATAAAAGGAAAAGTTGTTTACTAGCCGGAATTTGTTTTTTTTTCCGAAGTCTCCATTGTGGGGGCCCCTCTTTTGTGGTGGCCCTGGGTCTGTAGCCCCGGTTGCCCTCCCCTAAGTCCGGCCTTGTGAGCATCTGTCAAGCTAAGAGCTGATTTCACCATGCTCTGTTAGATACTAATCAAGGATTAACAGGCCGTTAAATCTAACCTTAGAAATCAAACGCGTACATTTTGACATATTTAACGGCCCTTTAATCCTTGGTTAATCTAACAGAGCATGGTGTAATCAGCTCTTAGTCATTCTTATAATTGTTGTCGCCGCGGTTCCGGTGCTCGGTTTTAAATAGAAAAATAGATTTAATTTAGTAGTTTTGATTTAATTTCAGTCAAGTCCAATTAATTAACAGTATTGTTTAAACATGAAAATAATCATTTTATGTAAGTAGTCAAATTAATTTAAAATTATGTTGTTAATTTCACAATTATTTTTAAAAGTGTTAGTTCCGCTAAAAGATTATTATTATTTTTGGTTTGTAAAATTAAGTAAGTCTGTAGGCAGGAAATACCAGTGTCGCCGCGCCATTGGTCCTTTTCAAGAAACATTCCGTGGCAAAATGGCCGCAATGGTAGCAATGGTGGGGTGACACTCCACGTTTTTAGAAAATTACGAAACTTCGGCTCAGTTTAAATTATTTCAAAGTAGAGGCAACAGCTCCTCATACTCCCCTACCTTGTTCAAAGTGTTTTTGCAAGTGTTCTAAGTATCTGTGTGGAATGTATGGCTAAGTGTTTAAACGTTATAATTAAAATATTGTATAAATTAAAATAGATTAAATTGTGTGCTCAGTATTAATACCTTTGTCTTATTTTAGTGGCAATTTACATCAGAAGTGTGTAGAAAAAAAAACACGCCCAATGCCGCGAAGCCGTAAGAGAACACGAGGGAAGAAAAACAAACGAAGAGCGACACCTACAAGTTCAAGCTCGAGTTCTTCATCAAGTAGCAGCTCTGATGGACATAGGCACAGAAAATCGAGACGCACCAGGCGTGTGTCTCCCGCAGTAAGCCAAAACGTTATTTTATCATCAGTGATTCCCGAGTTTGACCCTTTAGTGGACGATATCGCAATGTGGATAAATGTTGTAGAAGCTAATGCTCGCGCTTTCAGTTGGTCCGATCGTGTCTTACAATATCAAGCTTTGCAAAAATTACGCAATACAGCAAAAACATGGTACGATTCACTACAAAAAAATAAGACACGATGGACTACCTGGAAGTGGGACGATTGGCGTAATACTTTACTGGATACGTTCCAAATTAAGCGCAATATGTATAGTTTGCTAAAAGACTTGATTCAAGCAAAACCTACAGATGGCCAATCGTTATATGAATTTTATTTTCAGCAAAAAGGCAAGATTGACAAATTGAGATTAGAATTTTCTGAGCAAGACATTATTTCGGTTATAGTAGGTTCTATTGGCGATAAAAATATCAGCACAGCGGCAGAAGCTGGCAATTTTAAATACTGTGATGACTTAGCTTCGTTTTTGCATGGAAAAGTTCATTCTGAACCGGAACAAAAGCTTGTTCAAAAGCAAAGCAATTTGCATTCTAGAAATTCCACCCGCCCACCTTTATTAAATTTTGATAGAAAGTCGGAAAATTCTTCGAACTTTAACTCTGTTGCCTCAAACAATTATCTCGTAAATAACTCAAGCATTACCTGTTATCGTTGCGGTGAAGCCGGACACAAAAAGTCTACCTGCACTCAAAAAGATAATGTGAAATGCAATTCATGTAGCAAGTTTGGTCATCTGGAGCTTGCGTGCAGGTCTAAACCAAAAACAAAAGTCGAAAAAGAAAGTGAAGTTAAATTAATTGTCACACCTACCCTCAAAGATAAATTTTTGAAGGATGTTGAATTGAATGGATGTAAAAGGCAGGCTTTCATTGATATGGGTAGTAGCTGTTCCCTGATAACAACTTCTCTGGCTCACGATTTGAATCTCCTTCCATTTAACTTAAATGCGCCTGTTTTGTTAACTGGATTCAAAATTGATTCTTGTTCCCAAGTTACCCAGGGTGTACAGGTTAATCTTAAGGTTGATAATGCTCAACTAAATATAACGCTATATATTTGTGATGAATTAGCTGGCTGTCCCATCCTGATTGGAAGGAATTTTACTGAAGACAAAAGAATTATGTACGCACGTGTAGGGAACATCTTATCTTTTCAACATTTAACTATCAGTCAAGTGGCTTTGATAGAATCCTCCATGCTTAACTCAGACTCGGTCGAACACATGTCATTGTTAAATGATTTATTTGCTAAATACCCGCGGGTTGTGTCAAAAGATTTAGAATCTTTGGGGCAAACTGCTTGTGTAGAGCTAGATATTGAATTGACAACCAACAAACCTGTATGTCATCGACCGTATCGTATGTCTGAATCTGAAAAGTCTGCAACTCGAGAAATAGTTGATGATTTATTGAAAAACGGCATAATTCGGGAAAGTAATTCCGCTTATTCCAGTCCAGTGTTGTTGGTTGATAAACCGTCGGGAGAGAAACGTATGTGTGTCGATTATAGGTCTCTTAATAAAGTCACTGTGAAAGAAAAATACCCTATGCCGATTGTGGAAGAACTGATAGATAAACTAAAAGGTAGTAAATATTACTCTTCCTTAGATTTGAAGAGTGGATACTATCAAATCAACGTAAATGAAAGTTCGATAGCTAAAACTGCATTCGTGACTCCTGACGGCCATTTTGAATTTAGAAGGATGCCTTTTGGTCTTTGTAATGCACCGTCAGTGTTTCAAAGGTTAATGAATACAGTTTTAGGAAAACTTCGATTTGATAAGGTTATGTGCTATATGGATGATCTTTTAATAGCTACCGATAGTATGGAAGAAAATGTTAAAGTATTAGAAGAAGTATTAAATATCTTACAAAATAATGGGCTGACCATAAATTTAAGTAAATGTCACTTTTTTCAGAGCTCTGTTAATTTTCTCGGATATGATATTTCGGCCAAGGGTGTCCGTCCAGG
Source organism: Chloroclysta siterata (assembly GCA_932294275.1). NCBI lineage: Eukaryota > Metazoa > Arthropoda > Insecta > Lepidoptera > Geometridae > Chloroclysta > Chloroclysta siterata. The sequence goes on along the minus strand of OW028603.1, from coordinate 13,137,281 downwards.
TAAAAAGAAATTGAAAGCTGTTGAAGATTACCCTGAACCCAAAAATGTACATCAGGTGAGACAGTTTTTGGGACTCATAAATTATTTTCGCAAATTTATAAAAAATTGTGCTATCATAGCGAAACCATTAACGAAGCTCTTGAAAAAAGACATTCTATGGGAATGGGGTTCAGATCAAGTTGCAGCAGTCAGTAAATTAAAATACGAGTTGTTAAACAATGCTTTATTAACAATTTTCGACCCTAAATTGCCTACAATTTTGTACACTGATGCCAGTCGTGATGGATTAGGTTGCATTCTTACCCAAGTAACTGACAAAGGGGAGAAACCGATTCACTTTTACAGCCGACAGACTTCTAATGAAGAAAAACGTTATCATTCATTTGAGTTAGAATTTTTGGCTATTGTAGTTGGATTGCAAAAATTCCGTCACTATTTATTAGGATCTGTTTTCAAAATTTACACTGATTGTAATGCAGTCAAATATACAATTAATAAGCAAGAGATAAATTCTAGGATAGGTAGATGGGTACTACTGACACAAGAATTCACTTTTGATACCATACACAAACCAGGAACTCAAATGCAGCATGTTGACGCGTTAAGCCGCAATCCGGTCTGTGCTTCTACTCCCATATGTAGTGAAAGTGTGTCTGCTATTACTGAGGGTGATTGGTTATTGTCAGTTCAAATGCAAGACCCCCGTATTTGTGCAATTAGAGAAATTTTAGAATCAGGTGAGGCCGAGCTTAACAGAAAAATGTTTAATGATTATGAACTGTTAGGTAATAAGGTTTATCGTAGAACGGAATATGGCAGACGATGGGTAGTTCCTAAACAATGTATCTGGCAGGTAATACGAGCTAACCATGATGACTTGGGCCATTTTGCCGTGGACAAGACAATAGAAAGAATAAAATCACTTTATTGGTTTTCAAAAATGAAAAAAGTTGTGTCAAAGTATATTAAAAACTGCCTTAACTGCATTTACTCTAAAAATGTCCACGGCAAAAAGGAAGGAATGTTATTTCCTATACCAAAATATGCCAAGCCATTTCATACATTGCACACAGACCATTTAGGCCCTTTTGTAAAAACCACGCAAAATAATACTTATCTTTTAGTAACCGTAGACTCTTTTACGAAATTTGTATTCATTTCGGCTGTGCGTAATACAAAAAGCAAAATTGTAATTAATGAATTAGATAAAATATTTAAAGTTTTCGGCAACCCTAAGCGACTTATATGTGATGCAGGAAGTTCTTTTACGTCTAAGTTATTTAGTAAGTACTGTCAAGACAAAAACATTCGACAACATGTTATAGCAACTGCCATGCCACGCTCGAACGGTCAAGTAGAGCGCTATAATCGTACTATTCTTGATGCATTGAGAAGTATGGGTGCTAGCACCGATAATAATAAATGGGATACGCATATTGCTAGCATTCAACAAGGAATAAATAGCACTGTTAACAAGACGACTTCGGCAACACCGAGCGAAGTATTTTTCGGATACCGACTTCAAACCGACGCAGATAAGTTGATGAATGATAACGAAGAACCACCTGTCGATGTTACCTCACTAAGAAATGCAGTCAGTAGTCGAATCAAAACCAGCGCAGACAAACAAAAGCAGATATTTGATTCGAAGCGAAAAGAAGCACGAGTTTACGATGTTGGAGATTTAGTTGTTATTAAAATTCCCAGTCAGTCAAATGAAGGACAGAGTACCAAGCTATTGCCACTTTTCAAAGGCCCCTTTCAGGTGACCGATATATTGGGTCACGATCGTTACAAAGTGAGAGACATGCGAGGCGCTGAACGATCTACTAAACGTTATGAAGGAACGACTTGTGCAGAAAATATGAAACCTTGGATAAAGTTGGCAGATCTAGATACCAGAGATTTGAAAATGGCCTAAGATGTTGTCAGGTATTTTATTTGGGTTTTTATTGAAAATAACTGTAAGTATAATATTATTCAGCTTAGGCTTTTTAGATTCTGTTTTTTGTGATGTGTGTCTAGTGAATTTGCTTCGAACATGAATGTATATTTTGGTGTTTAGACAATTTAAAAGTATCAGCATTTTATTTTAAGTCTTGTGATGATATGCAACTAGGGCTGGCCAAAGGCATCGCCTAGGGAAAATCACAATTCATAAAATTATATTTTATACTGGCCGTCGATGGAACAGTTTTTAGATAAGTCTGAATACCAGTAATATAACTTCATGTTAATTTGTACATTTGAGGTTGAGGAGTCTTTCATCTGCTGGCCGTTGATGGAATAGCAGAGTGAAGGACACTCAGTCAAAATAATCCATGTACACTGATTTCAATGTAACATTGACTGATTTGTGTTTAATTTGTTCTCAGCCACTACACTAGACTATGACGCTATCCAGGGACGGATGCGTGCGCAGGACGGCCGGATGTTGTCGCCGCGGTTCCGGTGCTCGGTTTTAAATAGAAAAATAGATTTAATTTAGTAGTTTTGATTTAATTTCAGTCAAGTCCAATTAATTAACAGTATTGTTTAAACATGAAAATAATCATTTTATGTAAGTAGTCAAATTAATTTAAAATTATGTTGTTAATTTCACAATTATTTTTAAAAGTGTTAGTTCCGCTAAAAGATTATTATTATTTTTGGTTTGTAAAATTAAGTAAGTCTGTAGGCAGGAAATACCAGTGTCGCCGCGCCATTGGTCCTTTTCAAGAAACATTCCGTGGCAAAATGGCCGCAATGGTAGCAATGGTGGGGTGACACTCCACGTTTTTAGAAAATTACGAAACTTCGGCTCAGTTTAAATTATTTCAAAGTAGAGGCAACAGCTCCTCATACTCCCCTACCTTGTTCAAAGTGTTTTTGCAAGTGTTCTAAGTATCTGTGTGGAATGTATGGCTAAGTGTTTAAACGTTATAATTAAAATATTGTATAAATTAAAATAGATTAAATTGTGTGCTCAGTATTAATACCTTTGTCTTATTTTAGTGGCAATTTACATAATTTACCTCTCCGTAGGCCTTCCGCAAACAGAAAGTGGATTTAGGCCCCCTGGTCGTGACTACCCCCTACATCGATAAGCATGTAATTATAGTGGATGAAACAACGCAAGTAGGAATTTGTGGTCTCTGCCTCTATAGAAAAAGGCGTTTTATCTAGGTACCTATGTCCTACCTAGGTGAGGTAGGTAATCTGTAAAACCAAATACCTATTTCACTAGGCACTAGCTGTATTAAACTGAATACCCCAATATTGATGTTCTGTCTGGATATTTGTTATTTAATCACTCTGTAACAGCTGACCAATTTAAGGCGAAGACAAGAGCTAATGTGACTCTCGCTCGCACGTACATGTTTATCTACTCAAAAGTTTGCTTTACTAGTTTTCGCACATATGCAAACTTTTAATTTTTTACTAAACTGTGTGCAATGTCATTGCACACGAAATGGCTGATTGCGATTTTTATAAAATGAGTTTAGTGATTTTATATCTTTAAACATGTGGAAACGTGCGAGCGAGAGTCCCATTAGCTCTTGTATTCGCCTTAAATGAAACTTGAAACAGGTAGGTAGTTATTTTGGTCGCTACTAGAACATAATAACAAATATTTAAGATAAAATAAATCAGGAAGTAGGTACCTAGGTAGGTATAGGTAGTTAGGCATTTAAAAATTATTTAAACAAAACTTCGTGCTGCTTAGCGACTTTTGAACTCAATTGTGACATTAACAGATAAGGCAAAAAGGCAACCCACTTGTTGAACACGCAATAGTCAATTAAATACGATTTTAAAATAATCCTCATACCACGAATCGTCTCTCGGCATTTTCTGCATATCACACATCTCGACTCACGCCCCGCGACGGGAGAAAAACGAAATCGTTAAAAAAAAACACAGTGTCCCACTTGAGTCATTCACAAGCTGAGCCTATCCCCACACCATCCCACCACCGCGGCGGGATCTGGGACCACGATGGTAGGGCACATGCCACTAGTCTACCAAACACCACACACAGCACAACACTAAAATTAATGCAGCAACGGTGAGAGGCGAAAGATGATCGCCAACGACCACTAATAAGAAAGTGGGTTAAAGAAAGTTTTTTATGCAGGCTCAATAGTCGACAGACAAGTTATACATACTGGTGGCTGAGTGTATGTGTCTAGCGTGGTACTCACTTTCTCTTTGCTGTACTTTCACAAGACGCTGTGTGGTTGTGGTTCAATGATTGTGGGAATGTTGCGGTGATTGTATTGTTTCAAGAAATCATTACTTTGCTGCCTATTTGTGTGATGATAATAATAAAATTGATTCTTCATGCTAATCAATTTAAAATTTATGGTACTAGCTACCAACTTTTTATCAATTCAAGGCATGGTATTTTTATTTATATAAATAATTGGTTCTAAGAAATGTGTTTGCTCAGCTAGGTAGTTGAGAAACCTTGAAAGTTTCTCAGTAAGTTAGAATGAGGTCATCTGAGAATGCCAATGACCTCAATTTCTATGCAATGAATTTATTGAGGGAGAAAAGTAACCGTTTACAGACAATAAACAAAGAATATTTTTTAACTATTTGTGTTCATTTACATTTTATAAACAGCCTTTAACCAAAACAGATGGCAATGTAAAGTTGTCCTCCTGAGTTAACAGTGAAAGGTCAAGACAAAGAAACTGCAACAAATATGGCCGAATGGCTACATTATTAAACTATTTTTGTTAGGTACAATTAAACTATTTATGAAAATATTCGTAATTTCCTGAAACATAGTTTTGTTAGGGTGTCCTCCACACTCCACATGTTTGTGGGCGGGCCTAGACGGAGATCGGAGGTTGTTCACCCCTACCAGTTCCTCTCTTCGACCGATGACAGAATGGAACGCATCCCCACCAAGATTCGGGATCCCCTCCAAGCGCGAATCTCTCCCGCTCCCGACTCCACCACCGCACAGGAAACCGCGAGAGGAGGGGTTGCGCGGCCCTCTCGGCTCGAGAGTCGCGGCACTCTAGGAGGTGCGGGGCCACGCGCCCCAAGTAACGGTACAGCAGAGTACCGCTGCAGAAATAAGGTCATGGATGGAAATTCACACGTTGTAAACAACGGTCATTATAAACACTTACCTGTATTACACACAAAATCAGTGGTAGTAAACTATGTCTTGAAATTCACACACTTTTTATTACGTTTCATTTTACTACAGAACCGTGGCAATTATATTTTAGGCCCCTTCTCTTTTACAATTTACAACAAATGATCGGCCATGTTGTTTTTTTTGTTTCTTTATCATTACCCGCCAGATGGCGCAAAAATTCTGGAGCGTGATTGGCTAAGCGATTTTTCGTTTATTTGGAAAGTTTTGACGCGTAAGTTTATAGTTGCCATTACAAAAATAGATTAATTTATTTTTAATTTTATTAAAAGATTAAAATACTCAAATAAGGATATTTTGTAAAAACAAATGTGGATAATGTAATCCTTTAACTAAGTAAAACGAATAAGAAGCTTAAACGCCATCTATTTTCAATGCAATCAAGTTTCCTACAGCTCCAATAGTACACAAGATGGCGTTTCAATTAATAATAGCAAGGCTGACAGAGATGGCAGCACATATGTACTACATTTAATCTGCACAAGAGGTAACTTTATCACCCCATGCCATGCCATGCCCTTATTTTATTATAATAAAGGTAGATAGGCCCCCGATTACCTAGGTCGTAATTGTAATATTATATTCTAAGAAGCGACAAGCGTAAATATGGATATTAATAATAATAATAATAATTGACGAAGGCATTGCCTTCGTCCATCAACTTCGAACGAAGGGCACGCTCCTTTCGTGAGTGACTTACGAGGCAATGCTTTGTTAAAGGTGATGGTTACCACTGAAAATCAGGTGGGCCATCTATCAGCTAGTTGTTTAAAAAATAAAAAGTTGGCAACCCTACATAGGACTCGTAGGCCTCCCTCTTTTATGGGTGTTTGTGGTTGTAGTGGTAGTGGTAGTTACCACGCTAGGCTATAAAGGCGGATTGGTGACGTTGTAAAGTATGCAGGCATTGATACCTACCTACATAGGTAATAGACCTACCTACTCAAAAGACTAGTTTCCTTCGATGAGATGTTACATACCTACTTACTTTCATAAAGATCCGTTTTACAAATTACACTCGATACTTTCTCTATTTCTATGTAGATAGTAAGTAGGTACTTGGTATCTAAGTACCTGGATTCTTGCTTAGTAGGTACACTTTCGCGTGAACTTTTCATGAGAACAGAGAGATAGCAATATGCAAACTTACAACTGATTAGATAGGTATCTACTTTTACCTATTGTTGCATGGGATGGTGTAGGTACTGTCTATTATTTATTCTGTGGTACCACGAACTATAATGGAATAACTTCCCAAGATAGTAGACTAGTCACCTAAAGGGTACCTTACCTACCTACTACCTACCCGGCCTCCACCTATGAAGTCTGACTTTTTGATATCATATCCTAAAGTTTTCAGATTCAAACAAAATACTTAAATTATAATCTTTACCCCTGCCAGTGTAATAGTATTTGATGCGTCGGTCGCTCTAAATCTTAGACAGATTACCTCCATGCTCTAAATTCAAATTCAAAGACCCTAAGGATACACAGATTAAATAATAGTACCTATACAATGCTTTTTTGGTCCGGTCCGGTCTGGTCAACAAACGGATCTGAATCAACCTTGAAAAAAATGCTCACCAGCCTATAGAAATAAAATGGTCCACTGACTGCGATCTGTAAAAATAGTACAACCTAAGAAACCTAGGATACCTAAATCCTTTTGCAACGTACCTTACCTACAGACATACAAACTTATTTGTCGCCTAAATATAGGCATCATCGAACATCCGTCATCAAAATTTGTCCGTTGGTAGATTGGATCAGTTTGCGTTAGTATTTGAATTCAAATTCTAACCGCCACACGACAACTTGTGAGGCCAAGGACCGAATATCGTAAAAAACTGCCATACTGTCTTCATACTGTCAGCAAGCCAACTTGCTTCGGAGGTGGGTAGGTATTAAGTGCCAGACATTTTTTTTCAAATGGACAGTTTCGACAACGTTACTGGGCTACTGCCAGACTAACGGCCGGTTTCTGAAAGCTCGATCAAACCTAATCAGGGGCCTTATGCTCACTTCGAGATATGACGTCATCTCCACCATGAGATAATCTCGCTCGAAGTGAGCATAAGGCCACAGATGTCGAGGCAATGCTTTGTTATAGGTGATGGTTACCACTTAACATCAGGTGGGCCATCTGCTAGTTCAATCAGCTAGTTGTTGATCGAGTGAGCGAAGCGAACGAAGATCTTAGTTTCAACTTGGCCGATTTGGCATTTTATGTATGTATATATGTATGTATGTATGTGGTATGTATGTATGTTTGTCTGGCGATAACTTTCGAACCGTTGATCCGATCTGCATGAAATTTGATAAGGCGATAGCTTGTACTTGAGAAATTTACTGGTAAGTATATGAGTAAAATCGAATGAAGGGTTATTAAGATATGGGGTTTTTTAAGGGGGAAAAAATAAAAAAAGTTACATAAAAAAATCAAGATACATGTCATATGAAAGGGCTTTGCTTGGACATTCCAAAACAATTTTTACTTTTTTTCTCGGACGCTCGGTTTTTGAGATACAACAATAAAGTTAAATTAAGATAACCAGCGATCCAAGAGCTCCCATCTCTAAGAGTTTCGTTGGCATCAAGGTTTTTCTACTGGTCGGCCCGTTCCTTTACTTTTTCTTATTTTTTTTTCTTGAAATAAATTATGGAGGTACTCAGTTCTTATAAAATGGTGACAACGACCAGGTCTGATGATGGAGCCAAGGTCTGTTCAACGGAACTCTTCAATGAATAGGCCAAGAGAGTTGAAACTTGGTTACCGTACCAAGTTAATAGGCGGTAGTCAGAAAAAAGTCCAAACATAATGTTTGGACTTGCCTTTGACTACCACCTTCTCAAAGTTTTGGTGCGTTCGTCGGGTCGCATCACGAGATCTCAGTTTGGGGCGAACTACTAGTATAAAAAACAAGTCACTTGCTATCTCTATCTAATTTGATGTAATAGCTGAAATAGCAAGTGACTTGATATCCGATTACGTTTGATCGAGCTTTCAGGAACCGGCCGTAATAACAATACTTTGTACTAGGTACCGTCGTCGTCGCCTGCATTAGGATGGTGTGGAAGACGGAACAGAGAATAGATAGTATTTACATTTCTGTGGTGTGGAACATACAATCCATGTTTGTGTATGCACGTATGATAAACCTACCGGAAGCTTGCTGGAAATGCATTTTGCGCAGCTTAGTCACGTGGTGAGTCAGAGGATCCCAATGAGGGTTCGTATACCTTGCTTTTTTTTCTTGTAGTCGCAGTTATACCTCTTGGATGAAATATTATATGATATTAAATGACATTTCCTCCAAGTTATACCTACTTAGGCGAATAGATCCACTTCACATTGTTGTATTTAGGAAAATAAGACGATTAAGCGAACACGAAAATCGATGTGAAGTGCCACCACCATTTGTTTTTTTTTCTAATTAAATCAAATATTTGACCGGTTTCTTCAAGGTCGAATGCAAGACCACTAGAGGCGTTCATCAATCTAAAATCATCACAATGGTGACTCAGATCAAAATAGGTACCTAGGTATTTAAGGCGTAGGACAACTGCTGATGTTACTCTCGATCGCACATTTCAAAATTTTGAAAGTTATAAAATCACTGAACTTATTTCAGGAAAATCGCAATTAACAACATTGCTCACAATTCAGCAAAATTATCATTCTGTACTAGGTAAACAAGTTTTCCTACTAAAATCCTAATAAATTATGTGGTATTATTAGTGGTCTTAGTATACAGGGTGAAAAAATGTAATGAGCCATGGGAGAAAAAGTACCTATACTGTACCCGAAAAATAATTATAATTTTAACAAGTATGTACTACAAAATGTAGGTTTGTGCCAAATTTAATGTTGGACATCATCTAAGAATTGAGATTGAATACTTGAAACTAAGATTTGTAAGAGGATTAAAGTCTACTGTGCCTGGGGATTAAAATCGTTTATTTTTATTTAAATTTTTGAACTATTGTCGTACGAGTAACAAGTTAAAAGAATTAGCGGCATTAGTATGTAGGTGGTCTGTTACACTATTCAAATCAAATATCAAATATATTTATTTTGAACATAAAACATGTGACAATAAACAATGAAAACGTTGACAGCTGCAAAAGTTTAAACTATTAGCAGTTAACATTAAAAAAAATAAGAAAACACAGTAATACAGTTCAGCTTTGCTTTATTTTTCGCAAGGCGCTGTGAGAGATGTATAAATATTTAAATTTGTTTAAAGACGATAACATTAGTGAACAACGTCTTAATCTACCTAGGGAAGTAGGTGTTTCACTTGGAAAGTGAAATGTTATACATTTCTCAGCTTAGGTGTATTAATTAGTAGTTTTTATTAGTAGCTCTTAAGTTTATGCTAATCTCGTTGTTACGAATAACACATTTCAAAACTCACTTTTACCAACTTACTAAGTTAATTATTCATTAGGTACAAATCATTGTTTTACCTAGGAAATATGATCTAACTAAAGCTAGGTAGGTCCTTAGTTAGATCAGTAAGAAGAGTTCGCTTGAAGGAAATTGATGTACAATATAAGTTAATTTGGGCTCATAGCTCAGTTGGTAGGAGCTCTGATTCGATCCCCACCGAGGACAAACATTTATGTAATGAACATAGATGTTTGTTTCTTGGCTGGTTGATGACTATAAGAATCTATGTATTCAGAAGTATAATAATCAGATATTTGGTTCCCATAGTAAGTCCATAACACACGTCGTAAGATACACTTTTGCAACAATACTTTTGCATACTTGCACTGCTCGCTTTTATGTCCTAGTGTTAAGCGTCATTTTTCTTTGGCATTGAATAACGTATTATACCTACTTACCGAAGTGTATTTACATTAGCTTTATGTTATGTATACCTACTTTATCGGACACGTATTCGAATTCGCTCTTAGCATTGGCATGGCAGCGACCAAGCCTGGTATGTTCAGGTTTTCCTGTGTTCCTTGAAAATAGGCACATAAATAGTTACTCATCTAACTTGAAACATCTGTATTTACTAACCTGATTCTTGCTTGTGTGCGTGCAGTGAGGCTACTGAAAGTAAATATGAATATTTTATACTTAGGCTTTTGATTTTTTCCATTCCTTTACAAACAGTATTCTTTTAAACCATATCTTAAATCTTATCCGGCGTTCCTCCGGTATGTACCGACGAGCTCAACTAGTTATGCGTTGTGCCATCATCCCAGATTTCAATTCCATATATAGACACAATTGGTTGTCTGTTCCTAAAAATGATTGCATAGAAATGCTTTCTTATGAGACCACTGCACTAAAATATTCATTGAGTTAAATTCTAACTGTTAGAAGATTGACTTTTTACGGCCTTTCACAGACGGTATAAATATCAACCATCCGTTCCTGGCGAAAAGGTTCTGAGTTTTCTTGTAGAGGGACGGAATTCTAAAAATAACATAGGCATATCAATTACTAGCGGCCTGTCCCAGCTTCGCATGGGTGGTCATTAATTTTTTGAACATTTTAGGATAAAGTTAGACCGTGGGTTCGAGCCTCGCGTCTACATAATTCATACATTTGCACCTCCTTCTCCTTGAGCACAGATAAGAGAATACTAGTACCTTGAGTGAGTGAAATCGCACCCCTTGCGTGACCCGTGGACCCGTTAACATTTTTAATTTCGTCATATCTTTTGAATGGAATGTCCGATTTGAAAAATTTAAGAAGTAATCTATAGGTATTGAAACCGTCTTAATTATGAAATGATTTATTTGGATAAGGATTAATTCCAAGGTACAAACAAAACACCCTTTTCTAGCGGCGGCATTTCAATTATTTTTTTATAATAAAAGAACACTTATTGTGACATAACTATAATAGTTAGACATATGCTGCTGCGACATTTTTTGTAGATGAAGACGTGTTCTACAAAATCGTAGTACATTGTTTTGTTCGATCATCAATAGTTTTCGCAGCGCACGCGATGTAAGGTTTTTGTTTTCCACCTTGGGTTACATTATTGGAGTTTTAGTAAGGATCCCTGATTTTTTTGAAAATATAATATAGCCTATGTTACTCAGGGATAATGTATTATTCTAATGGTGAAAGAATTTTTGAAATCGTACCAGTAGTTTTTGAGCCTATTCGTTACATACAAAAATACAAAAATACAAATGTTTCCTCTTTATAATATTAGTGTAGATTAGTGTAGAAGTGTAGATGTAGATGTAGAAGTGTAGATTGTAATAAATAGTCATATACTGGGAGCCATTCTCAGGGTTTTCCTACAAGTATAATTTTACAGATACTTTATTTGCACCTCACGTACAAGGTTCGGATGTGGTGGAAGGTAGATATGCATTTATAAACTGACCATGGCCTTACAACCAGAACCTTTTGTGGCACATTGCCAAACTTCAATTAAACTAAATGTGGAGGTTTTTATATTATCCCAAAAGTTATTCGTCCGGATGAGATTAGTATAGTAGTAGAGACAGATACTGGGACGTTTATCGTCTACACATGTCCAAATTCTCATTTAAAATCTGTTTCGCTTCTGCTACTTATAGCATTATTTATTTATCATTTATTGCACAAAACACAAAGTAAAAGCACAAAAGGAGGGCTTAATGCACAAGCATTTTCTAAGTATGCAACATAACAGGTTTAGATACCTTGACTCCGTAGTTTACTTCCTCTTCCTTCCGCCAGCTTGTAGCCACTTGTTTTCAGCTTGTTACCATTTAGAAGATTTATGTCGTTTTTTTGGAAGTCCTAGGCTTGTTTTTTTACATGTCCAGAGGGTAATGTTTCAAGATGGTTCAAATAGCGGTAGGGTTAAGCTAGTGTCGTCGTCTCTGAATATCTCGCCTTAGCACAGAATAAATAACAGTCCTGGGAGTCTAAATGCGCTATAAAGAAAATAAAAAGAAGAAGGGAAACTGTAGGGCTTGGGACATGATTTAAGATGAGAGCGCTGTATTTTTCCACCAAGGGCAAAAGACAACACACGTTACGATGACCCCGAAACGGTTTTCCATAGACGATTTAGTCTATTATCTGTGTGCATAGAATGTATGTTTATGGTCGTGCCATCTGGATACAAAGACCAAGGCTCCCACTTCCAGCTCGCCAGTCGCCCGAAAAGGTCTGCAGTCGATTCACCGCGCCTTCGCCGTACTAGGCCTTATAGGTACGGCTGCCAGGCAGCTTTTAGATGGCTAACTGCTCCGACCCGTTCGGTCTAGCGAAGGTTAACGTCAAATATGGCGGAAATTATCCTAGAAATGTAACGTGGGCTTATTTGGTCGTATTGAGAACAATCCGATTTGTGTACCATTTTTATTTAAACTTCGATACTATAAATAAAATACTTTTGTTTCAAGCTCATCTTAAAAAGCATCCGGTAAATTGGGGCGAGTAAATATTCCCACTGGCTCGGCTGTATGAAACCATCAAGTAATCAACACCGTCCTTATAAATTGTTAGGGTTACCTACTCAATAAATTCCATTTCATATAAATTTTAAATAAATGTTTCATAGTAAAGCTTTTGGGTAAAATTTTTCAATCTTTATATTTCGGGTATTTTACCCTGGGACTGTTTTATTTTTCCACTCTATATAGTAGGTACAGTACATATATTTCCCTTACTAATAATATTTTCATTCAAGCAAGGTTCCTGTTCCTGACTGCAAAGTTTTATTTGAACGAATTTTTCAGGTTTAATTTTTCCAATGATGAAACGTCGTGAAATAAGTTCCTTATTTATTATTTGCCGTTAATAAATAAGTATTTAACCGATATCATGTTATGTACTTACTTACTTATTATTTGTAGTATAAGTGCCGTACCTCTACTACTTGCAAGGAAAATTATAAATTATAATTCGATGTGGCGTCCAACATTTTCTTGCACCTACCTAGTGAACTTCAAAATGCCAGTGATCAATGAACTTGAGAGAAGCGCACAGCGCATGCGTACTTACTATATCTACATAGGTAGTAGGTAAGGTACCTACCAGCCTATAAGCAAAACCACGCCTCGTCTCGAGCGGCTTGCCTCGACCTTGCGTGGTGCTAAATTGTAATGCGTGTATAAAAAATACGTAGTAACCTATTTTGAGGTGCTTAAGTAGGTATAATTTAATGCAGATAATATGTAGGAATTCCAGCAAGTTAAATTAATCTTAACCACAATAACTAATTTGCAAAAGATTATTGGTAAAATAAATTTGGTAGTTACCCTGACCTACCTAATTTTACCTAGATACACGAGGAACCCTAAATAATGGAGTCAGACCGGCATTTTGCGAAATATATCTTCGACCGGAAGTCAAAGCGACGCAACTTGACACATAAGTTCTTTAAAAAAAACATCCTGTATTTTTTTACGCCGAATGACAACAGACTCCTACTTTTGTTACTCTTTCACGTAAGAACTACTGAATGGATTTTAATGAAACTTTACAATAATATAGCTTACTAGCGGCCTGTCCCAGCTTCGCATGGGTGGTCATAAATTTTTTGAACATTTTAGGATAAACTTAGACCGTGGGTTCGAGCCTCGCGTCTACTTATTTCATACATTTGCACGCGCTTCTCCTTGAGTGAGTGAAATCGCACCCCGCGCGTGACCGGTGGACCCGTAAACATTTTTAATTTCGTCATATCTTTTGAATGGAATGTCCGATTTGAAAAATTTAAGAAGTAATCTATAGGTATTGAAACCGTCTTAATTATGAAAAATTTATTTGGATAAGGATTAATACCAAGGTACAAATAAAGACCCTTTTCTAGCGGAGGCATTTCAATTAATTTTTTATAATAAAAGAACACTTATTGTGACATAACTATAATAGTTGGACATATGCTGTCGCGACATTTTTTGTAGATAATAACGTGTTCTACAAAATCGTAGTACATTATTTTGTTCTATCTTCAATAGTTTTCGCAGCGCACGCGATGTAAGGTTTTTTGTTTTCCACCTTGGGTTACATTATTGAAGTTTTAGTAAGGATCCCTGATTTTTTTGAAAATATAATATAGCCTATGTTACTCAGGGATAATGTAGCATTCTAATGGTGAAAGAATTTTTGAAATCGGACCAGTAGTTTTTGAGCCTATTCGCTACATACAAAAATACAAAAATACAAAAATACAAAGTTTACCTCTTTATAATATTAGTGTAGATGTAGATTAGTGTAGATACATCAGAATAACACATAGGTTACAATTTATAAAGACATTGTGTGACTAATCCTGCGCAGACGAAGTCGCAGGCACCAGCTTGTTTTTAATAAATTATATTACATTTATTTCCCTACAAGTATTTAATAAAGTATTTAAAAACCCACTACAAAATGTGTAAAATACAAATGAGCTACCTATAATACCTATTTCATCTAAATAATGAACATAACAACTAGCTAAGTAGGTAGGTAGGTACTAGGTACTTATAAAATACATAATTATATTATTCCCCATCCGCGCAGGCACGTTCGTATGATTGAACAAAATAATATAGGTAGGTACTACGACTTTGCAGAACACATCATTATCTACAAAAAGTGTCGCGACAGCTTATAATTGAGCTGAATCGAGCTTTCAAAAACCGGCCGTAAGTGTTCTTTTATTTTTAAATTTAATGGAAATGCCGCCGTTAGAAAAGGCTTTTTATTTTTACTTTGGTATTAATCCTTATCAAAATATTATACCTTGTATAACATTTTTGTTAAATACCCGTGCGAATACGGGACGAGCCGCTAGTATAAGTAATAAAATGAGGAAACTAAACCAATAAACAACTTACATTTCTATAATTAGCTATTTAGTTGTACCTATTGGCAAAATCCCTAGCCCCTTGTATTTGGGTAGGTTAGTACAGTCACTAACGGAAGTTGATCAACATTTAAAATTATAATAACTCCGTAAACTGTAGTTTATAGTATGGCAAAATAGTTTTGAAAATGATAGGGGCGCCACTTTCCATACATTTTCGACGTGCATCTTTGCGAAACAGCCGCAATGTTAAATTAGTTCCGACTAGACTTGATTGCCAAGCTATTATACATGGCTCCCTAAAACAGCTGATCCACTGAGTTTAACCTCATTTGACCCTAAGCCAGCTGGTTCTTAAAGGTGGTTTCTTTGGACTTAGGCATGTATTTCACATACTAGAAACAAAAATCTAATAAAATTACGAAACGAACCCGCAAAGTGAAGTGCGATCAATATTATGCGAAGGTATAGGTACACTTAATTCGAAGTTTTCGAAGATAATTTATCACCATCACGTTGTCGTCATAAAAAAGTTATTTAAATCGAGGGTTTTGATAATATATCTTGATATACACGCATAAAAAGATATTGCTTGGTAAAGGATAATATATAATATCGTACCAACCTAAATGTTTTACCTACGTGGTTTTCAGAATCATGACTTAGGTATTTCTGTCTGAAAATATAACATAATTCCGTAGCAGACCCATCATCACAATGATTCAGGCTTCCACTAACTTGGTGTTGGTGATTTTTTCCTGTAAATAAATAAATTTTAATACAGAATAAACACAGACAGGATAAAAATAAGTAATAACCTCCATTGTACATGCAGAAGAGTTGTCTATGTGCTTTTTCCTCATAGGAATTTACGCCTATGGTTTGTAAAGTTAACCACGACAATTATACTCGTATAACTTTTAAAGAAACTTTTTAAAGAAACTTTGATTTCTAATATTCCAGTTCAATTTTGGAAAAATGAAATGAAAACTTATAGTATCACTATCCGTATATTGTAAGCCCTCTGTTGAACATAAACCACCACACAGATCACAGATCACCTATTTTCTTTTCTGTGGCTCCACACTCTACAGAACACAGAAATATATAAATTGTTTCACCATAATTTCAGGGGGTTCCTGGGGGTCCCGTAGTTACCACACTTGGCAGGCGGATTGATGACCGCAGTACCTAGCGATAATATTATAATAGGAGTTGGGTTATTCTGAAATGCTGCTGCCCATACGATGCGATCCCTGAGTGGTCTTTTGCGGTATCTACATAAGATGATTGAGGGGTCATTTTCAATGCTGGGACCACCTTGAACCAAGTCATCATTACACAGATGAGATTGAGGGGTCCTTTTCAATGATGGGACCACCTCGAACTTAACCAAGTCATCATCATCGACATCAGCCTGAAGAAGTCCACTTCTGGACGTAGTTCTCCAACATACGTTTCCAGAAAAATGATGCTGAGCTCCCTCCATCCATTGCATACCTGCTATTCTCACAATGTTTGTCTATCGGGTAGGAGATTGTCCGATGTCTCGTCTTCCTTTTCTAAGCTTCTCCTTGAAATACTAGAGTTGGTTGTGGAATAGTTATGGCTCTCATGTTATACCTCAAGTATGAAAGTAAGGATAACAATCAAGAAATCATTTATCTCACTCAACTGCGGCTTGTGCTGATGATAAAATTGACGCGACTGACTGTCAGCTGATCGATTACGAGAGTTAAGATGTATGAATCACTCTGACGCATGTTCTAAGAAACCAGCCAAAATTCTCTTTAAGACTTGTGACTCAAACCAAGGGTCACCTAAAGCCGAAGGTTTCGCAAGCCTAAGTATAACGTAGCTGTCTTTTTTTCTATCTTCAGCAAACTGCACCGACATGCAGTGTTCATATAGAGCTGCTTTCTATACTACTAGCGGCCTGTCCCAGCTTCGCATGGGTCGACATACATTTTTTCAACATTTTAGGATAAACTTAGACCGTGGGTTCAATCAAGTCTCGCGTCTACCTACTTATTTCATACATTTGCACGCCCTTCTCCCTGAGTGAGTGAGAACGCGCCCCGTAGCCACGTTCGTTCGCTAATATTTAAAAAGCGTAATAACTTTTTTAATTTCGTAATATCTTTTGAATGGAATGTCCGATTTGAAAAATTCAAGAACTAATCTACATATAGGTATTGAACAGTCTTGAATACGAAATGATTTATTTGGATAAGGATTAATATAAAGAGCCTTTTCTAGCGGCGGCATTTCAATATTTTTTTATAATAATAGAACACTTTTTTTTATTTTATTTTTATACCATGAGCTAATGGAACAAGCAGATGGCCCACCTGATGTTAAGTGGTAACTATCACCTATAACAAAGCATTGCCTCGTAAGTCACGCACGATAGGAACGTGCCCTACGATGCACTGCCCTGCGTCCATCAACTTGAGGCATACAGATGTTAAGCCTCATGTGCCTGTAATTACACCGGCAACCACACTCTTCAAACCGAAACACAGCAACGCTGCTTGGCGGCAGAAAAAGGCGTGGTGGTAGTACTTCCCCGGACGAGCCCTTCACAAAGAGCTCTACTACTCTTAAAGCTCTACTACACTTATTGTGACATAACTATAATAGTTAGACATATGCTTTCGTGATATTTTTTGTAGATAATAACGTGTAAAATAATAGTCGTAAAACATTATTTTGTTCTATCATCAATAGTTTTCGCAGTGCACGATGTAAGGATTTTTTTAGTCTTTTTTGAAATCGGACCGGTAGTTTTTACATACGTTACGTCTTACGTCGTTCGTTACATACAAAACAACAAAAATACAAATCTTTCCTCTTTATAATATTAGTGTAGAAGTGTAGATGTAGATAAGGTTCTTCTATTATGTGATATTATATGCAAAAAATTGCAAACAAAAAAAAATGCATCATCACTTTCTAAAAACTTTCCTCTCAGAAGAAAGAGGTGCCTAAATATTATAAAGCAAATCATTTTAACTGAGTACCTAGGTAAGCTACAACAGATGCTTTCAACAGACGACTAAAATTCATAACGATGGATGTAACATTACTAATCTAATCTGTGATTCAGATAAGGGTATTAAGAATCTTCGAATAATTGGAATTTGGGAATATTGATAATGTTTATTAAACACATTTCTATGAAATTGCGAGGGTGCGTCAGATGAGTCATTTGCAACCCCATGGTGCGACTCCACACCCCTCCAGACAGGGCGCGACGATGCACTGGCAGGGGTGGCTAGAAAATCGATATGCGCAGACGGCAAAACGAATAACGTAGAGAAATTGATGTACCTAAATGAAAAATAATCTCTCGGAGGATTGACTCAGCAATCAAATCAAACAACATTTATTGAAACATAGGCGAAATACAATATTGGTTAGGACAACCTAATAGGTCGTAACGGCTTTGTAGTATAGAAATGTTTGATGCAATACTGATAAAATTGATGTTTGACGCTGGTCTTCCGTGACGTCAGCATTATTAGCAATCAGCATTTCTCCTCACCATGACTATGTAAACAAATATAGCTTTTATCAGCTTGTTTAACTGGTTTTGAACTTTCTCGCACGATTCTTTAGTTTCACTTTAGTGCGATAGTTTCAGTGTTTCTAAATAGCTCTGATAGCAAATTAATTTCGTCAGATTTTCGTTATGTCACGTATTCTACAATTTATCACGTTGCCATCGGTATCAATATCATCTTTAATAACATAACTGTTTCGTGATGCAATATTTATCTCAAAACAACACAGCCATCGCTTTGAAGACTGCAGAATATAATAGAGCTATCTTTTATCTTTCACTCTACGTCAGTTAGTAATGCTTTCTGATCTCTTCATAATTACAGTGATAATGTTCTCCAACGCTTAATGTAATTACCGCAGACGGTGTGCAGCGAATTCTAAACTAATTAAATATTTTTAGGTTAATCTCAAGCGTTTGTAGCAATTAGCGCGAAACAGCCAACTAACACTACTCACTGGAGAAAGCAATGAAATACTGAAGTGAAAATGTTCAGCGTTTTTTCGTAGAAAGAATGCGATCATTGAATTAGTTGGAATCGAATCACAATAATCCAGGTTCCACGTGAGCGGCTACGCGTAACGTAATCGCTTATCAGGGCATAGCATCGTTATCATCTGATACACTGTACCTATGAGGCTAAAGTCGAGTAGCCTTACCATATATGGTGACAAAAATTGAGGCTGCTCCATGCAGCTCGTGATTGGTGGAAAATACTGTTGCCGATATAATGTGAACTTCTGATAAGGCACGTATTATATACTTTATCCTCACGAGGCAGCATTCATTTAGTAAGGTGTGCTTGAACGGAGCACTACAGAGTCAACCTAGTCATTTAATTTATTTTAACTGTAAGTCTATTTTTGGATTAAAATTTATGTTGTTAACTTTGATATTCACACAGTTTGTTCTTTTGTTTTCCGTTTAAATAAATATTTGTTTTGAGTTTCGGTGATCGATGCTACTATAATAGTGAGGTCATGCGTGGCGTGCGTGTTACATAACACTCGTAGAAAAAGTTGCGTAATCGGGTTATCGCGCTGCTTAATAATTTAACGAACGACAGAAGATTTCAATCAGGATTTCCACCCTTGTTGTTTACCGTAATCTGTAACAATTTTTTTTATGTTTTTTCTTTTCAATTCCAGACTAATTCAAAATGTGCGACGAAGAAGTTGCCGCGTTGGTAGTAGACAATGGCTCCGGTATGTGCAAGGCCGGATTCGCGGGAGACGACGCACCTCGCGCCGTCTTTCCCTCGATCGTCGGCAGACCCCGTCACCAGGGTGTCATGGTCGGCATGGGCCAGAAAGACTCCTACGTAGGAGACGAGGCCCAGAGCAAGAGAGGAATCCTCACACTCAAGTACCCCATCGAGCACGGCATCGTCACCAACTGGGACGATATGGAGAAGATCTGGCACCACACCTTCTACAATGAGCTGCGTGTGGCGCCCGAGGAGCACCCCGTGCTGCTCACAGAGGCTCCCCTCAACCCCAAGGCCAACAGGTGAGTGTCAGCCTTACCCGCGTTCGCGACCACAGCCCCCGTCTGTCGGCCACATCTGACCGGCTCGTTTCTGTTTCAGAGAGAAGATGACACAGATCATGTTCGAGACCTTCAACACGCCCGCCATGTACGTCGCCATCCAGGCCGTGCTCTCGCTGTACGCGTCCGGTCGTACCACCGGTATCGTGCTGGACTCCGGCGACGGCGTCTCCCACACCGTGCCCATCTACGAGGGCTACGCGCTGCCGCACGCCATCCTGCGTCTGGACTTGGCCGGTCGCGACCTTACCGACTACCTGATGAAGATCCTCACCGAGCGCGGCTACTCCTTCACCACCACCGCCGAGCGCGAGATCGTGCGTGACATCAAGGAGAAGCTCTGCTACGTCGCACTCGACTTCGAGCAGGAGATGGCCACCGCCGCCTCCAGCAGCTCCCTGGAGAAGTCCTACGAGCTTCCCGATGGACAGGTCATCACTATCGGAAACGAGAGGTTCCGTTGTCCCGAGGCTCTGTTCCAGCCCTCATTCTTGGGTATGGAAGCCAACGGTATCCATGAGACCACTTACAACTCGATCATGAAGTGCGACGTTGACATCCGTAAGGACCTGTACGCCAACACAGTATTATCCGGAGGTACCACCATGTACCCCGGCATCGCCGACCGCATGCAGAAAGAGATCACCGCCCTCGCGCCATCCACGATGAAGATCAAGATCATCGCTCCCCCGGAGAGGAAGTACTCCGTATGGATCGGAGGATCCATCCTCGCTTCCCTCTCTACCTTCCAACAGATGTGGATCTCGAAACAGGAGTACGATGAGTCCGGCCCCTCCATTGTTCACAGGAAGTGCTTCTAAACATCAAGTAAGACTTTTAATTAATGATGCCCTACACCAAGCCCCTGAAAGGGCGGCTCAAATTACGCTTGTGATCTTTTTATGTAAGTTCAGTATTTAAATAGGTTGTAAGGTGTCGTAATATGCATATTACGTATTCGCGCGTAACGTTGTTGTTACCGTTTTTGACAAAGATTTTTATTTATTTTATATGATCGTTACTAACCTGAACATTTGTAATAAAACATAATTTATATACCGGTATAAATCTGTATTTTTCATTTCTTTTTCCTTTCCTTCCTTTTATCCTTATCATGGGTTTCGGCTAGCGAAAGGTGCTTTTTATAAAAGAAATGGCAGACAGACACAGAGGCGAATGAACTGACTGATAACGACTGCTAGACAGGTTTAGCTAGAGCTTACTAAAATTTCTAACTGATATATATTCATTGACAGTCCAATTTACATAATTTTCTATAACATACCACCAACTTTTATCATTAATATTTATATATTTTTTATGTTTAGTCAAATAAACATTCATTCTAACGTGGTATATGGATGAATATGTATTTATTTATTTCATGACCAAATCCACAGCTCATAAAAAACAGTCACAGTAATACGTAATATCTTGATCACGTGGCATGAATATTTTCGATTCTTGCACCCAGTTGTATGAAACCGTTCTAGTACCTATTATTTTGTTTTATAGGTACCTTACCTACCTACTTTGGAACTCATCATCACTCTAATACAGCCATTATTATGTACTTGTACATTTTTATTGGTCATCTTAAATGAATAAACAGGAAAGGAAAACGAGATTTTAACCTTATAGTACCTTCAAAGTCTTAAAATAGCAGAATGCGATATGCCTATCCTTGTTTGTGGCCAGCTAGCTCACCACACACTTGTGGTGACTCAATAACATATTTTACTTCTGACGTTTTGTTGTTATGTATATGAATTGGTAATAGGTGCGGTCTGTGGTAGGTATTTACTATTTGTTAGAGGCAGTGGGTAGGTAGTAAGTAACGCTGTCGGCAATCGTTCTACGATTATACCTACCAGGTTTAAGCCCAATCGAAAAAAAATCTTATATTTTTTATTTATTAAATTACTAGCGGCCTGTCCCAGCTTCGCATGGGTGGACATAAATCATAATCATAAATCATAAATCATTTATTTGCTTCAATGTAGGTGGGTACATAAAGATGACAAAAAAATTAAATCGGTAGCACTCATTCCCCATAGCTGGGATGCAAATTGTAGGTGTGGGCTTTATACATTTTGGTAGGTAGACATAGATTTTTTAAACATTTTAGGATAAACATAGACCGTGGGTTCGAGTCTCGCGTCTACTTATTTCATACACTAGCGGCCTGTCCCAGCTTCGCATGGGTGGATATAATTTTTTTGAACATTTTAGGATAAACTTAGCTTATACTTAGTTATGAGTCTTGCGTCTACTTCTTTCATACATTTGCACGCCCTTCTCCCTAGTGAGTGAGAACGCGCCCCGTGGGCCGCTACCATTTTCGCGTTCGCTAATATTTATAAACCGAACTAAAATTTTTAATTTCGTAATATCTTTTGAATGGAATGGAATGTCCGATTTGAAAAAGTCAAGAAGTAATCTATAGGTATTGTAACAGTCTTGAATATGAAATGATTTATTTGGATAAGGATTAATATAAAGGTGTGGATAACATGGTTTGATTTCGGTCGACATTTCTATCAACTTTTAATATGTAAAAAAGAAGTTATAGTAACATAACTACGATAGTTAGACATATGGAATCGCTGAGTTTTTTGTAGATATTGATATGTTCTTTAATATTGTAGAACATTTTTGTGTTCTATCGTCAATAGTTTTCGCAGCGCATGCGATGAAAGCCAAATTATGGCCAATTTTTCTACACCTTGGGTTACATTATTGAAGTTTTAGAAGGGATCCCAAATTTTATCTTGTAATAAATGTAGCCTATGTTACTCAGGGATAAGGTAGCATTCTTATGGTGAAAGAATTTTTGAAATCGGACCAGTAGTTTTTGAGTCTATTCGTTAAGTACACAAAACAACAATTAATTTATTAAATTAATTTCTTATGCAGGATTTTGTTTTGAGTGTCCTGTCTGTCCCAAGTAACCCGTAATAGTAGGTAGGTAAGGTACAATACCACTACAATACCAACCTAATTAGGTACCTACTTTACTTACCAAGCAACGGCTGATTCGGCACCGGCTTGGAAGGAACATTGACCTAGGCTAGGCGTGTGTTACATTTGGATTCGTTCCCAATCTAATTTTAGGTAGGTAGGTGTAATTAGTTAGTTTTAAATAGATCAGACACACCCACAGATTCGTGCGTCCGTGTTACTGCACTGCGTGGTAGGTAGGTAGTTCGGTACTAGGTTGGTAGTAGGTACCTTACCTACCTCAGATTATAGCCTAGCTAGGTAAGATGAATACGGGTCACTTATGTAACTTATGTAATACACGCAGGTAAGGTAGGTACACCAAATGACCAAAAAACTAAACGGCGGGCGTTATAAATAAATTTGAATTATTTTCTGAATTATAATCGAAATGAACCGAAAATTATTTTTATTCTGTGCTGATCAAGCAAGGCACAGATAAGAAATAAAAATAGTCTACCTAGTCTACGGTGTCTAGAAAACTGTTCGTGCGCGACGAACCTAAATACGGTACCTACCTACGTAGTAAGTAGGTAAGATAGCAATTAGCACCTATTTACTTACTACTATTATTAGCAATCTATCATTGCATCAACCTGTCGTGAGTTAGGTAGGTAGGTAGGTAAGTACCTCGCATTATTGATCGAGTGAGCGAAGCGAACGAAGATCTTAGTTTCAACTTGGGCGATTTGGCACTTTATGTATGTATGTATGTATGTATGTATGTATGTATGTATGTATGTATGTTTGTCTGGCGATAACTTTAGAACCGTTGATCCGATCTGCATGAAATTTGATATGTCGATAGCTTGTACTTGAGAAATGTACTGGTAAGTATATGAGTAAAATCGGATGAAGGGTTTTTGAGATATGGGGTTTTTTAAGAGGGCAAAAATAAAAAAAGTTACATAAAAAAATCAAGTTACATGTCATACGAAAGGGCTTTGTTTGGACATCCCAAAAGAATTTTTACTTTTTTTTTGTGATACTCGGTTATTGAGATAAAATAATAAAAGCTAAATTAAGATAACCAGCGACCCAAGAGCTCCCATCTCTAAGAGTTTCGTTGACATCAAGGTTTTTCTACTGGTCGGCCAGTTCCTTTGATTTTTCTTATTTTTTTTTCTTGAAATAAATTAAGGAGGTAGTCAGTTCTCATAAAATGGTGACGACGACCAGGTCTGATGATGGAGCCAAGGTCTGTTCAACGGAACTCTTCAATAAATAGGCCAATAGAGTTGAAACTTGGTTACCATACCAAGTTAGTAGGCGGTAGTCAGAAAAAAGTCCAAACATAATGTTTGGACTTGCCTCTGACTACCACCTACTCAAAGTTTTTGTGCGTTCGTCGGGTCGCATCACGAGATCTCAGTTTGGGGCGAACTAGGTACTAGTTTAGAACATTTTTTTTTTATCGAGATGACAACTGCTTTTGTTTGTACCTCTCGCTCGTACATTTCATCATTTTGAATTAAGTACTTATACCTATGTAGGTTAGGTATCTACCTTAGGTAAGTATATGATCAATCGATGAACTTATATGTAAGTATATGAAAAATCTCAATCATTACCTAACCAAGTTGTGTGCATGGCAAGTTTATTAAAGATATAAGTACTTACCTAATTTTGATCCGATAAGTTTTCCTAAAAAGTTAGTTTTTACTAGTTTTCGTACCTACCTAGGTACCTACCTACTTGTGCAAACATTTTTGTAGGAAAACTTCTTTGGATCAAAATTATATTTTTACTGAACTGCGTGTGCAAGCAAATTAATTGCACACACCTTGGTTGATTGCGACTTTTATTATATTGAATAAACTAGCGGCCTGTCCCAGCTTCGCATGGGTGGTCATAAATTTTTTGAACATTTTAGGATAAACTTAGACCGTGGGTTCGAGCCTCGCGTCTACTTATTTCATACATTTGCACGCGCTTCTCCTTGAGTGAGTGAAATCGCACCCCGCGCGTGACCGGTGGACCCGTAAACATTTTTAATTTCGTCATATCTTTTGAATGGAAAGTCCGATTTGAAAAATTTAAGAAGTAATCTATAGGTATTGAAACCGTCTTAATTATGAAATGATTTATTTGGATAAGGATTAATACCAAGGTACAAATAAAGACCCTTTTCTAGCGGAGGCATTTCAATTAATTTTTTATAATAAAAGAACACTTATTGTGACATAACTATAATAGTTAGACATATGCTGTCGCGACATTTTTTGTAGATGATAACGTGTTCTACAAAATCGTAGTACATTATTTTGTTCTATCTTCAATAGTTTTCGCAGCGCACGCGATGTAAGGTTTTTTGTTTTCCACCTTGGGTTACATTATTGAAGTTTTAGTAAGGATCCCTGATTTTTTTGAAAATATAATATAGCCTATGTTACTCAGAGATAATGTAGCATTCTAATGGTGAAAGAATTTTTGAAATCGGACCAGTAGTTTTTGAGCCTATTCGTTACATACAAAAATACAAAAATACAAAAATACAAAGTTTACCTCTTTATAATATTAGTGTAGATAATTATAATGGCTGACATGATCAAGAAAATCATTTCACACACACATTAATGCATCGGACTATAATATCAAACTACTCAAACTAAGCGACCGACCGCCCGCGCCCGCGTGCGAGCGCGCTCGCAACGCGCGGGCCGCGGTGTGAGGGTCAAGGGCGGGGCTAGGGATGGCCGTCGTAAAAATCGATAGTAAGAAGAGATAGTTTGGTACCAACAACACCTTCCGTGTCTACTACTGCGGATTCGATTACAATACTTTGCGTTCAAATAATGGTAGGTACATAGGTACTTAACTTACTCATCTAAAATAGTATAAACAATAATAAAATGCTAACAACGAAAATATTGAACTTCTGAAAGTCGTTCTTCATCACCAAGTTCTATAGAAAATTAAATAAGTAAGTGAGTAATTTTTTTTCAGTACCTACGTAAAAAGATAAAGGCCTAATCCCACATTAATTACCTTAGTTTGATTAGGTACTATTTCAATTAATGAAATCCTTCTATTAGATTCTTCTTAATTAACCTATTTGCTAGATCCTTACATGTATGTCATGGCCATAATAAAAACAAAAACGAGCAACGCCTTTTTACTTAAGGCGAAGACAAGAGCTAATGTGACTCTCGCTCGCACGTTTCGACATGTTGAATGATATAAAATCACTAAACTCATTTTCGAAAAATCGAAATCAACCATTTTGTGTGCAATCACAATGCACACAGTTAGTGTTAACTATCAAACAACTTCTCGCTCGCACGTTTCGACATACTGAAAGATATAAAATCACTAAACTCATTTTCGAAAAATCGCAATCAACCAATTTGTGTGCAATCACATTGCACACAGTTAAGTAAAAATTTCAGTTTGATCGATACATGTTTTCCTACTCAAAAGTTTGCTTTACTAGTTTTCGTACATAAGCAAACTTTTAAGTAGGAACACTTGTATCGATCAAAATGAAATTTTTACTTAACTGTGTGCAATGTGATTGCACACAAATTGGTTGATTGCGATTTTTCGAAAATGAGTTTAGTGATTTTATATCTTTCAGTATGTCGAAACGTGCGAGCGAGAAGTTGTTTGATAGTTGTCAGCCCCTTAACTCAGGTATTGTTATAACCTACATATAGGTACCACCTAACCTGAGCTGAGCAATACCAAGTTTCATTATAAAATTTACCTACGTTGCGCGCGATTTAATGGTCTACAGATATAGCTGCATCATGCATCGCTGTCGGCTATGATTTAACAATGCTCCTGACCTTATAGGAATGTGAACGATAACTATGTTTAATAAAATCGTCTCGACATACAGACAGCCCCCACTTTGTCATCACGGAATTATTTGTGCAAATAAATTGTATCTTGGCTGTGGTACATATGTTAGAAAATAATTTCATTCGGTGCCACGAAGAAATTAGTGTTCTTCTCATATTGAATGGCGTCATCATCCCATCAACATCCCATGCAGGCACATCGCACATCCTTTATTTTTTTATTGCCTGTTTGGCACCGGCTCTAGAACCGGTTTAAATGATCTTAGTTAAGACTGGAAATGCTAACTTTATTTTATTTTTTTCAGTTTTCATGAAGTTTTTTTTATTTTTAATGTTAATGGATGATTTCACTATTTTCTGTAAAAAAATATAATAAAAAACTCTGAATGTAGACTTTGTTAATATCAGCTTAACCAAAATATTTTTGAAACAAATATTTCTACATGTGTGGATAAAACAAACTAGTACTACTTATCTACTACTAGTTGGTACTTATCCCACATACCTTCCTACATATAGATATAATATAGGTATATTGAAATAACCTTGAAGTAAGATCTATCCAATAAGAAAACCTAATGAAAAAATACAGCCGACTTGATAGTACTTTTTTTGAACAGTTATAAAGTAGGTGGATAATGTAGATATAGAAGTCTCACAAAAACGAAAGCTCAAAATTGTGAAGTCATTACATTATTTATTTGGTCTTACACAAATCATTGCCATACAGTTATAGCCATACAGTTTTCGATCAAAAGGCTGTAGCGAAACGCAAAATATTGAGCGTTGGTTCGGGTTGTAGACAGTCCCGCCCCGGGCGGCTGGTCTGTTAACCCTCGCTGGGAGGTTCGATCGATCCCTCGCCTCCTCTCCACAGGACCCCTCAATGCGTCTACTCGACTAGACATGCGGTTTAAGACCACGTTAGAGCTGCGAGCGCTTGGCTTTTATTAATATGCTGTTAAGATTCAGTATTGCTCTAACAGTTTAATAATACGATTGGTTCAGGTGATGAAATTATAATACACGTACCAACCATCTACACTATGGGTGGGTGCATGGCTTCCATTGCATTTTCGGCAATATGATGGATGATTCAGCATGTTTATTGCGTTATGGCTGAGGTAGGTAGGTAAGTAATTAAGAATATAGGTTTATTAAAGCTTCAAATAGGTAGGTAGTCTAATAACATGAATTATTGGTTAAACAGAAAGTTTTACAAACTTTTCTAACTTCTGTACGTAGTAAAATTGCTCCGCATTACAGACAGGTTCACAAAAACGACGCCGAGAGGCATACCTGTTTTCTCAATCCAGTCAGTCCTTTGTCAGAAAGGTCTCTATATTTTTTACTTGACACATTTTTTGCCCCTATGTTATTCGTGTTCGAATACTATTCATAATACCCTGTTCTTAAATGTAAACCACATTACATTTTACAAGCGACGCTTAAAATTTTATTGTTAGAAAGTAAAGTAGGCCAGTTTGCAATTTTGCATCAGGTCGATCTCCTGTTAACAAACTAATTATGTCCTAGTTACAGTTAAGTACTGCATTTCATTGATGCTTCTCTTGAGTGGAATAGAGCAAAATGCGAAGAAGTAACTGTAGTTTGCAGTTATGTAATAATAAGCATTTTAGCGTCTAATATAGATAGTCGATGAGCTTGATTGCATTTCTCAAGACACGATATTGTTTATTATAGTACCAGTACAATAATGATCAACAAAAGTGTGGTATGACTTTGAGTTTGCTAAATATTTTCAAATTCTGATTAACAATTTCTGTATTCTGAAACAGAAATGATGGTAGCTCGAGTCACCGTAGTAAGTATAGTAATGACTAGGGGCCTGTCCCAGCTTCGCATGGGTCGTCATAATTTTTTTGAACATTTTAGGAGAAACTTAGACCGTGGGTTCGAGCCTCGCGTCTCCTTGAGTGAGTGAAATCGCACCCCGTGCGTGACCCGTGGACCCGTTAACATTTTTAATTTCGTCATATCTCTTGAATGGAATGTCCGATTTGAAAAATTTAAGAAATAATCTATAGGTATTGAAACCGTCTTAATTATGAAATGATTTATTTGGATAAGGATTAATACCAAGGTACAAATAAAGACCCTTTTCTAGCGGCGGCATTTCAATTATTTTTTTATAATAAAAGAACACTTATTGTGACATAACTATAATAGTTAGACATATGCTGTCGCGACATTTTTTGTAGATGATGACGTGTTCTACAAAATCGTAGGACATTATTTTGTTCTATCATCAATAGTTTTCGCAGCGCACGCGATGTAAGGTTTTTGTTTTACACCTTGGGTTATATTATTGGAGTTTTAGTAAGGATCCCTGATTTTTTTTAAAATATAATATAGCCTATGTTACTCAGGGATAATGTAGCATTCTAATGGTGAAAGAATTTTTGAAATAGGACCAGTAGTTTTGGAGCCTAATCGTTACATACAAAAATACAAATCTTTCCTCTTTATAATATTAGTGTAGATTAGTGTAGATGTAGATGGTGTAGATGACATATAATCATTTAGGCTTTCCTTCCTTTTTTATTATTTCCTTCCATTCCATTACAAATATTATAATCTTTATTGTTGGATCTGATACCTTGGTGTGATGATGACTGATTGATGACACCCGTTCTATTAATTATGCGTGCCCATGTTCACAAGAATACTATTATGTATTCCAAACTCGGTTCTCTTTTCAATACAGGTAAGCAACAGAATTAAAATTCTGTGCAGAACATATGTTTTCCTTCGCTGAGTCATACTTTACGTAGACTTATGATGTTACGATCCTTTTTATTGATAAAATGAATTGGTGTATTTTGTTAAAAGAACAAAAAAATAAATTTTTCCTTGTTTTTATTCTAGCCCTTTACACAATTCACTGCTGTTATTCCGATTTTTAACTGATTTATCTAAATATTCATTCACTAAGTACTAGGTAGGTAGATGTAGTGCAGGTAGGTAGGGCTGTTTTGAAATTAGAACAACCATTAGGCATTAGGTATTTGTAAACATAGCCATCTCCTCAAAAATATTGCAATATCTTCCATTGTTTTCCGTCGTTGATATGTAAACTTTAAAAATAATTATGATAGATAAGATAGGACCTACCGACAGAAAAATAATAGATCAAAAACACACTTGTTAGGAACTGAAACAATAAAGTTCATCAAATTGCCATGTTAGGTGACAGCAAAGTGAATAAGTGTTATGGTCCCACCACGCGGAGACATTGACTCACCAACATAGTACCAACCAGTAGTACGCGAGTCAGTCGTGGATGACTCATGCCTTGGGAGTCAGATTATGTAGGTAAGTAGTAATGTATTGAACAGAAGATAAACGAACCTTTATCACTACACGAAGGTTAACGGTCAGGAAATGATGAAGTCATGACTACCAGTCAACGACTGATGTATAGGTATTTAATAATGAAAAAGAGATAATTCAAGCTTGCTAAAACATTGACACCATTTTTATAATAAGCAGATAAACACCATAAAAACCGGATCGTGTTCGTATTTGTGCTGTGCCCCCCATGAAAATTGTCTTACCTACATTGGCCAAAATAATATTTTTGGAGTTCTAAGGTAGGCTTTATCTACCTAGGTAGGTGGTACCTACTTGAATAAGAGAACCTGTCTAGGTTAGACATACCTAAGACATATCTTTCTCACCTCGAATGTTTTGTTTATTTTTGGGGATTCCAGTGTCACTGAGGTAGGTTGTTACAGGAGTTAGTTAGTGAAGGTACAAATTAATCAAAAAATCTAATTTATATATCATATATCTACCTACCTACCATCTGTGGATACAAACGAATATCGAAAGTTTGAGAGAAGCTAAATGGATTCATTAAAATATATTTACCTAAGTGGATAGGTAGATCTAGGCAACATAAAATTATGCCTCAGCCAACGTTTCTGGAGTGCCTAGGAGCAGTTACTAGCTACAGTAAATAGGTAAGTACATAGACATATCTAATGCAGATTTTAATATATATTAAATTTTATTGTAGTTATACCTAGTAGGTACCTTAATCTTGAGCTGCACCATAAGACCAAATACGTACTAGGTATAACTACAGTAAGAAAGAACAGACGGGCTTTTGCAAAAAAAACTAGAATACCCATAGGTACCTAAGTACAAAGTAATTTTGTAGTAGACTAAAATAATAACTATGTAGGCAAGTAGGTGCTCAATCAAAATTCCTGCCATGAAGATTGAATCGTCAACTAAAGTAATAACCGAATTCACGATTTCAAAATTATTCTGTTGTAGCTATCGATACTTTTAAAATATTACTTCGTAACTTGGCCGCACTATTTGCAAGGAACGATATTGAATGGAACGTTTTGTTGCTACTAGTTACTACTCACAAACACAGCGAAAAATGTATTCAACTTTCAATGTGTGCGCCTTGTACGAACAGAGACCGTTGCTACCGTTCACCAATCAGAATCCAGGATTTTACAGATGCCCATATAAGGTAAGGCCATCGGTTGCGCCAAGTAGGGAGGTCGGAGTCGGACGAGTCCATTTTGTATTTGTTATTTTTTAGCCTTCCTCTTTTGAAATAAGAAAAGCCATTGACATTGTCACTTTGAATTCATAAAAGGATAATATCTGTAGGTTATTTTGTTAGCAAAGTGGAGTATTTAATTGAAAAATTAAGGTATTTTAGCACACACAGAGGTCTGTTGGGCGAGTCGATTGTGTTGAAGCGGCCCGCGGCGCGGCGTTCTAGTGAAGCAAGAAAATCGACCGACCTCAACGTGCGAGCGAGTAGCAGAAGTAAACCGGCCGGCATTCAATTCTCACGGTTCGTTCCGCGATAGCTCCAGTTGTAAATCTCCTCGTGTGTTAATTTATTGGTAAGTTCATTTTATTTGTCATTTCTTTATATTTTCTCAACTAGTAAATCTGTCAATTC
Organism: Chloroclysta siterata; assembly: GCA_932294275.1. Classification (NCBI taxonomy): domain Eukaryota; kingdom Metazoa; phylum Arthropoda; class Insecta; order Lepidoptera; family Geometridae; genus Chloroclysta; species Chloroclysta siterata. The sequence goes on along the minus strand of OW028603.1, from coordinate 13,105,486 downwards.
GAATAGAAGCCAACAGATTCATTGTTATAATTTTAAATGGGAATTGGGATGTCTGTCTAACCCTCACGCAAGGTCAAGCAAGTCTACGGTATGTCTAGTTCAAGATATTTTTAGATGATGCATCTTCTCAGCTTGGTGGGTTCCCCGAGGATGCGTCATCCCTATCGCCAGCTTCTTGCTGTAGGTAACGGTTTTTGGCAGATTACCAAGCGATACCGTTGAACTTTCATTATCACTTATGTTAAGTACCTACCTACCTAGATAAGTTGTGGGATTATGTTTATGTTATGACTAGGTAGGTCGGATGTGGGTAATTATGTTGGCCTGTCTAAAGAGTAGGACCTTCCTAAGTTCACCTAGTAGTCTGCTGAAGGCTGTCTGATGTCGAGCTATGTGAGATTTCACTGAAGATCTCGGCATTATGAAGTGGCGGGCTATCAGACAACCGGGGAGGGGCGCGGAGTGAGGGAGGGTGGCGCAGGCTCCCTGCAGCGGAATACCATATATGGCCACGAAAACTCACGTATTGTGCCGTACCGCTGCCATTGGTCGAGCCAGCCTGAAGCGGGGGTAGGGGCGACTCGATAACCAGCCTCGTTTATATACTCCGACAGCCGCGCTCGTCGACATTCCACGGAGTGAGCTCGAGTTGAAGCGTTGTGCAGCGATCTAGGCTGTGCAATAGCAAGTTAATTTATTAATTAATTTAGGACTAATAAATAAAAAGTAAGTTTTTAATCGTGACATCATCACTAAGTGAAATTGTTTTGGTGACAGTGGAAATAGTGCAAATTGATGAGTGATTGCGGTCAGTGACACTAGGGTTGGGCGGTGGCATCGATCCGGGACAGTTGGGATAGCCGGTTGCGGGTAGGGCGTGGTCGGACTGTAGACTTGTGCGAAATTTATTCAAGTTCATTCATTTATCCAATTAGAAAGTTGCTCTTCTCGTGATCGACTTTCTCGGCGGTTGAGAGCGACCGTCTCTTCTCGCGAAATGTGGTCGTTTCAAGTCTGCCACGTTCACACCACGCCGCGGCCGAACCCAGCCTTATTTGGTCCCAATTTGCGAGTTCGCCCACTTTGTGCTGTCCTGCAATAACTGCGTAGGCAATCTGCCCACCCGTCACATCTTTAAAAGGGAATCGAGGACATTGCCATTTTGAGATGGATTCTAATTTCGAGCTACCTTAGTTTTTCACTACCTACCTACACTTTACATTCCGAGTATCATCGAAACACTTGACAGTTTTAAGTTAGTTTTCGGCTTAGATTAACTTTATATTAAGTTCGGTGTTTCTTCTTTTCAGACTAATTCAAAATGTGCGACGAAGAAGTTGCCGCGTTGGTAGTAGACAATGGCTCCGGTATGTGCAAGGCCGGATTCGCGGGAGACGACGCACCTCGCGCCGTCTTTCCCTCGATCGTCGGCAGACCCCGTCACCAGGGTGTCATGGTCGGCATGGGCCAGAAAGACTCCTACGTAGGAGACGAGGCCCAGAGCAAGAGAGGAATCCTCACACTCAAGTACCCCATCGAGCACGGCATCGTCACCAACTGGGACGATATGGAGAAGATCTGGCACCACACCTTCTACAATGAGCTGCGTGTGGCGCCCGAGGAGCACCCCGTGCTGCTCACAGAGGCTCCCCTCAACCCCAAGGCCAACAGGTGAGTGTCAGCCTTACCCGCGTTCGCGACCACAGCCCCCGTCTGTCGGCCACATCTGACCGGCTCGTTTCTGTTTCAGAGAGAAGATGACACAGATCATGTTCGAGACCTTCAACACGCCCGCCATGTACGTCGCCATCCAGGCCGTGCTCTCGCTGTACGCGTCCGGTCGTACCACCGGTATCGTGCTGGACTCCGGCGACGGCGTCTCCCACACCGTGCCCATCTACGAGGGCTACGCGCTGCCGCACGCCATCCTGCGTCTGGACTTGGCCGGTCGCGACCTTACCGACTACCTGATGAAGATCCTCACCGAGCGCGGCTACTCCTTCACCACCACCGCCGAGCGCGAGATCGTGCGTGACATCAAGGAGAAGCTCTGCTACGTCGCACTCGACTTCGAGCAGGAGATGGCCACCGCCGCCTCCAGCAGCTCCCTGGAGAAGTCCTACGAGCTTCCCGACGGACAGGTCATCACCATCGGAAACGAGAGGTTCCGTTGTCCCGAGGCTCTGTTCCAGCCCTCATTCTTGGGAATGGAAGCTTGTGGCATCCACGAGACCACTTACAACTCGATCATGAAGTGCGACGTTGACATCCGTAAGGACCTGTACGCCAACACAGTATTATCCGGAGGTACCACCATGTACCCCGGCATCGCCGACCGCATGCAGAAGGAGATCACCGCCCTCGCGCCATCCACGATGAAGATCAAGATCATCGCTCCCCCGGAGAGGAAGTACTCCGTATGGATCGGAGGATCCATCCTCGCTTCCCTCTCTACCTTCCAACAGATGTGGATCTCGAAACAGGAGTATGATGAGTCCGGCCCCTCCATTGTGCACAGGAAGTGCTTCTAAGCGACTCGACTCCGCTGCGCTCGCAGCCCGCGGCCCGGCCGTTCGCGGCCGGCTGCTCAACTCAGGCTTGTAATCTCCGTTAATTTAATTGTACGTAAGATATTATTATGTAATTAAAACGTAATAGTGACGGCAGGACGGCGCGCGGCGCCGCGGGCGCGCCTCGGCCGGCCTCAGTACTGCACTCGCCAAAGGATTTTTTGTAATCTCATGAATGATGATTGTATGTGCTGAAACGGATAAGACTACTTTCTTACTAGGTCATTTATAAATTATAAAAAATGTGAAAATACAAAAAAAAACTGAAAAATTTATATGCCTTTTCTTTCTTATGTGCTATTCACTACCCTGAATTCATTAGATAGGTAGTTTCGATATCGAATGCAAACGGCAACGACCGACATTGGCCTACGTTCTGAAATAGAACACGCTCTTACAAGCGCAGCCATTATTAGTTTTTTGTTTCAATGTCAGCAGTAGGTATGCATTATGGCTAAAACGGGCTTTTCTTAATTTTACGCTACTGCATACGCGTAGATAGGTAGGTATAGGCAGTTCAGACAAGATGTTCTGATAGGAGTAGGTATGAGATTCACAATCACGCCTGGTAGTCGTCTCCATCCTTCATAGTACATCCCGTAGAACATATCTATTACAGTAGTCATCATTGGACATTCAGGATCCTGGGCCCCGCGAGGTCGAAGAGCTGGCTTCTTTATTTAGTAGTGCCTCAACGCTATTCTTTTAAAATGTTATAGTTTCACAATTTATAGGTCATGTCTTGAAAAAACCATTAGCTCTCAGCCAGCAAGCCGGATAGGCGCGCGCTTAACGCGTACATACAAAACCCGCTGAAAACGAAGTCTGGAATTTTCGGAAAAAGAGGACTCTAATCCGTAAATAACTTTATGTCATTTATCTTTGAGAGGCATAGCAAAAACGGATATAGACATATGACATAGCATAGGATCTACCTACCACAGAACATTATTACTCAAGACGCTACCTATCTTGTTCGTGACTAATCGATGCTGACATCAATGTGACGTCATCTTGTTGACTCGGTGACGTTGATCTTTGAAAAGCTGTCATGCGGAAAAATACCTTCGATTATGTATTTAAGTTTCTATTTAGCGTCTCGAGAACGATTTGTAAGAAATCAAATCAGTCGCATCTAGGTAATTTTATAAAATTGTTTCTAGAGTTGGATTTTTGGACACAGATGGTTCTATGTATTTTCGTCTTCTAACTAAGCTGTGAAACGCTTTTATAGTAAAAAGAAGTTTATTAATGTCCTATTATAAGCGTCATTATTTTTATTTGGCTTACGGCCGGTTTCTGAAAGCCCGATCAAAACTAATCGGATGTCAAGTCACTTGCTATCACTATTTAATTTGATGTAGGTAATAGCTGAAATGGCGAGCGACTTGACATCTGTACCCCAAGTATGAGTTGTGTTTACCATATTTGGTTTTTCGTTTTTCGTTCTTGTTCCGTGTTCATTGCGGGTTTTATAAGAAGACGCGATAGAGATACCGATACGGAAATTTATGTTCTACTACTAAAACTATACTACTATAAAGTTCCGTATCGGTATCTCTATGGCGTCTTCATACAAAACCACGGAACACGGAACAAGAACGAAAAACTAAATATGGTAAACACAACTCATACTAATTGAGGTACTGATTAGTTTTGATCGGGCTTTCAGAAACCGGCCGTTAGCGTAGCTTGCGTTAACTATGCGGAGATAACTTGTAGTACTAACACCAAGGTTATCTGGAAGATGCTATAAAGCATTAAGGGGCTGACATCCGTCGAAGTACCTCTAGCTCACAGATTTCAACATTTATAAAGATATATAAAATCATTGAACTTATTTATGAAAATCACAATGGCCGATTTCTATTTCTCATATAAGTGATTTTATCTCTTTCAAATTGTTGAACTGTGCGAGCGAGAAGTACAAACATTAGTAGTATTTGCCCTTGTTTTATTTTGTACTGTTTTCTAAATGTGCATATCAAACTAAAATCGCTGTTGTTTGTATTTGTGGTTTGGTTTCAAAGTCTAAAGGTTCAATAAAATGACAAGGATCACTTTCAAACATCTTAAAAATAGGTGAATCTAGGTGCCAGTTTCACGCGACCAAAGCCTAGAAGAACAGGCAACAAGCTTACGGCTTGGTTCCTACCGTTCTCTTGTATGATCCTTCTTACAATGTTTTCCTTGCCGATTTCAAAACCTATGATGGATGGAGCCTATTAAACTAATTCCCATACCCAATGATGTTTTAGTTTTAAGAAAAGCCATGAGTATTTTCTCAATTTTTATTAAGAACATCACAAATATTTGCACATAATTATTACATAACAGTAGTTTACTTAAAGTGGTTAGTAAAAAGATTACAATTAAAACATAAACACAAAAATATAGTCGATTTTATAAAACTACACTGGTACAGTACCTACTAATCAATAAATAGGGCTTGTAGTTGATCAACGAATCGAGAATTGAAGTTTAGTATGGCTGCATAGTTTGGCTGGTCAATAAGTATCTAAAAACACTGCTATTCAAGCTGCTATTGCTCTTTGTCGTCCTGTCAAAAAGCCTTAATTTTTAGTAAATCGATTTTCTGACAAAGTATCAGATAACCCTCTGCCGGAAAATGTGTTTAATGGACAAGCAACGACCAATTCTGTTTCTGCTGTCGCTATAGCTTGTTTTTAGATAATTGACCCGCGGTTCAGTTATGTCTTTAAAATATGGAACTTCCTTAATGTTGACAACAACCGAAATAAGTATGTAGTCCGGATCACACCCTTTAACTTGAAAATAGCGGAATATCGGCGGACAAGGCTTAAAATCGTTTACGAAAAAAAGGTTCATAAAGCTATTTAGTGGACTTTTTCAGGCTGTTTCTTGAAGTGAGTTGGATTCTATTCAGAATCCAACTCACTTCAAGAAACAGCCAAGAAACAGAAGAAGAAGAAGAGTTGGATTCTATTCAGAATTCAACCGCTAATTTTAATTTAGATAAGACAGGTGTGAACTACAAAAATTTAAGCAGTGCTTATAATAAAACATAACCGCAATAACTTTGCCTAATCTAATATCCAAATAAGTGTCAAAGTTTTGTAAACGGAGAGAAAATAGTTTGTGAATATTTTAGTTACCTATTTGTTCTGTACCTATTTTGTTAATTTTCATACCCTAAATACTGGATAATTTTTCTCTGAATATTTTCTTTTATTTTGTACATTATATGTGTCACATTTTAAGAGCCAAATAGTAGTTTTTGAGCTACATCAGCTGCCGAAAAATATCTGTTTTAATAGTAGCATGACAAAGATCTAAAAAAATATAATATGATGTAATCGACAATTAGATACGACAACCCCGTTTTATGTAATGATTTTATGACTTAATTTTTATGTTTTGGACTTCAACCTCCGTTCACAAAAAGGTTGCTCAAATATTGTGTTGGTGAACTCGAGACTTACTCTTATAACCTAGAAGCATTTACAATGAAAAAATACTTAAACCATAACTTAGAAAAGAGTTAGTAGGGACGTTGGGATTCCACTACTGACTAAATTAGTTTTTGAGACAACTTTTAGTGTATAAAATTATGTTGGCATTAAAATGTTATAACTATGTGGACTAGCTCCTTATACCTAAAATAACAGTTTATTTGATAGCCTCAAACGGAGATAAAAAGACCTTCGTCTGAGGAAAAGAGACACTTCAGAGGAACTAATAAAAGAGAAGTATATAAAGAAAGTCATATTACTTCTTAAATTAAAAGAAAAAGTGCATGATATAAAGCGAGAAAACACTTATAAGAAATAAATTACAATAAGCTTTTAAAACTTATGAAATCAGTTTTTGTCCACTACACCTAACATAAATCTAGATAAAAATCAAATCCTTAATTCATTAACTACCAAACATGATCTAAGAATAAATAGCGGTAAATTTGATAACAACTAAGCTTATAAAAACGGCATTGTGCGATTATTTATTTAAAGTATTATAGATATTCAGTGTCATAATTATTGAAGTTGATTCTGAGTTGCTTACATTTTATTATATCAATCAATTTTGTACATTCATTCTGTAATCTTTCGTTTATTGTATATACATTCCAGAACTCTGCTTTTGAATTTCTATGCAAGGTGCTCCAATACTTGTACTTAAAACTTCAGAAGGCTAAAGTACACATCAATATGAATAACTTTTTCTGAGCAACCAAGACTGTGCACGCAAAAAAAAACAGCTGTTTCATACAAAAGTTCAATACCAAACTGAAATGTGTGAAACAGCTGTTTTTTTTTCGCGTTTCCAGAGCTGGTCCCTTAGAAAAAGTTATTCATATTGATGGGTACTTTAGCCCCCTGAAGTTTTAAGTACAAGTATTGGAATATTGATGTGTACCTTCTGAAGTTTTAAGTACAAGTATTGTAACACCTTGTATATGATTTTATTCAGGTCACTTGGCTTTGGCTTCTTAAGTCGGCGGTTGGGACAACGGCCCCTGTTGTTTTGCCAAAGGACCACATAAAAATCATCCAAAATCAAAGCATTTTTATTCAATATAATAACAATGATCGTTTTATTATTCCATCAGTGACCCATATTTATAGCGACGTAAATAAAACATGGAAGCATTGCTACCGCTAAAATCAAAACTGCCGCAAATTTCGCCCATACTAGACGCAGGCAATTAGGCAGGCGCACTGACGTAGGAATGTCGTAGGTGAACTAAACATTGGATTGGATATCCCTATTTTAACCCGGCTTGGGTATAAAAGGAAATAAGAATGACTTTTAGGCCTAATTTCACCATGCTCTGTTAGTTACTAATCAAGGATTAACAGGCAGTTAAATCTAACCTTAGATGTCAAACGCGTACATTTTGTCATTTTTAACGGCCGTTTAATCCTTTGTTAATCTAACAGAGCATGGTGAAACCGGCCCTTACTGCCAGCCATCATAAAACTGGTGACAAAGTTCCAATGACGTTCAAGTTCTTGCTTAAAATGCGTCCATGTGTTATTTCCGTTTACTGTTCTGGGGCAAATAGCGAATAGTTTGGTAAAGTAGGATAATTTTAAAAACCACCATCTTTTAAGCAATGACAAATGACTGATATATTATTTAAATTGATAACACCTGGACCGGTTGCATAATATTAATGAATATTGGTGGACCGCATCTGTCACATCAGAAAAGGCTGCAGTCAAACGTTTAAAATTAATAAACATTTACACGCCATAACAAAATACACTAATATTAGTTTGTACTTATGCCCGGTCCTGTATTAAGGTAAAAATAACTTTTGGAGTTTTTGCCGCAGGCAGCCATCTGGTATAAGTACAATAATTGATATAAAAAAAACTGAAGTATCTGTTTTGATAGGCCTCTAATTATTGTACTATCTTTTATACAAACTTTAGAATCAACATTTTATCCGATTATTCTAAGTCACAATTTGTACTCATATTTTATTTGTTAAAAGTACGTAAAAGGCACAGTAATCTAAAACATTACAACTAGGAATGATATCCAATTCGAAATTAACACTATGGGACATGTTTCATCACACTTTGCTGTCACATACAATTATAATTAAAATAATACAATTTCATAATTAAAATTCCTTTTGGCCGGAAGTTCCCATCTTTGATTTCAATGTCTGTTGGCATCGTATTAAACACTTGAGTTTTATTTACACACACACATTTCTCATAGATTTGAAAAGCACATTTCTTGCTACATTTCGCTATCCAATATACTGTCGTCAGTAGCTTGTCGTACATCCGTCAGTGGGTTACCATGAACCCGGAATCTGTAGACACAAGTATAAGTCGGGTTCCCGTGGTTGCTTTCAACTCGCAACTCTATGGTATCGTACGCCACGGGGTACGGTACTCCTCCTATGAGGGTAGTCTTGGGGTACTTTACGGGGTAGTATTGTATGGCGGTTCCGTTCGCTTCGTACATGTAGTCTCCGAACAGATGAGGCTCTGGATCTTGTTCGCCGTGTAGGCCCTGGAATGTTATAATTTTGAATTTAGAATTTCCGCCATTTTGAAATCGGTTGAATTACCGAACGATGATTTCCGCCATTTTGAATTCGGTTTAATTACCGAACGATGACTGCGCGGATCTTTTTACTTTGCTTGTGATTTTAATGGCAATTACTAATAGGACGCATACGCCCTAAGTGTCACCCTTTGACTTAGGGCCGTACGAGCACATCTTTGATCTACTTGTCGTATCAATAGATCTTTCGAAACAGTGTGGTGAAAGGATTTTAAGTGCGCCTTAAAGAGGCTCCTTTCGAGCACCTGATACATTTATTAGATCTTTTTAGGTTCTATGACATGCCGGTTTCCTCACGATGTTTACCTTCACCGTTTGAGAGTATGGCTTCACAGTTTTCATGGCGCTTACTTAGTGAATATTTATCTCTCATGAATAGCTGAAGAATTTTATCAACTTTTATGCCACCACCAATTTACCATACCAGCTTTTGTGGTACTTACCTAAATAAATTTTTGGAGGTTATTAATGCAGTAACTAACATAAACAGACAAAAATGCACCATGCAGTATAAGCTTCAAGCAATTATTTAGTTAGATGGTTAGTTTGGTAATTAGTACTTAACTTACCCTTATATTTTGAACTTAGCGAAACGCCGATTAGAAAGAAATATGGTGACTATCCTGGTATTTTAGGATTGGTACTAGTCAATTTATTTTAGTAATCAATTTAATTTATTAACAAAACATTTTTATCATGCTGACAAACATTAAAATGTATCAGTGCACTTCTTCTTCTTGTCGTGTCACTAGTTTTGATACAGTGTGGTGAAAGGATTTTAAGTGCGCCTCAAAGAGGCTCCTTTCGAGCACTCTGTGCACTTATCCATAATAAGCATTAAGTAAAAAAACAAAACAGCAGTAGCAGTAAAATCTGTTTGTTAAGTAAACAAATCTCAATGCTGTCGCTATTTCTGTCTTTACTGTCTGTAGTACTTTGTCTATTTTGACTAGTCGATTGTCGTACTGTCAAACAGCATGCAGGAACATCGGTGGGTTTTCAGTCAGCATGCATTTACTATGAGACAGAGAGCTCGACATCCCCTCCTACTCTCCCCTAGTAGGATGCATGTGTAAGTATTATCCCTCGTCAAAAAGGGTAGTCACGTAAAACAGCCAAAAAATCTCAACCCAATAGAGTAAAGTGAGCTCACGTAAACGGAGAAGTTCTTCGGCGCTGACTCGATCTTTCCTTCGACGGCGAGCAGGCGGGACATGTGTTCTAGCGAGAATCCCGTCACTTCTATGATCGCGTACGTTCGGACCACTGAAACGGGAGGTATAAGAGCGTTAGTTTGTTGCCTGTTCTTCTAGGCTTGGTAGTAGAACTGGCACCTAGATTTACGTATTTAAGACGTTTCAAAGTGATTTTTGTTATTATAAATAAATATAAATATTGGTGGACATTCCACACAGCACTATCTCGCCCTAAACTAAGCCAAAGCTTGTGATATGGGAACTAGATAGCCGATATACTACTTATATACTTTTTTTTTTGTAAATAAATAATATTATAAAACACCCAGACAGAGAACAAACATCTATGTTCATCACACAAATGTGATGAACATAGATGTTATTATATGGAATTAAGACCCTTTGAGCGCTTTAAAAGGTACCTTACCTTTAAAAGTTACCATACCTCTCCCTGCTGAGGTTTTCCCGTTGAACTATAGTACGAGGCTCTTCAAAAAGGGTGTTTTAAAATTTTTAAAGGGTCGGCAACGCGCTAGTGATTCCTCTGGTATTGTAGGCGTTCATAGGCTACGGTAACCGCTTCCCATCAGGCGGGCCGTAAGCTTGTTTGTCTACTTTGTTGTATAAAAAAAAATACCAAAATAACAGAAAGACGATAGGAATAGCATTAAAAATCTTGTTTGTAGATATTATTTTTGAGGATGCTTCGTTATACATACACATACGTTATACACGTTTCTAAATCTTACTAAGCCTGAAATTGTGGATGGTGGTTTTGCCTTTAGCACAGGCCATCAGTGTGAAACGTAGGTGTTAGTTCGGGTTCTGGATGCGCTTTCCACCTGCCGACAACCTTCTCCTTGATCCGTATCAAGGGTTCAAATCCGACTCAGATAATACTTTTAGGACATTATAAAATCATTGGGCTTCCATCAGTCTTAAATATGAAACCACGTGAAAGATAAATGTAAAGATTAACAAGATAAGTCCACAGTTGAGATAATTCTCCCTCACCCAAGTATCCAGGGAACCCTTGGAAGGCCCAGCACTCAGCGGGCATGGCGCCTGGCGTGAGCGCGTACCGCGGCGAAGTGTAAACCCACCACACAGGCAGGCCTAAGATAGAGTACTGCTTCGTCTTTATCTGGTACAGCTCTGTGCATTTCGTTGAGATCACTTGTCCACCTGGAAAAAAGGGATTGGATGGTTTTGGTCTCATTCAAATTGGTCAAATTGATGGACGCAGGGCAGTGCATCGTAGGGCACGTTCCTATCGTGCGTGACTTACGAGCCAATGCTTTGTTATAGGTGATGGTGGTTACCATTTATATCTATAGCTCTCCAATAATAGTCGTCATAGCTGCAAATGCCCTAAACGGCTTTATATAAATTTCAAATATCGAACATAAGCTATTGTTTCGATTTGATTGCTAAGCTGCTTTAATCTCCTTTTTTTTGTATGAATACTAAAGTAAGGAGTTTTTAATTTTTTCATCAACATTAGAGCTATAGTTATTTTACTTGTTCTTTATTTTTTTTTGTATCTTGTTTGTTATACAACATAGACACAAAAAAAAAACTGTTCCTCAATATAAGCCCGTGACTCTTAACAACTTCCGTAACTATATACGTTTAGATTTTACCCTCACTCAGAGGGTCCCTGATGGGTCTAGCTCTTCTGGATCGAGAGATACGTCAAGGGGGTGAGGTAACTATCAGAGGGATAGAGGGGGGAGGTTTCAATAGCTCTCCGGGGTAGAGAGAGGTAATGACCAGTGAGGGGGGTGTAGTTTGTCGGGAGGAATACCAATGGTGGATTTTCAGTTTTTATCCGGGTCAAGACGGTGGCTATTCCCCAAAGATATGAAGATATCTACCATACCTGACAATAAAAGTCGTGGGGAGATTTTCCTATCTTTACAACATACCTGCAGACTCCAACGCGTAGTCCACTAGCCCAGTCTTATCAGCATCATACACAGTCAGCATGCCAGCCACTATCCTCTTCACCGCTTCAGTATCCGTGCCAGTACCGGTCTGGACTTCCACATCTCTTACGTAGAGCTTTATTCTCTCAGCTATAATCTCCATCTGCCTCTTCTCAAACACAGATATGTATTCTTGGATAAGACGACGGATGGTGTCTTCGTCCATATCAGGCTTCCAAGTTGAGATCAAACGCTCGTGCACGTCCTGGCTAAGAGACTGCAACTGTTCTCCAGTCATGTAGTATTCGTCGAAGTGAACTTTTAGCTTCTCAGCTAAGTCTTTTGTGTTCTCTCTGTTGAAGACCTGGATCAGGTTTTGTTGAAGATGCTTGAAGGAGTACTGCTCGATCGTAGCTTCTAGATTGTCGAGTTTAGTTAGCTTCTGGTCGAACGATTTGAGTTTGTGGTCGACGTTCACCGCCCAGCCTTCTAGAGCCGCCATGCGTTTCGTCAAATCGGGGTCTTGGATGATTTGGGGTGCCTTGTAGGTGTCCACTAGAACTGGTTTGTCTTGTACTGGGGCTTGAGGTAGTTCGATGTACTCAGCGTAATTGTAGCCTGAAAGCGGAAATTTAGATTTAGTTTTGTAGTTCAGGCTCTGTCCTTCCCACTTAATTCTGTAAAGAGATTATAAACGTACAGGGAAGGACAGAGTGATATAATTAAATAATTATAAAATGCAAAAACTCACCTAAAAGTGTAGCGTCCAGTACGTTCACTTTCTTAAAGGTGATGTTTCCTCTATCCTTCCCCGACTATCCTATCCTACACGGAACAACCAAAACCAGATTGGTTTGCAACTGAAATGCAACCAAGAATTTTCGTTGCTTTGAGTAAGAACAGGCTTTATCAAAATCATGTGCTAAAAGGAAGAATTATGTGGGAATGAAAGACGAATTTGCATAGAAAATTATTATTATTAGCCCACAATTCAAATACAGAGGAAATGCATTTTGAACATAAATTCAAGCTTACATACATTAAATACTATAAACCATAAACCCAAATAACCATATAAAAATATTAAATATAAAGTTAGTAGATCAGTTTAAGTTTTGTGACATTTGACATAATTATACCATTAATGTAATTTCAATTCGGTAAAGATTTATATAAAGCTGCTAAAGAAAAGCACAGAACGAATTTCAATTTTAAAATTTAGAATTCAAATTAAAGCATTATTTTGACACTCGTTACACAAATAATATTAAAAATGTATATAATTTAAAAAAATATGACTACATGTTAGTCTTTTTATTGACAAATTTTTATTTTTACTTTTACTTATCCAAATTTTTTTATGGCCACGTAATGTTTCTCTTAGGTACAAAAGTAAAATAATAATGGCTAATGCCACAGAGTAGCTATTATTTGAATATAATTAAAATAAAATCAATAAAAATATTTCTAACAGAAATAATATAATTCTGAAGTAATTAAACAATTGAAAAACTAAATGTCATAATAATCATTACAAGCATTTGCATAAATTAAATATTTGTACTCAAGAATGACATGATGATAAATCACATAATAACTTACCTATCATTATCAAAAACTTACTTAAATCGCAGACAACCGCCAAATAAGTTCTCGCTCGCTTACGAAGATACAGTCAGTAATGAAAAATAGCAAACCAAGGTACATCAAAACTAAAATTTTGCTCCAAACAAGTTCTCCTAATATTTTTTTTAAATATCCAAGTGAGAAGTTATTTGTCTGTTGTGTGTCTCTTAACGCGCGAATACTGTAAATGGAGCAAATAAGATGATTTGGCAACCTATCGCATGTGTTTTGCAATTGTACTACTTATTTCGTTGTTCATTTTATCATAATCATAACTGACTTGTTTATGGAAATAAGATATAATTTAAAGAACGCACATCCTTCACTATAAAAATGACAAAAACTTATCAATGTATCTACCCCGTTTACACTCAGCTCATGTCCGTGGAACTGTACAGGGACATGGGCAATGCGAGAATGTAAACAGGCCACTTCTATGTCCGCTCGCGTTGACGTACGCGTTGCCGTGCTCCTTAAGTGTCCGGGCTAAATGTGAACACACATTGCCGGCGACGCTGCCGCGGACATATGGCCGGCTACATTTCCGTCCACACGAATGGCAGCGCGAATGTCTAAATGTAAACGCGGTATATAAACTATCGGTATGGAGCAGTAATTATGCTGAGACCGGACCTGTTAGCCCACACGACATAGAGGAGACAAATTTGCAAAAAAAACTAAATAACGGGAAAAAGATACATCATCCAAGTAAATGAAATTGCGTATTTTGCTGTTTTATTGTTTTCAGTGTATTTGAAGTCGGTTTCTTGCAGAAAAGTTATTCTTGTGCAAGATGTTATTCGTGATTAGCTTCCTAAATTCGATTAGTGGCTTGCTAAACACGATGGGAGGCAATAATGTACGGCCAAATAATGTACAGCATGATATTGCACAGCAAGATAATGCACACCCAGATAATCCGTGTCCACTGGTTTGAATTATTGGGTGTACATTATCATCCCGTACAATAACATGCTGCAGTGGCTTCCAATTAACATGCTGTACATTATCTGGGTGTACATTATTGACACGTGACGATATTGCACATCCAGATAATGCACACCCCGATAATGTACACCCAGATAAAACGAATCCAAAAAGGTACCAAAGTGGATTCCAAATATCATGCTGTACATTATCGTGCTGTACATTATCATGTCGTACAATAACCGGACTCAACACGATTAGTGATCGTTGAGTTTTAAATAATGTTACAAACATAAAAATGCCCATGGCAACGTTACTTGCCTAGTATGACCAAGCATGTATGCGGATATCTAGAAATCATGAAATGACCCGGTAGATTTATGGATTTATTGAGCAAATAGCAATTTCTTACTCCTCTAGTGACGTGAGATTCGTATACATTTTAACGAAAATCTGTAGTTATCAGTATTTGCGCGTTCTTTTAAAACTAACTTAAATCTATTTTCTAGTAAAAGTACTGGTTTTTATGCTCCGATTCTCAAGCACAGAATATTCATAATAAAATAATTTTAAATTCCAATGTCGATTCTAAGTTTAAGTACAAGACTAGGCGATTAAAAGGGCAACTTTGTGCTAAATAAATATTAAGTAATATTCACTCCAGTAAAGGCGGATCCAAAAACTTTCCAACAATATCTCTTTTTCTTGAATTACGTTTTCGGAATTTAAACTTTGCATTTTTCCAATTAGGGGGCGTCCATTAATTACGTGAAGCGGTTAGGGGAGGGGGGACCTCATCCGATCTCACGTGAGAGATAGGGGCCAACTCGGCAAATATCACGTTTTTTTTTCCTACAAGAAAGAAGTGTAAAAGAGAAAACTAGGTAAAAAGTATTCAACTGAAAATGTTTAATATAATTAAATTTTTAATATAATTTTTATATAACCCAACGCAATCTAGCATAGATTCTAATTCTAATTTACGGTGGGGGAATGAGATCTGCACTGACGTCCCGCAGTGGGGTGTATTGTGCATTATCCCCCTGCTAACCTCACCCCAGCCAGCCCAGCTCCTTAAAGTAGCGGAGCAGGACTTTGGGTTGGTGGCAGCAATGTTCCAGCATCCCCGATGATGATGATGTGGATGCAGGGGAGCAAGACTCGATCTCGAACTCGATAATTAGCATAGATTAATTTATATGCAATAAAAAAAACGCATTTAATACATCTCACGTCAGATTACGAATGGGGGAGGGGGTCGAGCAAAATCTCACCAAAGAGACAGGGGGGGGGTCATAAAATCGCCGAAATCTCCTCACGTGCCCTATTAATGGATGCCCCCCAATCTACCAAAATTTCACTTCTTATGACTATTCACTGGGCCACGATAGTCCTTTTTTGTATCAAATTATTATTAATTGACAATATCGATTGTCTTATCATCAATTGTCATACAACTGGCAACAATAAGTTTCATCTGCTATACATCAGTTCATCTAAACTGATGAATAACTTCCATAAAATCAGCAATGAGTACGAGAATTGAATCTAGGACGACTAATATGTAATATGGTCAAATAATACCACGCCAGAGACGAATTATCTCTTCGAAGCAACTTTCTGCGACCACTTTCATATACTCGGACGCATCGGCCATTCTATTCTGCACTATACCCTTGTACTCGTGGTAAGTTTTCTGCACTTCTGGCAAATTCTCTCTTATGTCCGGAAAAGTGATGTTTATATCTGGCATGGTAAGGTTGATTATCGGGAGAATATTCAGGTCGGATAACGTTATGTTAGGGATTGTAATAGCTGGTAGTTTGTTGGTGAATTCGGTGAGGTCGAGTTGGAAATCGGTGAAGTTAGGAACGGCGATGTTGTCCCAATTTTCATACGTGTAGTGCGCTGTAAGGAATCATTTATTTAAATTACTATGCAGGTACAGCTTGGCAAAAAAGTGAAGAAACGGAACTAATTTGACATGCGGGTGTTTTGCATAGGTGCGAGCGAGATCGCATGTGAGTGAACAAAAATGTATGGAAAGTGGCGCCCCTATTATTTTCTACTCTTTTTTGCCAAGCTGTAAAGTCAACTACACCGACTGGTTACACTCCGTACGTTTGAAAAATTCAAGAGATAAGAATTCATAAAAAATTTTGATTATAACAAGTATTCCAACCAAAAATTAGTCTAACCATTTTTTTGTTCGAAAAATTAACTATCATTAAAAATGCTGAAATAATGCAAAATGTGGTTTGGCGGTTTTCTGCATAGTGAGCACAGAAACAGATTGAATTAGATACCGAAAGTTACTGTCTTGCATGCATCAGTAGTATGACTGATGCTAAAGTCACTAGTGAGGGGCCATCCATAATTACGTCACACGTTAAGGGGGAGGGAGGGGGTCGACGAAGTGTAACATTGTGTGACATGGGGTCCCAAATTTCCTGACATTTTTATTGAAATAGAATTTAAAATGGAAATAAATATAATTTCGGAACACTGCTGTTTTAATTTCATAAATTTCTTTTTTAAATGGAAATAAATATAATTTCGGAACACTGCTGTTTTAATTTCATAAATTTCTATGTCAAATTGTAAAATATGTGACATCACACCAGGTAGGGGTGGTGGGTCTCACAAATGTGACCAGCTGAGACAAGGATGGGGGAGGGGTCAAAAATCATGAAATTCGTGTGACGTAAATTATGGACGGCTCCTGAGCTATCCTCAAACAATCTATAGTACTTGGTACTAAGAGATCTGGGAATCAGAGTAGTAAGGCTCTTCCTGTTTCAAAATGTTTTTTTTTCATGTATAAAATGAAAACAGTAAGTACTCACATCCATATGCGACAGCAGGAAGAAGAAGTAGCAGAAGCCAAGGCCAGCGCCGCGAAGCTTTGGGCTCTGGACGGCCGACGTAGTAGCTCTCTGTTTGGGCGACGTGGTTCGGCGTTATCTATAACACGAGTCAGGATTACTCCACACCAATCTTAAGAAGACGATTCAAAGATGAGGGGCACGGGAGGGACGGTAATATTTTACAGAAAAAAAACGACTTTGCAACTTCTACTTTGCTTCCTGCTGGACCTAAAATCCTTTTTCTTCCTGCCAGAAAACTTTTGTGCTTTAAAGAGGGCAAGGTGATAAAATATCGGAACGAGACAGCAATATTGCTCTCTCTCTCTCGCACTTAGGAGAACGGCACGATCCTTTTGTTTAACCGCAGAGATGTGCATTATTGAAGTCGATAAGAACTATCGATACATGACCTCTCCGACCGCGCAACCACCGGCCGCTCTCGCCGAGTCATTCTTTTTATCGATTACGTGCATGCGCCCGCGCGGAGTTCTCTCAACACTAGTGTTAAGATGATTTATGACAGAGTTTGCAGCGAGTGTTTAACGCGACTATAGGCTGGCTAATAAATTTAACCACATACCCCTTCACGCCTAATGGACGTGCTGATGGAACAGGTATATGGTCCACCCGATTTTTAGTCGTAACCATAATAACAAAGCATTGCCTCGCAAGTCATTGCCACTCCTATGGAGAACAGGCGTCATTTTTCAAGAGTAGTAGAGCTCTTTGTGAAGGACTCGTCCGGGAAAGTACTACCACCACGCCTTCTTCTGCCGCCAAGCAGCAACGCTGTGATCCGGTTTGAGGAGTGTGGTTGCCGGTGTAATTACAGGCACATGAGGCTTAACATCTGTATGCCTCAAGGTGATGGACGCAGGGCAATGCATCGTAGGCACGTTCCTATCGTGCGTGACTAACGAGGCAATGCTTTGTTATAGGTGATGGTTGCCACTTAACATCAGGTGGGCCATCTGCTTGTTCCAACAGATAGTTGTATATACATAATCGGTTTCTGTTATTTTAATATGCTTACCGTCTCAGTGATCGTCGTAACGGTGGTGGTAACCACACTCTTAAGAAGCATGTAGATCATGTAGAATGGCGCCGCAGCGAGTGTCGCCGTCCGCTGTACAATGCCCGCTGGAAATAAATAGAAACAATTTACATGTAGTTCTTCTCTTCTCTCTTCTCTTGTCGTGTCACTAGTTTCTTTTCGAAACAGTGTGGTGAAAGGATTTTAATTTTCCCCTTAAAGAGGCTCCTTTCGAGCACTTGGCACATGTTATAGAACTTTTTAGGTTCTACGACATGCCGGTTTCTCCACGATGTTTTCCTCCACCGTTTGAGAGTACTGGCATTGTGCACATAAATTATTGAACTCATTGGTGCACGACCGGTTTCGAGCCCACGACCTCAGGATCGGAAGGCGGGGCCGCTACCACTTGTAGCGGCCCTTGTAGCGATGTAAGGCAATGGAATAGAATCATACAAAAGAAAGGTAGGAACCAAGACGTAAGTTTGTTGCCTGTTCTTCTAGACTTTGGACGCGTGGAACTGGCACCTAGATTGAACTAGTTTGAAGACATTTCAAAGTGATCTTTGAGATTTAACCTTGACTTTGAAATGAGGCACGGCAGATATACCTTTAGATCTCCTGATACTCAGGATGTCAGAGGTATCACGTTGCAAGTACTTCGCCGCTGTTCGAATACTAACAACTGGTTACCTCCCGATGTTTTCTTTCATTGTTTGAGAGCAGTTGCATAGCGCTATTTTTTTGAAGATTAAAATCCAATGCTCGCGCGACCGTGTTCGAACCCATGGCCTTACGGTCAAAAGCCGGGATCACTTCCACTAGACCACTGGTGCTTTTTCACAGAATGTTTCTCATTATTCTTAAAAAACATCACCTACCAAGGGAGAGTAAAAAGGTTTTTTTTTATATTATTCCGTAATCTTTTGACAAGCAACAGTGACAACACTGTGTGGCTGTGAGCCGCTTTTACAACTATCCTACATCGGAGAAGGCAAGCCTACTACCAACTGAGCTGTGATGGCTATCTGAGAGAGTTTGGTAAACGTCTTTAACTAAATACAATTAAATCCGATCGTATTAAAACCGGCCCGTATGTCTTGGAAATATTTTATTTTTATTTTTATACAAACAGCTGATGGATCAAGCAGATGGCCCACCTGATGTTAAGTGGTAACCATCACCTATATAACAAAGCATTGCCTCGTAAGTCACGCACGATAGGAACGTGCCCTACGATGCATACGTCCATCAACTTGAGGCATACAGATGTTAAGCCTCGTGTGCCTGTAATTAGACCGGCAACCACACTCTTCAAAGTTCAAACCGAAACATAGCGTTGCTGCTTGGCGGTAGAAAAAGGCGTGGTGGTAGTACTTCCCCGGACGAGCCCTTCACAAAGAGCTCTACTACTCTTAAAAATAAATATTATATTACATTATCTTATCATAAATACCATTTGCCGGTCGTCTGTCAGTGTAAGGGTACCGATGGGAGGGCCCCACAGCCTTTCTGTAAGCGTTCTTGGTAGTGGTAGTGATGGTCGTTATCACCGTCATCACCAGTCGAGTGATCCACCATCGTTTGTCGACGGCTTGGGTTGTGCCGTTGGAGTATGCCATCTCGTCTTCTGAGCTGTCCAGGGCCTGGAATTGAAGTCACTGGTTAGTATCATAGCTGGTGATATAATCCGTAGAGAAACTTAGAACAAGCAAGTTAATTGGCAATGGGCAAGGTACTTTATTCAATTGAATTGCAAGGATATATTTGAAATATCTTAAAAGTATTATTATTATCTTAGTTATTTATTCATTTGTATGTTAAGATTTATGTATATATTTTATGTTTTTTACCCGTGGTGTTACCCGCTCAAGGCCCTGGCAGAATACCAGTGCTGCGCTGTTACCTATAAAATGGGTATCGGTGCAGCAAATACTGAGTCAGATGCTCCACACAGTACAGTGTTTTCCTATTAGTATTAGTTTTAATTTTTTATGTATTTCTTTTGTGTTTTATGTATTTTTATATTTTTTTTGTACTGTACCTACCTTTTTTACCTAATTTAGCGTACATTTTTTTTTTTGGGTTAATAAATAAGTTTTCTTTCTTTTCTTCTTTCTATCTACAAGGCACGAAAGTCAGTTTAACGCAGTCCCAGAACTGCGTCAGCGCTCGTCGCGACATGATAGAATGCTTCACACTATATATTCACACTTCACACATCACAGCTTATAGAGCCTTTGGATAGTCCAGGCGTCACCACAGGCTGGGTCCCTTCCTATACATGTTGTATACTCACAGTGTACCGCTTACGGAGCGTGCTAGTCGTCCAAGCAGAGATGGACTCTAGCTGGTCCACTTCATCAGCGCTGACATTCGGTCCCTGCACTCGGAACTGCGTCAGCGATCTTCGCGACATGTTGGGCATCGCAACTTGACCCGGAGCCAGCTCCACCCGGTCTTTGGAGAGCGGTGAGTATGTGTAGTCTGTTTTCGGGTATTTGCTGCAAAGAAATAAATATTGTTATACATATGGAACCTGGAGTTCGTACTGAGTACGAAACTACTAAGACATCTGAGGGGATATCTAGTCTACCGTGTCTGAAGCTGTCCAGTCTAAATAAATATTAATAGACTTTCCAAACAACACTATCTAGCCCCAAACTAAGCAAAGCTTGTTAAATGGGAACCAGATTTCTTGTAAATACTGATTTATAATATACTAGCGGCCTGTCCCAGCTTAGCATGGGTGGACATACATTTTTTCAACATTTTAGGATAAACATAGACCGCGCGTTCGCTTAATTTTTTTGTTTAGAATGTCATTTTTAAATTCGTAATATTTTTTAAATGGAATGTCCGATTTGAAAAATTTAAGAAGTAATCTACTGGTATTGAAACAGTCTCGAATATTAATGGACTTCCCAAACAACACTATCTAGCCCCAAACTAAGCAAAGCTTGTTAAATGGGAAGCAGATTTCTTGTAAATACATACTTGTAATATAGAATATCGGCCAGACAGAGAACAAACACGAATTTGCATCACACAAGTGTTTGTTCTGTGTGTATTGTAACATTCTATACACTAGAATGTTACAACAGTACAAGATTGCCTAGTTCAGGGTTAGATTGCGCTGTATCAAATGTATAAAGGAAGACACGTACCTGTCTATGGCAGTAAATCTGAGCGTCTCACACATGACTGAGCACCTAATTACGCGGGACCTACGATTAAACGCTTTGCTTCTATGTAATGCATGTAATTTATACAGCAAATGTTCATTTCAGTCCTTAAACTTTATGGTCACAATAATGCTCTGAGAATTCAGTATCACTTTGCTTTCAGGCAACCAACTAAATTTAATATCTTTCCTTTTTGTTTCGTAAAGTTTATATATATATTATCATCATAGCCTCAATGATAGCACTGGTGGTCGAGTGGTAGCCTTTCGATCCTGAGGTCGTAGGATCGAAACCGGTCGTGCACCAATGAGTTTTTCTGTTCAAAAATTTATGTGAACAATGCCTGTACTCTCAAACGGTGAGGAAACCGGTATGTCGTAGAACCTAAAAAGTTCTATAACATGTGTCAAGTGCTCGAAAGGAGCCTCTTGAGGCGCACTTAAAATCCTTTCACCACACTGTTTCGAAAGAAGCTAGTAGACACGACGAAAGAGAGATAGCCTCAATACTGGCTACAGTACATACAAAAAAGGCCCGACGACGTTACGAAAAACGAAATACCAAATATGGTAAACAAAACTAAGTAAGGACAGTAACTATGGGTACTGACCACGCGGGACGGCCCTTCAAAACAGAGTTTCATAACTTTCTTACACGTCAATCATTCTGAAGGAATGGTCACCACTTATTCATTTAGTAACTTAGTCACATGGCAGTAGGCTATGTATTTAGTTGTCATGACAGTCATTATCATCATACACACCTACACAATCCCCCATAGATAACCAGGAAGAACAAATATAGATCAGTGTAGGTACTTATAAGTAAAGTACCCATTGTATCAAAATCTTATTGTATTACACGGTCTCAATAGAATATCGACGTTTTGAAGCAAATTATATCCCAACTAGCGGCCTGTCCCAGCTTCGCATGGGTGGACATACATTTTTTCAACGTTTTAGGATAAACTTAGACCGTGGTGGGTTCGAGTCACTTCTAACTCGCGCCTTGCCCGGGCCCGCGCTGGGTGAGAACGCGTCCCGTGACCTTATATTTTTAAAAACTTTTGAATGGAATGTCCGATTTAAAAAAAAACAAGAAGTAATGTATAGGTATTGAACCAGTCTTGAATATGAAAAGATTTATTTGGATAAGGATTAATACCAAGGTACAAATAAAGAACCTTTTCTATCGGCGGCATTTCAATTAAATTTTTATAATAAAAGAACACTTATTGTGACATAACTATAATAGTTAGACATATGCTGTCGCAACATTTTTTGTAGATGGTGACGTGTTCTACAAAATCGTAGTACATTATTTTGTTCTATCATCAATATTTTTCGCAGCGCACGCGATGTAAGGTTTTCTTTTTCCACCTTGGGTTACATTATTAGAGTTTTAGTAAGGATCCCTGATTTTTTTGAAAATATAATATAGCCTATGTTACTCAAGGATAATGTAGCATTCTAATGGTGAAAGAATTTTTGAAATCGGACCAGTAGTTTTTGAGCCTATTTGTTACATACAAAACAACAAAAATACAAATCTTTCCTCTTTATAATATTATTATAGTGTAGATAGATCGTCGTTCGAGCATTTGCTTAGATTCTGCTAATTTATTTTGAGAACCAACTATAATTCTACATAGGTACATGATTATCTTTGTAGACGAATGATATGTCAAAAAGTCTTTGGTAAGAGCATTTACTTAGATTTTTATTGAGACCCATCATAGAACTATAATCTACATACTCATATAATCTATTTCTCTTTTTAGACGAATAATTATCGCAATAAGTGGTTTTACCAGTTATTTCGATTTTTGCTACATTCTATGAGAACCAACATGGTATTATGATTTTACTACACCAAAAAATTCCGAGTACTTCGTATAAATTCACTTCTACACTCTGGATTCAAAGCACTTTTCTTTATTAACACTTCACTTTCAAAACACCAGCATAAATGAGTGTCCACATTAGATTTACAAGTTCCTATACAACGTTTAGTAATTTAGATTATTATGCAAAGTGTCTAAAGCTTCGTGCGGTTGGCATTTGACTGGGCATCGTGGTGCAAATATAGAAGCATACTGTCTAATTTTATTGTTACCATTCTAGTGTTGTTTTGTTTTACTTATAGGACATTGCCGACACGACAGTTGCAGTAAATATAACTATGTTCGATATAGTAACGTACAGACTGTCAAAGTCTAGTTTAGAGATCTGAGGCTTCAATAAAATATGTGTATGTTATAAATTACATTTAAATGTTATTTTAACAGCGAACAATGTTATAGTACTCAATAAATTTCATTTCATTGGTACTATACTGGAGTTTCATTATTGTTTTTTGTAACAAGGATCATACAAAAGCACGATAGGAACCAAGTCGAAAACTTGTTGCTGTTCTAGGCTTGGTCGCGTGGAACTGGCACCTAGATTCACCTAGCTTTAAGACGTTTCAAAGTGAACCTTGTGATTCTATTGAATAACAAATTAATACTCATTGACTTTGGACTATATTGATCTGAGTTAAATACTGATAACTGGTAGGAAGTTTTAAATTAATAAATATTGGTGGACATTTCACAACGCTATAATACCCAGCCCTAAACTAAGAAAAGTTTACGCTAACTAAAACCCAGAGTAGTAGTCCTCGAAAGGAGCCAGTTTGAGGCGCACTTAAAATCCTTTCACCACACTGTTTCGAAAGAACTAGTGATCATCCGCCCGCAGCTTAGCTCGAGTGGAACCCATTTAAAAAGTAGCCACAATGAAATGCTATTTTAAGTCACAAGCATTCTCAGTTACGTGCAAATTATAAGAACTCTGTCCATCCGCTATTGAATCACAAACATCCAAACATCTAAACATAAACATTTAAAATATTTTTACGTTAAATAAACAATAGAATAGGAATAAAAAGAATGAATTGTTTGTAAATTGTGCAAAAACAAAGTTACCTTATCGTTAAACTTTCTTCAACGGTTTCAACTTCCGTTAGGGTCAAAAGACTCTCCATGATGATAAAAAACAATGAGAGTATAAAAATAAGATTAAAAACAATAAATTATAATCAAAACAAACATTAAAAACAATTAAAATCGAATAATAAAACACATTGCACCCATTTAACTGTAAGACATTGTCTGGTTCGGTTTTTATAAAGTACCCTCAATTTATTAAAACGGCATTCATTTATTTTTTATCTAATTTATGACTCCTGTCATTTCGACAGACAATCTTGCCAGTGTCAAGTGAATCATATAAAAAGTTTTATCAAAGTCAGTCAAATACGTCAAGTTAGGCTGTCGTCATTTGGTTTGAAGAAATGTTGGCGCATTTATTCAAAAACTAAGAGAGACTAACTAAGAGAACTAGACCACCAGCTCTGAATACCTACCAATGGACATATATGAAGCTAAAAATATTAGTTTAAAAACCAATATAGTCAAAGTCAAAAGGTATTTATTTAATAAAAACACAAGGATCACTTTGAAAAGTAAAATCTCTGAGCTCTGGGCCAAATTAACAACAGAGTGGCGCCCGCAAGAACCAAGAACGAGAAGGCGTGATAAGCTCTACAAATACCAGCTGGAGTGGAGCGCCACACCACAGGATCGCACAGAGGGAAAGGAACAGGGGGAGGCCTTTGCCCAGCAGTGGGACGTAGATGGCTTTTTGATCGAGTGAAGATCTTAGTATCAACTTGGGCTATTTGGCATTTTATGTATGCATGTTTGTCTGGCCATAACTTTCGAACCGTTGATCCACATGAAATTTGATAAGTCGATAGCTTGTACTTGAGAAATAAACTATATGAGTAAAATCGGATGTAGGGTTATTATGATATGGGGTTTTTTAAAGGGGCATAAATAAAAAAAAGTTAGATAAAAAAATCAAGTTACATGTCATATGAAAGGGCTTTGGACATTCCAACACAATTTTTACTTTTTTCTGGGTCGGTCGGTTTTTGAGATACAACAAAAAAGTTAAATTAAGATAACCAGCGATCCAAGAGCTCCAATCTCTAAGAGTTTCGTTGACATCAAGGTTTTTCTATTGGTCGGCCAGTTCCTTTGCTTTTTCTTATTTTTTTTCTTGAAATAAATTGAGAAGGTACTCAGTTCTCATAAAATGGTGACAACGACCATGTCTGATGATGGAGCCAAGGTCTGTTCAACGGAACTCTTCAATAAATAGGCCATTAGAGTTGAAACTTGGTTACCATACCAAGTTATTAAGCGGTAGTCAGAAAAATGTCCGAACATAATGTTTGGACTTGCCTCTGACTACCACCTGCTCAAAGTTTCGGTGCGTTCGTCGGGTCACGAGATCTCAGTTCGGGGCGAACTACCAGTAATATGTAAAATTAAATAAGTCTTGATAGTAAGTGCACTTACTTCCAATACTCTCCCGCCATCTTGTATAGCCTCGACGGCAGATGGTCGTTGTTGGGGTTGGCACAGAGCAGCGCGTTGGTGTCTGTAAGGGCTTGCTCCGCGAACGAACTGTCCGTCGAGCAGATGGACGCTGCTGGACTGCCGAAGCGCTTCGATCTACATATAAAGAAAGAAATAAATTAATTTGATATACACACACGGAATACAGAACGGACAGCTACAGTACACAGACAAAAATTTTAGGTTGTACATTACCTTTTTTGAAAGAAATACAGTCATTTGACATACACATAAAATACAGAAGGGACAGCTACAGTACACAGACAAACATAGCAGGCAAATAGGCAGTTAGGTACCTAATAAAAACACAAACATCTACACTAATATTATAAAGAGGAAAGATTTGTATTTTTATATGTAACGAATAGGCTCAAGAACTACTAGTCTTTTTTCAAAAATTCTTTCACCTTTAGAATGCTACATTATCCCTGAGTAACATAGGCTATATTATATTTTCCAAAAAATCAGGGATCCTTACTAAAACTCCAATAATGTAACCCAAGGTGGAAAACAAAAACCTTACATCGCGTGCGCTGCGAAAACTATTGATGATATAACAAAATAATGTACTACGATTTTATAGAACATGTCATTATCTACAAAAAGTGTCACGACAGCATATGTCTAGCTATTATAGTTATGTCACAATAACTGTTCTTTTATTATAAAAAAATTATTGAAATGCCGCCGCTAGAAAAGGCTCTTTATTTGTACCTTGGTATTAATCCTTATCCAAACAAATCTTTTCATATTCAAGACTGGTTCAATACCTATACATTACTTCTTGAATTTTTCAAATCGGATATTCCATTCAAAAGATATGACGAATTTAAAAATGTTAAAGGGTGCGATTTCACTCACTCAGGGAGAAGGACGTGCAAATGTATGAAATAAATAGACGCGAGGCTCGAACCCACGGTCTAAGTTTATCTTAAAATGTTCAAAAAATTTATGACCACCAATGCGAAGCTGGGACAGGCCGCTAGTATCTAATAAAGTAGGTAGCTAGTAGCTACTGAGGTACTTAAATATTTGCCTTCATCTAATGTGCACTACCCAAAGTGTCTTCTCATTACCAGCTAACGGTAGATAATGCTATACAGCATTATGCTCGTTTGTGTAAAGTATATTATTAATCATTTATTTAAGGTACACAGAAACGTGGTCCTAGCCAGTCCCGTCCCGTGTATGTGGCCCCGACTAAGCTTTTGACTAATGGGTGCATTCAGTTACTTATGAGTGACAATATGGGTTTCGTTATGCACTGAATCAATTTCCATAAAATTTATATGGGACTTTTTCTGAAGGACTACCTACCGAACCAAATACAATCATCAAAATCAATTCATAATAATTAATTGGCGAAGTAATCGAATAACAAACATACAAAAAAAAACTTACAACCAAGATGGGAGCCTCCTCCTTTTTGATGCCGGTTAAAAATAAAATAAAATTAATCAGAAAAAAACTCTTTCTTTCTTTCTGTCAAAATATCAATATGTCATGTAAATTAGTCAAAACTTGCGTTTGGGGGCCTGATCACGAATGAATTTTGACATTTGTGGCGTTAACGTATCCTAGCCGTAAGTTTGTTGCCTGTTCTTCTAGGCTTTGGTCGCGTGGAACTGGCACCTGGAGACATCTAGCTTTAAGACGTTCCGAACTGATCCATGTGATTTCATTGAATAAATACCTTTTGGCTTTGATTTAGCGATATTCGACCTTATTCTGTTGTAGTTAGGGATACGATACGTTTACGCGACTAACGTTACATTCGTTCGTGATTTGGCCACAGTACTGTACTGTACTACGGTTAAACTTCGATGTTAAAATTATAAAACACACGACAGCGTTTAAAAACTGGATTCGGGCCAAGTGTGTTACTTTGTCTGCGTTTCGGCTTACACATACCTACTTTGTTAACCTATATACCTATCTTTTATTCATATAACCTATATGTATATACCATACCTTTTGTTTTCTCCCATCGATTAAAAGTTTCGTAACGGAAGACCTTGACTCGATTTAAAAAGCTTTCGTAACATTGGATACAAAAATACTCCTAGCAATGAATCCGGGTTAACAAACCATTAACGCTAGCTCTTAAAACGAAAAGGGTTTTATTAAACTACTCATTACCAACTAAATAAAACTGATTGAATGAATTAGGTAATAAGTTATTCGCCGGGTGTAATTAAAATCCGACGGCGCAGGTGGTAGCGCGGCCCGTATCAAGGGGAAGGTCGTGGGTTCAAATCCCGTTTGGATAATAACTTTTGGGTATTATAAAAAAACTTTGTTATCTTTATAAGTGTAGTAAACAATATAAAACGAATAAAAATGAATGAATTAAGAGTAATTTTCAATTTGTTGGCTGTTCTTCTAGGCTTGGTCACGTGGAACTGGCCCCTAGATTCACCAAGCGATGGTAGAAAGAAAGTGCTGCTTACAATTAAATTGAATAAATACCTCCTAAAGGCATATGTATATATATACACGTCAATGTAGGGAAGCCACAAACGTCTACTGATAGACAAACCACGTGAGTTGCGCACAATGAAAGTTCATAGTCATAAGGCCGCTCCATATTCTCACGAGACATTCACGCGAGAATCTCCGGAAATTCTCAGCGAGAACTGTAGCGAGAACTTCTTTGGGTACACACTCTCACAAAGTTCTCAAATAGTTCTCACTACAGTTCTCGCGCTCGATGACGATGGACGCAGAAGTAACCGCTGCGACAAGTTTATTGTTATGCGCATTCGCATATTATAATTATGCGTATGCTAAAGAGAAAAAAGTTATTAAAAAGAAGGTAGAACGCCACGTGGTAGGTACACAACATACAACCGTTCAAGTCGGCGGCTCGCGCGCTACTGAGAAACATGCGAGTGTGGAGTCAATACACGTTCTCGCCTTTTCTCACGTTCTCGCGCTCCTTTGTCTCGCGCCAAAATACCGACAAAAAGTGGAGAAAGGCCGGAGAACTACGCGAGAACTTGAGAAGAATACGAGAATCGGTTCCACATTCACGTTTCTCGCATGTTTCTCGCGTTCTCGCGAGATTCTCTTGAGAATGTGGAGCGGCCTATAGAGTCACCTAGCTTTAAGACGTTTCAAAGTGATCCTTGTGATTTTATTGAATAAATACCTTTTGACTTTGACTATGACTTTGACTTTGTAAGAAGCGCGTTCAACGCGCGAACAGCTCAGCCACGTGGTTCGTCAAAGTATAACTTTTTTGTCGCTTACTTATTACTTACTTACCAACTACCTTCGATCAACAATCAACCCAACTACCCATAGAAATGATAGTAGCTATAGAATACTAAAAGTTTCTCGACGGTGATTGGTTCATATTTTGATCAACTAATTCGCTTGAACCGCAGTTTTTTATTTATTTAAACTACCTACCTTTTTGACTGATTTGAGGTTTGTTATCGTTATACTGATGATAAATAAACATTTCTTTGATCGAGTGAGCGATGCGAACGAAGATTTTACAATCAACTTCGGCGATTTGGCATGTATGTGTATGTTTGTCGGGCCATAACATTCGAACCGTTGATCTAATCTCCATTAAAGTTGATAAGTCTCGTTGAAAATTTTACTGGTATATTTTAGTTATAATACATTATGTAAATCAGCTCACCTGTCCTGATTCAAGTTGAACGACGTGGATATGGGACTGAATGTGACGTCATCGAGCGCGCTGTAACCGTGGTGCGAACTCGTCGACACCCGCTCATATTGATTGTTGATCTCGTTCTGTGGACAAAGTTATCATTTATTAAATATAATATAATGTAATATAATATATTTTATTTGACACATTAACACGGGTACCGCAAAATATAAGACAAAATATTTTACTAGTATTATTACAAAAAGTCAAAACTGTGTAATAATACGAGTAACTAGACTACAACTAGACACACGGATAAGTGCCACCCCTTCATGGTGGATATCCCTCACTATCGCACGAAGCGCTTTGCTTCCACTTTCTTAGTGCAAACTGCCAAGGAGTGGAACACTTTACCGTCGTCTGTATTTCCGGAATCGATATAACTTAGGAATATTCAAGACAAGAGTGAACAAGTGGATTATAGCTAAGCGTGCTCCACCTTAGACTGCATCTTCACTTTCCATCAGGTGAGATGGCAGCCAAACGTCTAGCTATTAAACAAATTCGAAAAAAAAAAGTAAAATATTTAAAATGCATTATTGTGGATGCCTTTTTCTGCCGCCAAGCAGCGGTGTTGTATTTCGGTTCGAAGAGTGTGGTTGCCGGTGAAATTATAAGTAAGTTACTAAGAGGAAACTACTAGCATCATGGAAGCACTGAACTCTGATTTAAAACAAATATTTTTTACACCAATAACGTTGAACAACGTTTACTAATGTACATAACCATTACACGTAATTTCCACGTTTTATGAGCATTCTCATAGGTCCTTGATCTATAACGGTCTGCCAATTTTTTACCGGCTTTTACAACAATTGTGATCCCAAGACAGAAATCTTAAGTTGGCACTTAGTACTAAGATATCTGAGGGGATATCTACCGTGCCTAGGCAGATAAAAAAAGACAACAAAGCCGAACCTAACATGTACCTAATCTGTAACATTATCGCAGTAATCTTTATACAATGTATTGTATCAGCACTTAACTATAAGTAGAATATAGCTCATTAGGCTGCTAGGTTGGACACATAACTGAGCCTAGGATGCATTGATTTTAGACACGCTATTCGCATAATCAGTTGCTTACACTAAGATGGCTTAGGGCCGGTTTCACCATGCTATGTTAGATTAACAAAGGATTGAAGGGCCGTTAAATATGTCAAAATGTACGCGTTTGACAGCTAAGGTTAGATTTAACGGTCTTTTAATCCTTGATTAGTAACTAACAGAGTATGGTGAAACCAGCCCTTAAGATGACTTCATAATTTTCTAGATTATTTATGTTCATTTCTAATATATCTTATTACTATACCCAGACTATCTGTCTGGCACATCTAGCACATCGCTAGTTATTTCAAAGTTTCGCGTTCACGTTCATAATTAAACTGGCATAAATCATCATTTTCCGTTTACCATAAAAAAAAACGGCGGATTTATTTGTACAAGGAACTAAAATGATCTATGTTTAACAACCTTGTAACTTAACTAAATAAAAACCAATTCAATTTGACTTTATTTGTCACAATAAGTCAGGTGAGTGGATTTATTTGTTTAAACAAAGAAAAATGCTGAATGATTAATTAACATAATGCTGAACAATTAAAATTATTTTAAAACTTTCGCGATCATGTCACAGCCTACTAATATTATAAACGCGAAAGTTTGTAAGTATGGATGGATGTTTGTTACTCTTTCACGTAAAAACTCATATAGCTTATACATCAAAATAACACAGGCTACAATTTATAAAGATATTGTGTGACTAATCCTGCGCAGACAAAGTCGCGGGCACCAGCTTGTAATGAATATTACACGGGTATTTATTGCGTATTCTATTAAATATCCTTAAAATTGATTAAATAAATTTGCCAAATAAATAGAATTGGGAATTGCCCTGCTAATTAATATTTCATGGAAAACCTCTATAAAACTGCTATCGTAAAAAACTCGTCAATCAATCAATCGTCAGCGATGACATCACCAGTTACAATTCAATAGTATCTATCACGTCATCTATGTAACAGCTAGGCTAGCAAAAAATATGCTGTAACTTCTTACAGAGCCCAACTGAACCGCGAAGCGAATAGCGTTGTTACAATGAGTCAGAGGCGATTGACATTGAATGTT
Organism: Chloroclysta siterata; assembly: GCA_932294275.1. Taxonomy (NCBI): domain Eukaryota; kingdom Metazoa; phylum Arthropoda; class Insecta; order Lepidoptera; family Geometridae; genus Chloroclysta; species Chloroclysta siterata. The sequence continues at coordinate 13,073,806 of OW028603.1, read as the reverse complement.
TTGGCCATAGAATACGCGGGAATAACTGGCAAATCAATGCCGACGAAGCTGTGCCATAATAGTCGGCAGCTGACCACCACTACCGAATTTGTGGCACAGAGACGATACACAATACACAGAGACGGCTAGACAATATACTGCGTTTAAATATAGACATTCGCGTGGACGGAAATGTTGCCGTCCATGTGTCTGCGGCAGCGTCGCCGGCAATGTGTTTTCACGCAACACGGGCAACGCGAGCGGCAACGCGAGTGGACATGGAAGTGGCCTGTTTACATTCTCGCATTGCCCAAGCCCCTTCCCATGTCTCTGCACATTTCCACGGACATGAGCCGAGTGTAAACGGGGTAATAGGCGTCGCAGACGACACTTTGTGTGATCTAGTACGCCTGCTGCATACACTGCTACTCAAGGTTATTGCGCCACAGAAAACCAACGCTCCAGGGTCTACTGTGTTCTTGCATACATTTTGCGTATTGTAGTCAAAATTTATATTGCTACACATTCTGAGTTCCATTCAATAGCGCCACAGACAGACACTGAGATGGTTCAGTAAAACCATACCATAAGCGCTATCGCAAACATGTCACTGAGCCATTAGTTTTTAGTTCTACTTGAACTTTACTTAGATTCACATTATTAAAAAATTAAGAAGATTTCTATCCTTGTCATCTCTTATTGATAGTATAAATGGTAAGGTTTACATTTTTTTGAGGTATACAAGTCGCGGGCCGTGAAATCGTTGCGTGTTAGATTAAAGTCATAGCCGAAAAGTATTTATTCAGTTCAATCAAAAAAATCACTTTGTAACGTCTTAAAGCTAGGTGAATCTGGGTGCCAATACCACGCGACCAAGCCTAGAAGAACAGGCGACAAACTTACGGCTTGGTTCCTATTAGCCGCAGTTTTAGTGGCCCTGAAGAAGAAATGGCTTTGCATGTCTACATTCGGTAGTAACGGAAGTACTTCGAATCGATTGCACGCACTTATTGATCCAATGAAAACAACTGGAGAAATATTTTTTATGGAAGAACGCAGAACATTTCCAATTCGAGTATGATTATGGCAGATGGTATGGCGGTTAAGGGTAAATATTATGGGCAGCTGCAGTGTCAAGGAGGGGCAGATGTAGTCAATGGAAGTGTTAAACAACGCCTGTAAATTGTTGAATACACGTAAAACTGGCTTTAAACTTTTTGTTAAAGTCACTAACCAGACAATACTAAACTTTATGACTGAATAACTAGAGTTCAAGTTAAAAGACTGCCTGAACTTTTTTTATAATTCGAAACTAGTATGTCGTATGTAACGTCGTATCGTCAGCAAATATTTAGGTTTAGATAAACAGACCTTGAACTGATGAAACATATCCGACCACCACTCAAAAATATCAAAACCAACTGATAAATTCTGCGTAACCACACTTCCATTTCCATGGCAACTACGGCTAGACGTACCTCCCACCGAATCCTTGCAATCCTCTAAATAAAGAAACTGGGTCAAGACTACGTAGACTCACGTTAAAAACTCCGATTGAACACCAAATGCGAATGCTACAGAGTCTGATAACTTGAAACGACTGAAAGTCAACAGATGGCTTGAAATAATAATGCCCATACGCAGAGCTTCAGAAATAAAACTACGTGGGGGAATGTTAGTGGCATTTATATTTGGAAGAATTATAGCCCCTATTTTCCTGTTGTGAGTGTCATGGTACGGCATTGATTAAAGGTGATACGTGATAATATCAAGGATTCATTATCCTTCTATCGACAAAATCAGGAAAAAATGTGTTTATTCTATTTTGAAGCTGTTCCCGTTCTAATATTCCTTTAATCAATAATACAAATTACAATTCTAGGCATCTACAGGAAGGCTGATTTGCAATTTACTGTGTACCATTAAAATGCCATGCATCATAATAAACAAGACAATGGCTCAAACATTCGTTAAGATGATCGCAGTAAGAATAGGCTTTACTGGTCATTGAACTAATATGTACTAAAATCTACTATCGGTCGGTGGACGATTGATTGAATATAGGTAACTAGCGGCCTGTCCCAGCTTCGCATGGGTGGTCATAAATTTTTTGAACATTTTAGGATAAACTTAGACCGTGGGTTCAAGCCTCGCGTCTACTTATTTCATACATTTGCACGCGCTTCTCCTTGAGTAAGTGAAATCGCACCCCGCGCGAGACCCGTGGACCCGTTAACATTTTTAATTTCGTCATATCTTTTGAATGGAATGTCCGATTTGAAAAATTTAAGAAGTAATCTATAGGTATTGAAACCGTCTTAATTATGAAATGATTTATTTGGATAAGGATTAATACCAAGGTACAAATAAAGACCCTTTTCTAGCGGAGGCATTTCAATTAATTTTTTATAATAAAAGAACACTTATTGTGACATAACTATAATAGTTAGACATATGCTGTCGCGACATTTTTTGTAGATGATAACGTGTTCTACAAAATCGTAGTACATTATTTTGTTCTATCTTCAATAGTTTTCGCAGCGCACGCGATGTAAGGTTTTTTGTTTTCCACCTTGGGTTACATTATTGAAGTTTTAGTAAGGATCCTTGATTATTTTGAAAATATAATATAGCCTATGTTACTCAGGGATAATGTAACATTCTAATGGTGAAAGAATTTTTGAAATCGGACCAGTAGTTTTTGAGCCTATTCGTTACATACAAAAATACAAAAATACAAAAATACAAAAATACAAAAATACAAAGTTTACCTCTTTATAATATTAGTGTAGATTAAATATGCGATAAAAGTTGCCTCGGATGACGAACCAATAAAAAAGTTGAGACTGCATTTTGGGATTTAGGTATCGAGTTTTAATGATTTTGTAAGCTATCAACTAATAAGCTAACGATACTATAGTAATGGCAATAATAAGGCCGAAGTACCCAAGCGCCAGTGAAGCTGGTTAGAATGTAGAGCGCGCTAAAGGAATGCCCGCTTTACGTACATTCTCAAGAACACACACGAGGAAATAGAATAATGAGAATGTGGGCGTCTGTTCTATTCAATTACTTCATTGATATTTATGTTGTTATAATTGTAATTCAATTAAGATACATGTAATGGACTTCTATTTCTGTGGTAATGGGTCGGATGGTAGTGGTAATACACATTTAGGGAGGTGAATGACCTACGAAGTAGATAATATTCTTACGCTATTTGTTATCTGTTGGATTGTAAGACGTTTGAGATTCGAAAAAGGAGCCGTTGCGAAATGATTCACTTTTGGAACACATGGTTCCAGTAACTTGGTTTTGATTGGTTGGCGGTTTTAAATTATACGTTACTTCAATTTGAACAACAGAAAGATAGTCTAATCTTTTTTCTTAGCAGAATCAGCAGTTTAGGTATTTAAATGTTTTTTTTACGAAAGTTAATTCGCGCACGCTAAGATTTGCACTTCATAAGATCCTGATTCCTGGTGATTGAACTGAATAAAGAACTTTCGATTTTGTTTTTTTTTATTCGATTAAATAAATAAAGATTACAATAATACATAAATATGTATAACTATAGCAATATACAAAACCTGAGCTTGCAATACATATAAACAAATGCCAAACGAAACGAAAAAGAATAAGGAAACTAGCAAACTTGAGGAACATTAAATAATGTTATAGTACTATTTGGAGATACAAAGTAAAATAACAGACCCGAAAAATGTTTAATGACCATTGCCATATGTTATAAATATTCGAAACAATGAAGTGAAGCTCTTTCTCAAGTTTTTAACACTGTAAAGGTTACAAAACAGAGCCCTTGAATAACATTCCTCCATTCAATGCAGACGGGTTGGATGTGCGAATGATGTAAAACATGATTCACATAGGTACGTTCGAAACTCATTGCAAGGTTGAAAAGGTAATTCGACGAAAATACCAAAATCTAAATTCAAATGTAGCTCATCGTGACTCCTCACCAATTATTTATGATAGTAAAAGTATAAGGGGGAGTTCAGAACCGGACGCAATGAGTGAAATCGCACCAATGAGTTATTCTCTTCAAAAAATTGTGTGCCAGTACTATCAAACGGTGAAGGATAACATCGTGAGGAAGCCCGTGGCTTAGTCATCTCTGCACGTAATTGACGTCTATCCGGTGGATTATTAGGCCAACGTGGTGTAGGTGCTGGGTAAGCCTACGTCATCTAAAATCCCGTCCCAGCACTCAGCGCATTAAATTAGCAGCGCAGCGCATTAGAGCATGAAAAAAACGCGGCCACCGACGTTGCTGCAAGCTGCGAGAGTGGTGGTATGGTGATGTTTATTCCTCCCAGAGCACGAGCAGTGCATGCTAATTTTTTTTTAATAAATTTCCAACGGATTGGATTCGAAACCGCGACCTTCGGATCTTCCACTAGCTAGACCACCGCTAGTGTGTTTATCATAAACAAAGGTATCAACATTTGGTAGAATAACTTGTTTGAATCAAAATTACATTTTCGCTGAACCTTTGTAATGTTATTCTCCGAAACCTGGTTGTTGGCAATTTATTATTATGGGGCTGACAACTATCAAACAACTTCTCGCTCGCACGTTTCGACATGTTACTTCAAGAATGTTGAAATGTGCGAGCGAGAAGTTCTTTGAAGGTTGTCATAAGCCTCAACGGAGGATTAGCTAGTTATAAATAAGTGAGTTTATTTCGTATAGTAAATAGGATTAGAATACATTATATCTATGTTTATAAATGGAAGCCTTAGTCTAAGCGCAGTACTAATTTCTGCTACGAGTATTTCTATAAATTTCTGCTTCAAGCTACGATTAAATTTAGACAACAAGACTTCTTTAATGACAAAAATAAAAAACCTGAATAACTAGTTCACTCGAAATGTTGAGGCAAGAACGAGGAGTGAAAAGGTGCATTCAAACATAAACATTATACAAATTATTTGCACCTGTTGAACAGTGAACAGTAGAAGTCGTGCTTCGCGCGACACATTTTGACGTATTTAAATATTTCCTATGCTTGTGTATTTGTGTCAGGCCAAGGCTGTATGTAAAGTTCTCAGTCAATGTCGTAGGTTTTTTCTGTGACTAGATACCATGAATGGATGAATGGAATGAGAATGAGGCCTTTGCCCAGCATTGGGACAATAAAAGGCTTTTAAAACATGTTTGATACCTACCTAGAAAACAGACAGCAATCTTGGCTGGCGAGAATAAGCTTAGGTTTTCAAAACCTTTGTATTAAGTACCTACCTAATGTTAAGGTCCCCAAGTTACCAACAGATCTGCTGTACCTATTATGGGGTACAACAAACATGAGCCATGAGTATGATAATTTAATGTTTTAGAAACCTAATTAGAAATTACATATTCCTAATAAAAGAACCATTGATAATGATGTTGCTGTCTGAGTTCAGTTTATTTCTCTTTCGAGTATAATTTCTCACTTGTTCAATGTAATACCGGGTACAGGTACTACACACCACAGCGAATCTTACAAGACTCTCTGCTCTAATTCATATAAGCGAGTGAGTCATTGGTACATGTACGTCCGTCTGATTCGCTTGTATGTAACCAGCTTAAGGGGCTGACAACTATCAAACAACTTCTCGCTCGCACGTTTCGACATGTCGAAAGATACAATAGCACTAAACTCATTTTCGCAATCAACCATTTTGTTTGCAATCACATTGCACATAGTTTAGTAAAAATTTCATTTTGATCGATAGAAGTTTTCCTACTTAAAAGTTAGCTTATGTACGAAATTTAGTAAAGCTAACTTTTGAGTAGGAAAACATGCATCGATCAAAATGATTTTTTTACTAAACTGTGTGCAATGTGATTGCACACAAAATGGTTGATTGCGATTTTTCGAAAATGAGTTTAGTGATTTTATATTTTTCAACATGTCGAAACGTGCGAGCGAGAGTCACATTAGCTCTTGTCTTCGCCTTAACATGGTCTATCAGCCTGTACCATATTATCGTTCGTACATTATTGCATAGAAGGAGCAAGTGGCTGTTTTTGGGAGTCCTTACCGGAATGGAGAGGTATTGCACCATTTGATACCTATGCAGTACAAACAAAACACATTTTTTGAGACTATTAAGCTCAATAGTCTCAAAAAATGTGTTTTAGACACATGCCTACTTGTTTTGCCATTGACCATTGTTTTGCGATTCTGTGTGGTGAAAAATAAAGAGTTATCTTATCTATACCTGATAGATCTCCTTCCGATGACCCCTCAATCTTTCCATCCCATCTTCGGAGGAGTAGTCAGACGTGATGACTTCGGCATTCCTCCTGGACGTCCGCGCGCGATACGGCGCCGACGGCGAACTGAACTCTTCAATGGATTCTGGTATCTTTTCAGTTAATTTTGTTGTGTGCGCTAATTCCCTGCGGACAAGTTTTGGAGATTAGACTTGGTTTGCGAGGAATATTTTTTTATTTTTTATACTACCAGCTGATGGAACAAGCAGATGGCCCACCTGATGTTTAGTGGTGACCATCACCTATAACAAAGCATTGCCTCGTAAGTCACGCACGATAGGAACGTGCCCTGCGATGCACTGCCCTACGTCCATCAACTTGAGGCATACAGATGTTAATTAATTACACCGGCAACCACACTCTTCAAACCGGAACACAGCAACGCTGCTTGGCGGCAGAAAAAGGCGTGGTGGTAGTAGGTACTTCCCTGGACGAGCCCCTTCACAAAGAGCTCTACTACTCTTAAATATAACAGCCCTATATGGTAGATACCAAATATGAAGTAAACCTTAGATTTTTGAAAGCAAAAGATGAGCTGCACCTATTTGTCCCAGGTCTGCATGTGGTGTGGTATTGATACTCATAGTTTAGAAGTCAGGACCAATGGGACTGTATTATTTATCAGGTATCACGCCTTAGATTTTTTTAATGAAGTTAAAGTCAAAATGTATTTATTCAATAAAATCGCAAGGATCACTTTGAAACGTCTTAAAGCTAGGTGACTCTAGGTGCCAGTTCCACGGGACCAAAGCCTAGAAGAACAGGCAACAAACTTACGGCTTGGTTCCTACCGTTTTTTTGTATGATCCTTGTTACAATGTAATATAATGAACTAGATTTGATCCCAGAATTTCTGCCTTTTTGATATGTCAAAAAGTATTTGCATGAGTGTTGTTGGCTTCTGAGAAATGTTTCAGTACATGTTCAAGTTTTTCGATTAAAAATGACATTGTTGTTCATTTATTATCATTTCGACTTTCAAGGTCAATTAACTAATTTCTTATCAGTAAAAATGTTGCGGAAGTTGAATCCAAACAGTGCACATATTATTTATAATAATGAATAATACCTATATTTTTTTGAATTACCTATGAATAAATGGTTATGATTATGAATTAATGTTTGTTAGTATCCCTGATACCCCTCAACTAAACATAGGGGTGTTGTGAGATGGAGGGACTATAGTTTGTGGCTTCCTATTATTCAATTAGTTTTTTTTTAAGAAAGTTAGATGACATACAAATATACGACACACGTGCTTTGCTTAGGTAGTGCGGACACCGCTATATTATGTTTCTAGTATAGTTTTGTTTCTTTCAACAGATTCGCGCCGAACCGTCACATCCGCCTTACCAGTGTGATCGCTGCCTTATGAAAATTGTACTACGGAATTCTTTCAGTTCAGTACCCCAAGTATGAGTTTTGCTTACCATATTTGGTTTTTCGTTTTACGTTTTTGTTCCGTGTTCATTGTGGGTTTTGTATGAAGACGCGATAGAGATACCGATACGGAACTTTATGTTGCATGTATGATGAAAATTAGTAGTAGAACATAAAGTTCCGTATCGCGTATCTATCGCGTCTTCATACAAAACCCGCAATGAACACGGAACAAAAACGAAAAACCAAATATGATAAACACAACTCATACTTGGGGTACTGGTGTATTGATACACATTACTTATATCAGTTATATCTACACATACACATCACGTTTATCTGTTAGCAATGACCAGGAAAACTATATAACTAGTCCAAGTAAATTATAGTACTAGACAATAAGAATACCTTGACAAGCCCTGCTTACATTCCATTGTCGTCAAGGTTTCCCAAAATTTAAGGCCACAATGGCTTTAAAACCACATGCATGACCTCATTTTGTAGTTTATGTGATGTGACATCACTGCGTAAACAAATCTGTCCTTTCAACAGCCTTGGATTAGATCTAGGTGTATGGATTGTTGAGTTCAACATGCTTCATCACATAATGAGCATAAGTATGTATTTCATTATTCAATCCTGCCCATATTGAATGATAATGTAGTTGAGGCAGCAAATAAGACTGGCCTCACAGCTCAGTTAGGCTAGCTATGCCTTTGGAGCTGTAGGTTGTGGGTTTGACCCCCATTGAGGAAAAAACATTATACACAGATGAGTTTGTTAGGTAGGTAGGTACAACAATTTACCGACACATTTTTTAAGCACATTTATCTGTTAGATGTTATAAAATAAAAGGAGTAAGTAGGTATTTTAATACTACACTACTAAAATTATCAATTATCCAAATGCATTGCACAAGCTTCACTTATTTTGGGGCTACATGAACTGTATTTTTTTTTTATATTCTAAATGTTTATTATGTTTCTTAGCTTTAACCATTGTGCCGTAAATAAATAATTCTTTTTTCATTCTTTTCTGTCGGGGTACTGCATGAAATAACAGCCATTATTTATTTATTTATTGTTTTACTACCTAATTGTTTAAAATACTGCTATCAAACATCTTAGGCTATAACTTAAAAAAATGACAAAACACCTCCACATGGGGCTCTTTCGCCTGGAGGTGGAGGCTGTGGATGGAGTAACTGGAGATGAGAAAATGGAGTATGGATGGAGCTAACTCCTGAGATACACTAGTTCAGGAGTTGGTGAACATCCAGATCGCTCATCACCCACTGCCTGTGGCCGTGGAGCTTTGTTTGGACGCCTAGCGGCTAAATCTTAGTTTAAGTTAATTTTAAGCCTTAGGTTAAGCAAATGGTCGTCTGGAATAAATTTTTTGATTGTAGGACTAAGTGTAATGTATTATCTATGCTAAGTGAATATTTTTACATGTTTTAGTCCTCAAAAAATTATTATTATTATTAATTATAGAAATCTTCTATGAAGACTGGCAAGTAAACCCAAGCTACCACATGTTATTAATATAATTGGCTCATGTTTTGATTTGTTTTGATCAGCATTCGTTGATATAATAAGCTCATGAGAAGTTGCCAAAACTAGAGGGGTTAAGGGGAACTATATGTACTCCTAAACATTGGTAATTTACATTCAACAAAATCTAGTTAGAAATTTGGGTTTACTCACTTGATAGGAGTGCTTCTTTTGATAGGTGTTTTTCTTCCAGATTTGTGTGTGTGCTCCTCCGTTTCCGTGCAGCTCTCATGGTCGCAGTTTGATCTCAAGAAAGGTGTCTTGGAACGGGACCTTGATCTCAATCTGCTGACCGTTGGGTTATCCATATTTTTGACCACTACTCAATCGTCTCTACCAGTTTTCTACCATCTTCACAGACTCCAGCTGCCCAGCAAGATGTTCCAAATATCAACCTTGTACGAATTGGATCACCAGTATTGTGTACACACTGTTTATTGCACAAGGAAATCTATTTTTGTGGCTTCATTGGATGTTTGATGCCGCCAAAACTAACGTAACGTCTCGATGACTTTCAATGGTAATCTAAGGTTATTTTTTAACTTGTAAATCAAACAAAACGAATCATTTCATTTAAAGTGGACCGCATCGTACAAAAATGATTTATTAAAAAGTATAACACGCGCGTACAAAACGAATTTCGTGAATTTCGTAACTTCACAGTCCACACTCGCTAAACATAAACTGGTGACGTCATCACATCAAAAACTTCAAAAAGACGTTAGGTGGGGAAGGGAAGGCAGGAAGGCAGGAGGGGATTGATTGTTTTTTTTTTATTTCGCTCCTCTCGTATCAGGCGATAGTTCTAAGACCATACCTCCTAGTCTTATGTTTTGAGAAGATTGATGGGCTGGTTTTAGGTTAATATCTTAGTTAGTATCTTTCAGAAGTGACGGTGTGTGTCTTAGACTAAGTATCATTCCATGGTCTGTGTTGACGGCCAAGCAGATTTAGGCCCAGTTTCACCATGCTCTGTTAGTTACTAATCAAGGATTAACAGGCCGTTAAATCTAACCTTAGCTGTCAAACGCGTACATTTTGACATATTTAACGGCCCTTTGTTAATCTAACAGAGCATGGTGAAACCGGCCCTTAGCGGGTCATTGTCTTTACGCTTTCATAAAATCAAGACAGCTATGGATATAAAAGATTGTAGTCTTTTAATAATTATCATAATGCTGGGATATATTTTTTTTTCACTTATTGCTGGGTTAAGTAAAGTATTCTTTTATCTGTGGTAAAGTAAACAAATAGTTTGAAGGACAACTTTGATCAATGTTTTATCTTGAATTGAACTGAAAGAAGACTTGGTTTTAGTTTTATTTATATTAATTAAACTTTTTACAAAAAAAACTACAATGAATAAAATGTCAAAATTCTTTTATTCAGCGATAACTTGAAATGTTATGAGGTCTAGTATTCTTTTATCTGTGGCTCAACTACTAGATTCCTAAATCGCCTAGTTGCATAAGGTGGCCTTATATTATTTCGCCTAGATATTGGTAGTTTGCATTCGCTGTGTGCGTTCGGTACTCAACTGAAGACAAACATAAATAATCTGACCATGTCCAAGATTGTTCGGTGCATTACTATTGGTACCAGTGATGCCAGATAGGAAAACCAAAATTACAGTGTAAGAGGCTCGAAAATACAGTGTTTACAATAAAAATGCAGTGTTTTTCTAATTATAAATACAGTGCTTTTTACAGTAGATTTTTTTGCTTTTCTATTTAACTACCAACTAAACATTCGATCATTCAGTATCACTCTCGTTTAATCCAACTTCTCTCCCTGTTTTATAAATTCCCGAGTCAAAAGCCTCACTACAACACACATCATTTTTACTGACCCAATATTCGTGCTTTCGTAGATCATATCCTAAAACTTAACATATCCAAAAACTTGGTTTTTCAAATCTGCGCATAGCTCTTGTTTTTCTGTAAGTCCAAATACATTATTAACTACAGCTTGAAGTTTCGTTCGTTTCATTTTCAAACTTCTTGCCGTAATTTTTCTCGTCTATATTTTTCTAATAGGACTCAACAAGTTACCTTACCAATTTAAATGACACGTTTGAGACATCAGGTCCATTATTATCGCGTGCTCAACTTTAATTTAGTCGGATAATACCATTGAACGAGCGGGGAACTCCCTGTCCTGTGTGTGTGATTTGATTCCGCTTCCGGTAGCAATACCATAGACAAATTTCGTAGAATTCGCTACCAAAAAAGCTGGGAGTGTATTTGTAAGGGGTGTTTTTTAGGATTCATAGCGTAAAGTATTTAGCTATACATCGATTTTAGGTGAGTAAAAAATACAGTGCTCTCCATACACTGTAATTTAAGTAATACAGTAGACAGTAGATAGCGTAAAAATACAGTAGATCTACTGTAATTACAGTGCATCTGGCATCACTGATTGGTACAGTGATATTTCAGTGCTGGCTGCCCACAAACACAGCTTTACCAAACTTTGGCCTTTTTTTTTACCGGTCGTCACTGTGACTGTCTTACATTATAATTTGTCACTGCTACTGTCAAACTTTTGGCGGCCTTTTTGTTTGTTTACAAAATATATAATTTGAAAACATTCTCCGGCTTTCTCTGTTTTTTTATTAAAACAAGAATAATTATACTAAGAATGGTCGAACAAGTATTTTCCAAAATAAAAGAACTAGGACGGGCTAGTAGTAAGCGCGAGGAACTACAAGAATACTGTATTCAACATTTCGAGCAGGTAGAAAGTTTGCTATTTTGCTACTTAATTATCCTGAAGCCCCAATACTTTCATCTACCTGATCCATTTCCCTATTACAGATAGTCAAATTCATACCAAGACGTATATTGAATAGCGATGGCGAGTGTCTGCTGGATTGTATTTTTAATGGACTACCTGATAATACAATCTCATCAACTAAGAACAAAGCCAAGGTAAACAACATTTATTTAAACTAATAACCGAAAAATATGCCCTACATAACATTGAAAACGTAGGTTAAAAAATGTGTTACAAATATATTTCATAGAAACATACCTACTTGTCTGTTTTTGTGTAGTGATGTAACGATCTCGAAATTTTTCAAACCGACTCATACCGGTCTGAAAGATAAGCAAACCGACTTGTAAATCGAACCGCAAAAATCTATGTAAACCGGTTTGAAACCGGGTTACAAACCGAAATGACAAAGTCAATACGACGAACCAATTTGTATTGCTCATGCTAGAATTTTATGTTCTGGAAACCGAAACGAATGAGTTAAATTTGTATTCATAATCCGGTATGAATACAAATTTAACTCATTCGTAGAACCCAAGAACAAATTGAATCAACTTTGTCAAGTCAATCTCATTTTCATATTTCGCTCGGTCCGACCCGAAGTACCGACTCGCGATTCCGCGCCGCACCGTGCGTGAGTTGAACAAGGGACAGCGATCAACAAACCGCTCGCTTACTCAACTCGTCCAGATCGGTTTGGCATAGGTTCAACCCGACTTGCACGGTTTGAAGCTCAACCCGGTTTGAACCGCGTTGGTAACCCGAGTCATAACATCGCTATTTTTGTGTGTATGTTACTCTAACACCATAAGAATGGAATCACGATCAGCACTGCATATTCTGGTTGAATGTTTCTAGTTGAAAAGACTGAAGCCCATGTAATCCTCAGATAGAGACTCTCAATCAGTATGTACCTACATGCCATATCACACCTTCATCCATAGGAATAAGCAAAGTCCACCAATTTCTCCCTACCATACCTCTTTTGTTTCATCCACACTTTACATTTACACTTAAACTAGATAAAACTTTATTAAAGTCAGGATTAAGCCTATACTTGGGCATTGCTTTATTTCTCAGATAGTTGAGCTTGTACTCAGAACAATGAGGAATGAGACAACCTCTCTAACTCATTGCGGAGGTGTCATCAGCAGATTATGCATGGAACTGCCGAGGTTGCCCCTTGATGATCTTGTGAGATGGTGTAATGACAGTGTGCAGTCAATTGTTGATGATAGTGATGTTAATATGACGTAAGTATTGCAATTCACTATTTGGTTGATTATTTAATTGGTGTTGTGTGAAATGTCCTCTCAATATTGATTTATTTTATACTTACATGCTCCTTTTGTAAGACCACTCTTATAGTTATTTATGACATTTAATAATAAGTAGCATTATTGGTTTAGTATCTTTACTGGTTCTGGTGATGATGATGATGATGATAAGGTATTTTATGGTAGGTAATTAGATAACACTCTCATAGATCTGTAGGTCCTCAAGCTTCTTTTATGAGTATACAGATAATTACCTACCTATTTGATTGTTTTGTTTGTGTTTACCAACATTTTTTTTGCCTCATCGAAATGTCGTCCTACTTCTGAGCCAAGAGCTCCAAAGACTTCCAGTTTTTCCCACCATCTATTTCATAGAACATAATAATGTTCTATTGATGATAAGAAAAGGTGGTTAACCAGAAAAAAATTTACATTCTTTTTTTAAAATCTAGCTGGCGTGATATTCTCCCCGAGAGCCTGAGTGTGATTATCTCCACATACGACACAGTCAAGCACTTTGAAACAGAGATGCCGAGCTCAGATTACAAGGAGCAGTGCATACACACTCTGTGCCAGTGTCGGTGGAGTGAGAGGCAGTTGGTGCAGCTAGTAGCTATGTTCAAGTAAGATGTAACTAGTTTTGTAACATTTTGAGTCCTTTTTCATCTACTGACTACCCCTTTATATAGCTTTTTTTATTTTCACATGTAACTAACTAGTCAAAGGGAACATAACTCCCCTCAAAATCGTACACGTCAAAATGAAAAATCTTTTAAAAATTTACAAAACAAAAAAAAGCTATTTTTTGCCCTTAGCCGCGATTCATTTATGGTTTGCTGACATCTAACGGTGATGTTTTTGTGCAATAAAGTCTTATTTACTCGACATATTGTATTATTATTAGTGATCTTCTCCAAAATTTTAAACTGCAACCGCGCCTGCCTGATGGTAAGCGATGATAAAGACGACAGCGACGCAACGGTCTAGAAGACACCTCTTTACTCTTGCCTTCCTTTCAGAGATATGCAGTTGTCCCGAACCAGTCACAAGCAAGTAGTGAATAAAATATGCTCGTACATTATCGATATACCACCGGACACATTGCCGCCTTTGGTTCATCAGTTAATGAAGTAAGTTACTTATTGAACAAAATTTACTTAAAGTAAAGTGTTTATCTTCGTACCTACACATCATAATAAGAGGGCTATAATAGAGAGAGCTATGCTGGGAGTTCCACTATGTGCACTATGTGATAGAATCAGAAATGAGGAAATCTGAAGAACCAAAGTAACTGAACTAGCTCACAGAATTTCACCATGCTGTCTTAGATTAACAAAGGATTAAAGGGCCGTTAAATATGTAAAAATGTACGCGTTCGACGTCTAACATTAGATTTAACGGCATGTTAATCCTTTATTAGTGACTAACAGAGCATGGTGAAATCAGCTCAAAGCATGTTGCACAATACACCCCATTGGAGAACTTCAGTGCAGATCTTATTCCCCCACCACTAATTAGAAGCATGTTGAAGTGTTTGCAATGGGCAGGTCATATAGCTCGAAGAACTGCCAATTGGGGAATAAAAGTTTACGAATGGTGACACACGCACTGGAAGACAGCGTGTGACGCCCTACTACCCAATAGTATAACGATATTGTGAGAATTGCGGGAAGTCCCCAGAGAAGATAGGCCTCTTGTTCTTCCTGCAAATGAAGGAGGTTTAGGAAAGACTATTGTCCAGCAGTCGACTTCTTCAAGTTGATGATAATGATGAATTAATTATCAAGCACATTAATCCATTAATCTATGATTTTTCTATGCTATGACATCTTCAGGCTGATGATTATGATGACTGTGTAATAAGTATGTATTTAAATTGCAAATAATCTCTTCCAGACTTTGCAAGACATACAACTTGGAAATAGTGTTGGCACACCTGAGCAACTACTTTAGCGTGAGGTTGTACAGCAAATTGGAACCACCTCCTCAAGACTCCGAGTCCACTACCATGGATATAGATGATATAGGTAATTATTTTATTTAAATAAATAAATAATTATTAGATGTATAAGTGTTATATCTGCTATCTGGTTCCAATATAACATGCTTTGCATAGTTTGGGGCTAGATAGTGCTATGGGGAAAGTCCACCAATGTTTAATATTCTATTTATTTGTGGCTATTCACTGCTCAGAATAACATTGCTTAAGACATAGCTGAGCAATAAGGCCATTCCTCTCAGTTGGCAGAAGTAACTGTTCAACATCAGTTGGGTCATCTGCATGTTCCATCTTTTGACTTCAATTTTTATTTTATTTTTTATAACACTTGCTGATGGAACAAGCAGATGGCCCACCTGTTGTTAAGTGGTAACCATCACCTAAACAAAGCATTGCCTCGTAAATCACGCACGATAGGAACGCGCCCTACGATGCACTGCCCTGCGTCCAACAACTTAAGGCATACAGATGTTAAGCCTCGTGTTCCTGTTATTTCACCGTGTACATTCATATGGATAGCTGAAATGCCAGCCCTTAGCTCAGTAGGTAGAAGCTCCGCCTTCTGCGCTGTAGGTCGCGGGTTCCATGCCCACTGATTGTTACGTCTGGTTGTTATAATATGTTAGTACGTCTTTAGAAAAAAAAAGTATCATATCAGCTATATGATTCCCACATTACAAGCTTTGCTTAGTATGGGGCTAGAGAGTGCTGTGTGGAACATCCACCAATATTTATTTATTTATTCTCTTTTCCAGTACCCCACAGCGCAGCAGAACTAAGCCTCTGCCTGTCTACCTGCATCTACCACATATCCCAGGGAGCAGTTGAGCCGGAACTGATCAGGAAACACATCAGGATGTGGCCGAAGACACAGCTTTTGAGAGCGCCCTTCATCATGGACCTGGCGCTCGCTATATCTGATAAGGGAAGGGATTTCAGAACTGTTTGTTTGGATGTAAGTATAATTACAAGAATGTGTAATAACAGCGGAAATTTCATACAACGCCATCTAGCCGTAAACTAAGCAAAGTTTGTATTATGGGTACCAAATAGTTAAACAAAAATACAAAATCCATATCCGTAGAAGCTTACAAGGGGTAGCTGATATAATACTTACAGGCTCATAAGGCTTACTATATGTATGCCTCAAGTTGATGGACGTAGGGCAGTGCATCATAGGACACGTTCATATTGTGCTTGATTTGCAAGGTTATGCTTTGTAGTTGATGGTTACCACTTAACATCAGAGTATGTCTGCTTGTCCCACCAGTAAATAGTATAAAAAAAGTTGTAAAAACATACATAAAAAAAAACCGGTCAAGTGCGAGTCGGACTCGCGCTTTATAGATTCGCGTTCTTATAGTTCTTCGCGTTCTTCGCGTTTTTATAGATTATGCTAACATCCCTCGTGCCATGGTGGAGGAAAACCGGAGTCAACTTGTGTCTGAAATTGAGGGCATATTAACCAGAGTTTCCGATTGGGGAGAGCAAAACCTGGTTCAGTTCAACCCTACTAAAACACAAGTTTGCGCGTTTACTGCCAAAAAAACTCCATTTACAGTAGGTCCTCAATTCCAAGACATGCCCCTTACCACTTCCAAGAGCATTGGGATCCTTGGTGTCGACATCTCTAGTGACGTCCAGTTCCGTAATCATTTGGAGGATAAGGTCAAGCTCGCATCCAAAAAGCTCGGGGTGCTAAACAGAGCGAAGTCGTACTTCAGTGCTGGGCAACGACTGCTTCTTTACAAGTCGCAAGTCCGACCTCACATGGAGTACTGCTGTCACCTCTGGGCAGGAGCACCTGGATGCCAGCTTGGTCCTTTTGATTCGGTCCAAAGACGTGCTGTGAGAATTGTCGACGATCCCAAGCTCACCAGCGGTATTGAACCACTCAGTTTGAGAAGAGACTTCTCCTGTTTGTGTATCTTCTACCGCTTATATAATGGGGTATGCTCTGAAGAGTTGTTTAACATGATGCCTACATCGTCTTTTTACCATCGCACAGCTCGCCATCGGCAGAGAAGCCATCCTCACACATTAGAGCCAGGGTGGTCGCGTACCGTTCGGTTCCAGAGGAACTTCCTCCCGCGAACACTTAGGCTGTGGAATGATCTCCCTGCTGAGGTTTTCCCGTTAAACTATAGTATGGGGCTCTTCAAAAAGGGTGTTTTAAAATTTTTAAAGGGTCGGCAACGCGCTAGTGATTCCTCTGGTATTGCAGGCGTTCATAGGCTACGGTAACCACTTCCCATCAGGTGGGCCGTAAGCTTGTTTGTCTAAATACGGAACGTACGGACGTTCCGTATAATCTATAAAAACGGAAAAAAAATTGCTTTTGCCCTTAAATATTTATTTTATCCTGGTTTTTAGTATTTGATGTTGAAATACATCATCTGTCATCAAAATTTCAACTGTCTAACTATCACAATTCATGAGATACAGCCTGGTGACAGAGGGACGGACAGCGGAGTCTTAGTAATAGGGTAATAGGGACTTAGTAAAAAAAAAGATATATTGATAAAAAAGCATTCGAATTTATATCAGCTATCTCCCATAGTACAAACTTACAAACTATTTAGTTTCAGGCTAGATAGTGCTTTGTGGAATGAATCAGAATCAGAATCATTTATTGACAAAGATTTAACACATTAACAATATATGGTTATGCATAATAAAACCTTGGCTCGTCAAGCGTAATTTAACATTATTCATATAAAATATAATGTCCACCAATTTAATTTCAATCTTATTACAAGGCTATAAAGGCGGCAATCGAGCAGCGTGCTATGGACGAGCTTAGAAGCAAAGAATCAGCGTGGGTCCGCTCTGTGATACCGCCAGATGTAGATGTCGCTAGTGTACTCAAAGTACTCACTGCTGAAAGGTAATAAAAATACATCTATCTCTCGATCCAATTTTGTCTGGAAGAGATCGCTTTTTCAGCGATAACACCGCATTTGCATTTATATTATTTTATTTGGTATAATTTGTCTCCCATATTTTTAGTTTGTAGGGTGTACATTAAATATTTTCAATCATTCATCTTTACATGAACTAAACTACATTCGCTAGGGACTGTAGTAAAAACACGGTATTTAAGAGTAGAGCTTTTGAATGGCTAGTCTGGGGAAGTACTACCACCATCGTCTAGGCTTTTGTCGCCTGGAACTGGATTCACTTAGTTTTAAGACATTTCAAAGTGATCCTTGTGATTTTACTGAATAAATACCTTTTGACTCTGACTTTGACCATGACTTATTTCAACGTGTTTCATAAAATTTCTTTAATTTGACAAGTTTTTTTTTTTACTACATAATTTATTATATTGTATTATATTATATTGTATATGTATGCCGTCAGCTGAACTAGTGAAACTAAAATTCTAATTCTAACACCAAAATACCTATAGTCACGTTAAACTCTCGCTGCAAACTCGGTCATAAACCATCTTAACACTAGTGTTGAGAGTACTCGGCGCGGGCGCATGCACGTTATCGATAAAAATAATGACACAGCGAGAGCGCCCGGTGGTTGTGCGGTCGAAGAGGTCATTATCAGGTAGTCGGAGAGGTACTTCTTGTGGGTAACTACCACTGACCTCAATAAATACACTGGACAGGCGGCTGGCAAGATAGATTTGTGCCTATTTGATTTACGCCATTTTGGCGCTGTAAGCAAATACGAGTGTCCATGGAACTAAAGTTAGTGATGCACGCAAGTCGACATCTAATGTTTTTATCGATAGCTATACGCTCATGGTTTGTATGTAGCTGTGCAGCTGTGGGTGACTATTATGTACTTGTCACACAATTTGTGGAAGAAGCTTTTTATCACTTAAAAGGTATCTAGGTTCTGTGCGTCTGAATAAATTGACATTATTCTGATTTATCGAAGCAATTATGCAAGCTATTGAAATGAAGAATAGTATAAAAGCTGGTTGACTTAATAATTCTTTATTATAAGATTATTCATTATTTAATTTTTAGTTTCAAATATCTGCCTACATTTAATTTTCCAAAAAGTTTAAATTACTTATACTATAGATATGAGTAAGTATCGATACTTTTCAGGTACTCCAGTTAGTAGTATCGCAAGACGATTTGAGTAGGTATCGATACTTTGCGTTTGGTGGTATCGGAACATCCCTACTTCTATGTAATTTACCACGGCAGCCATTTGCAATATACGTCACAATTAGTTCTAGGGACTTTCGTATGTCAAAAGTGGCGCTTCAAATTGGTACAAAAAATTGCTGTCATTCTAATGGTGAAAGCCTGTCCAGTGTATTTATTGAGGTCAGTGGTAACTACCCACAAAGTACCTCTCCGACTACCGGTATTTATACTTGATTAGTGTTTGTCAACTGACAAACCTTTTTATATTCTTATCATTAATTGTTTGAACTTTTACCGTATCGTGTCATAATGGAGAGTTTTTACAAATATAAATTGCCTGTTGGAACGAATATTTCGTCTCAAGCACATAGCATACAGAAAGTAGTCGATAGTTCTTATCGACTCCAATAATGCACATCTCTGCTCTTAAACAAAATAATCGTGCCGTTCTCCTAAGTGCGAGAGAAAGAGCAATATTGTTGTCTCGTTCCGATAATTAATGACCGAGTTTGCAGCGAGAGTTTAACGCGACTATAGTATCTATGGAATAAATATATTTATATTATCCTTATCTTATTTCCAGTGCGAACCACCGCCAGCTAACAGTCGTGGGGCTTATCAACCTATCGTTCTCTCTCCTCGGCGTATCGCGAGTGAAGCCGTGCGCACACACATGTTGGTCGCACGGCAAGCTAATACTCGTTAGACTATGCAAGTCCCAGGCGGAGACTGCGCCGTTTATATTGAGCCAGCTCGCTGATAGATTAGCTACGGATTGTAGCTTGAGGCAGTATGCAGGTAAAATGGGGTTTATTGATTATGAACTCTACTTTATTATAACCAGGGGTCGAAATAGGTAGAGTTTTTAAGTACCAAATGACGTCAAATACGCTACTACGAAATCTAAATATGGATATGCCTTTTTTAATCCCCGTGTCGGAAACGATTCGGGTTCGAAATCAAATGTGATAAGAACTGACTTCTCCGATTGTAAACCTTTCCGAATGTTTTAAAATAGCACTGCTGTAGTTTGTGTTTAACTTATGAAAAAAGAGTTTTAGAAGACAATAATATCAATCTTAACATCTGCTTGTTCCATCACCAAGTTGTATATAAAAAAAAACCATAAGCTTTAGAAAACAATTTTTATTAATCCCCGATTCCCGGTTTAAAAGGCATATCCATGTTAAGATTGCGTAGGTAGTTAGAAGTCATTTGGTACTTAAAAACTCTGCCTATTCCGAACCCTGATTATTTATTTATTTTATTTATTGAAAAGACCAACAGCACAAAAAATAGTATAAAACAGAATATATCAAAAACATTAGAACAGCCAATTAAATATATAAATAATAACTCTATCATACTAGTGATACAGCTGTTAGTCCAAGGGTTCTTTATGAAGCACTCGCCCGGGGAAGTACTACCACCATGCCTATTTCTTCCGTGTATAAATATAAACTGAAACAGCTTCACGACTTTGATCCCCGGAAACGGTAGATATCCATCAGATCTCTTAGTACCAAGTACCAACTCCAGATTCTTTTGAGGATGTCTAAAGGTACTAAGGGAAGTCAATACCCACATTTTGCAGTAGTTGGTATTTCATACGTGACAGGTTGCAAGTTTTTTTTTTATACTACTAGCTGATGAAACAAGTAGATTGCCCACCTGATGTTAAGTGGTAACCATGACCTATAACAAAGCATTGACTCGTAAGTCACGCACAATAGGAACGTGCCCTACGATGCACTGCACTGCGTCCATCAACTTGAGGCATACAGATGTTAAGCCTCATGTGCCTGTAATTACACCGGCAACCACACTCTTCAAATCGAAACACAGCACCGCTGCTTGGCGGCAGAAAAAGGCATGGTGGTAGTACTACCCCGGACGAACCCTTCACAAAGAGGTCTACTACTCTTAAATTGTATGTATTATATCAGCTATCTAGTTCCTTAGTACAAGCTTTGCTTAGTTTAAGACTTATAGTGTTGTGTGGAATGTCCAGCAATTTTTTTTTAAGTTTTATTTTTCAATCATTTTTAACAGATTGCCTCTACGTCCTATGCAAGCTGACCCCTGTATCAATAGAACGCTGCACACAACTCAGCACGATCCTAGAGAACTGCCGCCCGCTGCCGACGGAGTACCGCTCGGCGGCCGCCGTGCTGGATGCCGTGCATCCACTGCTGAACTTCAGCACGAGGAGTCGGGATACGCTGTTTATGGTGTGCCGCAAGGGACTCTACTCCAGGTATAACTACTACCAACTATTTTTTATGTATACAAGGTGTAAAGTCATGTACGACATTAAATTGAAACACGTACTCCTAATTGCATTTTTAGATTTTAGGAGTTGGTTTTATCAAAAAAGCCTGAATATTTATCGAGATATCGATACTTTTCCAATAAATAATTTCTATGCAACCTGTATCTCTAATCGCCGGTGATGAGGTCAAATTTCCGGGGTCATGAAGTCATGTGACTCATCAATCAAACGAAAAAAAGGACAGAGATATCATATTTATACGCGTTAGACCGCATAAGAAACATATTTGTGCGCTCACATTGTAAAATTTCGCTGTGCGACAAGGACAGATATCATTCCGCTTACGTGTGTGATAGAGACAGATAGGTACGTAGCGCGCCCCACTATGTGCCACGCTGCCGCCCGGTGGCTAGTGAAAGACATTATTATTTAGTAAACAATCGCCTTGGTAGCGACCTTGACATATCTAATTTTGAAAATTGTAAATTCGTGTTATTACTCGTGACTAGTGTCTAGATTTGGTACCGCGAAATAGACTTTTTGTGTGAGTGTGTGTGTCTTGTTAATGTCATCAAAATGCAGAACTTGTATTATGAAGGGAAAGATAATTGTGAAACTAGGCATACAAAACAAACTCTAGAACAGTTGAAGGAGCTCTTCAGTGCATTCATTTGTATGTGCAACATGCAACAACGTGAGCATATTGGAAACGTACGGATTTGAGGTACCTAACTAGTTTTATTTTTCCTACATGCTAACGTTGCTCTACTATATCGGCGAATCAAAGACGCCGCCGCCGGCCGCGCGCCCGCGCTGAAAGGGCGTTCACCTTTAGGCACGGGCGCGCGGCACAGTTTAGGTTTCGTAGTAGGTATGTATGTGCGGTTTCTGCGCGCGGGGCGCGGCATTGAATGAACGTACGTTGCTTTGTTTGTGTGTTTATACAGAATGTTCAATAATTTTATGCTTATTCTGATATTTAGTTTGTTTGAAAATAAAAAAATCTCAATTATGAATGAATGTTAATACAACCTTTTTTAAATCAATACTAGATAGTAGTACTACACGTGTATTAATTTAATGTCGTACAGTCGTTTACACGTTGTATAATAAATAATAATAATAAATAAATATTGGTGAACATTCCACACAGCACTATCTCGCCCCAAACTAAGCCAAAGCTTGTGATATGGGAACCAGATAGCTGATATATTACTTATATACTTTTTTTTTGTAAATACATACTTATAATATTATATAACACCTAGACAGAGAACAAACATCTATGTTCATCACACAAATGTTTGTTCTCGGTGGGGATCGAACCCACGGCCTACGGCGCAGAAGGCAGAGCTACTACCAACTGAGCTGTGAAGGCTGTCAATATCGCCTTATGTCCTGTGTTTTTGCTTTACCTTTTTTTATTTTATTTTTGTACCAAGATCGGACGCTGTCAAACGCGACACAGTTTTTACTACTGCGATTTTCAGTGTTTGGTCTGCTTGAGTTTGTATATTGTCTAGTGGTAAACAGTTTAAATAAATAAATAAAAAAAATTAACTACAGTGACAACCGTGAGGCAACGTCTAGCTTGCACATTTCGACATTTTTGTCAGTCATCATAAAATTGCTGAATGTACCTAGTTATGATATTATTTTGATGTCAAGTTTTCCTACAAAAAATTTTAACAAGAAAATATTGAAAAATGTTTGTGGTAAGAAAACTTGGTTGTATCAAAATGATATTTTGCTCCTTGTAGTGTTACTTTGAACCTACTGTGATGTTATTCTCCGAAACTGATATTATATTTTAAAAATGACGAAGACGAAGTGTTGTAAAAATACGTACGAAATAATTTAAAAAATATTGTAAATGTATACGTATTTTTTCCTACAGTCGCTGTCAAGTATAGTTTGGGAAAGCGAATAGTAGACCCACAGTAATACCAACCAAGCCTAGAAGACTAGGCAGCAAGCCGTAATGTTCCCTGTTCTTCTAGGCTTGGTCGCGTGTAACTGGCATCTAGATGGACCTAGCTTTATAACTTTTCAAAGTGATATTTGTTATTAAATTGAATAAATATCTTATTTTATTTGGGAAACAAAAAAAAAAAAAAAAAAAAAAAAAAAAAAAAAGCAGGAGGAGGCCTATACTCGGATAGAGATCCTTGAAACTATATATACATATTTTTCCAACTATTACTAAAATTATGTTGTATACTAATGTTATAAATAACTACTATGAAAAATATAAATAAACCTATTTATTTATATTTACTTACATCATAAACATATAAACTAAAGAATCAATATGTTAAAACGAAAAAATAAATAAATAGGTATGTAAAAAAAAAATATCTTAAAAAAAAAAAAAACAATGTATGTAATAAAATTAGTATTTAGTTACTTCATATATGTATGAGTACTTACCAACAAAATAGGGTAACATAAAGGTAAAAATAAAATATATTGTATAAAAAGCATGCTTGCTAATAGTAAACAATATTTACTATGATAAATAATAAAAATAAAAATTGTGAGTAACATAGTTAATAAGTTAATTTGAATAATTTGAAAATGCATATGTAAAATAAAAATAAAAAAAAGTGTAATAGCAATAAGTAAACATAAATAAGATAATCTTATTTCTTAAATGTACTACTTATTCAATGGATAATAAAAGGCTATAATAATAATAATAATAATTTGGGAAACAAACAGTACAATAGATCAGTAAGAATTAACATATAGAGACACATAAACCAAAAAAGTTTCCTCAATTAAATAATACAAAGTAGTAATGAACAGAAATAGATGTACAAATAAATTACTTAAAAAATCTAAAAAAAATACATTATTTCTTATACTCAATTATTAAAAATAATATTGATTAATAATAATAATTATAACTTTGAATAATTATTTTCCAGAGATTCTTTACACCGTTGCCTAGCGCTATCGGGGTTTCTGACAGTGTTACGTCACATGCGTCTGTCACGTGGAGCCTTCTCAAGCAGTCAGAGTACGTGTAGCGACCAGTATGCCAACAGCACTCACTCCTACCTCACGCAGCTCACGGTAGACTTCCACGCGACGGAGCAAGGTGCTACGTAAGTAAAAAAAAAAACACTAATTATTGCCATGGCAAAGTGTCTGACTCATTTTTAGTCTGCCACGACTCAATGTTTAGTGACAACAGAGTCGTGGCAGACTAAAAAAGAGTCATGACTAGAGATCGGATATTCGGATGCATATTTACCTAAAGTTGAGATGTTGGCTATTAAGGAAAGCAC
This sequence comes from Chloroclysta siterata, assembly GCA_932294275.1. Classification (NCBI taxonomy): domain Eukaryota; kingdom Metazoa; phylum Arthropoda; class Insecta; order Lepidoptera; family Geometridae; genus Chloroclysta; species Chloroclysta siterata. Next base: position 13,048,878 of record OW028603.1, on the reverse strand, counting down.
TTTTTATCGAAAAATCTTAAAATTTTGAAATCTTTTAATCTCGAAATTAAAATTTTCTCTTGTCTAAAAATCCCGGGATCTCAGTAAATTCAAATTTAAGTGATACGAATGAAAATTGCCCTGTTACAACGTAATACGCCCCTCGGAGCCCAGAATCACCCTCTTCCGGCTTAGTATACATGTAACGTGGCGATATTTATGCATTTTATTTTTATTAAAAGTATCCTATGAAGCCGCTTCCTAATTTTGTTAGCCAAAAATTCACTTTAGGTAAATATGCATCCGATTATCCGATCTCTAGTCATGACACACCAAAATATAACAAGGGTCTATGTAAGTACACAAACACTAATAAATGCCATGACACACTACAATAGCGTCGTGACACACTAAAATATTCCATGACACACCAAAATACTTTATGTCACACCAAAATATCATGACACGCGAAAAGAAGAGGCCATCTGATTCTGCTAGTTCTATCAGCCTATCAGCAAGAAGCATAATAAAATCAGCTATCTGGTTCCCATAGTATACAACCTTTCTTACGGCCGGTTTCTGAAAGCTCGATCGAAACTAATCGGATGTCAAGTCACTCGCCATTTCAGCTATTACATCGAATTAGGTAGAGATAGCAAGTGACTTGACATGCGATTAGTTTTGATCGGGCTTTCAGAAACCGGACGTTAGTGTAACTAGGTAGTGATGTGTAGGATGTCCACCAATATTTCATATTATTAAACCTAAATAATGCCTCTAAAGTAGATCTTAAAATACAAAGATCTGCTGTAAAACATGCATGCAACTTATTAATGTAGAACATAGAGAATATATCATTTATGTTTTTTTTTAATGAGGTTAATTTAATAAATACACACACGTACACACACATACAACACATTGTAATTTGTTTATCTTTATTTTTATGTTTCCTTTTTATAGTCTTATATAAAATTAGTAAATAATAGTTTATTTAGGAAAACCTTTCATTGCCCATATAATGTAATACTTAAATAAGTTTAAACTAAGTTCTTTCATAACTGCTGTTGGTTTTCTAATAAAAATAAATAAATTGATAAAGGCTTGAAACGAACTTACTGCATTTGTTCTTATGACGATGGTAATTTAAATGTTATAAAACGTGTAACTTAATACCCATATAACCCCGGAAGCAGGGTATTCTACAGGTCATGGTGAACAACTTTTGATATAAGACTTGAAATTTCGAAGTTTTTCAATCATGCAATGCCTCTTAAACTTTCCGCCAAAATGAAAGTAACACAATATGACGCAGCCCTATTTATAGCTGTTTTTGGACCTTTAATTGTGAACTGTAGATGAAATAGGTAACAGAACTGCCACCAATTAGTAAACGCAACTAGCGTGCGTACCAAGGTCACGTACACTTTATCAGGGTTGTTGCAAATTTCTGCGACAATATTAATTTGACTATTGTATAGGAATTTCGAAAACGAAGTATTCAAACATTGCACACGTCAAAGTATTCTAGTGCTTGGTCTGATCACTTGGTCTTTGGTCTTATAGGGGTATAATGTTACACGTTGTATAGACTTGAAACTAATTTATTGTATTTGTTACTCAGAGTGACATCAAGAGTACACAATGAAGCAGTGTGCATGGAAGTAGTATCTATACTCCGCCGCTGCCTAATGCAAGATGCATCGGTCAAACAACTACTCTACACTAGTAAGCTTATATTGCTGTCGATTTTGTTGTTGTATTATTCTAAACTAGCGGCCTGTCCCAGCTTCGCATGGGTGGTCATAATTTTTTTGAACATTTTAGGATAAACTTAGACCGTGGATTCGTGCCTCGCGTACATTATTTCATACATTTGCACGCCCTTCTCCCTGAGTGAATGTTTTGGGAAATTATACATTTTGCGCTTTCAACATTATGAGAATTCAACATTCTGTTCCTAAAGGGTGAAATCGCACCCCGTGCGTGACCCGTGGACCCGTTAACATTTTTAAGTCATATCTTTTGAATGCAATGTCCGATTTAAAAAATTCAAGAAGTAATCTATAGGTATTGAAACCGTTATGAATATAAAATGATTTATTTGGATAAGGATTAATACCAAGGTACAAATAAAGACCCTTTTCTAGCGGCGGCATTTCAATTATTTTTTTATAATAAAAGAACACTTATTGTGACATAACTATAATAGTTAGACATATGCTGTCGCGACATTTTTTGTAGATGATGACGTGGTCTGCAAAGTCGTAGTACATTATTTTGTTCTATCATCAATAGTTTTCGCAGCGCACGCGATGTAAGGATTATTTTTTCCACCTTGGAAATTACATTACATTATTGGAGTTTTAGTAAGGATCCCTGACTTTTTTGAAAATATAATATAGCCTATGTTACTCAGGGATAATGTAGCATTCTAATGGTGAAAGAATTTATGAAATCGGACCAGTAGTTTTTGAGCCTATTCGTTACATACAAAACAACAAATATACAAATCTTTCCTCTTTATAATATTAGTGTAGACTAACCTAAACTGACAGCTCTAAAATTATAGCCGTCCTTGTTGTTTCGGTCTTTTGGAAAGGGACGGCAATAACTTTAGTGCTGTCAAATTAGGTAAATTAAACAACAGATTTGACACCAATATCTTTTTTTTTCCAATGAATTCTTCTTAACTATGTTTAAATGATTTTTGATAGAATAACTTGATTGGATCAAAATGATATTTTTGAAACTTTGTTACCTATGATATTTTTCAAAGCTTAGTTGCTTGCGATTTTTCATAACTTTCAGTGATTTGAAACGTGCCAAAGAAAAGCCTTGAAAAATATTGAAAAAAATATTGAAAATTGTGATTTGAAAAATATTGAAACGTGCGAGCGATAAGCTTGACGATTATCCCTTTTTCAGGTATTTACGACTGTGCCAAAGAAAAGCCGGCGCTGCACGAATGTATATTAGAGATGTTCTGTGAGCATTTGAGCAAGTATCTACCTGAGAGCGAGACCGCGCCCTTGTTGTGGGACAAGTGTGTGCAGGTGACAGGAGCTACTGCTGTTTTAACGGTAAGCATCATCATCATTATGACAGCCTTCACAGCTCAGTTGGTAGTAGCTCTGCCTTCTGCGCCGTAGGCCGTGGGTTCGATCCCCACCGAGAACAAACATTTGTGTGATGAACACAGATGTTTGTTCTCTGTCTGGGTGTTATACATATAATATTATAAGTATGTATTGACAAAAAAAGGATATAAGTAGTATATCAGCTATCTGGTTCCCATATTACAAGCTTTGGCTTAGTTTGGGACGAGATAGTGCTGTGTGGAATGTCCACCAATATTTATTTATTATCATCATCATCATCATTAAGAGTAGTAGAGCTCTTTGTGAAGGGCTCGTCCGGGGAAGTACTACCACCACGCCTTTTTCTGCCGCCAAGGTGCTCACCTACCTTCATTAATTTTAAATCTTTATTTTTTTTAATGGAGCATTAAACTATCGGTTATTAGCCTTTTAACAAGTACTTGTATAACAGGAGCCAATCGCCCGCCTCCTGTACGCCGTAGCGCAGTTCCTGGTGTCAGCTGAGGAGGACTCTCTGGAAGACATCCTCGCCAGTCAAACGGTGGACACTGCCAGCGCTCACTTGAAGAGCACGCTCACTATGACGCTGGATAGACTGTGCGGGTTTGATAACCTGGGGCTGATTGATATGGTAAGTTAAACTTGTATGACTATCATGATAACTAGGGGTCGGAATAGGTAGAGTTTTTAAGTAGGTACCAAATGACGTCAGATACGATACTACGAAATCTAAATATGGATATGCCATTTTTAATCCCCGTGTCGGAAACGATTCGGGTTCGAAATTAAATGTGATAAAAACTGATGTTACCTGATATATGTTTTATATGAATATTGTTTTTATTTTACTGATGTATGTTTTAAAATAGCCCTGCTGTACGTGTACTTAGTTTGTGTTGAACAAAGGAAAAATAATTTTAGAAGACAATAATATCAATCTTAACATCAGGTGGGGCATCTGCTTGTTCCATCAGCTAGTTGTATATAAAAAAAAACAAGTTTTAGAAAACAATTTTTATTAATCCCCAATTCCGGGTTTAAAAGGCATAATATCCATGTTAAGATTGCGTAGGTAATTTACGTCATTTGGTACTTAAAATCTCTACCTATTCCGACCCCTGATGATAACATACATCGGGTGAGCTTGTTTTACTAGCAAGTACTAGTAATACACACGGATACAAGGATAAAAAAAGTATTAACAGCTCCATGGACCAACAGTTCTATAGAATTAATGTAAGTTACCAGATATTATTAGTTCTATAGAACAAATGGGCTAGTTTTCGTTACAATAGTCCTACCATTGAACTACAGGGATAAAAAGTTATAACAGTTCTATGACGTAACAGTCCTATAGAACAAATGGGAGTTACTGTACAGATCAAGCTACACAAAGCCAAATAAAAATGACGCTTACCACAAGGACATAAAAGCGAGCAGTGTATACTTCTTGCTAATGGAACAAGGCCACCTGATGTATGATAGCCAGGGGCTGATGAAAAGTAAAACTTTATGGCCCTTAATGGAGCGCTCAGCGAACAATATGAATAATACCATATGACTGTAGTGTAACGGAAATACCGAGGAAGCAGAGGCGTGGTCTACTCCCGCTGCTGCGTCACCAGACGGCAGGTTTTTTTTAATACAACTAGCTGATGGAACAAGCAGATGGCCCACCTGATGTTAAGTGGTAACCAGCACCTATAACAAAGCATTACCTCGTCACGTCCGATAGGAACGTGCCCTACGATGCACTGCCCTGCGTCCATCAACTTGAGGCACACAGATGTTAAGCCTCATGTGCCTGTAATTACACCGGCAACCACACTCTTCAAACCGAAACACAGCGTTGCTGCTTGGCGGCAGAAAAAGGCGTGGTGGTAGTACTTCCCGGACGAGCCCTTCACAAAGAGCTCTACTACTCTTACTTACTACTTCTTTTACTTATTTCTTAGGTACTTCAAGTCGCACCACACCACTTTTTTTTGAACGGTCGGAGGAAGCGGACATGCTATGAAGCATGTCTGAACTTAGCCTAATTGATTTAAACAAGAAATTCGTTCAATAATGTTGAAAAGTGGTTATTTTTAACCTAACCGTTCAGTAAAGTCAAAAATAATTTTATGTCCAGCAGTGTTTTTCCTCAAGCTGATGATGAAGAGATCTGATATCTACCGTGCCTGTGGATCAAAGTCGTGAAGCTATTTATGTTCCTGAAGATTAATTGATCGAGTGAGCGAAGCGAACAAAGATCTTTAGTTTCAACTTGGGCGATTTGGCATTTTATGTATGTATGTATGTATGTATGTATGTATGTATGTATGTATGTATGTATGTATGTATGTTTGTCTGGCCATAACTTTCGAACCGTTGATCCGATTTGCATGAAATTTGATAAGTCGATAGCTTGTACTTGAGACAGTTACTGGTAAGTATATGAGTAAAATCGGATGAAGGGTTATTAAGTTATGAGGTTTTTTAAGGGGCCAAAAATAAAAAAAGTTACATAAAAAAATCAAGTTACATGTCATATGAAAGCACTTTGTTTGGACATTCCAAAACAATTTTTACTTTTTTTCTGGGACGCTCGGTTTTTGAGATATAACAAAAAAGTTAAATTAAGATAACCAGCGACCCAAGAGCTCCCATCTCTAAGAGTTTCGTTGACATCAAGGTTTTTCAACTGGTCGCCCAGTTCCTTTGCATTTTCTTATTTTTTTTTCTTGAAATAAATTAAGGAAGTATTCAGTTCTCATAAAATGGTGATATCGACCAGATCTGATGATGGAGTCAAGGTCTGTTCAACGGAACTCTTCAATAAATAGGCCAATAGAGTTGAAACTTGGTTACCATACCAAGTTAGTAGGCGGTAGTGAGAAAAAAGTCCAAACGTAATGTTTGGACTTGCCTCTGACTACCACCTACTCAAAGTTTTGGTGCGTTCGTTGGGTCGCATCACGAGATCTCAGTTCGGGGCGAACCACTAGTATTATGATTAACCTGTCTGTAATTTACAGGATGACCCCGGCCTATCCGACTTGACCCCAGAATCTAAGGCCAAGTGCATAAAGATGCAACAGATGCTGCAATGCTATGAAACGCTCATAGCTTACAAGATAATGATGTGGAACCCTAGTAGTGACGCGGCCGGCAGTGTGTACAAGCTTTACAAGGATTGTTATCAACTGCTTGAACTTGCAAAGGTGAGTTCATATTTGACAGCCTTCACAGCTCAGTTGCAGTAGTTCTGCCTTCTGCGCTGTAGGGCGTGGGTTCGATCCCCACCGAGGACCTACATTTGTGTGATGAATTTAGATGTTTGTTCTCTGTCTCGTTGTTATTTTGGATTCTAAGCATGTATTCCTATTTACAAAAATATATATATATATATTTTAATAACAATTTAACAACTGGATAAATACATTTTGTAAAAAATAGCATATTATTTTAAGTATTCTATCAGTTATATAGCTTATAGCTTTGCTTAGATGGCCACGCGAGGGGTTTTACCATCTCTATGTCATTCCACCACTGCGTCCTACGATGCGTGCACTCCGTACTAAACGAGCAATGCGACCGGCGCGCACCTCGTTCTAACCGAGCAATGCGACCGACGCGCTATACTACGTGCTGACTATAACTTTGGGGCTTGATAGATCTGTGATTATTTGCCTATATTTATTTATTTCTTATTATTTCAGGGAACACCAAAAACGGGCAAGAAATCAAAATCTCTAAACGAAACAAAAGACACAGCTAAGACGCAAAAGAGTCAGAAATCTCAGAAATCGCAGAAGGAAAATAAAAAGGGACCGACCAAAGTCGCTAACTTGGTGAAGGACAGAGCTGGACCATTCAAACCATTGCCTTGTGTGTGGGACGTTCGATTCTGTGTTAGGGTCATTCAACTGCTGTACAGGTAACTTTTTTTATACACCACTAATTTATGGAACAATCAGATGGCCCACCTGATGTTAAGTGGTAACCATCATACAAAGCATTGCTTCGTAAGTCACGTATGGTGGGAACGTGCTCTACGATGCGCTGCCCTGCGTCCATCAACTTGAGGCATACAGATGTTAAGCCTCATATGCCTGTAATTTCACCGGCAACCACACTCTTCGAACCGAAACACAGCAACGCTGCTTGGCGGCGGAAAAAGGCATGGTGGTAGTTCCCCGGACGATAAAACCTCATAAAAAGTGCCAGAAACTAAACATTGGTCCTTCGAACAGGAATTTTCATTTATTAATTATCTGTATTCCAGTGAGGAGGTCCCCTGGTGTTCGCTAGAGCAACGCAATCAGATCCAAGGCCGCCGCGACTTCCACCACTGGGTCCTGCGATGCGTGCACTCCGTGCTATCCGAGCAATGCGACCGACGCGCTATACCCCACGTGCTGACTATAACTACTGTTATGTATGAACGGTGTATTTGTCGGTCAGTACAACATAATGTTATCCTACTTAGGACGGGTTTTAACATGTCTATGTCATTCCACCACTGGGTCCTCACTGGGTTATCCTACTCGCGAGGGGTTTTACCATCTCTATGTCATTACAACACTGGGTCCTACGATGCGTGCACTCCGTGCTATCCGAGCAATGCAACTGACGCGCTATTCCCCACGTGCTGACTATAACTACTGTTATGTACGAACGATGCATTTGTCGGTCAGTACAACTGTTTGTTATCTACTTACGATGGGTTTTATGATCTCTATGTCATTCCACCACTGGGTCCTACGAAGCGTGCACTCCGTGCTATCCGAGCAATGCGACCGACGCGCTATACCCCACGTGCTGACTATAACTAGTGTTATGTACTAATGATGCATTTGTCGGGCAGTACAACTGTTTGTACTACTTAAGACGGGTTTTACCATCTGAGTAAATAAATAGTAATTCGTTAGTTTTTTTATACTACTTACTAATGGAACAATCAGATGGACCATCTGATAATTCATCAACATCATCAGCCTGAAGAAGTGCACTACTGGACATAGTCCTTTTTTTATACAACTAGCTGATGGAACAAGCAGATGGCCCACTTGATGTTAAGTGGTAACCATCACCTGTAACCATAAAATGTAACCGCATAGCCGTCATATTTACTTATTACAAATAGAAACTGATTGAAACAGATTGCAACAAAGTACGTGATCAGCCAGCTGGAGTCAAGTGGTAACAAGTATTTCCGTATCTACTAATACCAATTTGCCTCAAATATCATCAATATCATCAATTTTGATTTTTTGTTTTGCTTTGTTAACTTTAACCTTATTATTTTGGTTTGTCTTCTCAGTATCATCTACCTACCTACTTACTTTGTCTATAAAATGTAGATTCGATTTGGTTAGTGCACAGTGTACATTTAATAGATTAAAATAGACAATAAGAAAAACTGTTAATCTAAGAATAAAAATAAATAAATTTCAGATTCCAAGCGATGTGTGAATTCGACGATCAAACCGCTCTTAGCTGTTTGGAACTCTTCAAGACTTGCCTCACGCTACTCCTCTCGCCGAACTATGGATTAAAGTTGGAGACCATTCTTACAAAAATAAGTAAGTTTTTTTAATGAATTAAACCGGTAAATTAAATTTGAATTTAATTTAAATTAGGTATAATCAAAAATTAGAGTAATTGGTTATTAAAACCGTTCTAGTTATACAAGGTGTTCCAATAATTGTGTATATAAACTACAGGGGGCTTGAAGTACAAGTAAGTAGTAAGGGGGGGGGGGGGAAGTAAATAATATCCTTTAGGATTAGAATGTTGAATTCTCATAATGTTGAAATCGCAAAATGTATAATTTCCCAAAATGTTGGTTTTTTTTCGTTTCGCAAAATGTTGAATTCTCATAATGTTGAAAGCGCAAAATGTATAATTTCCCAAAATGTTGGTTTTTTTTGTTTCGTATGTATAGTAGTTTTTTTTTCGCGTTCAAAGTGTTGGTTCCTTGGAAAAAGTTATTCATTTTGATGGGTATTTTAGCTAGATAATTTTTGGAACACCTTGTATAAATAAATAAAAAATAAAATAAAAAAATTGTGATATGTCGTGGTAATCAATGAAGTTAGTAGCTGAACGGTTTTCAGCATCTTAACCAACATATTATTTAATTCCAGCTAGTACAAACGAGGTTCCAGCATCAACTAGCACAGCAACTATCCTAGAGCACATTTACACCGCGCTAATGCAGATCGAATTGGAGAGCGAGTTAGAGGAGAGAGATGCCATGGTGAAGAAAATGTTGTCTGCCCTGATTGCCATCGCTACGGTGTTACTGGAACTGCCGACGCAATCTTGCAGTAATATATGTAATGTATGTATAATTCTAATTCTAATACGTGGTGGGGGAATGAGATCTGCACGGACGTCCCGCAATGGGGTGTATTGTGCATTGTCCCCCTGCTATACTCACCCCAGGCATCCCAACTCCTTAAAATAGCGGAGAAGGACCTTGGGTTGGTGGCAGCAATGTTCAACCTTCCCTGGTGGTTTTTTTAAAGCCAGGCTACTTAACATTAGGCCATTTGCTTGTTGCATCAGCATATTTTATAAAAAAAATGAATAATTTCAACAGGTGATAGTAAAACTGGAGGACTACGTCCGCACCAGCAAGCAAGACTGGTTGGCGTTGCTACCGCCTCTGCTGAATGCGAGCTGCCGGGAGCAGCAGGAAGCACAGCTGATGGACGAGCTACTGACCAAACTCACTGCTGCTCTGGGCAGGATCGATGTGAGTAGTTGACATTCATGCCAAAAGTAGAGAGAAACGTCAAACAAACGTCAAAGAACAAGTCGACTGAACAGCGGGCACTATTTTGCTGCGGTCTTGTAATGATGTGTCATGAATGAATGATTGTAAATTTTGACATATTAATTAATTTTTTCTTTCTATTATTGTTTTGTAATGACTGTGTACCAGTGGCGTAGCTAGGTGGACAAGGGCCCCGGTGCATAAAGAATCGGGCCCACACCCCCTCTTTCCAAGTTCAAGCTATGTGGAAAGACATAGCTTGAACTTATATTGGCCTTTAAAATAAATCATTTAAAAAAAATAGTGAGCAGGCTCAAGAATTTCTAGCTTTGGGAGCTGGCTAACCCTCTCTTTTCAAAGCTTAGGTTAGAGGGCCCCCTGAGATCCGGGGGCCCTCTAACCTAAGCTTTGAAAACCTAGCCTGAACCTAGCCCTACGATAGCTACGCCACTGCTGTGTACCTATTTATTTCACTACTAAACTATTTTGTTTGTTTATTCCCCTATGCCCTCAGGAAGAAGACACTTCAGCCGGCGCGGAAGAATCCAGCAGCTTCCCATTCGTGGACTCTCGGTCTGGCCACACGGTACTATCGCATGCGTGTGCGCATCTATCCACGCGCGCTAGAGCCGTGTCACATCTACTGACGCGAGCGCGCGATCTAGCGGCGGCTGTGGGAACTACTAGACAGGAACAACGAGTTGATAAAGGTATTTATTTATTTATTTATTGGAAAACCAACAGCTTATTATAACTTAAATGACATACATGATATAGAAACGAGAGAGCCAATTAAAAGTTTTCACGGATAAAATTTTGTATTTCAAGTTTTCAATCTTTTTCTTCTTTCGAAACAGTGTGTGTTCTCAAGCTGATGGACGCAAGGCAGTGCCTCGTAGGGCACGTTCATATCGTGCGTGATTTGCGAGGGCTTGCTTTGTTTTAGGTGATGGTTACCACTTAACATCAGAGCCATCTGCTTGTTCAATCGGCAAGGAGGAAAATATATATTTAATTCATAACTATGATAGAATTAATGTATCTACACTGAATTAAAACAGTCGAGCTATCACTAGATCGTCCGCAACGGACTGCAGATAGTTTCATGTGTTATTTGTACATTTTGTATACTTTCATAATTTTGTAAATAAATATAAATGTTTCAAAATAAAATATACTTTAATATTTGCAAGTTCGTTTGTTGTATGCGATTTTTCATAACTTGATTCAGTGATTTTACAATCAAGCGAGAAGTAGTTTGACGGTATCCTGCGTTTGCGAAGCTGGCAGACAGTAATAAGTAAATGTTCACAATTATTTTTATCATATCTCCACAGAACTAAAAGAGCTATACAAATCAATAGTGATCCAACTCTGTCAGCTGAGTAACTGGACGTCTCGTTGCGGCAAGATGCGTTGTTCCATCGGAACCGGTACCGACAAGGTACTGTCGGCGTGTGTGCGACTCTACTCGCTGCTCGCTACGCTCGCCAAGCAGATAGATGTCGCCACTGCGCAGATTGTAAGGTAGGTTACACTACAAACTATAGATAGGGTGTAGATAGTAGGGATAGAAAATCATACTTGCGGCAAGATCCGTTGTTCTATCGGCGCCGGTACCGACAAGGTACTATCGGCGTGTGTGCGACTGCTCGCTGCTCGCTACGCTCGCCAAGCAGATAGATGCCGCCAATGCGCAGATTGTAAGGTAGGTTACTCTACAAAATGTTGATAGGGTATTCTTCTTTTTCTCTAAACAAATTTTTCATTTTGGCACTAACCAAAAAATCAACCAATATTTCGCAGTAGTTGGTATCATACGTGACCGGCGCATCGCCGCTGCTAGAATACTAAGCGATTTCCTGACGATATTTAATTATTTTTTGTAGGTATAAGTATTGCATAACTCGTTTTTGTGGATTTGTTTATTTTATTATTTGGATAGGTATATTATTATATACGCATTATATTTTTAGTTTTTTTCTCCAACATCCTCTATCATTGTTGCCAAATCCAGTCAATCCCAAGATTGTTTGAAAGACATCGCTTTTAGTGATAATACCGCTCATTGATGATGATGATGATGATCTATCTCATTAATTTTTACTTACAGATTCGAGCGATTACTAAAACTCAGCGGCAAGAAGCTATCATGCATAACTGACAACTTCATAACCTACCTAGAAGCGTCACAAGCGCAGCAGAGCGCTACCAAAGTGCTTCGCGACACCAAACTCATTCCCAGACTTGTTTTAGAAGCGGAGCAGTACTGTAAGAATGTTATACTGCTCGCTGGGAAGGCTAAGGTAAGGGAAATAAAGTCAAAGTCAAAGTCAAGAGGTATCTATTTAATAAAATCACAAGGAACACTTTGAAACGTCTTAAAGCTAGGTGACTCTAGGTGCTAGTTCCACGCGACCAAAGCGTAGAAGAACAGGCAACAAACTTACTGCTTGGTTCCTACCGATCTTTTATATGAGCACGTTTTATAGGGCACGTCCGGGAAAGTAAGGCTCGTCCAGGGAAGTAAGAGTAGTAGAGCTCTTAGTGAAGAGCTCGTCCGGGGAAGTACTACCACCACGCCTTTTTCTGCCGCCAAGCAGCGTTGCTGTGTTTCGGTTTGAAGAGTGTGGTCGCCGGTGTAATTACAGGCACATGAGGCTTAACATCTGTATGTCCAAATTGATGGACCCAGCGCAGTGCATTGTAGGGCACGTTCCTATCGTGCGTGACTTGAAATGAAATTTATTTGAGTACTATAAGTTATAGTTAATGCGATTTTAACAGTGAACATTGTTATAGTATAGTCTATGACATTCTTCACTGTTAAAATAACATTAAAATGTTATTTATAACATTCACATATTTTATTGAAGCCTCAGATCTATAAATTAGACTTTGACAGTCTGTAGCTGTACGATAGACATCTGCGCTGCCCCCTAAATCCTACTAATATTATTTATGCGAAAGTTTGTAAGTATGGATGGATGGATGGATGGATGTTTGTTACTCTTTCACGTAAAAATACTGAATGGATTTTAATGAAACTTTACAATAATATAGCTTATACATCAGAATAACACATAGGCTACAATTTATAAAGATATTGTGTGAATTGTCCAAAATCTGACGATACATGTCAAGTAAGTAGGAAAAAATCTACTATCTGCGAGGTATTCTGGCGTGCACTGCTTAAACCGCTAGAGTTACACATGTACTACGCCACGCTAATATAAGCAACTTGAAATACTAATCCTGCGCAGAAGAAGTCGCGGGCATCAGCTAGTTAAGTTATAAGTGTGTACCTTACCCTTACAACCCTTATAATGTTTTACAGTTGGACTGGCAACATTATCTATCGCTAGGGACTGCGCGCGATTTCAGAATCAAGACGTCAGTTTTGGAAGAAGTCCTCAACACGAGGGATGGACCTGTGGATGCTGATGAGACGAGAGACAATGGTACGTTATCTCCTTTTTTTTATGAGACAATGTCTGATGCTGCCTGTTAGTATGCCGTCAGGCTGGACTAGTGAAACAAAAATTTCTAACCCCTAACACCAAATTTGTACTAGTTTTCCATAAACAATAAATATCTATATCTTTATCTTAGTTGCAGTTCGGTGCAGTGCGGTGCAGTTCGTGTCCTATGTGGCATTGCACTTATCATTTAATAAATTTAAGTGGGTTTTTCACAAAGCAACCAATCTTTTTTTTTAGTGACGGCCCCCCCCGTCATTATAACTTCAAACAGACCCTATCGCATCGAGGGATGCTTGAGGTTACCTAGCTAGCCAAGCTTGAACCATGGGAACCAGACAGCTTATACAAGGTGTTCCAATACTTGGTTTAAATCTTCAGGGGGCTAAAGTACCCATAACTTTTTCTAAGGAACCAACACTGTAAACGCGAAAAAAAAACAGCTGTTTCATACAAAAGTTCAATAACTACCTGGCTAAAATGTATGAAACAGCTGTTTTGTTTTCGCGTTCGCAGTGTTGGTTCCTGATGGTAAGCGGTCACCGTCGCCCATAGACACCAACAACACCACGGGCGTTCTCGTTGCGTTGCTTACCCTCAAGGACTTTATTAACATTTTTCTTGAAGCTGTTCATGTTGTATCTTGGAGAAAAACCTCTGATACTTCACTTATAATTTGTAATAAAACCTAGTCCGTGTAAATCTTGTATGCAAGGAGGATTTTATAATATAATTCTTTATTTAACAGTAAACGATGCTTCAACCGACGTGATATCACCAGCGGCGAGCGAGACAGATGATGATGGTGCGAGGAGGAAGAAGCGAAGAGTATCGTGAATACTGTGATATTGTTAATCCATTTGTAGATGATTAAACTTTTACAAATTTCTTTTTTGGTTTTTCTTATGAAAATATTGAAGGATAGCTAGAAAAAGGACATATTATTATGATTCCGGCGAGTCAATTATTTAAAAACAAGCCGTAACGACAGCTGTAGCAGTAAAATTAGCCGTACTACAGGATGTTAAAATACCAATCCCGAAAACTTCAGGGGCTAAAGTACCCAACAATATGTATAACTTTTTCTAACGAACCAACACTGTGAACGCGAAAAAAAAACAGCTGTTTCATACATTTTAGCCAGGTAGGTATTGAACTTTTGCCCCCTGAAGATTTCTGGGTTGGTATTTTTACACCTTGTATAAGCCAATTAAGAATGACGTCATATAGCCTATGTCACCCGGACTGTAAAGATGCATCATTTGACACCCCAAATGACAAAATCTGATGACTAGTTTTGGAACTACGGGGGAACAAATGAACATATAAATACAAACATAACTACATAATATATAAACTGTTAAACTCATAACCTTCCTTTTGGTCCGCGTAGTTGGGTAAAAATTACCACAGTACCATCAACGGTACCACGGCAATAAAAACAAATAGTATAGTAGGTACCAGTAATGGTTCAACGGCAAATAAAAATTGCCACAGTCAGGGAATGGTAGCACGGTGAACGAACTTAAAATTTTCATGGAGCCTTGTTATGCCAATATTAGTGATTTGGATTGGTACAGGTTTCAGAATTTGGATAAATAGTGCTACACCCCGATACGCAACAGGCTGCTCGCTCTTGCAGGAAGTGTAATTTTTTTGGCTTTGGAGATTTTGTTTCAACAAAATCTCCAAAAAGTCCAACGATAAAAGGATTTTTTTTTTGTTTGTTTATTTAACATATAACTTATTAGATATAGCTTTTATTAAGTTTTTTATAAAGATCCGCCATTTCTTTGCTTAGTCGCTCAGTCCGAGAAAATACGTAGGTACGAATAACTATTGTTGATCTACTTTGAACGTCATCTTTTATTTTTTATACAACAAGCAGATGGCCCACCTGATAAAGATGTTAAGCCTTATGTGCCTGTAATTACACCGGCAACCACACTCTTTGAGCCGAAACACAGCAACGCTGCTTGGCGGCAGAAAAAGGCGTGGTGGTAGTACCTACTTCCCCGGACGAGCCCTTCACAAAGAGCTCTACTACTCTTAAAATATAATAATATTGATACCTAATAAAATTAATAATGTAATAAAACTAAGGTATTCTAGTAAACTATACTTTAAACCGACATCATGGAAGTATTACAAATGACCTCACCAAGCAATTATGTAGCAAATTATGAAATGATTTCGGCGAAATATAATAATTTATATGAAATCGAAATTCGCACAATTCTGTTACATCGGGCTGAGCTAATTATTTGCTTCGGGCAGCGCGCCTTTCTGAGAACCGATGTAGTTAGACTGTTTCGTAGTTAGTGATCAACGCGACCACTACATTTTATTATACCTTTCTGCGAAGGATGGGCCCCGTCGTGATGATAGTTCGTGTGAATTGGGCCTACGCTGATCCTCCAAGACTGGTGATCCTGACTCGATCAGTTCCGTTCAAATTCTTAAATTATTTTGTGTACAGAAACATTTATAAATACGTGATTACAAAATACGTGTAAATAGTACTCTGTGACGTGTATAAAGGCGAACCCTAAAATAGTCTTCTTCCAGACAGTAAACACTACCGTCAAACACCCTAACTTCGCCTACTTTTTGACACATTTTCGTTGGCTAGATCTATGTTTTTTTTATACAATCAGTTGATGGAACAAGCAGATGGCCCACCTGCTGTTAAGTGGTAACCAGCACCTATAACAAAGCATGACCTCGTAAGTAGCCTCGTAATGTAAGTTAACAAGAAAATCAGACACTTCATTTTACTTCGGGCTATCTAGCTCTAGCTAAAAAATAAAGACAAAATGTTAATTATTTTCATTCTAAAATGGGCCGCAAAGAAGCCAGGCGAAGTTAGGCACAAGTGAAGTGCCTGACTTCGTATACCCTCATTATTTCGGTCCCTGTCGTGAGGACTTCGCAGACAGCGAAGTCCTTAGAGAAGTTAAGTATAAAAGTTGTGCTTTTTACGAATTTAAACTCTAATTTCTCATAATCAAAGCCTAATTCACAAAAATGGGGTAGGCGAACTTAGGAACACATTTGAACATTACGCAGATCAGCTATTGACCGAGCGAGCGAGCGAAAGATATTATAAATTCGCCACCGTGCGATACAATCAATAACCCTTGTAATGCAACATACGACAAAATCATCACCCTTCATTTTGAAGTCGTGTAAGGAAAGCTAGTGACAACCCTAAGCCCAGGGGAAGTTTGGAACAACATGTCAGAAATTGTACCTCAAATTATCCAAATGCATTTTTTGCCGCTACCGCATTTTTTAAGTTAGCATGCAAATTAAAATATTGTTAGAAAGCCGATAAAATTCTGGTTTAGATGAATACGGTGCTAGTGGCCTTACCTCTTATTGATCGAGTGAGCGAAGCGAACGAAGGTCTTAGTTTCAACTTGGGCGATTTGGCATTTTATGTATGTATGTATGTATGTATGTTTGTCTGGCGATAACTTTAGAACCGTTGATCCGATCTGCATGAAATTTGATATGTCGATAGCTTGTACTTGAGAAATTTACTGGTAAGTATATGAGTAAAATCGGATGAAGGGTTTTTGAGATATGGGGTTTTTTAAGGGGGCAAAAATAAAAAAAGTTACATAAAAAAATTTAATTATATGTCATATGAAAGGGCTTTGTTTGGACATCCCAAAATAATTTTTACTTTTTTTTGGGATGCTCTGTTTTTGAGATAAAATAATAAAAGTTAAATTAAGATAACCAGCGATCCAAGAGCTCCCATCTCTAAGAGATTCGTTGACATCAAGGTTTTTCATCTTTCAAGTGATTTTATATCTTTCAACATGTCGAAATGTGCGAGCGAGAGTCACATTAGCTCTTGTCTTCGCCTTAAATATATATATCTGTTTTCTAAGAAATCCCTGTTTATGTTATCATTGTAAAGAATTTCCACGAACTGTTTTTAAGTGTACCTATGTTTTTATCGGATTTTCCGACAATGTAGGTACCTATGTTTTTCTGAAAGAAGACCCTACCTACCTATGATTGTTTGTACCATCAGCTGAACTCAGCGGCGGATTTACATATTTGCCGTCAGTAGGCTATTCATGCCGCCCCCACTGACCTCTACAATTCGATACCCTGGTTTACAATCATAATTATTAAAAAAATATATCAACGAAATTGCAACTCTATGATTTGTGCACTATCGTCTTCATTAAATATCAGCTTTTTTCCGTTATTAGTATAATTGTGTTGTGAACTAGGGGATCGATGTGTCTGTTCCACTTCCAAAAGCTAACCTTATAAGTTGAAGGTTGAGATTTTCTTAGCTTAGAAATATACCCAAGAACAAGTTATAGATATAGGTAAATATAAGAAAAAAAAAGCCTAAAATTTGCCACCCCCTAAAATCCGTCGCCCTAGGCTTCAGCCTACTCAGCCTGCTGGTAAATCCGCCACTGGCTGAACTCCTTTTCCTAAGCTAAGCAGGCAAACTTTTTGAACACCTTTTCTACTAGCCATAATTTAAAAATGAACTCTAGAAAATTAGCGTTCGATCGATTCCAATTTCAAATTTCGAACCGATAGAGAGAATTCTTTATTGACGCAGCCCATTGCAAAATCATTCAACTTTCAAACTTCAAACCTCCAACACCCCGACAAACTACAAAAGCAAACACCAAAGTGCATTTGCTCAATCCAATCCCAAATCACTCCGCAAGTCGTGAAACTGTTCCCGGAAGCTGTAACCAGAACCTGAAACAAAGATGCCTTGCTACCCGTGCTACAGCTCGTGCTGCGCCCCGTGCTGTGGGCCGTGCTACTCGAGCGCGCCGTGCTGTTCTCCGTGCTACGGGTGCTGCTATGGCGGCTGGTGCTGTTGACTCCAAGCCACTGCAAGCACATAGTGCAGGCAACTCCGAGCCAGGTGTTATAGTGCAGGCGACGCGAACCGTGCCGTATGTGTAACTCCAGCATTGTGCAGCATTGAGCTCGCGCGTAGGCTCCGCTGAGGCGTGAGCCAGATGTGAGCGTCTCCGTCGCGCGCTGAGCTCGCTATCCTCCCAGAGCTCGGGAGGCTACCGTTGCTTTCGCTGGGCGTGCTGCCGGTCGCAGATGGAACAAAGGATTGAATATTGCAGTCGTCCGCCACTGGAAGACGCGTGTTCTGTTGAGTAGTTCTGTTGACAGAACTACTGGGATTTTTTTTTCCCATTAGTTCTGTGACTTAAAAGACTATGCTTACACCTGGCTTCAATCTCAACTATTCCCATCTTTTCTGTTGCGTAGTTCTGTCTGTAACCGCCGGTTTCTGAAAGGCCGATCAAAACTAATCGGATGTCAAGTCACTTGCTATCTCTATCTTATTCGATGTAATAGCTGAAATGGCGAGTGACTTGATATCCGATTAGTTTTGATCGAGCTTTCAGAAACCGGCGGTAAGTGTCTTATTTATCAGTGTTTCAAATAAACTATTCGCAAACAACTTTACAGAGTAAAAGTGCAGAAAAGACTCACAGTTGTCAAATTGACACTTACTGTCAGATGTGACAGAAACTGTCACATCCAAGATAATCATGGAAAAGACTGTTTCAGTCAAAATTGTCAATGAATATTGAATTGACAGTAGATGTCAAAACTGAAACGGTCATATCTCGGAAACTACTCGTGCTAGACTTGTTCGTAGCTCAAATGAAAAGCTGGGTACTCACTTAGCAGTGTAGCACGTAACGTATCAGATACGGTATCAACCTGCAAGTGGGTACGGCTCGTCCACGGTCCTCCGCCTATCTAGCTACGAGCTGCCTGATCCGCAGTGCTCGCAACGACGTCACGCCGACAACATGTCTCAAATGGTGGCTAGTGCTGCGTTCATATTCATGTATGCGTACGTACTCACTACACAAGCGGTCGTGACGCCGTCCACGAGCACACTGCGAGCCGCCTTTGTGTTCGCAGTGAAACCGCCACTCGGCGGGTCACTGCGAGCTTACAGCGCTCCACGCGCGAGCGGCTCGCAGCGGGCTCATGCCTACGTACTCACTTGATACCGTATCTGATACGTTACGTGCTACACTGCTAAGTGAGTACCCAGCTAAAGGAATGAACAAAATCTACATGTTCGATGACAGCTGTCAAACTGACAGTTTATGTCCGATGTACGTTTCCAAGGAAGGCCGTTTTAAATTTGAGATCTGTCAGGTTGACATTCATTTTATTTGAGTTTCCATTGTTTATCTTGCATTTGTGACAGTTTCTGTCACATCTGACAGTAAGTGTCATTTTGACAGCTGTCAAAGACTTTTCCTATGGTGAAGAAGTCGTTTTGAATTACAAGATTTGTGAACAGAACTACTGGGAATTCATTTCCCATGAGAACATATCTAATGGAAAAAAAATCCCAGTAGTTCTGCCGACAGAACTACTCAACAGGGGCCTTATGCTCACTTCGACAGAGATTATCTCACGTTAGAGATGACGTCATATCTCGTTCGATAACTATTTATCCCCATTCTCACTATCTAACTCCCCAATTTTCTCATACAAAGTTCATGCGAGACGCAAGGTCAACGAGTTATTGAACGAGATATGACGTCATCTCTAACGTGAGATAATCTCTGTCGAAGTGAGCATAAGGCCCCAGGACAGGTGGGAGTAAACGTTCGACACAGCAGGGACAAAATAAGAAAGAAAATTTTAATTTACGTGTGGAGTGATAAAAATATCTAATTTTTTAAGATTGTCATAATCCCTACTGGTGGGGACAGCTTAGTGGGGATTACGAAAATAAACCTCAGTCATTTTGGGAAAAGGTGTTTTAAAGATTTTGCTAAATATGAGATCAGTACAAGAATCAGTCCTAACAGACCGGAAACAAGTTAACTGGGTGTTCCAGGGGATCTTTCACTTATGTTACCTATGTCCACCAAGGAGGTGGACGGTGGGTAAAATTTTACGAATTGTAACTATTCAATTTTATTTTTGTTTTGTGTGGGTCTGCACTTCTGCCTTTATGCAAATCTGTCTTCCTGCTAATCTGGGATTTTCCTATTCCGGGATTTTGCTTCTGTCCTTCTGCTGCAGAGACGATTTGAGCTGTTGACGTAAAGGGTGTCTGGGTCAATGATGCAGGAAGATCCTAAGGCTATTGACGTAGAGAAAGGCTCTCTTAATTTAGACAATAACAATCAAGTAAAACTTTCCCGAATGTATTTAGGCCAAACAAGTACACTATTGAAAGGTGGTTGAGTAGATTCTGGATCCTATCCACAAGCAGGTCCGCAGCAGCAGGCACAGAGGCCACTAGTGCAGCCTCCAATGCAGCCATCTCCGCACGTGAAGTATGAGCCTGCTACTCCACCGCGTGCCCTGTAGGTAGACAGAAAAACGCATAAAAAATACATGCATTCAGGTTTAGAATGGCTAGGCTTCAATTTCCAATTTACTTCATGAGATATTACAAATCCTGTTGACCTTCCCGACTCCTGCAAATAGAATAAAGGATTCAACAGATATGCTTGGACAAATATACAAATATATAACGCCAATTTAGTCAAGTTGTTGAGAAATCATCGCTCGTTCAATCGATAATAGGTAGGAAGGAACAACTAAGATAAATAAACAACGATTGCTCCCAGAACAGAATGCTGTCCTGCTCACCCATGCAGAACCCCTTTATCTCCGCATGGCGACGAGCAACATCCGAAGGAGTGCACACAGCAGGGGCCCACAGAGTTGCCGCAGCATTCGGTGCGGTGTGCGAGCGGGCCGCAGGGGCCAGCCATGGGGCCCTGGCATCCGAGGCAGCAATTCCGGACAGGCATGATGAGCTGGTCAAGTAAAGGGAGAATTGATTATGGATTTCGTAGGCTCTCCTCGCACTAGTAACAACGATATTGTAAAGATCGTGAGATGTCGTTGGATGGTGAAAGCTCAAAATCGTTCTTCCCTTATGTCCCTAGGCCTATGACCATGAGATTTGAGACTTTTCAGGCTGATGTTGATGATGATTGCTTGTTATTTTATGTCCTGGGTAAATACCTGATCAGAAGCACACCGAAATATTAGAAAGAAAGAAAGAAAGAAAGAAGAAAGAAAGATTGAAGAAGAAAGAACGATTGGTCAACATAATATACTTCCAGAAATAATTATGACTAGGGTAGATTTTCGGGTTATTACGGGTACTTACAGTTACGTACTTAGGAGTTCCAGAGAGTGTATATAATAACTTTATTTTTGATAATTTATTATTTTGTAAAAAATAACGTGAAAAAACAGTTCACAAAAACAGTGACAGCAAAATGACATCACGCCTGGCATATTTTTATCTTCGTAAAGATGAAAAGTTTACTTTACTTTTTTTGTTAACCTTCTTTATAAAGATGGGACTCTTTATACTTCTTTATAAAGGTTGATTGCAAAGAAGCATTCGGCCGTTTGTCCACCGCCGCCGTCACCGGACCGTCAACGAGAACGAGATTATTTCGGGCCGAGTTTAAGATGACGTGACGGCGATCGTTTGTCCACAGCGCCGATATATCGGTGGCTCAGTCCTACAGCTTTTTTGTGGGTGTTAGTCGCGTTTTAATTATTGCGTCGAGAATTACTCTAACGGGAGTGTTTTGGAACGCAACCTTAGTACATAGACATATTTGGGGTTACCACTTCATAACTCAAAATCTTACCAGAACATGAGTTGCATTCTGAATGCATCTAATCATGTATTCTTCTTTCTATATTAGCACAAATTGAAATTGATTGAGACGATGGTAACTTACTTAAGTAGTGTTGAAAGTAGCTTTAAAGTGTAGCTAATAAATTTAGCAACTAATTTTTTTTTTCTTTAGCTAACTATTTCGTAAATGTGGCTAGATCTAGCTAAAAATTGGCTAAAGTGGCAACACTGATTGCCGGCACAGGTCACGCCGATCTACTCGAAACTCGGCGGCCGGGATGACGGTGCTCGGGTGACGGACTTGCGGTGGACACGCGGCTATTAGTAGGCTATGTATCAGTACTTCGGCGCCGTCATCTCGTTCTCGTTGACGGTCCGGTGACGGCGGCGGTGGACAAACGGCCTTCCACCTTCTTGCTACCAGCCAGTTGCTGAGCAATGAAGCGTGCCGTTCCAGTCCTGACAGATTGACAGCTTGACAAATCAAGTCAGCAAAAACCTTCCGATAAACCTCAACACCAAGAAAAATACCAAAAAAAGGTATGCCGTGCTCCGGATGTCTGCAAAGTGCCCTCCTCCGTCCTGTGGCGTGCCTGGCTGCGGGCAGACAGCTGGAGTGATGTACCCAGCGCCCTTTTGTGGCCCCTGCTGTGGAGTCTGCATCGGACCCTGTGGAAAACCCTTTGGAACCTACAGCTGGAGATATGGGCCTGGCCCCTGTCCTTAAGAAATTTATAAGTTTACCACGCTTTAGTTTTGTCTTATTAAAATGATGGTGTTGTAATTAGCTTTTTATTTCTACAAGACTTCTAGAGGTCATATCATAACTACCCATCACGCAGAAAGGGCCGATCAGAAGCAGGAATCGGTCTACTGACTGGCATACTAATGAACACATTTGAGGGATCTAAAGGTACAAGTTTCTGATACCAATTTACTGGGTATTTAATGTGGATTGGTGAATGGTGCACGGCAGCTCAAGTCAAGGAAGGCCGAGCCTTTTAACGCAGCGGGTTCTTTACCCTACCGTCACGTACGCGTCTACCCTTTTGTACATAAATTGCAGCTGTTTAGAAGCCCAAGTGGTAGTACATTATGAAACGCCATTAAATGTCTGCATCAGACCTTGTGTCAAACCTCCTTCGGGTTCTACATCTGGAGATATTGGACTTGGCCCATGCCTTAGCGTATTCTCTTATCTGTGCCTTAGCGCAGAAAAGGGAAACGTAACATTTCTTCTTAGTCTACGCGGTTTCGAGAGATATTTTTAATTTAATAAAATTATGGTGTCGCAGTCAGTTTTTTCTTAATTTTTTAGTAAGCTAAACCAACTGTGGACCTACCTTATAAATTACGAGTTCTAAAATATATTTATTGGCTCAACAAAATACACAAGGTGTTCATTGGAACTCATTGTTTTAAGTACAAGTATTGACTTGTACTTAAGGAAATTTCAGGGGGCTAAAGTACTCATCAATATGAATAACTTTTCTAAGGAACCAACACTGTGAACGAGAAAAAAACAGCTGTTTCATACATTTTAGCCAGGTAGGTATTGAACTTTTGTATGAAACAGCTGTCTTTTTTTCGCGTTCACAGTGTTCTTTAGAAAAAGTTAGTCATACTGATGGGTACTTTAGCCCCCTGAAGTTTTAGACACAAGTATTGGAACACCTTGTAGAGGTTAGGTTACCCATTTACCGTACTTTGGCTTTAGATCCCGCCAAAACAATATTAAATGCGAGTCAAATGAGTGATTCGTTTATCTACTTGTAGTTTTCACGTGAAGATGGCAAGGTGCGCAAACCGGAAGCACGCTCGTTTCGTAGCACGTCGCCATCTGATAAAATAGCGGGCGGAAGTGCGATGTCCTGGTGATAAAATCATTATTTTGTCTTTGTTGTGCTACTTTCATCAGCTAATGGGTTTAGCATGTTGCAAATTTTAATAACCGTATTCCCCTTATTCCCTTTATGAATAAAGAACCTATACCCCCGCCATAAAACATGGTAAGCATGACGTGGTAACTGGAAAGCATCATACAGGTACTTAGTTACAAAGAAAATGACTGCATACAAGTATTAACAAAATGTAGAAAAAATACAAATGAAACATTTGAGCTATTTGTAGATCGTTAGAAAGAAATCTAGAGATAGCACATTTATGAACTATAGGATGGCAGATTGCATCAAATGAGAATGGGAGCTGTTTAAGAGTGAGGGGATGGAGCTGATATTCACGGAGTCATTATGGTGAGCTGCTGCAGATATGTAGGAACATAATAGCTATGCATATTGCAGTAGACCAGTAGGTACGCTCTTAGTGAAGACCACGTCCAGGAAAGTACTACCGCTATTTATATTTCTGCTGGCAAGCAGCGTTGTTGTTTCTATTTCAAGGTTGCTGGTGAATTACAGGCACATGAGGCTTAACATAATGTGCGCCTCAAGTTGATGGACGCAGGGAGGTGCATTGTACGTACATCGTGCGTGATTTGCGAGGCAAGGCTTTGTTATACAGTGACGGTTTCCATCATCCTCCATCAGGTGGGCCATGTGCTCGATTGAACAGCAAGTAGTTTAAAAACAAATTACCTCTTACACCCACGGTTACCCTGATGTCATGTCACACAAAATGAAAAGCACGCTACTTAAATTTACTAAGGTTACTACAAAATTGATGTAATTATTACTGTAGAGAGGGATATTTATAGAATGAGCGTGTCATGCTAGTTGACGCAGGTTATGGTCTAGTGATCTTTTTGTTAGGGGACCCTTTTTCAGGGAAATTCGAAGGTTGTTAACTGGTGTTATTATATTAGCTATCTACGACTGACGCTTCCATGAACTCTACCGTCGTTATTTTAATTTTAGCTGCTTCTTAGTAATTGTGATTGATACAGATATTAAATACGCAACCTATATTATAAAATACCCATGTTTCACACACGGATACGCATGTCTTAGTAGTAAGCGTCTAGAAAGTGTCTTTTTTATTTTTGTTATTTGTGTTTTCTTGTGTCTTTATATGTATTTTACCTACATTATATGTATTTTAAGCGTGATTGTAAGTGTTGTGTGTTCTTTGTGGCAAATAAATGTTTGTCTATATCTAAGCGTAAAAAAATTAAGTATATGGCTTTATGTAGTTTAATCTGTATAAGTGTGTAGCAAGTAGATGTAGGTAATTGTATTTTTCATGAAGCCATCTAGACATTGCCACTGATTTCAGGGCTGTGTGTAGACGCTTTAAAACACTGGTAGTTGTATTGAAACTAAACAACAGCTTTATTCTCACAATCACTAGTACAGAGACTGTAGTATTATTCAAGTCACGGTTCTTCGGCAGTTATAGCAGGGTCCAGTGGGAAAACAGCAGCACCTTGCACGCACGGCACGCAGCACCGCGGCATGGGCCGGTCGCAGCCGCCGCCAGGACATCTGGATAACGTTCCGATGGCAAAGTCCCTGTAGCATCCGTGTTGGGTAGGCATATTGTACGCGTAGTTTACAGTTTTTGTAGTTTTTTTGAGCGTTTTGTCTGTTTTGCTAGAAAATTCTATGGGAAATGAAGGCCGTTTCATGTCTTTGTTTCTTGACGTGCTTGATGTTTATTTATGCTGATATACATTGAGTCAGTTACTGACTTCAAAATCGAGGCAATTGACCCGCTGCCTAACCGCGAAACCAGATCGGAATCAAAACCTTGATAATATTTTTTGCAATATGAGCAGTATGTTGATGTTTTATTATAGCATTATAAATTTAATCCAGTGATATATTAACTATCCTCTAGTTACAGGATTTCGATAGTACTAAGGCCGTAAAACACCATCAAAGTTTTGATTCGCATTACGATTTTGGATTCGCGGTAAGGCTGCTAAAACTGAAATACTATAAATTGAATTGGAGTCAGTTCAGCGCTGTCGAGTGCCGACTTCAATATCGATTGAATATTTTGAAGTCAGTCCACTCACCCAGCCATCTGCATCAGCGGTAGGTATGGTTGCAGCATAATATACGAGAATGGTGCTCAAAATCGTCCTACCGGCTATTTTATCAAAATATAATAATGAGTTCTAATTTTAAAAAGTAACTGGTAGGTGTAACTAGGTACCCAAAATAAAAATAAAACTACTTTCAAAACTGTTCCATTTCAAACTGACTGTTTTCCAGAACGACTACGTCAACGCTCAACGCTACAAAAACAAGGAAAGGAGGCAACGAAAATTTTGTGTTTTATTTATTTTTCAGAATGACTGTGTACTATGGGGGGTTGGTTGGCGGCCCACAAGGGGGTGGCTACTGTCTGTACTCCTCTCAGCCCTGCAGCCCTACCACTGGAGGCTGTGGACCAAACCCATGCTGCCCGCCTCAGGAGCCTTGCTTCCCGCCCTCCTGCTGAATATCTGGTATGAACCTATCGTGCTTACAAACTACGAACCGGGGGAGGAAGCGTAGAAAGCCGTAGAAAGCACTCGATAGTAAAGGTCGCGGGAAATCGTTACATGTTATATAGAGAAGGAATCGAAAATCATGAGGCCTAAGTCCAGCATTGTACTCCATCTTTAGATGGTGATCTAACATTTGCAACAAGGTATCTAGCGACACGATTACTGCCGTGGTGTCTTGCGTGGTGGTATCACTACGTTAGGTTGTGTAGCTTTGTCAGGGTTTCATTAAGAATTATTATTCCGGCCCCTTGGCACAACTACTGTGCTCAACTGGTTGTGCCATGGGTATTTTGGATTCCCTTCTACACAACTAATTGGTCCGTTCCGGAAAAAAATATTACCTATGGCCCAACAGACTAAAACTCGAATCCCTGGTAAGCATCCCCATCCCTGGTGTCCCTATATTGACCTACTTTTCTATAACTCCACAGAGTGACAACTTTACGTATATTTCAGATACCTATTGAAGAAAGCTATGAAGTTCGCTTGCTAAAAGAAAATGTATACTTCATGATGTCTTTCGCCGTTTTCATTGTATTCTTTGCCATTAGCTTACTGGGATTTCTGTCTGAAAATAATAATCTATTTTAATATTATCTGCATACAGATAGTAATTCCAAAGTATAAAATAAAATAAAGTTCGTAATACCTACGTCTTTTATTTATGTGGATGTGTGTGGACCGAGAGCCGCCGGACCACTTGTACCATTAGGCAGTACATTGATGATACAATGGCACCGATTTGTCCCAAATTGTACCTTTCAAACTGTCAAAATGACACTTACTGTCAGATGTGACAGAAACTGTCACAAATGCAAGATAAACAATGGAAAATTCAAAAAAATGAATGTCAACCTGACATGCCAAATTTAAAACGGCCTTCCTTGGAAACTACTCGTACATCGAACAGAAACTGTCTGTTTGACAGCTGTCATCGAAAATGTAGATTTTGTTCTTTCCTTTCATTTGGGTTACGCACTGAAAGTCTAGCACGAGTAGTTTCCGAGATATGTTGTTTTGACTGAAACAGTCCGATTTCCATGATTATCTTGGATTTGTGACAGTTTCTGTCACATCTGACAGTAAGTGTCAATTTGACAACTGAACAATTTGACTCGTACATCGGAAACTGTCAGTTTGAGTAAGTGTCATTTTGACAGCTGTCAAAGGCTTTTCCTATGATGACGAAGTCATTTTGAATCACAAGATTTGTGAACAGAACTACTGGGAATTGATTTCCCATTTGTTGTAGTTCTGCCAATAGAACTACTCAACAGAACAGGTGGGAGTAAACGAAAATTATCAGGTCACTAGTACTACTAATCATGGAGGAAGCTACTAATAGTAGGTA
This sequence comes from Chloroclysta siterata, assembly GCA_932294275.1. Taxonomy (NCBI): domain Eukaryota; kingdom Metazoa; phylum Arthropoda; class Insecta; order Lepidoptera; family Geometridae; genus Chloroclysta; species Chloroclysta siterata. The sequence goes on along the minus strand of OW028603.1, from coordinate 13,021,084 downwards.
CTAGAGATACAAAGGTGTCATTAAATTTGTACTAACAGTTGTACTTCTTAGTAGAACTACCTGTGAGAACTACCTACTGACATTTCTCAAACGGTCCCTTTTCTCAAAATGTATCTTTCTCATAATTTCCGTTTCGCAAAATGTCCACTTCTCAAAATGTCTATTTTAGAATAGAATAACGGTTTCGCTCTTTGTTTCGTAGTGAGACTATTTTGGCCAAACGAAAGAAGATATGGAAACCTATCGAGAAAATATCGTGAGAATGCAGATTTTGTAAAATAAAATGTTAATGTTGTTTCTCAAGTGTCGAATAGTTGCTATCAAGGAGTTTTAACACTAGATACACTTATTTTTAGTATTTTAACACCCTGTATAGTAATGAATGTAACAATCCTCTGATTAAAAATCAATATTTTGGACAACATTTTATTCTTAGATTACGTTCACTTTACGCACGGAGACAGCGTGGCACAGCACCCGGTCTTTGCAGGTCTGTCCAGCCATAGCCCACGGCCAGGTGATAGGGGTTCACGGTTCACAACACAGGACGTGCATCTCTTCAGCAAGGGCCGCAGGGCACGCAAGGACCACAGGGCGGGCCACAAGACGGTGGGCCACAGCAGGGCGGGCCACAAGACGGCGGGCTACAGCAGGGCGGACCACAGGACGGAGGGCCACAAGGAGGGCCACATGGAGGGCCACAGCAAGGCATGCACGAGGGCTTGCAGAACGACGGGCACGGGCAGTAGCCCAAGCCGGGGCAGGAACACGGCCCACATGAAGGAGGGCACGGGCCGCAGCATGGTGGACCGCACGACGGTGGAGGGCACGACGGAGGGCACGACGGAGGGCACGGACCGCAGCAAGACGGCGGCGGACACGACGGATACGACGGTGGCCCGCAGCATGGCATGCACGGCCCGCACGGCCCGCAACACGGCCCGCAAGGTCCGCAGCAAGGGAAGCAAGAACCACCACAACAAGCCATCTTCAAGTAAAACCACGTAGAGTCTTTAAAATAGGGGAGTTCACTTGGAAATTTCGTTTTTTATTTAATTTTACCAATGTTTTTTTTTATAAATTTTATGTGTCTCGTGTAAATTTTTTATCAAAAGTGATAGATGACATTCTTCTTTCTTAACGTAAACTTTTAATTCAAATTTCGAAAGTTTCTTTTTTTATATGAAAAAGTTTTTTCAGAAAAAGAATTCGACTGTAATGTCTTTCGTGAAGGTTGTCATCCAGAGCACAAAAATGGTGATGATGATGTTTATCTTCAGCGTTTGAGGGTACCGGCACATACATTTTTGATACAGAAAATCTCATTGGTGCACGACCGGTTTTGAACCACGGCCGTAGGACCGGAAGGCGGGGCCACTACCACTAGACTACCAATGTTCTAATGAGAGATTGCGCCATGCAGTTCATTCAGAGTACTTACGAAGCACTTACCATACGACATTACGTAATGTGCAATAGCGCCGCGTGGGACTACAGCGTTTACCAATTTCCGGTGCGTTTCCATGTAAAGTTGCGTGCAAGGTACCTTCCTACCTACAGTACCTACAAACACTATGATAAACACTGTAGCATGAACATCCAGTGGCCGACATGGAAGTGGAATTGTATAATAACCCGCCTTTTGGAATAAAAATATCACGGCTGTATGCATCGAAATAGGTATAATATATCTCTAATACTATAAGAATCAAAGTCCTGACTGACTGATTGACTGACTGACTGACTGACATATAGACAACGCACAGCCTAAACCGCTGGTCCTAGAGACTTGAAATTTGAGGAGTACATAGGTCTTATGGCGTAGAGGTGTACTAAGAAGGGATTTTTGGAAATTCAACCCCTAAGGGTGTAAAAAGGGATGAAAACGTTTGTATGAAAAATTGTATTCCTTGAACCTACAAACTTGAAACTTGGAGTACATATACTTCAAGACAAAAAAATAGGAAATACATTTTTAGTTTTTTTAAACTACCCTTAATAATTGTGCTAAGGGATGTAAAAGTATGTATGGGAGTTTTTTGACCGCTGGTCCTAGAGACTTGAAATTTGAGGAGTACATAGGTCTTAAGGCGTAGAGGTGTACCAAGAAGGGATTTTTGGAAATTCAACCCCTAAGGGTGTAAAAAGGGATGAAAACGTTTGTATGAAAAATTGTATTCCTTGAACCTACAAACTTGAAACTTGGAGTACATATACTTCAAGACAAAAAAATAGGAAATACATTTTTAGTTTTTTAAAACTACCCTTAATAAGTGTGCTAAGGGATGTTAAAGTATGTATGGGAGTTTTTTGACCGCTGGTCCTAGAGACTTAAAACATGAAAAGTACATAGGTCTTATGGCGTAGAGGTGTACTAAGAAGGGATTTTTGGAAATTCAACCCATAAGGGTGTAAAAAGGGATGAAAACGTTTGTATGAAAAATTGTATTCCTTGAACCTACAAACTTGAAACTTGAAGTAGATGTACTCCAAGACAAAAAAATAGGAAATACATTTTTAGTTTTTTAAAACTACCCTTAATAAGTGTGCTAAGGGATGTAAAAGTATGTATGGGAGTTTTTTGACCGCTGGTCCTAGAGACTTAAAACTTGAAAAGTACATAGGTCTTATGGCGTAGAGGTGTATTAAGAAGAGGTTTTTGGAAATTCAACCCCTAACGGTGTAAAAGGGTTGAATACGTTTGCATGAAAAATAGTATTCCTTGAACCTACAAACTTGAAACTTGGAGTACATGTACTCCAAGGCAAAAAATAGGAAAAGCATTTTTAGTTTTTTAGAACTACCCTTAATAAGTGTGCAAAGGGATGTAAAAGTTTGTACGGGAGGTTTTTGACCGCTGGTCCTAGAGACTTGAAATTTGAAGAGTATAGGTCTTATGGCGTAGAGGTGTATTAAGAAGGGATTTTTGAAAATTCAACCCCTAAGGATGTATAAAGGGTTGAAAACGTTGGTATGAAAAATTGTATTCCTTGAACCTACAAACTTGAAACTTGGAGTACATGTACTCCAAGGCAAAAAATAGGAAAGGCATTTTTAGTTTTTTAGAACTACCCTTAATAAGTGTGCAAAGGGATGTCAAAGTTTGTATGGGAGTTTTTTAACGCGTGGTGCGATTGATTTAAAACTTGAGGTAAATATACCAAGAAATAAATAATTAAGAATGACGCTTTTAACTTTTGATAATTACCCCTGCAAAGGGTGCAAATGGCTGGTAAAAGTTAGTATGGGAGATTTTTAACGCATAGTGCTATTGATTTCAAACTTGAAGTAAATATACTCCACAATAAATAATTTAAAATCACGTTTTCAATATTTTAAAACCACCCCTGCAAAGGGTGCAAAAGACTGACAAAGTTTCAAGGTTTGTATGGGAGATTTTTAAAGCGTAGTGTAATTAATTTCAAACTAAAACAAAATGTGTTCTGTGGATAAATAACAAAAAGACAGTTTGATTTTCGAAAACAACCCCTAAAACGTTACCCTCCTTCGTTGCGCTCAAGTAAAAAGGATACAAAAAGGCGTCAATGTTTGTAAGGGACATTCTAAAACGGGAATCTTGAGTTGGTACGAAGAGATCTTAGGGTATCTACCGTGCCTGGGGATCAAAGTCGTGAAGCTGTTTCGTTTCGTTTGTTTTTGGGGTAGAAACTAGGAACAAATAAGTACATATTTTCCGTGTAAGGTTGTCTTTGTTGTATTTGTCATGTTCGTGCTAAACTCAGTACCTATACCTACCTACCTACCTAATATAGGTAATGTACGCCTATAGGTATCTCTTATACCTGCGTAGGTATCCTACCCTAATAATATACAAATCAATGCGAAAGTTACGATGTTTGAATGTTTGTGGCTCAATTACTACGGCTTACCACTTCAACGCGTGCGAAGCCGCGGGAAGCCACTAGTTTTATTATAAGAGTAGTAGAGCTTTTTGTGAAGGGCTCGTCCGGAGAAGTGCTATCATCATGCTTATTTCTGTCGCCAAGAAGCGTTGCTGTGTTTCGGTTTGAAGGGTGTGATTGGCGCGAAAGAAATGGTATTAAGGATGGTTCCAACTTAGGCCTTAGGACTTTGGTTTCTTTGCAGTTGGCTACTTTTTTTTAATCTCTAGGGGGGGGGGCAGCTGCCCCTCTCTGCCCCCCCTTTGCGACGCAGTTTCTTTCGAAACAGTGTGCTGAAAGGATTTTAAGTGCGCCTCAAAGATGCTCTTATTATGGTGCGTGACTTGCGAGGCAATGCTATAGACTAGCGACCCGCCCCGGCTTCGCACGGTTAATGTGGGTTATCCCTAAGAGATTATGCTTGTATTATGCACTAGCGGCCTGTCCCAGCTTCGCATGGGTGGTCATAAATTTTTTGAACATTTTAGGATAAACTTAGACCGTGGGTTCGAGCCTCGCGTCTACTTATTTCATACACTAGCGGCCTGTCCCAGCTTCGCATGGGTGGTCATACATTTTTTGAACATTTTAGGATAAACTTAGACCGTGGGTTCAAGCCTCGCGTCTACTTATTTCATACATTTGCACGCCAGAGAGTGAAATCGCACCCCGAGCGCGACCCGTGGACCCGTTAACGTTTTTAATTTCGTCATATCTTTTGAATGGAATGTCCGATTTGAAAAATTTAAGAAGTAATCTATAGGTATTGAAACCGTCTTAATTATGAAAAGATTTATTTGGATAAGGATTAATACCAAGGTACAAATAAAGACCCTTTTCTAGCGACGGCATTTCAATTATTTTTTTCTAATAAAAGAACCCTTATTGTGACATTACTATAATAGTTAGACATATGCTGTCGCGACATTTTTTGTAGATGATGACGTGTTCTACAAAATCGTAGTACATTATTTTGTTCTATCATCAATAGTTTTCGCAGCGCACGCGATGTAAGGTTTTTGGTTTCCACCTTGGGTTACATTATTGGAGTTTTAGTAAGGATCCCTGATTTTTTTGAAAATATAATATAGCCTATGTTACTCAGGGATAATGTAGCATTCTAATGGTGAAAGAATTTTTGAAATCGGACCAGTACTTTTTGAGCCTATTCGTTACATACAAAAATACAAAAATACAAAAATACAAAGCTTTCCTCTTTATAATATTAGTGTAGATTAGTGTAGATTAGTGTAGATTTGCACGCGCTTCTCCTTGAGTGAGTGAAATCGCACCCCGAGCGTGACCCGTGGACCCGTTAACATTTTTAATTTCGTCATATCTTTTGAATGGTATGTCCGATTTGAAAAATTTAAGAAGTAATCTATAGGTATTGAAACCGTCTTAATTATGAAATGATTTATTTGGATAAGGATTAATACCAAGGTACAAATAAAGACCCTTTTCTGGCGGCGGCATTTCAATTAAGTTTTTATAATAAAAGAACACTTATTGTGACATAACTATAATAGTTAGACATATGCTGTCGCGACATTTTTTGTAGATGATGACGTGTTCTACAAAATCGTAGTACATTATTTTGTTCTATCATCAATAGTTTTCGCAGCGCACGCGATGTAAGGTTTTTGTTTTCCACCTTGGGTTACATTATTGAAGTTTTAGTAAGGATCCCTGATTTTTTTGAAAATATAATATAGCCTATGTTACTCAGGGATAATGTAGCATTCTAATGGTGAAAGAATTTTTGAAATCGGACCAGTAGTTTTTGAGCCTATTCGTTACATACAAAAATACAAAAATACAAAGGTTTCCTCTTTATAATATTATTATTATATTATTACTAGCGGCCTGTCCCAGCTTCGCATGGGTGGTCATAAATTTTTTGAACATTTTAGGATAAACTTAGACCGTGGGTTCGAGCCTCGCATCTACTTATTTCATACATTTGCACGCGCTTCTCCTTGAGTGAGTGAAATCGCACCCCGCGCGTGAACCGTGGACCCGTAAACATTTTTAATTTCGTCATATCTTTTGAATGGAATGTCCGATTTGAAAAATTTAAGAAGTAATCTATAGGTATTGAAACCGTCTTAATTATGAAATGATTTATTTGGATAAGGATTAATACCAAGGTACAAATAAAGACCCTTTTCTAGCGGAGGCATTTCAATTAATTTTTTATAATAAAAGAACACTTATTGTGACATAACTATAATAGTTAGACATATGCTGTCGCGACATTTTTTGTAGATGATGATCTACAAAATCGTAGTACATTATTTTGTTCTATCTTCAATAGTTTTCGCAGCGCACGCGATGTAAGGTTTTTTGTTTTCCACCTTGGGTTACATTATTGAAGTTTTAGTAAGGATCCCTGATTTTTTTGAAAATATAATATAGCCTATGTTACTCAGAGATAATGTAGCATTCTAATGGTGAAAGAATTTTTGAAATCGGACCAGTAGTTTTTGAGCCTATTCGTTACATACAAAAATACCAAAATACAAAGTTTACCTCTTTATAATATTAGTGTAGATTATTATTATATTATTTTGACATAGTTTTTTATTCTCGAAATAACATTTCGGTATAAGTAGAGCGCACGGGCCTAAGCCAAGTGAGCACCCCTATCATTTTATGTTGGGTTTGAGTCGTCCTGTAAGAACTTTCGAACCGTCCTACAGGTGTTTAGGATTGCAGCTTTCTGCATTGTTATGTAAATACTTTCGGGAAGGTCTAACATTTTGAGGTAATGCTGTAAATTATTTGGAACTACTCCTGTACTTGAGAGCACCAAGGGCACAATGAAAACTTTATTCATTTTCCACATTCTTATTATTTCTTCTTTTAATTCTGTATATTTGTGTATTTTTTCAGCTATAGTTTTTTGAAGATTATGAGTGTTTGGTATTGCAATATCTATTATATAAGTGATTTTATTCGTTTTATCTATTAATGTTATATCGGGCCTATTGTTATGGACTGTCTTGTCTGTAAGAATGGCTCGGTCAAAATACATTCTAAAGTAGTCACTCTCTAGTACAGGTTTTGGGGCGTATTGATAATAAGGTGTAAGTTTTTCTGGAATGAGTTTATATTTAATCGCAAGTTTTTGATGGATTATATGGGCAACTTGATTGTGCCTGTGTGTGTAATCTGTCTGCGTGAGACTTTGGCAGGCACTAGTGATATGTTGAATGGTTTCAGGCTGACGGTGGCACTTTCTACATATATCATTTTGGCTGTCAGGGCTTTTTAGGATAAACTTTCTGTAATTTCGTGTGTTTATTACCTGATCTTGTATCGCAATCATAAAACCCTCTGTTTCTGGGAAAAGAGAGCCAAACTTCAGCCATTTATTCGAGGCCTGCAGATCAATAAATGGTTGTTCTAAATCTTTAAGATGTCGGCCATGCAGTTCTTTACCACGCCATCTTGCAATCTTGTTCTTTTCATTATCCTCCGAGGATTTAAACTCAATATCTTTGTCGTTTAAGTTAATTGGTGTAAAGTTTTTATCTGAGTCTACTGTTGCTAAATGTATTTTACTCGTACCTGCTTTCAAGTAGAAAAATTTTCGGAGGTTTTGTATTTGCCCTAACCAAAGATTTGTGAGATCTATAAGTCCTCTTCCACCTTTTATCCTGTCTAAGGTCATTCTTTCTATGGCAGATTTTGGATGTAAATAGTTATGTTTAGTTAATGTAGTTCTAGTCTTTACTTCAAGTTGTTTCAGGTCCGAAATGGACCACTTTACAATCCCAAAAGAATAAGTTAGTATTGGAACCGCATAGGTATTGATAGCTTTAAAAAGGTTTTTAGAATTTAGAGGTCTTTTACATAACAGATTTAATCGGTGAAAATACTCATTTCTAATATCTGCTTTAATTTGAATGTGATTAATAACTCTACCTTGATACAAACCTAAATATTTGTACGTTTCGTTTTCTTCCATAACTTCAAAAGGATTATCTTCACTGATATCACTTCTTGTTACTTTGCCCCTGCGCAGATTCAGTGTTTTACATTTTTCTAGTCCAAACTTCATATTTATGTCATTACTAAATTCTGATGTTATTTTAATCAACTTGTTCATCTCCTTCTCATTTTTACTAAATAACTTTATGTCATCCATGTACATAAGGTGGCTTATGGTGGCATTAGTTGTTAATTTGTATCCAAAGTTAGAGCTATTCAATAAGTGAGATAGTGGGTTTAATGCCAAACAAAACCACAAAGGACTAAGTGAATCTCCCTGGAAAATTCCATTTTCAATCGGGATTTCATCTGTGGTAATGTAGGTAGCATTATTCCGTATCGAAAGTGTTGTCCGCCATGTACTCATGGTGCTTTCTAGAAAGGTTATGATGTCGGGATTAATTTTATAAATCTGTAGGACTCGAATAAGCCACGAGTGTGGTACACTGTCAAATGCTTTTTGATAATCTATATATGTTAGATGTAAGTTACGGTTATTGGTCGTTGCATGTTTCAGTATCGTTGAATCAATTATTAATTGTTCTTTACATCCTTTATGGTTCTGTCTACATCCCTTTTGTTCTTCAGCAAGTACATTATTACATGTAAGATGATTATTTATTTTTTGAGTTATGCAAGATGTAATAAGTTTGTAAATAGTAGGTAAGCAAGTGATTGGGCGATACTGTGAGGGTTCAGCTGTATTGTTACTTTTTGGGAGCATGTAGGTAATCCCTTTTGTTACAAATGAAGGAAGTTCTTCAGAACCTTTAATCAACTCAGAAATTATTTTTGCTAAAGTATCATGAAACACGCTCAATTTTTTATACCAGAAATTGTGTACTCCATCGATACCCGCAGCTTTCCAGTTCTTCATCCTTCTTGTTATTTGTTCTTTATCCGTTTTTGACACCTCTGTAAACTCCATCTCTTCAATTGAATTCGCGTTCTTTTCTTCGTCTTTAATCCAACTTGCTTGTTCATTGTGCTCTTGATCTTTTTTCCATATATTGGTCCAATAGTTTTTTAGCTCTTGTTCTGTGGGTACTTCATTTATTGTGTCACTGTTATCCTTATTTTTGAGAGTTCTATAAAATCCTTTCTCGCTTGTGTTGAACAGATTGTTGTCTACTTTTCGTTGCAATGCCTTTTTATAACGCGCCAGCCTCTGTGATTTAAGCGTTAGTTTTTGTTTTAGCGTATCTAAAAATTCCTCTGGTTTTTGATTGTCTTTTTCATGACTTGAGTGAACTTTATATTTATCAAAAATTAAATTAACTTTTTTTACTAAGTTTTCATGCCTGTTATTGTTTATATATTGTGTTAATCTACCTATGTCAGCTCTGAGCTTTTGTATATCATTTTCTAGTCTTATCTGCCATGAAGGTTTTTCTATTTTTTGTTTTCTCGGCTGAATAGTCTGATCAATAGAAATTTTATATCCTAACTGCGTCGAAATTACTAAGGCACTACAGTACACAAGTGTGTGTATGCTTACCAAATCGGAGTCAGGGGTTATAAACCTACCTAATATCTCGTAGTTAAAAGCATGAACCAGTTTGTACAAACTTTTATTTTCCCTAAGGCGGGGTAAACGCGGTCTAGACGTCGGGTCAGTGCCTGAATACAAATCAAGGGTGGTTTTTAGTTTGTCTAAAAACTCTTGGAGTGTTTTGTTGGTTAACTGATCTATACATGGTGCCTCAACAGAGTTCAAATCAGATGATTGCGTATCTGAAATATTCGAAATTGGTGTTTGCGCTAACATTTGACTAGACGCAAGGACTGAATCCAAAGACTGAACATTTTGTGAACTGTTGGTTTGATCTTGATCTTGTTCTAATTGAGATGAAATCACTAACTGTGCTGAAATGGGATTAACTTGCTCTTCGCGTTTCAGTTGCTCTGATACATCTTTCTTTATTTCATTGATATCTTCTTGTGATAGTAGCTTATTTCGAATGATCGCTCTCCTTTGGTCAGCAACCCTCTGAGATGTTATATCTAAGCTAGGGTATTTTATTTTGAATTGGTCGAAAAGTTTCTTACAGTACATCGTCTTATCAGTCTCTAAATTGGTTATGTAATAATATGTACGCATGATGAAAGTATTAATTTCAGCATTCCACTTCATGCGAACTCTTGGTTTACCAGCTTTGGTGGTCGCAGGCTGGGTGACCAAAGTCTCCTGCGAAACATCCTCAGCTGAACGGACTGCTATAATGTTACTGTTTTGTGAGGCTGCCAGTTCAATTGACAGTCTTCTAGGTTGGCTATGAGTAGCCGAAAGTTTTGGTGAAAGAGAGGAAAGGGAAGAGGTTTCAGAGTCAGAGTTTAAGTAACAAGGTGGAGAAGAATAAAGAGACGGAAATAGAGATGAAGGTGAGGATAAGGATGATAGGACTTCTTGAGCCTCTTCGGCCCTATCTATTCGGCTATTGTGGCTCCCCTCCTCAGTTGAAGCAAGCCGTATTACTCTCTCGTCATTGTTGGTCCTGCTGCGCAGGACATTGCCGGCTTTAGATGTGCTCCGGCTTTTATTCCGTGGTCGTAGGAAATACCTTCTGGTGGACTCACTTTTTTCGGGTTCCCCGGCAGAGGGCCGTCCACTACCCTCGCCACCGATGGTTTGCATGCTGTAGCGCCCAGCATCGGCTCCAGACGCGCCCCGGCGATCACCCCCGGGAAGCGACCATATACTTACATTCATATTACGACTCTCCATGTTGATGGGTTTGCCATTGCCTTTTTTTGTCACTTGCCCTCTTATTACGCATCCTACAACAGGCCCGCCAAAACTGCACACTGCGCAGCCACTACTGGCAATGCCACTTTTTGTACAAAAAATGTGGCACAGACAGCAACGATCGCACAGTCCGAGCTGGTCGCAGACCTGCCGCCAGATACGCATAAAAGAGCCGCTAAGTCATTGCGTTGCGAGTGTCCGCCCCTCACGTGGCTTAGATGGTCAGCACGGACGTTAGGTTGGGCTTTGAGGGGCTTATTATATTATTATTATTATTATTATTATTATATTATATTATTATTATTATATTATTATTAGTGTAGATTAGTGTAGATATAAACCTTCCTCTTGAATCACTCTTTCTATAACAAAAACCGCATCAAAATCCGTTGCGTAGTTTTAAAGATTTAAGCATAAATAGGGATATAGCGACAGAGAAAGCGACTTTGTTTTATACTTGTAGTGATGATGGGACCTTAACGTCAGTTGGCCATCTGCCTGTCCTATCAGCTAGTTGTATATAAATGTAAAAGTACTGACTACAGCTCTGTTGTGTAATGGTGGGTATAGCCAAGTGCGCTGGTTTCCGGTGCAGTTCCATGGAAGGTTGCGTGTGCTGGCCGTCGGTACTTGTCATTAGTTGTCATGGTGGCACTGCACATCGCTATACCTGTTCGCGTATTTGACTTACTTTCCCAAATACCTCTATTCGCTATTGTAACAAGGATCATACAAAATAACCTTATTAGGAACTAATACGTAACACATTAATCGATCAAAATGAAATTTTTACTAAACTGTGTGCAATGTGATTGCACACAAAATGGTTGATTGCGATTTTTCGTAAATGAGTTTAGTGATTTTATATCTTTCAACATTTCGAATGTCAACGTGCGAGCGAGAGTCACATAAGCTCTTCTCTTCGCCTTATGAAGTTTCAAAGTGATCCTTTTTATTCAATTGAATAAATATTGTCCTTTTTTTCCAAATAAGACGAATACGCAAAAACACGAATACAGTTCGAGACGATGTGTGACTCTAACACACCACGTGTTAGAGTTATTCGTTTACACAATGAAGCCGATTATAGAGCAAATAAAAACGTGAATACCGAATAGCGATGTGAAGTGCCACCATCATTCAACTCCAACAATTTTTGGAATTGGGGACACCAGGCTTGCTGGGTCAGAACCGGATGTGCTTCTAAAATACTTGGAAATAAATTGGTACCTATCCAACACGGCATGATTTTAAACTAAAAGATCTAATCTAATTTCTATAAAGTAGACCTGTACCCCAAGTATGAGTTTTGCTTACCATATTTGGTTTTTCGTTTTACGTTTTTGTTCCGTGTTCATTGCGGGTTTTGTATGAAGACGCGATAGAGATACCGATACGGAACTTTATGTTGCAAGTATGATGAAAATTAGTAGTAGAACATAAAGTTCCATATCGGTATCCCTATCGCGGCTTCATACAAAACCCGCAATGAACACGGAACAAAAACGTAAAACAAAAACCAAATATGGTAAGCAAAACTCATACTTGGGGTACAGAAGCCCATATTTATAAACATAATAAATATAAAATATTGATGGACTTATAAATATATTATTAAAGACTTGCAATATGCTTAAGTTTGTGGAGTTGAGCTATATCTTCGAAAATCTTCAATTCTAAACCACTGCGGACATTAGAAATACAAAATAATCACTAAAATTTAAAAAATATATTTTGACCAATGCGTGATGCCAGAATTGATGTAGTTTGTATCATATACGTTTGGACACGTAGAGGGGAAACGATCTCGTGGAAGATATAAATATTGGTGGACTTTCTACACAGCACTATCTAGCCCCAAACTAAGCCAAAGCTTGTAATATGGAAACTAGATAGCTGATATAATACATATATACTTATTTTTTTCGTAAATACATACTTATAATATTATATAACACCATTCAGAGAACAAACATCTATGTTCATCACACAAAATGTTTGTTGTCGGTGGGGATCGAACCCACGGCCTACGGCGCAGAAGGCAGAGCTACTACCAACTGAGCTGTGAAGGCTGTCGATAGATCCCTAACCAAATGGTCTGATCAACCTAGAGACAAAAATACATCATTTTACAGTTTAGTTTGGGTGAGTTAGAGTACATCGCTTCTAAAAAAACCTCAAGAAATATTCAAGATAATATGATAACTCACAAAGATTTTCATTGCATCATTTAGGTAAAGTACCCAACCTTACCTATTTACGTGACGTAGGAAGTCGGGTACCTATTTATATTCTGTCGGCGTCTGCCCAACTCAAAATCGGGTAATCATGGTAGGTACCTCTCCTGATCAGTATTCAGGCTGCACGAGCCTCCTTCCCACGGCAAAAAGTAGGAAACGTGCTACTTACAAGAGCCGCTACTTTTAAGAGTCCTTTGCAGTGGAGTAGCTACCGAGGGGCTAGACAGTGCTGTGCACCAGGGCCCACGAGCTCTGAGGGCCTTCGGACCCTGACCAGCAAACCTCGTATTGAACTAGCTCAAATGTTTCCCATCTTAAGAGTAGTAGAGCTCTTTGTGAAAGGCTCGTCCGGGGAAGTACTACCACCACGCCTTTTTCTGCCGCCAAGCAGCAACGCTGTGTTTCGGTTTGAAGAGTGTGGTTGCCGGTGTAATTACAGGCACATGAGTCTTAACATCTGTATGCCTCAAGTTGATGGACGCAGGGCAGTGCATCGTAGGGCACGTTATTTACGAGGCAATGCTTTGTTATAGATGATGGTTACCACTTAACCTCTGGTGGGCCATCTGCTTGTTCCATCAGTTAGTAGTTAAAACTTCGGAATTTAATAAAATAGGTTGCAACACGACTCACTCATTGAAAGAATACAGGGAAATACTGAAGATTCGACTTCTATTCGACACTTGCAATAATTAAATCTTTTGATTTGATAAAACCCTAAAACGTTAATCAGTTAAGGCCGCCCCAGTTTTGCACCAGGGCCATCGGTTACCTAGCTACGCCTCTAATCCTTTGTTATGGAAAAAAAAATAACATTAGGTCCACATTCTTCCTTCTTCATCATTCTTCCAATGTCCACATTCTGGACTGCACTAAATGGACTAGCTTATTGTCATAATCCCCACTAAGCTGTCCCCACCACCATTGATAATTCCTTTGTATAACGTAATGATAAAATAAAATATGTAGTGGCGCTAGTATGGGGTAACCATTCGCCTTAAAGCTAGGTGCCAGTTCCACGCGACCAAGCCTAGAAGAACAGGCAACAAACTTTCGGCTTGATTCCGTTCTTTTGTATGATCTTTGTTACAATATAAATATTATGTCTCACGCCAGTCTCCACTGGCAGCACATACCTACTGATTATAAGCTCGATAACTCACCAAAATTCTCGGTTAACATTATTTGTACACTATAAACCGTTAATTATCGGAAAAGGCCACAGTGAAAAGTCACATTTTGCTGAGCATTTCCGTTGAAGAGATAATAATTCCAAGAACCATCGCTATAGAAATGCCAATCCTGCGTCAGTAACGCGCGTCGTACGTCTCACGTCACTAACTACCGAAATAGCACTCTAGAAGGCACGCACGTATTCGCAACACTACTTAGGCCCACCGTCATGTCAGTCTGTTATTCCACCAATGATTCACGAATACAAAAATTACGCAAAACAAAATGGTCACTTGCTCAGTAATGGAGACGCCATTTCTCTCGGCGCCAAGGCTTGGCGATCGAAATAAACCAGAATAACCGCATTTCCGAGAAGTTCTATATTTGTTTACAAGCATCTCGTGTTATTTGCGTGTGAGTTGCGCCCTTGAAATACCTACATGCATGGATCTATCTATCTTGATTTATACCGATGGCTGTCTGTCTATTGTTTTTTAACGGTGTAGTGTAGTGCAAAAACACAAACTGAAACTCTTCTCTTCTCTTGTCGTGTCACTAGTTTCTTTCGAAACAGTGTGGTGAAGGATTTTAAGTGCGCCTCAAGAGGCTCCTTTCGAGCACTTGACAAAATTAAAACTTTCTATGACATGCCGGTTTCCTCACGATGTTTTCCTTCACCGTTTGAGAGTACCTAATGGCATTGTGCACATAAATTTTGGATCAGAAAAACGCATTGGTGCACGACCGGTTCACGACCGAACCCACGACCTTAGGATCGGAAGGCGGGGCCGCTACCACTAGACCACCAGTGCTCTTAAAACTGAAACTGAGACTGCTTCACGGCTTCGAGCTCATTGTACTTCACTGTAACAATTAAACTTTAATTAATTTTGTTAAATTTTGAGTGTCACATACTTTATTTACTACTTTTATGTTCATTGATTAAATATTTCTTAAATCATGCGCCATTGATTAAAGCTTTGAACTTCATTTGATCCTTTTTGAGCTGTGACCTGCGATAGTTGCAATTTCTCTGCAAAATCCCGAGAAATGGGTAATTGAAAACGTTAATCTACTTCTGTCGCTGACGCTGTACACTGTAGTCTCCTTTCGCTTAATGACGGCCACTTTATGCTAACAAAAACATTAATTATCGTCTTCATTATAAATATTTACAGCCGTTATTCCACGAGATTTCAATTCGTGGATACAGTTATATTAATTATCCAATATAACGGTCAGATATTTACAATAATTATTAATTTTAAAAGTTATAAAATTAAACTGTTCTGTTGAGATTCAAACACAGTTAAATTGGCATCATAATACTCAGGCAATTTACCCAGTATCCTCAGTATCGATGAAGTTTTAGATAGCAGACCAAAGAAAAGATTGTGTGAGAGATGACATGAGTAAATAAAGAGTGAGCGTCGAGGTTACGGAGATAGGAAGAAGATAGTAGAGAGTGGAAGAGGAAAACCCGTGGTCTAACTTGAAGCTCACCATCAGATCCCAAGTCTTAGTTTTGTTTACCATATTTGGTATCTCGTTTTTCGTAACGTCAGCAAGCGCGGATCACACATGCCCACAACCTAACACTAGACTTGTGACGTCACACGCATTGTTGGACCCACGGCTTTGCCCACGTGGAACTATACACTACAAGATCCTGGTCAGGGCGACATTTTTGTAAACATCTCCTTTGTGGGAATATAAGTGCATTCCTTGCATCAATTCATTGCATCGATCATAAGCGAGTTCATGCATTGACCGACTCGCACTTGGCTATTTTCATATGGCTGTGACCACAACATATTTTGAGGGCTAGATCTGCGCCTGAACATCAGGCCTTTTTTGTATGGAGATTCAATCCTCCATACAAAATAGGCCTGATGTTACGAAAAACGAAATATGGTAAACAATACTAAGACTTTGAGTACCTACATACTGGACGAGGGCGAAACGCCATACATCCCGTCATTACGCGTTTTTCATTGAGTATTTTACGATTATTTTAAAAGGATCTTTCACAATCGGACGAAAAGTTAATTTAGCATCTTCATTGTGTTTCGAAGTAAGTGCGTTAAAAAACAAAGACGCATATGCGTCGGTGCGGGGTACCAGGAAAACGTGGATTCCAGCCAGCGCAGCGGCCGTATTGTGAAGGCGTTCTGCGAACGGCGGCGCACGCGCACGCTTTCTTACCACGGTGACAAGCATTCTCGATTTCGCAAGATAAAGAAATAAACAGCGAGCACCCAACAGTCACCCGTACCGGCAAGTCTCACTGCCGGTTTCTGAATGCTCGATCAAAACTAATCGGATGTCAAGTCACTCGCCATTTCAGTGACTTGACATCCGATTAGTTTTAATCGGGCTTTCAGAAACCGGCATCGAGTTTTATTTTTCTTTTTTCGTATCGTCAGTATATGAAGACTCGATCAGCGGGCGTGCTGAGAACTAACGAGTCTTCATTCAAAAACGGCCTGACGAACCGGATATCGAAAAATTAAAAACAAAACTCAGATTTGGGGTAACCATTCTACTCGCTCTCTTGTCGTGTCACTTGTTTCCTTCGAAACAGTGTGGTGAAAGGATTTTAAGTGCGCCTCAAGAGGCTCATTTCGAGCACTTGCGAAATACGATGTTTGGATATTTTGATGTTTGTATCTTACATAATCACGTTTTAACTACAGGACCGATCGGGATGAAACTTGGAACAAATACAGTTCGTAACTTGGATTAACATAATTAATATAGACTATTTGTATCCCGAAAAATTAGGGAAATTAGGGGTTAGAAAACATAAACGAATCTGAGTAAAGGGAATCCCGATAAAGGGAAAAAGCTGTTTTTTATACAACTAGTTGATGGAACAAGCAGATAGCCCACCTAATGTAAAGTGGTAACCATCACCTATAACAAAGCATTGCCTCGTAAGTCACGCACTATAGGAACGTGCCCTACGATGCACTGCCCTGCGTCCATCAACTTGAGGCATGCAGATGTTAAGCCTCATGTGCCTGTAATTACACCGGCAACCACACTCTTCAAACCAACGCAGCAACGCTGCTTGGCGGCAGAAAAAGGCGTGGTGATAGTACTTCCCCGGACGAGCCCTTCACAAAGAGCTCTTACTACTCTTAAAATACGCTACGCTAAGCTTAAAGGTTTGCAATCACTACTAATATGCGAGCGAAGCCGCGGGCTGCAGCTTGTACAAATTAAGTTTAAATTGACTTTGTTTTTGAAAGTTTAAATATACCATCGATTTATAAACTAAAGTGTTTTTTTATTGCACGTGACTTTACAAATTCAAATAAACATAAAACATGGTCACCGTATGTATAGCGCGAGTATCGTGAAATGGCACATCGCGGCCGCGGGCATATTTGTACAGTTTTCCACTCACTTCTCGGAAAACGAGAGTGGTGGGCTTTGAGACGATTTTAGGAAATGATGTCACAACAATCACCATGCGGTTTGTCCCGGAATTTGGGACAACTTTTTATCATTTAGTTAACTATCGGAATTTCGATGAAACGATAATTAATGAAGGCTTTGTATGGCTAGCTGTTCTGCGTACGAAATTGGTATGTAAATTTATCCTCAAAATTTAGATTAATTATTTTGTTGCTGTACGGAATATTGCCTAAATAATTAACTATAAAAAAACAGGCACATTTCAGCTGTAAATTATACACATTTTGAACGGGAAAAAAACACTGCAATAAATTATTTTACAGCGAAGTATTTCCAAAATTAGGATGAGGATATCTAAAATAAGTAAGTACCTACCTAGGTAGCTAGGTTATTAATAAAGCTCAAATATTATAATACAATCTCACTTATAATAACACAATAGTACTAGGTACGCTAATGTTATATTAAATGCACATGTTTGCGAGTGAGTGTAACAAATAAGTATATTTGTTTAGTTTGTGTATGTTTAGCTTAATGAAACTTGGAATAAACATAGTTTGTGACCTGGAATGATACATTAGCTACGGCATCCATAGACTACAGCATAGACAGCCTTCACAGCTCAGTTGGTAGTAGCTCTGCCTTCTGCGCCGTAGGCCGTGGGTTCGATCCCCACCGAGAACATTTGTGTGATGAACATAGATGTTTGTTCTCTCTCTGGGTGTTTTTTAATATTATAAGTATACGTATACAAAGTATAGAAGTAGAATATCAGCTATCTGGTTCCCATAATATCACAAGCTTTGGCTTAGTTTGGGGCGAGATAGTGCTGTGTGGAATGTCCACCAATATTTATTTATTTTATCCGCCTGTGGCTCCGCTCACGTAGTCCACACGGATACGCATCAGGCTATACACTGCTCGCTTTTATGTCCTTGCAGTAAGCGTCTTTTTTCTTTGTGTAGCTTGATCTGAATCCGTGTGTTCCTATCCGGATATAGAAAGTAGCAATTTTTTTATTTTTTTATTTATTTATATAACTAGAACGGTTTTAATAACCAATTACTCTAATTTTATTTCATACAATTGCTAGGTCACGCACGAACTTATTCCAAGTTTCATTTAACTTCGAGGTAATGCTTTGTTATAGATAGATAGATAGATAGATAGAGACAGCAAGTGACTTGACGTTCGATTAGTTTTGATCGAGCTTTCAGAAACCGGCCGTTAGCTTAGCTTTTACACAACATAAAATAATGAAAGCTTTCCAATGTACATTTAATTTTGAAAGTATTTTCCTGTTAGCTTGTAGAACAAGGCCAATTCTACGTCCAGCGACAATCGAAAGTCTTCGATTATTAGCGTACTACAGAAGCTCGAGGCTGCTTCGTTGTATAGCAAGTCGTGATGGATGGAACATTCCGCGCTTAATGCAGTATACCTGGAACTGAGAGGAATATTGCTATTTATTCGTGAAAAGAGAAAGGGGTCCCAGCCTTCCTCATATTCCTCCTCAGTAAACTTTTTAATCGTCTACATAAAAATATGAAGACGATTAAAAAGTTAATTTAAATATGACGTCTAACATAATATGTTATGAAGATAATACGTCTTCATATTATGAAGATTATAGCGACCCGCCCCGGCTTCGCACGGTTATTGTGGGTTATCTCTAAGATATTCTTGTATTATGCATATAAACCTTCCTCTTGAATCACTCTTTCTATAAAAAAAAACCGCATCAAAATCCGTTGCGTAGTTTTAAGCATACATATATACGATATAGGGACAGAGAAAGCGACTTTGTTTTATACTATGTAGTGATAGTGATTCAATAGCCCAAATGTTTTAAAAAGTAAATTGAAGAGGATTTTGTTGGAGAAGTGTTTTTATTCCGCGGAAGGGTTTTTGTCTGGAAATAGCCTGACATTTGTTTATTTTGTGTTATTCGTTATTTAAATTCATTTTATTTAATTAATTAATTATATATTTAAGTTGACATTCAAATACATCATCATCATCGTCCTACCCTTATCCCACGCGATTATGAAAAAAATGTTTGTGAATATAAAAAAAATGAAATTGAAATATAGATAATCATTACCATCATAAATAAAATACACGTGAAACAGTTGAGATATCGGCAGACCGTTGCGAACGATCTAGGGATAATTCCACTGATCCAAATCAGTGCCTATTAAAACGTTGGAAGAAAAAGTTACATTACCTGTGTTCGCGGTTTTAAGTAGGTTTATAGAATTATTATTTTTAGCAAAATAGTTTTATTGCTGAAATGAATGAGTATTTTCGTGCGCGTATTTTTACGAAGAATACTGGGTTGACGTCGTTGGTTGCGTTGGTAACATTTCTAAGGGTAACATTTCTGAAGAATAAATAATCCTTCTACACCTACAGACTGTAATATCTTTATATCCATATCCTTTCTTTTATAGTTTTGTATGTAAGTATATGTGTGTTTTTTTCCCATATAAATGTCTGTCTTTGTGTTATGTCTATGACAGTTTCACGACTTTGATCCCCAGGGACAAAAGGATCCTAGAACCAAGTACGAACTCAAGATGTCAAACGGTAGTCAGAGGTACGTCCAAATATAGCATTGGTACATACCCACATTTTGCAGCAGTTGGTATTCCTGCTTCACGGAACTGAAAACGGATTTACAAAATCGGAGTAGATTATATTATATTTAGATAATAGATTTTTGATTATATTATATACAAGGTGTTAATATACTAGTACCGAAAACTTCAGGGGGCTAAAGTACCCATCAATATGAATAACTTTTTCTAAGGAACCAACACTGTGAACGAGAAAACAAAAACAGCTGTTTCATACATTTTAGCCAGGTAGGTATTGAACTTTTGCATGAAACAGCTGTTTTTTTCGCGTTCTCAGTGTTGGTTCCTTAGAAAAAGTTATTCATATTAATGAGTGATATAGGTGATATTCTTTATTATAAGTTTCGACACACAACTTGTCTAGTTAAAAAAGGGATCCACTGGACGTCAAACTTATAAAAAAAAACCTCGGTTTCGTAATAACGATACAGAAATTCATTCAAAGTTTCATAGCATCGATAGGTAATTTTTTATTCACAATAGGTAATTTTTATTCAATTATTATTTAATGAGCCCGTTCTTCCACACTGCAATCTGTTTTCCTCTAAAATTGAGCCACGGCGTTTTTTTTGGGTTTAACCATAGCAGGATGAACAGTGGTTTAACCAGAAAAGATCTCACGGTGACTCAGCTCCAATTAGTTACGTAGGGTTTTGAGAAGGTGGAGGTAGCTAGAACTCTTTAATCACTGTGTTTCCTTCCTTGAGTTACTTAAGAGGATGTTGCTTTTAAGTATTGCAAAATGCAAAATGTTACAAAATGTAACTAACCTGTCTCTTATCATATGTTTTTTGGCAAAGTATATTATTAAATTTTTAGAATATTACCTAAAAAAAACATAAAACTATACGATCAGCTATAAATTGTATAAGCTTTTCTTATTTTCGCATTCTCTTAACTATGGTTTCGTACAGATTTAGTAAAACGTTGTGTAAAATGTCCATATAAATATTATTTTTTTGTTTATGTGGTTTTTTTTATTTATATAATTTATTTTACAAAGAAAATCATAATTATGTTAATTTCGTTCAAATTTTCCTACTACGTAAATAATAACTAATATTGGACATTTCACACAGCACAATAACATAACAAATTCATAAGCAGTTATTATTTATTACGAATGAGTTTCCTGTAGGTATTTACAGAATACAAATAAATGTAACTAAACATTTTCCCACGTCAATTATTGTTTGGTTTTGTAGAAAACGGCGACCGTCGACGTAACGGCCGACATATCGTCACAGCCCTAACACGAAAAAGTCTACGATAGACTTTCTACCGGCAGATAGTTTGTCGGGTGGGGCTGCTAGATGTGTATGCCTACTGCTACGCTATCCTCATAGATACTGACAATTAGTTACCCATATTTGTAATATTTTTTGCAGCTGTCAACGTTTGTATTATTTTTATTGTAAACCTTAAGTTTGTGTTCAAATAAATAAATATTTGATTTTTGATTTGATTTGATAGAGAAAATTAGAATTCTGTTACACATGCTTATAGTAGGTTCATAGCGACCGATAGTGCATCGTTGTAGCGTGCGTACTTGGAAACATCTTCATCTGATTAAGAGGCCGACCAAACTATCGGCCAATAGAAAGTCTGTAGTCTGTGGGGACTCTCAGTGACAGATAAGTTATCTGTGGCTGGACTTGATTTAACACAGCTGAACGAATAAACTGAGTCTCTATAAAGTCTTAGTTTTTTTTGTAGCTTTTCGTATTCCGTAATTTGTTTTTACGGCGGCTTTTGTATGCAAAACCGAAAAAAGGATTACGGAATACGAAAAAATTAAAAAAACGCAGACTAGAGACTCAGAAAACATTTTAATAAATCAATACTGATTATTTTACGAAGTGTAAAATGATAGAATGTACAGTTAGCTACAGAGGGTAGAAGCTAGTTAGTAGGTACGAGTTTTTTGGCACATTACACGCGTGAATGGTGTTTGTTTGCCCTTTACCACAGAATAGAAAAATATGGAGGTATACCATCGGTTTCTATGAACGTTGGCTGCTTTTTGAAAATCAATCCAGTCTACAAATAGCTGCGATTACAACACGGCGGCACCAACGCGGCAGGAAACCGGCTCCTCGGCGGATTCCCATAACATCACGAGGCGCAGCCATTCAAGAAAATACGAGATGAGATAACAATCTTTTCACTAGAATTTCTGTGACACTTTTATGACACTTTTTACTATTTGCAGGAAAGTTTGCGCTTTGAGAATGAATGAAGCAGAAGAGTATGCTAGGATTGTGTGAGTGGAAGTCCTTGGTTTCTGCCTACCCCTACGGAAAACAGGCGTTATGAATTCACATAGAAAAAAAATAGTAAGTACATTGTTACCCTAGGGGTGAAAGTAAGTTATTTAGTCCCGAGACGGAGTTTGGCGACGGCGACGGCAATAGTTCGAGAGACCAAAAATACGAGTAAGTCTTTACCCGAGGTAAACACTGTGAATTTGAATAACAGTTTTCACTAACTTGGCTGAATAAGTACCTCTTTGGTAATAAACCTCTTTAGTTTTCGAATGTCAACAAAAGGTCAACTATCATACTGTTGACATTCGTAAACCAAAGAGGTTTATTTTCCTAGGAAATGTAAAAATAGAACTAGTTTTTTTTATAGTTTGACAGCTGTCAGTTGGAAACGATGCTCCCTAGGGCTGAAATGTATTACTTCCAAGCCGCTCCTCAGGCAATTTCAGACCTACTTTCCGAGTATGATTGATGAAAAAACTTTTTTGCAAACTTTTTAGTCGGAAAACATGTTTGGGCCAAATTGGTTATTTTGCTGACACACAGACATCGCACGAAAAACATATTGATTGCGATTTTTCTTAAATAAGTTTAGTGATTATTATTATTAGATTATTATATGTGTGGAAATGTTGAAATGTGCGAGCGAGAGGTACATTAGCAGTAATCTTCCGCCATAACGTGTTTCCATACAAAAACCGCTGGAAAAAAAGGCTAGCACGGCACCAACGGCGAAACTCAAACACCCAGATGAAACAAAATTTGCAGATTTGCAATTGTTAAGGGCTTGTCCGGGGAAGTACCACCACGCCTTTTTCTTCCGCCAAGCAGCGTTGCTGTGTTTCGGTTTGAAGAGTGTGGTTGCCGGTGTAATTACAGGCGCATCTTAACATCTGTATGCCTCAAGTTGATGGACATCAGTGTATCATAGGGCACGTTCTTATTGTGCGTGACTTACGAGGAAATGCTTTGGTATAGGTGATGGTTACCACTTAACATCAGGTGGGCCATCTGCTTGTTCCATCAGCTAGTTGTATAAAAAAACATCTATCCGCTGCGGAAATCGAACGCATCACAGTGGCCAGCTGTTGCTTCAACAGGTTAATCCAAATCGGGCTGTGCAATGTATTTCAATTATTTAAACAGTGGGTAATTTCCTCTTAAAAGTTCTTAATACGCTCGTTAATTTGTTCCGAGCAAGACAATTTGTCCGTGGAGTAACGTTAAGGATGAAGATATGTGGTATGAACGAAGTATGAACTGCATTTACCCTGCTCTACATCACAGCTTGCTTGCTGCCTTGGTCTGGCTGAATTTCTAATCAATATAGGTACTTATTGTAACTGGCAACTTAATTATGACATGTAAGGAAATAAAATTACTAAAGAAAAATGAAGCAATAGAAAAGTGGTGAGATGTGCGGATTTTTTTTCAGCCATACTAGTATTAATTTTGTCTCAAAATATATTGGCATGGGTTGAATATAAGACGATGTTTATTTTCACAAGGACACTGCTTTACGTTCTTATTTATTTATGTTAAAAAATGTATTGAATGCTACCTATACATTTTATAAGGCTGTTAATGTGTCTGAAGCCAATCTTCAACCTCTCATACTACAACCTGTTGAAATTTCTGCAAATAGATGTCAGTTGGTGTGTAATTGCGATTTTTAGTTGTGGTAACAGGCTGTGTTTCTCCGAACACTGCCTACCTACATAATCAGCGACGCACAGCACACAGGGGCCGACGCTTACGGCGAACTGGATAATTATAATTAGACCCTTCATTACTCCGATACTCAGAAACGTGATAAGTTATAAGGATGTAAAAACGAATTCAGTCGAGCGATAAAAGAGTTTAGAGAACTGTACCCCAAGTATGAGCTGTGTTTCCATATTTGGTTTTTAGTTTTTCATTTATATTCCGTCTTCATTGCGGGTTTTGTATGAAGACACGATAGAGATACCGATACGGAACTTTATGTTGCAAGTATGATAAAAATTAGTAGTAGAACATAATAGTTCAGTATCGGTATCTCTATCGCGTCTTCATACAAAAACCGCAATGAACACGGAACAAGAACGAAAAACGAGAAACCAAATATGGTAAACACAACTCATACTTGGGGTACTGGTTACACTGCCTGGCATGCGGGCAGCGACAACTCGACTGTAGAACACTTCTCGAACGGCTCTGCAGTGTAATTCAAAATATGTATAGGTACGTATCTTCGTTTTTCATTTTTCACGGTAGAGTTAACATGGCGCTTACATTCTCGAGGGGTGGAATGGTGTAATATACACCCTACTGTCACTTAAGTTAACCAGCAGGATAGAAAAGAGACCCAATAAACAGACCTTTGCATTTTTTATGCCTGAACTGGCAGACGAGCAGACTGGCCACCTGATGGAAGGTAGTCACCGTCGCCTATGGATACCTATAGCCTTCCGTTCTGCCGGCCGTCTTTCGAAGGACACCATGTTGAAATTCCGAGGGAAAACCGCAGGAGGGAGTTCGTTCCACAACTTACTCGTGCGTGGCAAAAGTGACCGCAAAAAAACGAGTAGTTTTAAATAATAACTAGTAGTTCGCCCCGAACTGAGATCTCGTGATGCGACCCGACGAGCTCATCAAAACTTTGAGTACGTAGTAGTCAGAGGCAAGTCCAAACATTATCTTTGGACTTTTTTCTGACTACCGCCTACTAACTTGGTATGGTTACCAAGTTTCAACTCTATTGGACTATTTATTGAAGAGTTCCGTTGAACAGACCTTGGCTCCATCATCAGACCTGGTCGTCGTCACCATTTTATGAGAACTGAGTACCTCCTTAATTTAATTCAAGAAAAAAATTTATGAAAAAGCAAAGGAACTGGCCGACCAGTACAAAAACCTTGATAACAACGAAACTCTTAGAGATGGGAGCTCTTGGATCGCTGGTTATCTTAATTTAACTTTTATTATTTTATATCAAAAACCGAGCGTCCCAAAAAAAAAGTAAAAATTGTTTTGGGATGTCCAAACAAAGCCCTTTCATATGACATGTAACTTGATTTTTTTATGTAACTTTTTTTATTTTTGCCCTCTAAAAAAACCCCATATCTCAAAAACCCTTCATCCGATTTTACTCATATACTTACCAGTAAATTTCTCAAGTACAAGCTATCGACATATCAAATTTCACGCAGATCTGACCAACGGTTCTTAAGTTATCGCCAGACAAACATAGGTACATACATACATACATACATAAAATGCCAAATCGCCCAAGTTGAAACTAAGATCTTCGTTCGCTTCGCTCACTTGATCAAATATTGGTGGACATTCCACACAGCACTATCTAGCCCCAAACTAAGCCAAAGCTTGTACTCTGGGAACCAGATAGCTGATCATCATCATCATCATCTTCTTCCTGCCCTTATCCCACGCTGCATGGGGTCGGCACAACAGGTTTTCTTCTTCCACTCTCCTCTATCATACATCATCACAGTGCTCACTCCTTTCTTACTCATATCATCTTTCACACAATCCATCCATCTTTTCAAGATAGCTGATATAATACTTGAATTACCTTAGATACTTGGGACTCTTATTGGGACGCTGTTGCGCCTGGGGATATGTTCGGATGGAGTACACTTGCCCAGCACCTTGGTATTGGTGAGTGGGCTGGTTTCCACAACTAGCTCGTTTTGGATGGAGTCTGCATAAGCGCCTCTATCGGGCATGCTGAGAACTCACGAATCTCCATACAAAAACGGCCTGACCATACCGAAAATCACTACATAGTATAAAACAAAGTAGCTTTCTCTGTATGCTTAAATCTTTAAAACTAATACGCAAAGGATTTTGATGCGGTTTTTTTATAGAAAGAGTGATTCAAGAGGAAGGTTTATATGCATAATACAAGCATAATCTCTTAGGGATAACCTACAATAACCGTGCGAAGCCGGGGCGGGTCGCTAGTGAAAAATAAAACGGGGTACGGGTACTGTATAACTTACTAACAGTAATCCGTCAAAAGAAGTAAGCACACTTAACGTCATCAGTAACCATTGCTTTGTTTTATAATTATACCTATACAGACCCCTGTATTCTAGCAACACATTGTTGTCGCCAGTTTTCATACCAATTAGCAGCTTCCAAGACACGATTGCCAGATCTCGGAAAGCATAACCCGCGACGTGTACTACCCAGAAACAGAGGGCAATTAATAAGTTTCCATCTAGTCTTGCTAGAGAGTTTTCCTAGTAATGTTCTATTGCGTTTTGTAATGAACGGTTTTTACCCTTTTATGCGTGTAAGCTAAGCGATTGTTTCCTTAGAATTCGATGCAACGGAATCGAAACCTAAGTATTAAGTGAGTTTAAGAATAGTAGAGCTCTTTGTAAAGGAGAAGTACCACCATGCTTTTTTTGCCAAACAGCATTGTTGTGTTTCGGTTTGAAGATTGTGGTTGCCGGTGAAATTACAGGCACATGAGGGCTCAACATCTGTATGCCTCAAGTTGATGGACGCAGAGCCCATTCCTGCGTGCGGCGTGACTTACGAGGCAATGCTTTGATGAAGGTGATACCACTTAATATCTGGTGGGCCAATACATACAAATATTTTATTTTACAAATTTACTGGTGATATTTACTTTAGTAAATGAAGAATAAAATAATAACAATCTATGAAAGGATATCTAGTCTAAGTCCCCATTTATACCCCATTTGAATAACTCAAAATTCACCTAACTGCGTAAGGTACCATCCAAACCCAATCTCGATTTGGTTGGAATTTTGACAGTTCTAACCAATTTAGGATTGGCGGGAGCGTTTCCTGTTCGTTTTTACATTTTGCAATATAGGTCACCGAATGATTGTAGTTGGCCTTTTTACAGAGCGCTATCTAGCCCCAAAGCTCAGTCAAAATTTTATTTTAGCAGAACTGTGTGCAATGTGATTGCACACAACTTGGTTGATTGTGATATTTCATAAGTTCAGTGATTTGATATCTTTTAAAATGTTAAAATGTGCGAGCGAGAGGTAGGTACATAAGCAGTTGTTTACGCCTGTTCCCGTCACCTCTAACTTTACCCGTTGAGCGCTTTCCGCGCTGGCCATTGTTCGGTAGCGCTGTAAGAATCGTCAGATGATCACCAGCATTCACTCCATTCGAAAAAAAAAAAAAAAGTTCTAGTCACTTCAGCTCGCTCGTTAGACTAATAACTTAGGTGCCTCCTTCTTTACCTAGGTAAGTACTGTTTGTCAATAATAACAAACAATTTCTGCAGGTAATAAGGCTGTTAGGTAATTGCAATGACAAACGCAGTGCCTTTTACAGTATTATTGGAAACGATTACCTACTGCTTATGTACCGTGACGATGACTTCTTGGTAGATATGACCACATCTACCTGCACCAACGAGCTTCCAGCCTTGAATTACCTACTCGAATTAGGTACAGTCACCATCAATAGTTAAATAAATAAATATTGGTGGACATTCCACACAGCACTATCTCGCCCCAAACTAAGCCAAAGCTTGTGATATGATGTGAACCAGATAGCTGATATACTACTTATATACTTTTTTTGTAAGTAAATACATTATAATATTATATATACTTAATACCCAGACCGAGAACAAACATCTATGTTCATCACAGAAATGTTTGTTATCGGTGGGGATCGAATCCACGGCCTACGGCGCAGAAGGCAGAGCTACTACCAACTGAGCTGTAAAGGCTGTCAAAAAAAAAAGTTATACAGAAAAAAAGAAAACTTTATTTATTTGACCCACGTACTATACATAAACTAAGGTAAGTAGGTAGATAGAAGCAGTAGATAAAGCAATAGAAGCTTAGTAAGTACCAGAATTTTTCAAAAGAACCACATAATTTACTCCAAAAAATAATAATGTAAGGATACAGTACGCGATGCACGAAACAATGCAGAATCAATCAGAAACAACTTCACGACTTTTATCCCTGGCACGGTAGATATAGGTACCCTCAGATTTAAGAGTAGTAGAGCTCTTTGTGAAGGGCTCGTCCGGGGAAGTACTACCACGCATATTTCTGCCGCCAAGCAGCGTTGCTGTGTTTCGGTTTGAAGAGTGTGGTTGCCGGTGTAATTACAGGCACAAAAGTGTACGACAAATTAATATTTCAAAATAAATGTTTTTTCCCCATCATCCGTAATTAGTAACCCGAAGGTTATTGATCAGCTACTTGACGCTGCCTGTACAACTTCAATCTAAGAAAATGATGACCATAATTATTTTGATAAGATTTTACGTAGGATATTCTATCAGATCAAATCATATTTTATTTTGTCAGAATTTTAGGTACAAACATAAAGGTCTTCTTTAAAATAATAGTAATAGTAGCAGAACTCTTAGTAGGTACCAAATTCTAACCCTAGATTATTTTGTGGGGGTACTAGTGAAGCTGGGACAGGCCGCTAGTAAAGAATAAATACATAATCTAATATATTGTAGTTTTATAAATTTGTGATGATTTTCTAATATGTTGTAGTTTGATTAGTTTAGCTTTTGCATTGGTCAGTATCAGATCAGTATTCTGTGCACAAGTGTTCATTTTCTGTCGAGTAGCGAATATGCCGAATTAAGAATCTGTCCAATCCAGAATCTGTCGAGTACAGAATCTGCCGAATAACGAATCTGTCCAATCCAGAATCTGTCCAACAGCGAACAAAGGAATTAGAGGTAGGTACGTATTTGGCACATACTTAGTGACATGCATCTGTTGTAAAAAACATCATAAATAAACAAAAAAGTTTCACAAAAGCTTACTATAAAATATTTGATTACACTGTTTTTAATACAATAAATTTGAAAGTGATCCTTATGTAACAACAGAATAAAGACCATTTTCATTTTATAAAACTGATGGAAATTCCTGGAAGTTTTCAATTTCCGCAAGGACGCCTTCCGAGAACTAATATCGCTCGGAACTTGAATCTCATATCTCGATACAAATTGATTTGAGTAATGAAATAGGGATCCGAGACTGGATAAAATAAAAGGAATAAGAATTATTTATTGTAAAACTGTAAATAGATCAGTTTTGTTCCAGCAGTTTATCCATAGCATGACTATTTTTTTTTATACCTACAACTATCTAATGGAACAAGCAGATGGCCCACCTGGTGTTAAGTGTTAACCATCACCTATAACAAAGCATTGCCTCGTAAGTCACGCACGATAGGAACGTACCCTACGATGCACTGCCCTGCGTCCATCTACTTGCGGCACACAAATGTTAAGCCTCATGTGCCTTTAATTACACCGGCAACCACACTCTTTAAGCCGAAACACAGCAACGCTGCTTGGCGGCAGAAAAAGGCGTGGTGATAGTACTGGTAGGTGGTAGAGGCATTAGCAGAAGCGATTAAAAACTAATCCAAACTACAGTAGGTACCGTTATCTCAAGGCTACTGAAATATCATTGACCCAATGAAACAAATGCAAGCGAAGCTGCGGGAATAAGCTAACAGTTAGATAATATAAAGTAACTACGTGGATACAAAGTTTTATCTTATCGATTCTCAGAAGTAGATTCAACTCAATCCTCCTTCAATGTTATTGGCGTAATGATAATTAACTTTTCTGAGAACTCGAATCTCATTCGCTATAATAAAAATTAATTCATAACCACCGTATTTTAAAGCTTTTTTTGAACGGCTCTTAAAGAAGATGTCGATAAAATACGATGTGATTGGGTGATTAAAATATAATATATTGGTGCGTTTTTACATGATGCAGGTACACGGTTACGGATCATGTTATAGGTACCTACTACCTCTAAACCAAAGCAAAATTACGGTTACATTTTTTTTTTTATTATTAAGCATCTTGTGTTTTACAAACTTACAAATAGGTGCTTATACAGGTGTCCCAGAAACCGACGTCAACTCGGAAACGGGTGATAGGCATTCATAATAGTTATAACAATCATATCATATCATAGTTAACAGAAAAAAAATATAAAAAAAACTATAAATATTTTTAAAGTTATTGGCATTTCAAAAAATCGAGATAATCTACACCCCGTGATGGTCTTTTGACTCGCGTTACCGTTAGGTCAAAGTCAAAAGGTATTTATTCAATAAATTGACAAGGATCACTTTGAAACTTCTAAAAGCTAGGTGACTCTAGGTGCCAGTTCCACGCGACCAAAGCCTAGAAGAACAGGCAACAAACTTACGGCTTGGTTCCTATCTCTCTCTTGTATGACAAAACTCGCTCCGACCGCTCTTTTGTATGTTACTACAAATGTTAATTTTTTATCAATATTATTTTTATTATGTAGCCTCTGTAAGTTGTTATCAAAAGTTTTAAACCAACTGCTCCCATTTTGGAAGCAAATATCACTGCCCGATGCGTATCTGTGTGTACGCTACGAATAAAATCAATCCAGCCTTAGGCCTGATTTCACTATGCTCTGTTAGATTTAACAAAGGATTAAAGGGCCGTCAATATGACAAAATTACGCATTTGACATCTAAGGTTAGATTTAACGGCCTGTTAATCCTTGATTAGTAACTAACAGAACATGGTGAAAGCTCTAAATCTAGCAAATATTTGTTGTCAGAATGTGTCGATTATACAATGATTTATTAATAAATTATAATGAAATAATTGATGTATTTAATAAAACTACTAGTAGTTCGCCCCGAACTGAGATCTCGTGATGCGACCCGACGAACGCATCAAAACTTTGAGTACGTAGTAGTCAGAGGCAAGTCCAAACATTATCTTTGGACTTTTTTCTGACTACCGCCTACTAACTTGGTATGGTTACCAAGTTTCAACTCCATTGGCCTATTTATTGAAGAGTTCCGTTGAACAGACCTTAGCTCCATCATCAGACCTGGTCGTCGTCACCATTTTATGAGAACTGAGTACCTCCTTAATTTATTTCAAGAAAAAAAAATAAGAAAAAGCAAAGGAACTGGCCGACCAGTAGAAAAACCTTGATGCCAACGAAACTCTTAGAGATGGGAGCTCTTGGATCGCTGGTTATCTTAATTGATCGAGTGAGCGAAGCGAACGAAGATCTTAGTTTCAACTTGGGCGATTTGGCATTTTATGTATGCATGTATGTATGTATGTATGTATGTATGTATGTATGTTTGTCTGGCGATAACTTTAGAACCGTTGATCCGATCTGCATGAAATTTGATAAGTCGATAGCTTGTACTTGAGAAATTTACTGGTAAGTATATGAGTAAAATCGGGTGAAGGGTTTTTGAGATATGTGGTTTTTTAAGAGGGCAAAAATAAAAAAAGTGACATAAAAAAATCAAGTTACATGTCATACAAAAGGGCTTTGTTTGGACATTCCAAAACAATTTTTACTTTTTTTCTGGGACGCTCGGTTTTTGAGATACAACAAAAAAGTTAAATTAAGATAACCAGCGACCCAAGAGCTCCCATCTCTAAGAGTTTCGTTGGCATCAAGGTTTTTCTACTGGTCGGCCAGTTACTTTGCTTTTTCTTATTTTTTTTTCTTGAAATAAATTAAGGAGGTACTCAGTTCTCATAAAATGGTGACAACGACCAGGTCTGATGATGGAGCCAAGGTCTGTTCAACGGAACTCTTCAATAAATAGGCCAATAGAGTTGAAACTTGGTTACCGTACTGAGTTAGTAGGCGGTAGTCAGAAAAAAGTCCAAACATAATGTTTGGACTTGCCTTTGACTACCACCTGCTCAAAGTTTTGGAGCGTTCGTCGGGTCGCATCACGAGATCTCAGTTTGGGGCGAACTACTAGTTTAACTTTTATTATTATATCTCAAAAACCGAGTGTCCAAAAAAAAAATTAAAAATTGTTTTGGGATGTCCAAACAAAGCCCTTTCATATGACATGTAACTTGATTTTTTTATGTAACTTTTTTTATTTTTGCTCCCTCAAAAAACCCCATATCTTAAAAACCCTTCATCCGATTTTACTCATATACTTACCAGTAAATTTCTCAAGTACAAGCTATCGACATATCAAATTTCATGCAGATCGGATCAACGGTTCTAAAGTTATCGCCAGACAAACAAACATACATACATACATACATACATACATAAAATGCCAAATCGCCCAAGTTGAAACTAAGATCTTCGTTCGCTTCGCTCACTCGATCAATCAAATTCAAAGAGGATGTCTTAGCCACTCTTTCGAAAGAGAAAATAAGCTGAAAACTGAAACAGCTTCACGACTTTAATCCCCAGGCACGGTAGATATTTCCTCAGATCTCTTAGTACCAAGTACTAACTCCAGATTCTTTTTGAGAATGTCTATGGGGGTAGTCAGAGGTACGTCCAAACATTACATTTGGCACATACCCACATTTTGCAGTAGTTGGTATTCCATACGTGACAGGGTGCGAGCCCATCGCCGCTGTTAGAATACTAACTGGTTTCCTCACGATGTTTTCCTTCACCGTTTAAGAGCACTGGCATTGCGCACATAAATTTTTCGATAGGAAAAATCCATTGGTGCACGACCGGATTCGAACCTGCGACCTTACGATCAGAAGGCGGGGTCACTTCCACTAGACCACCGGTGCTCACCGGTGATCATCGGTGAAAGAGAAAATGTTAACTTTTAAATGATCTCAATATAATCTTATTTAAGCTTTTTCATATTCGAAAATGAAAAAGGTGTATCTAGGTATATCTCTCCTTTTTAAATTTTTAACCAATCCATTCGTTTTTGAGTTCGATCTGTTAAAATACAATTATCATCTTTTCTGTTACTGCTACCAACTAATCATGACGTGTACACGTGTCTTTAGAATACCATCTAGTTTTAAAACCAATGTGCATGATTTAAGAGTAGTAGAGCTCTTTGTGAAGAGCTGGTCCGGGGAAGTACTACCACCGCGCCTTTTTCTGCCGCCAAGCAGCAATGCTGTGTTTCGGTTTGAAGAGTGTGGTTGCCGGTGTAATTACAGGCACATGAGGCTTAACATCTGTATGCCTCAAGCTGATGGACGCAGGGCAGTGCATCGTAGAGCACGTTCCTATCGTGCGTGACTTACGAGGCAATGCTTTGTTATAGGTGATGGTTACCACTTAACATCTGCTTGTTCCATCAGCAGGTTGTATAAAAAAAAAACTTTTTTAATATTGGTTGTATTCTGTTATGTGCCATAATAAATAAATAAATAAAAATAAATAAATATACCAAATAGTTAATTGTCGTGCTTCCTCCCCATTTCGACGGAAACGTCAAACGTTTTGCACTTTCTAGGAATGGCATTATTGCTATACTGTACCTATCATTATCGCGGTGTACTGAGCATTTCTGTGGAAGCAGCGCCCTAGTACGTAACGCAGTAACGCAACTCCGTATCAAGAGTAGAGGTAGTAAGAGTAGTTAGAGCTCTTTGTGAAGGGCTCGTCCGGGGAAGTACTACCACCATTTCTTTTCTGCCGCCAAGCAGCGTTGCTGTGTTTCGGTTTGAAGAGTGTGGTTGCCGTTGAAATTAAAGACACACAACACATTCTGACAAAACAATAATGCGTTCCTGCGTCCATCCATTTGAGGCAAACAAATGTTTAGCCTCATATGTCTGTAATTTCGCCGGCACCCACACCTTTCAAACCGAAACACAGTAATGCTGGCTTGCTTGCAAAGTCGAAAGGTATTCAATTGAATCAGAAAGGTCACTTTGAAACGTCATCTAGGTGCCAGTTCCACGCGACCAAGCATAGAAGAACAGGGCCTCGATCACGAATACATTTTATTTTGACATTTGTGGCGTTGAACGTACCTATCGTACCTACCGATATCCGACATTATTACGTTGTAGAATTAATTCTTGCTTGAACAGCAGCTAGAACTAGCATTTATTTGTGTTGTAGTTGAAGCACTGGGTTATCATTACAGTGTCGCGGTCAATACACTTACAATGTCAAATGAGACAGCCTTGACTCGTTCCAAGAGCGTTATCGGTTTAGGGTTCCGTACTGTTATCGTGCCAATTTTATGTTTCGCACGATTTTCTGCCTTCGTGGAATAGATTTTGCATATTTTCAGGTTCTACAAATGATTTTTTTATACTACTCGCTGTTGGAACAAGCATTTCTTTCTACTTTCTTTCTATCAACAGCCTCATGTGCCTGTAATTTATGGTATAAGGCCCAGTTTCACCATGCTCTGTTAGTTACTAATCAAGGATTAACAGGCCGTTAAATCTAACCTTAGCTGTCAAACGCGTACATTTTGACATATTTAACGGCCCTTTAATCCTTTGTTAATCTAACAGAGCATGGTGAAACCGGCTCTAAGCCTATGAGGTGTTTTTTTCAGTTTTCCTAATTAAATAAACTTTTAGTAGGAAAAAATGCTGCTGAATGCTATTCTCCGAAACTGGGTTGTTGCGATTTTCGTAATATCCCAAAAGTTATTATCCGAGTGGGATTTGAACCCACGACCTTCCCCTTGATACGGGGCTGCGCTAATCACCTGCGCCGTAGGCAAAGTCAAAGTTAACAGGTGACCTGTGATTGGATCCAGTTGAATCACAAGGATCACTTTGAAACGCCTTAAAACTTGTGAATTTAGGTGGCAGTTCCACGCGACCAAAGCCTAGAAGAACAGCCAACAAACTTATGGATTGGTTCCTACTGATTGGTGCTTACTTTCGGACTCTAACGGTTTCTGAAAACTCGATCAAATGAAATCAGATATCAAATCACTCGCCATTTCAGCTATTACATCGAATAAGATAGAGACAGCAAGTGACTTGACGTCCAGTTTTGATCGAGCTTTCAGAACGACCAATAACTCACGGGATATTTAAAAAAAAAGCGTTACTCACTCATTCGCAAAATTATTCGCATCTAAAATAAGTCAATATGATAATGTTACATAAGTAGGCTATATAAAGTACCTACATTCCATTCGTAGTAATGCGATAACGTTATCAATTCATACTACTCGCAAGTTGTACTTATGAATATTTAAACTGCAAACGATACTGATGTTTATGTATGAGGGAATAAAATGTAAATTAGTTTGTGTGAGAAAAAATACAGTTATCGCTTTCGAGAACGGCAGACGATAGTTCGCCACTGAACTAACATTGCCTTTTAGAGTCAAAGCAAAATACGCTTTGTATATACATATATTTTTTTATACAACTAGCTGGTGGAACAAACAGATGGCCGACCTGATGTTAACTCGTAACCATCACCTATAACAAAGCATTGCCTCGCAAGCCACGCACGATAGGAACCTGCGCCACGGTGCACTGCCCTGCGTAAAACAACATGAGGCATACAAATGTTAAGCCTCAATTACACCGGCAACCACACTATTCAAACACAGCAACGCTGCCTGGCGGCAGAAAAAGCCGTGTAGTACTTCCCCGGACGAGCCTTTCACAAAGAGTACTACTCTTAAAAAAACAACCTTTTCATAGCCATAAGATATATTTTCAAGCCACACAGCCAACCTCCACAGTTGGTACCTAGGCGCAGAATAGCTAAATAATAATAAAATAAATAGCTAAATAGCGCAGAAGGCAGAGCTACTACCAACTGAGCTGTGAAGGCTGTCAAATGTCCACCAATTTTTATTTATTTATGTCCCTGGACCGATTACTAGCGACCCGCCCCGACTTCGCACGGTTATTGTGGGGTATCCCTAAGAGATAGACATAATACCATCGCGGACTTTTTTGTAGACCTTTTTATGGTGTAC
This sequence comes from Chloroclysta siterata, assembly GCA_932294275.1. Taxonomy (NCBI): domain Eukaryota; kingdom Metazoa; phylum Arthropoda; class Insecta; order Lepidoptera; family Geometridae; genus Chloroclysta; species Chloroclysta siterata. The sequence continues at coordinate 12,984,985 of OW028603.1, read as the reverse complement.
AATACTGTAGTACATTATTTTGATCTATCTCGTAGGGTTCAGCCAGCGTTTGTAATGTAAGCGCAAAGAAATATATTATTTACAGCATCACATTAGAAACCTCTTAAATTATCAGTGTTTCTCTACTATATTATGCATGTTTTATACATATAAACCTTCCTCTTGAATCATTCTATCTATAAAAAAAAACCACATTAAAATCCGTTGCGTAGTTTTAAAGATTTAAGCATACATAGAGATATAGGGACAGAGAAAGCGAATTTGTTTTATACTATGTAGTGATTTTTCTATTATACCTACTTACTTTCTATTCTACTATTTAGAATGAACATTATTTTTCATTAAATATGGGATTATTACATAATTTACCTACTTTGGTTTTGGTAGAGCACCGGTGATCAAGTGGGAGTGGCCATCGTAAAGTGGGTTCGAATCCGGTCGTATTGCGTTAAAGGTTAAAAAAAAAAGCACATCATACATAAACTAAATAGGTATATGTTACCTAGTTGTTACCAATCCTCTCACCACACTGTTTCGAAAGAAATGAGTGACAATACAAGAAGTTCTTACCACGCGAACAAAGCCACGGGGACTGCTAGTTATAGTTATAGGTAAGTAATTAGTTATACACCTAGTTAATAGGTAAGTAATTAGTTACAGTTATAGGTAAGTAATTACTGGAGAGCACTAATGGCCTAGTGGTAGCGGCCCCACCTTCCCATCCTAAAGTCGTGGATAAAATTATGTGCACAGCGCGCCAGCATTCTCAAACGCTGAAGGAAAACATCGTGACGAAACCGGCACACAGTGGTTCCAAATCAAAAATAAGTGGACATAGGGTCGAAAGTCGGAATTTCGATCTGATTTTTTTATACAGAATAGATCTCAGCTATCCTGACAACTTTTGTTCTATGAAAAATCTGTCAGAAGCGTAGTTTTCGAGAAAAAAAATAATCAATTATTTTTTGTATGGAGAAAAACATACTTTATTTTTTTTCTCGAATTGGATCAATTTGGCCCGTGTTTGGTTGGTACTGTGTCATAGCCCAGGTGATATACTAACATAAAAAAAATATAACACGCGCAGTCACTTGCAGCCACGGGAGAAAATTGACTCTAAATAAAATAAATTTTTTTTGCTTGTTTTGCGAAGAGTTCTTATTTCTTCATATCTTTTCATGGATTTTCGTGTACTGTAATATATTTTAATTGACTCCGTGAAGAGAAAGTAATAAAAAACTACATTTTAGATATTTTTCAAAATGATTTTTAGTTATATTTTTCAAAAGAAAACGATGTTTTCTGCTTCTTGAGACATGTTCTCTTCTTCAAAGCGTGTCCACTCCGGGTCTGCCTCGAGCAGTGGAACTGCCTCTGGGAGTAAATCATGATGGATTATCTTCGAAAACTTAGGCCTGATTCGGGAAATGTGTGGATCTGAGCTTATTAAAAGGCCATGCAGAATATTGTTTTCGATTCGTCCTATTTTCCTTGTGTTTTTCTCCCTTATATTCCTGAAGTCCTTGTTACGAGCTTCCGAAGCTTCTTCTGATAAGAACCCTAAGATAATAAAACATGGTTAATTATTACAGGAATAAAAAATTTACTTGTATGCAAAGAAAGTATTGATTCTGCTTTACTTACCAATAGGCAAAACAGAAAAGTGGCTACAAATGTCTGCTCCATGCATACAAAGTTTGTGGACACTGACTGGCATGTAGTACCACGGATATAAATGCGCATAAAGTTCTGCTGTTTCTGTAGCTCCGGAAGTTTTTAATGCTAATTTTCCTTCTTGAAGATATAACCTGGAGAATAACTGAAAATCGATGAATAAGGTTTTCGTCAACTCCTGTTATTTGTGCTGTTTTTTTTTTGAAATGAAATTAATCATTGCAATATATTTGTAGTCTTGCAGCTGTGTCTGTAATGAGTTTGTTTATTAACGACAAATCACAGCCCAATACCGGAATGACCAATTTGTTAGTAGATCAGGATTAATTATCTTTACCACTCATCCCTTAATCACAAATAAACTTATTTTTACCTGCACGAAAGAATGAGCCATTTCAGATACTTGGCCCTTATCGTAAATAAGATAATCTCTTTACCACTAATCACTTAGCCACCTGCAAATAATAAACTACCTGCACCTAGCTTGGATACTGGACTGAACCCTTGTCAACAACTGAAATTGCGTTGTTATTTTACAATTTAATTTCAGATCTTCACTTTCAATTAAATACGTACAGTCTCTTGTACCTTAGCAAAAATTTTTAATATGGCAGAAAAATATAACTAAAATGTAGTTTTTTATTACTTTCTCTTCACGGAGTCAATTAAAATATACTACAGTACACGAAAATCCATGAAAAGATATGAAGAAATAAGAAATCTTCGCAAAACAAGCAAAAACATTTATTTTTATTTAGAGTCAATTTTCTCCCGTGGCTGCAAGTGACTGCGCGTGTTATATTTTTTTTATGTTAGTATATCACTTGGGCTATGACACAGTACCAACCAAACACGGGCCAAATTGATCCAATTCGAGAAAAAAAATAAAGTATGTTTTTCTCCATACAAAAAATAATTGATTAATTTTTTTCTCGAAAACTACGATTCTTACAGATTTTTCATAGAACAAAAGTTGTCAGGATAGCTGAGATCTATTCTGTATAAAAAAATCAGATCGAAATTCCGACTTTCGACCCTATGTCCACTTATTTTTGATTTAGAACCACTGTGCGGCATGTCGTAGAACGTAAAAATTCTATAACAATGTGTCAAATGCTCGAAAGGAGCCTTTTTGGGACGCACTTAAATCGGATAGTTCAGTATCCGGCCGGATTCCAGATAGTAAATTTCAAAAAATTCTCATTATTTTACACAAGGCAAATGATACCAAAATAGGTTGTGGACACCGTTTCTTTTTATAATCGCACCCTCAATTAAATAGTTTAGTACTCAAAATTAACAAGCGGCAAATATTTCCGATCTCGCTCACCGCGCTTATATTCAAATCAAACTGATCGTGTCATGTTTTAAAAGTTGTGTCTGTCTCCCTTTGTTTTTGTTTGCTTGCTTGGGTTCATTTCGTTTCGTTTGCTTGACACTGTTCTCAAAGGGATATGTTGCCAGATGAGTTATTACTTACTTATACTTATGCTTAATGTTTCCAGTAATAATTAATTTATTGTACCTTTTCCATATTATTTAACTATATTTTATTTATGTATTTACTATTATTGATCGAGTGAGCGAAGCGAACGAAGATTTTTGATCGAGTGAGCGAAGCGAACGAAGATTTTAGTTTCAACTTGGGCGATTTGGCATTTTATGTATGTATATATGTATGTATGTATGTATGTATGTATGTATGTATGTATGTTTGTCTGGCGATAACTTAAGAACCGTTGATCCGATCTGCATGAAATTTTATATGTCGATAGCTTATTCTTGAGAAATTTACTGGTAAGTATATGAGTAAAATCGGATGAAGGGTTTTTGAGATATGGGGTTTTTTAGGGGGGCAAAAATAAAAAATGTTACATAAAAAAATCAAGTTACATGTCATATGAAAGAGCTTTGTTTGTACATTCCAAAACAAGTTTTACTTTTTTTCTGGGGCGCTCGGTTTTTGAGATACAACAAAAAAGTTAAATTAAGATAACCAGCAATCCAAGAGCTCCCATCTCTAAGAGTTTCGTTGGCATCAAGGTTTTTCAACTGGTCGCTTAGTTCCTTTGATTTTTCTTATTTTTTTTTCTTGAAATAAATTAAGGAGGTACTTAGTTCTCATAAAATGGTGACAACGACCAGGTCTGATGATGGAGCCAAGGTCTGTTCAACGGAACTCTTCAATAAATAGGCCAATAGAGTTGAAACTTGGTTACCGTACCAAGTTAGTAGGCGGTAGTCAGAAAAAAGTCCAAACATAATGTTTGGACTTGCCTCTGACTACCACCTACTCAAAGTTTTGGTGCGTCCGTCGGTTCGCATCACGAGATCTCAGTTCGGGGCGAACCACTAGTTATTATTATGTTTTGCCCGTGATGTCACCCTAACAACAAGGCTCAGTCTGAAAACCAGCGCTACTCCCCAACCCAGTTGGAGAGTGGCATCAAGCTGAGACTGAACCCTTTTGACTACACTCGCACAGGGAAAGCCTTGGTACCTACTTGGTGTGTAGTGTAGGTAGTAGGTTCCGTTTATTTTTGTAGTATTCAGTTTTATGTCTATGTTGAATGTTTTCTGTTTTAATTAATAATTTTTTATCTGTATAATTTATCTTACATGTTCTTTTTCTTCTTTGTGTTCAATTTCTATGTCTTTACTTGTAATAACTTCTACTGCCTATATTCTTACTTGTCTGTATGCTACTTCTGTGTGTTTGTTGTCAAATAAATTTATATTCTATTCTATTCTATTCTATTCTATGTAACGCGGATAACGGGCCGAATATCCAGTGCTCCGGCTTCGTAGCTTGCCGAATATCCGGTATCCGGTACCCGGCCAAACCGCTATCCGTTTCATCTCTAGTAATTAGCAAAACATTGTGTTCTTAAAATGTTTGACGGTCGTTGACTACGTCTCAGAACCCGTACCCTCTCCGTTTCTACGTAGTCGGACAAAAACAAAGTTCCAGCACAAAGTGATTTCGCTGAAGTGTGCTTCCTAGATGGCATGTTCCGGTGAGTGATTCCACGGACTACGCACAAGTACCTACCGTACTAGTACTAGGGGAACATGAGGTGCTGGTTCGAGCCCCGTGTAGGACTTATGCTTGAAAGAAGAAGTAAGAAAATATATTTGCTTGCGACACGAAACTAGAACATGGTACATCAAAAATTGCGTTTGCGTGATCGATGCGATGCGGTATTTTTTTCGCGACTGTGTGCTAGATGACACTGTTAAGATGAGATAACTCAGGAATTGTTTAAAAGGATGTAGGTAAGTAATTATTAAATTAACTTGGTTAATTAATGGAGCTGTTTTATCTACCAAAATATTAAACATTACTAAAAAATTAAGATATGTATCTAATTCTCTGATCTCAGCTTTCCTGTTGGCAGAAGCGGCTATCTTTTATTTAATTTAGCCTTTTTGTGCTATTGGCAGATGGAACAATCAGATGACCCATCTGATGTTGAGTGGTAACCATGACCATCATCAACCACAGTCCACATAACAAAGCATGGTGACACACGTGGAGAACTTCCTTAGACGATGCACTATCCTGCGTTCACACTTCACAGGGAGCCTAATCCGGCACATAACACGCGCGTGTATAGTTTTTGTATTGCATGATCGGTAGGGGCTTATTTGCAACTTGAGACATAAACAATCACACCCTGCAAAACTGCAAAAATATATGAAAAACAGCTACGCTGCTTGTCGACAGATGTACCTACGCATTGTGGTTCAACTTCCCCGGACGAGTGCTAAACAGTCGTGCTAGATTTCACTCAAATTCCTTTCCGATGGGTAATTCAAAAAGCGAGGAATACTTATCAAAAATTCTTCTGAGCAGCATTTAAAATCATTTCACTGTTTTGAAAGAAACTAGTGACACGAAACGAAGATCAGCAAGTAGTTTGAAAAAAAACTTTTTTCCATCCATCCGCTACTCCAAAGAGGGCGTCTATCGGAACCCGCGGCCACCCTGCATTATTTATTAGGTACACCGACAATTCCCTATAACGATGTCGGCTCTAATTCCAGCACTTCGGTCATTACACGCACAGTTGGCTCCCCCCTTTTCTGGAATTACAAAATGCTACGTAAACTAGCTGGAAAATAAATAAGTAGGCAGATATTGTTGAAAGTACTGGAATGCACGCTATTTTATTCGCGCTATTTGCTTTTAACTGTAAGTAAAGTACCTAACGGTTACCCTGTTCTTTTTTTTTTTCGATTGGACGAAATGCTGGTAGGTATTACAAGATGATGGCCGACAGCGTTACCGGGCTACTCGCTCGACAGTATTCTACCTCTGCCATATAAAAAAAGGTTTTTTGGCAGCAAACGGAAGGACACCACTAAGGGGGCGTCCATTAAATACTTGAGGCGTTTCGGGGGCGCAGGGAGTCTAGCAAAACCTCACCTGATCTCACGTCATGAAGGAAAGGGGAGGTCTTGGCAAATAAAACGTATTTTTTTTCTCGCGTGTAGCAGTGTCAAATAGCGAGAAAACTTAATATTAGTCTTAAACATAAATGATTAAGCAATGTTATTAATCTGCTTGTTCCATCAGCTGGTTGTATAAAAAAAACCACAATGAATTGCATAGCCTGTAAGTAGGTACTCAATGGCACTTGTAAAGCTAGAAATTGCGGCAATTTCTTGCTGTAATCGCGTTTGTAAACGAGCTGGGAATTGCGGCAATTTCAAGCTGCAATTGTATATCTGTCTTGTTCACACAAATAGATCGTACCTAAGCAGGACAACTATACAATTTCAGCAATAAATTGTCTAAAAAAAAATTGTGTAAAAAGCCTAGCCCGTTTACAACCTACAAGCCGAACAAGTAAATGATTGAACTAAAAAGAAACACAGCAACGCTGTGGCGGCAGAAAAAGGCGTGGTGGTAGTACTTCCCCGGACGAGCCCTTTACACAGAGCTTTACTACTCTTTTCTAACTCATCTTTACTCATTTTCGAAAAATCGCAATCAACAAGTTGTGTGCAATCACATTGCACACAGTTTAGTAAAAAAAATTGATTGTTACAAGTTTTCTTACTCAAAAGTTTGCTTTACTAGTTTTCGTACTTATGCACTATCGTACTACCTACCCGTTGGGGCGCCTTCCACGTAACGTACGTCACACTAGTTGCCTTCTAATCGGTGGTCATAAATCCCTGATCAAAGATAGTAAAAACACTACGCAAAATATGGCCAGTAGGTACCTACTTATGTTATCAAAGCAAGATTACTCAGAAAAGATTCAGGAAAGTAAAGCTAGATTATGATAGGAGGGTAAATCTTCTTTATCTCGTGTTTTGACAGTTTTGTACAGTCAGCGGCAAAAGAAGATTAACAATTTCAGTTACTCAATAATCATTTTCTCGGGATCAATGAAATTGCAACTTCACATTATTTGTTTGTGGTTAGATATGTAGATAGATAACTCTTTATTGATTACCACAACAAATAAAGATACACATTTTTACTTAAAAGCTTACAATTGTAGTAATACAATGGGCGGCCTTATCCCTAAAAGCCATCTCTTCCAGGCAACCTTGGGATGGATCGCTGTTGCAGGACTGAACATAAAAAAAAGAGGGGGGGAGTCTTGTGTGGGTTAATGTAATATAAATAAAATATTTTCGGACAATTTAACACAGCAGTGTCTAGCCCCAAACTAAGCAAAGCTTGTTATATAGGGAGCAGATAACTGCTGATAAAATACATAATATACTTGTTTGTTAATTAAATTAAATCAAAATTTATTTTATTCAGATGTCATGGTTCCATATCATAAAAATAACAAATAAAATAAAATTCAAGAGTAGTAGAGCTCTTTGTGAAGGGCTCGTCCGGGGAAGTACTACCACCACGCCTTTTTCTGCCGCCAAGCAGCGTTGCTGTGTTTCGGTTTGAAGAGTGTGGTTGCCGGTGTAATTACAGGCACATGAGGCTTAACATCTGTATGCCTCAAGTTGATGGACGCAAGGCATCGTAGGGCACGTTCCTTTTGTGCGTGACTTGCGAGGCAATGCTTTGTTATAGGTGATGGTTACCGCTTAACATCAGGTGGGCCATCTGCTAGTTACATAAGAAATATATATATATATGTATATATATAGGTCATATAAAAAGAATATAGGTAAATAACAAATAATATAGGTAATATAGGTATTAACAATAATCAAAACATTTAAACACAAAGGTAAGTAAGTAGGCAGGAACATGAATAATGCTGTGAGGGTGTCTTATGGACAAAATGTCTGTCCTATGCATAAATGTCGAACCAGCTTTAAATGCGATCATGTGTTCCTGCATCCTATTGTTCTACTAAACTTATCTTACGCAAAGGGGTCGTCCATTAATCACGTGATGCTTTTTGGCAATTTTTTAACCCCCTTACCCCCTTGGTGATATATGATGAGATTTTAGACTACCCCTACCTAAAATCACGTGTATTTTTGGTACAAAGTAACTATATTGAAAATTTCTGAATATTATCTTAAAATACAGGTATAATCTTATTAAATTTTGGAAAATTTGAACGCAGGGATATGGTCGCCCCCTTCTTGTAATACATATTTCGTGATTTTTTTCCGAACTGTCCCCCCCGTTTTGAGCATCAATGGTGACGTGGCCACGTGATTAATGGACGATCCCAAAAGTTGTGTAAATTAGCTGTTATTTATTTAGCATTCTGCACATAATAAATAACATGTAGGTACTGAAGTTATTATGTACCTAATTACCTACTTGATTGTTTGTCATGGAGGCCACGGAGGCAACAAGAAATTAATTGTACCTACCTGTTTCTCGGAATTTCGGTAAAACACTTCGTCGAAATCAATTAACTATACTTATACTTAGGCAGTGTGTAGGCCAAATTATATCTAAGTAGGTACAAATCAAAATGGCTGGGTCAAATAAATGGTAGCTGTAAAATTGTAATAAAATATTTATTTAAGTATAGTAGAGTTCTATGTGAGGGGCTTGTCCGGGGAAGTAGGTACCTACTACCACCATGCCCTTTTTCTGCCGCCAAGCAGCGTTGCTGTGTTTCGGTTTGAAGAGTGTGGTTGCCGGTGAACTTACAGGCACATGAGGTTAACATCTGTATGCCTCAAGTTGATGGACGCAGGGCAGTGCATCGTAGGGCACGTTCCTATCGTGCATGACTTACGAGGCAATGCTTTGTTATAGGTGATGGTAACCACTTAACATCAGGTGGGCCATCTGCTTGCTCCATCAGCATGTAGTGTTAAAGAATCAAAATAACTTTTCTGCTAAAAAAAACAACTCCAAATAGGTACAATGAAAACATAAAACAGCACAATACGCAATTTCATTTACTTGGATGACATAAATTTTTCCTGTTATTTTGATTTAAAAGCCAAACTACTGAACTAATTTTCATGAAATTTATGAAAGGACCACCTGAAAGTATATCCTCTCATATTACAAAAGAGTTTTTTAAATCGGTTCATAAATGACGGAGGTATGCGGTAACAAAGATAAAAAAAATTGAGTCGAGAAGTCGGTTAATATACAGGTATTTTATAGAATACATCTCGTAGTAGAGTTCCATCGCTCTAAAAAATGTATTCAGTAAAATAGTTAACTCATTCCCATTCTACCATCGGACTACCAGACGTACCTACTCGTACGGATAACAAGACCGAGAGAAATCTATTCATGGTTGACATACCTACCCACCACCCGCACCCGGCTCTTTTTTGCCGTTTTTATACAAATGGTACATAACCCTTCGTGCGCGAGTCCGACTCACACTTGTTCGGTTTTTTTCAGTTTTAGAATAGCTATTCTAAAATTCAATAAAAAATATTTTATTATTCTAATTTACTTGAAAAATCAACAGCTTATTATACAACGGTATATAGAGGTAGTGTAGTCCAAATAAAGCCTAATTCATATCTCTAATACTATAAGAATCAAAGTCCTGACTGACTGACTGACTGACTGACTGACATATAGACAACGCACAGCCTAAACCGCTGGTCCTAGAGACTTGAAATTTGAGGAGTACATAGGTCTTATGGCGTAGAGGTGTATTAAGAAGGGATTTTTGGAAATTCAACCCCTAAGGGTGTAAAAAGGGATGAAAACGTTTGTATGAAAAATTGTATTCCTTGAACCTACAAACTTGAAACTTAGAATACATATATTTCAAGACAAAAAAATAGGAAATACATTTTTAGTTTTTTAAAACTACCCTTAATAAGTGTGCTAAGGGATGTAAAAATATGTATGGGAGTTTTTTGACCGCTGGTCCTAGAGACTTGAAATTTGAAGAGTACATAGGTCTTATGGCGTAGAGGTGTCCTAAGAAGGGATTTTTGGAAATTCAACCCCTAAGGGTGTAGAAAGGGATGAAAACGTTTGTATGAAAAATTGTATTCCTTGAACCGACAAACTTGAAACTTGGAGTACATATACTTCAAGACAAAAAAGTAGGAAATACATTTTTAGTTTTTTAAAACTACCCTTAATAAGTGTGCTAAGGGATGTAAAAGTATGTATGGGAGTTTTTTGACCGCTGGTTCTAGAGACTTGAAATTTGAAGAGTACATAGGTCTTATGGCGTAGAGGTGTACTAAGAAGGGATTTTTGGAAATTCAACCCCTAAGGGTGTAAAAAAGGATGAAAACGTTTGTATGAAAAATTATATTCCTTGAACCTACAAACTTGAAACTTGGAGTACATATACTTCAAGACAAAAAAGTAGGAAATACATTTTTAGTTTTTTAAAACTACCCTTAATAAGTGTGCTAAGGGATGTAAAAGTATGTATGGGAGTTTTTTGACCGCTGGTCCTAGAGACTTAAAACTTGAAAAGCACATAGGTCTTATGGCGTAGAGGTGTACTATGAAGGTATTTTTGGAAATTCAACCCCTAAGGGTATAAAAGGGATGAAAACGTTTGTATGAGAAATAGTATTCCTTGAACCTACAAACTTGAAACTTGGAGTATTTATATTTGAAGGCAAAAAAATAGGAAAGGCATTTGAAGTTTTTTAAAACTACCCTTGATAAGTGTGCAAAGGGATGTAAAAGTTTGTATGGGAGTTTTTTGACCGCTGGTCCTAGAGACTTGAAATTTGAAGAGTACATAGGTCTTATGGCGTAGAGATGTACTAAGAAGAGGTTTTTGGAAATTCAACCCCTAAGGGTGTAAAAGGGTTGAAACCGTTTGCATGAAAAATAGTATTCCTTGAACCTACAAACTTGAAACTTGGAGTACATGTAATCCAAGGCAAAAAATAGGAAAGGCATTTTTCGTTTTTTAGAACTACCCTTAATAAGTGTGCAAAGGGATGTAAAAGTTTGTAAGGGAGGTTTTTGACCGCTGGTCCTAGGGACTTGAAATTTGAAGAGTATATAGGTCTTATGGCGTAGAGGTGTACTAAGAAGAGGTTTTTGGAAATTCAACCCCTAAGGGTGTAAAAGGGTTGAAAACGTTTGCATGAAAAATTGTATTCCTTGAACCTACAAACTTGAAACTTAGAGTACATGTACTCCAAGGCTAAAAAACAGGAAAGGCATTTTTAGTTTTTTAAAACTACCCTTAATAAGTGTGCAAAGGGATGTCAATGTTTGTATGGGAGTTTTTTAACGCGTGGTGCGATTGATTTAAAACTTGAAGTAAAATAATTTAAAATCACGTTTTCAATATTTTAAAACCACCCCTGCAAAGGGTGCAAAAGACTGACAAAGTTTCAAGGTTTGTATGGGAGATTTTTAAAGCGTAGTGTAATTAACTTAAATCTTAAAGAAAATGTGTTCTGTGGATAAATAACAAAAAGACAGTTTGATTTTCGAAAACAACCCCTAAAACGTTACCCTCCTTCGTTGCGCTCAAGTAAAAAGGATACAACAAGGCGTCAATGTTTGTAAGGAACATTCTAAAACGGGAATCTTGAGTTGGTACGATGAAGAGATCTTAGGGTATCTACCGTGCCTGGGGATCAAAGTCGTGAAGCTGTTTCGTTTCGTTTGTTTTTGGGGTAGAAACTAGGAACAAATAAGTACATATTTTCCGTATAAGAATGTCTTTGTTGTATTTGTCATGTTTGTGCTAAACTCAGTACCTATACCTACCTACCTACCTAATATAGGTAATGTACGCCTATAGGTATCTATAGGTATACACCTGCGTAGGTATCCTACCCTAATAATATACAAATCAATGCGAAAGTTACGATGTTTGGATGTTTGTGGCTCAATTACGGCTCACCACTTCAACGCGTGCGAAGCCGCGGGAAGCCACTAGTTCTCTAATAAAACGCTAAAAGATACATAACACTGTAATAGTTTCAAGTTCGCCTTAGTTTCCATTTTGCATTTTGCATTAATTGGAGAAAGATTATTTGGCTACCCATAACATATAAATCATTCGATTAACCAGGTAAGGTTTTTTTGATCTAGTGAGCGAAGCGAACGAAGATCTTAGTTTCAACTTGGGCGATTTGGCATTTTATGTATGTATGTATGTATGTATGTATGTATGTTTGTCTGGCGATAACTTTAGAACCGTTGATCCGATCTGCATGAAATTTGATATGTCGATAGCTTGTACTTGAGAAATTTACTGGTAAGTATATGAGTAAAATCGGATGAAGGGTTTTTGAGATATGGGGTTTTTTAAGAGGGCAAAAATAAAAAAAGTTACATAAATAAATCAAGTTACATGTCATATGAAAGGGCTTTGTTTGGACATTCCAAAACAATTTTTACTTTTTTTTTGGGACGCTCGGTTTTCGAGATAAAATTTAAAAAGTTAAATTAAGATAACCAGCGATCCAAGAGCTCCCATCTCTAAGAGTTTCGTTGGCATCAAGGTTTTTCTACTGGTCGGTCAGTTACTTTGCTTTTTCTTATTTTTTTTTCTTGAAATAAATTCAGGAGGTACTCAGTTCTCATAAAATGGGGACAATGATCAGGTCTGATGATGGAGCCAAGGTTTGTTCAACGGAACTCTTCAATAAATAGGCCAATAGAGTTGAAACTTGGTTACCGTACCAAGGTAGTAGGCAGTAGTCTAAAAAAGCCTGGCAAAATGTTTGGACTTGCCTCTGACTACCACCTACTCGAAGTTTTGGTGCGTTCGTCGAGTCGCATCACGAGATCTCAGTTCGGGGCGAACTACTAGTAAAAACTATGTTGAAAGCATGGGCGTAGCTATCGTAGGGCCAGGTGGTGCAGTGCACCAGGGCCCTCTTACCTAAGCTTTCAAAAGAGAGGGTCAGAGCTGGCTGACCCTCCCGAACCTAGAAAACCTTGAACCTGCTCACAAAATCTTTCTCTATGCCCGATTCTTTCTCTATGCACCGGGGCCCTCGTCCACCTAGCTACGCCACTCTTCTTCTTGTCGTGTCACAAGTTTCTTTCGAAACAGTGTGGTGAAAGGATTTTAAGTGCGCCTCAAGAGGCTCCTTTCGAGCTGCGCCACTGGTTGTAAGCAAGAACTTTGATTTATTCACAAAGAAAATTAGAGTTACAATGAATTCAACTATATTTACAAAATGTACAAAATACAAATGAAACAGTCGATCTATCCGCAGACCGTTGCGAACGATCTAGAGATTGCTCAACTGATCCAAATCAGTGGCAATTCCACTTCGAGCCCCTGCTGTAGCGAAGAATTTCGACAGACGATTTTTCTTGGAACAATGTGTTTGTAAAAATCTTGACCTGATTGCAAAGTTCTAGTAAATAACATGCCAGTCGGTACAGTTGCGTACATCGATCTCACTTAAATTTTCTTTGATTTTTCTATTCCCAAAAGCTGCAAGATTTTCTATGAACGAGACTACATAAAATATCTCATAGATACAGTTGGTTACTAATGAGGCTACACATAACTAAGCTACATACAATACGAGCGGGCGCGCGTTAGTGGAGCGAACGAAGTAACAACAAACATGATCGTACCCTCTCGTACGGCTCATTCAATTTCAAACACTTCAAAGTCCAAATTGTTTAGCCTGATGCGTCTCCGTGAGGTAGCGGCGGTCAATACTCTCAATAACTAGAGATACGACCCGAAAAAGGCTATTTAAAAATATTTGGAAAATGTTCTTATCGGAAACGTCATAGTTTGTCTCTCTTGCTCTTTTTAGGGTTCCGTACCCATAGGGTAAAATGGGCCCCTATTACTAAGACTCCGCTGTCCATCTGTAACCAGGCTGTATCTCATGAGCCGTGATTGTTAGACAGTTGAAATTTACACAGATGATGTATTTCTGTTGCCGCTATAACAACAAATAATAAAAAACAGAGTAGTAGAGCTCTTTGTGAAGGGCGCGTCAGGGGTAGTACTACCACCACGCCTTTTTTTGCCGCCAAGCATTTCGTCGATCCATCGAGCATCCCACGCTTTGTCTTACAGTTCGAGAACCTTTTTTCTCGAGCGGTTGTCAGTTCTTCGAGCTATATGAGTCGTTGGATACTAAGAAATACATATATTCTGAAAACAAACAGGTATAAGGAATAACAACGCTTGCGAAAGAACAAACGAAACGGTAGCTGTTTATACAAGGTGTTCCTTAAGTTGTGTATATAAACTTCAGGGGGCTAAAGTACCCATCAATATGAACAACTTTTTCTAAGGAACTAACACTGTGAACGCGAAAAAAAAAAACAGCTGTTTCATAAAAAAGTTCAATACCTACCAGGCTAAAATGTATGAAACAGCTGTTTTTTTTTTCGCGTTCACAGTGTTGGTTCCTTAGAAAAAGTTGTTCATATTGATGGGTACTTTAGCCCCCTGATGTTTATATACACAACTTATGGAACACCTTGTATAACAAAGAAAAAAGTTACTCGGAAGGACCTAATGCTAAAAACGTGAAGCCACATCGAAACGCAGCAACGCTGTATTTCGGTTTGAAGAGTGTGGTTGCCGGTGTATTTACAGGCACATGAGGCTTAACATGCCTCAAGTTGATGGACGCAGGGCAGTGCATCGTAGGGCACGGTCCTATCGTGCGTGACTTACGAGGCAATGCTTTGTTATAGGTGATGGTTACCACTTAACATCAAGTGGGCCATCTGCTTGTTCCATCAGCTAGTGGTATAAAAAATGTTTTAATTCTAGTCCTACCTCAAAAAGAAAATAATCTTTGATAAAAACAAAAATTGTTATGTTAAGGAACCTAATTATGAAACCACGCATTTCATATTGTTGATTTTTTTTTAACTCCGATATCTTATCAACCCTGGACCGATTTCATTCATAATCTTACCGGAAAATCTTTGTAGTTCAACTAAGCTCCGACAAACATAGGTAAGTACCAGCGTTGCCAGACGTCCCGATTTTTAAATCAAATTTTAATGTCCCATGAGGGACAGACTTAGTCCCGCTTTTCGGGGATAACTCGAATAAAATAAATAAAACTTTTTTGATTTTGATTTCTGTTTTTTTTTTTTATTTTAAAGACGAATAAGAATCAACAATTAAACTATAGGGTACCTAAATCTGATTTATAATATCATATTTTTATTCAAATACATTTTCTATTGCTATTTTTCCCTATCTATTGTCACGTAAACGTAATTTTAACTCAAATTAAAAGATAAATATTTAAAAATTTCTGATTTATACTTTTTTTTACTATATCCTGCTTTCGACGAAAGAGTCCCGCTTTTTTCAATCAAAAAGTTCCAAAATCCTGACTTGGCAAAAAAAATCTAGCAACGGTGGTAAGTACATAACCTACGCATATTGTACTCGATCGCTAAGATTGTTTGAACACTTTAGAAGGCGACTGTATCATCTGAAACTCTTCTTCCGAGAACGGTTTGTTTGGTGAATGCTAAATAGAAACGTGGTGTGTAGTCATACCTACTATTACTATTCTGTGGTTTTGTGCAAATCGTAGGCTCTTCTTGCTTCACTGACACATTCTTTCTATTAATTTACCTACTACTAGCCACTCAGTTGTAATTAAGTAACTTTAGTAGTATAGTTTAACTTGGATCATGTAATCGAACCAAAATTTCAAACGTTTGCATTCAAATGTATTTATTATGTTTTTAATTCTCTCTCTCTTGTCGTGTCACTAGTTTCTTTCGAAACAGTGTGGTGAAAGGATTTTAAGTGCACCTCCAGATGCTCCTTTCGAGCACTTGACACATGTTATAGAACTTTTTTGGTTCTACGATATGCCGGTTTCCTCACGTTCCTCACGATGTTTTCCTTCACCGTTATTGATCGAGCGAGCGAAGCGAACGAAGATCTTAGTTTCAACTTGGGCGATTTGGCATTTTATGTATGTATGTATGTATGTATGTTTGTCTGGCGATAACTTTAGAACCGTCGATCCGATCTGCATGAAATTTGATATGTCGATAGCTTGCACTTGAGAAATTTACTGGTAAGTATATGAGTAAAATCGAATGAAGGGTTTTTGAAATATGGGGTTTTTTAACAGGGCAAAAATAAAAAAAGTTACATAATAAAATCAAGTTACATGTCATATAAAAGGGCTTTGTTTGGACATTCCAAAACAATTTTTACTTTTTTTCGGGACGCTCGGTTTTTAAGATACAACAAAAAAGTTAAATTAAGATAACCAGCGATCCAAGAGCTCCCATCTCTAGGAGTTTCGTTGAAAACAAGGTTTTTCAACTGGTCGCCCAGTTCCTTTGCTTTTTCTTTTTTTTTTTCTTGAAATAAACTAGTAGTTCGCCCCGAACTGAGATCTCGTGATGCGACCCGACGAACGCACCAAAACTTTAAATAGGTGGTAGTCAAAGGCAAGTCCAAACATTATGTTTGGACTTTTTTCTGACTACCGCCTACTAACTCAGTACGGTAACCAAGTTTCAACTCTATTGGCCTATTTATTGAAGAGTTCCGTTGAACAGACCTTGGCTCCATCATCAGACCTGGTCGTTGTCACCATTTTATGAGAACTGAGTACCTCCTTAATTTATTTCAAGAAAAAAAAATAAGAAAAAGCAAAGTAACTGGCCGACCAGTAGAAAAACCTTGATGCCAACGAAACTCTTAGAGATGGGAGCTCTTGGGTCGCTGGTTATCTTAATTTAACTTTTTTGTTGTATCTCAAAAACCGAGCGTCCCAGAAAAAAAGTAAAAATTGTTTTGGAATGTCCAAACAAAGCCCTTTCGTATGACATGTAACTTGATTTTTTTATGTCACTTTTTTTATTTTTGCCCTCTTAAAAAACCCCATATCTCAAAAACCCCTCACCCGATTTTACTCATATACTTACCAGTAAATTTCTCAAGTACAAGCTATCGACTTATCAAATTTCATGCAGATCGGATCAACGGTTCTAAAGTTATCGCCAGACAAACATACATACATACATACATACATAAAATGCCAAATCGCCCAAGTTGAAACTAAGATCTTCGTTCGCTTCGCTCACTCGATCAATAAGATCTTCGTTCGCTTCGCTCACTCGATCAATTAAGAAGGCACTCAGTTCTCATAAAATGGTGACAACGACCAGGTCTGATGATGGAGCCAAGGTCTGTTCAACGGAACTCTTCAATAAATAGGCCAATAGAGTTGAAACTTGGTTACCATACCAAGTTAGTAGGCGGTAGTCAGAAAAAAGTCCAAACATAATGATTGGACTTGCCTCTGACTACTACCTACTCAAAGTTTTTATGCGTTCGTCGGGTCGCATCACGAGATCTCAGTTCGGGGCGAACTACTAGTTATTTTGAGATAACGATAAAGGTAAACAAAATATAAAAAGAATCTGACCACAGATCAGATAATGGCGTCTTCAAATTCATTGTAAAGATTACAGGAAGTCGGTGAATGGAGAGGGCTTAAATGAGGAGATTCTTCCGGGAAATGTATGGGCAAGGTCAGTAGTCTTCTCGGGCTTCTTCTTGTCGAGTCACTAGTTCTTTCGATCAGTGTGGTGAAAGGATTTGGGCGAATGGGGACGATGATTTGCACCTACAAAATAATTGTGTCGAACCGCCACCATGCACGCTACCGTGAGACAAGATTCTCCCTTCGTTTCTCACGTTTCAATTTTGGAAAATAAATATACCTATTAGTTGAATTAAAAAAAAAAACCTAGTACCTTCAGAGGGGTTGGCAAAGGGATGATTAAGTTACCATATTTATGTAGGAACCCATTTATTGGTATTTTATTGCCATCATGTATTATTATTTTATAGGTATTATGTCAGTTACTTAGTTGTTTTTTTATAGAACTAGCAGATGGAACAAGCAGATGGCCCACCTGATGTTAAGTGGTAACCATCACCTATAACAAAGCATTGCCTCGTAAGTCACGCACGAACGTGCCCTATGATGCACTGCCCTGCGTCCATCAACTTGAGGCATACAGATGTTAAGCCTCATGTGCCTGTAATTACATCGGCAAACACACTCTTCAAACCGAAACACAGCAACGCTGCTTGGCGGCAGAAACAGGCGTGGTGGTAGTACTTCCCCGGACGAGCCCTTCACAAAGAGCTCTACCTACTACTCTTGACAGATGTTTTTCTCTTCTACTGTTTCGTAAAGCACTACTAGTTCTTTAGTGTAAGTTAGAAAGGTACTAGTTCTTTAGTTAATATAATATAAATAGTTCTTACTAGGCTACTAGTTCTTTAGTGTAAGTTGAAATATAGCGATATTATTTTCACATAAAAAAGCCAGTTTTTTGTTGCAAAAAAATTAAGTAGGTACTTTCATATACAAAAGGTTTCGTCCAAGCTGCAATCCAAATCGTTTTGAAAATGTTACGACTCGACTACGCCACTCATCGAGCATGATGGATGGCGCCAAAACATAACGACCATTGGGCAATAGACCATAACTCTTCAAATGAACTATACTCTAACAACTAAATATACAGGGTGTATAAACACAATTCCCGGAATAAATGCCCGCACCTAATCAGCCGCGGTTGGCAGGACGGCTAGCCGATTTACCGCAAAACCGCAATTCATACAAAAACGATCCTTGTGATACAGGTTTCAAAGATGACATTTTCAATCCAATCATTTACATTAGAATGCATTCTTAATGTCAAATAAAATTAATAAAATAATATTAGGTGATACCTACATGGTATAAAACTAATACAATTCAATCGATAAGTATATTTTTAAAGTATTCAGTATATTTATTGCATTATTATGGATGTATATATGTAGATTTAACATTATCAGGACATAAGACTAAGTATTTTGTGATTCAATACATTATCTACCCAGTAAGGGTGTTGCAATAGAGAGAAGCGGACCGATATTAATAATCATGCAATTTTTTTTAAAATTAAATACATTTATCGTTAACATTCTTTACCCACCTAGTCACATTGTAAATTATTTTTTTCTATTTTTTTTTTCTATACATATAGTAGTTAGGTACTAATGTTCCACAGTAGATAAAAAATTGTATAAGTAAGCTTAAAATTAAATAAAAGATTTGAAAACGGGATCAATGTTGTCAGCATCACTGAATTTATTTAAATATTTTATCCGGAAAACAAACATATTCAAAATAATGTAAGAACAACGAAACTAATTACCAATCATTTGATCCTCTCTCAGTGTCTCAGGCATCAGTCTGTTGCAAAACAGGTAAACTGCACATAAACTACTTTTTAGCTAAGCCATCACTTTATAGACAGCCTTCACAGCTCAGTTGGTAGTAGCTCTGCCTTCTGCGCCGTAGGCCGTGGGTTCGATCCCCACCGAGAACAAACATTTGTGTGATGAACATTGATTTATGTTCTCTGTCTGGGTGTTGTATAATATTATAAGTATGTATTTACAAAAAAAAAGTATACATGTATCATATCAGCTATCTGGTTTTCATATTACAAGCTTTGGCTTTGTTTGGGGCTAGATAGTGCAGTGTGGACAGTCCACTAATATATTTATATCTTGCTGAGATATTAGTCTTTTAATTTATTAATATGATAAAATGGCTACCAATGCTTTAACGGGAGGAGTTTTATTCAGAATCAGAATCAGAACCATCTTTATTGTAAACTGTATATAAAAAGTACCTACAGACAGTCTGCCCTATTCGGGCGTATAATTAAAGGTTACAAACATTTTAATCAAAATTTTAGAATGAAATTTTATTACACCCTGTACAACCATTATGTAGGTAGGTAGTATGAACGTTTTTGAAAGCCAAGCCACATGTGCACCATCTGTTGGGAGTAGGTACACTCGACTGCAAAAGTGTAATTGGCGAATATAGGTCAGTCACGCGATCGCCAAGCTGACGTAACTAATTGTGTAAGACAACACCATGCGGAAGTTTTATTTGTTGGTTAGTCAAGTTTGTGATAAATTGTTTTGTGGTAACGCTGGCTATGTGGGATTAAGGCGAAGACTACCGCTATTGTAGGTACTTCTCGCACATTTCAATATTATAAAACATATAAAATCATTGAAGGTTATCAAAAATCGTAATCAACCAAGTTGTATTTTTTTTATACAACTAGCTGACGGAAGAAGCAGATGGCCCACCTGATTTTAAGTGGTAACCAGCGGGAGATATGGGCATAGTGGAACTCTACTACTCAAGCTACTAGTGAACATTTATGGCTGCGATTATTTCAAAATAATAGAATCTCATACTTCCCAAGCCATGTTTGTTTCTATCAGGCTGAGCGGATCAGCATAATACATTCAAATGAAGTACACGTAAGCGTTGTGCGCGCGTGTGTACTTGTCACGAAGACTTGTTCGCAGAAGCGTGGCGCATGTCACCCGCGTTTTTCGAGGAAGGCGCGATTATCTCTTTCTATCGATTATTACTTCGCTGGGGAGAATTGACTATTGTTAGTAAATTTTTAGTGCCTTTCACATGCACTTTATTAAACAGATAGTTATATGTATTATGATTTATGACTCTATAACATTAGTTTTGAAGATAGGTGTCATTTTTTTATTTTGTAAGATTAAATTGAACTTTATGTTTTATTCAAAGCTAGGAGCCAGTTCCACGCGACCAAAGCCTAGAAGAACAGGCAACAAACTTACGGCTTGGTTCCTACCGTTCTTTTGTATGATCCTTTTACAATGTAATATTATACTATATTATTAAAGTTTAGTGAGGCGTAGGCATACAGAAAAAGGTAAACATAATCTTTATTGTATTAAATTTAATTGGTTATTATTCATTTATTTTAAGTTGACAAATGTTTGCACGCCAGAACTGTTACTGTAGAATATAACTATGATTATTTTTTTGTACATTATTACCAATGTAAACCTAAACTTAATTTCCGCAAAAAAAAATCCTGATTTCTGATTTATACTACCGCCCGCGTCTATATTTTATTTTGTCCGAATTTTAGGATCAAACATAAATAAGGTAATAAAGTTCAAAGGATAGTCTCACTAAAAACCTACTAACTTATACAAAATACAGAAATTATTACAAAAACAACCAAATACAAAAATAATTATTACAAAAACAACAAAATACAAGATTATTTAAATACTTACTTCCGTACCTACCTGCCGTATTAACGTAGAATTATTTTATTTTCTTAGTATTAAAAGTTATTGCTATCATTCATAATATGTAAGGAGGAGCTAATAATTGAAACGACTCTCGCTCTCACATTTCAACATTCTGAAAGATATAAAATCACTGAACAAATTTATGAAAAAGGTAATAGGTAAAGGTATAAAAGGTAAAACACCAATCACCATCGTGAGGAAACCGGCATGTTGAAGAACCTAAAAATTTCTATAACATGTGTCAAGTTCTCGAAAGGAGCCTCTTGAAAGGCACATAAAATCCTTTTACTACACTGTTTCGAAAGAAACTAGTGACAAGACAAGAGAGAGAGACCAATCACCAAGTTGTGTGCCAGTAAACATTGCACACAGTTTAGCACAAATTTAATTTTGCTTTAAATTACAACGAAAATTACATTGAATATAAGCATAATAAGCTTATTAATAAAAAAAAAAAAATACATATGAAATAGTTGAGTTATTTGCCGACCGCTGCGACCCGATCTAGAGATGGGTCAGATCGGAAGCGAATTAAGTGATCGTGGCATACTATGTAGTACGAAGTGGCCTAAACGTTTTTAGGCCACTTCGTACTACATAGTATGCCTACAATATCGTTCAAATAATTCCGATTGGCCCGATATTTTTGGAAAAGATGGTCGCTCTACCACGTCGTCGGCTTACAAGCCGGGCAGGGCAGGCAACGCAACGACATCACCCCAAATGTTGTTAGTGTATATGGGCGACGGTGACCACTTAACATCAGGTGGCCCAATTGCCCGTTTGTCTGTCTCTTACATAAAAAAAAAGCAGCGGCCCTATTACGCTAATTCCTGGCTTTCAGTTTGTCATTTGATTCCCATCCTGCTGTTTATTGCTTTATCGTCCCCCTTATACCGATGGTATCCACGTGCATGTGATCAGTCACTTAGTTAGAAGTACAACAAAAGTAAGTAACTATACCATCCGATGTTCGTGGAAATCGAAGAGGAGCAGATGGCAAGACTGTGTCATCTTTTGTTGAAATATTGATATCTATGGATCATTGATCGATAGTACCTAATGATCTATCTATTCGTATCTCTAAGGGGAAACTATATTTATATAAATAAATATTGGAGGACATTTCACACAGCACCGGCCCGAATCTAAGCAAAGCTATGGCAGGCTGATGACTAATATACGTAATAATTTAAAAAGTTTTAATAAAAAAATGGAAAAACAAAAAGTTTTATGAATTATGTTTTTTTTTTATTTATCTTTATAAAATATACATAATATTAAATTAAATAGCACTAAGAAAACCACTAAGGTTTGTAAAAGAAATGCTACTAAAGAGTCTTATGTCGATAGCTTCTAATTAATTACACAAAAACAAACTAACTTTAATTAAAATATATGTAACTTTAACTTTAATACGCTTGTAAATAGATTTGATATGGTAATTTCAGACTGCTTTCGGTAGGTATTTATTTATGCCAAAACTAGCGATAAAAACACGGATCTTTTAATACGGATATCTTTAGTACCTACGTGGGCGCCAGCAAGACATCTTGACACTGCGTGCATTGTTAATTAATTATACAAGGTGTTCCAATACTTGTACTTAAAACTTCAGGGGGCTAAATTACCCATCAATATGGATAACTTTTTCTAAGGAACTAACACTGTGTACGCGAAAAAAACAGCTGTTGCATACATTTTAGCCAGGTGGGTATTGAACTTTTGTATGAAACAGCTGTTTTTTTCGCGTTCACACTGTTGGTTCCTTAGAAAAAGTTATTCATATTGATGGGTACTTTAGCCCCCTGAAGTTTTAAGTAGGTACAAGTATTGGAACACCTTGTATAATACGTTAATTAATTAAATAATTATTTAACACTGCGTTTAGTTAGCATTATAATAATATTACAATTATGTATTTTAGTTCTAAAGGTATTTATAATTATGGGCCCTATATTTAATATTAACTAGGTAGGTACTGTTTTGCCTAAAATAAATGAAAAAATAAAATCAAAATAAAAAAACTTTGTTCTATTGCACACAGTACCTAATAACATTTAGTAAACTTGAATATAAAACATGTACAAAAGCGAGCTTAACCCTAAAAAGGATTCTCTTCCAGCAAACCTTGAAGGATAGAGAGAAAAATAGAAAATAACGATAAATAAAAATGAAGAATGAAGGATAGAGAATGTTTGCTTCAAAATAATCTCTTCAGAACTGATTGGCCTCCAACAAACCCCCAGTAATTTAAAAGGAAAATCCGACAATTAATTAACAGAGCAGAATCAAATTCCACAGCGACAAACTTCAAACAGACCTTTAGTTGATGGTTTCAGTCTTTCGCCCTTCATCCGACAGCTGAAAATTAATAATAATTAAGTACATAATCCCGCTTGGTTTTTAGGGTTCCGTACCCAAAGGGTAAAACGGGACCCTATTAGACTCCGCTGTCCGTCCGTCTGTCTGTCCGTCTGTCACCAGGCTGTAACTCATGAACCGTGATAATTAGACAGTTAAAATTTTCACAGATGATGTATTTTTGTTGCCGCTATAACAACCAATACAAAAAAACAGAATAAAATAAATATTTAAGGGGGCTCCCATACAACAAACGTGTTTTTTTTGTTTTTAATAGATAATGGTACGGAACCCTTCGTGCGCGAGTCCGACTCGCACTTGGCCGGTTTTTTTCAATTCTTGTTCATCCCTTTACAAGTACAACAACTCAAGGTTCACGTAACAACGGTAAAATAACTTTTAATATTTTTGTAAAAATAAAGTACTTAATGAGTTTGTTCGGCGAGGTACCTACCTAAGACCATAAGAGGAACCTTGGTGCTCTACAATGCTCTACAAATGTAAAGGTGTACTTGTTATTTTAGTACGAAATTGTATTTAATTAGTCGTACAACCTAAGGTTGAGAGTAAGCGTTGGACAAACTAGTAAAAGTTTTTCAATTAAACTGAACACTATCTCTACGATCAACGTTCTGTCTACGATCCCACTCACAAAAAATAGACCAAGAAGTGAATGAACTTTCCAACGTTCACAGTAGGTAGGTACCTTACGGTGGTAGGGGCCGCTTCGGCTTTGATTGATGAATAGATATAGATACAAGACACGTTACCTAAGAAACGCTCGGTCACGAAGGTCAACAGTCGAGTCACGTCACATGACGGAGGGAGTCCGGAGCTCGCGTAGAGCCCGCGTTCTCGTCGCGTCGCCACGGAAGAACATAAAGTTTTATAAATTAGTGACAATGGCTTGAGTTATTTCGTGGAAGTGGCAAGGTTGGCCGTTCTGGGAAGCGGCTCGACAAGTACGGCTGCGGAGCGTAGCAGCGCCCCCCGCTCCACGCGTGTTTACCTCGCACGCGGAGCTCAGCCAGCCAGCCAGCGGACGCAGGCCGTGCCGTCGTCAGTCTGACTCCGCGCACGACACAGGACCGTCACTCGCGGCGGCTCTACCCCCGAACTTTCACCTCCGCGATATCGTTATGTGATAAAAACATCAGTGAAATTGAATGCGTTTAGAAAGCGTCTCCGCCGCGGCACTCGGACGCAGACGGCGATTTCTGCAAATTTATTTCTCCGGTGTACGGTCTGGTTCTACGAAACTGCTTATAAAGAGTTTTACCGAGAAACGAAACGGCCGTAAAGTGGTTTTGAGGAAATATACCTAAGCAATTACAAGTACAAGTGAACGTTGTGTTTCCGTGTTGAGTTGGACCTAAGGCGTTTACATTGGATCCCAATAAACCACACACACCTCCAATGGTGGTCAAACTGCCAGGTGAGAGTTTGACGTTTAAGTTAATTAATAATTAAAAATAGTTTTTACTGTGGCTAGCAGACGCTCGCTATTAAAACATTCCATTTATAAATAACATATTGTTTACGACGGCAAAACACGTGCAATGTGAGGCAAATATAACAAGTAGCGGCGCGGCGCCAGCTGTTATCATTACATTATACTATCATTCCGCTGCTCGGGGTCGTTGCGTCGCGAATGATAAGCGTGATATACCTACCTACCTATCTAATAAACGTAGATTACTCGCTGACGTCACACAATATTTGAACACTAACTGTGAACAGAGCCTTGGTTGTCAACTGCTTACTTGCTCCAAGTGGGACTACCCCACTGCGTATTCTCAGGTTTGCGAAAGAACCTGGTATGTTAAAGCGTTTCTAACAGAAATTGAGACAATACTTATGTAGGTATGTAATAAAATATACGATAGCGACATTGCACAACCCAAACGACAGTCAATTATAATCGAAATTCCCGGGATGACACAAAAGTCTGATTACTTATCACTTCAAAATAATCTAACGTTGAAGATGCTCTCATGAGACTGTAAATAGATTTATTTATAGACGATTGTGATGCAGTAGGAAGTAATGAATATAAAAAAATATGTAAATAAAGTAATTGTAAGTGTTTATGCATAGTCGTGAAGCGGAGTGTGCTAATGACACTTCGAGTGTGACTGGCCAGTTATAGGTTCAGTTGAAATAATTATTGTACTACACGCTAAAACTTTGGATCATCATCGGCCTGAAGAAGACATCGGCCTGCCCTATAGATTTCCAGGAAGAACGATTATGTACCCTCACCATCCATCGAATTCCCGCGAGCCTAACGATTCCGTCGGTCCATCGAGCATCCCACGCTTTGTCTTACAGTTCGAGAACCTTTTTTCTCCAGCGGTTGTCAGTTCTTCGAGCTATATGAATCGTTGGATACTAAGAAATACATATATTCTGAAAACAAACAGGTATAAGGAATAACAACGCTTGCGAAAGAACAAACGGAACGGTAGCTGTTTATATTACAAAGAAAAGGTTACTCGGAAGGACCTAATGCTAAAAACGTGAAACCACATCGAAACATAACAAGAAGCGATAAAAAATAACAATACCTACATTATTTCAAACATTGGGGAGCCAATAAAAAGCGAAGAGCAAAAGAAATAACATATTAATTAAGGCAACAGTGGGGCGCCTCTGAAACATGATACACACTGGGAATTGAAGACTGATGATGTACTAAACAAAGGTAGAGAAAAAATTGAAACACTGGACACAATGGACTAAATTAAATCATATAATACCATTGTGCTCGCATATCGTAAAGGAAATATACCTATAGGAAATTACTACGAAGATGTTATCTAATATCCTTTTCTATTCCACACGAAGGATAAGAAAAGTAGGTTGGTTTTTTATCGGACCGAGTACAAATCAATACTTTTATAATAATAACTTTGAAGTTCATGATAGAAATGATTTAACAAAATACTTTTAAGCACAAAAGAGAATTTAATAAGTCTTGCCTATTACAATCATCTTTACGGATTCGTACCAAAAATTAACTGGAAATTTGAAAAGTTGAAGGTTTCTACCTAAAACTAACTTAAACAAGAAAGAAAGGAATCATTTTCTTTCCTTGATTTTTTTTATTTATTTATACATTTTATCACTAGGCAATTTACATATTAAAGTTGCCGAACACTGAACATCGCGAATAATCGCGATAGTAAAAACTGTGTCGCGTTTTACAGCGTCCGATCTTGGTACTAAAAGCGTTAAATTCTTGTTTCCTTTCTTTAAAACTTACTTATATACTACTTTCTGGCCAGCAAGTTGTATATAAGTAAGCAAGCATGTAGCCCATCTGATGTTAAGTAGTAACCAACACCTGTAAAGCATTGCCTCTCAAGTCGAGCACGATTATAAACAGGCCCTACTATACAGTGACCATCAACACGAGGCATCAGGAAACGTAGGTACGCTATTGCAGACAATAGAGTAAAGTGAAGTGATTCCTAGGACCCTGTAGCAAATGGATTCAGTTGAATAGGGATTGTTAGCCGTCGCTATTGTTTGCTAGTTGTTACTTAAGGACACAATCATATTTTTTACACCCACTTTTAAGGCTAGAAATCCTATTGTTGCCAGTTAATGTGCTGACGTCGATAAGTTTCGTAGAAGCATTTCAATTTATTGATAAAGTCATTCAAAACGAATTCGTTTTTAGTTTCGTTCTAACACTATTATTTATTCTGTGCTTCTCGCTACCTAATTACTTAGCTCATTAACATTATTTATTTAATTGTTTTCTGGGTACTTCAGTATATTGTACATACGTGTAGATACGTATGTACAACTACGATGTTTTATAGGCATCTTAAGTTTAGGTAGTTTATTTTTAAGTAAGTACATAAGCCAAACTTGCGCTGATTAAATAATATTATAAAAAACTATAATACAATAAACTAAAGGTTTTAAAACTAAAGAATCACTTATCTACATAAGTTGTAAGTTAGTAATGTGTTAGCATACGGAATAGATGTATTAGGTAGATAGATTTGAATACCTAGATAGTTAATAATACTCGTCTAGCATTCCTAGAAACCTTTTATATATGCTCGAACACAATACATATTATTTTACCTACGAAATGAAATGTTAATGCATTACTGGGAATTAGATGATAATTTATGATAGTCTGTTTCACGAACACACGCTTCTGAATTCCGAACAAACTGTAAACAGTCTTGGCTTTGGTACAAAAGGTATTATGTGATACAGTTGAAATAAGAAGGGAGAAACGCAAGAGAGAGTGAGTAATGGAGAAAGCTAAGCTCAGAGTTTCTCTTAGATAGTATTCGAAAAGAGATAATCTGACAGAAAACCAAAATAGTCGACTCAAGGAATTAGCAAGTTGACACGGCGCAGCAGGCCGCCATATTTGCCGTAAAACCGACAATCGTTGGAGCAAACGAATACTTAGTTATAGAAACGTAAGCGTGTGTAGGAGGGGGACCCTTCAGCAAGGTGGGGTGACGATCTGCGAAATGTAGCTGGCAAATGCTAAATCAGAAGAGCTGAAGACCGGGCCCTGTGTCACGTCTTGGGAGAGACCTACGTCCAGCTGTGGACTAACATCGGTCGATGATGATGATGATGATGAAGAGAGAGTGGTACTAGGAAAATGTGTCGTTTGCTTGAATTGTCGGCGGAACAAGGTGGGATGCGGGCGCGGGCGCAGGTATGCGTCTTCTCAGAACGAGCCGCGTCCGTTTTTGCTCCTTTTTCGATTCGAGTTTACCGGGAATCGAATGGCCCGGTGGCGAGCCTACTCGGAACTCGTAATTAATCCTTGGAAGCCTCCGACCCGAGGGTTGTTATGAGAAATCGTCAGCATTATGACTCCAATTTTTATTTGTTTTTTGCATTGTCTCATTTTGAAAATTGTATACGGGTTATTGTTCTCAGAAGGGGTCTACATAATGATTTTAAACAGAATCGCCCCTGACCCCAGGCTGTTAGAATGTTATGTTGACTCATTGATCATCCGGTGCATCCGAGAAACTGTTGTCGGAGGCAGTTTCATTGTTCTGCTCGTTGCTCTGTTTCTAACCCGTCATATTCATGGAACAAATTCCAATGTTATTATGAAATCTTTCAAAATATAAATGTCTTCGAGAATTTAACTATCTCTGCATCCTCAACTTAATAACTGTAGTATAATAGTTAAGACGAACAAAACAAAATTCCGCTTTCGAACCAAGACGGAATTGCTCTATCAGATCTAGGAACGATCGGAGACCGCCAAAGAGGCAAGGATAGTCGATGAATAATGTCAATTTTCCTCGCCAGCGGTGGGCATTCTACGTTGGGGAAGGACCGAACGGGTAAAAACAAAACAAAAAGGCACAGAGCCGCTTGTGTCGTTTTCCCAGAACGAGCTAGTTTAAATTTCAATGGCAGACTACTGCGAACTGCCGACAGTTTCGTCTAACGAACTGATTGAAATACGGCTTTGATCTGAACCATGCTCGAGCAAGCTCCGCAGAATTTGCGCCCCTATATTCGAAGACCCAAAATACATTTTGCAATTTCGATGCTTGCCGGTTTTAATTACAGATTCCCTTTGCTGCCAGGTTTTTAGAATTTTCGAAATTGAATTCTTGCAAAAGCTTTTATTGATGCTTGTTTTTATAACTGACTTTGTTGCGATTTAAATAAGTGTTCTCAGAAAAATTTTAGAAGTCAGTATTATGCACTTTTAGGTACAGAAGTGTCATTAAACTGTTAAAGGTAGCAACTTTATAAATAAGTAAATAAGGTGAAGGCAAACGATTAGGTCACCTCTCTCGACTGGCGTGCGTGCATTGACCAATGAGTGACGTCACATAGAATCTTAATTTTACAATAACGTGTGAACCACGATACTGTACATTAAGGAATAGCAAAGCAAACTTAGCCAGCGGAACTTTTTAAGAAAAACATTTATTAGTGAAACGCTCAGTAGCAAGTGTTCACAAATAAGTCATTTTAGGCTTGCGTAGTGCTTTTAATTGATCTTAGACTTTTTTAGCACAAACGAATGCAGGAAAGTTTTCTTACTATGTATATTATGTACTAAGGTTGGAGATAGGTACTAGATACCCACTCACCTCAGATTATGCCTCAGAGAAATCTATTCATAGTTAAAAGACTTTCTATTTTAGAATGCTCAACCACCGATGGAACTTTTTCGATCTGTCTACGGACATCAATGAGAAAAGTTCGTTGGTCGATAACTCGTTTCACAACTAAGTAGGAAACCCCTTTCACTCGGAAACGAGTCTGCTCATGGATAAAAATAGTCATCTCATTTAATACATTACACAACCGCCTAATTGACCGTCCATAAATCTCGGCCCATAGCCTATAAGTAGACAAGACAACGTATAACGGAACGCGTTTATTTAAAAAATCGAAACTGCGGGTCGATGTTCCATTCTAGGAACCGCGGGCGAGCAGCGAGCAACCGGTCGACGAGTTCTTGGAACACGCGAAGGTTGGCTAGCTGCTAAACTTCTATATTGAATCGGAACGGTTATTGCCAAAAGCTCAGCGGTGCGCATTAGCGGTTAGTTGCGAAATTGGGGTCAATAACTACGCGGTCACGCGAAAGTCTACAGTTGGCTTCTTCCTCAAAATCTATGGAGGAGGCCTATGCCCAGACTTCTTCAGGCTGAGAATAGGCAATCACATGAATAAAGTAGATTAAAAAAACTGGTTTACATTGTGGCACTATTGCGGCAGTACCTATCATTAGCCTCAAGCCAGTCCATTGCTGACCTCGCGAGTAAGTCCGTTTTTGGACCTAGTGGCTTATCCTCCCGCGCTGTAAAATGAAATCAAACTGACTTAAACAATTAAGCTCTTACTTATAAACGTTACTCAAGATGAAAAACTGCTTAAAGTTAGCCCTGTCACTGTTTGTCATTCATAAGTTCATAACCCATTGGTAAGAGATGGCAATAGTTTAAACACTGATTATCTTTTGGCATATGTTTATAAGTAAGGTCGTATATCTTGTCTATACGAGCTTAGAGTGACTGGATCCGATTTCTCAGACCCTGGATGCAGCCATTGAGCCGGTAAAAATAGCATTATAATTTAATTTAAGCACAGTATCTTTTTATCTTATAAGGAATTCCTGCATAAATAGAGATCGGGCCAGCTGGCGCAGGCACCTCTAGATGGCTGCGATAGTGGTTAGTAGGTTGGAACTTGCGCAAGTCACGAATTCCACGAATTTAAAACGACACGACAGCGCTATCACTTCCCGATTCGTCGGATTCAATGAACAGAATGTAGGTTTTCCTGCGACAAGTTTCATTTCTCGGAACAATGGTAAAGGTCGTGATGTTTCTAAGCTAAATGGATTAGGTCATCTATGATATAAGGTTTCTTCTTGCTAAGTCGAAGGTAATTGCATTTTGCACTATATTGTCACGTATTTTAGTATGGTTTCCTAGGTTAACTGATGATAGTGACCTTTGTCGCGGCTGCCTACAGGAAAAAGAAACTGTAGAGCATGTAGTACTGCATTGCTCTGCAATAAACGAAGCCAGATCTAAAACGGGGCTGCAGGAGCTGATCGAGTCTTGCTCCCCTGCATCCACATCATCATCATCGGGGATGCTGGAACATTGCTGCCACCAACCCAAAGTCCTGCTCCGCTACTTTAAGGAGCTGGGCTGGCTGGGGTGAGGTTAGCAGGGGGATAATGCACAATACACCCCACTGCGGGACGTCAGTGCAGATCTCATTCCCCCACCGTAAATTAGAATTAGATTTAGGTTAACTGATGCGGTAAACGCGATTTTGAACCTTTTGTCAATATATCTAATTTCTTTATTGCGTGATACTTCCAGCAGGATCACATGTTCATTTGAATTTCTATCACTTTCCTCAAGGAACTTCTTATCTTCACTCTCACTACTCAGATTATGATAAAATAGCACGTGCAATTACTACCTACTAGGATTTCCTTATATTGAGTATGTGAATCACCATTTATGACAAGTAGTTTACCTATTACTTGTTTGAAGAATTTTATCTAAAGTTGCTGTGAAATACTATAGAATTCTGCTTACTTTTTAGTCATAGTATGATTGTAGACTAGGTGTTACTAAAGAAGGGTCAGATGAAAAAAAAACAATTGAGAATCTGTTGTCTGGAATCTTGACAGATTTTGGACGCGGCAGACTAAAGGTTAAATTTAATAATAGAGAGAAAAATATAAAGAGAGACCTGTCTGGATTTTACTCAGAACCCTCTAACGAGATTTTGTTCTTGCTCTCTAGAAACACTGCCATGTCACTCTTCATTATCATTCTTCGTTTCTAGGTTAAATACCCTGGTTCTTCTTGCTTACCGAAGATAATATTGTGTGGGCAGGAGGTTCTAAGAATTGCAAAATTATCTGACGCCTGCGCGCTTTGTAGGGCTTGGGTTTACTATTCTTGAACTATTTGATTGTTGTACCTTACTTATATTTAAGTGTTCTGTATTCGTTTATTTATGTTATAAAATAATAATATTCATAAAATAAATATCGTTAAAAAATAAATTAAAATAATTTATAAAATTAATTAATAAATTAATATCGTTAATAAACCTTAAAAAAGTGGAAAGAAAATTAAACGGAATTGGTTTACGAGCCATAACTGTGGCAAGAGATTATAGATCCCCCCTTACCCCCTATTTATTTATTTATTATTTATTAAAACTTTCACACAAAATAATGTAGTGCTAGGAGGACTTAATGCTAATAGCATTGTCTACCAGTCATCCTGGGCGTGCAAAAAGATGGTGAGGAAGGTGTGGCGTGAAAACTGTTTTATTTTAGGTAGGTAGGTATTTTAAAACTATAAATAATAGATGGAAGAAGCATATATAAATATATATTTATACCTACGTAAGAAGCTATTTTAATAAGAAATAATAATAATAAATATACCAATAATAATAATAAATAGAATAAATAGGGGATACCATTAAACCCTAACTATATATGATACAACATATTATAATAATATACTTAACGTGATAAACTTATCTTGATATAGATAGTGACAGGAATTTATTAAGAAGATAGGTAGCAGTCAGTTCGGAGAGGTAAATTTATTTAAGTTTTTTTTAGGAGATGTTCTCGTACCAGTCTCTTGAAAGAGTCTGGTACGAGAACATCTCCCTATCTACCCCCTTAGATTATTCCTATGAAATCGGGCTGGCTGCTTTAGATCTTCAACTGATTTTTCTTCGTTTTTATAGAAATTAGTTCGGTATTCCTTGGTTCTGGGCCTATCTGTCTACCAAGGAGTACGTTAGTAAGTTTAAACCTACGAGTAATAAGTACCGTCGTCTCTCAGCAGGAAATCGAATTTAAGACGTTAACACAGAAGGTAATGCGGCCGAAACTATGCTTTATCCTGTTTAAGTTTTGGTTCATTTTCACTTGGAATGCGAATAACTTTATTTCCATGGCAATAGGTATTGATTATTTCTTCAGCGTGGAATTTGGGACAGGCGCTTAGGTGTACAAGGTTGCCTAGGTATCTACATTATAAACGCTTCTAGCATTGTAGATGATTACACTCAGCTCTTTGCTCAAGTATTTTTTTCCAAAACTGACCGGAATACTAAAATATTAGATATGATAAAAGAAACAAAAAAATATTAAGTAAGTAAGTATATATTCCTTCAGATCTCTAAGAACCAAATTATGATAAACATAGGTAAGTATAGGTACATTTTATATTCTGTAAGTAAATAAATGCAAACTCACCTTTATTAACAAACATTTCTTTAAATTCATGAATACTAATCATCATTGTTAGGTGATGATGAGTAAACACCTCGACATATTTTTGGAACTGTATAATGTGGCGTCTCTTCGAAACAGGTGTGTCATGTCGTTATAATTATCGTAGCTTCTAGAAATAGCCTAGCCCAAGCTATGCACCTGACTCACGAATGGGCTTCGTGTGCGATTGGCGACCTTGCTTATTAAACAATAAAGCCTATTTTGTAAAAGAACGCGTCCAATTGTCTCAGTTTTTAAATTTCGAAGGCTTGGTTAATTACTCAATCATCAGTTTCTAAGATTACTTTATAATGCACCTTATAATGTAGGAGAGTAAGTTTGTATTTGAATGTTAAGTCAAAACCCTTTTACTCAGGGACGACGCTGAAAAAGTTGGTATACCCATATTGGGAAGCTTTAAGAAGTTTATAACGTCTTCACTGTAAAAAGGGGGCAAGTTCGAAGTATAAATTATGACGTGGCTTTGACCTATGAATGGATATCCTTGAGAATCTATAGGGTAGGTTAGGGTTAGGCACCCTAGGTAGAGATGGGATGGCCTGGGATGCCTGTCAAGTCAACACACAAAAAAAAACTTCAGCCTTATAGTTAATGTGAGTGTACCTACCTATATTATTATTATTTTTATGGTAGTTTGTACCTTTTTCTGTATGCCTACGTCTCACTAAACTTCAATTATATTATATTACAGTTTTAAAGGTAAGAACCAAGCCGTAAGTTTGTTGCCTGTTCTTCTAGGCTTTGGTCGCGTGGAACTGGCACCTAGAGTCACCTAGCTTTAAGACGTTTCAAAGTGATCCTTGTGATTTTATTGAATAAATACCTTTTGACTTTGACTTATCGTTATTCCAATCAAAATGTCTCTAAGTAGGTAGGTACGTCTAGTCTCTCGCTATGTCTATGTACGTGATTTATATAGGTAAAATTATTATCTAGCCTATTTATTATAAGGTACACTTATAGTAGGTACAAAAATAGGTTTTATAGTGGAAATATCCGGAATCCTTCGAGCTCGTACCTACGTTGCGTATTTGTCAGAATTTATTACAGTTCAAGATGAATTCATAGGTTGACATTTGAGATGCATCTTAAAATAGCTCAGAAACGTGGGGAGGATTATTTACGACGAGACATTGATCGGCCCATTCGCCCCTCAGCAGCTGCCAGGAGAAACACCGGCTCGAGCATTTTTAATGAACCAATAGTTATTTAAAATATTAATATTAGTTAATATTAGTTAATACGACCTTTAAATGTAGGTATGTTTGTTGCCTGTTCTTCTAAGCTTTGGTCGCGTGGAAATGGCACCTAGAGTCACCTAGCTTTAAGATGTTTCAAAGTGATCCTTGCGATTTTATCGACTAAGTAAATGCCTTTTGACTTTGACTTTGACTTTGAATGCCTATAAAGTCCTCTGTGTCCCATCCAGAGGCCTCCCCCCATTCCCACGTATCCTGAGCTATTTTAAGAGTGGTAGAGCTCATTGTGAAGGGCTCGTCCGGGGAAGTACCTACACCACCACGCCTTTTTCTGCCGCTAAGCAGCGTTGCTGTGCTTCGGTTTGAAGAGTGTGGTTGCCGGTGTAATTACAGGCACATGAGGCTTAACATCTGTATGCCTCAAGTTGATGGACGCAGGGCAGTGCATCGTAGGGCACGTTCCTATCGTGCGTGACTTTCGAGGCAATGCTTTGTTATAAGTGATGGTTACCACTAAACATCAGGTGGTCCATCTGCTTGTTCCATCAGCTAGTTGTATTAAAAAAAGCTATGCTCTCCCAGTTAGATATAAAATGGATGAGCTCGTCTTGCCATCTTCGTTTCGGTCTGCCGCATGGTCTGTCTACTAAACTACTACTACTACTTCTTGCGCGAAAAGTCTTCATGTAGGTACTAGATAGTAATTAGGTACCTACCTAGTTTCTTATAAGAGTATGTTCGAAATTATGGTTTGCTGTAGTACGTAATAGGTACTATTTTGTAAACAAGTGCAGTACTTATGCCAATTCTATAAAGTCAATACAGTGGAACGCAAGAGTTCGTGCAATCAGCTTTGAAATTACTATGAATGATGAAATCATAATCTCGTGACTTGGTATGGGCCTGCCTTCCTACATGTTCTGTGAAGTACAGTCGCGTGCATCCTATAATGATACAACCTAAGATTAAGAGGGTAAAAAACAAATTAAGAGGCTGACACCAGTCAAACAGCTTGTATGGATCAAAATGAAATTTTTGCTGAACTTCGTAATGTTGTTCCCGATATTTGATTGTTTGTGATTTTATTTCTACAAAAACGATAAAATCTTTGTTTGTCTGCGTCTTAAGAGGCTGACAACTGTGTAAGAAGGTACCTCGCGATTAAGTACGAATACTAAAAAAACGAATCAAATGAAATTTTTGTCGAAACTTTGTTTAGAACTTTCGCAGAAACTTGGTTGTTTGCGATTTTTCATAACTTTCTTCAGTGATTTTTTATCGTAAAAAATGTTGAAATTTGCAAGCTAGAAGTACCTATTACTTTGACTGTAATCTGAAGATAATTATGTAAATGCCTGTACCGTATGTCATTGCGTGATACCTACGTACAAACTCTTACCCAATCTGTGCTCGTTAGTGCTACGTACAAACTCTTACCCAATCTGTGCTCGTGCTACGTAATCCACAGTCGTCGACCGGACCTCCAACAATTCCGAGAACAAGTTAAAAGCGAGACTTTAATGTTTTTATTCGGAGAAATCTGTCATTGCAATATCATTGTGACCTTTTGGTGATCTTTGCAGTTCAGTTAACACCTTTTTATTGAACATCATAAATCAATTGAGAGCGAAGCTCTTTCTAAAATATATTGGTTAACTTTCCACATGTCACTGTTTAGCCCCAAAGTAAGCAAAGCTGGGAACAAGATAGCCGATATAATACTTATATACCTACTCTTTTTTTGTACATACATACCGACCTACTTTTAATCATCACTACATAGTATCAAAGTCGCTTTCTCTGTCCCTATATCCCCATGTATGATCTTTAAAACTACGCAACGGATTTTGATGCGGTTTTTTTTATAGAAAGAGTGATTCAAGAGGAAGGTTTATATGCATAATACAAGCATAATCTCTTAGGGCTAACCCACAATAACCGTGCAAAGCCGGGGCAGGTCGCTAGTATATAATAACACCCAGACAGAGAACAAACATCTAAGTTCATCACACAGATGTTTGTTCTCGGTGGGGATCGAACCCACGGCCTACCGCGCAGAAGGCAGAGCTACTACCAACTGAGCTATGAGGGCTATCAAACTTTTAGTTTAGTAGGTACCTAATACTGTCAACAAATTGAAGTACGTATACTGTCAATTTTACTTTTACCGGATTTATCAGAAAATTGGTAATTTCTATTTGCAAATTATACTGGTCAAAGCTGAAACATCTAAATGTAGATTGATTTATTTATGCATTACAGTATTGCCAGTTTCAATAACTATTATTGTAGCGGCGACTGTACCTACCTATTTCGTGATGTGATAAGACAAAGAAAACATACCGATACAAGTAAAATTAAAATGGCTTCACTTTATTTAATTGCCCTCTAGGGACAAGACAATCAGCTAACAAAAAACAACTGAATTCAGAACTCTGTCATGTTTTCAAGCTACCCTAATATTATCAAATCCGGGTGAGCCTCGACTTTTGCACTTTTCGGTATTCAAGAGGAGTGTTTGGACTCCTTGGTATTTTAAAATACATTTACGATGTAACTTTTTCAGTTTCAGTGCTAGAGATAAGCTACCATTGAAAACTCTACTGTAAAACTCACGATTATTGAAAATAGTTTCACAACTCATAAGAATCCGATAGAAACACCGGCGGCGTAGCAGTGGCGGCGCTTCGCAATGAGTCAATTCGAGATAAAAATTCACGATAAGAAATTACGAGAACGCGTACACATGTATGATCGAAATTATTACTAATCAATATTACTCATCTCTGTTTGTTTACCTGCTTGCAGTTAAAAAAAACTTTCAAAGAGCCGTTCGTCACACATTTTTCGTTCGGCCCTTACCCGCGCTTCTAAATTGAATCAAAACGATGCTAGTGTAGAGTTGAGGTGTGGACTAGAAATGACACTAGGATGGCACTTTCGTAGTTTATTTTTATTTTTGTAAGTTACTTATTTACCTAACATAATTATGTGATATACCTACCTAAGTTACTAAAATAACGTTTATCGTAATTTTAGTAAGTAACTTAAATCAAAACGATGCTAGTGTAGAGTTGAGGTGTGGACTAGAAATGACACTAGGATGGCACTTTCGTAGTTTATTTTTATTTTTGTAAGTTACTTAATTACTTAACATAATTATATGATATACCTACCTAAGTTACTAAAATAACGTTTATCGTAATTTTAATGAGATGTGGTCGATTGTGATTGCGAGGACAACGTTTTTATTTGTACAGATTGCAAAAAGACTATTCCCACACACATAATTAGGTATCAATTTTTGTTTTCGTATCTCGTATTCGCATGAATAAACTATTACTTACCTACCTACCTACATCCGCAGTTACCTGGATCATCATTGACTTTGAAAAACCGTTTACACATGATCAGGCAAAGTCATCGCCCCTAGAAATTAATATTTATGGCATCCAAGAAAATCCACTATATTTCCAAGAGTCTTGGTTTCTGTGGGTGATTCCTATTTTTTGCGAATACTACTGTAAGTCACGGCTCAGCGGCGGCCATGTTAGGTGATAGATAAGCTTCTGACTACTGTTGTTTTTGCTAACACGTTGTTTCATTATGAATGTATTTGATCCATTTATGGTTAACGGTAGCATACATAATGTCTAATTACTGTCTACGGTACCTGATATTCATAACTCTAACCTCTCTCTCTTGTCGTGTAACTAGTTTCTTTCGAAACAGTGTGGTGAAAGGATTTTAAGTACGCCTCAAGAGGCTCCTTTCGAGCACTTGACACATGTTTTAGAACTTTTTAGGTAATTTAACTCTAACCTAACTAGCCAAGATACTACATAAAATAAGTAAGCAAGTGAGTAGGTAAGGTACCACCTACTGTGTTGATTTACATTTATACCTTGGTACCTAACCTAGCCAAGTACCTACGGTTCCTAATTTAATTTCCTTCCAAGAAACTCAACATTTAAGGCATATTATATTGCTAAACGACCATTACTTTCTTGGCACTCGTTCCACGTTTTGTTCTAAAGAAACATGATCGTAATCTATTCTGATGATCTTAACGTTTTTATTCCCCCATAATAAATAGGACAATTTTTAATTGTCGTGTACCTACTTGACTGTACCTAATAGGTAAGTAACCTTAGTATCAATACGGTCGCACATCAAGCATTTCATGCCTGCTATCAACGTAATAAAAAAATAATTTCATTTAATAGTACCTACCTCAAGTTACTAAGTTAAAAGTGGATATAAATCGCAAGATTTGATGATAGAATGAAAGACGGCTGCAATGAAACAAGCAGCTGCCTTATCGCGAATTCTAAATGACAATGGGAATCAAAACTTTGATTGTAATCTTTACAGTCATAGCAGTTAGTATCAAATCCATTAAAACGTAACTAGGAGATACCTAGTTTATAACAAAGTTTTAACTTATAACAGTTATTACAACCTTATAAAACTTCTAGATTCTGGTAAATATTGCAAAAAATATAATCAAAGTTTTGATTCCGATTACCATTTTGGTTTCGCAGTAAGGCAGCTGGCTGTTGATGATAATTTTATAACGCAACCAATGGCAGGCGATAGGCACTCGGCAGATGGATAAGTGAAAGCTGCGCCAACGCAGGTACCTACTACAAAGGTACAGTTTCGAGAACGCCGAATTGAAATAGCAGTTGGTAGGTAGGTACGTGGAACTGTATTCGGTTTCTATTCTATGACATTGCACCTGGCAGGCAGATGGATGATAGCATTGTGTGTGATGGCACGCATTAATGTAATTCATGTATGGCACGCTTAAAAGCGAATGGAACTGACTCAACGAAATGACTACCTGAAATGAATACCTTCCGTGTTATTTCAAACTTCAGTTTTAAGATTCTACAAAGTAGATATAGGACTAGGTATAGGACGGTGAAGTGCTGTCAACGTAAAGATCACGGGTGAATTGAAGTCAGTGTAATGTGTAATGAATAGAAAAGAATTGAAATGCTATATTCTGAAATGTTAAATTGAAACAAACATAGAGCAGACAAAAAAAAGGCTTGTTCGTAGAATAGCATTGTCTTAATTATTGTAAGAAAAAGAATGTTAATTGCTGTAATTTTTAAGAGGAACTACGATGACCACAATGCTGAATTCAACGAAACTAGTAACTGGTTGTAGATCAGTGAATGAATTCTCGGAAGTCAGTGAATGGTCGGGTCGAGTTTCATAACCTTCGTAGTTAGGTAGGTGTTATCGCAGCGTGTTATTTGCTGTTAGTATGCATCTATATTCTCAGCAGAATAATTACTAAAAAACTAGTACACTAGTATTAACTAGTGTGTTTGAATTGGACTAGTTTGGCTTCAAAGTACCTACATGGTGCATTGTTCTAGGGCTAAATTAGTTGCTAAAAAACATCGTAATATTATTGTATTAGCATCTTATATTTTTTTGTAACGTGGTTGGTTTGAAACTTTTGTAAAAGATCAAATTCTTTTTTCTACGTCCGCTGTTTTTTTGTCGCTGCACACACTCAACACTTAGTCAAGTCCAGGGAAATCAGTTATGGAAGAGTCAGCACAGAAGCACCAAGCCAGCATCAGTCATGCGTAGGGCGTAGACGAACAAGTCGCCATCGCCATTAGTGTATTAAATATTAGAATGATTATATTAATATTAAATAAATATTACCTCCGACAAGGTACATCTCTACAACTGTCAATGTCAATATGTGGCAGTTCGAAATCATTCGCGTAGCGCGTCGCTGCTGATTCGTTAATCGCACTTCGGAAGGTCTCTCCCTTCCCTCGCCCTCACTTTTCGCTTCATTCATTCACTTCACTTGCTTTGTTTTATTCACTCACTCATCACTCACTCATTTGTTCGCTGTGAGAGAGTAAGGTTGTCGTCTTAGTGGTCTTGTGCTTGGAATTTTCGTAATAATTTTCTTAAAATAAAGTGAGTGACAATAACCAAATACCTTTGCGATAGAAATAAACGAAACAAAGTGACTTACAAATAAATAGTTGTTCATAATTTTATTGTAAAACTTGTTTGACCTGTAGCCTCTCGGAATAAAGTGAATGGATCTGAAGATTGTTTTCCGGACTGTTAGCAATAATTGTGCTCATTGTGTAATGATTGATTGAATAGCAGGAGACGCCAATATAAGTTGATCATGACTCTAGCCGCAAGAATGCCTACTCAAAGTAAGTCGACTATTTACGATTTTTATAGGTTATTTCTGGTTCCACAGAATGATCTCATCTGTTTCGTTTCCGACAAAGTTTCTTGACGACGTTAGGTATTGAAAGTTTATGGTAGATTTCTTTGGTTTCTTTTTATGCCTACATAATCAAAGGTAATATAAAATTAACGGGTTGGAGTATAGAAAAAACTAATTCTTATTGCCCTTGTAACAGAGTTGTGTTATTGTTGAATTTAGTTATTAACCTTAGCAAAGTATACCCCCTAACGGATGCAAACTTAAAAAGGGGGCTTATACATAAATTTTTTTTTAGCTGCACACCCTTTGCTATAACTGACCAAATAAACCCATAAAACATTCTACTCCTAGAGTCCTGGTCTTCTAACTATTAGACAATTACTGTGTGTTAAAATTAATAAAATCCATTGATAATAACAAACAGTGGTATTGTGCTAACATTGCCAAAATCAAGATTGTATTGTATTGTATGCACAAAGACACCAGCATTTCTTAAAAAACGAGGAACACAACTAGACTTAATATTCTTGTTTATAGTTCTGAATAACCAAATAACTTGCTCTCAACTATTACATAGATTTCAATTTAGTCCAGTGTAGAATACTCCGCTATCCAATCACTCTGCTTGTTCCACCAATACCACTACCACTTGTTTTACCACTGTCCTGGGTAGTAACTCCCCTATCCAAAGGCTCTGTAGATCTCTAAATAGCATAAAAAATATTGATATTTCCTCGTTTAACCTTCTTAAGTTCCGCCAACACTTGGTTGAGAACTTAGCAAATTGATTAGGAAATTAATGTCATCAACTTATTTTTTTCTTTTTTTATAATCTTTTTTTCTTATACCTTAATGTTACTCTTTCCACTCAGTTAAATTCAATGCATGTAGTGTTGACCTATAATTAGTTGTGCAATATGCTATGTAGATGTAAGTTCAATTATAATAATTTGTAGGTACTGTTGTAACAGCTGTTGGTAGATCTGAATAAATAAATAAATGGTGTACCTATTCACTTTTTAGATGCCTAGGCTAAGGAGAATCATCTTATTGTGATTCTAGGAATTACTAATTTGCTCATTATTATCTGCTATGATAACATTTACATAGACTGTTTGCATTTAGTACTTTGGCATGTAATTGCAGAGCTGAGAAGAAGACAATAACATTTCTATAATTATGTAATTTTTTTGTATTAATAGTTAGACACCTACCTAGGCACTAGTACCTATAGCATTTGGTAACAGAAAATGAGGTAGATCAAAGAACAGACAGATGAACTGGGTAAATGACAATGACATGAAATGACACAAGTAAGAAAGGAGTCGGCACTGATATGATGACAGAAGAGGGTGGAAGAAGAAAACCTGATGTGCCGACCCCACTAAGTGTGTGTTAAGGGCAGGAAAATGATGATGACCTAGGTCTACCCTACCACTGTGTTTCCTTTTGATAGTTTCATGTTTTCTTAGTTTTAGTGTTCACCTACACTTAAGTAATCACAAAGTTTCTGCTGAAAGTTTTTGTCCGGGATCAAATCTCACTCAGCTAATAACTTTTGGGACACAATACATTGAAGATGGGTAGGTATGATATAAATAACTTGTAAGGGTTTCCCCCTTTTCCAGTAGAAACAATGCTAAATAGAATTTTAAGCAAT
This sequence comes from Chloroclysta siterata, assembly GCA_932294275.1. Lineage (NCBI taxonomy): Eukaryota > Metazoa > Arthropoda > Insecta > Lepidoptera > Geometridae > Chloroclysta > Chloroclysta siterata. The sequence continues at coordinate 12,942,528 of OW028603.1, read as the reverse complement.
AAAATACACATATTGAAGTTGGCTAGGTAGGTATTTCATCTCTGTTCTACATTCAATCGGTATTGATGTTCATTCACCTTTCTTGATACTACATACTACTTATCTATGTGAGCTGATGTTAACTCATTTACATTGAATTATGATAGGGCTTTACTAGAACTGATAGTCACAATCACATACTTATATAAATTGACAATAATTAATTCTTGGTAGCAGAAAAACAGTAGGTATGCTTGAATGTGCTTTATGTAGGTACCTAACCTACATAAAACACAACTAACGTAGCTACTTTAGTTTTTAATCCTCCTGGAACTCTTGCTACTCAAAAAGCCCGTAAACCTTAAAGGCAGTGGCTGTTATTGGCCTTTGAAACTCTGTAAAACTGAAATATCTCGAATCCTTCTTGTAATACATGGTGTATCTGTTAGGTATAGGTACTATACATACCTAGAAGTTTGTGAACTAGAAACCGTAGCATACCTAGGTATGTCCTGTGTACCTATGTCTGCTTCACAATATTGTCTCCTTAAGTTTTTTTTAATGTAAAAGATAGACAAACGGGCTTACGACCGACCTGATGGTAAGCGATCACCGTCGTCCATAGACACCAACAACACCAGGGCCGTTATCGTTGCTCTGCCTACCCTGAAGGACTTTATTATCATTTTTCTTAAAGCTGTTCATGTTGTATCTTGGCGGATAAACCTCTGATGGTAGCTCATTCCACATGTGATGGTAGTTCCTTGATCATCCATCAGAGATTTACTCGTAATCGTTGGTCTGACTGTAACTAACCTCCGTTTTCCTCTTTACAGATGCGTGCGTCGAAGTGGGCGTGCCACTGGGCTGGTCATCAAGCGTGGCCTGTTGCCCCAACTGTCGTCACGAGCTGCGATTGTCCGTGATGTCAACGGGCAAGTGCCACGCGCCTCACACGCCGCCGCCGTTCACGATACAGCCGTACTTGCCTCACTACACCACACCGGCTGTGCCTCTCACCCCGGCTTACAATGATGAGCTGAGGCGGCTAGCTGATACCCTCAAGGCGTTGAGGCTATCTGGCTGGTATTATGGCGGTTTGGATTGGCAGGTTCGTTTTTCTTCATAAATCATATGATATTTTTGTTGTGTCACTAGTTTCTTTTAAAACAGTGTGGTGAATGGATTTTAAGTGCGTCTAAGTGCGTCTCAAAGAGGCTATTTTCGAACACTTGACACATGTTTCTTTTTTTTTTTTTTTAGTTTCTACGACATGCCGGTTTTCTCACGATGTTTTCTTTCACTTTCTTTCCTACTGGCTGATAAAATCATAAGTAACCATCATGATCATAATGTAGTGTAATTCATTTGGATATCATATTGTTTAGTAATCTAAGACTCTTTGTAACTTTAGAGTACCTAGATTGTAGCTAAATAAATTTTGTAGCTAAGAATTCATTTGAACATCTTATGTTGCTTGCGAGCTAGAAGAACAGGCAAGTAACTTATGGCTTAGCTACAGCAATGCTTTTGTAAGTATGATCTTCGTTTTGGTACACCTTTCTAGTTTTTTTTTAAATGATATTGAGCAAGGATGAGTTCATAGTATATGCATAGTTAAGTCTGACCTGAGTACCTTGCCTACTAGTATGTAGTTGGTCTGAAAAACATGCAATTAATGCTAAATGTTTCCAAGAACGTGTCATAACGAAATACCTGCCTTTGGCGAGCCATTTCCAACCGATTCTTAGAATATTGAACATTGCCAACATTATTCTTAAAACTACGATGTTATTGCTACGAGTTCACAGCTTGATTTTGAACAATGATGGTTACTTTGAACTAGTAAGAAAAGTTAGAACTATAAAAACGTCATCGTTTATTACGTAGGTACCTATAGTACGCGCAGCGGATCTAAGTCCCTCTGAGGTCAGGCACTATTGCAAATAAATAATACGATAATCAATTAAAATATCTGAATTAATCGGTCATATTTCGATTAATGATAATTGTATACGATTCACATACCTAGCCCCCTCCACACCACTCGCTTACCTCCAATCCATCCGACCCCAGAAATAGTGACTGCTCAGCTAGCTGTAGCTAACTTCAGAGAGACTAAGAGCTGATTTCACCATGCTCTGTTAGTTACTAATCAAGGATTAACAGGCCGTTAAATCTAACCTTAGCTGTCAAACGCGTATATTTTGACATATTTAACGGCCCTATAATCCTTTGTTAATCTAACAGAGCATGGTGAAACCGGCCCTAAGAGCTGATTTCACCATGCTCTGTTAGTTACTAATCATGGATTAACAGGCCGTTAAATCTAACTTTAGATGTCAAACGCGTACATTTTGACATATTTAACGGCCTTTTAATCCTTTGTATAACAGAGCATGGTGAAATCAGCTCTAAGATCCGTTGGGCGTATTAGTACAACTGGATTTTTAACAATGAAGGTTGACATCATACTTTGAACTAGTAAGAAATGTTTGAACTTATAAAAACCGCATCGTCTACGTAAATGCTTTTTATAGAGTTTCCCACACAAGAATTTATAGTACAATCGGTTGAGAATGTTTCCTTATGTCTGTTACTAAAGCATTCTCGGTATTTCCATCTTTGATTGTTACGAGTATTACAGTCTATTTGTTTTATGATTTGTGAAGTAATAAGGCTGTATTTTTTTTTCTTAAATTTCTTTGTTCTTGAGACAATACTTCACTACTTAGTTTGTATAGTGTTTTTTCATTCGACATAGATGAAACAACGAAGGGAATATAGTAAGTTCATGATTTGGGGTAGGTTTTGGAACTCAGGTCATGGAGTTTTAGACCGCTCTGAGTGAGATGAAGTGCTGATTACCTGTTCTCAGATAAAAAAAGTATTAATATAGGTAATTATGTTTTAAAAGCTCAAATCCCATTCGGATTTTTAATGAAACACTTTTAGGTCATAAATTCTTTGTGATTTTCTTAGGAGTAGATAAACAATATAAAACTAATAAAACATGTTTTAATTGTTTTTTGTTTCTTTTGTTTCAGGCGGGGCAAGCTATCCTGAAGGACGCGAGTGTCGGCGCGTTCATCATCCGCGACAGCGGCGACAGGAACTTCATATTCTCGTTATCGTTGCAAACGGAGCGGGGGCCCACTTCTGTGCGACTGCACTACGAGCAGGGCTTTTTTAGGTAAATAGTGAAATACCACTGTCCTAGCTTTAGTTTTCTATATTAATTTAATAAGGATAAGTCCACTCTCAGCAACGATGGGCTTGCAACCTGTCATGTATGGAATACAAACTACTGCAGATGAGGGTATGTGCCAAATGTTATATTTGGATGTACCACTGATTCTTCTGATCTTGATTTTTATTTATATCAAAGTTGGTATCGTTAAACATGATGAAGTTAGAAGCAAAACTCTGGGGGCATACGAGTCTTTTAAAAAAATTCATTTCTTAAAAATAACTATTTAAAGATTATACAATGTGTAACATAATTCCCCTATAAGGCCAAAGACCAAGTGATCAGACTAAGCACTGGAATTATTTGACGTGTGCAAAGTTTGAATACTTCGTTTTCTAAATTTCTATACAAAAGTAAAAATAGTATTGTCTCAGGCAACAACCCTGATAATGTGTACGTGACCTTGGTATACGCTATTTGCGTTGACTAATTGGTGGCAGTTCATGTACCTATTTTATCTACAGTTCACAATTAAAGGTCAAAAAAACAGCTGTAAATAGGGTTGCGTCATAATTGTGTTTGTTTCATTTTGAAGGAAAATTTAAGAGGCATTTCATGAATGAAAAACTTCGAAATTTCAAAAGTCCCAGAACAAAAGTTGTTCGTAATGACCTGTAAAATACCCTGTTTCCGGGGTTATAAGGGTATTATGTTACACATTGTATAACAGTGAAACAGCTAATCTGCATGCGGTAAGAGGAAGAATACGCTTTATTAGTAAAATTCCATTGTAATGAAACATTTTACTAGAAAAGCCGCAAATAATATTACCGACAAACAGCTGTGGGGCATTTCACAATAAATACAGGTTCAGACAGACTGGGGTTTACATTAGTAATTTTGAATGGGAAACATTATCCGAGGTTCTTTCAATCATTCGATTTAAAGTTTTTTATTTCCTTAATTTTATTGTATGGGTAGAATCAAAATAAAACAGATTTTGGGGTCAATAAAGAATGTTCCTGAATGGGACTGTTAACTCAAAAAAAAAAAAATATTTATTTATTTATTTATTTATTTATTTATTTAGTAAATTTTACATTTTATATAGGTACTAGCGGCTTGTCCCAGCTTCGCATGGGTGGTCATAAATTTTTTGAACATTTTAGGATAAACTTAGACCGTGGGTTCGAGCCTCGCGTCTACTTATTTCATACATTTGCACGCGCTTCTCCTTGAGTGAGTGAAATCGCACCCCGAGCGTGACCCGTGGACCCGTTAACATTTTTAATTTTGTCATATCTTTTGAATGGAATGTCCGATTTGAAAGATTTAAGAAGTAATCTATAGGTATTGAAACCGTCTTAATTATGAAATAATTTATTTGGATAAGGATTAATACCAAGGTACAAATAAAGACCCTTTTCTGGCGGCGGCATTTCAATTAATTTTTTATAATAAAAGAACACTTATTGTGACATAACTATAATAGTTAGACATATGCTGTCGCGACATTTTTTGTAGATGATGACGTGTTCTACAAAATCGTAGTACATTATTTTGTTCTATCATCAATAGTTTTCGCAGCGCACGCGATGTAAGGTTTTCTTTTTCCACCTTGGGTTACATTATTAGAGTTTTAGTAAGGATCCCTGATTTTTTTGAAAATATAATATAGCCTATGTTACTCAGGGATAATGTAGCATTCTAATGGTGAAAGATTTTTTGAAATCGGACCAGTAGTTTTTGAGCCTATTCGTTACATACAAAACAACAAAACAACAAAACAACAAAACAACAAAAATACAAATCTTTTCTCTTTATAATATTAGTGTAGATTCCGAATTTAAAAAGTTAAGATTGTTTTGTAAATTCGGAAATCATTTATAAAATTAACTTTGTTTATTTTTTAAATCATTTTTTTTATCATTTAAATTTAAATGATAAGAATTCAGGGAGGTAATGTCACATTGGCTTATTCATTTTCTTTGGGCTGGGGAAAACGGTTTATTTTATGATTGGTATTTAAAAATACACATACAATAGGTAGTATAACCGCTGCGCTGGGGAATTCTCAAATGTCGACCGTGATACGCCCGATTGACCGACGTCATTGTGAGGATCGTGGATGGAGAGAGTTCAGAGCTCTGTGATTCGTTCATCCTGGAAATGTATAGGGGAGGCCTATGTCCAGACTTCTCGGGCTGAAGTTGAGATAAAATGATCATTTAAAAATATCATTATAATCATTATCGGGCTGGTGCCCGCGACTTCGTCTGCGCAGGATTAGTATTTCGAGTAGCTTATATTAGCGTGGCGTAGTACATATGTGTAACTCTAGCGGTTTTGGCAGCGCACGCCAGAATAGCTCGCAGATGGTATATTTTATCCTACTTACTTGACACTTATCGTCATATTTTGGTCAATTCACACAATATCTTTATAAATTGTAGCCTATGTGTTATTCTGATGTATAAGCTATATTATTGTAAAGTTTCATTAAAATCCATTCAGTAGTTTTTACGTGAAAGAGTAACAAACATCCATCCTCCATCCATTCTTACAAACTTTCGCGTTTTTAATATTAGTAGGATAGTAGGATTTGGTTTGGTACAACAGAGTTTCATTGTCCGTGGGTGTCAGTCAATACATCCTACGCAGGGAAATTATATTGCGTCAGTGATTCTTGCGAAACAACCGCATCATTTTACATTACCAACTACGCATTGCAACTTATGATTCACATTTTAGTTCTGGGAGACGAGTTTGAAATGTTTTCGTGAAGTTTAGGTAGTTATGTGAATAATAAAGGCATCTAAGAACAAGCAGTAACGATTTTTTTTAATACAACTAGTTGATGGAACAAGCTGTTGGCCCACCTGTTGTTAAGTGGTAACCATCACCTATAGGTGCAAAGTGTTACAAAGCATTGCTTCGTAAGTCACGCACGATAGGAACGTGCCCTACGATGCACTGCCCTTACTACTCTTAAAGTTTTCGGGAGTGGTATTTTAACACCCTGTATAAGGTACTATTAAATTTACTTATCATTCTAACGTAATGTCTCCTCTATTCCAGGTTAGACTGTGACGTGCCCCTAGCAAAGTACATCCCCCGTTTTCGCTGCGTAGTGGAACTGGTCCAGCATTACACACGGATCGGCGGCGCAAGAAACGCTGCAGGCACCGTTTGGGTAGACCGGGAAGGCTGCCCCCATTCGCCAGTTCTTCTCAAGAATCCCATGAGGAAGTCGCCACCTACTTTGATGCAAGCAGCTCGCCTGGCTATCCACAAGGCGATAGACTCCAACCCTTTGACGCCGCGGCTATGGTGCGCGCCTAAACATAGGCTTCTGCCGCTACCCCCCTCGCTGATAGATTATCTCGGCGAGTATCCATACTCGATCTAATAAATTTTACGGATGTAAGGCAATGAAGACTCATCAACTCGAAGGTGAAGCATTAAAATGTGAGCTAGCTCAACAATACATTTTCTATTGTATTTTGAATAGAACATAGACAAAGGAGAGAGGTTAAAGCTCGCGTTTCAATGCTTGATTGCGTTGCGTAGGTGTTGAGGCGGCGTAGTGGGCGATGACCTTTACTCGCCGCAGTTACTGTTGATGTATCTTGACCTCTCTGAAGTTGGCCGTTTATCGCCGTAATATTATTCCTTTGGTACTAAAAGTATGGGCTTGCAATCTGTCATGTAAAACCACTTGTCCCAAACTACCCCGGGTAATCATGGATCTGAATCACCCATACACTTCAGGAGATGTCTACCGTGCCTTGGGATTACAGTTGTGAGCCATAATTTTAGTAAAATGCTAGGTTCGGTTATTATAAATATAGTTCCGATGAAATATATTGCGGCCTAAATAATGGCTTACTTCATTGCGGTTTTGATTCGTTAGTATGGTATAGTTAGATTAGCTAGATCCGATCGCATTATTATTGTACAAATAGACGTGTCTAGTACAGAGGGCTGGCTCCTTAATAATTCTTATTTATAAAAATAACCTGTATTATTTATAAGTATTTGAATACGGGACTCAACTACGGTATTTAGTGAAATGTTTAACGCAGATATAATTTGTTTATGCCGATTCTGTATGTATATAGATGTTTTGATAACGCAAGACTGATTCCTTGAGTGTTAATATTTATTTGTTTTTCTGTCACTTGCGTGGAACTATAGATTTTACTCAAAATAATTAGTGTCCTAGCTCTATTAGACAAATGGCAATCGAAAGACTCGGAAGCGCTCTATTAAACAGAGGATGTAGTATGAATAATGCAATACGCATTCGTCGCGGTCCGTAATGTTGTACAGTTATTAATAAATTGAATTTGAATTTGAATAAAAAAAATTAAATTTATGGTGACGTATTTAAGTTACACTGCGCGTCAACGAAAACTTAACGTGACATGGCTGCATTGCCACGCAGTTTAAATCTAATATGTTACCTCTTTACTAATGTCTTTATTCATACTAATTCCCAACTGGCGCTAACGGTACGATCCACAACGCTTTCGACGTCAGTTATTCCTTATTTCTGTAACAAATGTTGCAAACGTTTTTATTTCGTTGGTATACTATTCCCACGGGATAAGTAATAACCACGTTTGTAAAGATTTACCCTGGCTTTAAAGTTAGGGTAAATTACCCTGTTGTATTGTTATTTGTCTACAGGGGCTCTCGCGCCACCGCTGCTGATATTATTATAGCGAATTTGTTCACTAATGCCCAAACTTGTCCATCGACTTAAGAAATCATCACACTAATCTAAACTTTATTTATTCTCGGCTAAGATTTAGTTTTAGTAAATTAGGTTTTCCTTTGTTCCTATTTGTTTGGTCTGTGAATCTAAAATTGAAACTTTTGACACCTCTTCAACGGTCTTGAAAGCGCCATCGATACTGGAATTTGATTCAATCGCGAACAGTTGTTTGAGGCTGAGTGTGTAAATACTTCCATATTTATTTTTTGTAATTAGCGGTTTTGGAAATTGTTAACATGGTTGGAGGCCTGAGGTTGGTGTAAAACCTAAAAAGAGCGCTTGCGGACTACAGAAAGACTAAAAAACATACAAATTAGGTAGTTGTAAAATTTGTGAAACTGGAAGCTAAGCGCAAGTCATCGCTAGGTACTGCGCTGCGTCTGTTTCACAGATTTCAACTTGATTTCTGGCTACTGTTAGTTATACTTGGCCTATATGTACTGACGTCTTATTTTATAGTCTGCGCACTTTAAAAAAAGTTTCGGCTAGTGATTTTCACTAATCTATATTTAATAAGTACCTTGAATAATCTCAAATAGAATAAATTAGCTTGATGAACTTAGTATTTAAAAATATTTATGTAAATTGTGTCTGACCTTTTAATCAGCCTCAAAATAAGTTATGATAATGTCCTGTAATTGTATCTCTTATTGTTTGTTTCAAGCAATTGTTATTTTTCTACCATTTTGTAAGGTAAAGCACCAATTATTTAATAAGTGTGACATAATATAAAATCGTGTAAACGTTTGTAGACAAATGTATGAAAAGAACTGCAATTAATTTATGATATACAGAAACAAAATATACATTTCTGCCTTTAAATTTGTATTTAATTTTTATAAGCTTTTACTCCTTTACCTTCTAGTAGAACCCAAAGTGATAATATAAATACACAGTAACATCTACTAATAACACAACCAACGTCCTCGGTATTTGGCACAGAAATGTCTAACCAAACTATAAACCTCTGCCTTAAACGACATATTAGTACTTTTCTATCGAAATCAAAGAGCTTTACTTTAAACAGCGTTCTACGGGGTCAGAAAATGAGCTAGTGGCATTGACATAATGAGCGCTTCTGTGCTTGTGGAGCTCGCCGTATAGAGCTCAGAGGAACATATCTTTTAACTACTTCTTGGTTAACAATTGTCAAAGAATGATTTGAACCATGGACTTGGGTGTTACTTGATTTGTATCTATATTCCATAAGTTACCCATACCCATGCTATGCACCATAGATTTATAATACTATAGATTGCCTACGAGCGTATACCCGAGCAAGACGGACAACAAGTACATACAATTTATGGGTTGCCACATCTTACTATTTTCACCCAACCAAGCATATGCTATGATGTCGCCGCGGCTCCAGTTGTTTGTTTAATTATGTTTAATTAAAGCTAGTTTCTGCAGTTTAATAGTTTGTACCCTCCTCTAGGTTACGCCATTTTAATATCTTCTAAGGAATGAGCTAGAAAAAAGCCTACACAGCTCAGTTGGTAGCCTTCTGCGCCGTAGGCCGTGGGTTCAATCCTACCGAGAACAAACATTTGTGTGATGTGATACTAGACGTTTGTTCTCTGACTGGGTGGTTGTGATTTGGCTTATTTTGGGGCTATATAGTGCTGTGTGGAGCGTCCACCAATATTTATAAAAAATAAAATAAAAAAAACAGGGCGAACTGGCACTAAGCTGGCATTTTAGACATTGAAATCAGAACCCTAGGCCCCGCGAGCTAGAGTCCTGGATTTTCCTAGTGAGGGGGACAGAGCTAGCTAGTGGTGCTATTCTTCACATTCTACCACCTATCAATAGTTTAACTATGTTACTGCACCAGCTAGGTAAATTTTTTATGAATAAAAAACAATTTATTTATTTATCATTGATTTATTTATTCTACATCCCTACTCATCAGAAACCGTAATTCAAAAGGTTAATTTATAACGCGTGCTTCAATTTTAAATTAAGTAGGTATAAACAATACATCTTAACAAGAGGAAGCCAGCTTATGCTAGAGCTGACCATAAGCCTGAGCAATGCCACCACTTTGCCCTGAAGCTCGAAGTGATGGCATTATGAATACAGCTATCCTCAGAACATCACTATGAATATGTCATAAATACATTAAAATATATCACGTGTAAGTACGTATTTATTTATTAGACGATAAATATTTAATAGTTTGTACATAACACTTTCAGATGAGAATATTTTCTTAATTCTCACTTTTTAAAGCAAGATTTTTGAACATACTTTTTATATCCAGAAAAAAAAGCGGAGATACCGTTTATGTTGAAATAGCCCAAAAGTTTTTTAGTCCGTAAGTTTCTTGCCTGTTCTTCTAGGCTATGGTCGCGCGCGAGGAACTGGCGGTACATTCACCTAGTACCAATTTAAGACGTTTCAAAGAGATCCTTGTGATTGTACTGAATAAAGACCGTTTTGATTTTGATTTTGGAGCTTGGTGACCTGGAGCTTGGTAGCCCGTAGCTTTAACCCACCAGCCCAAAGTAGTTGCATCTTTGGGAAATCTGTAAAACAAACATGTTATTATTAGGCATATGTAGGTATTTAATCATACTACGCGATGGTGGTCTCAGACACAAAATAACTACCAACTTCTCATATGAAAATCGTGAGGAGACTTAAATTATTAAAATGTAACGCAAAGCTAAAAAAATAAATTAAATGAAATTAAAATATATGTACCTACTACCTATATTATATTTTTTTTCATTATGTACTTAAGTCAAACAAACCTTATTTCTTTGAATAAGGTAATAATAAGTTGCGACATTGTCATTTGTTTTCTAGATTATTGTGTGTATTTGAACTTATCCTAACATATCAGAGTCGAATCCACCCTAAAGTTGTTCGTTTCCCAACATTTTTGGCAAATAGATTTTGTTTTAGTTGGCAGCCCGAAAGATCGTTTATCCCAGCCAAATTATGTTTCTATAGAACTGTATCGGTTTGAATAGCCATGTCATTTGTGTGGTTTATAGTAACCTATACTCAATTTTACAAAATAATTAAATTCTAGAAATCTACTATGATATGCGATAGAAAGTAAACACAACCGTTAAATGATTAATTGTGGACACTGTGCATTCTCCGTTTTATAGTTTAATTGACAAATAGAACATAAAAGTGCTACTTACCGAAGGAAGCTTAATTTTCAGTTTTCCGAGCTGTATCATTATCACAGCCTAAAATACTTCAATGCACCACATTATAAACTTAACTCTACGTATACTGGGACCTAGGCACACACTATTTTCAAAGAACTTTGGCACTAAACACCTGTAAACTCACAAGCACCAAGCGGTTTGTTTAGCACCAAACTTGGTGCTAAACAATCAAAAACGTATACGCAGAAAGGGACAAAACATTTATATTATATTTCTCTCACTCATAGGTATAATTTGTATTATTGCGTCTCTCTTACTCTTGGTATTATTATTTGATGCTCTATCTATTGTATTCTTGATCTAAGCTATGCACCTAGACTAGAAGTGAAACGTAACGATTTTTCATGGCGACTTAAGGGTACGACAATAATTCTGAGTTGACTAATTTAGAAATTTGACGTTGAAAATGACAAAATTTGACGTTTAGAGATTATGACGTTTTCTAATTCTCTCTTTGTGATTTTATTGATTTGTACGATAATTTTAGCTATTCTAATGATTTCTAATTCATAACTGTTTGAATAGTGTATTTAAAATGTGAAAGACGAATCTAATAAAAAAAGCCCAACCATGTCTGCAAACGGAACTGGCGGCATCTACGCACCACTCAAGCAGATATTATCTGATTCGGAATCGGAGGATGATCCTGTGGTACAAGATGCTAGTATCAAAGCCGCAGATAGTTGCAACAACCTGGACTACAACAGCGGCTTGCAGTCCTCAAAGAACTATAGTATTAGCGATATGGACGAGTTTAACACCAACCTGAATACCACTGTGGAAAGCACTATGGACAATGTAAGCTACATGCAGTCCGATATGTCGATTAGAGTCTCATGTCGCCGTCGCTGCGCTTTTATCACATCCATTTTCACTTGCGTGTTCACCGTCGTCATATTCTTATGGGGTATACCCTGCTCGGATGTAGGCAGTTGCGCCCTCGGCGAGTGGCAAGACAAAACCACCAGTTGGGAACTGCCGTATGATGAGATTGAACTTTCCGGGGCCGTGCAAGTAGTCGAAGGAGCCATACCGAAAACCAAGAACCTGATTTTCATTTATCGCGGCAACCACATGAAGCAGGAGGAGAAAACCAACGAAAATGTGAATGGAGTCTTGCTCATTGTAGGCAATACGGGGAAAGTAGGCTGGTATACCAGAGAAAGCAGGATACCCACAGAAATCAATTGCCATCTCATTGATGTGAACAAGGATAAACTCAAAGACTGTATCGTGTCAGGCTCCGAGGGCCTGCTTGCCGCATTAAACCCACTCTCTGGAACTTACTACTGGTACATTCACAAGCAAGGAAGTGTATTTAGCAATATTGCAGCAATAGATTTTCCAATAGTTATGAAGGATATGGATAAGGACACGGTGAACGACCTACTCACTGTAGCAACTGTCCTTCCAAGTGCAAATCACAATTCTCTGATTATTATATCAGGATTTACTGGAAATATTATTGGAGAACCAATGGCTGTTGAAGATTGCTTCTCAGTCAAGCTGCTTACCGAATCTGAAATGATAACTTACATCTGTAAGAATGGTACTTCTGAAGCGGTGCGCCAGATAACATACCCTATGCTGTACAGAAAACTGCTGAAATTGGATCAAACGGTAAATCACACTCCATCTTCAGTGCCAGTTTCGAAGCGAATAAACCAGAGTTTGAAGAAAAACATTGGCAACACCAGAGAACTGTTTACTAACGGCCCCGGGAAACTTATTGTAGAAAATTCCGGTGAATGTCCAAACTCCTGCAGAGTCAACCTGAAACTTATACTGGACCGGAACGGAACCACAAATGTTAGCTGGGAGTACTCAGCCAATCACGTCTATGCTATGAGGCCTAGCACTTTCTCCTTCGCAAACTCAATTCGAGGATTTGTGCTGAAATTATGACAGTGGAACAGTGCACACCTTGCTGCCAAGGGTGCACTTAAAGTCAATGAGGTCAGATACAACAACATACAAAACCAGAGCCCCAAAAACAACTATGATGCATTTTATTATCGCCCATCGATCAATGTTGCTTCCATATCATCTTTCATAAAATATACAGAGTTCACTGCTCATGACATATCAGAGAGAATAGTTTTGGTGTCATTTGATAGATTCCAGACACATAATGTGAATGTGAGTCAGACAGATATGGTTCAGATTTGTGCTAGAGGCCCTGTGGATACCCATGCTCCCTTGCCGCTGTGCCAACCGGACTTAGAATATCAAGAGAAGTCACTTATGATTGCAGATTTAGATGGTGATCAGTCACATGAATTAATTTCATACTACAGCACTTTTATACCACCTGAATCATACACTCCCAAGAAATCAAATCCATATGACAACTGGCGATTGACATCTACTGTTAGGGTAATTCGTTTAGAATCAGAATTGCCGAAACTGTTTGTTTCAGACTTATAATTTGTTATAAGATCATTTCAGTTAGACCATGTTTCAGGTCATTCTAAACTTCCATCAAGTATTATGATGGTGAAATATTTTAATGTTGAAATTTATGTCTAAAATGTATCTGGAATCAGTGACTGTCTTAATTAATAGCTGTTACATTTTTATCATAAAAAAGATGAATAGACCATATGACATAATTTTTATTGACTTTGCCTGTTAGCTTGTAAATTGTAATTAGCTGGAGCCACTTATAATCTAGTCATTTATACATAAAGAGCTATTAGGTAATGCATGAATGATAGAAGTAACTTATATTTGCCTGGGGTGTTCAATTTAGGTAACCTAGTCAAGTTAGATTTCTAAGAATAGTGTTTTATAATTATGCCTGACACTAGTTTATAACTTACTGTATTTATGTATTGACTGTGTTTTAACATTTATTTTTGTAAATTCAATACTTTAGCTGTTTGAATCTATGATACTGAGCCAGCTAAAGGAGGCAAGTTAGATGCACAAAAAGAGGGAATTTAAAAGTTTGTTTTTCTAAGTTTAGAATTCACTAGATTTCCTGTGGGTGCCTACAATGTGAAGTATTGGTCAGTGAAAATGGGCTGTAGGTACTGTGTTTATTGTAAGATGGTGAGAGGAAGTGCCTTAGTGAAGAGAAGACCGCGGGGTAATGCTTTGAATGATTTGTTTTTTGTGCAGTGTATTCTGTGTGTGTAATAATAATCATGTAAAAATAAATTATTTAGAAATGTATTACATATTCTTAGTAGAAAATGCTGAATGTCGTAAATAAAAATCTCAACTTCAAATACTTTTTTATTATTTAACATCTCGATTTATTAATTTTGGTATAATTTGGTTTACAAAATTGGATGTACCTACTTATCGCTAAAGTGTTAATGTGCATTTGTCACAATGACCATGTTGAGGAACGTTATTAAACATATTTTGTGTCAAGTAAAAAACTGCATCTTGGCCTTTAGTTAACAGCAAGTCTTGAAGAATCTTGTCGGTAGCACTGTTGGTTAGACTTCAAAATTGTCAGGCGTATGCGTACAAAAACTTTACTAACCTCCATACTAAAAATACACAAATCCACACCTCTTCCATATAAAACTGAATTAGTCTTTTCATACATACACATGCTAAAAGTTTCACTTACTTCAGACGGTCCATACTTCGTAAGATTATCATGCTAATGATTGTCAATAATACCAAAAAATGCAACTTTGAATTAAACTTGGAACACACAAAGTTTGAAGTTTTCTTTCATTTCAGGAAGCTGTTTGTCGGTATTGGAATTGGAAGATTTGTGTATATTAAAATATAACCATATTGTATAACCAGAATGATTGGTTTTATATGACTGTAAAACGACAGGAAGGCAGGAGATTGCGGACTACTTTTAGATAGTGTATGTTACAATTGGGTAGTTAGGTATACTTAAAAATAATATTCATATGTGCTCTTGGAAGCCTGTACTTACTAATAACAGCCCAAAACTAATAATAACGAAACAAAATACCTAGGAGCTCTGCTATTTACAAATTTAGGTACTATTTTCAGTATCTACCTATTAATACTAAGAAATAATATCTTCATATTGGTTTACATAATATCCAAAGCACTACAAATGTAGCAGCCCTTTGACGAAACGGACTACATTTGAATCGACTTGAATTGTATAGGTGTATTGGAAAATATTCAAATATGCTCTACTAAGTACGAATGGTGTTCTTATATAAATAAATTCTCTCCATCTATAATCTACAATGACAAAGATTTAATATAGTCCCAAAAGTTATTATCCGAGTGGTATTTGAACCCACGACCTTCCCCTTGAAACGGGGCCGCGCTAACCAACTGCGCCCACTCGGATAATAACTTTTGGGACTATATTAAATCTTTGTGATTTTCCTTAAGTGCAGGTAAACACTATAAAACAAATAAAAAAAAAACTAATCAATGCATACGAAAAACACGGATATATATACGGATATATTTTGGCTGGTTTTCAGAAGTAGTTGAGTTTCGACTGTTGAAAATTTTAAAGTTGTACAATGTACTATGAAAATGTGAGATTCGTATTTTTTTGAACAAACATGAATAAAATGCCATTTTACTATCTCTGAGTAACGCTATCCGCAATTAAAAGTATTTTGGTCTTTACTTTAAATTTGTCAAAATAAAAATAAAAGATGTGCTAATATTTAAACTGAAAGATAGCGTTACGGTATAAAAGGCATTAAATACCATATAATTTAAGGAGTTATTATTATACCCTGAATTTGGACTTCAATTTGACCGAAGTTATATGGGTGCGACTAAATATCATTATAAAACTTTTTAACTTAATAACAATACTGGTCTGTCAGTTATTCTGAGGGCATGTTAAGCTGGGACTTATAGGGACATAGTCCCTATAAGTCCCAGCTCCAAAAGTTGGTAAGCTGCAGATAACCGTCTAAACGAAATCCCGCTAGCGCATTTCAATAATTTTGAAGAATTTAAACTGATCTTATGAAATTTAACAAAACAAGTTTCAGCGAATGACATTAGATTATGTTCAGTAAATATATCATATTGAACCTTATAACTTCTCCCGCCTAAAGGTTTGAGAAACTAGATAAAAAACTGGTAAGAAAACTTATTGAGAAGTTGTTTGACGGTTAAGGCGGCTCTGTGCGTCACCAGAGTTAGCCGCTAGCTTATACGAACTCGCAGTCAGGGAACGACCAGCTTTTGTGTGACGTCATCGTCAATAACATCATACTCGGTGAGCTCGATAATGCCGCGCTCTGCCAGTATCTCTGCCACGTTCTGCCCACGCGTGGGATCGTCCGGGTCTTCGTGTGTGAACAGCTCCACTATCACCTCGTCGTATTCGCGGGCTCTGTAACATAATAACAATAACTTTAGAGATCAGCGGCAGCAATCTTAGTATAGAAAACCAGGTGCAAAATATATTGTAAATAACAATGTTATTGCTTTTACGCCGTCTGTATTGAAAATCCGTCTCCGTCCTACCCCAAGTATGAGTTGTGTTTACCATATTTGGTTTTTCGTTTATGTTCCGTGTTCATTGCGGGTTTTGTATGAAGTCGCGATAGAGATACCGATACGGAACTTTATGTTCTACTACTAATTTTCATCATACTTGCAACATAAAGGTCCGTATCGGTAACTCTATCGCGTCTTCATACAAAACCCGCAATGAACACAGAACAAGAACGAAAAACGAAAAACCAAATATGGTAAACACAACTCATACTTGGGGTACTGCAAATTTATTTCGCAGTTAGCAATTCAATATAAATTTCGTCGCCGGAACTCAATTGATTAATACGTGACGCGTACGATCTCTTGAGCTATTTGCAGTTGCGTGACAAAATGTCGGACGCGGCACGTACAATTGCACGCACGGCATGCACGCTAGCACCGCAAAGGTAACGGCTGCCGCCAACGTCGTGGCATCGTGTCGCTCGTGTGTAAGAGTACTAAATAAATAAATAAAATATAAGTATTACTGGACTTTCCACACAGCACTATCAAGCCCCAAACTAAGCCAGAGCTTGTAATATGGAAACCAGATAGCTGATATAATACATAAATAGTAATAATAAAAATAGTACCAGCACGGCGCCGTGGCGCGCGTGCTGGTACTCACATGACGCGCGCGTGCAGCGTGCGGTCCTGCGTCAGCGCGTGCAGCGCTCGCTTGGCGCGCGCCCACTGCCCGAGGCGCGCGTGCTGGTACTCACATGACGCGCGCGTGCAGCGTGCGGTCCTGCACCAGCGCGTGCAGCGCTCGCTTGGCGCGCGCCCACTGCGCCGAGGCGCGCGTGCTGGTACTCACATGACGCGCGCATGCAGCGTGCGGTCCTGCACCAGCGCGTGCAGCGCTCGCTTGGCGCGCGCCCACTGCGCCGAGGCGCGCGTGCTGGTTCTCACATGACGCGCGCGTGCAGCGTGCGGTCCTGCACCAGCGCGTGCAGCGCTCGCTTGGCGCGCGCCCACTGCGCCGAGGCGCGCGTGCTGGTACTCACATGACGCGCGCGTGCAGCGTGCGGTCCTGCACCAGCGCGTGCAGCGCTCGCTTGGCGCGCGCCCACTGCGCCGAGGCGCGCGTGCTGGTACTCACATGACGCGCGCGTGCAGCGTGCGGTCCTGCACCAGCGCGTGCAGCGCTCGCTTGGCGCGCGCCCACTGCGCCGAGGCGCGCGTGCTGGTACTCACATGACGCGCGCGTGCAGCGTGCGGTCCTGCACCAGCGCGTGCAGCGCTCGCTTGGCGCGCGCCCACTGCGCCGAGGCGCGCGTGCTGGTACTCACATGACGCGCGCGTGCAGCGTGCGGTCCTGCACCAGCGCGTGCAGCGCTCGCTTGGCGCGCGCCCACTGCGCCGAGGCGCGCGTGCTGGTACTCACATGACGCGCGCGTGCAGCGTGCGGTCCTGCACCAGCGCGTGCAGCGCTCGCTTGGCGCGCGCCCACTGCACCGAGGCGCGCGTGCTGGTACTCACATGACGCGCGCGTGCAGCGTGCGGTCCTGCACCAGCGCGTGCAGCGCTCGCTTGGCGCGCGCCCACTGCGCCGAGGCGCGCGTGCTGGTACTCACATGACGCGCGCGTGCAGCGTGCGGTCCTGCACCAGCGCGTGCAGCGCTCGCTTGGCGCGCGCCCACTGCGCCGAGGCGCGCGTGCTGGTACTCACATGACGCGCGCGTGCAGCGTGCGGTCCTGCACCAGCGCGTGCAGCGCTCGCTTGGCGCGCGCCCACTGCGCCGAGGCGCGCGTGCTGGTACTCACATGACGCGCGCGTGCAGCGTGCGGTCCTGCACCAGCGCGTGCAGCGCTCGCTTGGCGCGCGCCCACTGCGCCGAGGCGCGCGTGCTGGTACTCACATGACGCGCGCGTGCAGCGTGCGGTCCTGCACCAGCGCGTGCAGCGCTCGCTTGGCGCGCGCCCACTGCGCCGAGGCGCGCGTGCTGGTACTCACATGACGCGCGCGTGCAGCGTGCGGTCCTGCACCAGCGCGTGCAGCGCTCGCTTGGCGCGCGCCCACTGCACCGAGGCGCGCGTGCTGGTACTCACATGACGCGCGCGTGCAGCGTGCGGTCCTGCACCAGCGCGTGCAGCGCTCGCTTGGCGCGCGCCCACTGCGCCGAGGCGCGCGTGCTGGTACTCACATGACGCGCGCGTGCAGCGTGCGGTCCTGCACCAGCGCGTGCAGCGCTCGCTTGGCGCGCGCCCACTGCGCCGAGGCGCGCGTGCTGGTACTCACATGACGCGCGCGTGCAGCGTGCGGTCCTGCACCAGCGCGTGCAGCGCTCGCTTGGCGCGCGCCCACTGCGCCGAGGCGCGCGTGCTGGTACTCACATGACGCGCGCGTGCAGCGTGCGGTCCTGCACCAGCGCGTGCAGCGCTCGCTTGGCGCGCGCCCACTGCGCCGAGGCGCGCGTGCTGGTACTCACATGACGCGCGCGTGCAGCGTGCGGTCCTGCACCAGCGCGTGCAGCGCTCGCTTGGCGCGCGCCCACTGCGCCGAGGCGCGCGTGCTGGTACTCACATGACGCGCGCGTGCAGCGTGAGGTCCTGCACCAGCGCGTGCAGCGCTCGCTTGGCGCGCGCCCACTGCGCCGAGGCGCGCGTGCTGGTACTCACATGACGCGCGCGTGCAGCGTGCGGTCCTGCACCAGCGCGTGCAGCGCTCGCTTGGCGCGCGCCCACTGCGCCGAGGCGCGCGTGCTGGTACTCACATGACGCGCGCGTGCAGCGTGAGGTCCTGCATCAGCGCGTGCAGCGCTCGCTTGGCGCGCGCCCACGGCGCCGAGGCGCGCGTGCTGGTACTCACATGACGCGCGCGTGCAGCGTGAGGTCCTGCACCAGCGCGTGCAGCGCTCGCTTGGCGCGCGCCCACTGCGCCGAGGCGCGCGTGCTGGTACTCACATGACGCGCGCGTGCAGCGTGCGGTCCTGCACCAGCGCGTGCAGCGCTCGCTTGGCGCGCGCCCACTGCGCCGAGGCGCGCGTGCTGGTACTCACATGACGCGCGCGTGCAGCGTGAGGTCCTGCACCAGCGCGTGCAGCGCTCGCTTGGCGCGCGCCCACTGCGCCGAGGCGCGCGTGCTGGTACTCACATGACGCGCGCGTGCAGCGTGCGGTCCTGCACCAGCGCGTGCAGCGCTCGTTTGGCGCGCGCCCACTGCGCCGAGGCGCCGGGCACGCGCACGCCGGCGAGCGCGCACTGCACGCCCTGCAGCGGCAGGCGCGCGAACCGTGCCTCCAGCTGCCGGATCTGGTCCTCCTTCACCCACAGCACGGTGCCGTAGTCCACGTACATCACCTGCACATACAATAAATTCTAAATAAAAAGTTACATTTCACACTCGAAATTAGTAATCAAAATAAATATCAAATATATTATATTGACAGCCTTCACAGCTCAGTTGGTATTAGCTCTGCCTTCTGCGCCGTAGGCCGTGGGTTGGATCCCCACCGAGAACAAACATTTGTGTGGTGAACATAGATGTTTGTTCTCTGTCTGGGTGTTATACTAAGTATGTATTTACAAAAAAAAGTATAAAAGTAGTATATCGGCTATCTGGTTCCCATATCACAAGCTTTGGCTTAGTTTGGGGCGAGATAGTGCTGTGTGGAATGTTCACGTATATTTATTTATTTATTTGATTGCAGTTACAAATGGAGTCGGTACGAAATATTGTATTTCGAACCAGGCAAAAATGGCAGCCATTGGTAGAATGATACTCGACACTTTACGCCGCGATGCGTATTTTGAAACGGTGCATTTTTTTTATTAATTTTAATTAAAAAAACAGCTTTACAGCTTGTTTGCTACTTCATTAAAAGATTTTTCAATAATTATAATTGAATATTTAATGCATACCTCAATGCTCTGATCAAGCCGCGTGACAGTGAGCACTTTGGCGCGGTACCAGCAGTTGTCTGGCGGGTATATGGCGGCCACTATCTCACCCAACGCAGGGACCATCTGAAACAGATATACGACAACAATAATTTGATTTATTTTATATTTTTTTCTGTATTCTACTTGCTGGTGGAACAAGCAGATGGCCCACGCAAGTCACGCACGGAACCTGCCCTACGTTCTACAACTTGAGGCGTACAGATGTTAAGCATCATGTGCTTGTAATTTCACCGGCAACGCTGCTTGGCGGCAGTATGATCGTAGTACTTCCCCGGACGAGCCCTTCACAAAGAGCTCTATTTAAACTCTTACTCTACTTTCTACTTTAGTGTTATAAGAGTAATTTCACCTTCTTGGCGTGTCCAACCAAGGAACCAAGCCGTAAGTTTGTTGCCTGTTCTTCTAGGCTTTGGTCGCGTGGAACTGGCACCTAGAGTCACCTAGCTTTAAGACGTTTCAAAGTGATCCTTGTGATTTTATTGAATAAATACCTTTTGACTTTGACTTTGTCACTAGTTTCTTTAGAGATCGTGGTCGTGGGTTCGAAACCAGTCGTGTACCAATGAGTTTTTCTGTTCTGAAATTTATGTGCACAGTGCTAGTACCCTCAAACGGCGAAGGAAAACATCGTGAGGAAACCGGCATGTCGTAGAACCTAAAAAGTTCCAAAACATGGGTCAAGTGCTCGAAAGGAGCCTCTTGAGGCGCACTTAAATCCTTTCACAACACTGTTTCGAAAGAAACTAGTGACACAAGAAGAAGAAGACTAGTTTCTTTCGAAACATGTCGTGAAAGGATTTTAAGTGCGACTAGAAGAGGGTCCTTTCGAAGAGAGTCTGTGTCTACACTTTATAGCAGCTAAGAAGGGCGAGCCTTTCAACTTGCACGAATGAAGCCTCTTCACAAGGGCGTAAAATACAATCCTTTCACCTCAAACACATACAATACATAGTTATATTACCGTCAAGGGTTTGTAGGCCTGTACAGAAGCCGGGCTGTTCATGTCACGTTGCAATGACTGTAACGTCATCGGTGGTAGCACCACGCCGAATATTGGCACATCTTCTGCAAAGTTATAAACAAAACTTTAAGCAATCAAATTTGGCCTTTATACTTCTTTCTGCTTGTCCTTATAGGCTTTGGTCGCGAGGAAGTAGCGTCCACCTAGTTTTATTTTATATTTTCTTCCACAACTAGCTGATGGAACAAGCCGAAGGTCCACCTGATGTTAAGTGGTAACCAACACCTATAACAAAGCATTGTCTCGTAATTCACACAAGATTGAAACGTGCCCTAATGCACTGCCCTGCGTCCATCAACTTGAGGCATTTAGATGTTATGCCTCATGTGCATGTAATTACTCCGGCAATCACACTCTGCAAACCGAAACACAGCGTTGCTGCTTGGCGGCAGAAAAAGGCGTGGTGGTAGTACTTCCCCGGACGAGCCCGTCACAAAGAGCTCTACGACTCTTAAAAATAGATATTACTTATCTAAAAACTGAGATATAGTAGATATAGCTGATTCTGTGGAATAATATCTGATAGGACTCAATGGATCGTTACCTTTTTCATCGTCTTCAATGATCTGTACAAACACCCTATCGAAGTGGCAGACGGCAGTGACAAGCACTTTCAGCCACGTGCCCGGCGCGGGCAGAGGGACTGACTCGCACTTGGCTATTACCTCCACTTTGTCCATCGTCCAGCCATCTAAGAGGACAAAAAAATATTGGTGGACATTCCACACAGCACTATCTAGCCCCAAAGCAAAAGCAAAGCTTGAAATATGGGGACCAGATAGCTGATATAATAGTTATATAGTTACTTTTTTTTGTAAATAAATGCTTTTAATATACAAGGTGTTCCAATACTTGTGTTTAAAACTTTAGGGGCTAAAGTACTCATCAATATGAATAACTTTTCCTAAGGAACCAACACAGTAAACGCGAAAAAAAAACAGCTGTTTCATACATTTTAGCCAGGTAGGTATTGAACTTTTGTATGAGACAGCTGTTTTTTTTTCGCGTTCACAGAGTTAGTTCCATAGATAAAGTTATTCATATTGATGGGTACTTTAGCCCCCTGAAGTTTTAAACACAAGTATTGGAACACCTTGTATAATAACACCCAGACGGAGAACAAAAATTTATGTTCATCACACAAATGTTTGTTCTCGGTGGGGATCGAACCCGTGACCGCTCGGAAGGCAGGTTTTGTATAGAGCCACAAAGTTCTCATCATGCCCGATATAGGCGCTTATCGAGACTCCATACAATCCTGCCTGACGAAAACAAAAACAAAATCTTTTCTAAATTCATTTTTTGTGACATCACATTTTTAACAGGTGATATTTTATACCGAAGTATTAGAACACATAAAATTTGTGATATCACAATTTTTTTGTTTAATTGCAAAATATGTGACATCACACTAGGGGGGAGGCCTCACAAATGTGATCAGCTGTGAAGGGGAGGGGTCAAAAAATCATGAAATTCAGACGTAATCTTTAGTGTAATTACAGGCACATGAGGCTTAACATCTGTATGCCTCAAGTTGATGGACGCAGGGCAGTGCATCGTAGGGCACGTTCCTATCGTGCGTGACTTACGAGGCAATGCTTTGTTATAGGTTATGGTTACCACTTAACATCAGGTGGGGCATCTGATTGTTCCATCAACTAGTTGTATTAAAAAAAAAGGATGGTCCCAAATCAATCTTATGGAATTTCAGAAATATAACTAGGATTTCTAAACAACGTATCTCAATAGTCTTGCCTGTTACGTTGTGTATTGAGCGATAGGAACACGCAATTCCAATGCTCTTTTCAGACCCACTGAACTGGTCCAAAGAAAGGCCTGAACAGAAAAAGTTTATTATTTATGATTGAAGAGGTTGTGGGTTCGATCGCCACCGAGAACAAACATTTATGTGATGAATGTTGATGTTTGTTCTTTGTCTGTCAGTATTTACGTATTGTATCAGTTATCTGGTTCCCATAGTACCGACATCCTTCACAGCTCAGTTGGTAGAGTCCGGTTATTGTACGACATGATAATGTACAGCATGATATTTGGAATTCACTTTGGTACCTCTTTGGATTAGTTTTAACAGGGTGTACATTATCGGGGTGTGCAATAACTGGATGTGCAATATTGTCACGTGTAGTTAATGTGCAGCCAGTTAATATATAGCATGACAATGTACAGCACGTTAATGTACAGCATGATAATTGGAAGCCACTTTGGTACCGTAAAAAATAATTTCTGGCACTTCGGCGGCCGCTGCCGCGGCACGCTCGCTTTGCTCGCTCGCCTCGTGCGTAATTTATGTTTCAACATAACCTAACCAATCCGACTCGACGGTACTAAAGTGGCTTCCAATTATCATGCTGTACATTGATTCGGTGTACATTAACAACACGTGACAATATTGCACGGCATATTGTTGTACGGGATGATAATGTACACCCCGATAATTCAAACCAGTGGACACGGATTAACTGGGTGTACATTATCATGCTGTGCAATAACATGCTGTACATTATTGGCTCCCAGTTGGTAATAGCTTTGGCTTCTGCGCCATAGGCCTTGGTGTCCTATGTCAACAACTTAGCGTTATGTGAAATGTCTTCTAATATTTTTTTTATTTATTAACAAAATAGTAAACTTCCCGAACAACTAGTGGATGAATTACATTTAACACACAAATGTTGGCTTTTGATGGGAATAGAACCTACAACCTAGCGCAGAAGGCGAATAGTAACTATGAACATACAATAACTATGAATTCCGTTATACGTATACAAGGTGTTCCAATACATGTTTTGAAAACTTCAGGGGCTAAAGTACCCATCAATATGAATAACTTTTTCTAAGGAACCAACACTGTGAACGCGAAAAAAAAAACAGCTGTTTCATACAAAAGCCCTTTACTTTACCTACCCCATAAGGTACTTTAGGCCCCTGAAGTTTTAAATACAAGTATTGGAACACCTTGTATAAGAATGTGACAATTACCTGGATGGTGCAAAATATGTTTCTTGGTGCAACGGGTTCCTTTGAAGCAGGTTTTTTCAGGACCTCCCTTGTAATGCTTGCAGATGTCTGCTTCATCACGATTGTGGTAACCCTGAAATTTAAATAAATATTAGTGAACAATTCAGACAACGCCATCACGCCGAAAGCGTCTAAGGAAAGCTTGTACTATGAAAACTGTTTAAGTAAAATTTACAGCCTTCATGTACTAATTAGTAGTAGCAAGTAGTTTGGATTTAGTCGATTGCACATTGTATCGATTAACCATAGAGCTAGTAATAGATAAGTTATTTATGCTAAGTTTAGTCTATGGATTTGTACATCCCTTCCGTTTTACATCATCAATGTGACAATGTGTAAAGATCTTCCTTTATCAAATACAAATAATTCCACTCGCTCAATAGTATCTTTTATTGAAAAATCATCAAAAACCATATAAAGTTAAGGGTTCCCGCACACGGGCATCCGGCCACAACCACAAAACGCCGCCACTGGCATATTTCCTGTCGTTTTCATACGAAGCGAGCAGCGACGATTTGTAGCGTGTGGCGGCTACCGGCGTCAACCGTGTGCGGCGAGTCCATATAAAATGTAAGAAAACTACAGGAAATATGCCAGTGGCGGCGTTTTGTGTTTGTTGCCGGAGGCCCCCTTTTTTTTGTAATTACATTCATACTAAATTGACAGCCCTTACAGTTTAGTTGGTAGTAGATCTACCTTCTGAGCTGCAGGCCGTGGTTTCGTTTCCCACCGAAGACAAGCGTTGTGTTATCAATATATGTTTCTTCTCTGTCTGGGTGCTATATTATATTATAAATGAGTCGTCTAGTTTTAAATGCGGCATTCTGTGCTTTTTGTCCAAAATGACTTCTTCATATGGCAGCACCGATAATTTCGAATAAAACCGTCTTAGTTTTGACCGTCTTTGTCTTAGACTTTGAATATCAAATCCGGCAATTTGCCATTGAAAATGCTGAATGAAATCATAGGTTGGGATCAAATCCGGCGATCTGTAATACTTTTAATTGAAACGCGGCAATATTTTTTTTAATTAACCAACATTTTTGTAGAAGTCAGATTGCAGGTTTTGAAACTAGTCAACTCAAATATGCTATTTCAAAAACCCTCAAACGTGCAAACCTTATCTTTAACCAAACAATACCTTTTAAATGATAATCTACTGAATTTCGTAGTATTGATTAAATTTTCCGTTTCAGCATTTAGGAACCCAAAAATATTTATTACTAGCGACCCGCCCCGGCTTCGCACGGTTATTGTGGGTTATCCCTAAGAGATTATGCTTGTATTATGCATATAAACCTTCCTCTTGAATCACTCTTTCTATAAAAAAAAAACCGCATCAAAATCCGTTGGGTAGTTTTAAAGATTTAAGCATACATAGGGATATAGAGACAGAGAAAGCGACTTTGTTTTATACTAGGAACCAAGCCGTAAGTTTCTTGCCCGTTCTTCTAGGCTTTGGTCGCGAGGAACTGGCGGAAGATTCACCTAGTATATAAGACGTTTCAAAGTGATCCTTGTACTGAATAAAGACCGTTTTGATTTAGATTTTTTTGATTTTGATTTACTATGTACTGATACGTACAGTTACAGCTACAACTGGGTCTTCGTATTCAGGGCACTGCGTGATGTCCAGATTTCTCCATCCGTCCTCGCTGAGCTCCGGTGGGGGACCGCGCATCGTCGCGGGCGACTGATGGGTCTCGGGGACTTTGCTTTGTTTTTGAATGGCTTGGAAGGATTTGTCTACTGCAATGAAATATTGTTGACTCTGTTTACTCACATAAGTATTTAAGTATAATCAAGAAGCTGGTGCCCGCGACTTCGTCTGCGCAGGATTAGTCACACAGGTCTGGCTTATTGCTGATGTATAAGCTATATTATTGTAAAGTTTCATTAAAATTCATTCAGTAGTTTTTACGTGAAAGAGTAACAAACATCCATCTATCCATCCATCCATATTTACAAAGTTTCGCGTTTATAATATTAGTAGATATAACACACTGTAACACTGTACTTTAAATCATTTACAAACTCTGGTGCGGATATATGAGAAATGCCAGAACACTTGTACTAGCGACATCTAGTTATGAAATCGTTACTATTTAGACTTTAAACTCAGGTTGATCATGACTTGCAAATATAAATAAAAATAATAATATTGGAGGACTTTCCACACAGCACTATCTAGACCCAAACTAAGCTAAAGCTTATATGAGATATGGGAACCAGATAGCTGATATAATACATAAATACTTTTTTTTTGTAAATACATACTTATAATATTATTCACGCCCAGACAGAGAACAAACATCTATGTTCATCACACAAATGTTTGTTCTCGGTGGGGATCGAACCCACGGCCTACGGCGCAGAAGGCAGAGCTACTACCAACTGAGCTGCGAAGGCTGTCAAATACAAGTAATTTAGATAAATAACTTTAAATAGAGATAAATAAATAACTTACTTGGTACTGCGAGACCTTGTACAACCATCAGCTCATTTATTGTAGTGTTCTCCGAAGCTAGCATCACATAAACGCCAAGAGATTCTGAAGAGCTGAAAACAAAAGCATGGACATTTATCTAGAAAACGATGAGGTAAATATGAATTTAAACCGTACATCTACACTAGTATTATAACGAGGAAAGATTTGTATTTTTGTATGTAATGAATAGGCTCAAAAACTACTGGTCCGATTTCAAAAATTCTTTCACCATTAGAATGCTACATTATCCCTGAGTAACATAGGCTATATTAATTACTAGAAAAAATTAAGGATCCCTTCTTAAACTTCAATAATGTAACCCAAGGTGTAAAAAAATTGGCCATAGTTCGCTTTAAAAATATTATTAGCGAATGCGCGGGTCCACGGGGCGCGTTCTCACTCACTCAGGGAGAAGGGCGTGCAAATGTATGAAATAAGTAGACGCGAGACTCGAACCTACGGTCTATAGTATATCCTAAAATGTTCAAAAAATGTATATCCACCCATGCGAAGCTGGGACAGGCCGCTAGTGTATAATAAGGTGAGCAAGGATAGGTTGATCCCGAAAATGAATAAATTAATATTGGTGAACATTTCACACGGCACTATCTAACCCCATACTAAGCAAGTTTGTACTATAGGAACCGAATAGCTGATAAAATACTTTTTTTTATTGTGTTACTAATACACACAGATAACAAACATCTAAATACAGTGACGGATAATATCTAATATTAAAAAATATAATTATATCTTACAAAGCTTTTGTAAAACCTTATTTATTTTATACTATTTACTGATGGAACAACACCTGATTTGAAATGGTAATCAGAAATCAAAATTATTTATTATATAACTGTGGTACAAAAAACATCTTATTGCTATGGTTATGTACAGTTTTAACAGTTTGTCCGTTCCGGACGTACAACAAAAACGCATTGTTATATTCTAAAGTTTTCACCCAAGAACCAACTAAAACATTTTAATACCTACTAATAGGTACTTCCAATTTCTTGCAAGTATATGACCTACAAGAAACCAAGAGGTAGATATTACCTATAAGCCCTGCGTCCATGTACTTGCACCGTTATTGTTATGTATAGTTTTTATTTACACTTCAGACAATATCACAAGGAGTGGACTTGGGTGCAACTTCATTCGGACACTTGTGTTCTATGTATATTACATTCATTCAAGTGTCATAGTGACAGCCTTGAGAGCTCAGTTGGTAGTAGCTCTGCCTTTGCGCCGTAGGCCATGGGTTCGATCCCCACCGAGAACAAACATTTGTGTGGTGAACATAGATGTTTGTGGGTGTTATATCTACACTTCTACACTAATATTATAAAGAGGAAAGCTTTGTATTTTTGTATTTTTGTATGTAACGAATAGGCTCAAAAACTACTGGTCCGATTTCAAAATTTTTTTCACCATTAGAATGCTACATTATCCCTGAGTAACATAGGCTATATTATATTTTCAAAAAAATCAGGGATCCTTACTAAAACTCCAATAATGTAACTCAAGGTGGAAACCAAAAACCTTACATCGCGTGCGCTGCGAAAACTATTGATGATAGAACAAAATAATGTACTACGATTTTGTAGAACACGTCATCATCTACAAAAAATGTCGCGACAGCATATGTCTAACTATTATAGTTATGTCACAATGAGTGTTCTTTTATTACAAAAAAATAATTAAAATGCCGCCGCTAGAAAAGGGTCTTTATTTGTACCTTGGTATTAATCCTTATCCAAATAAATCTTTTCATAATTAAGACGGTTTCAATACCTATAGATTACTTCTTAAATTTTTCAAATCGGACATTCCATTCAAAAGATATGACGAAATTAAAAACGTTAACGGGTCCACGGGTCGCGCTCGGGGTGCGATTTCACTCTCTGGCGTGCAAATGTATGAAATAAGTAGGCTCGCGAGGCTCGAACCCACGGTCTAAGTTTATCCTAAAATGTTCAAAAAATTTATGACCACCCATGCGAAGCTGGGACAGGCCGCTAGTAATATTATAAGTATGTATTTACAAAAAAAAAGTATATATGTATTATATCAGCTATCTGGTTCCCATATTACAAGCTTTGGCTTAGTTAGGGGCTAGATAGTGCTGTGTGGAAAGTCCTACAATATTTATTTATTATTATTTATTTATATATTTTCAAAAATACATATTTATAGTACAAACTTTAGTTTTTGCCTATGTGGCAATATGTAAATATGTAAAAAAAAGATTTTAAGAGTAGTAGAGCTCAGCTTGTTCCATCAGCTAGTTGTATAAAAAAAAAAGATTATAATTATGTACTGAGTAACTTACTTGTCATCAACTAATATATTACACTGAATTCCGTTGTATTTCTTCATAAATGCATCCTGCTCCCGTATGAGATCCTTGTTGTTGAGGTTTTCGCAAAAGTCCAACTGAAATTAAATAAGTAAATATAAGTGGACTGCTGCCCCGAAAACAGAGCAAACAGCTTGTAATAGTGATAGCAACGAAGTATGGGTGGCCGGAGAGTAGATTATATTATTATTTTCAAAAGTGTCAATGCTTAGAGCTGATTTCACCATGTTCTGTTAGTTACTAATCAAGGACTAACAGGCCGTTAAATCTAACCTTAAGAGCTGATTTCACCATGCTCTGTTAGTTACTAAATAAGGATTAACAGGCCGTTAAATCTAACCTTAGCTGTCAAACGCATACATTTTGACATATTTAACGGCCCTTTAATCCTTTGTTAATCTAACAGAGCATGGTGAAATCAGCTCTAAGGCCCAGTTTCACCATGCTCTGTTAGTTACTCATCAAGGATTAACAGGCCGTTAAATCTAACCTTAACTGTCAAACACGTACATTTTGACATATTTAACGGCCCTTTAATCCTTTGTTAATCTAACAGAGCATGGTGAAATCAGCTCTTAAGGTCATAAATTGTTTTTCGCTCAGCTGTAGGCTAACTTAACGTTCGATTCTCTAAACAACAAAATAGCGGGAACTTTTACCTAGTATATCCGTGTTCACTTCGATAACGAACTTCGCCTCATTCATGTTGGCATTTCCACTCGCCAAAACGCAATGTTATTTACGGAATAGTACACAAGGCAGAGCTACTTTTGAGTAGAGGTTCATACATCCTACTAATAATATAAACGCGAAAGTTTGTAAGTATGGATGGATGTTTGTTACTCTTTCACGTAAAAACTACTGAATTGATTTTAACGAAACTTTACAATAATATAGCTTATACATCAGAATAACACGTAGGCTACAATTTATAAAGATATTGTGTGAATTGTCCAAAATATGACGATAAGTGTCAAGTAAGTAGGAAAAAATCTACCATCTGCGAGATATTCTGGCGTGCGCTGCCAAAACCGCTAGAGTTACACATATGTGATGTATGATGGAAACAGAAACCGGCGGTATACCTATGAACCTACTAGTAAATTGAAAACCTCGGCCTGCCTCCATGTTGCCATACCCTAAGCAGGGTCCATGTGATACTTACTAACACCCAACAACTATGTTTGTACCTAACCAAACCATGTGTAAGCAATAAATATATTGAGTATTGAGTATTGAGTATTGAAATACTAATTCTGCACAGACGAAGTCGCGGGCACCAGCTAGTAATCAATAATACTAACCCCCGCTAGATAGCACAGGCGCGCATACGGCGGTCGGTCGCAGAATTGCTTGGCGAGCGGCTGCACGCAGTCTATCGAAGCTGTTCGCATTTCGCCGGTGTCTACTACATACACATTCACTGTCTTCCCCTGAAACCAATATTCAACATACCTATTTACGTACCTTACTATAAAGGATATATTTCATTCTGGGTTTGGTCTATGTACACCACGTAGAAACATTAAAAAAAAAAGAAGATTACCATACAAGTGTAATTTCATTAATTTGTAGGCAAATAAAGTTGCGATACTTTAATGTTTATCTGTTCGAATTTTTTACTATGTGAACATTTCTAGAGCCGCCATGACAGTCTGTAATTGACGTTTGACAAAAGCATTGCATTTTTTAATTTTCTGACAGTTTCGTTGCTTTTTTTGACGGTAATGAGTTTCACTCTCAAGCTTGACATATACAACAGTTGTCAAAATGAAATTTAAAGCATTTCAGTCCTTCATATTTTTAGTAAATTGTGTTGCTCTCTTTGATCAAGAAAATCTTGAAGGGCAAGAATACGAAGACCAAATGAAAAAAAAAAAAATAAGCGATATTTGATCGAGTGAGCGAAGCGAACGAAGATCTTAGTTTCAACTTGGGCGATTTGGCATTTTATGTATGTATGTATGTATGTATGTTTGTCTGGCGATAACTTTAGAACCGTTGATCCGATCTGCATGAAATTTGATATGTCGATAGCTTGTACTTGAGAAATTTACTGGTAAGTATATGATAAAAATCAGATGAAGGGTTTTTGAGATATGGGGTTTTTTAAGGGGGCAAAAATAAAAAAAGTTACATAAAAAAATCAAGTTACATGTCATATTAAAGGGCTTTGTTTGGACATTCCAAAACAATTTTTACTTTTTTTTTGGGACGCTCGGTTTTTGAGATAAAACAAAAAAAGTTAAATTAAGATAACCAGCGATCCAAGAGCTCCCATCTCTAAGAGTTTCGTTGGCATCAAGGTTTTTCTACTGGTCGTCCAGTTACTTTGCTTTTTCTTAAATTTTTTTCTTGAAATAAGTTAAGGAGGTACTCAGTTCTCATAAAATGGTGACGACGACCCGGTCTGATGATGGAGCCAAGGTCTGTTCAACGGAACTCTTCAATAAATAGGCCAATAGAGTTGTAACTTTTTTACCATACCAAGTTAGTAGGCGGTAGTCAGAAAAAAGTCCAAAGATAATATTTGGACTTGCCTCTGACTACTACCAACTCAAAGTTTTGATGCGTTCGTCGGGTCGCATCACGAGATCTCAGTTCGGGGCGAACTACTAGTTATATACACTGTACACAGACCCAACCCGGGCTCCATACGTTGATGAAACAACGCCTTTTGCATATCGACCATTGGAAAGAGACAATCGGCTAATGTCGGCTTCGTAGAGCGTTATCTCTGTCGCACGAAATACTAAAAGTCTGGTATCTATTAGGAGCTGTTAAAACAATTATGATTTGCTTCTGTTGATAATTCTTTTTATTCTTTGTATAAAATACAAAATCCAAAGGTCGATGTGCAATATTTATCGCCGGGTACTGTATTTGTGTTTATATTTTTTTTATTGCGACACAGTTTTACACTTCTGCAGATATCATCGATCCCAAATTTAAGGGTAAAACGACACTCTATTACTAAGACTCCGCTGTCCGTCATCCGTAATTTTTTTGTATTTGTTGTTAAAGCGGCAACAGAAATACATCATCTGTGAAAGTTTCAATTGTCTAACTATCACGGTTCATGATATACAGCCTGGTGGCAGACGGACAGACAGACAGACAGATGGACGGACAGCGGAGTCTTAGGAATGGGTCCCATTTTACTCTTTGGGTACGGAACCCTAAAAATACCTCAGGTTTTTGAAGAAACATAGCTCTGTAGTAGCACCCCTCATCGCAATAAGCGCAGTAGGTCATCTCCTCTAGTTCTGACGCGCTCAGCTTTTTCTTATTTTTCATGTAGTAGTCTGTCATTTCTGACATAAAGCTGTGGGGAAAAAACATACAGTAAGAGATATTCATGAGGAAATTTATAGGAGTTTAAAAATTTAAGTTATATTGAGGAACTAAAAAACAAATGTATGTTTTATAATTTTTATTATTTCATCTTGCAATTTTTATGGTGCACCCAAACTAACCATCTTATGGGCTCCTCTCCATTCAAAGGTTGTCTGGAAGAGATCGCTTTTTAGCGATAATACCGCCCATTGTACATGTCTATAGTTGTTTCCTATTTTGTTCGTTTGTAAGGTGTACATTAAAGCATTTTCATTCATTCATTCAAACAAAATGTTTTATATTTTTAAATTTTACACAGCACTATCTAACCCCAAACTAAGCAAAGCTTCTACTTGTACCACTTAGTTTGGGGCTAGATATGGCTGTGTGGGGGAGGTCCACCATTTTTTTTTAATTTTAGTTTTTAGAATAATAATTAAATAGAACTATCGAACTGAGATCTCGTGATGCGACCCGACGAACGCACCAAAACTTTGAGAAGGTGGTAGCCAGAGGCAAGTCCAAACATTATGTTTTGACTTTTTTCTGACTACCGCCTACTAACTTGGTATGGTAACCAAGTTTAACTCTATTGGCCTATTTATTGAAGAGTTCCATTGAACAGACCTAGGCTACATCATCAGACCTTGTTGTTGTCACCATTTTATGAGAACTGAGTACCTCCTTAATTAATTTTAAAAAATAAGAAAAAGCAAAGGAACTGGCCTACCATTAGAAAAACCTTGATGTCATCAAAACTCTTAGAGATGGGAGCTCTTGGATCGCTGGTTATTTTAATTTAACTTTTTTGTTGTATCTCATAAACCAAGCATCCCAGAAAAAAAGTAAAAATGGTTTTGGAATGTCCAAACAAAGCCCTTTCATGTGACATGTAACATGTTTTTTATATACCCTTTTTTATTTATGCCCCCTTCAAAAACCCCATATCTAAATAACCCTTCATCCGATTTTACTCATATATTTACCAGAAAATTTCTCAAGTACAAGCTATCGACTTATCAAGCAGATCCGATCAACGGTTCGAAAGTTATTGCCAGACAAACATACATAAAATGCCAAATCGCCCAAGTTGAAACTAAGACCTTCGTTCGCTTCGCTCACTCGATCAATTTTATTGTTGTTTTCAAAATATGAACATACCTAGTTACTTTAACAGGGTCTTCGGTGATCACCCAGAAAGAGTACCTATCAACGCAAATGATTGTCGCAGGATACTCCCGATCTATCTGAAAAAAATACAAAACACATAGATATTCCTGTGACGTATACCTACGTAGTTACGAGTAATATATCATGCAAACTTTTGCCTTGATGTTCACTCACTATGTATTAGAAATCCATAGATAAATGAAACAAAACCTCATGAACTTGACAACTTTCATAGCACAGTTGGTAGTAGCTCTGCCTTCTGTGCTGTAGGCCGTGGGTTCGATCCCCACCGAGAACAAACATTTGTGTGATGAACATAGGTGTTTGTTCTCTGTTTGGGTGTTATTATATATATTATAAGTCTGTATTTACAAAAATGTGTGATGTGTGGAGTGACAAATATGGATAATATAAGGAATTAGTATATTAGAGGAAATTTAACGGTTATGTTGAGGAGCAATAGGCTACCGTGGTATGGGCGGAATGTCATAAAGGAAGAAAGTCATATAGTCATACGAGAGAATGCCATATTACAAGCGTTTGCTTCGTTTGGGGCTGGATAGTGTTGCGTGTAAAGTCCACCAACATTATTATTATTATTTAATATTAAAAAACAAATATTGGTGGACATTCCACACAGCACTATCTCGCCCCAAACTAAGCCAAAACTTGTACTATGGGAACCAGGTAGCTGATACTTATTTTTTTTAATACTGATAAGAAATAAATATATACTTAAAATACTACCTATATAACACCCAGACAGGGAACATCTCTGTTCACACAAATGTTTGTTCTCCGTGGTGATCGAATCCACGGCCTAGGGCGCAGAAGGCAGAGCTACTACCAACTGAACTGAAGGCTCTCAAAAGGAAGGGTTAGGATTAATTCATAAATAAATACCTCTAGTAATGGTTGGGCCGCCGTGATGCAGCACTCTCTATGATTGTACTCCGTCTCTGATGTAGAGGGCGCCACTGAGGCAGCTTGAACAGCTTCTGAAAACGGTATAAGTTTATAGCGTTTGAGATACCCGCCTTAGTTTCTTGGATTGGGCTTAAAGATGCCCGATAGTTTTGTGAGGATAGCGAGAATTCGGTGAATAGCGAGGGCTCAAAATCGTTCTTCTTGGCGATTTCTTTGTCCAGTAGTGGACTTCTGCAGGCTGATGAAGATGATAATTCACAGTTACAAAGATAACTTGCAATACTGATTCTGAGAGCTATGGAGAGTATCTCCATAGCTCTCAGAACCAGCAATCTAAAGTGGCAATGACTGTCATATAGTGCATAGAACCGACTTCCGTTTGAGAATAAAAGTTCTCAAAAAGCGACAAACCAGCAGACTAAGAGCTGATTTCACCATGCTCTGTTACATTATCAAAGGATTAAAGGGCCGTTAAATATGTCAACATGTACGCGTTTGACATCTAAGGTTAGATTTTACGGTGTAGGTTCCAACTCTTCATGCACAACGTCTCTTCTTACTAGGGCAGCAGTTCCTCTAAAGGCAGTGTTTCTCGGGGAAACTTCGTCGCGCCGGTAGCAAAAGTAGTTTGGCACCCGGAGATCTTGGTGGTGGTTAAGCTTCGTCTCACCCAGGAGAACAACGTGCGCGTTCTGTGACTGGGCGAGTAGGCGGAGGGGCGAGATTTTATCCCTTATCCCTCCGGGATTCCAGTATAGGAGCCGTAGTTGGTTGTGGCTACACATACTGGCTATTGTTTATGGCGGTCAGTCCGCGCATCGCCGCATCCCTGAGGTCTCCCCCGGTGACGATGGTGGTGAGCAGATCCGCCAGGATCCCGAGCATGATTCGCATCGGGTCCCCGGCGCTGCCCGCCATTTGATTGGCTGTCTTGGGCACTCTAGGCGCCGGCACGGGTGGAACGCAGGTATTTTCCTGTTGAGGTTGAGGTGCTAGCACGTGTGTGCGTGGCTGGCGGTCTTGGGCCTCGCGTTGGGGTAGAGGCGTGTGCGCAGAGGGCGTTAGTTGCACCTCTGTCGTTGAGTAAGCGGGTAGAGCAAAGTCTACTACTATGGGACGGTATGAAGCTGGTGCCTCCGGCAGACGACAAGGCTCTAATTCCAACCTCTTGGCATTTACTGAGGAAGTTAGGTGCGTTTCCGGGGCGGAGTATAGTGCCGGGTTTTCATGGCGATGAGTAGGCTCAAATGTCAAATGTTCGACGACGCAGAGGCCAATGGCTTCGAGGTGTTAGGACCGGATGCCCCTACGCACATTCCGACTCAAACACAACACGCTGCTGACGTTTTGGATATAGTGCTACATAAAAACCTCCACTGCCCAGTCCATATCGAAGTGCTATACGACATGGATACGCAGCACCTTCCCATCCTCGTTACCTTGGCTCTAACATCTAACTTCACTACTCTGCGACCCTTAAAAGAAAGGATAGACTGGGCAGAGTACAAGAAAGCGTTAGAACACCTCACAATCGGCCGCTTATCTACCGCTGAAGAAGTAGAGGCCACTGCATCCTATATCCTGCACAGGATGACTGAAGCCAAAATCAAGGCATCCAAACCCGCTCTGCCGAGACCACCACGACACGACGAACTCCCGCAACACATAAGAGCAAAACTGCGGAAGAAGAGGGAAATACACCGACTCTGGGCACGCTCCCGCTGCCCTAGAGTTAAAACAGAGCTTAACAAACTCTCTTTCGAGGTTACCAAGGCAGTGGAAACCTGGCGCGGTGTGACCTGGGAAATCAGGATCGACGGAGCTGCAGATCGGGACACAAACCTCCACGCCCTGAATCGCCAGTTGACGAATACTCCGATCCCCATCTATCCACTTTTAGATGCACGGGGGCAGAGGCAATTTGCACCAATCGATCGGGCTGAAATACTGGCAGCCCACTTGGAGGTTCAATTTTCACCCCATCCAATTGCAGCAGAAACCCCCACTGAAATCACAGCCCACCATGCTCTTGTAGAAGCAACGGTTGAAGAATTTCTGTCACGCCCGACACCGCCTCTCAACGGGGAAGACTTCATCTCTCCAGCCGAAGTGCGGAAAGCCATCTCCCGCTTACCCAGGCGGAAGGCACCTGGTTGCGACGAGCTCCCAAACCCAGCACTGAGACATCTCCCACGAAAAGGCGTGGCCGCTTTGGCCATGTTATTCAATGGCATCCTTCGCACCGGTCACTTCCCGAATTCATGGAAAATGGGCAAGGTAATCATGCTGCCGAAGCCGGGAAAAGACCGACGCTTTCCTGCTAGTTACCGGCCCATTACTTTGCTCTCGACCACAGCTAAGCTATTCGAGCGTCTGCTGCTGCGACGGCTAGCTCCGTGCATCGAGCCCCGGCTCGAACAGTTCGGTTTTCGCAGTCAGCACTCCACAACACTTCAGCTCACACGCGTCCTTCACCATCTTACCTACGAGCTAAACAGCGGCCGCTCCACCGTCGGAGTCTTCCTCGACGTGGAAAAAGCCTTTGACCGTGTTTGGCACGCGGGCCTCATCTTGAAGCTTGTTGGATCAAGCACACCACCTGTGATCATCCAAATCGTGGCATCCTTTCTCCGAGGCCGGACCTTTTACGTGTCGGTTGACCAAAATGATTCAAAGCCTCGACCAATCACCGCCGGTGTACCCCAGGGCAGCTGTCTTTCGCCAGCTCTGTACGCGCTATACACGGATGACATTCCAACCCTGGAGGGCAGTCTCAGACCCGGGGAGAAAGATGTTACTCTAGCGCTCTTCGCAGACGACAGCGCCTTCTTCGCCTCTTCCACCAAACCAGATACCGCTGCGCACCGCATGCAACGCCTACTCAATCTCCTGCCGGCGTGGCTAGACAAGTGGCGGATTGCCGTTAATGTCGGAAAGACGGCTGCACTTTTAGTCTCTCGCCGGCGCACCGTGCTGCCGCCGCTTCAACTGAGAGGTAAAAATATAGAGTGGCAAACCTCCGTTCGATACCTCGGTATCGAAATCGATAAGTCACTCACGATGAACGCCCAGGTCGAGCGTGCGATAAGACAGACTCGCGCAGCTCGAGCCATGCTAAGACCTGTCCTAACTTCAAGACTGCCGCTGAGGACAAAGGTGGGGGTTTATAAAACCTACATCGCCTCGCGGCTCACATATGCGGCGCCATCGTGGTATGCACTGTGTTCTGTCTCAAGCCGAAGGAAAGTCCAAGCCCAGCAAAACATCGCCCTACGAGTGTGCACAGGAGCGGGGCGCTACGTCAGGAACGACGTCATCGCTCGGGACGTGCAGATGCCCAGCGTCGAGGAGTCGGTGGTAATGTTGGCGCGACGAATGTTCGATCGCGCCGACAACAGCCACCACATTCACCTCAACGCCATTGCTCCGCTGCACGCACGGCCACCTGAAAGTCGAGCTCCCTGGCGACCACTGCCCCGCGAGCTCCTGAGCTCACCCGACTCTGCCTAGGGCGAAGTTGAGTGACGCAGAAAAACAAAAAAAAAAAAAAAATGACACGGAGAGACCACCGTGAGCTTTAAAGGCCAACGAAAAGCCTCTGAAAAGTCACCGAGAAGATGGCTTTCGAGGCAAAACCACGTGACTCGTGAGAAGTTGCTCGCGAAGACGAAGCCAGAACAAAGAACAAAAGTTCGGTTCTTACCCGCATTTCCTAGAAAATGGTCGAAATGTAGATGACTCATGATGATGAGATTTTACGGTCTGTTTATCCTTTATTAGTAACTAGCGGCCTGTCCCAGCTTCGCATGGGTGGTCGGTTCGAGTGGTGGGTTCGAGCCTCGCGTCTACTTATTTCATACATTTGCACGCGCTTCTCCTTGAGTGAGTGAAATCGCACCCCGCGCGTGACCCGTGGACCCGTTAACATTTTTAATTTCGTCATATCTTTTGAATGGAATGTCCGATTTGAAAAATTTAAGAAGTAATCTATAGGTATTGAAACCGTCTTAATTATGAATTTATTTGGATAAGGATTAATACCAAGGTACAAATAAAGACCCTTTTCTAGCGGAGGCATTTCTATTAATTTTTTATAATAAAAGAACACTTATTGTGACATAACTATAATAGTTAGACATATGCTGTCGCGACATTTTTTGTAGACGATGACGTGTTCTACAAAATCGTAGTACATTATTTTGTTCTTGGGTTCTTCTTGGGTTACATTATTGAAGTTTTAGCAAGGATCCCTGATTTTTTTGAAAATATAATATAGCCTGTTACTCAGGGATAATGTAGCATTCTAATGGTGAAAGAATTTTTGAAATCGGACCAGTAGTTTTTGAGCCTATTCGTTACATACAAAAATACAAATGTTTCCTCTTTATAATATTAGTGTAGATTAGTGTAGACTAACAGAGCATGGTGAAATCAGCTCATGTAGGATACCCGTCCACCTGAAGGATCATGATATTGTAAATATTACAGGAAGTTGGTGGATGGAGCAGGCCTAAATCGTTTCTCGAAATGAATAGGGGATGTGGACTTGTGGTCTCTTATAGGTGGTAAAACAAAGTTTTAGTAGAGCTCTTTGTGAAGGGCTCGTCCGGGAAAGTACTACCGCCATGATTTTATCTGCCGCCAAGCAGCGTTGCTGTGTTTCGGTTTGAAGAGTGTGGTTGCCGGTGTAATTACAGGCACATAAGGCTTAACATCTGTATGCCTCAAGTTGATGGACGCAGGGCAGTGCATCGTAGGGCACGTTCCTATTGTGCGTGCGTGTTATTTAATATCAGGTGGGCCATCTGCATGTTCCATGCTGATTGTAGGCGCTACGTCAGGAACGACGTCATCGCTCGGGACGTGCAGATGCCCAGCGTCGAGGAGTCGGTGGTAATGTTGGCGCGACGAATGTTCGATCGCGCCGACAACAGCCACCACATTCACCTCAACGCCATTGCTCCGCTGCACGCACGGCCACCTGAAAGTCGAGCTCCCTGGCGACCACTGCCCCGCGAGCTCCTGAGCTCACCCGACTCTGCCTAGGGCGAAGTTGAGTGACGCAGAAAAACAAAAAAAAAAAAAAAATGACACGGAGAGACCACCGTGAGCTTTAAAGGCCAACGAAAAGCCTCTGAAAAGTCACCGAGAAGATGGCTTTCGAGGCAAAACCACGTGACTCGTGAGAAGTTGCTCGCGAAGACGAAGCCAGAACAAAGAACAAAAGTTCGGTTCTTACCCGCATTTCCTAGAAAATGGTCGAAATGTAGATGACTCATGATGATGAGATTTTACGGTCTGTTTATCCTTTATTAGTAACTAGCGGCCTGTCCCAGCTTCGCATGGGTGGTCGGTTCGAGTGGTGGGTTCGAGCCTCGCGTCTACTTATTTCATACATTTGCACGCGCTTCTCCTTGAGTGAGTGAAATCGCACCCCGCGCGTGACCCGTGGACCCGTTAACATTTTTAATTTCGTCATATCTTTTGAATGGAATGTCCGATTTGAAAAATTTAAGAAGTAATCTATAGGTATTGAAACCGTCTTAATTATGAATTTATTTGGATAAGGATTAATACCAAGGTACAAATAAAGACCCTTTTCTAGCGGAGGCATTTCTATTAATTTTTTATAATAAAAGAACACTTATTGTGACATAACTATAATAGTTAGACATATGCTGTCGCGACATTTTTTGTAGACGATGACGTGTTCTACAAAATCGTAGTACATTATTTTGTTCTTGGGTTCTTCTTGGGTTACATTATTGAAGTTTTAGCAAGGATCCCTGATTTTTTTGAAAATATAATATAGCCTGTTACTCAGGGATAATGTAGCATTCTAATGGTGAAAGAATTTTTGAAATCGGACCAGTAGTTTTTGAGCCTATTCGTTACATACAAAAATACAAATGTTTCCTCTTTATAATATTAGTGTAGATTAGTGTAGACTAACAGAGCATGGTGAAATCAGCTCATGTAGGATACCCGTCCACCTGAAGGATCATGATATTGTAAATATTACAGGAAGTTGGTGGATGGAGCAGGCCTAAATCGTTTCTCGAAATGAATAGGGGATGTGGACTTGTGGTCTCTTATAGGTGGTAAAACAAAGTTTTAGTAGAGCTCTTTGTGAAGGGCTCGTCCGGGAAAGTACTACCGCCATGATTTTATCTGCCGCCAAGCAGCGTTGCTGTGTTTCGGTTTGAAGAGTGTGGTTGCCGGTGTAATTACAGGCACATAAGGTTTAACATCTGTATGCCTCAAGTTGATGGACGCAGGGCAGTGCATCGTAGGGCACGTTCCTACTGTGCGTGCGTGTTATTTAATATCAGGTGGGCCATCTGCATGTTCCATGCTGATTGTATAAAAAAAAAGTTAGGTAACACTCACCTTCGCTAGCCGTGCTAGCCGCATCCGGCAAATGACACTGTATCTCCTTCTCCGATCGCCTCGGAACGCTCTCCGATGAAGAGGAGCTGGAGAATTGTATCAGCTGCTGCTTCGGAGTGCGAGCGCGTGGTTGAGGGCACGGCGCGGTTTTGGTGCTATTGAGCGGCTCTGATAACGCGTCTATCAAGTTGAACGGACTGAGTGACGGCGGCATCGGGTTGGACAAGTCTTGGACTGGCGTATTTTCTGAGCTGCCTGTGTCTGCTGAGGGGAGGTAAAGAAATTATAATTGGATGCAATGACCATGTACGTTAAATAACAGCACATGATGAAATTTCAGGCACATGGGGGTTAACATCTGTTTGCCTCAAGTTGATGGATGCTGAGTGCATTTTAAGGCAAGTTCCTATCGTGGTGATGGTTACCACTGAACATCTGGTGGACCATCTGCTTGTCCCATCAGCAAGTAGTATGAAAAAATTAAACACCAAAGCAAATGGCCCACCTGATGTTAAGTGGTTACCATCACCTATAACAAAGCATTACCTGGCATGTCACACACAATATGAATGTGTCCATCAACCTGAGGCATGCTGGTGTTTCCTGAACACTTGAAAAAAGTTACCTGTTTGTGCCATAGCAAGATTGAAATCAGTAATCAGGTACATGTATTCGTCAAGCTTCTGCATCACATTGAGGAAGCGTTCCTTTAGTGCAGATGGATCACAGTTCAGTTCGGACACAAATCCTTTTGCCTGAAAGTATTAAAGTAATAACAACAGTTAATAGACTTTACTACAAAAAATCTGTCAAACAATCTGTCAAATCTATTGCCATCTCTTTCCAATGCATAATGGCAAACAGAGACAGCACTAATTTTAAGCATTATTTAAATTTTATGGTATGAGGGATGGAGTTGTAGAAAGAATTTGAATGAAGGGGACTTGCCTCTTCTGACAAAGTACATGCTAAGTATTTGACAACCCTCACATCTCAGTTGGTAGTATATTAGTATTGGTAATCTGGTTCCCATATTATATGTAGCTTTGCTTAGTTTGGGACCGCTCTGTGTAGAAAGTCCACCAATATTTAGGTATGTATGTATATTCAGGTAAAGCTCTGCCTTCTGTGCTGTAAGTCGTGGGTTCAATCCCCAACGAGAACAAACATTTTTGTGATGATCATAGATGTTTGTTCCCTGTCTGGGTGTTATAAGTGGGTGGATAAGTATGTATGTACAAATAAACAAAGTAGGTATATTAGTATTATATCAGCTATCTGGTTCCCATATTATATGTAGCTTTGCTTAGTTTGGGACCGCTCTGTGTAGAAAGTCCACCAATATTTAGGTATGTATGTATATTCAGGTAAAATTCTGACTTCATTTATTTTAAAATAAAGTTCTTACTACAAGAAATTGTGAGGATGACTAATCATTCAGTTTAAACTGATGCATATGCAGCGGAATATCAAATTACTGATTATTGTAAGAAACTGAAAACCAAATTGAATTACAAACCCATGTGTTGACCAGTGGGTAGGTGCATACTCAGATAATTTAAATGACTAGAAATATAGAAATACTTAGATAAGAACATATGAAAACAAATGCAGCCTATGTACATTGTACAGCGGTGGTTTATCAGTAGTTTTTCTATAATACAGAATCGGGAATCAAATAAGCACCTTCCGGCAAGTTAGATATCTAGGAAGGCGTAGGTTATTAAATCTGATGTTAATGTTGTATAAACGAACTCCAGGTACCTAGTTACAACGAATTAATGATACCTACCTTCATTTTCAAAGTTTTGATATCGTTGATGGCGCGGTCACATTTTTCGTCAAAAATATGTGTTCTGTTTTCCAACTCGTGTCTACGGTGCAGGGTCAAAGTGGCGAGGTCCACGAAACTCCTGAAATAAATCAAATTTATCAAGAGTTCGGTTCCAAATACACCGAAAGCTAGTTGGAAATAACTTACATTTTGTTAATTTCTTGATTCATGTACAGGTATGGTATGTGGTTTTGTAATTGAGTGGCCAGCAAGGCCTAACTATGATTTTCTCATAAAATCACGGCATCCATCGTAATATTTGTAATTTATTTCGAAAGTAAAAGTTTCGCGAAAGTTTGCAATAACTTGTATGTACTAGAAGATTGCTAACTCTTGTTTGCTCAATGATGTGTGACAGTGACATACATAACTCACTATCAGTTCTGTGGTTCAAAATTGAATGAACGAATAACAAAACTAGTAGCTGGATATGAAAACTTGGTAACGCAATTAATCGGACTGTTTTTGCTACTCGTCGATAGATGGCGCTAAAAAGAACGTTAAGAAGCATAATAATTATTATCTTAAATGTTAAAACTGCGTTGTTTATCTAATTGCATTTGCGAATCACAAGCCTTATTATCCTACTATTTACTACAATGCCTAGCTAGGTACAAAAACATAAAACTAACTGCAAAATATTAACTTTGGTAAAATAAAAATAGGTTTTAATAAAGAAAAAAATTAAGTATCTAACTTTTGTTATACCTCTTTATTATTACGGGGTAATAATAAATACTACTACTACTACCAGGCAATCCTAAGCTTGTCCCGTGGCTTGTTCTAGACTCTGTTAGACATACTTTTTTTTAAATTTTGTTCCAGATGCTTCTCTTTTTGCCAAGTAGGTACTATTTTGTTATAATCATCTATTAATCTTACATTAATTTGAACTCGCTATTAGGTAACCGATCTTATCCAGCTCACCTAAGCTTCTCAATTAGATAAACTTTAGTACCTAGGTGCCGGTGGTAAAAATTCAAACTAAGTGACTCTCGAAGAGAAGTTTGGTACCTAGGTTGTCAGAGTAAAAGTGAAAATGTTCCCAAAGCAGTCATGTTCATTAACCGGCCGCGAGTTACGCACTACGTTTCAATTAAAAAGGCCAACAAACTAAATAAGAGCCGCATAATAATTTACGTAGGTTCGCTCTCGCAAATTGGATTCGGAGGCTCGAGGTGGCTCGGCCAACCAATTAGAGGGAGGGAGACAACCGCTTTCAGGGTGTGATGCCAAATTATGACTAGGGAG
Organism: Chloroclysta siterata; assembly: GCA_932294275.1. Lineage (NCBI taxonomy): Eukaryota > Metazoa > Arthropoda > Insecta > Lepidoptera > Geometridae > Chloroclysta > Chloroclysta siterata. The sequence goes on along the minus strand of OW028603.1, from coordinate 12,898,207 downwards.
AGTTTAGGCGGCCGGCCATGGCCGCCTGCATTTATTTACCCGGCTTTTAAGTTGGCTTCAGGTTTCAGCGTCAATTTTCAATATCTACAACGATGAGTTGACCACTTTTTTAGTCTTATCGTACCTACACACAGCTATACCTACACTGTTCGCTTTTATGACTTTCTAATAGGCGTTTCTAATTTTTCTTTGGTTTTAAAAAGGGAACTTGATTTGTCGCTTATACTTAGATTAGGTACCCAACTTGATTGATTGATTGACCCAACTTGATACCTACCTTGATTGTATTTCATTAATAACAATTTTATTAATGTAGTGCCTGTCAATATTTATATACCTACTCCTTGCTTATAGCATATCGCGAGGTGTTTCAGCCTTAAAAAGTCGAAGTCTAAGGCCTTTTATTGAATAATATCTACCCATGTAACTTCGAAACGTATTTAGAAACTAAGCGAATCTAGGGGCCATTTCCAAGCAACGCCGACAAGCCGAGAAGATAACCGGAACTCTATGATCGTAGTAGCACGTAGACTTATGCCTTTACATAAAAATATTGGTGGACTTTCCACACAGCATTATCTAGCCCCAAAATAGCCAGCCACAGCTTTCGTCTTCTTCTTATTTTATACCTGATATAATACTTAAGTTTTTTTTAATTTTGCTAGGAACTTTAGGGTTACCTACGTACTTACCTTCCCACCAGGCACACTGACAGTTGATGTCAACGACTATTTTAGCCAGTTTCTTTAACTTTAATCTCAGGGGAAAGTTCAGAATCAAATCAGTTACGAAATAATATATAAGTATGTAAGTTTCTAAGTGGAATAATGCTTACTAACGGTCGGTTTCTGAAAGCTCGATCAAAACTAATCGGATGTCAAGTCACTCGCCATTTCAGCTATTACATCGAATTAGATAGAGATAGCAAGTTACTTGACATGCGATTAGTTTTTATCGGGCTTTCAGAAACCGGCCGTAAGTCTATGGTTATCTAAAAACCCCTAAGGGCCGGTTTCACCATGGTCTGTTAGATTAACAAAGGATTAAAGGGCCGTTAAATATGTCAAAATGTACGCGTTTGACAGCTAAGGTTAGATTTAACGGTCTTTTAATCCTTGATTAGTAACTAACAGAGCATGGTGAAACCGGCCCTAAGTGCAAGTTTCCGCCTAGGCGTGCGTTTCAACATCCCATTCGTTCACACCAACCATACGGTCAGTCGCTGTCGGCCACTCACAGAGTGTTATTACATTCAAAGAGCATTTAACTGAATTCGAGCTTAATACCATACCCGGGACAGATACTTAGCCTGATCGATGCTAATAGCTTTTATTGATATAGCCTAGATGTTATTAGTTTACCAGCCGACTATGGCGGCAAATTGCGCTAATATCTCCGTTTGAAGCGGTCGTGAGGCTTCAAATTGCAGGCTGTTACGGCTTTTGAGTTATTTGATAATTCATAGGTGCTTGCAAGAGATATTATACCGTTTACGCACTTCAGAATATCGTAAGCACCTATTCGGATATTAAAGTGGTCGATAGGCACTAAAGGGATTGTAGAGCAGCGATGCAAAGTCGGGAAATACTACCTGCAACCAGTGGCGTAGCTAAGTGGACAAGGGCCCCCGGTGCATAGTGAAAGAATCGGGCCCTCACCCCCTCGTTCCACATAGCTTAAATAAACCATTAAAAAAAAACAATTGTGAGCAGGCTCAAGGTTTTCTATCTTCGGGAGCTGGCTGACCCCCTCTTTTCAAAGCTAAGGTTAGAGGGCCCCCTGGCCATACGATAGCTACGCCACTGCCTACAACATCCAACGTTAAAATTTGTTTTACAAATTAGGGCCGAAATAGGTACTTACATAGGTATAAGCGGTGCGTTTCGATACACATACCTACGCGACGGCGGCACCGCGGCGTTCATGCGACTTATTGGGAAAATAATGTCGGCGCGGCGTCGACTATTTTAGCGTTTCAATGTCGCGAGTAGTAGGTATGTAGACTATGTAGTATACACACGACCAAGCCTAGAAGAACTGGCAACAGACTAGGTAAGCGGTGCGTTTCGATACACATACGCGGCGGCGGCACCGCGGCGTTCATGCGACTTATTGGAAAATAATGTCGGCGCGGCGTCGACAATTTTAGCGTTTCAATGTCGCGAGGAGTAGGTATGTAGACCATGTAATATACACACGACCAAGCCTAGAAGAACTGGCAACAGACTTACTTCTAAATACACTAAGATCATTGCCTCTGAATAAAACATGCCTTAGGTCACAAAATCGATCGCGCATTTCAGAAAATCCTTGCAAATTCGACTGCTAGTATAGTGCACTTATAAGTTTCCTACCTTTTCTAGGTATCAATGAAAGATTAATTATTGTAAATGTGTTACATTCTATTAAACTCATCTCCGAGGCGCGAGTTTGATCCTAATTATGTTTTAATTGCGGTCTCGGAAATGACTTCATGTTGATAATTAAAGACGCCGCGCCGAAGCCTCGTTCACTTTCGAAAGTCACTGGCAATATTAGTGGTCAAAAGTCAGTAGTATTCCAAAATGTTTGAGCACAGTGCCAGTACTCTCAAACGGCGAAGGAAAATATTGTAAGAATACAGGCATGTCGTAAAACCTAAAAAGTTCTAAAACATCTGTAAACATGCGCACTTAAAATTATTTTCTGTTTCGATTCGATTTCATTTTAAGCCAGCAGCAAAGTCACCTGGTATAAGGCGTTACTAGTCCACTGATTAAACGCTTCCTTAGTCGAAGTTAGGCGTAGTCACTGGGCTTAAGTTAATACCCAAATCTGTCTTTTTGAGTGACTATTTCATTCTTCCAATATTCTACCATCCAACTGCTTGATTGATCAACAATCTACTATGATATATACTACTCTATCTATCACCACTACTCTATACTATTCAGGGACTTTGTGTAGTTGGTCAACCGCTACTGCTCCAATGAAACACTTTTACAGTCCCGTTTCAGATAAACAAAAGGCACCACTTCAAAAGTCGCAAATACGAGCTGATATAGTGCAAACGCAACGTGTCGTCGACGTCTCCAACGACACTGCATGACTTGACAACTGTCTACGACTGGCCCATAAAGCGCGTTTACATTTAGCCATTCGCGCTGCAATTCGCGACGGAAATGTGTTGCCGTCCCATTCTCGCATTGCCCAAGTCCCTGCGCCTGTCTCTAAATGTCTCTGCACATTTCCATGGACATGAGCTGAGTGTAAACGATGCATTACAAACGCTACACAGGGTATTGACGTCTCTAATGATACTTGACAGCTGTATACGAGTACTACAAGTAGCTGATAGACAGCCGCTGGTCCGTGTAAACGCTCCATGGGGCGTATTGACGCCTCCAATGCACGAGTTGAAGTAGTAATTAGAATTAACCCTCAAGAGGTGCTTGTTTTTAAATAACACGTCCTAACGGGAAATGTAGAGGTAATGCGACGGATAGGATAATTAGTAACTTTACGGTTTCATCGAATTACTAACTAAGTACCTTTACATTTTGATTGAAACAACCTAACTTACTTTAAGTAGGTAGGTACTTACACAAAGTTTGTAATGGTTTTGATTATTATTTTCCATTAAGGCGAATACAAGAGCTACTTTTGAGTAGAAAAACTTGTATCGATCAAAATGAAATTTTTACTAAGCTGCGTGCAATGTGATTGCACACAAAATGGGTGCTTGCAATTTTTCGAAAATGAGTTTAGTGATTTTATATCTTTCAAGATGTCGAAACGTGCGAGCGAGAGTCACATTAGCTCTTGTCGTCGCCTTAAGGAATTCCGGAGTATATTAGGAAACGAACACTTGTCTAATTAGATCTAGGTGCTACCTGGGACTTTTTGTTGTCCACCATTTTGTTTTCCCATCACGTCGGGGTCACCACGGAAAGAGTGGTTTTATCAATTCCATGAATAGGTAGATAAATGAAAGAAGTGGTTGACTAATAACCCTATTAACGGATTCTCTGGAGTCCCCCAGATATGAAGATGTATGGGCTCCAGAGACTTGAGATGACTTTGATTCAAGGCCATTTATTTCCAGCCATATAAAAAAAAAAATTAACTAAAAAAACTAGGCTACTGACAGAATCTCTCAGGGCCTCAGTTACGAAGATCCAGGGGGCTCCAAGGGCTTGATATCGGAACCCTGGAACACACATAAATGCTAATTACTTTTAAATTGTTTAACTACCGAAAAGTTTGCTTATGTACGAAAACTAGTAAAGCAAACTTTTGAGTAGGAAAACATGTATCGATCAAAATGATTTTTTTACATAACTGTGTGCAATGTGATTGCACACAAGATGGTTGATTGCGATTTTTCGAAAATTAGTTTAGTGATTTTATATCTTTCAACATGTCGAAACGTGCGAGCGAGAGTCACATTAGCTCTTGTCTTCGCCATAATCCAGGTCTCTAGCACGCGGGGCCCAGTGTTCTGATGTCAATCTCTCTTGTCGTGTCACTAGTTTCTTTCGAAACAGTGTGGTAAAAGGATTTTAAGTGCGCCTCAGGAGGCTCCTTTCGAGTACTTGACACAAGTTATAGAACTTTTTAGATTCTACGACATACCGGTTTTCTCACGATGTTTTCCTTCTCCGTTTGAGAGTACTGGCATTGTGCACATAAATTATTGAACAGAAAAACTCATTGGTGCACGGCCGGTTTCGAACCCACGACCTTAGGATCGGAAGAAGTACCGTAAGTAAAATTTTAAATAATCTTAATTTTACGATCTCACAAATCGTAAAACGTTTTCCGGTAGCACAGACAATAGCATCGTAAACAAATCCCAAACCGCATCAATAACTAGACAGCCGATAACTGCTCAAATGGGAAACAATAGCCATTGTCATGCATAGAAGCTCGATGCTCTCTTTCTTACTCACGTGTCTATCAATCAATCGGTCTCTCTCTAATGGCATGTTAATAAAGCCTTTTGCACCTCGCCCCGCCCTTGGTCGTAAGGTACAGAATGATTTTGTTATCAGTAGCTTTAAGTTCACACACGGCTATTGTGGCACTGTCCAAATCTTTTTTTATTCTAGCAATATACAGGGTGTCCCAAAACGTAGTGATAAGCGGAGGGCTACTTTTGATAAAATCGACCTAAAAAATTTGGCAAAAAAAATTCATAACTCGAATACCTACTATGAAAAATCTCGGAACATACATGGGGGTGATTCGGGTACCCCAAGTGGTACTCTATCTCTGGACTTCCGCTTATCACTACTTTTGGGACAGTCCTGCTAGGCAAGGTAGAGGTTTATGGACCTCGAAAATAAGAAAATATTGTGTTAAGAGAAACATAAAAAAAAAATTGTTTTCATAAGGCATCCTAGATGGCGGTAGTGGGCAGCAGTATCGGTAGGATTTCAAATTGAAAATGATCTCTGGAATATAGATCAGTCGAACGAAAGAAAACCTTGGGCATAGACAAAGGTAGACATCTATTTGCTAAAAAACAATGAAAGAATGAAACAAATCAAATTTAGAATGTAGTATAAACAGAATAAGTTTATTTTCCTCCTAACTACAATGTCATCTAAGAATCTATTCATCTATATTTTTTAAAGAATGTATTCCTCGTTGCATTGAAAAAAATTGTGGATGCTAACCAGCGACAATAATATAGTGTTAAATATCTTTTTAAATTAATTAATTATTATTCTTATGTACCTTCCTACCTACTTATTGTATTCTTGTATGTTTTAGTTTTCTATATTATTTTTATTGTTATCGTTAAGTTACCTATGTTTGTTTATTTATTATTTTTTTATTTATTTTACGCTGTACCCGTGTTTGTGATTCGAATAAACCATTTTCTACTCTGTTCTAAGACTCCTATACCAATTTTACCTCTAAAAATAGGTAGAGTCTCTGAAAAGCTTACATTACCACCCGGATATACCTACCGGAACTGTAGGTACCGTTCCATAAGAAGGATGTCTTCGCTAACAATGCGTGTCAACTTTCATACAATTGTACAGTCGAAGCGACATTTATAGCGCATTATGAGCTGTCACAGAAACTTCAAATTAATATGGGAACGCGATTGACACTTGAAGAGTGTAGGGCAGCCATGCTTTGTGCTTTTTAGAAGATAATTTGTGACAATCCAGATTTTTGTATATTGAACAAACATTTTTTCTAGGAATCTTATATTTTAGCGCATAGGTAAAATAGTGCATAATAAGATTTCTAAAAAGGAACCTTAATGGGTTTTCCTTTATTAGGTTCTTTCAAGTTTTCATTTCCATTTCGGATTATTTTACGGTATTAGGTAAAAGTAGCCTATAGGTGCGTGCTTATTCAAGTTGAGTTACTCCAAGTATTGGTTGTAAGATGATTTAATTAGTACTTGCAGGATATGAAGTAGGATTTATATTCGCAGGTCGAAAAATATTTCACATACGATCGATATCACGCGCATTCCATCTCCAATCATTCAGTTCAAAAACATAAACTCATGCGCACAATAACAATCGTGAAGGCGAGCTGTTCTCACGGCCAGTTACACAAATAGCTTAATTCAACTTTAATGAGGCTCTCGCGTGAAAGGGATTGATTTGACAGATCGACTTTCTTAAATTTCGGCATTTTCTGACAGCATTTTACACGCTAATGCCTACTATTAGGGTCGGTATCTTTTGAAATAACGGAGTATTTTCTGAAGGAAAACTTCCAGGATATGCCAATTTCATGCCATTGTTGGTTAAAACTTTGCATCTTTTTGAATGTACAGTGACGGTATTAAAAGGTTCGTCAGTTTTCAACTTGATTCTTCAAAGTATCACGGGTAAATATCGCACCATCGGTAGGACATTTAAAACGGCTGTACTGAAAAAGTACGAAACATGCAGTTATGCCCCTGTTCTACCGATAGTGCGATATGACCTTTTCAAACTGAATACACTGAAACAGAATACACTGAGTTATAGAAAATAATGTTTTAACTGTTCGTAATCAAAGTTCAAAATCATTCAGATCAAATTTGTTTGGCTGTTTATCTCGTCAACAAGATTATTTTTATGAAAATATAAATGAAAGGACAAGGACGGCTCTAGAAAATCACTGACGAACTATTTGGTGTTGCTCTCGTTTAGTAAGTGAAAAAAACAATGTGTGATTGATAACAATGGTGGTTAGACCTGCTATTAGAATTTATTTAAATGTTGGCGGCACTGTTTCTTCCTTTTAGGAACTTCACTTGTAATATGTTGGTATAATAAAATTGATTCTTGCAATCAGAGGGCTTATTACGAGTTTAGTGCCGATCGAGTGCCGATCGTCGATCGTTACGATACACCGAATTTTCTATGAAAAAAAAACGGGTTCTCAAAGAATACGCTAGATGCCGTTGTTTTATTTTCATAGAAAATTCGGTGTATCGTAACGATCGACGATCGGCACTAAAATCGTAATAAGCCCTCTGGTGCAAGCGAAAACCGACTCTAAGGTGACGTGACGAACCTTTTCATAGCGTGACTGTACCTACCTGTACCTACCTACTAACCTAGATAAAAAATAGTTGTCTAGAAAACTGACATATGATTGCAAATATACGTATAAGCGAGCCAGAAGTTGTTGTCCGCGTCTTAAAGACATTGACAAAACGGTTAATTCTAAACAACGATTAAAAACTTTTACAAACGTAGCCCTTCCATTTCTAATTTTCTATCCATCTTCGTCACAAAAATACAGATGATAAAAAGGCTGATCAAATCTCTAGCATTCTACCAAGGCATTCGGTAATACGTTTTTAATCACTTGACGCCTGCGCTCCACATTACCGGCACACCTGACGAGATTGAGTCATTACTTGATTACAGTTTTTACTGTAATGTGGATTGATGAGACATGTTTTACTAATAGGAATGTTGGTAGTGTATTTTGTAATGAGAGCACTTAAGTGTTAATTCCACCACATTCCACGTTGTATTAATAATGCAACCTTTTTTAACCAACCTAAAAATGTAGGTAGATAACTAGATACTAATAGTAAAACCACTTTATTCCTCAGTAAAAAAGGTACCAAGTTTAGTTATAAAAATAAAGAAAGAAATACAAACTTATTTACTTACTTAAATACATACTTTTTTTCAACGAAGGAAAATGAAACCATGAAACCTCTTTATTTCTTATACCAATGGGTAGGTATATAATATTTTTTTTATTGAAGAATTCCTTTTTTAATAAGGACTAAAGAGGTTTTACAACAAAAAAAAATACTAATTATACTATTTACCTACAATAAAATACCTAATAGCCTTCTCCATTTAAAGCAATTCTACTTTAAAATATGAAGCAGTTTATTAAAATATAACACTTTCCTTAAGTTTGCCGTATGTCATACTTCCTAGAATGCGTTCCTAGTTAGCGACACTATCGAATGGTGTAATAATACATTTGATACATACATTTGAACAATAATACAATAACACGTGTTTTTTTTTAAATCAACGGGTTAGATTCCAGTCTAGGAATATTGATTTTTAAAAAACCCAGTCATGTTTTAGTTTTCATTAAAATCGGGCTACTTTTCGCTATTCTTCGTACTATACAGATTGGCCATTCACGCCCACTTTAAATTTTCACCCTGTGTAAATAATTGCAATAATTAATTAAAAAAATTATTTAAATGAATAATTACAATAATTAAGAGAGCACTGGTGACTAGTGATAGCAGCCCCGCCTTCTGATCCTAAGATCGTGGGTTCGAAACCAGTCGTGCACCAACGAGTTTTTCTGTTAAAAAAATTATGTGCACTAGTGCACATCTAGTGCACATCGTGAGGAAACCGACATGTCGTAGAACCTAAAAAGTTCCGAAAGGAGCCGCACTTAAAATCCTTTCACCACACTGTTTCGAAAGAAGAGACAATAATTTCAAAAAAGGTCATGGTTTGCCAACATCAAATCTATTAACTTGGGTAGGTTAGTTAAACAACATACAACTGCAATAAAATTGGGATGAAACTCATTGGTTCAAATGGGAGGTTTGAATTTTCAAATTTGGAACGCGCGGCCATCTTCCAAATTGCTGCCATAAAAGCGATAATTGTATCAGCTCATTGGCCAGTAGCTAACTGAAACCAACTGTTAAATGCTACGTTTTTATTATAAGTATTATGTAGTTGTAAACGTTTTATTGTGTTCTGCTGTGTAGGAAAATAAAATTTGGGTAGCAGTCAAAATGGACGTTTAATTTCGACATCAATTGAATTAAACACTTAAGTTTTTTATCAAAAAGTTATGCCACAGCTTTTTAGTAAGATAATAATCAATTCGATGGGTAATTTTAAAATTAAACTCGTAGTAAGCATCGCTAATGAGACTCAGGTATTATGTAAGGCCTAAGTTCGAAGTAGGTGATTAACCCGTGATATAATAGCTAAAGCATTTTGTACATAAAAGTCCATATTGACACCATGGTAGAGCTATAAAATGGAGCCATCACAACAAAAACAAGCAAACTAACAGTTCTCAGTTTAAAAATACAATAAATAACACTGGCCACGAGCTCATTTCAAAGGTGAAAAGGTTCGAAAAAATGAAGCGTTCGAAATTTAATTTATTCAAAATTGAAACGTCACGGGGCACAAAGGCGCGGCACACAATGGCGACGAGACCGCGGCGCGCGGCGAGTGTTAACACGAAAATTAAATGCTGATATCACAATTAATCAAGGGTCCATATTAATAATTGGCTATTCACTTCGTGAGGTGTCAAATTATATTGCTCAATTAACCGCTCACAGAATAGAATAGGGCGTTTTGAAAACACCTTGTTTTCTATTTTGATTTATTTATGCTAGGTATCGTGGTATCGGTAATGTTCACAGGTATACTGTGGTAAACGTAGGGTTTCCAAAACATTTATCTCCAATAACAAAATAGTACTTAGTTCTATTTTTTTTATTATTATTTCGGAGTGTCCTGAAATACTCGAACCATCGGAACCCTAAAATGACTGTTATAAACATAAAAATTACTAGAGCATTTTTTTTTTATAAATATTTTTTTTTGTCTAACGGAAAGGTTAATAAAATGAGGTGTAATCCTAGAAAGTTTTTATTACAGTTACCAGGATCTGAAAGCCAGTTTCTCTATCAAAACAGGATTAAAATAACTGTTTGCACAACTTATTCAGAGCATTGGGAAATTGAACTTATAAATCACACTTACTGGGGCTGTAAATGTCGTTCATTTGCAAATAAAAAGGATTACCTAAGTAGATACATGGATTAATTTTATTCGAAACTGTAACAACTTTCCACTTTTTTTTTATAATTCTAATAACAAATACATAAATCAACGTCCCATTAAAATTGTTCAAGATATCTACTAGCGATTACCGTGACTTTGTCCTTTCAAAAAAATATGTCAAAAATCCTATGAAAAGGTTTCCGCAGGTGTAGCAACAAGCAGGCGTGGAGTATACCTGCTAGTCTTAAAAAAAAATAAAAAAAAACCCCTAACCATCAACTGAATGAACAATGTAACTGACGAATGAAAACTAAGTTATTAAAAAAGAAAGTTTCGGAAAGCTTCTTGTCGTTGCAACCAAGCTGATTAGCTATTAGTTTTTTTATAAACCTTTTTTATTTTTTTGTTACGCATGAAAAATGCTTAGGTACCGGCTTTATATGCAAGTCTCTACGCCAAAATGCATGTGCCGTGGTTAAGCCGCAGAAACTTAAAACAAACAAGCAAACAGTGTCGCATTTTTAAATTGATATGTAGCAACAGTGATAGTGATGGAGATAAGTAGGTAGTATGGCTTGAAACTGTATCGAACGCGTAGATATTAAAGGATTACGTACGGAAGGTCGTAGAACTACAATAACACGCGTATACATGGGGCATAAAATAGAATTAGGTATCTGTCGGCGTTCTACCTACTAGAAAGTGGTTTGTATCGATGACAATAAAACGAATATTTTAATAACAAGGCTATACATTATGAGCGTACATTTTAATCTACAAAATGTCTTTGATACTTTTAAGTAAATAGAGATGGCTCCATAGATAAAAAAAGCCCGATGCTTTATAAGTTTTTAAAAATGTTGCCGAAAACATAATAAAAACACGAATTAAATTTAGAAGTTGAGAAGCAGCTTATGTAGAAAACAGTTTTCCTCAGGATTTTTTTTCAAATATGCTAAATTTAATAAATAATAAATTGAATATTAATTTCCGTCACAATTTTTGTTATTAAATTGTGTAATTATACATCATTGAGGTTGTAGCGTATGAACCTGGGCTAATCGACATTTTGTTTTATTAGTTTTAGTATGTAATTTTTTTATTTTTTTATTGTAATGTTATCGAAATTCGGTTGCTTGGACCTTTCTTAACTAATCTCAGTAGGTTGTATATCGTTAAAAAAATTGAAAAGTGGCAGTTGTTTGACGGTTGTCAACCTCTGCTTTTTTTTTTAAATTTAAATATTGGCGGACTTTGGACTTACAGTGTCAACAAGTTAACATGGCGCTTGTATAGGAAAATAGTGCAAAGTTTCCTCTTAATAAAGCTCTTACGGCCGGCCGGCTAAACTTATAGGATGCGTCAAGTCACTCACCATTTCAGCTATTACATCGAATTAGATAGAGATAGCAAGTGACTTGACATGCGATTAGTTTTGATCGGGCTTTCAGAAACCGGCCGTTATTCTTGTGTCACTAGTTATTTCAAAACAGTGTGGTTAAAGGATTTAAAGTACGCCGTAAAGAACCCTGAAAGAATATAAAACTGAAAACTTTCAGTGTGTTCTTCTTTCGTGTCGTTGTTACTATTCGTTACAGATTGTACACGATTATCGATACTTTCTGGTACAACACTATAATAAGGCTTAGACAGACGGCAATACCGGCTTTAATTTACGACCGATTTACGTTTGGATTATTCAGAAAATGATTTCATTTTGAGATCGCATATCGTTGCTACGTACTCAAAAGAGTAATGTCGCTGATGTTAATTTTATTTATTTGGACAAGTTCTACCAAAGGATGTACCGCTTTATCGTAGTTTTAACTAAGTTTGTCCCAGAATACTTTTAGTTCAGGGGTTAACCGTCAAATAACTTCTCGCTCGCAAAGTTCAACATTTTGAAAGATATAAAATCACGAACTTATTTAAGAAAATTTGCAATCAACCAATAACATGTGTGCAATAACATTGTTATTGTTACCCTCGAGATGGGAAACGGAAAAAAGGCAGGCCGACCCGGAGATGGGATGACGAGTTTGTCCAATCAATGTGGACCTGAACAAGAGGTACTCAAAATAGAGAGGAGTGGAAGCGGTTGGAGGAGGCCTTTGCCATTGGGCACACAGATTCAAACAACTAAAGATAATAAAGATATACTTAAAACGCTAGAATCTGATATGGGGCTTAAAATAAATAAATAACATTGTTCACAGTTCAGCAAAAATATATTTTTGATCCAAATAAGTTTTCCTACTAAAAGGTTTGCATAAGTGCCGGCTCGTAAAGCAAACTTTTTAGTAATAAAACTTGTTGGGAAATGAACGAAGTCTGTCCCAAAACGCTTTCAGTTAAACTTTACTATGGGTTAGTCCTGTGGCCCATTCGCGTTATTTACAAAATATTTTTGGTTTTAGTTCACTACAAGTGACGCACGAAATGCCGGATATCCATACATACGTACGCAGTGTCTTAACGTATTTGGCCAAACCTTTAAACTATCCATTTCAAATTAACTGTAAAAATTTTATAATAACAACAGCATTTTATAAAATTTTATCGTCATCATGACAGTTAAAAAGGTTTTGTATCCGCCGTGACAGGCGTTTAGAAGTGTTAACGAAATATTGTATAAAAACTATGGATTTGATAATATCTTGTCCATCTGTTGTTATTCCGTTATAATTTTTGGCCACTAGCACTAGTAGGACGTTATGGAATCACTGGTGATAGCGTCAGAAATGATTGCTATAAAGTTTTTGTATTTTTTTTTGGTATGTAGGTAATTCAGACGTGAACCCATATAATTTTTATTGAAAATGAAACTGAAATTGAAACGGCTTCACGACCTTAATCCTCAGGCACGGTAGATATCCCCTCAGATCTCTGTACCAGTACGAACTCCAGATTCTTTGAGGATGTCCAAACATTACATTAGGCACATACTTACCCCATATTAAAAATGATTTAGGGCTTTTTTTTAATAAAAAAAACAAAAAAAATTATACGTACACCAGATTTTTTTCGCTTTTTAAAAAAAAAATGTAATATTCTTATATTATTTGGGGTTTCTATCGCGTCTCGGAGTAATAGTTGTGAGGCTATTTTTAGGGTTCAGTACCCAAAGGATAAAACGGGACCCTATTACTAAGACTCCGCTGTCCGTCCGTCTGTCTGCCCGTCTGTCATCAGGCTCTATCTCATGAACCGTGAGATAGACAGTTTAATATTTCTGTTGCCGCTTTAACAAAAAATACTAAAAAATAGAATAAAATAAATATTTAATACCCATACAACAAATGAGATTTTTTTTCCGTTTTTATAGATAATGGTACTGAATCTTCGTGCGCGAGTCCGACTCGCACTTGGCCGGTTTTTTATTATGTTTAAAGTGTTCCACAGATTATAGTTATCTTTACGGCTTGTTTGCGTGTTCATTGATAATCGAGACTACTGTTCTTTTTCTAACCGATTTCTAAATTAAAAGATAAAAGTGCAATAATAAATTGACAGCCTTCACAGCTCAGTTGGTAGTAGCTCTGCCTCTTGCGCCGTAGGCCGTGGGTTCGATCCCCACCGAGAACAAACATTTGTGTGATGAACATAGATGTTTTTTATCTGGCTGGGTGTTATTTATGATTATAAGTATGTATATACAAAAAAATGTATATAAGTAGTATATCAGCTATCTGGTTCCCATATCACAAGCTTTGGCTTAGTATGGGGCGAGATGGTGCTGTGTGGAATGTCCATATGTGATAGAACAATCAGCGTTTTTAAGAAATCCTCAATGAATCTTGAGTTGTACTTGGTGCTAAGAGATTTGAAGGATATCTACCGTGCCTGGAGTTAAAATACGAGAAGCTGTTTCTTTTTTCAATAGGTATCAATGCTCAGTACAAATAACTCGGGGACACAGGACTTTTCAGAGTGTAGAGCTCTTAGTGAAGGGCTGTCCGGGGAAGTACTACCACCATGCCTTTTTCTGCCGCCAAGCAGCGTTGCTGTGTTTCGGCTTGAAGAGTGTGGTTGCCGGTGAAGTTACAGGCACATGAGGCTTAACATCTGTATGCCTCAGGTTGATGGACGCAGGGCAGTGCATGGGACACGTTCCTATCGTGCGTGACGTGCGGGGCAATGCTTTGTTATAGATGATGGTTACCACTCAACATCAGGTGGGCATTCAGCTTGTTCCATCAGCAAGTTGTATAAAAAAACACAGAGCGTGAGATAAAAAAGTAACAATAAATATAAATCGTAGTGTCGGGACATGGAATCACGGGAATATCGATAGCATTATTAATTAATTGAATATTCGATAGGCTCATTATGAATTTTAACGCGCAGCGCTAATGAGCACGAACATGTAGCGATTTGTCTTCGTTATTTGACAACTACGGTTAAGCTACAAGCGTTTTGTAAAGACGAGACTTTTAATGCGACTTTTGGGCGACTTTTACCGGTACCCCAACGCTGTGGTTTGTTTTTGGTTTTTCGTAACGTCACCTTTTTGTATGGAGATTCGATAAGTGCCTATATCGGATTTACTAAGAACTCCCGAGTCTCCAAACAAAAAAGGCCTGAAGTTACGAAAAACTAAAAACAAAACCAGTGGCGTAGCTGGTGGACAAGGGCCCCGGTTCATATATACCTAGAGAAAGAATCGGGCATAGAGAAAGAATTTTGTGAGCAGGCTCAAAGTTTTCTAGCTTCGGGAGCTGGCTGACCCTCTCTTTTCAAAGCTTTAGAGAGCCCCCTGAGCTCCGGGGCCCTGGTGCACTGCACCACCTAGCCCTACGATAGCTACGCCACTGAACAAAATCCAGACTTGGGGTACTGTTCTGCTTAAATCAGGTAGGCATAGAAAGGCGATTCAGTTACAGGGCGCGTAGGTATGCTGTCTTTTGAATTTCATTGCATCTCCCTGTTTCTGTTATGTCTACTTCTCCCTAAATTTGTTTGGCACCACTACACTGGAGCTTCATTGATATATTATTAACAACGATCATACAAAAGTACGGTAGGAACCCAGCCGTAAGTTTGTTGCCTGTTCTTCTAGGCTTGATCGCGTGGAACTGACACCCAGGTGTCAGTTCCACGCGATCAAGCCTAGATAATACACTTAGTTTTAAGACGGTTTAAAGTGATCCTTGTGATTCAATTTAATAAATACCTTTTGACTTTGACGTTTTAACTGTTTATTTTGATGATTCAGTAATGTTCTTTACTAAAAGTATATTTTTTTATTTAAATATTTAATATGACTTATGGCGATTTGACCAACTCTGCTTAAAATAGGTAGACATAGAAAGGTAACACCTATACACCTTTACAGTCACAGGACGATAGTGACTGTTTTTTTTTAAGTTTCAGCTAAATTACCAAACTAAGTACAGTAGGCCTAAAAGAGGAAAGGAGTAAACAGTAAACTAAATGTCATTTACAGTGACAGTTTGTTTAAATGTGACATATTTCACACACATAGTTTTTTTTATTTATTTATTAATTAACAATTTTACATGTAACAATAAATTAGTAAAGTGCTGATACAATAAAATATAATATATCCAAATCGAACGGTGTGCGACCAAAAGTCGCGTTCTAAAGTATTCTAATATCGAAAATTATAATTAAATTGAATAATATAATGTGATTTACTGTAAATTAAACGGAGAAAATATGCGGCTGATTGGTATTAGGTCGCCATTGGGGGAAATGATTCTATCAACCAAAGCCATCTGCATTAATTTATTTAATCATTAACTCGTTTTGTAAGAATTACAAAGTTTTGTAGTAAAATCGTTGATTGAAAACAGATAAAATTGGAATCTCAACATGCGTGTTGGATTTGTTTATTGGTGCATTCGAAAATATTTAAATGAATCTCATTATTGAGTTATCACAGTTTAGTGTCTTCATAACTATCATTATTTATTTCTTCTTCTTTTTATTTTAACCCATTGCAGTATCTTTTATAGCACGCCTTCTCGCATACTTACAGTTTTTTTCTGGATCTTTCGGTCGGCGATCCATCTCATATTATGTGGTCTGTCCACATTTTGTGGCCAGTGTTTGGTCTACACTCCAGAATTTTTACGTCAAATTTTTCACCCCCAAGTATGAGTTGTGTTTACTATATTTGGTTTTTCGTTTTTCGTTCTTGTTCCGTGTTCATTGCGGGTTTTGTATGAAGACGCGATAGAGATATCGATACGGAACTTTATGTTGCAAGTATGATGAAAATAGCATAGACCATAGCCCTGCTTTTTTCAAATTCGCAATTTGTTCATCATCTACTTGGTCTCCGGACATCATATTTCATCATAATATCAGACAAAAAATATACTCTTTACTTTCAAAACCATTTTACGTAGGTACCTAGGCCTAATCCTATACTAAAAATATAGATCAAGATCCATCCATTGATTAAAAAAATAATTTTCATTCAAAACTCATCTGTCATGTAAAACAGGAACTTCGACTTTTACAATAATTTCTATAGGGATTCATTTTCTGTCATTTTTGGAAGCAACATAGCTTTTTCATTTTATTTGTTTTTCTAGTGTTATTTTGAGTTGTGTTGTGTAATTTCGGTGGTATTTTAGAAAACCGCCACCATTTTCTTTAAAACAAAATGACGGCCGTCTTGACTATGGACTGACTTGACTAAAAAGTATTAAATACAAATCACTTGACACTGGCAAGATTGTCTGTCGAATGACGGACAGGAGCCATAAATTGAGAGAAGAAGAAGATAATTTCTATAGAAAAAACAAGCGAGTATCAGATCCTGTCAAGAGTTGCTCTAGTTGGTTGGTATTACCTAGTACATTACCGCTAATGTTAGGTTTTCACCTTGTTTTTTTTACAGTTTGTAATATAATTATACGGTCTGTACTTACACACGAAATTTGCATTTTAACCTCCTTCAATACATGTTTTTTTTAATTGAAAACTTAGAGAGAATTCTAAGTTTTGAATTTTCACATTTTTCAGTCTGCTCTTTGTAAGCGGAGAGTTTGAAAATTACTGCAATTTTGTTTCCTCACGGCATTCTAGATGGCGGAGGTGAGCTGTAGCATTGGTAGGGTGGAATGCATTTAATTATGTTGCCTGTGTCGGTTCAATCGAACGAAAAGAAAATTCTTTTCGTTCCAGTCAACGCCGTCCACCCCCTCTACGACTCGATTGGATTTAAAGCGTTTTTTAAATATTCCTTATTAAACATTAATATACCTAATAAAAATATTTTATTTACTCACAATATTATAAAGAGGAAAGATTTGTATTTTTGTTGTTTTGTTGTTTTGTATGTAACAAATAGGCTCAAAAACTAATGGTCCGATTTCAAAAATTCTTTCACCATTAGAATGCTACATTATCCCTGAGTAACATAGGCTATATCATATTTTCAAAAAAGTCAGGGATCCTTACTAAAACTCCAATAATGTAACCCAAGGTGGAAAAAATAATCCTTACATGGCGTGCGCTGCGAAAACTATTAATGATAGAACAAAATAATGTACTACGACTTTGCAGAACACGTCATCATCTACAAAAAATATCGCGACAGCATATGTCTAACCCGTCTAACCATATTATAGTTATGTCATACATGATTATTTTATACTACTTGCTGATAGAACTGATGGCCTATAAAAATCGCTTGTCATATAACATTTGCGCATAAAATTCCCATTTCCTGACAATTCAAGTATTATAGTTACAAGGCAACAAGTCAACAAAACACAGCTATTTGTTTTGTTACAAACACAAGTAATTTATAGTTACACTTGAATTGAATAGAATAGAATTAATTCGAACACGATTATAACTTGTCCGAGTTTCGGTTATGGGTTGTAAATCTTGAGCAACTCTGCCGTCGATAATTTAAAGCTTATGAATTTACATATTTAAATATTTTAACACTTTATTGATTGTCGTTTTATTTATTTTCTGATTTATAAACTAGAGATGAGGTACCGCGAAATTGCAAACGATGAAGTGTCAATTTTATTTTGCTACACAATTGTGAGAGTAACGATGTTTGGATGTTTGTGGCTCAATCGTGCCCTACCCTTGGACCGATTTGGATAAAACTTTTTACCGAAAATAGGTATAAAAGAAAAAGAATAAAAAAATAAAACTTATATATTAAAAATTTAAGTAGGTAATATATTTGTATTTTGTAATCGTACCTATATTTGTTGCAAGCCCATTGCTGTTGCAAGAATATCTAAAATTTTTTTTATACAACTTTCTGATAGAACAAGCAGATGGTCGACCTGATGTTAAGTGGTAACCATCACCTATAACAAAGCATTGCCTTGTAAGTTACGCACGATAGGAACGTGCCCTACGATGCATTGCCCTGCGTCCATCAACTTGAGGACTACAGATGTTAAGCCTCATGTGCCTGTAATTACACCGGCAACCACACTCTTCAAACCGAAACACAACAACGCTGCTTGGCGGCAGAAAAAGGCGTGGTGGTAGTACTTCCCCGGACGAGCCCTTCACAATGAGCTCTACTACTCTTCAATTTCCTCATTTAAAAACCCTCGGTTGTAAATAGACAATTAGTATTATATTTTGTTCACGTAGTAACATATTTCGCTAATAATCTTACGTTTCATTTTCGCTTTCAGAAATCATAAAAACAGTTCACAAAAAAGTAAAGGTAGCTAGTAGTAGATAATTGGCTTTTTATTTTTTATATAAATAACAATTCAGCTAGCAATTAGTATTCATCGATATATCGATTTTGATATTCGATAAGAATCAATGTATTCAGGTAACAGGTGAGATGTAACAGAAACGGATAAGTCCAAATCTGAGAATACCTAACCTGCCATTAGGTTTGTTCGTTAAGCCCTCACATAATTATGAGGCTCACTAAAACACATAAATCATAATAATTTAATGCGTGCCTTTCTCGCGCCGACTCACAAACGTTTTTAGGGTTCCGTGGATCCGTGGAAGCTCGATCAAAAGTAATCGTACCTTTTTCAAGTCACTCGCATTTCAGCTATTACATCGAATTAGATAGAGATAGCAAGTGACTTCATATGCGATTAGTTTTGATCGGGCTTTCAGAAACCACACAAACTTGGAAAAAGGTTGACGGACAGAACTGAAAAAAAAAAAGTTTAATACTCAAACGTTTGTTAGCGGTTTTATAAGTCTGTATAATCTTAGTTTAAAATCGAAGATGCACCTTATAGTTATTTTTAACTATTTGCAAAATCGATTATTCTTCTTCTTCTTGTCGTGTCACTAGTTTCGAAACAGTGCGGTTAAAGGATTTTAAGTGCGCCTCAAGAGGCTCCTTTCGAGTACTTGATATATAAAACTTTTTCTAGGTTCTATGGCATACCGGTTTCCTCACAATATTTTCCTTCACCGTTTGAGAGTACTGGCATTGTGTACATACATTTTTAAATAAAAAAACTCATTGGAGCTCGACCGGTTTCGAACCACGACTTTAGGATTGGAAGGTGGGCCGGTACCACTAAACCACCAGTGTTCTCCAACGATTATTAAGGGTGAGCTTAAAGTAAATGTTACCTTTGTGTTCGCATTGATTTGCAAATAAACAATGTCTTAGATTGAAAATACTTTATTACAGACCGCATAAGAGTTACACATATAGAATATAAAAACATCAAAGTGGAATACAATGGGCGATCTTATTGTTAACAGCAATCTCTGCCTTGTGATAGACTATTCTGTTGTCCTGACCAATATTGTTTTTTGATTTCGTCTGCGTTTTGTGACACATAATAAACATTTTTTTATTATATTTTTTTCTTTTCTTTAGTTTGTTTTTGCATCCGCCACGGATACCGACAAGTAAAAAATGATGTATGTCAAAATAGAAATATCTAAAAGGTGTTGCAATACTTGTCCTTAAAACTTCAGGGGGCTAAAGTACCCATCAATATGAATAGCTTTTTCTTCAACGCTGTGGTAGCGAAAGAAAAAAACAACAGTTCAATACCTGCCTGGCTGAAAATGTATGAAAAAGCTGTTTTTTTTTCGCGGTCACTGTGTGGGCTCCTTAGAAAAAGTTATTTATATTGATGGGTACTTTAGCCCCCTGAAGTTTTAAGTATTGGAACACCTTGTAAATGCCAAATTCCATCTAATTTTTTTTCAACTGTTTTAGACAAAACGTTAGTGTAGAAAAAAAAAAGTTTAACGCATACAACTTTTTAAATTTATACAGAACCAAAGTAAGCTCGAGTCCTACTCACACCTTCATTATTTTCCCGTCCCTATTTTCTGAGTTACGACCGTGTTCGCATCTGCGCTTCTCCCACTTTACTGAGCCCGAAACACGATTGACAGCTAAATAAGAATGGACTGAGCATTATTTGTGTGAAGCCCTGTGTTTAATGTATTTATGACGATTTCAGTTGATTTCTTTATTTTCGGCCTGTGCTGGTAGGGTGAATAGCCTCATATTTGCCAATTTCTTGTATTATCGACAGGATCGATAAAAAAATAGGTCTTAAATCTAGGCGTAACTTAATAGGTACAGTAGAATGTGCGACTTTAAATTTCTTCTAGTCATGCTTTAATAAAAATAAATAAAAAAAACCGGCCCAGTGCGAGTCGGAAAAATCACGTTTGTTGTATGGGAGCCCCCTTAAATATTTATTTTATTCTGTTTTTTAGTATTTATTGTTATAGCGGCAACAGAAATACATCATCTATCTTATCTTATTTTTATATATATAAAAGAAAGTCGTGTTAGTTACACTATTTATAACCCAAGAACGGCTGAACCGATTTAGCTAAAAATTGGTGGGCAGGTAGCTTAGAACCAGGAAACGGACATAGAGTACTTTTTATCCTGTTTTTTTTTTTACTTTTTATGTTTTCTAAAGTAAACGTGCGCGAGCGAAGCTGCGGGCAAGAGCTAGTCTGTGATAATTTTGACAAAAGTGATAATTTTATATGTGGGTAGGTAGGTACTCATCCTACAGTAAAATTACATAGAAAATGATGCAAATAGCATATTGTCTTGTTTATGAATTGAATAGAAAAAAAAGTAAGTCTCACTTAAGCCTTAATTTGAACTATATTTTACTTCCATATGTATAAACATTATTGAATTTCTTAAAATTGACAAACACGCAATTTTCATATAATGAGGTACCTACTGCAGATAGCGTACCTACCATTTGAAAGCGCGCAAGAAAACCAATCTAAACATTTCTACAAATCACACCAAATTATATGTAAATGCACACATACACTAAATAAAATGTGATAATAATAACCTCCTTGTCAATCCGATTCGCCACGCTACAATCACGCGGCCAGTATCGCAACTGCAAATAAAATTCAACTTTAAACATATGCTTTAAAACTTAATTTCCAACACAGCCTTTGGAACAATCCAAGAAGCGAATCTGGTGCTTATTGTTGAGGAAATAAGGTTGAAATTACGTTTGAGGAAGAAAGTAAAGATAGAAATCTCGCGGTGAGCCGGTGACCGCGCGTCGTAATGACGTTGTCGGCGAAGAAGTCATTATTCATTTTTTTAATACAGTGTTTTGTTGAAACGACATTTCCACTAGTGTAATCACGATTTGTACAGGCAATATATCAAGGTAATAAAAGCCACATTATAGCCATAGTACACCTAGAAAACAGTGATTCATCTCAGCAAAAGCCTTCCTCTTACCTTTTAACCTATGTTTTTATTTACACACAGATAATTGGGTGTTATTATATAATATAAGTATTTATTTACAAAAAAAATGTATATTTATATAATATCAGCTATCTGGTTCCCATATTACATGTTTTCGCTTAGTTCGGGGCTAGCTAGTATTGTGTGAAAAGTTCACCAATATTTATTAAAAATAAATTGCTCTGACTGTGACAGTGATATACCTACCTCTTTAGAATTCGTTTTCTGGCATCTTGGAAAGCAAACTTAGCTTTTTTTATATTTGCAGTTTTATTTTGCATTCAGTTGTGTTATTTCAATGGTACCTACCATTACATACACTTTACAAACATTACTTGAGGTCTTATAGCACAAAGATTTGAACGGTAATGTTACTCGTCGAAATTCTAAGAAAACCGCCACCATTTTCTTGATACTAATGACGGCCGACTCTATGAACTGACTTCACTAAAAAGTATTAATCTATTTCACTTGATTTAAAAAAGTCTGCATGTGCCATACGTAATGTTTGAGACATGCCTCTGATTACCTACTTTACTTAGACTTTAGTACACACCTACCTGATATCTCAAGGGATGCTTACCGTTTTTTTTATACTACCAGCTGATGAAACAAGCAGATGGCCCACCTGATGTTAAGTGGTAACCATCACCTATAGCAAAGCATTGCTTCGTAATTCACGCACGATAGGAACGTGCCCTACGATGCACTGCCCTGCGTCCATCAACTTGAGGCATACAGATGTTAAGCCTCATGTGCCTGTAATTACACCGGCAATCACACTCTTTAAACCGAAACACAGCAACCGTGCCTGAGGATTACAATTTTTTTTTTTTACCTGTATTATAATATTTTTTTCTAAGAATTGTTGTACTGTTTCTTACGTATACTAGTTTATTGGTTGATAACTGTTGATGGTTTTCAATTTGATGTCTTCATCGTGTTGCTCATACGATCACTCAATCAGTGACTCGATGTCTTGGCGAGAAGTTGACGACCAAATTATGGTCACAAATGAGCCGAAACGTTTTTTTAACTTATTAACATAAGAATCGGGGGAGATTTAAATGTCATTAAACCAACAAACATGTTAATTTATCGTTTACGACTGTCGTTTTAAATATGGAATGCAACGGATTCTTTTTTAAATTTCGGAACGGGGATAACACCAAACATGGCGTTTAGTAAAATATGCACATTTAACCCTTCAAAAATCATTAAGGATGATACAAAAATAGATCTCTAAACAAAACGGCATCATTTAATGCGAAGACAAGAGCTAATGTGACTCTTGCTCGCACGTTTCGATATCTTGAAAGATATAAAATCACTAAACTCATTTTCGAAAAATCGCAATCAACTATTTAGTGTGCAATTACATTGCACACAGTTTAGTAAAAATTTCATTTCGATCGATAAAAGTTTTCCTACTTAAAAGTTTGTACGAAAACTAGTAAAGTAAACTTTTGAGTAGGAAAACATGTATCGATCAAAAGGATTTTTTTACTAAACTGTGTGCAATGTGATTGCACACAAAATTGTTGATTGCGATTTTTAAAAGATGAGTTTAGTGATTTTATATCTTTCAACATGTCGAAACGTACGAGCGAGAGTCACATTAGCTCTTGTCGCCTTAATTTTATTTCACACACGCTTACCTACTTACGAAATTATTGTTTTACATGCATATTGAGCACCATAGAATCGTGCGTGCAAAATCCTTTTCATTTTGCAAAAAAAAAAACAAGTTTCCCTCCACAATACATACTTACAATGTAAAGAAACCGCAACAAATAATAGTTTCCGACTGCACATGTGAGTTACGGCAACATACTTCAGGACCGCCCATCTTATTTTGACACCCTGTCCGACTAGTGTTATTGTATATTAGTCTTTATGTACAGTAGGTTACGAGTGATGGGTTTTCTGTTAGAGGTTGCTGTAAGATGGATGGTACACGCTGCTCAGCTGAAATAGCTCCAATGATGTCTCAATCAATGGAGGCGGTGGGTGTTTAGACATGTCGTCGAGAAAACAATTTGTCTTACAATGTTCGAGAACATTCCACTATTGCATTCTTACTTTTTATTACTACACCTTCAGTTTAAGGGTTTGGTCAAGTTTTTATCAATTGACTAGCTGGTGCCCGCGACTTCGTCTGCGCAGGATTAGTATTTCGAGTAGCTTATATTAGCGTGGCGTAGTACATTAAGCTGGGTCCACATTTGTAGCATCTTGACGTATCCCGATCAGTCGTATCGTATCGAGTATTTGTATCATAAATATGGACGCTCATTTTGTCCATGTCGTATTATTAAGGCGTATTTGGTAAAAAACGCGTCCAAACTTATCAAATGCTGTATCATGTCAGTGTATCGGCTTTATCTTTACAAATATGGACGCTTCATTTTTCTTCCGATCCTCGTATCTTTTCCTGATACGCGTTTCTTTCAATGCACTTTCTACTCTCATACGGTTCAGTCGTGGCTTCGTTCCCAAACGGTTCAGCCATATTATCGTACGCAATTGCTCAGAGGTTAACGGTGACTTGCGTTTACTCAAACCACGAAATGGCATGTGGAACACAGGAAATTATCGCGTATCAAATGCATTCACGTTCAAACTTGTTCGATACGACGTGTATTCCCTTTGATTATCGCGGAAAAACCGACAGAGATGGTTCGTGGTGTATCACGTATCGTATCGCGATACAGTATCGTGATACAGTATCAAAATACGTCCATACTACCGATCGTGATACGCGTATCGGATACAAGGTGTGTCTAGATACACGGTTAGTGTGGATTGGGCCGTATTAGATACGGCGTGTATCATTAACGGGTATCATCTTGCGTCCAAACGATCATGATACGCGCCGAGGCCACGCAATGAAGATACGATACACCCAAATGATACAAATGTGGACCCAGCTTTATGTGTAACTCTAGCGGTTTTGGCAGCGCACGCCAGAATAGCTCGCAGATGGTAGATTTTTTCCTACTTAATTGACATTTATCGTCATATTTTGGACAATTCACACAATATCTTTATAAATTGTAGCCTATGTGTTAATCAGATGTATGCAGCGCCATCTGCCGGGCTGATTTGTGAATCTGAACCATCCAGGGTACCACCCAAACGCATACAAAAAAATTCATTCAAATCGGTCCAGCCGTTTAGGAGGAGTTCAGTGACATACACACTTACAGTAGAATTATATATATAAAGATAGGAAAAATAGAGTACTTGTACAAAGGCGAGCTTAACCCTAACAAGAGTTTTCCTCCAGCAAACCTTAGAGGCTAGAGAAATGTATATAGTAGTAGGTTTGGCCAGCTCTGAAGAAGCAGTTAATTTTATTGTCATTGTGTCGGTTAATGCAAAGTCACGAACACAGGGGCCTTTATTTTATATTCATATACTTGCAATATTGATGAGTACAGCCCCTTACTGCAATACATAAACGATATTACAAAGAAACCGCGGCTAGTTTAGGATCTAGGAGGACGTGCCACTGATTACCTCCCTCTTTTTGTCGGAAATTTAATAGAAACTATGTCATTATGATTTTATACTCACAAAGCTGAACCAAGTGGCGATTGGCCTGCCACTTACGTTTAGAATATCAATTACTGTAGAGTTCTCACGTGCTTGAAAGGAGCCACTTACAGTGTGGTGAAAGGATTTCGAGTGTGACTCACACGCTTAAAATCCTCTCACTACATTGTTTCGAAAGAACTAGTGACGCGATAGGAAGGAAGGATTTGTAATCTAATCTTGTACCGATTGTATCACAACACACAGTACCAGTTTCTTCCAAATGAATCCATAACCTAAGCTATTTTGCCATGTTTAAATTTGTTATAGTTTAGTTGAAAATAATTTGATCCTCTGCTTCTTTTTCAGCGTCATGACCACAGAATACTTATCGGTACCGAATGGGACGAATTGATACCAACGTAAATGTCATCTCAATATCTCGAAGGACGAATCGCCCATATACCGTTCTCTAGCTGGTCTATCAAAGAGAGGTATATGTCCAGCGGCACCCTATTGAAGTAATCACGCACGCGGTACACAGCACTTTTTATGATTAATGAATGATGTGTTGTGTGTTAATCAATGGACCTAATTATTAGGAGCGTAGCACAGAAAGTAATAGCTTTGAGTGGATTTTTCAGGATAAGATATTTTTATTTTGTTTCATAAACATAAATAAAATAAATTTACGAAAAACATCATACATTTGATATAAAACTTACCAAATAGGTATACAACAAGTACCCTAAGAGTTCAGTCGATTTTGAAGGGGATAGATATATTTAAGCCTTCTGTAAAGTTTAAAATGTCACACCGTTGAAGAGAAATGACTAACAAGTTACATGAGTTGAATTTAATCATCCTGAATGTTCGTATCATGAAATACAGCATGAGTTGTATGAAAACATGAGAAGAAGAAGATCTAGCAATGACTTCAGATTTCGTCTCACTTATTTTTATTTATGCGACATGACATCTACATAAAAAAACTTCATTGAAGGAAAGCGAGGAAATGGAAGGCCAAAGTTACATTAGCCGGATTAAAGAGAAGTTCGCTATCATGTCGTATCAAGGAAGTCAAAGAGGCCGCATTGGAAAGACTCAATTGGAGGAAACTGCATCAAAACCCTGACAAGACCTAAGCTCAAGACTCAAATCGTAGTAAAGCTCTTTGTGAAGGGCTCGTCCGGGGAAGTACTACCACCA
Source organism: Chloroclysta siterata (assembly GCA_932294275.1). Taxonomy (NCBI): domain Eukaryota; kingdom Metazoa; phylum Arthropoda; class Insecta; order Lepidoptera; family Geometridae; genus Chloroclysta; species Chloroclysta siterata. The sequence goes on along the minus strand of OW028603.1, from coordinate 12,871,507 downwards.
CGCCTTTTTCTGCCGCCAAGCAGCGTTGCTGTGTTTCGGTTTGAAGAGTGTGTTTGTCGGTGTAATTACAGGCACATGAGGCTTAACTTCTGTATGCCTCAAGTTGATGGACGCAGGGCAGTGCACCGTAGGGCACGTTCCTATCGTGACTTACGAAGCAATGCTTTGTTATAGGAGATAGTTACCACTTTACATCAGGTGGGCCATCTGATTGTTCCATCAGCTCGTTCTACAAAAAATCTCTTAAATTTAAGAAGATTTTTATTTACACCAATTACAAATTAAATTATTTCTGTTCGGCCGCAAGGTGGCGCTGGCAACACCCGCCGCATTCTGAGCGCAGCGGGGCGTGCACCGCGGGGCGCCTCGTTATTAGCACCTCGAGAATCAAAGAAGGCCGCTTCCCCCTTCTTAAAGAGGGGGCCCGCCTTTGCAGCATGAACTGATTAGGGTGAGCAAATTGTTATGCATGGAGGCTTTAAAAGCTATGGACGTCATAATTTACCTTAGGCTCAATTATCTAGTCTAAATCTTCATATGAAGTTAGCAGGATTGGTTTGAAGGGTTTGCGGGTGAAATTACAAGCACATGACACTTAACATGTAACATAATATATGCCTTAGAGCTGATTTCACCATGCTCTGTTAGATTAACAAAGGATTAAAGGGCCGTTAAATATGTCAAAATGTACGCGTTTGACATCTAAGGTTAGATTTAACGAAATGAAAATAAAATGTAATGAAATTTATTGAGTACTATACTAATTGTTCGCTGTTAAAATAACATTTAAATGTAATTTATAACATACAAATATTTTTATTGAAGCCTCAGATCTCTAAACTAGACTTTGACAGTCTGTACGATAGACATCTGCGCTCCCCCCTAAATTAATGCACGTAAATTATTCTATATTTTACATTTACAATTTATTAAAAACTTACTATAAAAGCGCTCCAAAACAGAAAAAGACAAACCAAGAAAGAATAATAATAATAAAACGGCCTGTTAATCCTTGATTAGTAACTAACAGAGCATGGTGAAATCAGCTCTTATGTAGATAGGCGCAAGGCTGTGCATCCTGAATTTCTTGACCTGCGAATGGTTTATTGTAGGCGACTTTTTGGTTAGGTACTACTTAACATCAGTTGAGCCATCTGCTAGATCAAGCAGCACGTGGTAAGAAAAAAACTAGCTAGCTAGCAATATTAACGTTTTTCTTACAAAATCATAGTGATAGTGAAGGATTTTTTCGTTGTGCGAGTCACGGTATAATAGTTTGGCTTCAAAGGTAAGCACAACAAAAAAAAGTCCGCAAAAGTAATGAATGTTAGTTTACAATAAATCCATATGATTATAAATATGTTTTTTAATTCGATACTCCTTTAATATTATTCTACCTCTATCAAACAAAGTATATAAGTCCACGTGTCATATTATACCCACTTAAAAAGTAAAAAGAAAACAGACCTTATAAAAAAAAAGTTTTTAAAATTCCGTTCCTATTTTGAAACAAATACGCATCTGTCGACGATGCGCCTACGTCGCTTCTCATTGGCTGTTAGAATCCCGCCCAATTCACACGCACAAAGACAATGATACCATAGACACTAATAATTAATTTAATTAATGAAACTGAAGGTTCAATGGCTGACAATGATTAAATGAGTTGTATGTTGTAATTTGCTATAATTTGGATCTATTTTCTTAGTTAATTGCTTAATTAGATGAGAGTTTAATCAAGATGAAGATTTCATTGTTTTACTGTGCTTTATTTTTTTGTAAACAAAAACCGAATTAGGCTTTGATCCCCAGGCCCCGTAAATATCCCCTCAAATAATTTAGTACCCAACCCAATACTTTTTAAGAAGGGTAGTAAGAGATAATGTCCAAATATTACTTTTGACACAAATCCACGTTTTGCAGTAGTTATTATTCCATTTTTTTATATTACTTTGGCGCTGCTAGTTACTAAGTGGTTTCCTCACTGTTTTCTCTCACCAATTGAGAGCACTGGCATAGTCGATATTTTTTTTTTCAAAAAGAAGTATCCATTGTTGGACCGGAGTCGAACCCTATATTATACCGGTGCTCTTATATTTTAACTGTTTCTGTAATGTTTCTTTATAAACAACGCAATGTTATTGAAACTTTCAAAATGAGCTTGCGCGTTGATGTCTTTTGTATGAAAATATCTGTTTCCTGGCCGTCTACGTTACATTACAAAAGGTTACATTCTTATTTAAAAAAATACGTAGTGTGGGCTAAGTAGGTAAGTTCTTATAAAAAAATTATGTGCACAAGCCAGTACTCTCAAACGGTGAAGGAAAACATCGTGAGGAAACCGGCATGTTTTAGAACCTTAAAAGTTCTTTAACAAGTGCTTGAGGTGCACTTAAAATCCTTTCACCACACTGTTTCGAAAGAAACTAGTGACACGACAAGAGAGAGAATGCCTTTCTATGCCTCCTAAAAGTCAAAGTAGACTTTGACCTGACTTTTGCCCCTAGCATTAGGAAATACAGTACTAGTCCCAGTTTGGCTCAGTCACAGATGAGTGGAGTGTTTGTTTTCTAATTTTTTTTTATAAATGAGAGCTCATAGGATTATGTACTATATAACTTGTTTATCTATAACACCACACAGGCACTTACTATACTTATACTTGTATACTTGAAACACGAATCTACTTTCATCTTGGACAATTTATTTCACACTTAACTAGAACCATTTATAACCAAAGAAAATATAAATATCCTCGCGAGTTCAAATACCACTGGAGGTGCCCAGTTGAAAGGCGAACAAATCCCAAGCTAATAAAATATTATTGACAATGATAGAGATATCAGTATAGATAGAGGTATCACAATATGATGTAATGATTGGTGATGCTGAGATAGTGCGCGGTACCTTATTGAATCGGACAATCGGACCGATTAGCTGGCTCTCAGAATATCGATTTAGGGCTTAGAAATTTGTGGAGAAGGCGTCCTAAGTTTTACTATCACAGAGCAATACCTACTTGTCAGACCTTTTCGACTCTACTTTAGACTTGTGAAAGACAAAGACGGAAAAATTTTATGTGACGGATAGCGTCCCTCTGACCTATTAAAACATCTCTAAATAAGTCAATAAATACATTATAATAAGAGTAGATAGAGTAGAGCTCTTTGTGTGTGTGGCTCGTGGGAAGTACTACTATGCCTTTTCTGCCGCCAAGCAAGCCCGTGAAATTACAGGCACATGAGGCTTATCATCTGTATGCCTCAAGTTGATGGACGCTGGGCAGTGCATTATAGGGCACGTTCCTATCGTGCGTGACTTACGAGGTAATGCTTTGTTATAGGTGATGGTTATCACTTAACATCTGATGGGCCATTTGCTAGTTATATAAAAAATATTATATATTCGTAATATTTTAAATATTCGTTGTCTGGCCTTATTATTTAGATTTTGTTATAATTTTTTTATGAAATTCTCGGTGTGACCGTTCTAATAATATTTGGCTAATTAAAAAAAAAGAAAAAATAGTTTTCAGAAAAATATAAATAGCTTTAATTTAAAATTCTTTAGCACGCTACATTGCAATCAACACGCCGTAGACACTTCACAACTAAGATTGATTATCTTAATTATTTCAATGTTCCATTACATCCAACAATTTATATTATCTTCGTACATCGGTGTCTGTTTAGCACCTCACGATTAAGTTTGCCGGCAGGCGGGCGGCACAAAGCCGATCGTAAACCCGACATAAGTAAAAAGTAAAAAAAAAAGACCCAAGGCACAGAGTATAATAAAGAGAGTCAATTCGCTCCGACTCAAGGTGTGAAGCTGTCACGTCGAAATGATGACTCCATTATTATCCGACTAAATAATAATCTCACGAGTACCGTTGTATGGAGGTGATGTGTTAATAAGTTGAACTCGGCCGGGTTATAGGCACGATAATGTAATTAATTAGGGTTGCCAGCTATTGTTATGTTTAATTATTTAGTTACTGTTATGCTAGTTTTAATCAAAGCTGTTTCTAGATTTGAAAATCGAATAGAGGTTTTATTTTGATACCGTCACGGAAAATTGTTCGTGCTTTTTATTTAAATTGTCTACTTGTCTATTTTTATCCTCAGCAAATTATGTTCTCAGTAATATATCATCAGATATATATCATCATCACCCAAGTCGTTAAAGCAACAGGAGATGGGAAACACAATATCTCCAAGGGTAGTGTTGTACTAGTGCTTGAAAGGAGCCTCTTTGAAGCGCACTTAAAAATCCTTTCACAACACTGTTTCGAAAGAACAGTGACACGACAAGAAGATGACTAAAATACTGTCAAAAATGCAGAAATCCAGTGGACTTATTTCTGATTATCTGATGACGAAAGCGGCCTGATAGCTGTTTGATCTTGTCAGAAGGCCATTTATTGAGTAATTTTGTTAAAATATTTTTTACTGGGCACTTTCCTTAATAAGAGCTATTATTAAGTAATAGATAAACCAATCTTAACATATTATTTAAATATGGACAGCCAATTCAATAGATACTTCAAATACTTATTATTTTGATAGCCTTCATAGTTCATTTAAAGTTCATTACTTATTTCGGATATTTTATAGTATTCTATGAGATTTTTTGTGAGATCATAGTAATGAATTGGAGGGTTATTTATTGAAGATTTTTTCTTGTCAACATTTGATAGAAGTTATTTGAAAATATTACTTTATATTTTATTGTCAAATCCTCATCTCGTTGGTGTATTTATATTTTGTATTCCTATTAATATAGCGTGAAGAATTTGATAGGAAATTTGTGGTTCCCAATAACGAAACTTTATCATCAGCATGAAGAATTAATAGGAAATTTATAGTTCCCAAAAACGTTAATGTATCATCTACACCATAATAACCTTCCTCATATACTACTCTGTCAAGAATTCGCAATACACACTATTTTTTTTTCTATTCGCTCCTCTCGGAGCAGGCTGTAGTTCTAAGACCATACCGCCTAGTCTTACGTTTTGTTTTTTCCCTTTTGTTTATATATGCAGTTTCTGTCATGCGTGATTTTTTTTATATGAAGAGATCGTATCAATACAACACACACTAGTTTGATCCAACAGATTCAACTCCGCGCCAAAATGGAAAACAGATGTGCTGACCTAACAACAAAAAAAAAAACAAATTAAGAAACGTGAACAAATCATCCATACCCCATACTTTTTTGACAAAATATATTTCTAGAAAGAACGATTATTACAAGTAGGTTTAAAAAAAATACTATCGGAGACACGATGATCTTAGTTTGGGACTGTCATCCAAAGATTGTCTGGAAGATATCTATTTCGGCAATAAGACCGCCCGAGTTTATTTTATACCCTTTGTACAATAAAGTAACATTAAGTATATTCTATTATTTATTTATTGAATTGCGGAAATTTAGATACTAATGTCTTCAGTGGACTTGCTTTACGAGGTAATACAATAGTAAAAGGCAACGTTGAGCCATGTTGAGCCTAAGTCTCAGGCTCAATATCAGGTGGGCCCTCTACTTAATCAGATATATTCTTATCATGATAAAAAAACATATGCAACAAATTTTATATCCACATACCAACCAAAACACACTTTATCTCAAAACTGTAGTAAGTATTTAACAAATCAGTTCATTTTAATTTATCCACGTTTTAAATTGATATTATGTTAATGAATGTATCGTGCTCACATAATGAGCAATAAATTATACATTCAATTAATTAAGTTTTGTAGAAGCATGCAAAAAGCTGTTTTTTGTATAATTCAGTTTGAATGTAGGTATCATTGGTTCTATTCAGTATTTAATTAAGCAGGATTATGTATGTTTTTGTTTGTGTTTTTTTTGTTACAAAAAGACGCTATCGCAATATAACTCATTTTGTATTGATTTGATTACGTAACGTTCTTTTAGTCTGTTTGGTGATAAGTTTTATTATTCAAAGTGAAGATACTAGTTAAGAATTTTTTATATTACTAAGCGATTTTTCAGTTGGCTCACTTTTGAGCCTATTCATTAATAATGGTTGACACCATTTTTATAAATGTAAATGTATGGATTGAAAAAAAAAACATTTTTATGGAAAATGATGCCACTTTTTTTACGAATACAGATTGAAATACATCTAAATACGTCTAAATAGTAGTATATTTTATAAAAGTCTCGAAAAATAAGATTATTAATAGATCCTGTTTTGTACCAAGCACGGGTTATTGGAGGTTATTTCAGTAAAGGGGGCAAACAACGAAAGTGGGCAAATTACTAAGAAAACGTAGATGAATTCTTAAAATTTCGATTGTTATTGCGGATCTGCTGAGTTATTTCTAGATCGTTCGCAACGGTCTGAAGATAGCTTGATTATTTCAATGATGAATATTCAGAAAATGTGCGCCAAAATGTAATATTTGTTAGAATATATATCTCTGAATACTTCTTTTTATATACAACTATCTGATGGAACAAGCAGATGGCCCACCTGATATTAAGTGGTAACCATCACCTATAACAAAGCATTGTCTCGTAAGTCACGCACAAAGGAACGTGCCCTACGATGCACTGCCCTGCGTCCATCAACTTGAGGCATACAGATGTTAAGCCTCATGTGCCTGTAATTACACCGGCAACCACACTCTTCAAACCGAAACACAGCAGCGCTGGTTGGCGGCAGAAAAAAGCGTGGTGGTTGTACTTCTCTGGACGAGCCCTTTACAAAGAGCTCTACTACTCTCTACCTCCCTTAGACATCCACAAATAATCTTATATTGTACTTGGTACTAAAAGATCTGAGGGGACCTACCGTGCCTGGGGATCAAAGTCGTGAAGCTGTTTCAGATTTTTTAAACTGCAGACGAGATATTTATTTTCCTCTTTAATTATACCTACAGCGCCGGTATGTATCTTCGGTTCCGATTGTAGTGTGATCGGCGTTCATTTAATTAATAAGAAACGCTAATTATTATAAAGAGAAGTATTGTGTGGGCGCGGGAATGCACCACGTTCGATGCCAATCGCAAAAACTGCACGCCTCTTTGGATATCACAGTGGGTTATTATTGCACTACTTTGGACATAACGTAATTTAGTTTTTTTTATACATCTAGCTGATGGAACAAGCAGAAGGCCCACGACCATCACCTAAAGGTCCTAAAGCATTGCCTCGTAAGTCGCACTCGATAGGAATTTGCCTTGCAATCCATCAACTTGAGGCATACGGATGCTTAGCCTGATGTGCCAGTATTTTTACCAACCACTCCATTCAAACCAAAACACAGAAACTCTGCTTGGCGGCAGAAAAAGGCGTTGTGGTAGTACTTCCCCGGACGAGCCCTTCACAAATAGCTCTACTACTCGTGTTTATTCTAATGTTGTATTAATGATTGACATCGCTAATGCTATTGCCATTATCGTTGTTTCATTTAATAATAAAGCGACTACAATATTTTTAGTGCTTAAATTTTAGTTAGTTTTCAAAAATTTTACGTTATTAGTGGTGCTACCTAATTTTCACGTAAATGGGTATATTTACGGCAACACAATAGAAATATGCTAATTCTAACGATGTAAATTACCAAAATGACGTTTCCTTTTGGTCTTAGCGTTATCAATTTTATCATAATTGAATTAAATGATCACAATATTTTTAAAATTGTTTTCAAATATGCCTTCTGATTAATGTAATAAGCGAAGAAGTATTTTGCTCCTTACATATAAGTAAATTCTAGTTTTTGGCTACAAAGTGTAGAGATCTATTCCCACTGTGCGCCGGCATCATTGGCCAATTACATAAAGGCGTTTCATCCCGCAAGTGTTATTGCGTGACCCCGTGCGATTGTATCGTAAGTTCATGCAGTACCGCTTAGCTGCTAAACCCTTGCAAATCAAATCAAAACGGTCTTTATTTACAAGAAGCACAAGGATCACTTTGAAACGCGACTTTCACATACGCGGTTTTCTTTTTAATTTTAAATTCTTGGTGCGAAGGTTGGATGACGGATGCAAACGCATATAGGTAAATGTGGTGGTGCTAGCATAGAGTAAAAATACTATCAATTTCCGTGGATGCCGTAGTAGGGAACGGACCAGCTATGAAGCGGGAGTAGTGGAACATAATGTCCAAGATAAACGTCACACTGTTGCCGTGCTTTTTTTTTATACTACTAGCTGATGAAACAAGCAGATGGCCCACCTGATGTTAAGTGGTAACCATCACCTATAACAAAGCATTGCCTCGTAAGTCACGCACAATAGGAACGTGCCCTACGATGCACTGCCCTGCGTCCATCAACTTGAGGCATACAGATGTTAGGCCTCATGTGCCTGTAATTACACCGGCAACCGCACTCTTCAAACCGAAACACAGCAACGCTGCTTGGCGGCAGAAAAAGGCGTGGTGGTAGTACTTCCCCGGACGAGCCCTTCACAAAGAGCTATACTACTCTTACGAGCTATGTAAGGTGGAGAAGAGTATTATTTATACTGATAAATATTTATTTATATTTTATTTATCTATGTCCAGCTATGGATTTTTGCAGGCTGATGATAATACTCACAGCTCTAAGCATCTTTCAATGCCGCTACTTTTGGATATGTGGTAACGGAAAACATTGTAAAAATGCAAAAGGCCTCGGACCATTTCCAACACCATTTCGATAACCTCTATAATAAATAAATTGGTGTACATTCCACACAGCGCTATCTCGCCCCAAACTAAGCCTAAACTTGTAACATGGGAACCAGATAGCTGATATAATACATAAATACTTTTTGTAAATACATACTTATTCACACAATGTTCATCACACAAATTTTTGTTCTCGGTGAAAATCGAACCCACGGCCTACGGCGCAGAAGGCAGAGCTACTACTATACTGCGCTGTGAAGGCTCTACTTCATAATTTAGCCTTTTGATGTATACTTCTATTTTGTTTATCTGTGGCCATTTTTTTGGAAGTCCACACGTCACTTTCTATCCCCAAATGTGTGAGAGGAGTTTTCACTAATATTTATTTATAGCATTTACAAGAAACTTCCACAAATTCATAACACAAATGTTTGTTCTCTGTGGGGATTGAACCCACAGCCAGGCGCTTTATGGCAGGTTTACTACCAATTGAGCTGTGATAGTTTAAAAAAAATGTGTATTTTATTCTACTTATATTAGTTTTTTAAAGTGTTTACACTTTTGGAAATCACGATTTTTTTAATAATATCCCATAAGTTAGCGCAGTCCCGTATCAAGGGGAAGGTCGTAGATTCAAATCCCACTCAGATAATAACTTTTGGAATATTATAAGTAGGCAAAGTACACATAAAATACGAAAATCTATAAAAAGTCGTCGATAAGCGATGAATTGCATACAAATTTCCTAAAGTCGGCACTCCGCTATTACCTGTATTGAATACTGCAAAAGTCGGCAGAAATATGTACCTATTCTATAACGCTTGATCCAAAATTCATATGCGACCCGGACGTGTAATATAAGTATCCTTATTTCTTATTTTACAATATGTGGTTACTTAATCGATTTTATAGTATTTTTATAATGTAGGAGTCTATTAAACCGATATTAGGTTTTATAATGTTTATTTAGGGTCGTTATAATTTGAACGGGTCAGTTTTTTGTATGCAACCCAAGATGGATGTTTAAGGAGGCCATAAAGGAAGTGGCCTTCGATAGACAATATATTGGCATATCCGGTCAGTTCCTGGTGAACAAGAGAAAAATAAAACCGGCCAAGTGCGAGTCTGACTCGCGCTCGAAGGGTTCCGTACCATTGTCTATAAAAACAACAAAAAAATCATGTCTGTTGTATGGGCGCCCCTTAAATATTTATTTTATTCTATTTTTTAGTATTTGTTGTTGTTTCCGCTATGGCAACAGAAATATACATCATCTGTGAAAATTTCAACTGTCTAACTATCACGGTTCATGAGATATAGCCTGGTGATAGACAGACAGACAGACGGACGGACGGTAATAGGGTCCCGTTTTACCCTTTGGGTACGGAACCCTAAAAAGTTATTCTTTTTTGGTTTTTTACATTACTTTTGTTACTTATAACGGAAATAGCCATTTTAGACTGTTTCAAGAATAGGTTTCCAACGATGGCTGACTGTTATTTTTAATTTGAATAATGCAATTTAAGGCGCAGACCGTCAATAACCGTCAAATAACTTCTCGCTCGCATATTACATCATTTTTAAAGATATAAAATCACTGAATATAGTTGTTAAAATCGCAACCAAGTTTCGGACAAAGGCTCATACAAAAAAACGGTAGAAACCAAGCCGTAAGTTTGTTTTTCTAGGCTTTGGTCGCGTGGAACTGGCACCTAGAGTCACCTAGCTTTAAGTCGTTTCAAAGTGATCCTTGTGATTTTATTGAATAAATACCGTTTGACTTTGACTTTGTTCGGCAAAAATATCATTTTGACACAAATTATTGATCGAGTGAGCGAAGCGAACGAAGATCTTTGTTTCAACTTGGGCGATTTGGCATTTTATGTATGTATGTATGTATGTATGTATGTTTGTCTGGCGATAACTTTAGAACCGTTGATCCGATCTCCATGAAATTTGATATGTCGATAGCTTGTACTTGAGAAATTTACTGGTAAGTATATGAGTAAAATCGGATGAAGGGTTTTTGAGATATGGGGTTTTTTAAGAAAGCAAAAATAAAAAAAGTTACTTAAAAAAATCAAGTTACATGTCATATGAAAGGGCTTTGTTTGGACATTCCAAAACAATTTTTACTTTTTTTTTGGGACGCTCGGTTTTTGAGATAAAATTTAAAAAGTTAAATTAAGATAACCAGCGATCCAAGAGCTCCCATCTCTAAGAGTTTCGTTGAAATCAAGGTTTTTCTACTGGTCGGCCAGGTCCTTTGATTTTTCTTATTTTTTTTTCTTGAAATAATTTAAGGAGGTACTCAGTTCTCATAAAATGGTGACGACGACCAGGTCTGATGATGGAGCCAAGGTCTGTTCAACGGAACTCTTCAATCAATAGGCCAATAGAGTTGAAACTTGGTAACCATACCAAGTTAGTAGGCGGTAGTCAGAAAAAAGTCCAAAGATAATGTTTGGACTTGCCTCTGACTACTACCGACTCAAACTTTTGATGCGTTCGTCGGGTCGCATCACGAGATCTCAGTTCGGGGCGAACTACTAGTATTTTTGTCAGGAAAAAAGGAATTGATCTATTGACCGTCTATTCCGACTTTTGGAAACTAGTTTTTCGTTTTTCAGATTTCGTATTCCGTTATTTGGATTTTGCTTTTCGGGCTTTGTATGTAGACGCGATAAGCGCCCCTATTGGACGTGCTGAGAACTATAGTCGCGTTAAACTCTCGCTGCAGGCTCAGTCATAAGTTATCGGAACGAGACAGCAATATTGCTCTCTCTCTCTCTCTCTCGCACTTAGGAGAACGGACGATCCTTTTGTTTAAGGCGAAGACAAGAGCTAATGTGACTCTGAGTGAGTTTTCCTACTCAAAAGTTTGCTTTACTAGTTTTCGTACATAAGCAAACTTTTAAGTAGGAAAACTTGAATCGATCAAAATGATTTTTTACTAAACTGTGTGTAATGTGATTGCACACAAATTGGTTGATTGCGATTTTTCGAAAATGAGTTTATTGATTTTATATCTTTCAACATGTCGAAACGTGCGAGCGAGAGTCACATTAGCTCTTGTCTTCGCCTTAAGCGTGTGTTTAAGATGATTTATGACCGAGTTTGCAGCAGGAGTTTAACGCGACTGTAGATTTAGCGCTGATTGAGCCTGCAGAGAGAGTTTAACGCGACTGTAATGTTGTTTTAAATCTTTCAGTCAGAATAGACACTCAGGTCTGGTTTTGGTGGTCACAGCAGTTTCTGGATACCCATTGCACCTCACTGGTAATACATACCTACTAGTGGTCAGAAGTATTTCAACTGATAGTATTTTTATAAGCCTCAGCTTTACCTATTTTTATAATAAATCATATCGCAAACAGGTGAATGTACTCTTCATAATAAAAGCGCAACTGCGCGTGCGCAGGCTCCGGTATCGGCGATCGTGCGCACCACAACGCCCCGCCATTTGTATTATGCCAAATAGCGCGTCGGATCGATGGGAAAGCGCTAAATTATTTAATTTATTACCCGCATTCTCCGTCAGGGTTGGAGAGTATTTGCCCGCACGCATCAGCATTTCGCCCTGTTTATTTCTGGCCGTCGTTTTCGCCTCCATCACCTCCCATGAATATCGTTAGACTAAGGGAACGCACCAGGAGATGGGCATTTCATCACGAAAAGAGTGCGAAAGAGGGTAGACCGTTTTGTCTGCCTTTGTTTTTTTCACCCGGACTTACTTAAGTAATTGGATTTTTTTTACAGTTCGACCCATGGCCATGGCGGATGCATTTGTGCCGAAATATCGTGAAACAGTCAAACTCAAACAAATAATTGTTTACTTACTTAATTTGATAAGTTCAAATTAAGTAAGTAAACATTTGATAATTATATAGGTAGCATCTGATTACTTGAGACCAACACTGCGGTACCCAAATCTGCTTAATCTGCCTACGCAACTTTAGCAAACCCCCCCAAAAAGTAGGGGAAAGCTATGTCCAGCAGTGGATTTATTTCGTCTGATGATGAAATTATTCATGTTTCACAACTGGTAAAAAAAGCCAGCGACCGTCTTGGCGACGCTTCCGATTGGCACTGACTTGGATCAATAAACTATCTCCTAAAAAAGTATAAAGCGCTGTTGGGACAATTTTAAAGTATATGGTGGGAGAATGCTTGGGATAGGGAGAACTGGAAGGTTTTAGGGGAGGCCTTTCCCAGCAGTGGGACGATATAGGCTAAGGTAAAAAAAACATTCTAGAAACAACACAGTATCTGTACAGATACTCCATACTCGTAGTACCTATCCGATTTTCATTCCCGCCAATTCGACTATACGCTCGGTCTTTACCTATTCTATTTTTAAACTTTTGAAAAAAAAAACTTTTTCCCTTTTCAAAAATCTAACTATTGTCTTAACTGCCGCCTTCTGTACCAAGAATAATGAAAAATTAAAAACTGTCCAGCAATTTTTGATTATTGTCGTGTTGTGAAATTGCTGACGTGTTATTTCGTTGCCGAAAAGAGCCGATTGGCGTACTTACTGTTTTTTTTACAATAAATCAATATCCCAGGGAGTGGGATTAAGTATTTTCTTTATAAATATAAAAGTAACAGCTGTGAGCACGTACATACAATTTCCCAACTCTGGAGTTGAAACCGTGAGCCGTTGCTCGCTATCGGCCGGTTATTATTTTTCAGTGTTATTGTTATGGCGGCCGCTTATTCCCGCTGTATAACGCTTAACAAACTATTACAGGTAATCTCTTAACGCCTTATTATTTTGATAAATTCAGCTGATTGTCCAAGTATGTGCTCTTTTTTGTTTCTATACTTCGTTTACCTACTGGTTATGACTATTGAATACAATTTTATGATTATCCTACAGTGTGTGTGACTGAACTTTAATTTGTTTTTTTTTTCTATAGATACCTTTGTATTTTGTTAAATTTAAAAAAAAACACAATCACATTACACGGTAGGATATTTATGAAAATGAACATGTAACTACCCAGCTAGCATTGAAAAAATTCACATTGAAGGCGATTTCCCAGTATTGGATTTGTTTGTAGATTTTGTTAATATAATAAATATTATGCCTATCGATAAAAAATAGCCTTATAGCAAATTGACCAAGAAGTATAAAAAATATAAGCAAAACAAATGTACCCAAAGTTGTTGGAAAATCTTCAAAATTTTAAATTTGTAAATCCATCTTTCACGGATGGTATCACATAGGGAATTAAGGTAACCAACAATCAATTACATAATAGGTAGTACTTACCTACAACAGAATAATTAAAAAAGTATTGAAATAAAAATCTTTGCTGATTTTCGTGACAGAAAATGTTCCATAGACTCTCTGTTTCAAAGCCGAACTGTCAAAACTACACAGCTATTTAGCATGGCCGACCGCTTCGGGCGAGTATCGACTCGATATAACATTAACTTGGTTATTTATAACGCAATAACAATGTGTGCAGTATCTGAACTGTAATTTCTCAAACACACACCTCGACTACACCGTGAGGTTATTAAATGATGTTGTTTTATTGTAGGTTATACTTGTTTTATAATACTTTGTATACGAGTATTATAAAACAAGTACGGGTAATATACCCACGTATACTCTTTTAAATCTTTGTTCTTCTTCTTGCGCATTAAAGGCACGTGTAAAAGGTCTGGAAGAGATCGCTTTTTAGCGATAAGTTCGTCCATTCTACATCATCTCTGTAGGTAATTGTTATAATTTGTTTCCAAATTTGATAGTTTGTAAGGAATTTTCATTTATTCATAAATTCAACAATGAGTTTAGATGTTTTTGGAATATAGGTAACTAAATTTTATAGATAAATAGATGACTCTTCATTGATTATCACGACAAATAAGGTAAGATACACATTCTCGCTTAAAAATAAACAGTCGTAGTAATATGCTACTAGGCTACCAGCTACCAACGAGAGAAAACTCCTATTAATATTACGTACTTATTATACATATTATTAAATGAAGAAAACGGTGGCGACTTCTTCAAAACCTACCAGAAACATTTCGTTCAAATTAAGCAATTATAATATAGCTTTAAAAAAAAACTACTTTATATGCACTGAAAAACATAAAACAAAACTTTTTTTGTAAAACCACAAAGCAAAACGTCAAATGTGTAATTTTTTTTGAAGAGATAGAAATCGTGTGACGGTTGTCAGGCCCTTAAAGAAAAGGCCGAGGCTCCCCCAGCTCTGGTGCGCATGCGGATTATGAAGACATAAACTCATAACTATATTCTATGCTCATAGGTTCACTCATATATTGCAATAGGTTATACAAGGTGTGAAAATACTACTCCCAAAACTTCTAGATCATGGTTCTTGAGTAATAAGGAAAAAAGTTTTCCATAATTTATGCGGGTTTTTCAGTTGAGGGTAAACAATACACAATTTCATACCTGATTCTATTTAAAAATACTTATAATCTTATTCATTATCTAAAACGAGATTTAGAACAGTTACAGACGGTTTCTGAAAGCCCGATGAAAACTCTGATGTCAAGTCACTTGCTATCTCTATCTAATTCGATGTAATAGCTGAAATGGCGAGTGACTTGACATCCAATTAGTTTTGATCGAGCTTTCAGAAACCGGCCGTAAATCTACCTATATTAAAATATATTATGGAGATAAAAGAGAGATGGATATAAAGTATATTATATATTAAAATATATTATAAAAATATATAATATAATTTTGGAGCTCTCTCTCTCTCTCTCTCTCTTGTCGTGTCACTAGTTTCTTTCGAAACAGTGTGGTGAAAGGATTTTAAGTGCGCCTCAAAAGGCTCCTTTCGAGCACTTGACAAATGTTATACGTGTAACACACATTTCCTCACGATGTTTTCCTTCACCGTTTGAGAGTTTTGAGCTGAGATTTGCAGTTATATATTTTCAGTTTTCAGGAGCTTTTTACACCGTCTGTAAAAAGGGTCGCGTTCCCAAGGAGGTCTCAAATGAATGAGTAAAATGCAATTCTAGTAAACTTCAAAGATGCTTTATTGAACGTAAACCAGAAGAGAGCTTCACAATAAAATAGCTGTCTTATACCATATTCGCCAAAACGCAACGATAGCGCGATCTACGATCGTTACAAATTTAGCAGCGCCATCTAGTTTTAATTTCTGAACTAATTTTAACTAAGATTAATATACAATCTAAATGACGGACTTAGACATACCGCCCACCAAGGACATGGTGAATGTCCTTACCAATTAACAAGATGCCGCCCACCATGAGGTGCGAGCGTAACAAACAGCTTGACACTGCTCTTAACAAAATACAAATTTTCTATTTCACTAAGTGAACTGTATAAAAACAAAACATGAAACTTATTCAATAGCGATTTACAAAAACTAAGTGGACTGTATAATAAAATCTTCAACAAAAAACAAAACTTCTTATGAAACTAAACAACCTGTGAGTGACACAATAAACACAACGTATAAACTAATCAATAACAGGCAAAACACACAACTTCGATACAGGTCGTTTACATAGAGTACCATTGCACTTCAGAGTCACAACTCGTGTGATCTTGTCCAAACCTGGATGCTTCTCCATGACCTTTCCCAAAAGCCATCGAGCTGGAGGCAAATTGTCCTCCTTAACTAAGACAATGTCACCTATATTTGGTTCTGGAACAACCTTGTTCCATTTATATCTCTGCTGCAAGTGAACCAAATATTCTTCAGACCATCGCCGCCAAAATTCCTGCAATACGCGCTGAGAGAACTGCCAACGCTTCAATGAACTCAAATTACTATTTTCGTAATTACGATCAGGCACCGTTATCAGAGGCTCACCTATAAGAAAATGGCCTGGTGTTAAAGGGGTAGGATCGTTGGGATTGTCAGGCATCATAGACAACGGACGTGAATTTAAACATGCTTCTACTTGGATCAGTACAGTCGACATCTCTTCATAGGTGAGAGTCGAATTCCCTATAACACGTTTCAAATGAAACTTAGTGGACTTTACTCCCGCCTCCCATAGCCCACCGAAGTTGGGCGCATGAGGTGGGATAAAGTGCCACTTCGTACCGTTGTTGCCTAACCACTCTCTAATATCTACAGCCACAGATGACTTTTCTGCGGCGACGAGGTGACCTAGCTCCTTGGAGGCGCCGACAAAGTTAGTGCCGTTGTCGCTCCAAATGTCGCTAACTAGACCTCTGCGTCCCACGAATCTCCTAAACCCTGCTAAAAAGCCTTGAGCCGACAAATCACTAACGGCTTCAAGGTGTATAGCCTTGGAAACCATACAAACGAATACGCAGATATATCCCTTATAGGACTGATGGCCCCGACCTTTTGACGTTCGGATGTTGATAGGTCCTGCAAAGTCGACCCCGCTGTGCCGAAATGGTCTCGCTGGTGTCACTCTACTTGACGGCAACTGACCCATTAACTGGGTTTGAGCGGATATCGAGTACCGTTTACAAGTGACACATTTGCGTACAAACGCCTTAACTACAGTTTTGGCTGAAATTATCCAATACTTGGTACGCAAATGATTTAAGACCAGAGTAGGCCCTCCATGAAGAGTCTTCTTGTGGGAATCACTTATCACTAGATTCGTGAAGTGATTGGTCTGTGGTAGTATGATGGGATGCTTGATGTCATCATCCACGCTTGCATTCTGAATACGACCACTAACTCGCATAATCCCATCACTATCTATCAGTGGACAGAGAGATTTCAGTCTGCTCTTCACTTTAACTGTTCCTATCTTTCTCACATCATCAATTTCTTCTTTAAACTCTTGCTTTTGAACCTGTCTAATGCACACTTTTGTTGCTTCTTCTAATTCTTCTCTTGTTAAATAATCTTCGTATCTTCTACTACCATCTTCCAGCTTCTTCCATCTCAAAACCCTCCGGCAATATGCTATTACTCTCACTAGCTTCTGTAGTGAGGAATAATTTGTCCACAAGGGATCTTCTGGCGTGTTCTCAGTAACTACATGAGCCTTGACCGATCTCTGTTCCATATTTGTAGATATGGCTTTTGGTCTGGTATACTCAACAACTTCGTTTCGTAGCCACGGTGGTCCCTGAGACCATAGAACACTGCCTGACAGTTCTTGTGGATTTAACCCTCTTGAAGCAATATCTGCTGGGTTTTGAGAGGACTGAACGTGAGCCCAGTGCAAATTGTCTAGCTGCGAAAGAATGGCAGAAACTCTGTTCGCAACAAAAGTTGTCCAGCGGCTAGGATGGCTGCTAAGCCACGCTAGAACCACGGATGAATCGGTCCATGCGTGTACATGAGTCTGTGGGATCTTCATGACTTCTGACACTTCGGATATTAAATCTGCTAGCAATGCCGCTCCCATCAACTCAAGCCTCGGAATGGACTGCTGTTTTACTGGCGAAACTTTGGTACGTGCGGTGATCAAACTGGTGGTAATGGACTTGTCTGCTTTGATTACCCTGACATAGATGACCGCAGCGTAAGCAGCAATGGATGCATCCGAAAACCCGTGTAACTCTACACACAAATTATCAGCTGATGTGTTAACCCATCTCGGAATGCTGAACTTACGCGTCTCTACAAGATTTTGTCGGTAAGTTTGCCACTCTGTCATTAATTCCGACGGCAACTCCTCATCCCAGCCTATTCCCGAAAGCCAAAGCTTTTGAATAAACATCTTGGATGTCACAACACAAGGTGCTGCCCATCCCAACGGGTCGAATAGGCGGGCGATGTCCGAAATTACTCGCCGCTTTGTGATAGGAGTCGACTGCGACGAAAGCTTTACTGAGTACTTGAACTCATCACAATCACGATCCCATGATATCCCTAAAATTTTCATAATCTCATCCATCTTAATATCCCTTTCCTTAACTCCTTGATCCTGATCCATTTCTCTTTTGACATCTCTTTCATCCTCTATCATTAATTCATTTAATTTCTTGCAGCTACTCACCCATTTTTGCAATTCAAAGCCACCTTTGGTAAGTACCTCTGTTATTTTCTTCTTCAACATTAATCCTTCTTCTATAGATTGACTCCCTGTCATCAAGTCATCAACGTAGAAATCATTTTTTATTATTTCAGCTATTTCAGGACAATGTGAGCACTCGTCGACCGCTGCCTGCTGCAATGTCTTCACTGCGAGGTATGGAGCTGCCGACGTTCCAAAGGTAACTCTCAACATGCGATATTCTTCAATTTCGTCAGTGGGATCGTCGCGCCACACCACTCTCTGGAAGTCTGCGTGTTCAGGTAAGACTTTCACTTGTCTGTACATTTTAATAATGTCAGCGCAGATGCTTATAGGGTACATTCTCCACTTCATGATAATGTGTCGCAGTGGCGGTTGCAATGTGGGACCTACCATGAGGTCGTCGTTCAGAGAGACCTTGTTCAACCCCTTCATAGAAGCGTCGAACACAATTCGAACCTTGGTCGTCGACTTGTCCTCGCGTACAACAGCGTGATGAGGTAAGTAAACCGCTGTAGATCTTCGTGCATCATCGCCTTGTACGCGTTCTACATGACCAAGGTCCATGTATTCGTGGAACACCTCGGAGTATCGTTTCTTCACTTCTGGCTGCTTCTTGAATTTGTTTTCAAGAAGCTGAAATCTCTTTACAGCCAAGTCTCTGGAACTGCCATACTGACATTGTGGATTAACGTTGCGAAATGGGAGGTGAACAACGTATCTACCACTTCCATCTTTGGAAGTGGTTTGAGAGTAGATATCTTCGCATCGCTGCTCGTCTTCGGAAAGGATCTTTGGTGATCCGGGAACAATGGATTCGATCTCCCAAAACTGCTTTAGGAGTGCGTTGTCATCAACCTGATCTGGCGTGCTAATAATGGTATGATGACAATGAATGTTCGAGTCTGAACTCGATGGAACTTTACCAAACAAAATCCATCCTAAGGCTGTGTTTTGAGCTACAGGAAAGCCTAGGGGACCTTGGGTCAGTCCTTCTCTTAATACCTGGCCATACACTTCAGCGCCAAGCAAGATGTCAATCTTGTTTGGTGTGTGGAATTCTGGGTCAGCTAAAGTGAGCTGTATCTCAGGCCAGTTGATTTCAGCAAGTTTCTCTGAAGGTAAGAGCGACGTAATGTTACCTAACACGAATGCTTCTACTTGGACACTAAAATTGGGATCAAAGCGTGAGTGAATAGTCACTGTGACTGTAGACCTAGAAGCAAAACTGCTCTCCTCACCGCCTATCCCTGATATGACCGTTCTGGCCACTGTTTTCTTTAATCCAAGTAGCTGTACTGTTGATTCGGTTATGAATGATGCCTGGGATCCCTGATCCAATAACACCCTCAACAGTTGTGTAGACCCATATCTTGTCTGTGCTTCGACAAGAGCTGTGGCCAACAAAACTTGTGTAGGTGACCTTTGAGAAAAATGTGAAGCTACATTTGACGAAGATGCTTCGCCCTCTGATAACGATGTCTGAATGGCAGACACCGTTGATTTGACTTCAGCCGTTGAATTTGGGGTTACATGAGAAACGGCTGAATTTGAACCCGACTTAGGATGCAACAGCGAATGATGTCTTCGCTTGCATACGCGACAACAAGAACTTTGACGGCAAAACTTGATGGAGTGACCATAACTCAAACAGTTAAAACATAACCCATTGGTTTGAACAAAATCATGACGAGAATCGTAACTCTGTTTTGCAAACTGCTTACAATTTGCAATCTTGTGGCTCTCTTTACAATATGAACATGTTACATTTGCATTGGTATTGTTGTCGGTGCTAACTATGTGATGAACCTTTGGTTTATTCAAGGACGGTCTAGGTCTGCTATCCTTGGAATCTAAGAATTCTAGTGCCCGAGATCTGGCTTCTAAAAACTCCCTAAATTCCACAAGTGTGGGCAGTTTATCATGTGAGCTTATTTTGGTTTCCCATTGTTTTCGGGACTCAACATCTAATTTTAAGCTAACAATGTGTATCACTATGATATCCCACGAGTGAACCTCTACGCCTATATTTTTTAAACCATTTAAACACTCCATTGTAGTGTCTAAAAGACCCTTGATCGAACTTGAATTCTCCGTTACAGTAGGTTGGCTCATCAATCTTTTTAACAAACAATTTGAAATGAATCGCTTATTATCGAACCTACCACTAAGAATTGACCAACACTCGTCATAGTTAGCAGACGTGATTGGAATATTACGGACTAGCTGTTCAGCTTCGCCCGACAACAAACCTTTCAAATAGTGCATTTTCTCTACTTTATCCAAACTTTCGTTTTGATGAATTAATGACACAAACAAATCTTTGAAAGTGGGCCATTGAGTATAATTGCCCGTAAATGTGGGAATTGATATTTTCGGTAACTTAATACTATCATTTTTACATTTTACAGATCTATCAGAACTTGCAGGAGTCATAGCTCCTTTCTCAAACCTAGACACCACTTCTCTTAACTCACTTTTATAAGCAGTGTACAATTCTTCAGAATTTTCATACAACTCATTTTCAAAATATTTATCCCCTTTATTTAATTCAGTAACTCTTTGCTCAATGTCTTCGTGAACCTTAACAAAACTGTCCCAAGCCTTTTCTAGCGACTCTAATCTAACTTCAGCGTACGAACGAGTGATTCGATCCCTAGGCGATTTTTTAAAGTTACTTCTCGCCTTCTCTATACGCAGTTTTGTATCGATTTGCAACTTGTACAAAGATTCCATTTTAAAATAAGTTTAAATTTCCTAAGTCCAAAAAATTGTTTAAAATTTTACAAGTGTTTGAGAATTAAATAGAATTTTCGAAAATCGGGCATGGATTCCCCGTCTCAACAGAGAATGAATTTCTTACAACTAACATGCACACGAAAATCGCAAGTCCTAAATTACACAAATTTTTATAAGTCAAATAATCAGTAAAATGTTAATGTCCAAAATCTCTACCGCAAAACTCTATCTTCTTATTCACCACACTCAGCTCTACAATTCAAAGTAATCAAATGTACTCACGTTTGCACTGCACAAACCATAACAACTAGCTCCATCCAGTATTGCCTTGTTTCCAACGCTCCTTCAACTGCCGGTGGCGCCCTCTCGCGCATCCACAGTGCACCTCGGCTGCTGGCGTGACGCGGCTGGACTGACATCCGCGGCTTGACGGCGGCGGTGTAAGCTTCCACCTCTCAAGTGTGGAGGGCACTCCAGTGGCGATCCACCACTGCTTCTGATGCCCGGCGCGTAGACAAAAACGTTGGGACTCGCTAGCACACCCAAAACTCCAACAAGTGGGGCTAGTGAAATCCGCTCGTAAGGACCATGTAAAAAGGGTCGCGTTCCCAAGGAGGTCTCAAATGAATGAGTAAAATGCAATTCTAGTAAACTTCAAAGATGCTTTATTGAACGTAAACCAGAAGAGAGCTTCACAATAAAATAGCTGTCTTATACCATATTCGCCAAAACGCAACGATAGCGCGATCTACGATCGTTACAAATTTAGCAGCGCCATCTAGTTTTAATTTCTGAACTAATTTTAACTAAGATTAATATACAATCTAAATGACGGACTTAGACACCGTCTATAAAGCTCTAAGACAACTTCTGACAAGACACGAACAGCATTACTCGTTAGATCGTGCGCGAAGTGATAAAATCTCTACAATCAATAAAATAAGTTATTATCATATCATATTATACCGAACAATTCATCAGCATTAAGAAATAAAGCCTTCAACCATACCAACCAACCATTTTAACAGTAGTTGAGCACTACCACCTTGCCTATTTCTGCAGCTAAGCAGCGTTGCTGTGTTTCTGTTTGAAGGGTGTGGTTGCCGGTGAAATTACAGGCACATGAGGCTTAACATCTGTATGCCTCAAGTTGATGGACATGGGCACGTTCATATCGTGCGTGACTTGCGGGGCAATGCTTTGTCATAAGTGATGGTTACCACTTTACATCAGGTGGGCCTGCTTGTTTAAATCAAATCAATTATCAAAAAATGTTTATTTTGTGTCACAAAAACATAGGCGAAATATATAGAACAATATTGTGACAACAAAATCGGTCGTCACTCAGCTTTATGCTGTAATAGTGTTTGATGCACTACCTACAACAACGCTGGTCTTCCGTGATGCCGGAGTACAAAGGCAACTACGGTGCACAGCACCATCATGTTCCCTCAGCAAGAAGTATTAAAAAAAACAATGGATCAACGGTCAAAACTAAAGATGTTTCAAAATTAAGAAGTTAATTAAATTATCTCACAAATCGTTTCTATCATTTCGGAAACAACAATTTAATTAAAGACACAGGAATTGACAAAAAACAACGAAAAAGTAAGACATTCGGCATACCTGAACCCTGGCACCTTGTGGCTAATTGAAAAAGAACGCGCTTGCTCTCGAAGCTAATAATAAATTCTCAAATAATAATAATTCATAAATAATAATCGTGGAGGAAACAAAATAAAAATATACACGTCGAAATAATAAAGGATTTGCCCGAGAATCGATCGACACGGGTCACTTTTTGAAAATCGAAATGTGGCGAGATTTACTATTTTTGGCCGATTTATTTATTTATTTTTATTTAATTACAACGGTACACCAATAACAGTAATTAAAGACATCAGACTAATAATAGTTAACTAACTACATAGATAGGCAAATAGAAATAATAAAAATAAAAATAGAGAAAATTACAAAAGTTTGAAATAATTAAATGTCATGAATAATTTGTGAATGTCAAAACATACAA
Source organism: Chloroclysta siterata (assembly GCA_932294275.1). Taxonomy (NCBI): domain Eukaryota; kingdom Metazoa; phylum Arthropoda; class Insecta; order Lepidoptera; family Geometridae; genus Chloroclysta; species Chloroclysta siterata. The sequence continues at coordinate 12,848,103 of OW028603.1, read as the reverse complement.
AAAAGAACAAGTTTTACACACATCTATACATCACGCTCACAAAATCTCAAGCATTTAGACAAAATACTCATCCACTCATCATTAAATAAATCACAGCCAGGACTATGCAGGAGAGCATTGAGTGCGATGAATAGTTCTCTCTTCTCTGTGCTAGATTACAAGGCAAATAAATATTTTTTCTTTGCAATTGATTGCATAAAGATAACGCCAGTACAATTAATATACCTAAGTTGAGATGTCTGTCTATTACGACAGTGTAGGTAAACCAGGTCGATATTTACAAAAACATAAATTCATGCCGAATGCACATTACTTTTATCATTCTCCTAAACATATCGGTTTAGTGGTCCGGAGCTATAATCAAACATCATAAAGGCACCTCGTGTGCGCCTACCCGTCGAACATAAAATTGTTTTTTGGTCCAACAGCTATAATTAGGCGATACGTTACGTTTTTGTTTGGCCCACATTTTTCGATCCTCTAATTTTAATGTTTTTTGCCGCTCCTTTTGTAGTCGTTAATATGATTACACCGTTGGGATGATGGCTTCATACGTGTTTTAGGTTATAACTTAATTTACTCGGGTTATTTGTTTTTTTATTGTTGCCCGACTTCCTGAGAGTCTGTCGCGTTTTTTGCGGTCGGTCGTTAGCTAGAGGTGATTGAATGTGATGGTGGGCAAATTGTTGCTCCATCTTATTCACATACGCTTCTATTTGGTCACGTATTGGGTTTGATTTCGAATGTTTATTTGGCGCTGTGAGCTGTAAATTGGATAGTTTTTTGTTTTCTTGGTTACGTGTTACAACGTGTACTATCGTTAGGTATTTGTAGGTGTAAATTAATTTATAATGAGGTAGCGCGGCCGGTCGGCACGTTAGGCCAGCCAATGTCTTACTGTTCGTGTCTAGTGCAATTCAGCGCTTAGCATTTCACAGGAGAAATCGCACGCTTTATGCTTTCTAATAGGTTAGATAGTACCTAGATTATAATGATATAGTGATGACCTACTGAAATTATTTTCAGTTATTCAATAAAATAAAATCTCATTGCAAAATAACACATCCCGCCGCAATAACATAACCACGTCAATACACTTGTATAGGTAAGTTTATACACGCTCAATAATGACTCACTTTCTGTCTTAACAAAATTAACCTCTCAAAGTTTTATTACTTTCTGAATACCTACTTGAGAACTCGCTTGCCCAGCTCCGGAGTGTTACTGAAATGGGTACTAAAATCTCAATTTCGCTGTCAAACCGAACGAGGTTATTTCTCTCATAGAATTTAAAATCATTTTTCTTTTTCGGCTGCTGGATAATCAGCCACTTTGTAGTACTTAGCTCGATGCAGCGGCTAGCTTGTACCAGGCCCGCAGTAATGGCGAGGAGGTCGGCATGACAAGTAAATTGTGCGATCGGACGCGCGACGTGCAAATTGGCGCGCAACACCGCGCCCCAACACGCAATCACTCAGTGCTGTGGCGTGCTCACTGTGTCACTTCTTTTAATCCAAGCATCTACCCTCAATTTTGACAGAAATAATACGACCATTAAAAGGCCAAAGTGAAACAAATTACTTCATTACTCCACCAGTAACGTAATCGCAGTTCGTATTCACTTCAAATCTGTATCCAAATAATTGTATCTAACGACTGCCAACCATATAATCAAAAGCGTATCAGCCGAAATCAATTTTTCATCGGCGAGGTCGATTTAAAAATTATCATACAAACCGGAGTCGATCGCCGCCCACTTTAACGAGATACCCGCGCCACCTAGCATTACGGTCGATTGCCTTTTTTATTGGGGTTTCGTAGAGCCTGGCTATCCGCCTGTCGTATATTACATCTAGAGCATAAACTTACACCTATAGTCGTTTACTTCAAGCACAAGAAATAAACTTTTTTTGTTAAACAAAACCAATTTTTAACCCTAATTTTTATCTTTTGTAACCCTAACTTTACCTTAACTTAAACATTACTTAAAATAAGCACTGTTTGCCAATTTCCATTGTACATCTTTTGACAAACTTTGCTGTAAAGTCAGTGTCATGTTAATGCCATAAATTAACTAACATTTAGAACTATTAATGGATACATAAATAGGTTATATTTTTGGGGATAGATAATGGGTTCAACAAGATTATTAATACTCGTACATAAGCTACGTATATATAAATATTTCGTTACTTCATAGTATTTTATCAAAATTATATTTGTATTCGTCGTATTTTACTTTACATTTTAACTTTAACAGAACTCTGTCTGGTGGTTTTCAGACTCTCCCTTGGCCATTATTATTAAAATCCTGAGATAAAAGTGTCTGGCTTGTCTGGTCGGCTATAATTACTTAACAAGTACGCGGCCAATAAAATTGATTTAGATTCACAGAGCAATTGGTGGAGGTAATCGCTATATGCGTACGAATTGTGCTGCATTCATCTCGTAACACATCTGGGTTTCGTTAAACCTTTAAGGTTTCGTTACTTTTTGGTATCGGAACCCTAAAAAAGATGCATTTGCGAAAATTACTGCAAATATATCTCTCGCTCACACATTTCAAGATTTTGAAAGATACAATATCAATGATATATTTCCATTTATGAAAAATTGCAATCATCCAAGTTTTCCTATTAAAAAGTACGATAAAAAAACTATGCGGGTAAAACAAAAACACATATTAGGCAACGTTATAATTTATGAGCATTGTTTAAATCACATTTTTTTTAATAAGAGCGATACAGTTTATTTCGTTTGTTTAAAGAGATATTGTAATGCATTGAAATTGCGTTCGGGTCTATATTTCTGACCTCCGTCCCTTCATGTGACTTATATACCACTTCGTCTTAAGTACCTACTCAGAAGATGATGCTGTCCATCTTTTGGTGCGTTCTCTTAGTCTCCTCTTATCATCCACGGGAGGATGGAGGGAATTCTATTCCATTACCACGGCCAAACTTACTACTCAATAAGTATTATTTTCAGAGAAAGCAAAACGTAATTCAGTCATTAATTTATATTCATAACAACACGAAATTGAGCAATTTTCATTAGAAGCAATGAAAATTATTCGTGGGCAAGTGAAAATCGTACACCATTCCGTGTTTCCAAGCGGATGTGACTATTAAATCGACTCACGTGCATAAGGCAAGTACTGTGACCATGCTACATACATGGATACAGATCAAGCGAGCTCTTTGTGAAGGGCTCGTCCGGGGAAGTACTACCACCGCGCCTTTTTCTGCCGCCAAGCGTCGTTGCTGTGTTTCGGTTCGAAGAGTGTGGTTGCCGGTGAAATTACAGACACATGAGGCTTAACATCTGTATGCCTCAAGTTGATGGACGCAGGGCAGTGCATCGCATGGTTCGTTCAAGTTCTTATCGTGCGTGACTTGCGAGGCAATGCTTATAGGTGATGGTTACCACTTAAAATCAGGTGGGTCATCTACTTGTTCCGTCAGTTAGATGTATAAAATAAAATAAAAACACAAGGACATGAAAGCGAGCACTGTCAATCACGTAGTCTGTTGAGTTTCCGAGTGTACAATGAAAAAAGTATATTTTAACTTGGTACCTACCTGGATTCAAAGTTTAATCAAATACGTTGAGCCGTTACGAAGACGAGTATAGGAACATAAACACACGCTCATTCACAAATTTCCTCACAACTTTATCTGTAGGCTTATTTTAAAACTTTCAGACTCAGAATTTGTCTCTCTTACTATTATTTTGTTTGCTTATGACCAAATAAGTAAAAAACTGACGCTTCGGATCGGAAACGATTCCATATGTTTCATAATACCCCTGCTGCTTCCCATACCGACAAGCTTGTCTTAGTTTGGGGCTAAATAAAGATTTGATTAATTTGGTGGTAAACCTGATTAGCTGTTTTGCGAAAAATATTGGCAGGACCAATGTTTTTCGAAACACAACAACAACTTTTAAACGAAATATGAGCTACCCAAGTATTAGTATTTTTGAAACTTCCGCGATCATAACGCATATTGAAGTATTACACGGGTATTTATCGCGTTTTACCTTTATCTGACTTTTTAGTCTGCCCACGGCTATTGCAACAGAGCCGAAACGTCAGGAAAATAATAAAGGTAACACGCGATAAATAGAATAGAATAAATTTTATTTGCAACACACACTAAAAAATAGACCTACGTATTACTTGACAGAATAATAATAAATACCCTAGTAATATTTCCAAACGCAAAAAGTGTAACTTTTATAAAATGTATGGTCACTTTAACAGTCGCGTTGAAGAAAAGAATGGAAATTCTGAAAAATTGCTTCTTGTTATGGGCTTGGCGATCGGGATTCGTGAGGTAAAATGTGTGTATTTATTTTTCTACACACGAACTTTCCTGATAATTTCAAAACTGTTGCAATATTTTACTTAGACATCAAGTTACGTTGCGTGTTTTATAACTTTCATTTGCAGAACAAGAGAAATGAAAAAACTCAAAAATTTTTGGACATGCCAAACGAAGAGAAGGTTAGCTCTTTGTGTAGGGCACGTCCGGGAAAGTACTACCACCATACCTATTTCTGCCGCCAAGCAGCGTTGCTGTGTTTCGTTATGAAGAAATTACAGGCATAAGTCACCAGGTCGCCGGCATTAGGCGTAAATCACCTATAACAAAGCATTGCCTCGTAAGTCGCGCACGATAGGAACGTGGCCTTACGATGCACTGTCTTGCGACCATCAACTTGAGGCATAGAGATGTTAAGCCTCATGTGCCTGTCATTACACCGGCAACCACACTCTTCAAGCCGAAACACAGCAACGCTGCTTGGCGGCAGAAAAGGCGTTTTGGTAGTACTTCCCCGGACGAGCCCTTCACAAAGAGCTCTACTACTCTTAACTAAACCATGTGTAAGCAATAAATGTATTGCTTACACATGGTTAAATGGTTGGTTGAGTATTGAGTATTGAACTTATGGGGCTCTGGATCCGAAGTCAGGGATTTGAACCTCAGATCCTTTACAAACAAATCTACGTACCTAGAAACCCTAACATGCTACGATAACTGTAACACTACGAAGATACTCATTTTAAATATAAATAAATATTGGTGGACTTTCCACACAGCACTAGCTAGCCCCAAACTAAGCCAAAGATTGTAATATGGGAAAAAGATAACTGATATAATACATATACTTTTTTTTGTAAATACATTTTTATAATAACACCCAGACTGAGAACAAACATCTATGTTTATCACACAAATGTTTGTGCTCGGTGGGGATCGAACCCACGGCCTGCGGCGCAGAAGGCAGAGCTACTACCAACTGAGCTGTGAAGGCTGTCATCATTTTCTGCTCGTGTTTCACGGCTAAAATAGTAATTTCCACAATTTTCTTGTACACATTTAATTTCCTGCTCTCGCTTAATTAACTCATGAATATTTTTTATTATTCAATAAAATTAAGTTAAGAGTAGTAGAGCTCTTTGTGAAGGGCTCGTCCGGGGAAGTACTACCAAAACGCTTGAAGAGTGTGGTTGCCGGTGTAATGACAGGCACATGAGGCTTAACATCTCTATGCCTCAAGTTGATGGTCGCAAGACAGTGCATCGTAAGGCCACGTTCCTATCGTGCGCGACTTACGAGGCAATGCTTTGTTATAGGTGATTTACGCCTAATGCCGGCGACCTGGTGACTTATGCCTGTAATTTCTTCATAACGAAACACAGCAACGCTGCTTGGCGGCAGAAATAGGTATGGTGGTAGTACTTTCCCGGACGTGCCCTACACAAAGAGCTAACCTTCTCTTCGTTTGGCATGTCCAAAAATTTTTGAGTTTTTTCATTTCTCTTGTTCTGCAAATGAAAGTTATAAAACACGCAACGTAACTTGATGTCTAAGTAAAATATTGCAACAGTTTTGAAATTATCAGGAAAGTTCGTGTGTAGAAAAATAAATACACACATTTTACCTCACGAATCCCGATCGCCAAGCCCATAACAAGAAGCAATTTTTCAGAATTTCCATTCTTTTCTTCAACGCGACTGTTAAAGTGACCATACATTTTATAAAAGTTACACTTTTTGCGTTTGGAAATATTACTAGGGTATTTATTATTATTCTGTCAAGTAATACGTAGGTCTATTTTTTAGTGTGTGTTGCAAATAAAATTTATTCTATTCTATTTATCGCGTGTTACCTTTATTATTTTCCTGACGTTTCGGCTCTGTTGCAATAGCCGTGGGCAGACTAAAAAGTCAGATAAAGGTAAAACGCGATAAATACCCGTGTAATACTTCAATATGCGTTATGATCGCGGAAGTTTCAAAAATACTAATACTTGGGTAGCTCATATTTCGTTTAAAAGTTGTTGTTGTGTTTCGAAAAACATTGGTCCTGCCAATATTTTTCGCAAAACAGCTAATCAGGTTTACCACCAAATTAATCAAATCTTTATTTAGCCCCAAACTAAGACAAGCTTGTCGGTATGGGAAGCAGCAGGGGTATTATGAAACATATGGAATCGTTTCCGATCCGAAGCGTCAGTTTTTTACTTATTTGGTCATAAGCAAACAAAATAATAGTAAGAGAGACAAATTCTGAGTCTGAAAGTTTTATAATAAGCCTACAGATAAAGTTGTGAGGAAATTTGTGAATGAGCGTGTGTTTATGTTCCTATACTCGTCTTCGTAACGGCTCAACGTATTTGATTAAACTTTGAATCCAGGTAGGTACCAAGTTAAAATATACTTTTTTCATTGTACACTCGGAAACTCAACAGACTACGTGATTGACAGTGCTCGCTTTCATGTCCTTGTGTTTTTATTTTATTTTATACATCTAACTGACGGAACAAGTAGATGACCCACCTGATTTTAAGTGGTAACCATCACCTATAAGCATTGCCTCGCAAGTCACGCACGATAGGAACTTGAACGAACCATGCGATGCACTGCCCTGCGTCCATCAACTTGAGGCATACAGATGTTAAGCCTCATGTGTCTGTAATTTCACCGGCAACCACACTCTTCGAACCGAAACACAGCAACGACGCTTGGCGGCAGAAAAAGGCGCGGTGGTAGTACTTCCCCGGACGAGCCCTTCACAAAGAGCTCGCTTGATCTGTATCCATGTATGTAGCATGGTCACAGTACTTGCCTTATGCACGTGAGTCGCTTTAATAGTCACATCCGCTTGGAAACACGGAATGGTGTACGATTTTCACTTGCCCACGAATAATTTTCATTGCTTCTAATGAAAATTGCTCAATTTCGTGTTGTTACGAATATAAATTAATGACTGAATTACGTTTTGCTTTCTCTGAAAATAATATTGAGTAGTAAGTTTGGCCGTGGTAATGGAATAGAATTCCCTCCATCCTCCCGTGGATGATAAGAGGAGACTAAGAGAACGCACCAAAAGATGGACAGCATCATCTTCTGAGTAGGTACTTAAGACGAAGTGGTATATAAGTCACATGAAGGGACGGAGGTCAGAAATATAGGCCCGAACGCAATTTCAATGCATTACAATATCTCTTTAAACAAACGAAATAAACTGTATCGCTCTTATTAAAAAAAATGTGATTTAAACAATGCTCATAAATTATAACGTTGCCTAATATGTGTTTTTGTTTTACCCGCATAGTTTTTTTATCGTACTTTTTAATAGGAAAACTTGGATGATTGCAATTTTTCATAAATGGAAATATATCATTGATATTGTATCTTTCAAAATCTTGAAATGTGTGAGCGAGAGATATATTTGCAGTAATTTTCGCAAATGCATCTTTTTTAGGGTTCCGATACCAAAAAGTAACGAAACCTTAAAGGTTTAACGAAACCCAGATGTGTTACGAGATGAATGCAGCACAATTCGTACGCATATAGCGATTACCTCCACCAATTGCTCTGTGAATCTAAATCAATTTTATTGGCCGCGTAATAACTGATATAATACATATACTTTTTTTTGTAAATACATTTTTATAATAACACCCAGACTGAGAACAAACATCTATGTTTATCACACAAATGTTTGTGCTCGGTGGGGATCGAACCCACGGCCTGCGGCGCAGAAGGCAGAGCTACTACCAACTGAGCTGTGAAGGCTGTCATCATTTTCTGCTCGTGTTTCACGGCTAAAATAGTAATTTCCACAATTTTCTTGTACACATTTAATTTCCTGCTCTCGCTTAATTAACTCATGAATATTTTTTATTATTCAATAAAATTAAGTTACGATTTTTATTAATGGATGTTTTTTGTGCGGCAGGCAGAATTGAGTTTTTGGGTCAAACGAAAATACTTTGCAGCTTTTTCGTAGACTAACGCGTTCTACCTGCGTCCGCGGTGGCGTGCACGGTGGCGATCAGAACTCAATCATCAGGGCGAAACGTTGTAACATCTACAAATACAAATTCGTTCTTCTTATCGTTTGTCACTACTTTCTTACGAAACAGAGTGGTGAAAGGATTTTAAGTGCGCCTCAAAGAGGCTCCTTTCGCGCACTTGACACATGTTTTAGAACTTTAAAGGTTCTACGAGATGCCGGTTTCTCATGATGTTTTCCTTCACCGTTTGAGAGTACTGGCACTGTGCACATAAATTTGTTAAACAGAAAAACTCTTAGTGCAGAACCGGTTTTGAACCCACGACCTTAGGATTGCAAGGCGAGGCCAAAATCAAAATCAAAACGGTCTTTATTCAGTACAATCACAAGGATCACTTTGAAACGTCATAAATACTAGGTGAATCTATCGCCAGTTCCTCGCGACGCGTTTTTGTATGATCCTTTACAATTTTATTATTATTTAATGAGTTGGAGCATAGATCAGTCCCAAGCTTTTTTGTCATCTATAAAATCAGATATTTTATAGGAAGCTTTTGTACAAAGTTTTCTTTTTATTATGTTTTTGAATTTGCTAATCGACAACTGATGAATCTCGCTTGGGACTTTGTTAAAGAAGCGTACACATTGTCCTGCAATCTATTTCGCTACGAGGCCGCTACTACTAAACCACTAGTGCTGTCATAAATTCGTTTATTTACCAAAAACCAAAAAGAATAATGCTTACAAGAGTTGCTGATGGTTTCCGCATAAGCATATCGCATATAGGTCTGTATCGCTACCTTTTCCACAAGTAAGCTGCAAAGGGCTGTTTTTACTACCCCTTGCTACAGCCCTGCATAAAACAGCCCAATCTAATGGTTATTGTGAAAGGCGTGGCCTGAAGTATTATTTCTATTGCTATGATGTTTGAATTTTGTTAATAGCGAGAGATATAATCAGTAGAAATATGGGAATAATTTTATGACTGAAAATCATGCTAAGGGTGAATATTAATTGGAAAATAGGTATATAAAGGTACTAAATATGAACCGATGTATTTTTGATACTACTACGTTTTTTACACTCTTGCTGATGGAACAAGCAGATGATCCACCTTATGTGAAGTGGTAACTAACACTTTTAGGAAAGCATTGCCTCACAAGTTACGCACGATAGAACTGTGGCCTACGGTGCACTGGCCAGCGTCTATCAACTTGATAAAATATGATAAGAGTAGTAGAGCTCTTCGTGAAGGGCTCGTCCGGGGAAGTACCTACTACCACCACACCTTTTTCTGGTATTTCGGTTTGAAGAGTGTGGTTGGTGGTGTAATTACAGGCACATGAGGCTTAACATTCTGTATGCCTCAAGTTGATGGACGCAGGGCAGTGCATCGTAGCACAAGTTCCTATCGTGCGTGAAATTACGAGGTAATGCTTTGTTATAGGTGATGGTTACCACTTACCATCAGGTGGGCCATCTGCTTGTTCCATCAGCTAGTTGTATAAAAAAAGCCATAAGAGATGTTAGTCCTCATGTGCCTGGAAGCACCCCACAGCCGCACCCTTCAAACCGAAACACAGCGACGTTGCTGTTACGATACGATGGTGTTAGTACCCGGACGAGCCCTTCACAAAGAGCTATACTAACAAAACAACTTGAGACTGTTCAAAAATAACTTCGAAAACGTCTTCTACTAAAAATTATTTGAGGACTCACTGTGTGTAGACACACATAGTCCTAAAATCAGTGGCTTTATCGGGAAAGTGGTGGGAAGCGTCCTAGATATCGAAAAAAATAACAAAATATTTTATTGCGGAACTTTAAACAAATGGGGTAGGTAACACAATAAGACGTGACGTAACCATCAACGCCCACCACCTAAATTTAGGAATGGAGAGTTCCTTTATCAGAATGGTACAAAGTATCAAGACAAAACTAATTTAAAGGATACCAAAGATTGCTTCCTTGATCGCTTCATGTTTAGACAAATCATTATCAATAATCCTATCCCTCAAAAAAAGTATTTAGGTATCAGCTATCTGGTTCCCATATTACAAGCTCTGGCTTAGTTTGGGGCTAGATAGTGCTGTGTGGAAAGTCCAGTAATATTTATTTATTTGTCTTAGGAATAGGGTCTAGCGAACCCCCGATTTAGGGGCTAAATATTGCCACCGCTTTTAGGGCCGTGTGTATTTCGCTAAGCTGCTATAGTTTAAAAAAGTTATTAAGTCAGTAGCACACCAAGTGGCGTGCTGAATGTAGAGGCGTCAACTGGCACCGCGGTGCACGCGACGCCAAATTGTTTTCCCTAGCTCATTTGAATTTTTAAAAATAGAATAATAGGAAAGCTCCGTTTTCAAGTTTCAGTTTGATTTGTTTTTGTTTTTAATGGAATAAGAATGGGCTAGTTCTGTTTTTTTTTTAATTTTGATATTATAAGCGCAAAGCGGTCAGTTGAACGTACAACTTAAAAAAAAACTAAAAATATTAAGACAAGGCAGAATATACACAAATAGATAATACCTCTAATACATCATACATAACACAAGAAAAAAACAAAAGAGAGAAAGAATATAATTACAAAACATTGTGTTGAAATATGAGGTAGGTATACATAATATACAAACGAATAAAAAAGAAAAAAAACTCAAAGCTAAGTTATAAGGATTAACATATACCTAAAACAAAATATTTCATAATATTCGGTTAGCGCACGAATGTTCCATGCTAATGATTGGGCCGCATTGATACAAATCGCGTTTCGGACACGCGTACCTAACGTAATCACTTAATTATTGGGCGACACCTTAACCTGCGTGTAGGGCTGCCACTAAAACTTCCATGTTGGTAAAAAAAAAAACTTGCATTATTACTATCAAGGACTTTAACAAATGCAAAGAGGTCTATGCAGCAGTGGGTGAAGTTGGTGAAGTTGGGCTGTGACTGTGAATGACGCTCACTCATTTTTTCTTACTTACGAACATCGGCAAGCGGCGACACGTCATTTTATTATTAAATCTAACTAATTACCTTGTTTTATAAGAAACGGTGAGTACACCTGTAATATTATAATTCTGGCGTTTCTATTTTGGAGGAAGCATTCCCGTAATATTATATTTCTATTTTGGAGGAAGCATTCCCCATCAACAACAAATGATAATGATGATGATGAATATAACATTGCGAAATCCACCTCAGCACATATCAACAGTTACTAATTTAAATTTTTTTTAATTTTTAGCTTGTAAATGGTGACTTTATCCTCCATATCTTACTTTCAGCTGCTCGCAATATACTCGTACCTATTGGTTTATTGCAAAATTTGCATTGTATTATAGGTTTTTAGGCATAAAAATCTGCGTAGTCCAAACCAGGGTTACAGGACAGCCCTAGCTGTTCACCGAGTCAGCGTTAACCATACTACTTTTTATTATATCAATTTGTGCCCATTGAAGGCGCAATTTTGGGCTAATTCCTTTATAATTGCGGGATCGCCCCTTCTAGCTTTCCATTGCGATGTGAACTCGGCCTTATCTGATTTAGGAGTTGTCTAGGGCTTATTTACATAAAAAGCAGGCTGCCGCTGACTGGTTACACGCTTCCTGGTTCTTATGTTGTATGACAGCCGTCACAGCTCAGTTGGCTCTGCCTTCTGCGCGGTAGGCCGTGGAATCGATCCCCACCGAGATCAAATATTTGTGTGATGAATCATAGATGTTTGTATTATGTCTGGGTGTAATAAAATATTAAAAGTATTTATTTACAAAAAAAGAATATAAGTTTTATCAGCTATTTGGTTTCCATATAGAAGAAGCTTTGCTTAGTTTGGGACTAGATAGTGAAGTGTGGAATAACCAATAATAGAGAATAACTGATGATGTTATTATGATATGTACGAATTGGTTCCCTAAGTACAACAAACGAAGGGACGACAATTCTCTGGAAGGCAGTTTAAAAGGCGAGCTTTGCATAAAAACGCTTATCGCCACCATGATACCGCGATCACAGGTAGGTATCTTTTTAAATATTGTTGGACAGAATCTTTTTAAATATATAGGTATCATACCCATCATAATAGCAACCCCAAAAAACATTGGCAAAACCAGTAAAAACAAAGCCGGTAAACAGGTAGCCCGCTTTTTGTGTACACCGATCGCCTTATCTGATGCAGGAGTCGCACTAAACGTCAGGAACATTAGGAAAAACGAAAAGTTGGGGCTAATGGCTCTTTTGGAAGCCATGCTCTAATGTTTCTTTCTATTTATAGGGTTTGATCGAGGGCAATGGGGGTTACATAGTTTTTTTTATACGCAATATTTTTATAGCTCGAAGAAGCGACAGCCGCTGAGGGATAAAGGTTATTGAATGACAAACCACGAACTTCCGAAGTCGGCTTATGTTGGCCGCTAAGCAGCGTTGCTGTGTTTCGGTTTGAAGGCTGTGGTTGCCGGTGAAATTACAGTCACACGAGGATTAACATCTGTATGCCTCAAGTTGATGGACGCAGGGCAGTGCGTCGTAGGACTTATCAGGCAATGATTTGTTATAGGTGACGGTTACCACTTATCATCAGGTGGGCCGTATCCTACCGTGTCTGGGGATCAAAGTCGTGAAACTGTTTCAGTTTCCAAATCCATCAGCAAGTAGTATAAAAAAAGAACTACTATAAAAAAAAATACTCGACTGGGTCTACCCACGACTTTAAGATCTACGCTACCCCTACACCACCATGCAGAGAAAACAGACGAACAATAAAGCCTGTCCACTCCCCCATACTAATGATACCACCCACCCCAATCAATTTAAAACAAAATGGACACAAATAGGTACAAATGATAAGTTTTCTACAATAAAAATATTAATTGCCCGTGTTGGAAGATCGTAGCTACGATACCCGAATTAAATGAAAACTCGCTACGAATTCATTTGAATTGAAACATTTGGAAATGGACTACTTCATTTGCATTTCTGTAATTTGTTTGTAATTCATACTATGTACAGTCAGAATGAAAAAGATTGAGGCGAAGACAAGAGCTACTTTACCTCTCGCTTGTACGTTTCGAAATGTTGAAAGATATAAAATCACTAAACCCATTTTCGAAAAATCGCAATAAACGCATTCGCATCAAGTCCAAAAACTTTTGAGTAGGAAAACTTGTATCGATTAAAATGTTTTTTTTACTAAACTGTGTGCAATGTGATTGCACACAAAATGGATGATTGAGATTTTTAGAAAATGGGTTTAGTGATTTTATATCTTTCAACATGTCGAAACGTGCGAGCGAGAAGTACATTAGCTCTCATCTTCGCCATAAGAGGCTAACACGTCACACGTCAAGGCTCATCCTCAGCGATTTAATATCTTTCAAAACATTGAAATGTGCTTGCGAGAAGCAGTTTGACGGGTGTTAGCCCCTTATCTTATTTACTAAATATATAAGTTACGCTGGCCACACAGTACTATAGTGCTGTGTGGAAAGTCTGTAAGGAAAGTTATCTAGCCCCAAACTAAGCCAAAGCTTGTAATATGGGAACCAGATAGCTGATATAATACTTAGGTATATACTTTTTTTTGTAAATACATACTTATATATGTACTAGTGGCTTCCCGCGGCTTCGCACGCGTTGAAGTGGTGAGCCGTAATTGAGCCACAAACATCCAAACATCGTAACTTTCGCATTGATTTGTATATTATTAGGGTAGGATACCTACGCAGGTATAAGAGATACCTATAGGTGTACATTACCTATATTAGGTAGGTAGGTAGGCATAGGTACTGAGTTTAGCACAAACATGACAAATACAACCAAGACAACCTTACACGGAAAATATGTACTTATTTATTTGCACGGTAGATACCCTCAGATCTATTCGTACCAACTCAAGATTTCTGTTTTAGAATGTCCCTTACAAACATTGACGCCTTGTTGTATCCTTTTTACTTGAGCGCAACGAAGGAGGGTAACGTTTTAGGGTTGTTTTCGAAAATCAAACTGTATTTTTGTTATTTATCCACAGAACACATTTTCTTTTAGTTTGAAGTTAATTACACTACGCTTTAAAAATCTCCCATACAAACCTTGAAACTTTGTCAGTCTTTTGCACCCTTTGGAGTATATTTACTTCAAGTTTGAAATCAAAAGCACTATGCGTTAAAAATCTCCCATACTAACTTTTACCAGCCATTTGCACCCTTATTAAGGGTAGTTTTAAAAAACTAAAAATGCCTTTCCTGTTTTTTAGCCTTGGAGTACATCTTCTTCAAGTTTCAAGTTTGTAGGTTCAAGGAATACTATTTTTCATGCAAACGTTTTCAACCCTTTTACACCCTTAGGGGTTGAATTTCCAAAAACCTCTTCTTAGTACACCTCTACGCCATAATACCTATGTACTCTTCAAATTTCAAGTCTCTAGGACCAGCGGTCAAAAAACTCCCATACAAACTTTTACATCCCCTTGCACACTTATTAAGGGTAGTTCTAAAAAACTAAAAATGCCTTTCCTATTTTTAGCATTGGAGTACATGTACTCCAAGTTTCAAGTTTGTAGATTCAAGGAATACTATTTTTCATGCAAACGTTTTCAACCCTTTTACACCCTCAGGGGTTGAATTTCCAAAAACCTCTTCTTAGTACACCTCTACGCTATAAGACCTATGTACTCTTCAAATTTCAAGTCTCTAGGACCAGCGGTCAAAAACCTCCCATACAAACTTTTACATCCCTTTGCACACTTATTAAGGGTAGTTTTAAAAAACTAAAAATGCCTTTCCTGTTTTTTAGCCTTGGAGTACATCTTCTTCAAGTTTCAAGTTTGTAGGTTCAAGGAATACTATTTTTCATGCAAACGTTTTCAACCCTTTTACACCCTTAGGGGTTGAATTTCCAAAAACCTCTTCTTAGTACACCTCTACGCCATAAGACCTATGTACTCTTCAAATTTCAAGTCTCTAGGACCAGCGGTTTAGGCTGTGCGTTGTCTATATGTCAGTCAGTCAGTCAGTCAGTCAGTCAGTCAATCAGGACTTTGATTCTTATAGTATTAGAGATAATTTTATCTAACACCCAGACAGAGAACAAACATCTATGTTCATCACAAAAATGTTTGTTCTCAGTGGGGATCGAACCCACGGCCTACGGCGCAGAAGGCAGAGCTTCTACCAACCGAGCTGTGAAGGCTGTCGATGATGTTTGTGGTCTTGTGGTCCCAGCCTAGAATAGTACCCTCATTGCCTCTCGAGGTTGCCGTAAGAGGAATCCACCAGAGGTGGAAAATTTTTGTCAAAGCCCAAAGGTTTACTTATTCAGAAAAATCACATAGATCACTTTGAAACGTCTCAAAACTAGGTGAAGCCAGGTGAAGGTGAAGTCTAGGTGCCAGTTATGCCGCGGCTAAGCCTAGAAGTACATGCAACAAACTTACGCCTTGATTCTTATCGTTCTTTTGTATGACCCTTGTTACAATATAATATTAACGACAGCCTTCACAGCTCAGTTGGTAGTAGCTCTGCCTTCTGCGCCGTAGGCTGTGGGTTCGATTCCCACCGTGAACAAACATTTGTGTGATGAACCTAGATGTTTGTTCTCTGTCTGGGTGTTATATGATATAATAAGTATATATTTACAAAAAAAAGTATACGTATAATATATAATAATATATAAGTAGTATATCAGCTATCTGGTTTCCATTTCACAAGCTTTGGCTTGTTTGGGGGCGAGATAGTGCTGTGTGGAATGTCCACCAATTTTTTTATTTTTTATATTGCTATTTAGTAGAGACTCTTTATTAGCCTGACTGTACTTCTTAAGAACATACCTTTCGTATTTAGTAATTCCGCCAGAATTAGCTACTCTACTATTATATTTTATTAACAAATAAAACGATTTTTCTATTTATTTTTACGCTCTACAGATTTAATGGGTAATACTTACTCGAAAACTCCATTAAAAATAATTGTATATGTTAATGATGGCTTCATACACCACGATAAGTAAATTGTGAACAAGACATAAATGTGAATTAGCTTTAAGGCGAAGACAAGAGCTAATGTGACTCTCGCTCGCACGTTTCGACATCTTGAAAGATATAAAATCACTAAACTCATTTTCAAAAAATCGCAATCAACTATCTTGTGTGCAATCACATTGCACACAGCTTAGTAAAAATTTCATTTTGATCGTTACATGTTTTCCTACTCAAAAGTTTGCTTTACTAGTTTTCGTACATAAGCAAACTTTTAAGTAGGAAAACCTGTATCGATCAAAATGAAATTTTTACTAAACTGCGTGCAATGTGATTGCACACAAAATGGTTGATTACGATTTTTCGAAAATGAGTTTAGTGATTTTATATCTTTCAACGTGTCGAAACGTGCGAGCGAGAAGTTGTTTGATAGTTGTCAGCCCCTTAATAATACGCACGAGCAATTATTATTAGAAGTTGAATGAAAGAAAGCAGAAGAAATAAAGAAATCCCGTTTATTCAACAACCACATTTATTACAAGCACACTGTATGCATCAAGTTGATGGACGCAGGGCAGTGCATCGTAGGGCACGTTCCTATCGTGCGTGACTTACGAGGTAATGCTTTGTTATAGGTGATGGTTATCAATTAACACCAGGAGGGCCATCTGCTTGTTCCATCAGCTAGTTATATATTTTTGACAGCCTTCACAGCTCAGTTGGTAGTAGCTCTGCCTTCTGCGCCGTAGGCCGTGGGTTCGATCCCTACCGAGAACAAACATTTGTGTGATGAACACAGGTGTTTGTTCTCTGTCTGGTTGTTATATAATATTATAAGTATGTATTTACAAATAATAGTATATATGTATTATATCAGCTATTTGGTTCCCATATCACAAGCTATGGCTTAGTTTGGAGCTAGATAGTGTTGTGTGGAAAGTCCACCAAAATATAAAAATTAAAAAAAACTTAGCAAAAGCACAAAGCTTTCCACTAAACACAACTAAACTTTATTATGCGCACACGCAGAGCTCGATCGTCTTGTAAATAAATGGTAGATAATAACAGAAATGGCTAACGATGATGTTTCGCGCCGGATGGAACGACTTGCATCACTCACAGAGATGGATGCGCGAAAGTAGTGGATCAAATCAAGCTTAAATTATGCAGTTATGTCTGTACATATCATTCAGTAATTTAATCTATTTTAACATAATGCGGAGTTTAGAATCGTTCTTCTAAATGTATAGAGAAGGCTTAGAGATTTCAGATAGAGATTTCACCATGCTCTGTTAATTACTAATCAAAGAATAAAGGACCGTTAAATATGTCAAAATGTATATAATGTGTAACGTTTGACATCTAAGGTTAGATTTAACGGCCTGTTAATCCTTGATTAGTAACTAACAGAGTATGGTGAAATCAGCTCTTATTCTGATATTAGAAGTACATAACTATGACATAAAATTAACATAACTTATCAATATCATCAATTATTAAAAACATCTACCTACTTACGTAACGTTACGACCTACCTCCTTGTCGCTATACCCTATGCATGCAGGGTCCTTGTGATAACCATTTACACCCGAAAACTATATATGTACCTAAGTTAAGTAACCTGATGTAAAGTGGTAACCATCACCTTTAACAAAGCTTTGCATCTTAAGTGACGCTCGATAGGAACGTGCCCTACGATGAACTGCCCTGCATCCATCAACGTAGGGCAGGCAGATGTTAAGCCTCATGTGACTGTATTATCACCGGCAACCACACTCTTCAAACCGAAACACAGCAACGCTTGGCGGCAGAAAAAGCAATTAATGTATTGGGTATTGAGTATTGCAGTACTACTGTCGAGCAGTGGGTTTCTTCAGGCTGATAATTATGATGATGGAGTAGTGCATACAATCTATGAATGTATACCTACCTTTCGTTCCATTACAGTTTATCGAGGAGAAGTTATGATTATTCATTCGACACGGCTCCGGCGCGGGCGGTTCTATAATATTATTTATTTTACCCAGAACTGTTTTCTTTGTCTGATTTAAATAAAACTAAGATGGAAATAGAGCATTGTTCTTATAACTTATATATAAGAGTAGTAGAGCTCTTTGTGAAGGGCTCGTCCGGGGAAGTACTACCGCCACACCTTTTTCTGCCGCCAAGCAGCAACGCTGTGTTTCGGTTTGAAGAGTGTGGTTGCCGGTGTAATTACAGGCACATGAGGCTTAACATCTGTATGCCTCGGGTTGATGGACGCAGGGCAGTGCATCGCAGGGCACGTTCCTATTGTGCGTGACTTACGAGGCAATGCTTTGTTATAGGTGATGGTTACCACTTAACATTTGTAAGGTGGGCTATCTGCTTGTTTCATCAGCTAGTAGTAAAAAAAAACCCCGTTTACACTCAGCTCATGTACGTGGAAATGTGCAGAGACATGAGCAGGGACTTGGGCAATGCGAGAATGTAAACAGGCCACTTCCATGTCCACTCGCGTTGCCGCTCGCGTTGCCCGTGTTGCGTGAACACACATTGCCGGCGACGCTGCCGCCGCAGACATATGGACGGCAACATTTCCGTCCACGTGAATGGCAGCGCGAATGTCTAAATGTAAACGCAGTATTAGGAGTAAAACATTTGATTTATTGTAGCGAGATATAGGCAGGATAACCAATGTAAAAAAAAAACAAATTGGTTTGGATTTAACTTCGACCTTCGATTACTTCTGTAACATTCTCACGTATTTTGTTCTCCGTAAGATCTAAGATCTGAGGATCAGAGTTGTGACTGTATTTTACTTCTATGTTCCGTTCCGTACCCCAAGGCCGAGTTATCGTCAGGTTTCCTTATCGTCAGGCCGTTTTTGTATATAGACTCGATCAGCGCTGAGAGCTCGTGAGTTATCCATAAAACGGCCTGACGATACGGAAAACTCAAAACAAAACTCAGACTTGGGGTAGAGAGAGACCTTACACTACACACATTCACTATTGTGGTTAAAATTTTTATTCTCAAAAGAATTAGAAATAACAATTTTTAAACTTACTCACAGCTCAGTTGGTAGTAAAACTGCTTTCTGCGCTGAAGGCTTTGGGTTCGACCCCCACTGAAAACTAAAATTTTGTGCTGAACATAGATGTTTGTTCTCTGACTGGGTGTTATTTTAACATGTATAACATAATACCCAGACAGAGAACAAATATATAAGTTTTATATCAGCTTTCCACACAGCACTATCTATCCCCACACTAATTGGGGCTAGATAGTGCTGTGTGGAAAGTCCAACCAAATAGCTACGGTGCTTTACAGCGAGCATGCAGAGCGTTTTGTGTAGGTAACTGTAATCAAACGCCCTACACACAAAATAAATTGATAACTAAAACAAATAAAATTAACTGTACCTATAAATGTAAAAGGAGCCTTGCTCAGAATAAGATAAAAAAATAAAATTATGTGGGTACTTCCTAAAAGATTTCGGTTGTTGATTTATTACACTTTATAGATCGCGATGCCTTTCTAGAACCTTCTTCGTTCAGCCTGAAAAATCACGCAGGATACAGTATTCTTTCCGTAAACTACAATATTAGTATATTCTCCACTAGCTGCCTTGGGCTTCGCTCGCTTGGTAGAGTGATTGCTAACTTCACTATTTAAGGCGCTTTCCCATGCGTTTTTCTACTCTTTTTTGGTATAAAAGTAGGATAATGGACCAGAAAAGTACCCCCTAAGGTACTTTTGTTGTATCGTTGTCATTTCTATTTAGTTAAATACGTTTATCAAACTAAACATAATTAGCCTAAATAATATTTCCAATTTATGACAGTTCGCTAATCATGTTTAGCGACCTATTTTTTCAAGTGTAAGGCGTTAATTGTGATCAGCTTTATAAATAGGTTTAGAGGTAATTATTTTGTTACCTATCAGTTTTTCTACAAATTTTGCTTAGTAGATACAGGCTAGATGGCGCTGCTGGCTGGGTTGAAATTTCCAACCACGTCCATTAGCTATTTGTTAGTTTTACAAAAATCCGTCCCTTAAGCAGTCGTTCTTCATCTCATGTTAGTTTTATAATCTCTAATACTATAAGACTCAAAGTCCTGACTGACTGACTGACTGACTGACTGACTGACTGACATATAGACAACGCACAGCCTAAACCGCTGGTCCTAGAGACTTGAAATTTGAGGAGTACATAGCTCTTATGGCGTAGAGGTGCACTAAGAAGGGATTTTTGGAAATTCAACCCCTAAGGGTGTAAAAAGGGATGAAAACGTTTGTATGAAAAATTGTATTCCTTGAACCTACAAACTTGAAACTTGGAGTACATATACTTCAAAGCAAAAAAATAGGAAAGGCATTTTTAGTTTTGTAAAACTACCCTTAGTAAATGTGCAAAGGGATGTAAAAGTTTGTAAGGGAGTTTTTTGACCGATGGTCCTAGAGACTTGAAATTTGAAGAGTACATAGGTCTTATGACGTAGAAGTGTACTAAGAAGGGGTTTTTGAAAATTCAACCCCTAAGGGTGTAAAAAGGGATGAAAGCGTTTGTATGAAAAATTGTATTCCTTGAACCTACAAACTTGAAACTTGGAGTACATATACCTCAAAGCAAAAAAATAGGAAAGGCATTTTTAGTTTTTTAAAACTACCCTTAATAAGTGTGCAAAGGGATGTAAAAGTTTGTATGGGAGTTTTTTGACCGATGGTCCTAGAGACTTGAAATTTGAAGAGTACACAGGTCTTATGACGTAGAGGTGTACAAAGAAGGGGTTTTTGGAAATTCAACCCCTAAGGGTGTAAAAAGGGATGAAAGCGTTTGTATGAAAAATTGTATTCCTTGAACCTACAAACTTAAAACTTGGAGTACATATACTTCAAAGCAAAAAAATAGGAAAGGCATTTTTAGTTTTGTAAAACTACCCTTAGTAAATGTGCAAAGGGATGTAAAAGTTTGTAAGGGAGTTTTTTGACCGATGGTCCTAGAGACTTGAAATTTGAAGAGTACATAGGTCTTATGACGTAGAGGTGTACTAAGAAGGGGTTTTTGAAAATTCAACCCCTAAGGGTGTAAAAAGGGATGAAAGCGTTTGTATGAAAAATTGTATTCCTTGAACCTACATACTTGAAACTTGGAGAACATATACCTTAAAGCAAAAAAATAGGAAAGGCATTTTTAGTTTTTTAAAACTACCCTTAATAAGTGTGCAAAGGGATGTAAAAGTTTGTATGGGAGTTTTTTGACCGATGGTCCTAGAGACTTGAAATTTGAAGAGTACACAGGTCTTATGACGTAGAGGTGTACAAAGAAGGGGTTTTTGGAAATTCAACCCCTAAGGGTGTAAAAAGGGATGAAAGCGTTTGTATGAAAAATTGTATTCCTTGAACCTACAAACTTGAAACTTGGAGTACATATACTTCAAAGCAAAAAAATAGGAAAGGCATTTTTAGTTTTGTAAAACTACCCTTAGTAAATGTGCAAAGGGATGTAAAAGTTTGTAAGGGAGTTTTTTGACCGATGGTCCTAGAGACTTGAAATTTGAAGAGTACATAGGTCTTATGACGCAGAGGTGTACTAAGAAGGGGTTTTTGAAAATTCAACCCCTAAGGGTGTAAAAAGGGATGAAAGCGTTTGTATGAAAAATTGTATTCCTTGAACCTACAAACTTGAAACTTGGAATACATAT
The DNA here is from genome assembly GCA_932294275.1 of Chloroclysta siterata. Lineage (NCBI taxonomy): Eukaryota > Metazoa > Arthropoda > Insecta > Lepidoptera > Geometridae > Chloroclysta > Chloroclysta siterata. The sequence continues at coordinate 12,826,141 of OW028603.1, read as the reverse complement.
ACTTCAAAGCAAAAAAATAGGAAAGGCGTTATTAGTTTTTTTAAACTACCCTTAATAAGTGTTCAAAGGGATGTAAAAGTTTGTATGGGAGTTTTTTACCGATGGTCCTAGAGACTTGAAATTTGAAGAGTACATAGGTCTTATGACGTAGAGGTGTACTAAGAAGGGGGTTTTGGAAATTCAACCCCAAGGGGTGTAAAAGGGTTGAAAACGTTTGCATGAAAAATAGTATACCTTGAACCTACAAACTTGAAACTTGGAGTATATGAACTTTTAGGCAAAAAAATAGGAAAGGCTTTTTTAATTTTTTAAAACTACCCATAATAAGCGAAAAAGGGAAAAAAAAAAAAGGGAAGCGCAAAGGGATGTCAAAGTTTGTATGGGAGATTTTTAACGCATAGTGCGATTGATTTCAAACTTGAAGTAAATATACTCCACAATAAATAATTTAAAATCACGTTTTCTATATTTTAAAACTACCCCTGCAAAGTTTCAAGGTTTGTATGGGAGATTTTTAACTGTAACTGTGTAATTAACTTCAAACTAAAAGAAAATGTGTTCTGTGGATAAATAACATAAAGACGTTACCCTCCTTCGTTGCGCTCGAGTAAAAAGAATACAACGAGGCGTCAATGTTCTAAAAACGGGAATCTTGAGTTGGTACGAAGAGATCTGAGGGTACCTATCTACCGTGCCTGTGGATCAATGTCGTGAAGCTGTTTCGTTTCGTTTGCTTTTGGGGTAGAAACTAGGAACAAATAAGTACATATTTTCCGTGTAAGGTTGTCTTTGTTGTATTTGTCATGTTTGTGCTAAACTCAGTACCTATACCTACCTACCTAATATAGGTAATGTACGCCTATAGGTATCCCTTATACCTACGTAGGTATTTAAAATCCTACCCTAATAATAGTACGTATTTAAAATTCATACCCTAATAATATACAAATCAATGCGAAAGTTACGATGTTTGGATGTTTGTGGTTCAATCACGGTTCACCACTTCAACGCGTGCGAAGCCGCGGGAAGCCACTAGTAATAGAATAAATTGTATTTTTTATAGTGTTAATTAGTTTAAGTTTTATTTTGAGTTGTACGATTACGATACTTAGTTATGATTTTATTTTGGTTTTAAATAATTTATTTTATTGCACAATTTAGTTTGTTGTAAAGATTTTGTTAATGTTTTTCCGTAAATAGGGCACTTTGTTTTCGGCGTCACTGAAAACCAGCGCCATACAAGCCACTAGGCTCATATGGCAAATGCTGAGTGGAAGCCTTTTTTACGACACTATATTTATAATGTTTTTTAATATGTCTTCTTGTGTATTTTTTTTTTTTAATCATTTTATTTTGTGTCGTAAAATAAATATTTTCTATTCTATTCTATTTATTTATGTCATAATTAGTAAACCATTTCATTTGCCTTCTTTCTCTCTCTATCAGTGAACCTTTGTGAGTTGCTTATGATATTTTTAAGAGCTAATAACAATATTACTGTGGGTCATTTCGCCTAAATATGACGCACATTTTGTGCGCCGTGTCAAAACGTGCATTACACGGAGATCAGATGTCAAAGTCGCCGTTTTCCTGTAACTCGAGCGGATAATTTGGCCACATTTAAAATTATTATCGGAGTGAGGCGTATAACACACGGCACAGTCAACTGCGGCAAAGCACGATGCGTATAGAAATGTTGTACCTGCTGTGTTGTTGTATCTTGTAGATAACCATGTGTTGACACTGCTGTGACAATGGAGTATTCTGAAATAATGATCATGAATAAGTCGATTCGAAGCCACGTCGACTGACAGAATTGTCCGATCAATCGAAAATCGAGGTCCAAGCAATGATTCTAATACCTATCTCGTGTCAATATTGTATTTTTTTTTCATTAGTTAAAGCCTTGGACTAAATAATAAATGGACGAACCTAGTTACAAAGCGTTGGCGGGACGATCTCGACGCTTTCGAGGCACAATGGTGGGAAAAGGCAAGAGATAGAGACCGTTAGGCAGATTTGGGGAGGCCTTTGCCTCGCAGTGGGACGACATGGGTTAAATAAAAAACCGGCCAAGTGCGAGTAGGAGTCGCGCACGAAGAGTCTCGTACCATTATCTATAAAACATACGCCTGTTTCCCATAGGGGTAGGCAGATACCACGGATTTCCACTTGCTACGATCCTTACATACCTCTTTCGCTTCATTCACTCTCATAACATTCTTCATACATTCTCGTCGGTTTAGGGTACTCTTGACCTGGCCCTTCTCTAGAACGTCTGCTATCTGATCGAGATACGTTCGCCTAGGTCTTCCCCTCCCAACAGTCCCATTTACGCTCGCCTGATGCACCTGTAAAAACAGATAGAGATCTATAAAAACAGATAAAAAATCACATTTGTTGTATGGGAGCCCCCTTAAATATTTATTTTATTCTGTTTTTTATTATTTGTTGTTATAGCGGCAACAGAAATACATCATCTGTGAAAATTTCAACTGTCTGACTATCACGGTTCATGAGATACAGCCTGGTGATAGACGGACAGACAGACGGACGGACAACGGAGTCTTATTAATAGGGTCCCGTTTTGCCCTTTGGGTACGGAACCCTAAAAAGGTTTTTTAAGTTTGTAAAATTTGCTGATGGCTTTACCAATATGATCCAGCTGTGCTGCTGCAGCGCGAATGTGTGTAAGCTGCCTGAAGTGCTTGCATTCGTCATGGTGTGCAGTCAATGCTTTGCTTGTGGAGTTGTTTAAATAAAAAAAAATTGAAGGTTTCTTTATTGAAACGTCTGTTGTTGTACAGGCAAGAATAAGTTTGCAGTAAAAGAGCAGTAGAGCTCTTTGTGAAGGACTCGTCTGAGGAAGAACTACCACCATGCCTTTTTTTGCCGCCAAGCAGCGTTGCTGTGTTTCGGTTTGAAGAGTGTGGTTGCCGGTGTAATTACCGGCTCATAAGGCTAAATATCTGTGTGCCTCAAGTTGATTGACGCTGGGCAGTGCATCGTAGGGCACGTTCCCATCGTGCGTGGCTTTCGTGGCGTGCGTGGTTTTGTTTTAGGTGATGGTTATCATACTGAACATCAGATGGGCCATCTGCTTGTTCCATCAGCGAGTAGCTGATACGTTTTGTATGTACAGGTAGGTTTGTAGATACCTACACTCACTACAATAAACATACTTCCTTTTTGTTGATAAGACCTTTCTAAATAGTTTATCATAAGGAGCAGATTGTAATAAGATAATTTAAAACTAGAAATCGCTCATATCTCTTGAAACAATTGATTTTCCCACTCAATTGTTTCTCTACTAATTCTTTTTTTTTTCTATTTATTTTAAGGGCATTGCCGCTGGGCCACTGCTACGAATTCTTTTAAATGGACGATACACTATTGTCATCTCTGTATGTTGACATGAAGGTGACAGTGACAAAGGTATATATATACCTTAAAGAGCCGCTATAAAATTGTAGATTAATTTTTTGGCATTTTGGGAAGCAACATAGCTTTTTCATTTTAATTGTTTTTCTTGTGTTATTGTGAGTTGTGTTGTGTAATTTCGGTGGTATTTTAACCAACATTACTGGAGGCCTTAGCACAAAGTGTAAGCATTTGAAATGAAAGTGTATTATGTGATATCCTGATTTGGTCGAAAATGTTTCGAATGTTTTGAAGAAAACCGCCACCATTTTCTTCAAAACAAATGACGGCCGACTTGACTATGGACTGACTTGATTAAAAAGTATTCATTCAATACAAATCACGTGACACTGGCAAGATTGTCTGTCAATGACAGAAGCCATAAATGGAGAGAAGAAGAAGAGCCGCTATAAAATGACAGAGATTATAAAATAGGCTCCTTGCATAAAATACTGACTGTAGTAACCAAAGAAAGGTAAAATTAAAAATACCGAATCTGTTTTTTATACGTGTTATATTTTGATTCAATAAATTACTCACATAACTTACCTATTTACATCTTACAATACATAGTTATATCTAATATATTATTATATATAATATATATAATTTACAGATATCACCTCTCCTAAGTCTCTAAGAATAACTTATAAATACATTTGTACCTAATTTTCTAATTAAGTTTCAGACTACAGAAATATACAACAAGATAAATGATTTTTTATGTGCAGATAAAGAGCTCACATAAAAACAAATAGTTTAGATTACAAGATTAGAATTGGATAATGATTATATAATGAACATAAAAAAAAGACTATTAAAACAACCTTGATTGGATAAGTTGTGTAGAAATCAATTATATTATGGCGAATGGCTACCCCGATACTAGCGCCACTACATATTTTATTTAATCATTACGTTATACAAAGGAATTATCAAAAATTCGGACCGCGCGTACACGATACCTATTACAAGCTTTTTTTTAATGTATCTGTAATAGTTTTGTTTTGTGTTACTCAGTCAGATACCTTGTTTGAAGAGCTTGGTGGCCACCAATAGGAACTAAACTCTTGAAACAAGTATCTGCCTAAATAATACAATACAAAACTATTACAGATACATTAAAAAAAGCTTGTGATAGGTATCGTGTACGCGCGGTCCGATTTTTTGATAATTCTTGTATAACGTAATGATTAAATAAAATATGTAGTGGCGCTAGTATCGGGGTAGCCATTCGCCTATTCCACTGCTGGGATAAAAGTATCCCCCTCAGATCTTTTAGTACTTGATTTTTTTTAGGATTTCAGGGAGTAGTTATCGATACACGTTCAAACGCTTACAATACCTTCTGTACTCAGGTGAAAGGTTGAAAGTCCCTCGTCAAAATACAGAAATTATATAATTATTAAAAAAATTGTTTACATATAAAACTGGGCACTAATCATAATCAATGAGAAATTAATGAATTGTTTCTAATTAAATAAGATAAGAAAATAAATAAATAATTGCTCTAGCTTTGTACATTTTCTCTGCTTTGTATATTATTCGGTTCACATAATTATTATGATAAGGAATCTATTAATACCTATAAACGAAGGACAATTTCATATAATTTCACGTCTCGCCGATTTGAGACAATACCTGCGTATCCAATCGCACAGCATTGTTGTCCAACCGAATTTATTATCAGCCTTAACTCTTCGTTAATAAAGACTACATTTCAAGAGCACGTGAAAATTTCTGTAGCTGACTGTACAGGGCAAGTAAAAATGGTCATAAAATGCGTCAGCCATTTTGTTTTGCTAATTGGCTCTCTTATCGGTATTGCATTAAGCGTTCAATAATAGGTTGTACTTTGCGTCGTGTATAATATTGCTTGCAAATATTTTTCGCCATTGGGTAATTAAATATTTTTTTATTGTTGGAGTACTGAAGTCCGACGAAAATGCTTTATTTCTCGCCATGTTCGTCTGCCTGTCTGTTCGTCTGTCTATCTGTCAGTCAGAACCATTTTACAGACTATTGAAGCGACTAGTGCTTAAAAGTTCTGGGTAATGCATTTTGGGTATACGCGCATAGTGTTATATTAAAGGAGATGTTAAGATGCTTGACCGTTTTTGTATTGCCATAGAGGAATAGACTAACACAGTTTTCTATATTCCCTTATTATTATTTTTACAATCCTGAATCTCTCTGAATACTTTTTTCATGAGTTTCTGGAATTCACTTAATTAACCTTGTAAGCAAATAGGAAATTAGTAGGATTATTGATATTAGATATTTTAATTAAGTCACGTTTTATTGTTATTAGTAATCATTCTATTAATCAATTTATTTAAGATCATTCCTTTGTAACTGATCGATGTTTTGACTCAAGCGGGTTGGCTCGTGGCATGTGAGTAGAACATGGACGAACTCGATTTGCGCGAATATCGAGAGGTTGTTATAAGAAATAAAATCAAGTGAAAAGACTAATAATTGTTATCTTTCGGATAACCAGTAGTTAAGTTTTCAACCTTTTTGCCCGTTATCTTTATATTAACACTATCCGTAAGCGGATACGTCTCATTTCATTGGTTAATTTTAACAGTGACAGCTTACATAGCCAATGAGATGATATTATTCGACGGACAACGTATTCATTTGTATTGATTACAGATGCTTATTATAGTAGGTAAATAAACAGAGCATAAGATCGTGAAATAAGCTCTTTCCGAATTTCAGGCTTCCAAGGCTTACTTTGTTTTAGTCACGCAAGAGTTTTATAAGTATAATTAAATTATGAAAAATGAATACTTCCAGATCTATTTAGACTAGCATCCACATGCGCCTTTTATGATACCTACCTGAATAAAAATTATTTCAATAAATATTATTACAATTTTGATCCAAATCAGTTTAGTTATGTTACCAAATTAAATAAGTTAGAACAAATATTCGCACTCACCCGCAAACTTTTGCATTTTTAATATTAATAGGTTCACATAATTACGTTTGAATTATTATGTTATTCCATGTAAAGGTTATGGCATAATAGGTTTTGTAGGCGTATTCTGACAAGGGTCAGTTTATTTCACATTTTTCCATAATTTTATAATTGTTTATGTTCCAGCGTAAATTAAAACATAATTGCATCAAAGTGACAATATAATCACTCGTAACTACAGCCATAGTGTTACAAACTAAATTAATTTGACGTGTAATAAATGCACTACGATAAAAATAGGACAACTGACAACGATATTCCAAAGCGATAATTTTTATTAAGATATTATACAGGCATACGACTTTGTAATAATCTAGAAAGGCGCTAATGTAATGTCGCATCGTTATCATAACTGCTCGGCTCATGTAAAATTAGCAAAACAACGTTGACACTACACTCAGGTCATTCCACAAAGTTGGAGCTTCACAAAGTTTGTTAAACTTTGTATACGATTATGGGCCGGTTGCATAACGATCAGTTATCGTGTTCAGAGCTGATTTCACCATGCTCTGTTAGTTACTAATCACGGAATAACAGGCAGTCAAGTCTAACCTTAGATGTAAAACGCGTACATTTCGACATATTTAGAGCTGATTTCAGCATGCTGTTAGTTACTAATCAATGATTAACATAAATCTAACCTTAGATGTCTACTGCAGTAGTTTTTATTTTTGTATAGAATCAAGAGTAATAAAAAAGTCTGATCATCATGTTAGAGGGACACCTAGTGCCATTTCTAGATGGCGGAAAAAATAAAAAAAAACCTTAGATGTCAAACGCGTACATTTTGTCATTTTTAACGGCCCTTTAATCCTTTGTTAATCTAACAGAGCACGATTAACATCACATGAAAAAATAAACATGTTTAGCGAACTATAAGATAATGGACATTATGTTTAGTTTGGTAATTAAAACTATACTGTAATAAAAACGATAATAAGGTTTAGTTTAGTTAAACACGTTTACCTCATTATTGTTTTTATTTCAGTATCGTTTTATTCAAATAAATCACAAGGATCACTTTGAAACATCATCATAAATCTATGTGAATCTAGGTGCCAGTTTCATGCGACCAAACCAGAAGAACAATCAATAAACGTGATTAGCGTATGGCTTGGTTCATACCGTATTTTTTGTATGATTCTTGTTACAAAATAATTACAATTATTGAGCTCTAGGGTGCCAATCTATTTCTGAATTGACTGACAATTTCGTCATTCAAAAGTGGTATAACTTACGGTAACTTGTCTGGTGCAAGTAACCAGTTAGCAAGCTATTTTCGTCCAATAATAATATTGGTGTGAACAGTTCGTACAGATTAATTAAAATACAGAGCAGATTGATCGTACTTCTCACTAAACTCATTTGTCCTGTACCACAAGTCTTAGGTTTGGTTTTCGTTTATGGTATCGTCAATCCGTTTTTGTACGGAGACTCGATGAGCGCTTCTATCGGGCGGGTAAGGTGGGGCTCGGCTCAGGGGACCCTCTAACCCAAGCTTTGAAAAGAGAGGGTCAGCCAGCTCCCAAAACTAGAAAACCTTGAAACTGCTGACAATTTTTTTTACGATTTTAAATGGACATCAACAATCAGAGAACTCCCGATTTAAGACTTTGAACACATCCGCCAAGCGTCCTCGATAAGCATGTGCTGTTTGTTATTGATATTTGGTAGTTTGGTTGAGTGAGTACCTACGCCCGTAGCACTTTGCATCAGGGATAAGCTCCCGTGCTTGACGGTCGTGAGATCAATTCGACAATTCCACCCGTCAACTTTTTAGTTAAGTTTTCAACCAGCTTCTTTCTGTATGCACCGGGGCCCTTGTCACCACTACGCCACTGCTGAGAACTCACGAGTCTCCATACAAAAACGGCCTGACGATTCGGAAAACTAAAAACAAAACTCAGACTGACCTGTAAATGTTTATTTTTGTGTTTTCGCCTACGGTAAATGTATACGCCTATTATTTTACAAACAATCAACTTGATAACTGTATTCTTAAAGCTAGAAACAAGAGATATTCCTCACTCTATTTATAAGTAAGTATAGTATTTGAACTCGAACAGTTTTGTCTCCACGAAAGTAAATATAAATTTGCAATTTAGTCATTAACATTGTCAAAATAAAATCTTCATAAATTATACATCAACAACGAATAAATTATTGCCCCGAATCCAATAAGAAAATAAGATCTAAGTTCCAAATTAAATAAATACAAAGACTTATATACACTACTCATAGTATCTATATAATACATTGATCTACAACTAATATTCACACAGGATATGTTAGGTGTATGAAGTCTTAAGCTGCGTCAAGCAAAGGAGCATTTTAGAATGCCTTTAATGTCACTGGTACACAAGAGCCTCTACAGTTATTTTCACGTGTTAAGCAATGATTCTATACTGAACGGGTTGTGTTTTCTTGTTCCCCCACTTTTTGAGAGATCCTGCTCAGTCGTGGTGCGTCCCCCGCCACTCAAATCCAAAGACACCGCTCGCCCGGAATCAAAGTCAAACTTTTCAAAGTTCGCGTTCGCAGCTCCGAATTGCTGGAAGAACGACGTTTGTGGATCTGGGGTTGGGCTGAAATGTCTTCCGGAATGTGCGTCTGACGTGGAGCTATCAGAGTTGTTGATGCCGTCGGCTCCGGATGGTGCTCGAAGCCGACCCGTCATGGAAAAGTCTTCTGGTCCCGAGTCGTTGCACGAGTCTCCTCCGACCACGTCTATCATACACTCCTCGCCTTCGCCGTCGCCGTCCGAGTCTGAGTACATGCCGTTGTTCCGGTGCTGCGCCAGGTACTCTGTCTTCAGAGCCTCCAGGTCGACGGTGATGCCTTTCGCCCTGAGTTTCCTGGCTTGTCGGTCTAGCGCTTTTGCCAGCTTCTTTCTTCTTCTCGCCCTGTTGATGTATAGGGCAAAATTAGTATAGAACCTAACTGTAAAGAGATTGAGCATTGTGTATTGCAGGTCCTATTATTTTTTTAGTTTTACACAGCAACATTCGCTTTCAATATGTACGAATGACCTTTAATTACTTATCTAACTTAGAGTATCGATATCCATGAGACAATAGACGGAATATTTATTTGTAAATAAATAAATATTTATAAATACAATACAATAAATATTTGTATCTGACGGATATCATAGTAAAAACCACTAGACGAAACAGCAATGATAGAAGACTCGAGTTATAAAAAATGCACTGCAAATTATAGTCCAATCAATCAATCAATCATCCTACGGACATAGTAATATATCTCTGCTTATGTGTTTCCTTTTAGTATGTTTTGCATGGTTATGTGTGTTTTTTAGCATATGAATGTCCGTCTATATCTATGACTATGTAAAATAATGGCACTACAGTGCTAATTTTAGACGGCCCTGACGGAAGACCAACGTTAGTTGCTGGTCAACTAACATGCTGAGTCAGTGTTGACATTTTAAGAGTAGTAGAGCTCTTTGTGAAGAGCTCGTCCGGGGAAGTACTACCACCACACCTTTTTCTGCCGCCAAGCAGCAATGCTGTGTTTCGGTTTGAAGAGTGTGGTTGCCGGTGTAATTACAGGCACATGAGGCTTAACATCTGTATGCCTCAAGCTGAAGGACGCAGGGCTGTGCATCGTAGGGCACGTTCCTATCGTGCGTGACTTACGAGGCAATGCTTTGTTATAGGTGATGGTTACCACTTAACATAACATCAGCTGCTTGTATAAAAAAACCAAAAAAAAATACATTTCCAACTCTTGCATGCTGAGTCTGTGTTTTTCCAATTCTTGGCTCCTTATTTTATCTATTTAGATTTAAGTATAGTGATCTATAGCAAAATGTTTTAAAGAGGTTCCCATTCTTTTGTTTCTTTTTTTGTTTCCATTCTTTATGATGAAGGTCTATGTTGTAAGTTCCTCACCTTTCGCGGGCGCGCAACTCGTGAGGGGGAATAGGCTCCCCGGAACACGATTGAGGGTGAGCGTTGTGCGCTGGTCGACCTGGCCCTTTCTTGGTGTGCTCCTTCTTACGCCATTTCGCTCTTCGGTTCTGGAACCATACCTGAGGGCAAACATGAATTTTGTTAGGGTTTATTGTTAAAGGATATAAAACACATGGCTAATCTTGAGGCCCGGTAGATATCCCCTCAGATCTCTCGCTACCACGTATATAAGTCAAAGTCAAAAGGTATTTATTCAGTAAAATCATAAGGATCACCTTGAAACGTCAGAAGGCCCAGTTTCACCATGCTCTGTTAGTTACTAATCAAGGATTAACAGGCCGTTAAATCTAACCTTAGCTGTCAAACGCGTACATTTTGCCATATTTAACGGCCCTTTAATTGCTTGTTAATTTAACAGAGCATGGTGAAACCGGCCCTAAAACTAGGTGAATTTAGGTGCTTCTTCAAAAATCTTTAAATTTGCGATCGTGAAGTACATTAGCGGTTGTCTGCGTCTTATTTAGAGATGAAACAGGCTCTAAGCCAGGTTAATCCACCTACGCCCATTTAGCGAGGCACCATGTAACTGCACTCTACGAGCAAGCGATTAAACACTTCAGCTCCAATAAAAACAAGAATAAACAACGTTTTCTTTGGACCTTACGCATGAGCAGAGCGATTTCACTTCACCATCATCATCATTTCAGCCCGTTTGCACCTACTTACATAGGCTTCCTCTACAAGAGTGGCGAACCTTATTGATACAACGTGCCATTTTTTCTAAGAAAATATATGAGGCCCTCAAATAATTTCAACCAAAATGTAATAATATTAATTATTATAATAATCATTTCAACGAAAATTCCAACCAGTGTTCCAAGAGCCACAGCAGCCCGGAAGGCGATTTAGCCAAGTAGTTTCTGATCGGTTTGGGCAGGGGCAAGCTAAGTAGCTTATAGTTTGAACAAAAAATGCAAACCGTTTCGATCCGTGGCGTGCCCAAAATATGATGTCGCGTGCCATTATTGGTTCACCATCCCTGCTCTATAATATGCCATTCTTTCCGGTCTTTTGCGAGTCTCATCCATCCATTCCCAGTACTTACTGTTGTTTGACCTATAACCTAATACCGACTTCAAAGAGGAATAAGTTCTAATACCCCGTTTACACTCAGCTAATGTCCGTGGAAATGTGCAGAGACATGGGAAGGGACTTGGGCAATGCGAGAATGTAAACACGCCACTTCCATGTCCGCTCGCGTTGCCCGTGTTGCGTGAACACACATTTCCGGCGACGCTGCCGCAGACATATGGACGGCAACATTTCCGTCCACGCGAATGGCAGCGCGAATGTCTAAATGTAAACGCAGTATAATAATATCAACTCAAAGAATCTTTGTACTCAGTACTAAGAGATTTGAGGGGACGACTATCGTGCCTGGGAATCAGAGCCGTGACGTTTTTTTCAGATCTACGGAACAAGTGGCAATTCTTCAGGAATATAATTAATATGGGATCATATCAGGATCACTTTCTTTCTATTCACCAGCGAAATAATCATTGATTTCGATAAAAATTCGCCGAGAGCCGTGAGAATTTCTATCCAAAAAAAAATGTTTTATATTTGCAAACTTACTTGTGTCTTAGCGAAAATATTTACAACTGTAATTTCCATTACCTAAAAGGGTAGAACATTTTTTACACAGCATACATTTTATTCGAATTTACAGTTTGCAATACTATAATTTGTATCATATATAACCGAGTGGGCCATATTTCCCCATAATATATTTTTGCGCTTAAGAACCAACAGAGAAGTTGCGTACATTTTCCGAGTCTTCTTTATTTTATACATTTTTTTATTTAACCGCTTGTCGCTCCGCTTGTGTGTATAACCATTTCCTTTATGTCTGGTAGATTGAGACATAAAATTTGAATGCGCTTTTACATGCTAATTAGATGCGTGCACGCGCATTTCATGCGCACAGGCATGTACTTTTAGCTATGCAGTTTTTTGATGTTTAAAATGTATTTAGATATAACTTTTTTGCAATAAAAAATATCTTCAAATACACTAGAAAACATATTGTAAAACTTTTGTTTAAGGGAACCACAAACCGGAACGTAATTTGTGTATGTATTTTTGGTTTTTGTTGATTTTTCAAAAAGTGCTTTAAAAAGTGTACCATACAAAATAAAAATTACCATAATAAATTCGTAACTGGCGCGGCCGGCGGAGTCATCGTGTAACAAACATACAAAAAAAAACAGAGAACCTCTTCCATTGTTGAATCGGTAGAGAAGAAAGTGGTAAATATCTCTAATACTATAAGACTCAAAGTCCTGACTGACTGACTGACTGACTGACTGACATATAGACAACGCACAGCCTAAACCGCTGGTCCTAGAGACTTGAAATTTGAGGAGTACATAGGTCTTATGGCGTAGAGGTGCACTAAGAAGGGATTTTTGGAAATTCAACCCCTAAGGGTGTAAAAAGGGTTGAAAACGTTTGTATGAAAAATAGTATTCCTTGAACCTACAAACTTGAAACTTGGAGTACATATACTTCAAAGCAAAAAAAAAGGAAAGGCATTTTTAGTTTTTTAAAACTACCCTTAATAAGGGTGCAAAGGGATGTAAAAGTTTGTATGGGAGTTTTTTGACCGCTGGTCCTAGAGACTTGAAATTTGAGGACTACATAGGTCTTATGGCGTAGAGGTGCACTAAGAAGGGATTTTTGGAAATTCAACCCCTAAGGGTGTAAAAAGGGTTGAAAACGTTTGTATGAAAAATAGTATTCCTTGAACCTACAAACTTGAAACTTGGAGTACATATACTTCAAGGCAAAAAAAAAGGAAAGGCATTTTTAGTTTTTTAAAACTACCCTTAATAAGGGTGCAAAGGGATGTAAAAGTTTGTATGGGAGTTTTTTAACCGCTGGTCCTAGAAACTTGAAATTTGAGGAGTACATAGGTCTTATGGCGTAGAGGTGCACTAAGAAGGGATTTTTGGAAATTCAACCCCTAAGGGTGTAAAAAGGGTTGAAAACGTTTGTATGAAAAATAGTATTCCTTGAACCTACAAACTTGAAACTTGGAGTACATATACTTCAAGGCAAAAAAATAGGAAACACATTTTTAGTTTTTTAAAACTACCCTTAATAAGTGTGCAAAGGGATGTAAAAGTTTGAATGGGAGTGTTTTGACCGCTGGTCCTAGAGAGACTTGAAATTTGAAGAGTACATAGGTCTTATGGCGTAGAGGTGTACTAAGAAGGGATTTTTGGAAATTCAACCCCTAAGGGTTGAAAACGTTGGTATGAAAAATTTTATTCCTTGAATCTACAAACTTGAAACTTGAAGTAGATTTACTTCAAGGCTAAAAAAATAGGAATAACATTTTTGGTTTTTTAAAACTACCCTTAATAAGTATGCAAAGGGATGTCGAAGTTTGTATGGGAGTTTTGAAACGCGTGGTGCGATTGACTTAAAACTTGAGGTAAATATAATAAGAAATAAATAATTAAGAATAACACTTTGAAGTTTTGATAATTACCCCCGCAAAGGGTGCAAATGACTGTAAAAGTTAGTATGGGAGATTTTTAACGCATAGTGCGATTGATTTCAAACTTGAAGTAAATATACTCCACAATAAATAGATTAAAATCACGTTTTCACTATTTTAAAACTACCCCTGCAAAGGGTGCAAAAGACTGCCAAAGTCCCAAGGTTTGCATGGGAGATTTTTAACGCGTAGTGTAATTAACTTCAAACTAAAAGAAAATGTGTTCTGTGGATAAATAACAAAAAAACAGTTTGATTTTCGAAAACAACCCCTGAAACGTTACCCTCCTTCGTTGCGTGCGCTCGAGTAAAAAGGATACAACGAAGCGTCAATGTTATATTCTGTGTTATATATGGGATATTCTAAAAACGGGAATCTTGAGTTGGTACGAAGAGATATGAGGGTATCTACCGTGATTGGGGATCAAAGTCGTGAAGCTGTTTCGTTTCGTTTGTTTTTGAGGTAGAAACTAGGAACAAATAAGTACATATTTTCCGTGTAAGGTTGTCTTTGTTGTATTTGTCATGTTTGTGCCAAACTCAGTCAGTACCTATACCTACCTACCTAATATAGGTAATGTACGCCTATAGGTATCCCATATACCTACGTAGGTATTTAAAATCTTACCCTAATAATATACAAATCAATGCGAAAGTTACGATGTTTTGATGTTTGTGGCTCAATCACGGTTCACCACTTCAACGCGTGCGAAGCCGCGGGAAGCCACTAGTAAATGAATATTAGGCTTACACATATTCTGATATGGAAAGCATTAAAAATTCAAAAATAAAATTGTGGGTTTCTAAGAGTAATCCTATACTACTAATATACAAGGTGTTCCAATATATGTGTTTAAAAACTTCAGGGGGCTAAAGTACCCATCAATAGGAATAACTTTTTCTAAGGAACCAACACTATAAACGCGAAAAAAAAACAGCTATTTCATACATTTCAAGTATTGGAAACCTTGTATAAATATCAAAGTAACGATGTTTGGATGTGGATGTTTGTGGCTCTATCACGCCCAAACCACTGAACCGATCGCGATAAAATTTAGAACTAATATAATTCGTAACCTCGATCAGCATATAGGTTACATTTTATCCCGAAAAATTACCGGAAACGGGGTAGAAAAAATTTACGAACCCAGTAAAATGAAAACCCTTAAATATGAATGTAAGCGGAAATCGGAAATCGGAAACAACTTCATGACTTTAATCCCCAGGCACGGTTGATATCTCCTCAGATCTTTTCGGACCTACCAAGTACCAACTCAAGATCTTTTGAGGATGTCTAAGGGGTGTAGTCAGGGGTTCGTCCAAATATTACATTTGGCACATACCCACATTATGCAGTAGTTGGTATTAAAAACGTGACAGGTTGCAAGCCCATCGCCACTGTTAGATTACAAACTGGTTATCTCACGATGTTTTCCTTCACCGTTCGAGAGCACTAGCATTGCACACATAATTTTTTCAAAAGGAAAATTTATTGGTTCACGACTGGATTCGAACCTACGACCTTACGATCGGAAGGTGGAGTCACTCCCACTATACCAGCAGTGCTCTAACGCACTATTAATGTTAGTAATCTTTGTCTCTCTCTCTTGTCGTGTCACTAGTTTCTTTCGAAACAGTGTGGTGAAAGGATTTAAAGTGCGTCTCAATAGGCTCCTTTCGAGCACTTGACACATATTATAGAACTTTTTAGGTTGTACGACATGCCGGTTTCGTCACGATGTTTTCCTTCACCGTTTGAGAGTCCTGGCTTATGTTATGTTATTAATAATAATACTTATGTCAGTAATAATAATACACGAGCGTATTTAGTATAATTATTAGAAATACACTCATATAAAACACAGCTCTACTTTAAAGGCAATTGAATAAAATATTCATCTACCCTTTGGGCCTACGGGTATAAGGGCTTATAAGTGTAAAAGGTAGAGGTCGGTTTTACGAGCCACCCATCGCATTTCATGGCAAAAGACATAATTTAACGATGCCTACGGATTAATTTGGATTAATTTAATAAACAGCTCTTTGGGTTCTGAGTACAATAAATAAATAACTTTATGTGTCCAGTGTCGGTCAAGGGGATACAAATATTCATATAATATTGCAGGTAGAATGCCTATAGGGAGTCTGTAGGATGTCAATTTTGTTATACGAAACCGGCCAAGTGCTAGTCGGACTCGCGCACTTCCCAGGACGAGCCCTTCACAAAGAGCTCTACTACTCTTTAAACCTCCTACTACTACTAAAACGTAGACGTAAACAGTCCCATCTAAATGTAATGCGTCCTCTTGATTAACTCGTTCAGCTCACAAAGTAATTAAGTTAGGTACAGACACAAAAAAGAAACAGGTCACCTGAAGTGAATTAATGGCAGGGGAAGCTGGGGTGGGGGCGAACGGGGGTACGATACCGGCCTCATTAGGAGAGGGAGGTGTAGTAGCTGTTATTGTATCTGTGGGATAATAGGGTTGATGTATCTGATAAATTATAAAAGTCGGACATTCAATTATCCAAACCAATCAATAAATTAAAAAGCTTGTCTGTGTGTTTGTCATTTTCACGGCTAAACCACTGCACCTAGTATTAATTTTAAATTGTATACCTAAATTATTGCATGATATTATTAAGTTGAATATGGAGGATCATTAATTACAAACCCTGACATCTGTATTACCATGTACCTAATTACGTATATTCGCAATAAAGTTATTAATATGATTATGAAACCTTTCGGAGGCCTAGCTTGCTTTACGGAGATAGAAATGGGTCATTTTTTATCATTAAATGTTTTGCAGTTTTTCCATACACCTTTAAAAACTACATTGTCCCATGCTGTCATAATTTGTCAAATCTGCATCATCTATGAAGGACTGAAGGTATAATATACTATGTTTTTCTATATGACATGTTTTATCTACGACTATTCTGACAGTGACAGTGTTTTAAACAATAGTAATAAAAATAATGTCAAACAATTTTTTATACCTTCTTAAAAAATGTTTTACTATGACGATAACAGTCCTTCTTTCAGCCAAATTTACTTAAATAAGTTTTTAATATTAGCTTACTCGTATAACTTTGTGAATGAATACGTATATTTTACCCACAACATGAGGTATTTGTATGCAGCAAGCTATATGGTATATGGCATAGCTATATAGTCGCGTGGAACTGGCACTTAGACCTAGTTTTAAGACGTTTCAAAGTGATCCTTGTGATTTTATTGAATAAATACCTTTTGAATTTGACTTTGATGTATAAATAATGACATGTCCGGCCAAAACAAAGCGCTGGACATCCCTAATTGTGGCATCAGCCGGCCCACCAATGGCTATTACGGCTCGTACGGTTTCTATTCCTTAATCAATGTGTTTCGATTAGGCGAAGCTGGGGCTTAATTAAAATACTGTATTACATAGAAGAGAAATAGGAACTTAAGAAATCTTCAGATTATCCTGTAAAGAGTCTAACAAAATAATCTAGAATAAATAATTTCAGGTTTAGTAATTTATACTGCTGTAATAGATTTGTTTTTTTCGATACTAATCCTGGCATTAATACGGATTGTATAAGACGAGTTTTGAAACCGCTAAGATTATATAAAATAAACCACTTAAGTTTCACTTCTGTAGTATGTTTTTGCAATAGCAGTCGGTTCCTGCTCTCCTTTTCAGGAGTTTCTTCGTATGTAGGTAGGCAGTCGTACCTATGTTGAAGCAAATTAAACTACAGATATGTGACTTCCAGATACAACTCAATTTGGATGATATAATCTAACGAGTTAATCTAAATAGGTAACATAATAATATATCAAGTTCATCAGTAACATAATAATATGGAATGCTTTTGCTTTTCGTATATATGGTAAGCGCTGGCAGTCTTTTCATATTTATTCAAGTTGGTAACTTGCTGTAATTTGATGTAAGTATCTTGAACGCATTAATTATCTAGATAATTAATGATTGATGATGATAAATAATTATCTAGATAATTAATGCGTAAAAATATGCGTAAAAATACAATTTAAATAAGGTATTAATATACCTAGGTATATTAATACCTAGATATTTTTAGATAAGAAACCAACTATTGTGATTTTGAATTTGTAAACTCGTTTACCAATAAATAATCTGTATATATCTATTTTTTTCGTGTTTTTAAATTTATTAATTTTATCTATAATGTCAATCATCAACTTTACTTCTTCTTCTTCTTCTTGTCGTGTCACTAGTTTCTTTCGAAACAGTGTGGTGAAAGGATTTAAGTACGCCTCAAGAGACTCCTTTCGAGCACTTTGACAGATTTTATAGAACTTTTTCCGTCTTATTATAAAAATATCAGTTAAACTAGGTTTAAACCTGGTACCAACTAGTCTTGGTTTAAACCGGTGTCAAAGTTGGTTCCTGGTCTAAACTCGTTCGTATTACTCCGCCTTATTATAAAACGTGGCCTAAAGATAAATCAAAGATGTTACTATACTTAGACCATGACTTAGACAAACGTTATTAGAAGACGTAGTTTATCTCATAAACCATTGTTCGCCTATGGTCTAAAGATAAACTCGATAGACCCCTAGTTTAAATATGGTTTAACTGGTAAAACTCGTTACTTTGATTTTCGTTTTTTACTATGTTGTGTGTGATCAATGTTATAATATAACAATTTATGTGAGTCCTGGTAACTAATAAAAGTAGGTGATTGTTTTAATTGTTGTATGAGGAAATTATGAAATCTGCCTTTTTTTACTTTAACTACTGTTTTCTCCTGTTTTTTTATTGGTGAGCTGATGTTTCATGTCACTGACCGCCACCACTCTGACGCGCTTTATTAGACGGCGTGATCGAATAAATCCATTCGACCTATGTGATGACGATTTTCGATATAAATATCGTTTTACAAAACGTTTTGGCGACAAAATTGTAAAGCTAGTGCGTAACGATTTGCCCCACGATCCTCGAGGATCATGTCAGTCATGAAGTAAGTTAACTTTTTAATAGTTTTTTGGCAGTTCTTCTGGTAGGTACCTACGTTTCAAGAATACGTACCTACCTACGTAAAAACAATCACAAACTAATATCGGGGAATTGGGTTCCTTTATAGAATTGCCATACTTACCTTACTACCTATTAAATCTTTTGACATTGACTTTTGATATGAAATGCCAAAATATGCATTAAGCTAAATGCAAAATTTTCATGCAAAAGAGTCAAGAAATATGCTAAATTTAGCACTAAAAATGCTAAAACAGCAACACTGCGCTCTACTCCGTTAGACGCATCCGTACCCCAAGTATGAGTTTTGCTTACCATATATATTTCGTTTTTCGTTTTTGTTCCGTGTTCATTGCGGGTTTTGTAAAGTTCCATATCGGTATCCCTATCGCGTCTTCATACAAAACCCGCAATGAACACGGAACAAAAACGAATCGTTTTTGCTCCGTGTTCATTGCGGGTTTTGTAAAGTTCCATATCGGTATCCCTATCGCGTCTTCATACAAAACCCGCAATGAACACGGAACAAAAACGAATCGTTTTTGCTCCGTGCTCATTGCGGGTTTTGTAAAGTTCCATATCGGTATCCCTATCGCGTCTTCATACAAAACCCGCAATGAACACGGAACAAAAACGAATCGTTTTTGCTCCGTGCTCATTGCGGGTTTTGTAAAGTTCCGTGTCGGTGTCCCTGTCCATACAAAACCCGCAATGAACACGGAACAAAAACGAAAAACGAAATATGGTAAACCAAAGTCGTACTTGGGGTAAGTATATAAAAAAAAATCGTGTGAAATATAAATTCTAAACTAAATTTAAAAAAACTAAATAAATATTTTAAGAACAAATTGATTAATCTTGTAATTAAAAAAAATCTTCAAAAGACATTATCAGCTGTAAAGAAAATATCAACACCTCATAGACGGAATGTTGCATCGGGATTGTGCTTGAATGACTGAGAAAAAAATACAACGAAAACGTGGTAACAACTAGTCTTGGTATCAAAGTTAATTCATAGTCTAAACTTGTTCGTATTACAAAACACAGTTTAATCAAGGATTACATAAAACCAGAGTTAGTCCATAGTTTAACTAATATCCACAGATATTATGCAGGCTATAGTCATATAATCATACTACCTCGTCTTTCGTTGTATTTTTCCCTCAATCATTCTACCACCAACAGAGTTGTTTTTTTGATGTTTTAGATACATTTTTATAAATAAAATATTATTCAATTTGTTGTTATTAATAACGTTTTTTAATATCAAGCAAGCACCATTTAGTTTAGAACTTTTTACACACAACCTACAATATTACTATCTGACTGATGCGTGTAACGGAGAAGTGTTGAGCTCGCTCCATTTTAATAATATTGATACGATCTCTACATATAAAAAAGCACGCAAGATATAACTGCAAAAATAAACAAAAGGAAAAAAAACAAAACGTAAGACTAGGTGGTATGGTCTTAGAACTATAGCCTGCTCCGAAGAAAATAAAAAAAAACCATTTTAATAATATTGAAAGAAATAGGAACAAAATTCTCCACCGAGCATTACCGAGAGATAAAAGAAATATGATATAAATACTTACTAAATTTATCATTGATGGGACAGAAATACGGATCCAAAATCCTGGGAACCCTGTAGCCCAGCAAGCATCATGGAGCAGTTACAAGCATACCTAACAATACATTGAAGATGCTAGTTGGAGACACACTTGGAGGTCTACTCTACTATCATATTGCTTCCCTGCGTATGCTGGTTCAAGTCAATTAGCGACAGACAAATGTAGAAAGAAATGACTTATTCAAATTGTGTGAGCCCGGAGACAGTATCATAACAGTCGGAGGTTACAATATTCAAGATCTGTTTATTGGAAAAGATATTACTACATTTTTAAAAGGAAAGGCTCTATACCGGATTTGAAGTGATAAAAACTTGTAAGAGAAGAATTACATCACTATTTTGTACCCCTCGCATTAAAAAAACTATTTTGTGTGTCTAATGTGCTGCAATTTTAGGTTCAATAAATGAAACTATTTAAATACATTAATTTGGTTTTATTACAGAATAATAATCCTTGTATAGGTAAGTATTTAAAAATTGCTGGTTTTAATTATTCTACATATAAAAGGATATTTTAAAATTTCTTTGGGAATACTGTTGGCTAATGCCTGCTTGATGACTTCCAGATAAGGCATATTGCTGCCCGAGGTGCTAGAAAATCCTATTGCTAAATTTTTGCACATAGACTTTATAATTGTCTTCTTCTTTGACTGGGTTATAGGTATATAACTTTCATAGACTTAGACCGCTTGCTATGTAGCACTTGTGATGATTCAATCAGGGAGTCATTCCTTTAGGCGGTACTGAAACCTGAAATAATGATTAACAACTTAAAACAGCCCTGTAATTCTAATTAGTGGTGAGGGAAAGAGATCTGCACGGACATCCTGCAATGGGGTGTATTGTGCATTGCTCAATACATGCTCACAGCTCAGTCGGTAAAGTTCTGCCTTCTATGCTGGAAGGTGTGGGTTCAATCTCCACCAAGAAGAAATATTTGTTCTCTGTCTGGGTAGGTATTATGAAATATTATGAGTAGGTAGTTATTTACAAAAAAAATATCCAAAGATTATATCAGCTATCTGGTTCCCATAGTACAAGCTCTGCTTAGTTTGGGGCTAGATAGTGTTGTATGGAATGTCCACAATATTTATTAGTTTATGATATTCTATTATTATACGATTTCCTCGCAGCATTTAAGCAGATATTATCTTTTAGCTTTCTGCAAACTTTTGAATGCGATGTTTTGAAAACGCCGACAGATTAGTGCTTGCATTTCGTCCCTAAAGCTATCCAAGGCAGGAAACTCCGGAATCTGATCGTCCAACTCGTTTTCTACTCCATTAGGATTGTTCCTGTCGTACGAATTCAGCCTACAATGACAAAAAACAGTTGGAATAATTGTGATGAAACTTAGCCTCTGATTATTGATAGATGTCTAGATATTTACCTTTTCTATGAGAGCGCCTTTTTTACCAGTGGTATATGCTTTTCTTTTCCGTAGCTCATCCTTTATTTGAAGTGCACTCCACTTCGAATACATTTTAGAGATCTTTAAACCTACAATTAGGTTTTTGATTTGACAAAAACGCAAGTAAACAAATCATATCAGCTGTGCTGTGGCGGCCATTTTACCAGATAAACCATTGTTAAACCAAGGGTCTATCAGGTTTATTTATACTAGACTAGCGGCCTGTCCCAGCTTCGCATGGGTGGACATAATTTTTTCAACGTTTTAAGATAAACTTGGACCGTGGTGGGTTCGAGTCACTTCTAGCTCGCGCCTTGCCCGGGCCCGCGCTGGGTGAGAACGCGCCCCGTGACCTTATATTTTTTAAATCTTTTGAATGGAATGTCCGATTTGAAAAATTCAAGAAGTAATGTATAGGTATTGAACCAGTCTTAATTATGAAAAGATTTATTTGGATAAGGATTAATACCAAGGTACAAATAAAGACCCTTTTCTATCGGCGGCATTTCAATTAAATTTTTATAATAAAAGAACACTTATTGTGACATAACTATAATAGCTAGACATATGCTGTCGCGACATTTTTCGTAGATAATGACGTGTTCTGCAAAGTCGTAGTACATTATTTTGTTCTATCATCAATAGTTTTCGCAGCGCACGCGATGTAAGGATTATGTTTTCCACCTTGGGTTACATTATTAGAGTTTTAGTAAGGATCCCTGATTTTTTTGAAAATATAATATAGCCTATGTTACTCAGGGATAATGTAGCATTCTAATGGTGAAAGAATTTTTGAAATCGGACCAGTAGTTTTTGAGCCTATTCGTTACATACAAAACAACAAAACAACAAAAATACAAAGTTTTCCTCTTTATAATATTAGTGTAGATAGTGTAGATAAACTACGTTTTATAATAACGTTTGGTCTAAGTCACGGTCTAACTATAGTAACATCTTCGATTTATCTTTAAACCACGTTTTATAATAAGGCGGTTTAGGTTCTACAACATGCCGGTTTCCACACGATGTTTTCCTTTACCGTTTGAGAGTACTGGCATTGTGCACATAAATATTTGAACAGAAAAACTCATTGGTGCACGGTTTCGAACCCACAACCTTGGGATCGGAAGGCGGGGCCGCTACCACTAGACCACTAGTGCTCTCGATCAACTCTCATCAACCTCACTGGAATCACAATATAAATGTCAAAAATCTTCCCCTACAAATCACCCTTACAAAATAAGCGGACTAAGGAAACGTAAAATGCTGTAGCCTCGATTTCCGCCTCTCCCCTATGTTGATTTGGTAAATAAGACGCTCCCCTACCGAGTGTAGCAACCAAGTGGTGACAGACGACGGCATGTTACATCATACTTTCATGGTCGAATCGTAGTGATCGTGTTGGGTACCTGGTACCATAATCTTGTACTTTTTTGGACACAAGCTTTCAGTTTTTTTATATAATTTTAAATTGAGTGTGTATACCTAGCTACTGGTGATTTTGCAGAACTAGAGGGCACGGCTTTGCGCACGTGCCAAGTTTCTCTGACAGAGCGGTTTGAATAACTAGGGTTGTCAATGTTTGATGGAATAACTTGCAAATCATAACTTACGTTAAAGTTTGAATGATGGATTCTGTTAAGTCTAAGATGGAATCTGTGATTTTTCCCACAAGACTTTCCTTCCTTGAATAACTTGATCTTCTGTATCTCATTAGACACAGTAATTATATTCTTCAGTTGAATATAGGATAAATCTCGTTTGCGGCAAGAAATTTATTCATGTGCGATAATTCATAGCTCGGGGCAGCCCTATGGGTGGAGTAGGCTTCGTGTCTATCTTTTACCGCTAAGCCTCCGGCGCCCATATCACCCTCCGAGCGAGACAACATATACAAAACACAGGCAAGTGATAGGGATGGCAAGGGCTCCTTAAATTTTATATTCTATCCGCATTTTGTCGCCTAAGCGTTCCATTTAGTGTTCCATATTTAAACCTCGCGCCATTCTTTTTCTTCGGCGGGAAAGGTTTTATATTTTTTTTTCTTTTGGGGTGTATCAGATGTGTGCAGAATACTGATGTGTGCGTGCAACCGCTGACGCCGTGTTAGGGAATGAAATTGGCATATAAATGTAAATTTTCTGCTATGAATTTTAAAATGAAGTCGATACTTCCGCGGTTTTCGAGGAGTTTACGTTGGGCCGGGGATGAAATTAGATTAGAGTACGCCACTTTACGTAAAAAATGGGCTTCTAACGGCAGCCGTCGTCGGCGTGATGTTGCTTTTCAGTTTATTAGGAACCTATTTAGGTATTTGTATGGTTTACTAATCACCAACACATTGGAAAATCATGAAATATTTAGGTACAGCTCGATTAATCAAAAAGACATCACAGGAATAAAAAGAATCGGAACATAATCGTTTGATTTGTAAGGCAGATTTAACTTTTGAGACAATTCTAACGTCAGGGAAATAAGAATGTTTTTGTATTTTAAGTATATTTTTCTTTCAAAGATAAAAGAACTAGTTTTTAGTCTTTACATTTATTTCTGTACGTATGAATGCAATGGTATAAATCAAACGATTGGAATCAATATAGCTCAGCAACAGATTTCAAGCGATTGTTTCAATGAAGAACATTATTATCATTGATAGAATCTCAGAACTCCCTTTAATAGAAAACATTAAGGTTCAGCGACATTATAACCGACCATAAAGAAAAGCGATTGCGGGCCCGCAATATAAAATATCCGAACGCACGAAAATAGAGAAATCAAAGAGGAAAAAATCCACTTTACAGACGCAAACAAGTCACTTTAACTTTATTGAGCTGTAATCGAATTGTGACGTCCCTGCGAGCCGCAGCAAGCTCGAGGTCGGAACCGCGGGATCTGCAGCCATCCTTATCTGACCCGCCCATTTAAATCTATGCTATTCAATCGTGCCGTCTCGCTCGCATCCCAGGGGTGCCGCCGAGATTGCAATCTTTTGATTTATACCAACTATTAGGAGTGGTAGGATATTCTGTCTCGAATGAGATTTGCGATAAACGTCGGTACAATAGACGTTAGTACTGATTATAGAAACGGATTAACTTATTTATCTCTTGTATTTTATGAAGATGAAACTCTTTGTTCCTTCTTGACCAGCAAAAGCGTTCCTGAGTCATATTATTGAGTGCCTACTATAAATCACTTAGATTGAACCACTTTTACGAACTTTCATAGACGCGGTCACGCCTTGAATACTTTTAAAGTAGGTATACTGAAATCCTATCAATTCTAATCGCTTACAAACCCTCTTAAAATGGGATCTATTCAAAAGTGCGGTTTATTTGGACGGGTATGGAATAACAAATAGGACCAACGAATATTTAACATTATTTATGTAAAAATGTGTATTTTTATCTGTTTCTTAAAATTTAAGCAAACAACCAAATTGAATATCTATATCGAGGTAATATTATAAACGCGAAAGTTTGTAAGTAGGTATGGATGGATGGATGTATGGATGTATAAATGTATGGATGGATGGATGGATGGATGTTTGTTACTCTTTCACGTAAAAACTACTGAATGGATTTTAATGAAACTTTACAATAATATAGCTTATACATCAGAATAACACATAGACTACAATTTATAAAGATATTGTGTTAATTATCCAAAATATGACGATAAGTGTCAAGTAAGTAGGAAAAAATCTACCATCTGCGAGCTATTCTGACGTGCGCTGCCAAAACCGCTACAGTTAAACGTAAGTACTACGTCACGCTAATATAAGCTACTCGAAATACTAATCCTGCGCAGACGAAATTGCGGGCAGCAGCAAGTTAGGTATAAAACACAAGTTTTAAGCAGAGGAAGACGCAGGTAAAAACTAGAATTTACTAAATAAAATAATAGTGTCGAGTGCCATATTAAAAACTAATCCACAACCTGTTAAAAACAATACTTTTATAACTTTAAATACTTTTTATTCTATACCTTTTTAATTGAGTTTAGTGATTTTGACCTTTAACATAAAGCCATAGAGCTCATTTTGAATTTTCGGTCCGTTATCAGTGCGACAAGCGGTTGGGTGAGGTTTATATAAAGTTGGCCATCCCCAATGGCCGCTTAGCCCCAAAGGTTTCGGAAAAATAAGGGAAATCGTCCCTCATCTATATTGAAAGGAAACCTTCCAAGGAGAGTTTTCGGGCGCAGTATGTTTAGTACGAGGGTCGGGATTGTATTTACCTACTTGTACCTGTGATTGTGAGGGGTCAGGTACTTAAACCGTGAAGAGCGAAATTCCAAACTTGAAAAAATATATACAAGGTGTTCCAATTCTAGGGTAAAATCAATATGAATAACTTTTTCTAAGGAACCAGCATTGTGAACGCGAAAAAAAAGCCATACATTTTACCGAGGTAGGTTTGAACTTTTTTTTGTATGAAACAGCTGTTTTTTTCGCGTGTTGGTTCCTTAGAAAAAGTTATTCATATTGATGTCTACTTTAGCCCCCTGAAGTTTTTAAGCACAATTATTGGAACACCTTGTATATTAGTACATTTTATCATGAACTCATTAAAGGGACAATGCCTTTAATAGAAAATAAATAAATGAGTTAGTAAATATTGGTGGACATTCCACACAATACTATCCATTCCGAAACTAAGCAAAGCTTGTACTACGAGAACCAGATATAATACTAATATACTTTTTTTTGGAAATACAACTTACAATATTTATATTACCCATACAAAGAACATTATTTTATAATGAACTAGCGGCCTGTCCCAGCTTCGCATGGGTGGTCATAAATTTTTTGAACATTTTAGGATAAACTTAAACCGTGGGTTCGAGCCTCGCGTCTACTTATTTCATACATTTGCACGCGCTTCTCCTTGAGTGAGTGAAATCGCACCCCGCGCGAGACCCGTGGACCCGTTAACATTTTTAATTTCGTCATATCTTTTGAATGGAATGTCCGATTTGAAAAATTTAAGAAGTAATCTATAGGTATTGAAACCGTCTTAATTATGAAATGATTTATTTGGATAAGGATTAATACCAAGGTACAAATAAAGACCCTTTTCTAGCGGAGGCATTTCAATTAATTTTTTATAATAAAAGAACACTTATTGTGACATAACTATAATAGTTAGACATATGCTGTCACGACATTTTTTGTAGATGATAACGTGTTCTACAAAATCGTAGTACATTATTTTGTTCTATCTTCAATAGTTTTCGCAGCGCACGCGATGTAAGGTTTTTTGTTTTCCACCTTGGGTTACATTATTGAAGTTTTAGTAAGGATCCCTGATTATTTTGAAAATATAATATAGCCTATGTTACTCAGGGATAATGTAGCATTCTAATGGTGAAAGAATTTTTGAAATCGGACCAGTAGTTTTTGAGCCTATTCGTTACATACAAAAATACAAAAATACAAAAATACAAAAATACAAAAATACAAAAATACAAAAATACAAAAATACAAAAATACAAAGTTTACCTCTTTATAATATTAGTGTAGATGTAGATGTAGATAACCCGTTCTTTGGCTACAAAATCACCACTTTTTTTATATTACTAGCTGATGGAACAAGCAGATGGCCCACCTGTGAAGTGGTAACCATCACCTATAACAAAGCATTGCCTCGTAAGTCACGCACGATATAGGAACTTACCCTACGACGCACGATATAGGAACTTACCCCTGCGTCCATCAACTTGAGGCACACAGATGTTAAACCTCATGTGCCTGTAATTACACCGGCAACCACACTTTTCAAACCGAAACAGAGCAACGCTGTTTGGCGGCAGAAAAAAGCGTGGGTAGTACTTCCCCGGACG
This sequence comes from Chloroclysta siterata, assembly GCA_932294275.1. Lineage (NCBI taxonomy): Eukaryota > Metazoa > Arthropoda > Insecta > Lepidoptera > Geometridae > Chloroclysta > Chloroclysta siterata. The sequence goes on along the minus strand of OW028603.1, from coordinate 12,798,342 downwards.
AGCCCTTCACAAAGAGCTCCACTACTCGAAGTGAAGCAGAACGGTCTAAAAGACGGAGTCATGATGAGAAGAGTCATGATGAATCATGTACGTCGCGCATTATACGATAAGTGGGTTCAACCCTAGTAACCCTACCAAAGGGAATAAAGACGTTACCCGTGAAGTGCTAACCCTAAGTTAAACACTAAAATTAGATCAAGCACGCTGTGTAAAACCTCATTGAGTGTTAACGTAGCTGCAATCGATTTTAGTCTCGCTTAGGCACGTGCGACATACTGTTTTTGTCTCTTTGTTAGCACTAACTTCACACAAGATATAGAGGGTGTCCCATGATAATTAGTTTGCCAATGTCGCTTATAATAGAGATATCCTCATATAATCTTGGGTAATTGGTATTTCAAGGTACAGTTCTATTTCTTTTTTGTATGATTTTCAAAATAAAACATTTTTTATTTTGTAAGTTATTAACATACATTAGTACCTTATATAAATAAAGGAGTAACCAGCCAGATAGAATTTTACAGTTCTTTACAGTCTCTAAAAATTAAAAAAGAAACATCTTTGTTATCTCTCTGTCTATCAGTTTTATCATTTATGTTAAATTAATAGCATTTATGTAAAAAAAATAATGAATTTGTAAGTTTACAGGTGAATTTTTTTTATGTAATATCACATCTATGTTAAATTCTTCTAGGCTTTGGTCGCGTGGAACTGGCCCTAGAGCCACCTAGCTTTAAGACGTTTCAAAGTGATCCTTGTAATTTATTGAAAAAATACCTTTTGACTTTGACTTTGACAGATTGAAGCTACGATCTCTGAATACGCTAAGTTTTGGCTTATCTGATTCCTTTCTGGTACACCCTGTATATTAGCTTCGTTTCAGATTCTGGTACACCTTGTATATGAGCTCCATAAAGGGTTGAAAGTGTCTAAGCACCATAACTAAATAGAACGGACGGTCGGCAACTTTATTACAATAATCTAATGTGTTTCCGGTGCTAGCCTTCCACAAGTTTAATGCTCTGCTGAAGCTGCCGTCAACCGAAAAAGTCGTAACTTTCAAAATGTCTTGCCAATTTAATTATTTTAATAGTGTTTACTCACATAATCGCTGACTTCCGTGGCTGATGTAGTAATGTTATGAAATGTGTGAATTTTAGTGCAGACAGCATTATCAGCTCCTAAGGTCACTCTCTCTTTTACGTCAAAGTCTAGTACAGAAGTATTTATTCAATTGAATCATAAGGATTTCTTTAGGCTATAGACTTATCAAACCTCAACTTTTATACCGCGAAGTGTAAAAAATTGTATTCTGTTCTACATACCTATAAGATAGTATTACCTACTATATTGTTTACCTAGTAGTAACTAAGTTTGTCTTGTTTTCTGAAAGAAAATAAATGATTTATTATTATTTTGAAACGTCCTAAAGCTATCAAGTTGCCAGTTCCACGCGACCAAGCCTAGAAGAACAGGCAACAAACTAACGGTTAGGTACCTACTGTTCTTTGTATGATCCTTGTTAAAATATATTTTAATACATGGTGGCAAAATTATTAAGAACAATGTAATCTAACCATACTTCGAGCGAGTAAATACATTCAATCATTTCATTTCGTTTCATTTCATTTCATATCACTTCACATTGCTATTTGTGTTCGCGTATTCGTCTTATTTTCCCAAATACGACGTACTCTATTCGTCTATATTCGCCTATTTTTCATGAAGAAGACGAAACGCAAATACACGAATAACCTTCGTGATATGGACGATGTATTCGAGTTATTCGGACTTCTACACAATAAAGCCGAAAATAAAGCAAATAAAAATGAGAGTACCGAATATCGATGTAAAGTGTCACAATTAGGCACAGTTTTAATAGGTTTATCTCAGATTTGAAACACGTGAGTATGCCCTCCCTCCCTCTAGCTGACAGAAGTTGTTTAAAGGTAGTAGAGCTCTCTGTGAAGGGCTCTTCCGGGGAAGTACTACCACCATGCCTGTTTCTGCCGCCAAGCAGCAACGCTGTGTTTCGGTTTGAAGAGTGGTTGCCGGTGGAGTTACAGGCACACGAGGCTTAACATCTGTGTGCCTCAAGTTGATGGTCGCAGGGCAGTGCATCGTAGGGCACGTTTCTATCTTGCATGACTTACAAGGCGAAAAACAACTTGTTCCTACAACAAGTTATATAGAAAAAAGAACTTACCTTTGGCTGACTATTATAAGACCAATCTTATCTTGATAACTTGTGACTCTGTTAAATAATAAGAGATTTCTAGATCAAAAATACGTACATTAACAGTACTTACAGCCACTCTGCTCTCTTTGAGGTCCAGTCTCATGGCTAGGGCTTCTCTCATGAACACGTCAGGGTAGTGAGAGGCAAGGAAGGCCCTCTCCAGCTCTTCTAGCTGCCAGGAGTTGAAGTTGGTCCGAGACCGGCGCCGCTTGCCGCTGTCTCCGTCGTCGTCGCCCACGCCACCTGGGGAGAAGTAGAAACCTATTACTGGTAAGAAGCGTGTTCTGTTCGGTAATGGTTATCGGCCCTGCCTACCTAGTAGAACTGTTGGTAGTGTAATTTGCAGTAGGGGGAAGAAGGGTACATTAGATCAGGGGGAAAAGGGAGCAGATAATGTGCTTTCATATGACTTTGGTATTGTGCCCCCCCCCCCCCCTATTTAAGAGTAGTAGCGCTTTTTGTGGGCTCGTCCGGGGAAGTACTACAACCACGCCTTTTTCTGAAGCCAAGCAGCATTGCTGTGTTTCGGTTTGAAGATTATGGTTTCCAGTGTAACTACAGGCACATGAGGCTTAACATCTGTATGCCTCAAGTTGATGGACGCAGGGCAGTGCATCGTAGGGCACGTTCCTATTGTGCGTGACTTACGAGGCATCTGCTTGTTCCATCAGCTAGTTGTATTAAACAAAAAAACCTAGTAGAGCTATTGGTAGTGTAATTAGCAGTAGGGGTAAGAAGGGTACATTAGATCAGAGGGCACAGGGAGCTGATAACTTGCTTATATGACTTTGGCATTGTGCCCTCTTCTCATACTTATTAAAATATAGGCGACAACGGCGTAAAACAGCAACTCTAATAAGAAAGATATAAAACTGTGTCATGATTGTTTTAAGTTACAGCTAAAAAAGGATCTTGACTGAACATTGATTCAGACACAATTAGACTAAGAATGGCATTTAATTAGCGTGGTTATGTTTATTGGATATCTTTAAATCAACGGGAATCGAATCTGCGTGCCGATAACGTTACAGCCTCACCTCCATCACCGCACCACTGAGACCACTCATCAATCTGTCAATTTGTATTATTTTTTTCTGTGACTTTTTACTTATAAAAAAAAAGGTGTCGATACTTTTTCTGTCATTTTTTGTGTTATGGTTCTGCTGTGTAATTTCGGTAGTATTTTAACCAACATTACTCGATAATTAAGCACAAAGTGTGCGCAGTTGGAATGAAAGTGTATCAAGTGATATCCAGATTTGAACTAAATTTTTCTCGAAAATTTTGAAGAAACCGCCACCATTTTTTTCAAAACACTGATGTAATCTGACTGACTTGACTAAAAACTTTTTAATTATACCACTTGACACTGACAAGACTGTCTGTCAAAATGACGGACAGGAGCGATAAATGGGCAAAGAAAAAGAAGAAGAACATAAGGTATCAACCCTAAAGAGTTTTGTAATCAAGTGTAATGTATATTCGGTTAGCATTCACACGTTAGCCTCCAAAAGCCATTAAACACTCACACTAAAACAGATAAATCATACCATTATGCGGGAGAATTAATAAAGTTTGAAGATTCCCAATCACGGGCGGATTGAAATAAATAAGACATAATCGTAAAAGACACCGGTAGCTAGGGATGCTCCGTCCGACAAAAATCCGTTTTTTGAAAAACCCGGAAAATTCCTCACAAAAAACCGGTGGCGGGTCAATTATTTTAAGAGTAGTAGAGCTCTTTGTGAAGAGCTCGTCCGGGGGAGTACTACCACCACACCTTTTTCTGCCGCCAAGCAGCAATGCTGTGTTTCGGTTTGAAGAGTGTGGTTGCCGGTGTAATTACAGGCACATGAGGCTTAACATCTGTATGCCTCAAGCTGATGGACGCAGGGCAGTGCATCGTAGGGCACGTTCCTATCGTGCGTGACTTACGAGGCAATGCTTTGTTATAGGTGATGGTTACCACTTAACATCAGGTGGGCCATCTGCTTGTTCCATCAGATGGTTGTATAAAAAAATAAAAAAAATAAAAAAATATCAAAAACATAAGCCTATGCGTCAGCAGAAGTTGAGCAGTAAAATATGTCTAGTATATATTTCCTATAATTACTTAAATTAAATTTATAATTTTTTTTAAATAACTTTTTTACATATATTATATTCATAGCGAATAAAAAAAAAGCGTGTCTCTGGTTACGAGTGAGTCCTTCAAGCTCGTAAACTCGTCAGTTTACAAGCTTGAAGGACTCCGTCGTAACGTCAAAAAGCCGGTAGCGTCCGTCTATCGCCAGGCGGCCCAGCATGCCCTACAACGGCATAAAACTCCAACTCAACTTCAAGACGATTCTCCGGCAGTTGAAACAAAGCCCCGACCAGAGACTCATAAAAAAGAGATAATCTCGAACAAACCGCCAGAACAAGTTTTTGAAAATAGAATATAATTTCTAATTTTCTCTCGGTGATTTTAATTAAAAATGGTCCCGGGAGAGCGAGACGGGTGCGCCGCTCCGCGTTAGGGGTTGGAAAGGGATGGCGATAAATTACGAGCTCGGTCCTCCGAGGGACTAAATAAATTAGAAGTGATTAAGAGGTACGCTTCTGTTGCGTTCAATGTATCGTTGTTTTGTGAGTTTGATAATTTCGTAAATTAGCTTTTTACACGATTTAATTATAGCTCACCGTTTGTTACCGTTAAATAAAAATACGAGGCAGAATAAATAAGGCTGGGTTTTTATCGCGAAACCTACATCATGTTAACCGTGTTTTTATAGTCTCTAACATTTGAAACAATTGAATCAAATTGACTGGTTCTATTAAGAGTTCTGAACAACCTTGTGGAATCAATTATCTCTTAAATAAATCATTTCGTACTAACGAAGGCGAGTAGTTTTGAACTTGTTATTATGACTGATGCGCTACGCTGTCGCCTTAAGAGATATTGCTAAATAACTGCATGAGAACGAGACGGGTATACACCTGAGTGGGCATGAGTAAGAGAGACGGGTGCAGTTATTGTATTAAAACAAACGACCGCCTTGGGCCCACAGACAACAGTTTTGGCGCGCTTTAATTTAGTCTGCTCGATGTTTTAATGTCACAGAGGGTGACAGGAGGGGGGAATTAGTAAGTATCTATTTGAGGGGAGGATGGAGTGGTTAATAAACTCATTCGGAATATTTATTATTATTTTATTATGTTGGCTGACGATGCATGACTTTGTTACCTAAGATTCGATGCGAAAGCTTACATTTACCCCCTTACTTATAAACTACACTTAAATTGTTTTTTAATAATATTTATTTTAAGGGCTTTGTCACTGAGCGACAACAATGCCCCATAATAAAGCCCTCTATTAAAAAAAATACATCTCATATCAAAAAAAATTCTCTAATTAACCCTGTTTCTGCCAACCTGTACAAGGTTTTCCAATACATATACCATCCAATTCCTATACTTAAAACTTCAGGGGGCTAAAGAGTCCCGTATTGTTGCGTATTTGTAGGTACACAAAACCATCGACTACAGAAAATTCGCGACAGAACTAAGCCAGCGCAGACCAAAGACAATAATATTTTTATTTTATTCATAGAGTAGGTATATCTCAGCACGATATCGCCAGCCAGAATTAAATGCTACAGGAACGGGGACTCTCATCTGCGTACTTCCTTGTTTAAATACTTCCTCCTCCTCGCGTCGTGTTCCTCATTACTGAGGGTCGTGATTCCCCCGACGTTGAGCCATTACTGATTTGACGATGGTCCGCCATCTATTCCTGTCTTTGGCATTGTGAAGCGCATCGTGTAACTTAGTATTGAGTGATGAGCGGATTTGGTCAGACCATGTAAGTGGACTTCGACCCCTCGGGCGCTTGCCGTCGACCTTTCCAGTAACCATAAGTTGTTCCAGGTTGTTTCCATCTTTCCGAGCGATGTGGCCGAAAAACTCCAAAATTCGTCGCAGGCAGGTGGTGGAAAGCCTGGTGCTTATATTTAGTTCATGGAGTATGGATATATTGGTCCGGAAAGCCGTCCATGGTATTTGCAGCAGTTTCCGCCAACACCACATCTCAAAAGCATCGATGCGGTCACGATCGGCCTTCTTCAACGTCCACGTTTCCGAACCGTAGCTGAATATGGAGAACACCAGAGTGTTGATCAGCTTCATCTTCGTTTTCCGTGAAATGTTGCGATCAGTCCATATTCTTGGCATCTGGGACATTGCATTTTTGGCCATTCCTATGCGCCTTCTAACTTCTTTCTCGCAAGAGCCAGTGTTGCTGATGTTAGTGCCTAAGTAGACAAAGTCACTGACCCTTTCGATGGATAGAGCGCTATTTTGTTGTAATTTGTTAGTGCGGTCTACCACCATCAGCTTGGTTTTGGCGTGGTTAATTTTGAGACCCAGCTCCATACTGATCTTTTCCATTCTGTCGAGGAGATTTGCCATTTCACTTTCATTAACAGCCAAAAGTGTTGTGTCGTCAGCATAGCGAAGATTTGTTACTTTAGTGCCACCTATTGTGACTCCACCTTCCCAGTTTTCAAAAGTTCGTCTGATTATATACTCTCCATAGATGTTAAAAAGAATGGGGGACAGAATACAACCCTGTCTCACTCCTTTTCCGAAGTTGAAAGATCCAGATGTAGTTTTATCGACTTTGACTACACCCTGATTATTCAGATATAAGGATTGGATAAGGGCAACCAGATGCTCAGGTACTCCGAGCTCACTCAAGACTCTCCATAAAGCCGACCAGATGACGCAGTCAAAGGCTTTACTGTAGTCTATAAAACACAAGACGATGGGAGAGTTGAACTCATATGACTTTTCAATTAATTAGCGAATGTTGAAAATTTGCTCGCGAGTTCCTTTGCCCCTAACGAAACCTGCCTGCTCCTGTGGAATTTGCCAGTCCAAGAAATGACGGATCCTATTGTTAATTATGTACAACATCACCTTACTCGCATGTGAAATTAAAGCCAAAGTTCTGTAATTATCGCATTTTGATGTAGAGCCTTTTTTGTGCAATGGTAAAATAACTGATTTAGCCCAGTCAATAGGCCACTCACCAGTACGCCAGATGCGGTCGCATATTTTGTGTAAAGCGTCTACTCCGAGCGTACCCATTGCTTTTATGATCTCAGCTGTTAGTTGATCTGGTCCAGGGGCTTTTTGGAGTTTAAGCAATGTAATAGCGGCTGTGATCTCAGATAACAGTATGGGAGGTTCCATGTTTAATTTATCCCAAGCAATTGTTGTATTATTGTGCGATGATATGTGATTGTGAGGGCATTTATAAAGTTCCTCACAGTATTTCCGCCATCTCTCTGCTATCGCGTCCAGATCTTGCAGTGGTGTGCCATCATCGTCTTCAATCACCCATGTTCTTGGTTTGAATTGTTTCGAGAGTAGCTTAACTTTTTTGAAGAGATCCGAACATTGGATTTTCAGTGCATGATCTTCAATTTCTTGGCATATTCTCTCAACAAAGTGGTTTTTGTCGCGACGGCAATACAATTGGATGATCCTGCTCAATTCTGCATAATTGTCACGGTCTTCTTGACTTCTCAGACCTTGGCATTTAAGGGCTTTTCGTTCTTGTATTAGCTTCCAGGTGTCAGTGGATAGCCACGTTTGTTTACAGGTGGGGGGTGAGCGATGGCTGGTAACTTTATCGACTGATCTTGATAAAAGACCTTTTAGATGGTTCCACTGTTCATTGGCACCTGCGTTTAAAAGTGGCGGATGATCTGCAATTGCGTTGTTAAGATCATTTTTAAACATCATTTGTTCTTGTGGTGCCAATGTGCGGGGTCTCAGAGGGCAACCTTTTTTGACAGATTTTAGACGAAGGCTAAACTTTGCTACTAGAAGGCAATGATCCGATCCACAGTCCGCACCAGGGAATGTCTTCACATTGGTAACCGATGTTCTCCAGCGAGTGTTAATAACGACGTAATCTATCTGGTTCCGGAAGCGATCGCCAGGAGATCTCCACGTGTAAAGACGTCTTGAGTGATGCTGGAAGCAGGTGTTCATTACCGTTAGTTTTCTGTCGATGCAAAATTCCAGCAGTCTAGACCCCCTTTCATTTCTGACGCCAAGTCCATATTTCCCAACCGTATTCCGGATGTGATCGTCTTGTACGGTGCTACCCACTTTTGCATTCCAATCGCCCAGCAATAAAGTTATCTCGCGATTCGGTATCTTGGATAAAATTAACTCAAGTTTGGCATAGAATTCATTAATAACTTCGTCTTTAGCGCATGCAGTGGGAGCATAAATAACGATGATGTTTAAAGTGCAGGGGCGCGTGTTCAGCCTCAGGGTTATAATTCTGTCGGACACTGGATTATAGCAAAGTACATGGTTTTGTAGGTGACGTGGTATCCATATAGCAACTCCATTTGTGCTAGAGTCAGAAGAACCCGAGAAGTATAGGGTGTTTCCGTTGAAGGTTTTCTGATGACCTTGCCCTCTCATGTGCGTTTCTGTCATGCCGAGCAAAGTCAAGTTGTGGGATTCTGCTTCCTTTTCCACAATATCTAGCTTTCCTGGACCGATTAACCCACGAACGTTCCAGGTAGCAATCCGCCGTTGTTCACGGATTGAGATCTTATTATTCAGTACACCAGTAGCATTACCGCTAGCTAAGACCCGGTGACCCGTCTTAGCAGCAGCTTCGGACGTCCATTTTACACTGTTCGGCCCGGTTACCGAAGAGCGCCGGTTGTTAATCGGATCGTCCAACGAAAAATCTCTATCACTTGTACTTTCCATTGAGGGTATTTTCTTGGGTTAATACATCGTGGTGGCCACCCGATTCCTTCCACGGCAATCTTTCTGAGGTTATTTAGTGCCTCACGGTCATTGTGAAACCGCTCTCTGCACTGGTGCATTGAGGTGTCGGGTTAGTTAACCGCCGCCCGATACTCGGCGTTGGGATTTTTTTTTACAGCTGGGTTGTTCTTCTCCATCAACAAACCCTCCTCCTTTTACATCCGGGCTTGGGACCGGCAACGGCGGAATACTTAGGTGGCCAAAAATATATAATACATTTTGACATGACGATTTCTATAAATGATAGAATATAAATTAGTTCGTCGTGCGTCGTTACCAAAATCGTTTTATGACTTTTAATAATGGAAGATTTTTTTTTTTCATTTATTATGTTCAATTAAGTTTTTTCCTTTATTATTTGATGTAAGTATATTTTTTTTGAGATATATTTATATATTATGATGTATATATTTTTTCATATATTATGTTCAATTAAGTATGTAGGTAAGAAATAAACTGAATCTTAGTTTTTTTGTTATATTTTTTATAAATATTGGGATATAACAATGAATACGAGTATTTACAGAGTGTAAAAATACACATAAAATATAACAGTTGAGCTAGGAACCTGCAGACCGGTGCAAACGATATAGATCCAAATAAGGTGTCCCTAAGACGCCACGGCTGCATTGCCACCAGAATAAACCATTTACAAATCAATTATATTATATATATATATATATATATTATATTTATTTAAAAAATTATATTCAAAACCACGATTACAGCTAGGAATGATGACTTTAATTCATTTCTATCTAATATTAATGTTGTCTAATAAACTTAAGTATGAGGATAGCGAGAAATAGGGAAGTATAGAAGAGATTGGATGAGGCCTTTGCAAAAAAAAAAAAAAAAGGTAGTGCCGATGTCGTATTGTAAAACAATATTTAATTATTAAAACGTATCTGCAATAAAAAGCTTACTAATCAAGGATTAACAGGCCGTTAAAACTAACCTTAGATATCAAACGCGTACATTTTGACATATTTAACGGCCCTTTAATCCTTTGTTAATCTAACAGAGCATGGTGAAATCAGATCTGAAATGAATAAACCTAAGTTAAAGTTATCTTTGCTATGTTAGCATGCGGTACGTCTTTCGGAGTCCCCGAGTGTTTCTATTCAATAAAATCCAATTTTCTTTTATTTTTCTATTACTAGAAGCAGTAAAATGCTAGTTTATTTTGTTTCCAGCGAATTATAGATGAGTTATTGCTATATTTGCAAGATAATATCTTTATTGTTGATTGTATTTATAGAGTGGGGAGGGAAATTGATATGGCTTGTTCGCTTGTCGGTTATTTTAATAGGTTTTATTACTGTCGCTTTTGTATGAAAATAGTTTATTTTGTTCTAGCTGTCGCCCTCGGCTTTGCTCGCGTATTTGTCACATAATATTTATGGCAGGGAAATCCCATGCCTTCCAGGGGCCTTATGCTCACTTCGAGCGAGATTATCTCACGGTAGAGATGTCGTCATATCTCGTTCGATAACTATTTATCCCCATTCTCACCATCCTACTCCGCAATTTTCTCGTACAAAGTTCATGCGAGACGCAACGTCAAAGAGTTATTGAACGAGATATGACGTCATCTCCACCGTGAGATAATCTCGCTCGAAGTGAGCATAAGGCCCCAGCTTATTTAAAAAAACCGGCCAAGTCGGACTCGCGCACGAAGGGTTTCGTACCATTATCTATAAAAACGGCAAATAAATCACGTTTGTTGTATGACAGCCCTCTTAAATATTGATTTTATTCTGTATTTTTTGTTATAGCGGCAGCAGAAATACATCATCTGTGAAAATTTCAACTGTCTAAATATCACGGTTCATGAGATACAGCCTGGTGAAAGACGTACAGATAGACGGACAGCGGAGTCTTAGTAATAGGGTCCCGTTTTACCCTTTGGGTACGGAACCCTAAAAGCGCATTACTATGATCCCATTTTTTTATATGTTTACGTTGTTTTTTACCATGTTACACTGAGATATCCTTATATTTTTCCTTTTTCGTTTGATCTTGTTTTGTAAGCGCTATAGGACTTGGAAACAATATTAAAACGCTATTTTGTTGGTCATCGTGTGCACCATAGAATAAACATCCTGATCGATTCAGTGATTGGAGCATGATTTAGTCACAAACATCCATACATCCAACCATCGTAACTTTCACACTTAGGTACCTGTATGTTTGTAGGATAGGATTCGTGCACTACATTCTTGAGAACAACAAAATGCGATGCCAATGAAAATTAAAAGAAGAATTATTAACTTTAATCTAATTCAATTTTAAAAAGTCAATTTAATTAACAATTAGGTACAAATTGAACTCATTATGTAAATTAAATTAGTTTCTGCGCCGTTTATATTTTCGTGAACCACAGTTTATTGATATTATTTTATGCATAAGCCTAACCCGTTTTTTGATAAACGAGTAAGCTTAAGTCGTATTGAATCTGCAATTTATAGGGTGTAAAAAGACTAGTCTCAATAACTTAAAGAAAAAAACAATTTTCGTATATATTTTTTACTAGCGACCCGCCCCGTCTTCGCACGGTTATTGTGGGTTATCCCTGAGAGATTATGCTTGTATTATGCATATAAACCTTTCTTGAATCACTCTTTCTACAAAAAAAAAACCGCATCAAAATCCGTTGCGTAGTTTTAAAGATTTAAGCATACATAGGGATATAGGGACAGAGAAAGCGACTTTGTTTTATGCTATGTAGTGAATAGTGATGAACATAGCGATAAATCTGGTTAAAGACCTGATTAAGATAAAGGTTGATATTCTACAGGTCTGTAGTTATAAGACTTTTGAAATTTTCATGAAGAGGCATTTCATGAAAATTTCAAAAGTCTAACTTCCTCCAAAATTAAAATAGCACAATATGACGCAGTCCTATTTACACCAGTTTTTGACCTTTAATTGTGAACTGTTGATAAAATAGGTAACATAATTGCTCCAATTAGGAAATGCAAATAGCGTATATGTACCAAGGTAATACCAACCCTGATAATGTGTACGTGACACATTATCAGGGTTGTTTCAAATTTCTGAGACAATATGAATTTTTCTTTTGTATTGGATTTTCGAAAACGAAATATTCAAATTTTCACACGTCAAAGTATTCCAGTGCTTGGTCTGATCTCTTGGCCTTTAGCTTTATTTTAGGGGTATTATGTTACACGTTGTACATTGTCTAAAATGTGTGCACGATAAGATTTTTGACTGTTATTTTCGTCTTAATGTACAAACTGTTTACAAGACATAACATTCATAAACCCATCCAGACAAGTTAGCAAGCACTACTATTGCAAATTTTCACTTGCAGCTTCGCCAATTTATTTTCCATCCACGAGAGGTGGTGTGACCAATCAGAATGCAGGTCGACACATCGCCTCGTAATTTCATTATTCTTCGAATCAATTGGCCAAGGGACTGGACTTACCGCAGTCGGTGAAAACATCCATATAATACCGTTGTAAGCACCGATAAGCAACACTGTAACCAACAAGTACAGATAATTCTAGTACTATAATGTTCACACTGAAAGAATTCTCAAAAATTGATAATGTGTAAGCGGGACGGCGATATTATCTCCGGCTAAGTGCAAGTGGGAGGGACGATTCGCGAAACCGATAAAAATAGTTTACTTTGCGCGTACGAAATTGCGGTTTGCGTAAGGAGGTAATTGGTTAATTTGATTAAATTGACGGTTCGATTATGGAGTCATCGGCACGAATATGGAGACTGTGATTAATTGCTTTTCTCTTGGTGTTGGGTTTACCTTCAGTTATTAAATTATATGTTCTGAGCAAAATGAAAGGCATCTGGGTGAAGTCTTGACTTGCTTACCCATACTAGTATTTTTTTGAAATAACAATATTTATTTATTATTTTTGAAGAATATTTTTTTACAAAGAATAAAAGGAATACAATTATTCGCAAATAACGCATGAAACAATTGAGATATCTGCAGATCATTGCGAACGATCTAGAGATCTAAATCAGTGCAAAATGGAAGCGTCTCCAGCAGTTCCCAAGACGCTGACTGCATTGCCTTGCTGAATAGCAACGCTGATGCAATAATTAATATTTGGATGTACTCTTTTCAAGATCTTTAGATGGGTTTTTTTGCATATAGGCTCTAAATGTATTATTATATTTATTTTTATTTTTACATTTTGGAGTAACCCAATTATAATGAATTGTTGTGATATTGGAGGACCTAAATACCTCGCGAAATAGAACGAATGAAAAAAAAATAAACGTGTAATTGAGCAAATAACAGCTAAAAGACAAACTAAACATTGAGCAATGAAACAAAAAAGTATTACTTTTGTGGTAGTTTTTGTTAATTCCAATATTTGTCTGCCCTTCTTAGAGCTGATTTCACCATGCTCTGTTAGATTAACAAACAATTAAAGGGCCGTTAAATATGACAAAATGTACGCGTTTGACATAATAATATATGGTTAGATTTAACGGCCTGTTAATCCTTTAATATTAACTAACAGAGCATGGTGAAATCAGCTCTTAATAAATTAAATTAATCCATCCGAGGCCGAATTATCTCATTTACTTATTTGAACAAAAAATAAAATACATGAATTAAATTAAACAGTATTTATAAAAATCCAACCATTCACTCACGTTTGACCCCTCCTACATAATGTCGTTATTAAACAAATATTCCAAGGTAATAAGAAAAGCGCCGCAAAATGGCGACCGAAATTATAAAAACGGTCGAAGCTCACTGAGACCGTTCACTATAATTTGGCTCCGATCCTCGGAAATTAATTTTCAAAATCACCGCCAATAATAAAGTTATAATTTTAACCTAAATACGTACCTGCTGTGAGGACAGACACGCTTTGCAGGGGCGGACTTGACAGAATCGCCAGTAAAAATTACAGAGATTATTTTTTTTCAGTATTGGGAAATGAATTGCTTAGGCGTCTTTATATTTACGAGAAATGAAAACAAAGGGAAGATCGCCAAACACTCCTTCCAGAAGTTAAACATGTGTCCAGCAATAGGATGTCCTATATATCTTACTTAATATACACATGCGAATTTACGATGTTTGCATTTTAGGATATTTTTGACTCAATAACGCCAATGGATTATTTTATTAGGTTAATGTTTATCCCGATTTTTTTATGGAACATGGTATATAATATTGATATTAGAAATCACTATTACTAAGCTAACGAAAAATAATAATAATAATAATCATTTAAAATATTAAATAAAATACTTATATCTTTTGTGATAATTTTACTCAGAGACGTGTCAAATATATTTGGGGTAAAACGTGGTTTTTGTATGAGGTTTTTTCCCTCGAAATATTTCGATAAATAAAATGAATTACATATGATACAAATCTGTGCTTGTGCAAGAATATTTTTATTTTTAGAATAGAAAAAACAATATATTTTTAAAGTCCATCCCTGGAAGTCTCGATGAAGACATTCGACTCGAAAAGTGGCTTCATTAAGGCCGCGTTTCTGCGAAGCGCATTACGTCTCGACCGGTTTAATTGAATTTCTTTTATGTCGCGAAACGTATTGTTTTATTTTATTTTTTCCTTGTAAATTCCTTGGAGCTATAAAAACAACGGGTTACCTGGTATTTTGACAGTTGCTGTCGGATGTTTTACCGATTTTTTACATAAATAAAAAAGAAACATCTTGTCGATTGTCGTTTATGATAAAAGTGTTTTCCTCGTATTTTCTTATAATAATAATACAATAAGGCTTTAAAATAATAATAATACAATTTTATTTCAGACACAAACTTACATTTATGGTCCATATTAAATATACCTATACCTTACAGACTAACATACATAATAATATAAGTGAAACGTCAGCGATGACGAGTGTGCGGGTGTCTCATGTCAGGCTTCCGATGAACTTCCTGAACACGACACCTTTCGGCCAGAATCCCGGAATTTTATTTTATTTATTTTAGCTTTTTCATTAAAAATTCAATAACTACCTGGCTAAAATGTATGAAACAGTTGTTTTTGTTTTCTCGTTCACAGGATTGGTTCCTTAGAAAAAGTCACTTTTATATTTATGGGTAGGTACTTTATTCCCCTGAAGTTTTCGGGAGTGGTCTTTTTACACCATGTATATAGGTCATCGGTATATTTGAATTGTCACGGATCCGATCCCCCATTTAAGTTTTTTAGAGTAGTATTTTTACACCCTGTATACCCCGTATATACCTAAACCTTTGACAAAGTTTCCACATTAATTTACTTCGACATGTAGATTGTAGATATAAGTAAAACAACTTACAAGATACAGACTTGAAAAATATTATTCTTGCAATTTTCTCACATAATCGCCGGCTACCGAACTAATAGCGGATTATTATAGGAATTTTAAAATTATTAGCAATATACATATAATTATGAGAACACTAGCGCCTATTATGGGATTATTGGAGTCAATGGAATTTTAAAACAACATATTTGTAAGCATTTTCTTGTGTGGGTGGAATCAGCTGCTCTAGCTAAATACCGGTCTCATTTAGAATAGAATATAGAAGATTTTTTATATGACACACAAACACGGATACAGCATGACATAATAAAAATAAGACGAAGAAGAAATGGGAAACAAAGTAGGTAGGCAGGTACATACTTAGAGGGTAAAACATTTAAAAATAAATAATTTATGTAGGTTTCCTATATTAATCCCATATGCTGAACAGCATTTCGTGAGCCAAAATGGTCTCAACTCAGCTTAAATGTGTTACAATTACAAAACTTTTTGCATTTGAATATACTAATGGTTACTTTAGACTGAGCGATGTCCTCAAATCAAATTATTTTTTGAAATATTCGCTGTATTGCACCGCTATTTAATTAAGCGTGTTGGAGACGCTTCCGATATTTACTGATTTGGATCAGTTGAGCTATCTCAAGATCATTTGCAACGGACTACAGATAGCTCGGCTTTTTCATGTGTGTTTTGTTAATACTTAAGTTTATTATAATTTTTTGTCAGTATTTTTTTTAACCCAATGACGATCAAGATAATTTGACGTATCCCTGCAAGAAGATACCCTCAAAATTTTAAATATCGTTTATGCATCGATTATCAGTTTTTTTTATACAACTAGCTGATGGAACAATTAGATGGTCCACCTGATGTTAAGTGGTAACCATCACCTATAACAAAGCATTGCCTCGCAAGTCACGCACGATAGGAACGTGCACTGCCCTGCGTCCATCAACTTGAGGCATACAGATGTTAAGCCTCATGTTCCTGTAATTACACCAGCAACCACACTCTTCAAACAGGCAACTCAGTCAGTGAACTCAGTCACGCACGATAGGAACGTGCACTGCCCTGCGTCCATCAACTTGAGGCATACAGATGTTAAGCCTCATGTTCCTGTAATTACACCAGCAACCACACTCTTCAAACAGGCAACTCAGTCAGTGAGTTATATTGTTTCAATGATATTTTCGAAAGCTATGTAGCACTGACAGCATTTTTAAAACAGATAGGAAGTTTTAATGTAATAAAAACAATAAAGACCAAGTAATCTGTTACGCTTCAAGTTTATGGGCGCAGGGACTTACGAGGCAATACTTTGGTATGATAACCACTTAACATCAGGTTGGCCATCTGCTTGTTCCACCAGCAAGTTGTATAAAAAGTAATAAGTAGCTTCAGCTATCTTCAGAAGAACCAGAATAGAAAATGACTTAATATCACGAGGACCTGCATTTTGCAAGCATCAAGGCGCCCGCGGCCAGACGCAGATTGAAACATGATAAATTGAGCCTACTATATTATACAAAGTTATAAATGCCAATTTTATGCCGGCGATAATAAAGGTGTAATAAAATTTAATATTTTACGTAAATTATATTGAAACGGCCATCGGACGTGGGGCTTATTAATTATTGTTTTACAGTTTTTGGAAAATTTCTAATTTTACACGATTGGCACCATACTGGAGCTTCAATATATTACATGGTATCAAGGATCATACCTCTACAATAGAACGGTATGAACCAAGCCGTTAATTTGTTGCCTGTTCTTCTAGGCTCGGTCGTGTGGAACTGGCACATAGATTCACATAGTTTAAGACGTTTCAAAGTGATCCTTGTGATTCTACTGAATACCTTTTGACTTTGACTTTTTTTTGTGACATTGTAAAATAATTCTTAAGTGGTAATTAGCAGAGGTTTTCTAACAGGTTTTCATTGCAAACTGAAAACCTGTACCATCCAGCCCCAACACCGGCACAATTAAAGACCTCAGGACCTGCACGGACAATGCCGTAGACGTGGCCATCTATTGGTCTGAGTGGCACAAAGAGCTCTACTACTCTTATTATTGTTGGCTTTAGTAGTTTTCGTACTGAATACATTAGCAATTATCAGTAGCGCGACTATTTATGATGCAGACTATCAAACATTCGCACTTACACTTTCGCACATTTTAACATTTTTTTAAATATTATCAATCAAAAACAATCAAGATTCAGAGAATAACATTATAAAAGTTGATATCATGTCTTCAAAAATATTGAAATGCGTGAGTAAGAAGTTATTTAACGGTTGTCAGCATCTTAAAAAAGTATTCAGAACAAACTGTTTTGGCAAGCGCAGCCACAGCAATAATTTTCAAATAATCTTTCCTACAAATCTCTGTCAGAAGTTATATTTCCCTCAACAAACAAACATCACGGCACTATTTTTGCAAGTTGTACATTATCTTTGTTCCCGGGGGAGTGATATTTCAATGGGGTATCTGAAGCTGGTGTTTGGTTAACTTGTTATTGGCTTGTTAGGCTTATCCGTTGTTTTGGGTTGAATTTGACCTCAAATTGATTCTATTTATGTGGGTAACCAACAGTCAGTGTAATCTCAGAACAATAGAACAAAAACACACGAGCACTTTTATGAACACGAGTTCTTAAACTACGCGCTTAAATCATTACAATAGCTGTAAAAAATGTTTTTTATTCATCAATTTTTTTGCCAAATGGGTACCCAAAAATGGCTCAAAATCACATTCATCATGATTTGTGAGTTATTCCTGTTCCTAAAAATATTACTCAAAATTGTACTTCATGGAAATCTATCGGGAAGGAGAATTTTCGGTGGACTTATTGGCTGATAGTTTGTAAGGTTTGAAGCTGCCGTAAGCCATTTTCTTTTAAATTTCCTTTCCATTCTACTGATTTGCAATTTTTTTGAATTTTTTATTCAACTAGCTGATGGAACAAGCACATGGCCCACCTGATGTTAAGTGGTAACCATCACCTATAACAAAGCATTGCCTCATAAATCACGCACCATAGAAACGTGCCCTACGATGCAATGCCTTCTTCCATCAACTTGAGGCATACATTTATTTAGGATAAGCATATTAAAAAAAATTAAATCTGGACTTCTGTAAATTTTGCTTTACTAGTTTTCTTACTTATGTAAACTTTTGAGTAGGAATACTTGCAATGTGATTGCACACAAAATGGTTGGTTGCGATTTTTCGAAAATGGGTTTAGAGATTTTATATCGTTCAACATGTCGAAACGTGCGAGCGAGAAGTACATTAGCTCTTCGCCATAAGTGTAGAGACTATAAAACGAATAAAAATGCTACCACTCAAAGTTAATTTTAAGCTGCATACTCACGACCTGATTCGCGATGTACGCGTTGTAATCTATTGTCCTTATTATAAAACAATGTAGGAGAGTCTCCCGGGGGTGATAGATCAGGGTACCAGTGCGGTCTGCAAGCTGTGACGTCAGGGGTTGCAGAGCATCGTCGAGATGTGGAGTTCATAGAGCTGAGTCGGTAAGTTGAACTGTATGAAACTTTCACAAGCGTTGTGGTAGCGAATTATGAAGTTGCAATTTTTGTATTTTGGTAGCGAATTATGACGATTTTCATGCTACTGCGTACTACATAGTTTGTATATATTATATACTAGCTGGTGCCCGCGGCTTCGTCTCTGGATTAGTATTTCGAGTGGCTTATATTAGCGTGGCGTAGTACTTATGCGTAACTCTAGCGGTTTTGGCAGCGCACGCCAGAATAGCTCGCAGATGGTAGATTTTTTCCTACTTACTTGACACTTATCGTCATATTTTTGACAATTCACACAATATCTTTATAAATTGTAGCCTATGTGTTATTCTGATGTATAAGCTATATTATTGTAAAGTTTCATTTAAATCCATTCAGTAGTTTTTACGTGAAAGTGTAACAAACATCCATCCATCCATCCACCCATACTTACAAACTTTCGCGTTTATAATATTGGTAGGATTAGTGTATTGTATTATTGTATTGTGTGTTAAGTTGTATTAGTTTTTTATATATTAGTGAGTGGCTAGAATGAAAGAAAGAAGACACAAAATGCATTTAATTCAGACACACACGAATATATTAGGACAACACCAGTTTCTGATCTTTACTAAAATATTGGTGACCTAGTGGCTAACGATAACTCGCTAGAGCCTGAAAAATCGTTTTGTAAGAAAATTATTTTTTATATCATACCATATTATATCATAGCATCATCTTGAAATATTTACATCAGAGAACCTATTAAATCATAAAATAAGAATTAAGAATTCAATTTTTATTTTAATCTAAGTAAGGTATAGATAGAATTTCACGCAGATGAAGTCCCATGTAAAAGCTAGTGTCATCTCCAATATACATGTCATGCTAATATTTAAGATGAATGTATGTTTAGAATGTATTATACCTCCTGAACAAGTCGAATCATAGATAAAATCAACGTCTCAACTTTGACTCTATATTATTTATGGTTGGTTCAAAACGATTAAAATGATAACCGATTCAAAAGATCAATTTCAATCTAATAATGACGATGTCAATTTTATCGAGGAACTGGCGCCTAGAGTCACCTAGTTTATAAAGACACTAGCTCTTACCCGCGGCTTCGCTCGCGCATGTTTACTTTAGAATACTTAAAAATAAAAGAATGGTTTATTGATATGATTAGCAACATCTGTAATAAAAAAAATGAATTTTCTTCCCCATGGAACAATCTTGAGCCACGTAATGTTGTCAGAAGAAACAGGTACTAACTGACGACTTGAAGTTCTTGCCTCTTCGATTGTTTGTATAAAATATAAAAAAAAAGTAACAAA
Organism: Chloroclysta siterata; assembly: GCA_932294275.1. Lineage (NCBI taxonomy): Eukaryota > Metazoa > Arthropoda > Insecta > Lepidoptera > Geometridae > Chloroclysta > Chloroclysta siterata. The sequence goes on along the minus strand of OW028603.1, from coordinate 12,778,094 downwards.
AGTCGTGATAAAAAGTATCCTATGTCCGTCTCTTGATTCTAAGCTACCTCCCCGCCAATTTTCAGCTAAATCGGTTTAGCCGTTCTTGAGTTATAAATAGTGTAACTAACACGACTTTCTTTTATATATATGTTTATAGATTTCAAAGTGATCCTTGTGAATGAACTAAATAAAGGGTAGTAGAGGTCTTTGTGAAGGGTTCGTCCGAGGAAGTACTACCACCATGCCTTTTTCTGCCACCAAGCATATAGTTGCTGTGTTGCGGTTTGAAGAGTGTGGTTGCCGGCGAAATTACAGGCACATGAGGCTTAACATTTGTATGCGTCAAGTTAGTAGATGCAGGGCAGGTATCGTAGGGCACGTTATCGAGCGTCCCTTACGATGCAATACTTTGTTATAGATGATGGTTACCACTTTACATCAGATGGGCCACAAGTGCGTGTTCCATTAGCAAGTTAAATAAAAAATAAAAATAAAAAAGACCGTTTTGATTTGATTTTTGATATTAAAAACACGCACGTATCAAGAATGAAACAGCCAAAAAACCCAACGGCCCCAAAGACCCCTAACCAAAATCGTCTACTTAAAACATTGGGCGCATCAGGCGTAACGCACGGGTTAATTTTATGCTACATTACATGTAACAGGGGGTCGGGACCACTTTTTAATAGGGTTAGTTATGGTGCGGGGTCCCATAGGCCCGCACGCGTTGGATTAGCAATATGTTTAGGATTCAACAGGATTTGGGTTGTTTGAGGATGATTTGAAATAATCCTGTTAATAGATAGTGATAAGATTTTCCCATGACGTGAGATACAAATATTTAATGCGTTTTGCACATTAGGGTGGTTGGGATAGATAAACAAGCGGGGTTAGAAATATTGTAAGGCAAGAACGCACGCAGTGCATGCTTTGAAAAACAGATAAGTTTGTAAGATTGACTAACACTTGTAATGGTGAAATAAATTTGTAAGTATACAACCAAGCCATTTTTTATAGGTATGCAATAAATTTGTAAACACATATACTTACCATTACTTAATATACAAGCAACTTCACCACTTATTATTTGCCCCCATTAGTCTCAATTAATCCTACTAATATTATAAACGCGAAAGCTTGTAAGTATGGATGGATGGATGTTTGTTACTCTTTCACGTAAAAACTACTTAATGGATTCTAATGAAACTTTACAATAATATAGCTTATACATCAGAATAACACATAGCCTACAATTTATAAAGATATTGTGTGACTAATCCTGCGCAGACGAAGTTGCAAGCACCAGCTTTTATCACCATAAATTTGCTCCCACAGGCTAGCAACTAATCTCAAAATAATAATATTAGCTGTAATATCATACAAAGTATGTTTGAAGAATCAAAGCTTTTTTGGCTGTGTAACAAACTATGACAATGGCAATTATTTTTTATAAAATATAGAAAAGGGGTGTTTAGTCACGAGCTAAGAAAATAAAAAAAAACAATGTGAAAATCATTACACGTTCCTTTGTTTTATTACGAACGAATTGATTAACTTATCACAATGTTCATGGGACAGATTAAAAAAAACGTCACCCACGTTTTTTACGAATAGAAAAAACCAACAACTCATTTTACGCTCCAGTATGGGTAATGAATACATTAGTTATACACTTTTGTGATGAACTGTACAAATGGCACCCGTAGGAATACAAAATTCTACTTCTGTTTTAGATATTCTTGTGTACAGTTTTTTTTACAATCATTATTTTTAGTTATTTTATGCTTTAGCTATTGCCATCTCTTACTAATGGGTAATGACAAACAGAGACAGGGCTAACTTTTAGCAATACTTCAACTTGAGTAACATTTAAAGGTGATAAAAAAGTGTTCCTTTTTTTCTATGCGATTAAAAATTGAATGTTTTTTTTTTAAATTGCCTATTGACACAGTTCAAAATGAAAAGTGCAATGGTCGCTCTATCGCTCAATAGCGATCTCTTTGAGGCAACCTTTGGAAGGAGAGGATTGCGAGTAAACTTGGAAAATTCTTTATTAAAAATGAAGAAGAGAGCAAACTTCTATAAATTTTATTAAATAGTGTAAACATACTTAGAAAATATTATTCCAAATGATGCGTTTATATGAGAAAGGGTCATAGAAATAGACTTGGTCAATGACCATTCAAATCCAAAATTTACAGTCCCTAAATGTCTAATGAACCTACACCTATTTCAATACCCAGAACCCAGCAACTTTAGAGCCATCAAAATTACATGCAGCCTATCAGAACCCATGTGGCCAATTCCTATATCAAGAACCCAATAAACCGCTAAACTAGACGACATATTGGCGTGAAATCCTACGTCTCCCGTGGCCAATTTCTAAGGGTAGACGCGACCAAAATGGTACACTGAAATAAGTAAATAATACTAAATTGGTTAAGGGCGTGTTGGGAGCGATGGCGTGTTCCGTACGCTTCGCTCGGTGACTCGACGTTGAGCTTACTTACAAAAGTGTGTGAAAAAAAAAATATACTACCAGCTAATGGAATAAGTAGATGGCCCGCCTGATGTGATGTTATCACCACCTATAACAACTTGCGTCGCAAGTCACGCACAATATGAACGTGCCCTACGATGCCCTGGCTGCGTCCATCAACTTGAGGCATACAGAGGCCTAATCACGAACGAATTTGAAGTTAGGAGCGTAAACGTATCGTATATCTAACAATAACAGAATAATGTCGAATATCGTTAGGATACTTTAACGCGACAAAAATATCTAAATTCATTCGTAATTAGGCCTCATTTTATAAAATTAGGAAATTGATTTTTATTTTTATGTGATAGTAGAAATCAAGTAGAAACTATAGGTAGGCATACAACAGGCAGGTCATCTTATTTTTGAATTGGCATTGGTAAAAAATATATAAAATTTAAATAACATAACCAATTTACCACGGAACCCTAAACAGCGCGTCGAATTTGACAAATGCATGTTTTGGGGCCACGCGACGTTTGCTCCGTCACGGCTCGTGCGGATGTGTACTTTAGAAGCGAACCTATCAAAGTTATTGACATTTGTTTGACACAATGCGCTGGTAGACTAGATTTTTTATTGCTTGGCAGAGTATAAGCATCTATGTAGGTAATAGTATGTTTGTAGATAATTTAGATATTTATAAAAATGTTTTTAGTAGCAGAGCTCTTTGTGAAGAGTTCGTCCAGGTAAGTACCATGCCTAATTCTGCCGCCAAGCAGCGTTGCTTTTGTTGTGTTGCGGTTTGAAGGGTTTGGTTGCCGGTGAAATTACAGGCACATGAGGCTTAACATCTGTATACCTAAAGCGGACGCAGGGTACATGGTAGGGCAAGTTCTTATCGTGCGTCTCTTGCAAGTGCTTTAGTTTAGGTTTATGCTTATAATAACTTACAATAGAGTGTCTCCTTATTGTCTTGTAGTTTTTCGTTCGAAACAGTGTGGTGAAATGATTTTAGTACGCCTCAAAGTTTGGCGCCACCCATTATAATATTTACGTGCCTTTATTAGCACGGGTTTTATATTTACAAGCTCCTATAACTTCCCCCCTTAGCATTACCCCAAACCACAACAAGCGTCTGTCATCAATGCCTTTAAAAAACTGTCTCATTACAACGTAACATTACAAGTGACAAAAGCCCGAAAACGCGCGTAATACGGGCTATTACTCAAGTTAGTAGCAAGGTGCACGAGAATGGCTTCGACCCTATTTGCCAGCATGGTTTCTCCATTTTAGCCTACTAAAATAAATATGAAAATACTGCCAAACTGAGAGACAGTATTTCTGCTGTATATGTGAAGATCTTTATTCATATTTTTGAGTCACGAAAATATGACCAAAGAAGCTGGTGCCCGCGACTTCGTCTGCGCAGGATTAGCCACACAATATCTTTATAAATTTGTAGCCTATGTGTTATTCTTATGTATAAGCTATATTATTGTAAAGTTTCATTAAAATCCATTCAGTAGTTTTTACGTGAAAGAGTAACAAACATCCATACTTACAAACTTTCGCGTTTATAATATTAGTAGGCCTAGTGGGATGGGACCGGTTCACACTAGGTGATTTTGTTACTATAAAATATCACTCATAAGAACAGACGTTTCGTATCAAAAAACTGGCGTTTCGGTTGTGTGTGATTGAGCCACAATCATCTGTTTTTTTATACAACTCGCTGATGGAACAAGTATTTGGCCCACCTGATATTAAGTGGTAACCATCACCTATAACAAAGCATTACCTCGTAAGTCACGCACGATAGGAACGTGCCCTACGATGCACTGCCTTGCGTAAATCAACTTGAGGCATTCAGATGTTAATCCTCATTTGCCTGTAATTACACCGGCAACCACACTCTTCTAACCGAAACACAGCAACGCTGCTTGGCGGCAGAAAAATCCATACAACATAAATAGGATTAACCATTTTATAAATTTAATATACCACATTACCTACTTATAGTGTGATTTATTAATGGCCAAATATTCCGATACTTTAGTAGGTAAAGGTTGATGCGCGACGGTATGCGATCGCGTGCCTCATTCACAACTAAATGTCAACAACAAAAGGAGCAAGCGTGCTGGCATTTGGGGTCAAAACATAAGCAGACGAGCCAATTTCAAGGGCCATTTCCCAACACACCCAGCATGGGGAGTGTACGTTTAAAAATAAAAATAAGGTTGAGGATACACACTAAGCGAACATGGCGACCTTTTTGGCCAGTTGCGAAATTAAAACTTTTATTATCATCAGCCTGAAGAAGTATTTTTAAGAGTAGTAGAGCTGTTTGTGAAGGGCTCGTCCGGGGAAGTACTACCACCACGCCTTTTTCTGCCGCCAAGCAGTGTTGCTGTGTTTCGGTTTGAAGAGTGTGGTTGCCGATGTAATTACTAGCACATGAGGCTTAACATCTATATGCCTCAAGTTGATGGACGCAAGGCAGTGCATCGTAGGGCACGTTCCTATCGTGCGTGAGGCAATGCTTGCACTTCACATCAGATGGGCCATCTGCTTGTTCCATCTGCTAGTTGTATAAAAATAACTTTCCCCTTAAATCTTGTAAGAAACTTTATCGCGCCGCTCGACGCTCTGCTTATGCACAACAAGACCAAAATATCTTTATTTCTCAGTAGACTTTAACACAGCTGTTCGCTTACAGAAGCGGTAATGAAGTCGCTACGTTTATAAATTGGCTGCCATTTAAATTTTGCTGCGATAAACAATTTTAATTGAAACGTACATTGTAGTTCTAGAGATCAAGTACAGTCGCCATGATCAAGACCGTTTGCATTAAGGCTGTAATGGCGGTACAGTAAGTCAGCCCAGTAGTGATTTGCAACTGGTCCCTTGTGTGTAGTATTTTCAAGTTTTCCATTTTTCGAAATACATAGGTAAGGTAAGTACCTATAGTGAAAAAAAATATTTTAACGTTTTTTTTTAATACTACTAGCTGATGGAACAAGTTGATGGCCACCTGATGTTAAGTGGTAACCATCACCTATAACAAAGCATTACCTCGTAAGTCACGCACGATAGGAACGTGCCCTACGATGCACTGCCCTGCGTCCATCAGCTTGAGGCATACAGATGTTAAGCCTCATGTGCCTGTAATTACAACGGCAACCACACTCTTCAAACCAAAGCACAGCGTTGCTGCTTGGCGGCAGAAAAAGGCGTGGTGGTAGTACTTCCCCGGACGAGCCTTCGCAAAGAGCTCTACTACTCTACGTAACCTTTATATCATATTTTTAATAAAATTAACGACATAATCTTGAACTTTTTGACTTTTGTTTATGCATTATGAAATTGTCTATAACACAGACTTTATTTCAGAATCAGAATCAGAATCAGAATAATCTTTATTGTATTTCATAATAAAGCTAGTTTCAATATTTTGGAAGTTATACAGGTTTTTGTTACCCTGAACTAGTTTTTGACAAGTAGAGAGTAGTAGAGCTCTTTGTGAAGGGCTCGTCCGGGGAAGTACTACCACCATTCCTATTTCTTCTGCCAAGCAGCGTTGCTGTGTTTCAGTTTGAATGATGGTTGCCGGTGAAATTACAGGCACATGAGGCGTAACACATATGTGCCTCAAGTCGTTAGGCCACGTTCATATCGTCCGTGACTTGTGAATCATTGCTATACACTTATTACAAAGTAATGGCTACCACTTAACATGAGGTGATCCATTGCTTTTTTCATAAACTAGACTTACAAAAAAAATAAAAAAAATAATACCCTCCCAAAAACTACACTCTACTTGAAAAAACCACTCTTTTATTATATTTATACTAACTGGTGCCCGCGACTTTGTCTGCGCAGGATTTGTACTTCGAGTAGCTTATATTAGCGTGGCGTAGTAGGTACATAAGTGTAACTCTAGCGGTTTTGGCAGCTCACGCCAGAATAGCTCGCAGATAGATTTTTTCCTACTTATTTGACACTTATCGTCATATTTTGGACAATTCACACAATATCTTTATAAATTGTAGCCTATATGTTATTCTGATGTATAAGCTATATTATTGTAAAGTTTCATTAGGATTTCAGAATTTCAATTAAAAAAATAATATCCTAAAAGTTAATATCCGAATGGGATTTGAACCCACAACCTTCCCCTTGTTCCGGGGCCTGATATTCTTTTACTATATCTGCTAAAAGGAATACAGGGTAGTATAAAGTAAGTTCATTTGATTGTGGCTGTAAAGGGTGGAGGGTAATTTATGCGATCTCACCCTCGAACGACCCCCTTTATTGATGTACTTTTGACTAGTTCTGATTTCTGTTTATAATGCTATTTAGCTTGTTTATTGGGCGTTTGTTTTGGTGTAAGTGGCTTTGTTTCTTGTATTTTTGTTTTTCTGATGGGTGATGACGAAAGGAACTTTTGTTGTAGACTATAGTTGATTTATGTAGGTACTTTAGTATGTTGACACGATGATAAAAGTATCTTTTAAAATTAATTGGTGCTTTTTTTTTTGTACAATGAATAGACCGTCCTTTGACTACAATCTCACCTGGTGGTAAGCGACGATGTAGCCGACGTTGGAGAATGGTCTAGAAGACACCTATTCACTCTTGCCTTGAAGAGACTGATATTGTAGTGGTCAGGAAAAACAGACGACGGTAATGAGTTCCACTCCTTAGCGGTACGCATAATGAAGGTTGAAGCAAAGCGCTTCGTGAGAATTGGTGGTATGCTAACCAGGTGATGGTACTGGGCCGTGCGTCTACTTGTCCTGTGGTGGAATGGAGATGGTGGAATAAGGTTCTCCTCGACAACTCGCTTTTCTCGGTCATTTTTGCCACGCACAACTAAGTTGTGGAACGATCTTCCTCTTGCGGTTTTCCCTCACAGCTACGACATGGGGTCCTTCAAAAGGCGGGTGTATCTTTTCTTAAAAATCATCGCATCAGCAACGCCTCTGGTGTTGCAGGTGTCTATGGGCGACGGTGACCGCTTCCCATCAGGTGGCCCGTATGCTCGTCTGCCAGCTTTTGCATATTTTTTTTTTTATTATTATATATTATCCGTGTACCGGGGATGACTACCGTGTCAGAGCATATTAAAAGCTTTCATTTAACTTGCAATGTACTTTGTCGGTCTAAATATTTTCTTCACAATCATGGTAGAAGTAGAAGTCTACAAAAACGATAAATTTATGTCGACACCTAATTAAGTGAAAATACATTTAAAAATGACACATAAATTCGACTAATTAGGCGAATTAAGTATAATTAGGTCAATATAATAAAAAATATCTATGTATCCCCTAAGTAAACCCAGTGAGTGCAAAAAATACTCTTCTACACTTGTAATTATTGGGATACCTGAAAAACTGAAACTGAAACAGCTTCACGACTTTAATCCCCAGGCACGGTAGATATCCCCTCAGATCTCTTAGTACCAAGTACTAACTCCAGATTCTTTTGAGGACGTCTAAGGGGGGTAGTCAGAGGTACGTCTAAACATTAAATTTGGCACATACCCACATTTTGCAGTAGTTGGTATTCCATACGTGACAGGTTGCAAGCCCATCGCCGCTGTTAGAGTACTAACTGGTTTCCTCACGATGTTTTCCTTCACCGTTTAAGAGCACTGGCATTGCGCACATAAATTTTCCGATATAAAAAATCCATTGGTGCACGACCGGATTCGAACCTGCGACCTTACGATCGGAAGGCGGGGTCACTCCCACTAGACCACCGGTGCTCCTACCACGGGGGGATACCTACGCTGTAAAAAAAGTAGGTTCCTAATCAAAATATTCTATTTGCTTTTGTTAATATATTTATATATATTGAAATTTTATTAATTCCATAAATATACCTCTAAATAAAGCAGAGCTGTGAATGTGTAAAATAAATTACCTATAGGCACTTATCTAAGTTACGTAAAAAAATAGCCAAAAAGACCCTTTTTAGAAATCTTATGTCGGTCAATTTAAACTAACCGCAGATTGTCTCATAACACCGCAAGTTGTATTTAAGAATTTAAGAAACAAATTAAATTCAGTAGTAAAATGTTTATGTTTCGTGGTCTTATCTACAATTAGGTGACCACATTTCTTCTACTTGATTTAGCTGAGTGTTCAAACATTTTACTTTACTAACCACAACACTGAGCGACACTAAGAGCTAATTATTGTAAAACAAAGATACTTAAACGAAACATACATACAAATAAAATAAAATAGTGCAAATGATGGATATTGAAACTTACCGACCGCATTCGTAACACCATACTACGCTCCAGAACTCAAATTGTTGACGTTTCCAAAAAAGCAGCTAGACTCAAGTGGGACTGGGCCGGCTACGTGTGCCGTCTGTCTGAGGAACTAATAAGTGATGGATAGTCGAAAGTGGATGTGAAGTTGAAAATCCAAGACTCGGTTTCTTTGCCCAGTTCGAATACCAGGCCGTTTTTCATAATGATTTATTTATATATCTAGACTGTAAATTAGATAATTGTAGAGACTAAAAACAGGTCAAGCTTGAGTGATTATTTATTTTCTCAATCACAAATTTGCAACTAAACAGTACCTGTGCACGCAATGGAAGTAAAAAGAGTATTAACTAAGTTGCCAAGACAATCGTTTCCCGCGTTTCGAAATCGTTAACGCTGCGCAAAAAGTAAATAAATTCACTAAGCTTTTTTTTTATTGCTTTGAAATGTCTATTAATTTATTTTGCAATTTTGCTAGAGATTTAGAGAGATACTAATACCAGTATGAAACACAATAAAAAATATGCCTATGCATTTCAAATATTCAAAAGAAAAAAATCTAAATTCAAAAGTCAGGCAAGACAGATAAACCTAAGAGTAGTAGAGCTCTTTGTGAAGGTCTCGTCCGGAGAACTACCACCATACCTATTTCTGCCGCCAAGCAGCGTTGCTGTGTTTCAGTTTGAAGGGTGTGGTTGCCGCTGAAATTACAAGCACATCACATCTGTATGCCTCAAGCTGATGAACGCAAAGTAGTGCATCGTAAGGCACGTTCCTATAAGTGTTTGTAATTTCACCGGCAACCAAACTCTTCAAACCGAAACACACGCTGCTAACGGTAAAACAACAAACAAGAAACAATAAAAACTATAATAAATATTGGTGGACATTCCACACAGCACTATCTCGCCCCAAACTAAGCCAAAGCTTGTGATATGGGAACCAGATAGCTGATATACTACTTATATACTTTTTTATTCAAAAATACATACTTATAATATTATACAACACCCAGACAGAGAACAAACATCTATGTTCATCACACAAATGTTTGTTCTCGGTGGGGATCGAATCCACGGCCTACGCAGAAGGCAGAGCTACTACCAACTGAGCTGTGAAGGCTGTCAACTATATATCTACCTACTTAAATGCTTTATTAGCGTCATGAATATAAATAAATTAGATAGAAATTATTATTGCAAGCACTTGCACCAGTATAAATAAAGAATAAACCGCGTATGTATAAAAAACATGACAATTAAACACCAAACATTGTTTTGTTTATTTTGTTTATCTCAACTTTCATTTGCAATAATAAGATGTGTTGAATTACTGTTTCAGCATGACAAATAACTAATTATGAACATGACATGATAGATAACAATCCATACCATATTATAAATGCGAAAGTCTGTCTGTTTGTAACGTTTTTACGGCTAAATCATTGAACCGATTGAGATGAAATTTGGCCTAAAGATTGTTTGCATGCAAGGGACATTGGCTAGTTTTTATCAATTTAAAAAGTATACATTTGAATCAGATATACATTTGAAATACATTTAAAGCTTTACTTATTTTCGGCATAATCAGTAGCTTAATAAATGTCCACCAATATTTATTTATTAATTAAGAATTTTCTATTGAAATTCAAAATCACATAATTTCTTTGCATCACCGTTGTTTTATTCTGTGATTTTAGTTTAATTTGACAGAGGTAGTATTTAACACGTGCAAAGCCAGGGTGGGTCCCTAGTGGCCTATACCTGTACAACTGTCTAATCCCTGGTCCCCATAACCTACGAGCATCCGTTAGTTGCATACAGACTGTCATCTCAATATCTATTAGAATACGCGAGCGCGAGCGCTTGTACAGCTAGATTTTGCCAATTTTTATCGTCAGAGATTAATAATAACAATTTTTTTTTTTACACAGCACTAGTAAATATTAAGTTCTATCTTTTTATTTATCTGTGACATGATTTCAAAAAAAAATCTCTTAGTACTACTACATTTAAAATATCGATTAGCTACATCTTTATGATTTTTTTTATCGAGACAATTATTATTATTCACGGTTTCTATCTTTACACTGCGCTAAAGTACATGTTACTTTTTTTTTCTTTACATTTTTATGGACTTACAGACGATCTAAAGCCTAAAAGTGGTACCACCCCGTCTTAAAGATACCAGAAGAGACATAATGTAGTGATCAAGAACAATAGAATATACAGAATACAGGATTATACAAAGAAATGATCACCCGAAAATATTAAAAAGAAGATTTTTGTGAAGAAAATGAAACTCAAGTCACGGATTTTTACTAGTCTTAATTAAAAAAATATATATAAATTCCAAGTTACTATGTTTGGATGTTTGTGGCTCAATCACGCTCTAACTACTGAACCGATTGAGGTGAATCTTAGAACAAATATAGTTTATCATCATACTCGACCGAAGTCACAAGCGGCAGCTAAATTCAAAACAAGATAAAAATTCTCAACAGAAATTTAATTAGGTGTAAATTCATAAAACAAACATGTAAGTTTTATTTTTATCAGAAAACATATGTTTTTAGTATTTATCTAAGTTAGTGCTTATTAGAAACAAAGTTCGTTAACCCCATAGCCTTTTTTAACAACTGCCTTATTTATTTATCTTCCTATAAGCTTCTAATAGCTAAATGGCTCTTAAATCTATTCTTATTTACGTTGACATGGAAACAACAATGACAAGAACGTTAAAAAAAACGCTAAAACGATAGTCGATATGAATAAAAATCCAACCTAAGATATTAATTAATATTTTTTTAGGTTTGACTATAACTTGAACTATAAATTAAAGTAGACAACTTTATTATAAAAAAATGTATACATTTTATAGTTTAATTTGAACCTGTTAGTGAATGTTATTTGTAATTCCAGATTTGAATACTTATAAATTTGATTTGACTGGTTATTGCCTTGGTTAAACAGTAATCAAATAAGTATTGGGAAAAGTGATCGCATTTTTTTAATAACTAATAGCGGCATAAATCAATCGCGGACTAGTAGAGTTAAATTAAAATTAAGTTCCAAATATAGACCAGAATTTTAAAATTCATTAAGTTGCCTAAAATAAAAAGTTGATAATATTATTTTTGTAAATAGAAAGCTGCTGTTCATTTTTTTTATAATCCTAAAAATTGAAATATACGAATTTTTTGCTTGTTTGTAAGTCCAAGTCAAACTCAAGAGGTATTTATTCAATAAAATCACAAGGATCACTTTGAAACGTCTTAAAGCTAGGTGACTCTAGGTGCCAGTTCCACGCGACCAAAGCCTAGAAGAACAGGCAACAAACTTACGGCTTGGTTCCTACCGTTCTTTTGTATGATCCTTTTACAAAGTAATATAATACAATATTGCAGTTTAGTGAGGCGTTGCCTACGCCAGAAAAAGGTAAACACAATCAATAATGTATATAATAGAAATAAAATTTACCTATGCATATTTTGGCAAAACAAAGAACGACCCTATCATTGACAGCGATCTCATCCAGACAAAAGTAAAACCATCTTAAGGCCCAGTTTCACCATGCTCTGTTAGTTACTAATCAAGGATTAACAGGCCGTTAAATCTAACCTTAGCTGTCAAACGCGTACATTTTGACATATTTAACGGCCTTTTAATCCTTTGTTAATCTAACAGAGGATGGTGAAACCGGCCCTTAGTATCCCAATCTTCCCGCTGTGGTTTAAAAAAAACAGATTCATTTAAATAATTTCACACATTATCATCTTCATAATTTATGACGGTCTCCAAAAGCGATTGATACCAATTTCTATTACCTAATCATAAAAAATATACAAAGCACAATGCGGCCCGACTATGCGTCATCTACAAAACATTTAACATCCTAATTTCGTGAGTAACACCTCAGCTCTAGTGCCGACAAAAGGGTCGATAAAAAGAGTCGATAAAAGTATTCGATAAAAATCTGGTATCGACATCGAGAGCGGACCCGCACAGCAGGCGGCACGGCACGGCTTGAGCACTAGGGATGTCACTGTCAAAGAGATATCTAAAAAGCCGGACTCATACGAGAGGATTTAATGTTTATAGTTTTTCAGTAAGTGCTCGAAAGGAGCCTCTTGAGGCGCATTAAAACCCTTTCTCCACACTGTTTATAAAGAAACTAGTGACACGACAAGAAGAAAAAAAAGAAGATGAATAAGTGAGCATAGGCAGGCAAAGCTGTAAATTGTTTTTTTTTTTACCTGTAAAGTTTATGTATGGTTTTGTTTTTAATAATTCGAATCAACAGTAAGCTTTTCAGTAATCATATTCCACCAAAAACCACGAGCTACATCTGCAAAGACGAAGCGTAAGACAAAGATATTGTAAAGATCGCGGATTTCGGGTGGATGGAAAGGGGTCAGAATTTATACTGCTAGAAATTTCTAGACCTATGCCTGTCAACTTCTTTAAGCTGATGATGATAATGAAGTATTACTATTCTTACAATATCACATCTCAATTCTTTGTGGGCTATAGGAGACGTCGTAGGTAAGTCCTTTAAAATTACCTACTGGGTAGTTGATTGGTCATACCAAGTTATCATTTTAAAAGACACGTACTTTTTTTGGCCGGATTGTAAGTAAAAAGCCGAACAAGGTCCGCTTAAAGTCGGCCGACTGGCAACCCTACTCACAACTAATAACTTACATTTGGATTACGCTCGTTAGCCTCTTAGCACCTTGCCCGACGTTTATTTTTTATTAATACAAAATTTATTCAAATATCCTGAACATATTTCGGGAATAATGCCTTAATATTACAAAAGCAATATGTTATGCCTAGAGGATAAGTGTATGAGCGACGGGAATGTGGATGTATCATTATTTATTCCATTATTCGAATGATATTTTTAATCTTCTGAGGTCAAGACTGAACTTAGAAGATTGACCGCGGCAACAATATTTTTATGTTAGAAAAAAGATACCTATAAAGTTAGATTTTATTTTCATTTCTACTTTTTTTGTGTGTAACGTTTGTATTAAAACATGTATTATTATGCTTATGTTTAAATAACTAGAAACCAAATCCCGCCCGGTTTATACTTCTAAAACATTTAAAGTAGTAGTAGTAGTACTCACAGTACAGTAGACGAACAGCAGAAACACAGTAACAAATTAAATAAGACCCGTGGACGCGCGACGAGTGACAGCGGCCGCACTGTGTGTCGAAATTCGACTTTCATAGACATAGGGACAAAAAAAAATTAAGGTCGTTTTTTTGCTTCAATATTATGTCTAAATATATCATGGGATATAATTTGGCGGAGAAAATGACGGGTTATAACGATTTCCCCTTGACGCTTCGAAGTCAAGCTAACGCTGCCGTACAGTTGAATTTAGCTACTGTACTATCTTTCTACCGCACCTACTTATTCTTAATTATTTATTATAATTTATTGTACACAATACATAGCAAAAAGACAGAAATAGAAGACTTGTAAGAAAGGGAGCTTATGGCGAACAAGAGTGACTCTCGCTCGCACGTTACGACATGTTGAAAGATATAAAATCACTAAATTCATTTTTTTTTAAATCGCAATTATCTGTTTTACTTTACTTATCACTACATAGTATAAAACAAAGTCGCTTTCTCTGTCCCTATATCACTATGTATGGTTAAATCTTTAAAACTACGCAACGGATTTTGATGCGGTTTTTTTTATAGAAAGAGTGATTCAAGAGCAAGGATTATATGCATAATACAAGCATAATCTCTTAGGGATAACCCACAATATCCGTGCGAAGCCGGGGCGGGTCGCTAGTAGAATATATTTTTGTGAAGTCGTCTAACTAACTAACGATAAAATTGTCTAACGATAAACGAAGCACATTATGTCTTGTAGTGTAAAAGTTATTGGTGCAACCGTGATTCGAACAAACTACCTTATGGTTGCTAGTTTATCATATAATATAGTAAGAATTTTATTTATATTAAAAGCTTACTGTTATTACTGAATTAAATAAATTTCCCGACCAACGCTTCTTATAATTGCATGAAACCTTTTTTAGAAATTACTTTAAATAAAAAAGACTTTTTACAGACTTTGTTTAGTTTGAGGCTAGATGGCGCTGAATGAAATGTCTGCCAATATTTATATTTAATAATGCGAAATGCAAGAATATTGTAACCAAAGGCATGTAATGCACGGTAATCTCCAAAATATCACGAAACAATTCATAAATAATAATGCAATATATATATATATATATACATATAGTTTATTGCTGCTTACCCAAATACTTTTTAAGAGTAGTAGAGCTCTTTGTGAAGGGCTCGTCCGGGGAAGTACTACCACCACGCCTTTTTCTGCCGCCAAGCAGCAACGCTGTGTTTCGGTTTGAAGAGTGAGGTTGCCGGTGTAATTACAGGCACATGAGGCTTAACATTTGTATGCCTCAAGTTGATGAACGCAGGGCACGTTCCTATCGTGCGTGACTTACGAGGCAATGCTTTGTTATAGGTTATGGTTACCACTTAACATCAGGTGGGCCATCTGCTTGTTCCATTAGCTAATGGTATAAAAAAAAAAAAAAAGTTGTTGATTTGAGTTAATAAAAAAATAGGTAAAACTAGCTTAGATTCACTATAAGTGTTCCAAAGATAATTTAATACGATCTATCTGATTATATTGTATTAAGACTTTTTGAATTTAACTTCATGCCATTTGGCACGCTCTTTATCCACAACATTAAACTTAATTATTTAATCTTTCAAATAATGTAATGAATGGCATTTTAATCGTGAAGTTTTATTGTTGATATGTTTAAAATAAATCGAGTTGACCTCATCTGATTGGAGCTTGTTATAATGACAATAGCATTATGCGATAGTCTCTTATGAGACTATGGGGTCGGGTACCGAGTCGAAGCCACAAAACTTACTCTATATAATTAATTTTGTGTCGTTACTTACTTTTACCCTATTTTTATTAACATTAACATAGCGAATAAGTTAGCCTGCAACTAACATTATGGACCAAAATTATCTAAATCAATAAATAAATAATTATTATAATTAGAATAGTTTTTCTTCATGTCGTGTCACTAGGTCTTTCGTAACAGTGTGCTGAAAGGATTTTAAATAAGAATAGTACTTACTATATTTTTTTTTCCTATTGTTTTACACAATAGTAAATCATAAAAAAAATGACAACAGCTAAGGATAGTGTTCAAGATAAAGTAAAGAATTAAGAGATGAAAGATATTATATATATTATATGTAAGATATTGAATTAATAAGGTTAGGTTAATGCACTTTGTGTGACTTCTAATAAATTCACATAAAGTTACATTCACATTAATAAATATAACATCTTCGAATGTGTCGTCCTCAAATAATCTGGAGTCAGTACTTGGTAGATACTAAGATATCTACCGTGCCTGGGGATCAAAATCGTGAAGGTGTTTCAGTTTTTTTCTCCGATTTTTTATTAAACTTGATTGTTATTTATTCTTTACTTATTATTTCTTAAAATTAAACTGATTGTTTGACAGAATCTGATTAGATTTTTACTATTGGCGTATGGTGTTTTAATAACAATTATAAATATCTGATTATCATATTAATAAAATGTGAATTAAAGTTAACGAGTATGTATATTTTTTTTTTGGGTCTAGACCCAATCACGTCACGCCAATCAAGTCACGCCATCTTTTTTTGGGTCTAGACCCAAAAAAAGATGGCGAATAGAAATATTTTTCATTTTAAATATGGACTAGATTGGATGAGGAAGGCGCGAGAAAGAGACCAATGGAGACATTTGGGGGAGGCCTACGCCGACGAGGCGACTTCTACCGAAGACGAAAGTGTTTAGTTACATGTTTATACATACATCACACATACAGTACCTAAACCTGATAGTTTTAGAATAGATAGATATCATAAATATAATGAAGTAATTAGTAGAAATAAAGGCTTTTTTATTTGTATTTTATTTAGTAGGTATATGTTGGGTAAACTTTATCTTAATTATCTTGATCTGTTTCACAAACTGCTATTAGTTATAAAAAAAATCTCATGTAAATGAAAGTAATCCTAGATAGAAGAATATAGATAGAAGATATTTTAAAATATGTACCTACCAAACATGAACTTACTAAGAATTGAAAATAACCACTTGTCTTGATTTCTTATAGGACTCTTCTATAAAACTTTTATACCTATAGATGCCAAAGATTTCAAATTAGATAATTAAAAATATCACTTGAATATCCAAATATTTGTGTATATATAACTTTTATGACCTATAATATATTTACCTATCTATACAATTGCACGCATGTGGGTTTCTTCTGTTATCAGGAGAACTCACCCAGATAAACACACACACACACACACACACACACACTGAGTACAGATTTCCAACACACTTCATATACAGTACAGACGTAGTGGGCTCTCTTGTGAAACCCTGGCTCTTAAGAGACTTGTGTAATCAGGAGAGCTCACAATCACACATACTTATTTACTATCATCATACTATACCTTTACTTAACACTTGCACTAACTTAACTAAAATAAAAATCCAAACAGTATTACAAGATTATGTATGTATTTATGTATAATATTTAGAGATCGTATGTAGTATAACATAATATCATGGTTTGCACTGACACTGCTCTTCATGGGGTTCAGTGACTGCACCAAGGTATCGGCAGAATAACAGCGCTGACCTGTCTTCGGATAGAGAAGCATAATGCTGAGCCGGGACCTTTTTGCTGCTGTAGCACACAGCACTATTGTTAGGTGCCCATTGTTATATCTAATAGATATGTTCCATGGGTAGGTATATAGGTAGGTATATAGTCAAATTAAAGATAGTTGTTAATAAGATACTCAAAGTCAAGTTAAAATTTGTTTTAAAATTGAATTAATTGTAAAATAGTCGTTTGTTTAAATTGTTTTGTGTTTTATACCTATTATCATGTTATTGTTTCATCATGTTGTCACTGTTTTTGTTCATTTTTGTACCTACCTACATTACCCTAATTATATGTTGTGTGTTCTTGTGGCCAATAAATAACTGTCTATGTCTATGTCTATCTTCAGATGAAACTAGCCACTATTTCTTCCATAAAAACACTGCAGTTGAAATTTTTTTATGTATGTAACTATATTTTATAATATACCTATTAAAAAAAACCTTAAAAGCTATGAATGAGCTTCGAAAGATCCGTAATTTTGACGCAACCTTTGGCTAAATAAATACTACAAGGACTATGAAATCATCATAATATCAAAACTACGTATATAATGTTTTTTTATTAAATACACAACTTTTTTGAATGTACTCACATTAAGAGCTTTTTTCGAAACCTTTTTTATTCAGTTTATGTATTATCTCTGCGTTAAATTATTTTTTGCATAATTTAAAGTGAGATTGCATTAAGAACTTTATTCTCACTAAGACTACGACACGGATCTACGCATTTTTTTCTTTTGAAAGATTTCAACGCGCTTTTTTGTAATTATTTTTTATAGATAACTGAATTTTTACCGTCGGTTAATGAAGTAAATGTCAATGATTTTTTATATGTTATCGGTTTCACTCAATAAAATAACATAATTTAACATCTGAAAATATCGGGCTTATCATGGGTTTTTTTTCTCTACCATGTTTTTTTTTTTTGTCTTTATAATAATTATTAATTTCTAAAGATTATCCGCAACTTGATTTTTATTCGATGATTACAGAAATTTAAAATACGTGTCTTTCGAAAAGTGGTCACTAGTGTCTAGATAAATCAATGAATTACCTTTACTACTCCCACCGTCTTCATTAGAATCTTCACTCGGCGGTCCGTGTGGTGCCCTCGGCATCGGGTGAGGCAGCCTGGGCCTCGTCAGGAACGGCGGAGGAACTCCAAAGAAGGGTAAAAACGGTGGCCAGGTCGGCCTCGGCGTCAGCTGAGCCGCCGCCGCTGCGTAAAGCTGCAGCGGCGCCGGCAGCCCACCTTCCAGCACCATGCCGCCGGCGCCTCTTCCACCTTCCCTCGATATCTTGACTACCGACAACGCACAACACTACGCTCAGTGCGTGCGATATCTTGAATCAAAATACACAACGCGATCTATCGATACCTTGTCTGTCGGCACTACGCACAACACTAACAGTGCGCGGCAACATTCTTAACTGTCATATTTAAACACGTTCGAATTTCAAATCACCAACACTTTTTTTCAAGTTCACGTTGTTTTTGAGTATTTGTTCCGCGCGCATGTGGTGTTGCCGTCCAGTCGCCGCGCCGGCCCGGCACTGAGATGGCGCGACGCCGCGGGGCGGGGCGAAAGCCTCCCTACCCCCACCCATGCACAAATTAATTCCCCGCCTCCTTCATATTATAGATTTATTCCTCCGACAGTACATCGCGCGGCGCTGCTAAACGCTTTCAAACCTTATGCTTTAAAGTTAGAGACCTGTATTGAATAGCGGGTAATAAATTAAGGGCAGGCATACATTGAATTAACGACAGCGTAGACGGCGGTCGGTGGTGAATTAAAATCAGCTTTATTTGCTGGCTGATAACGTTTATTATCGCGTGGTCGTTGTTTAAACATAGGATTTATAAGGTTTACGTTTGTATGGAAGAGCTCGTGGGGTTGTCATAATCTTTTTTAGCCGCATGGCGCGCCCGCTACAAAGATACATGTAGGGATTCTGTAAGAACTTATGCTATGGAATTTCACCGCAAAATGAATAGGTATTGTATTGGTATTTCTTCACAAGTTATGATGAAGTTTATGTAAATAAGATGTCTAGCAATAAACCTATGGGTATTGTATTTTCAAGGAGTGATGATTATTACTTACTATTTTAGCTACAGTGAATTATGTTTATAATATTTAGATTTTATTATTTGAACAAAATAATTACGAATAATAAATATTATCTTTTTTATGATCCGTGGATTCAAAATGACAAAAACACTATACCTATTTAAAACATCTCAAATCTACGCAATTTTTTATTATAAAGAGGCAGATACCTATATAATTCTAAAATAGATGCATAGTTGCTGGTTGATGAGCAATCATCTCATTAAGAGCTAGACAAAGAGATGGCGGCTTTATCAGGCGCATACAATAGCGTTGCGTAAAACTAGATTACATCTCGGTCTCTCTCCAATCGACTCTAATGACGGACAAACAATCAATCATACAAAATTAACACGTTTCATATTATATTTTTGACAGTGATGAATCATAAGCGACCGAAAGGCAATCAATTTCACAACCAATTCCTTATTCCATTAAACAAAAAAAAGTAATAACGTAATTGACATAAATAATAATAAAATATGTCAAGACAGCGTAACGAGCGCTCGGACGCGACATGACAGCTCTATCAGGAATCTCGCACTGACTGTACCTCGCACCCCGCCCCCCGTTTGTGGAAATGCCGCCGCGTGCTGCGATTGGCCGACGCGCGGGAGAGAGGGGCCGGGGGCGTGGCCTGCAGGGGGTGTCGGGAAAGCTTAGTGTTGCATGAATTTAATTAGTGTGAGCAGCACCTCGGGCGCATTAGGAGTCGCGATGGGCGAAGCAATAAAAGATATAAAGGAATGAGTATAAATTAAAAGTTAAATAGAGAGTGTGGTGTGTGCGAGCGAGACGGATAGCGCGCTCTCTTTCTATTCTTCTCTCAAGCTGCGGATTACCCGCTCGTAATTGTTTGACGATCTTATTAGTATCAGTTAAATGTCGTGGTCTCTTTTTCTCTCGCGAATTTAATTACTTTTTAATTAGAGCTGCTCGCTTAATGAGAGTTTTGCAGGTTTCTTTCGGAGTTCTTTGTTTTTTTTTGTTATCTATTTTTGCTTTTGATATTTTGATAAAGGGAAAATTTTATTTTATTTTTAGTTACAACCTTTATATCAAAACTTGAAAACCTTATTGGAATTATATTATACAACGTGTAAACGACTGTACGACATTAAATTAATACACGTGTAGTACTACTATCTAGTATTGATTTAAAAAAGGTTGTATTAACATTCATTCATAATTGAGATTTTTTTATTTTCAAACAAACTAAATATCAGAATAAGCATAAAATTATTGAACATTCTGTATAAACACACAAACAAAGCAACGTACGTTCATTCAATGCCGCGCCCCGCGCGCAGAAACCGCACATACATACCTACTACGACTAAACCTAAACTGTGCCGCGCGCCCGTGCCTAAAGGTGAACGCCCTTTCAGCGCGGGCGCGCAGCTGGCGGCGGCGTCTTTGATTCGCCGATATAGTAGAGCAACGTTAGCATGTAGGAAAAATAAAACTAGTTAGGTACCTCAAATCCGTACGTTTCCAATATGCTCACGTTGTTGCATGTTGCACATACAAATGAATGCACTGAAGAGCTCCTTCAACTGTTCTAGAGTTTGTTTTGTATGCCTAGTTTCACAATTATCTTTCCCTTCATAATACAAGTTCTGCATTTTGATGACATTAACAAGACACACACACTCACACAAAAAGTCTATTTCGCGGTACCAAATCTAGACACTAGTCACGAGTAATAACACGAATTTACAATTTTCAAAATTAGATATGTCAAGGTCGCTACCAAGGCGATTGTTTACTAAATAATAATGTCTTTCACTGGCCACCGGGCGGCAGCGTGGCACATAGTGGGGCGCGCTACGTACCTATCTGTCTCTATCACACACGTAAGCGGAATGATATCTGTCCTTGTCGCACAGCGAAATTTTACAATGTGAGCGCACAAATATGTTTCTTATGCGGTCTAACGCGTATAAATATGATATCTCTGTCCTTTTTTTCGTTTGATTGATGAGTCACATGACTTCATGACCCCGGAAATTTGACCTCATCACCGGCGATTAGAGATACATGTTGCATAGAAATTATTTATTGGAAAAGTATCGATATCTCGATAAATATTCAGGCTTTTTTGATAAAACCAACTCCTAAAATCTAAAAATGCAATTAGGAGTACGTGTTTCAATTTAATGTCGTACATGACTTTACACCTTGTATACAAGGTGTTCCAATAATTGTGTATATAAACTTCAGGGAGCTAAAGTACCCATCAATATGAATAACTTTTTCTAAGGAACCAGCACTGTGAACGCGAAAAAAAAACAGCTGTTTCATACAAAAGTACCAGGCTAAAATGTATGAAATAGCTGTTTTTTTCGCGTTCACAATGTTGGTTCCTTAGAAAAAGTTATTCATATTGATGGGTACTTTAGTCCCCTGAAGTTTATATACACAATTATTGGAACACCTTGTATATTGGAGTTAGCTGCTAAGGGGATTTTTTAATTTTTAGAAATGGCTTTGGTACGTACTAGCACATACATGGGTAGTTAAATTATTATGAAACGCATAGTTTTTTTTTTTTTTTTTTTTTTATACAATTAGCTGACGGAACAAGCAGATGGCCCACCTGATGTTAAGTGGTAACCATCACCTATAACAAAGCACTGCCTCGAAAGTCACGCATGATAGGGACGTGCCCTACGATGCACTGCCCTGCGTCCATCAACTTGAGGCATACAGATGTTAAGCCTCATGTGCCTGTAATAACACCGGCAACCACACTCTTCAAACCGAAACACAGCGTTGCTGCTTGGCGGCAGAAAAAGGCGTGGTGGTAGTACTTCCCCGGACGAGCCCTTCACAAAGAGATTTATGTAAAAATATTTTATATGCATATCTTTAAAAAAACATCTTAAAATATATACAACCTTTCGCAAAAATCATGCTACATAATCGCAAAAACGAAAATGAATACAAATAGTTCCTTCCGTATTCCGCCGCACTTCAGCGCATCTATCACCAATTTGTAGATATCAACATCTCGAGGCTATCCCTCTCTCTTTCGCACGCGTTACGCCCCCTATGTCTGTCTCACGCCGGCATTAAGTTGGCTATGCACGCGCGAGCCGTTACTTCTCATTACGTCTGGCTTACCGCGCGTTACAATGAATGGCGCGCTTTAGTTGTTTTTGTCGATGTGGTATTTGCGATTTTAAAATATTTTGCGTAACTGTTTACGAGTAAATTGATCACGGATATTCTGTTGTTTTTGTTTTATTTTATTCTTCTTAGGATTATATCTTTTAGAAGTGGAGATACAGTCAGCTTCATTAAACGGTTACAAAAACATAACTGAATAATGAAAAAAACTGAAACAGTTTCTCAACTTTGATCCCCAGGCACGGTAGTTATCCCCTCAGATCTCTTTGTACAAAGGAACGAACTCCAGATTCTTCGAGGACGTCTAAGGGGGGTAGTCATAATCAACATAACATTTACCATTGCAGTAGTTGTCTGGTTTTAGATTTATAAACTGAAACTGAAACAGCTTCACGACTTTCATCCCCAGGCACGGTAGATATCCCCTCAAATCTCTTAGTACCAAGTACTAACTCTAGATTCTTTGAGGATGTCTAAGGAAGTCAGAGGTACGTCCAAACATTACATTTGCCACATACCCACATTTTGCAGTAGTTGGTATTCCATACGTGACAGGTTGCAAGCCCATCGCCGCTGTTAGAATACTAACTGGTTTCCTCACGATGTTTTCCTACACCGTTTAAGAGCACTGGCATTGCGCACATAAATTTTTCGATAGGAAAAATCCATTGGTGCACGACCGGATTCGAACCTGTGACCTTACGATCGGAAGACGGGGTCAGTCCCACTAGACCACCGGTGCTCTTACCGGTTTAGATTTATCTAAGTCATAAAACACGTAAAATCTACTGTATCCTATTTTTATTTTGATCATTAGGTATTTGTGATTATTATTAGCAGTGATTAAAAAAAAACAAAATTGCAAGATGCGCTATTTTTTTTAATACAACAACAGATGGCCCACCTGATGTTAAGTGGTAACCATCATCAATAACAAAGCATTGCCTCGTAAGTCACGCTCGTTAAGACGTGGAACTGGCACCTAGTGTCACCTAGCTTAAAGACGTTTCAAAGTGATCCTTGTGATTTTATTGAATACATACTTTTGACTTTGACGTTTGAGGTTATGAGGAATACAGATGTTAAGCCTCATGTGCCTGTAATTTCACCGGCAACCACACTCTTCAAACCGAAACACAGCAACGCTGCTTTTCTCACTACTAATGATTGCAGCCAGTGAACCCGAACTAAACATCCCTTATAACCAGACTTCGACCCCTGTCGGATAAAAAAATCGCCAAATCGTTTATCCCAACCCGTTCTCAGGAAGTCGAGGCGTGACGTCACACGTCTGACGTCATCAATCACTTTCCTATTTAATTTTAAATCAATTGGTACCGCGCGTGCCCCACATCCATCTTGTGTTATCAATATTTAATGTGACTGGTAGGAAATTAAAGTGACAAGTGTATAATCGAAAAAGTAAACTGAAAGATATTTTTTTGACAGCCTTCACAGCTCAGTTGGTAGCTCTGCCTTCTGTGCCGTAGGCCGTGGGTTCGATCCCTACCGAGAACAAATATTTGTGTGATGAACATAGATGTTTGTTCTCTGTCTGGGTGTTATTATATATTATGATTATGTGTTTAAAAAAAAGGATATATGTATTATATCAACTATCTGGTTCCCATATTACAAGCTTTGGCTTAGTTTGGGGCTAGATAGTGCTGTGTGGAAAGTCCACCAATATTTATTTATTTATTTTTAGACAATTGATCTAGCGAACGGAAACGTTTCCGAATATTTTAAATAAGCCTCGATGAAGTTGTTTTTTTGGGCAGATGGCCCACCTGATGTTAAGTGGAAACCATCACCTATGATAATGCATTGCCTCGCAAGTCACGCTCGATAGGAACGTGCGCTATGATGATATGATATGATGCGCTGTGCTGAAGCACTGACCTGCGCCTGCGTCCATCAACTTGAGGCATACAGTTGCCTCAAGTTGATGGACGCAGCCACCCAAAAATAGCCAAGTGCGAGTCGGCCAATTCATGAACTCGCTCATGATCGATATAGTGCATTCCTACAAAGGTGATGTTTTCAAAATATATGACGCCCTGACCAGGATCTTGTGCAGTGTATAGTTCCACGTGGGCAAAGCCCTGGGGCGAACACTGCGTGTGACGTCACAAGTCTATTAGGTTGTGGGCATGCCCATCGTGCCCACAACGGTGGATCCGTAATTGGATGGATGGATGCCTCATGTGCCTGTGTCACCGGCCATTCTACCTGCTTCCAGAAGGTGGAGTGGCCGGTAGAAATAGGCATGATGGTAGTGCTTTACTAAGAGCACTGAGCACTGTTTCAAAATCATAATGAAAAGAAAACTTTTCACAAAAGCTTTCTATTAAATATCTGATTATATAGATGACAAAAAAGCTTGGGACTGAACTATGCTCCAACTCATTACAAATACTAAACAATTGAGTACCATCATAAAATTGTAAAAAGGATCATACAAAAAAACTCTAGGAACCAAGCCGTAAGTTGCTTGCCTGTTCTTCTAGGCTTTGGTCGCGAGGAACTGGCGATAGATTCACCTAGTATATAAGACGTTTCAAAGTGATCCTTGTGATTGTACTGATTTAATATTATAAGTATGTATTTACAAAAAAAAGTAGGTGAATATGTATTATATCAGCTATCTGGTTCCCATATTACAAGCTTTGGCTTAGTTTGGGGCTAGATAGTGCTGTGTGGACCAAGTCCACCAATATTTATTTATTTACTGAATAAAGACCGTTTTGATTTTTTGTTTTTTTTAAAGAACTACTGACACGACAAGAAGAAGATAAGAAATTGAATGCAATTTTCAAACTACCCACTTACCACTGAAATATAACTATAAGGTATGGTGACGACGGCCGCTAGCATCATCAATCAAACAGCCCGCCCCTTCCTGATTGCTTCGCTTGCACCAACAAACGAGTGCATAACTATAAACAAAATAAAAATAGGTTCACGATATTAATACTCAGGCACGGTAGATATTCTCTCAAAAAAAATGTACTGAGCAGATACTCATAGATCTTTTAGCTTACACAAATTACAGGCACATGAGGCTTAACATCTGTATGCCTCAAGTTGATGGGCGCAGGTCAGTGCATCGTAGGGCACGTTCCTAGCGTGCGTGACTTACAAGGCAATGCTTTGTTATAGGTGATGGTTAGCACTTAACATCTGCTTGTTCCATCAGCTAGTTGTATAAAAAAAAAACCTGGATTCCAGACAGAAAAGATTGTCTTTTGTTTCCTGACTCGATATAGACCTTGGGTTTCAAGAGCCATGGTCGGCACATTCAAACATCAACCCTCATACTATAAAAAAGTGTTTAAATTTAAAAAAACCTAAACCGACGAGAATGTTAAGAGAGTGAATGAAGCGAAATAGGTATGTAAGGACCGTAGCAAGTGGAGATCCGTGGTCTCTGGGGATATCTACCTGCGGATCAAATTCGTGAAGCTGTTTCAGTTTTTTCTAGATTAGTAGGTATACTAACGAGTATTGAATTTCGGACCCAAGTCAAAACACGAGTAAAATAATTAATAATAAAAAAAATATCTTAAAAAAATTACATGTACCTAGTTGCCAATAAAAGGTACCAAGAATCCACACACACCCTTAAAATAAAATAGGCCCATTCCAAAGCCAATGCGAAACGCGTCTTAACTTTACCTCCGTAAATACTCGTAAGACAGTCGTGCACAAAAGTGCTACAAGCTACTTAACTCCCCACCCTCATGTACTCGTAGATACAACCACTTAAGGTACAAAACTACAAGGCTTCTTAAGTGTTGGACTCAAAAAGCGGGTTTCATAATCTTGTTAGCGCTGAAATTTGCATTAATTAAGGCGATGAGGCCTCAGTTACCTCTAAACTGGGGGGTGGAGGCAACCCCCTAAAGGGGGTAGATAATATTCAAATGGTACATGTAACGACGCGCCCCGAGACCAACCTCGCCGCCCGCAAGCAATATAGATGGTACAGTCGCGTGGACAAGTGTTCAACTATTGTTTTGTATTTAATTTCATGTACACAAATTAACAGCTTACTAATCAAAGCATTTCATGACTGTTTCGGTTTTTCGCTTATTTTAGTATCAGAAAAAAATATCCTTACAAATATCTTAAGAAACTTACGGCCACGTGACGGGCGCAAACCAGCTACTGGTCTAGACAATGACCGGACGATAATATCTCGATGTATTAAAAATTTACAGAGTATTTTGATTTAGTATCCAGGATCCATTACAAAGTACATATTAATTAGTCTTATTTGGTGGAAATTGTCATGTATGTATGGGCTCTATGTTACTTTGACATATATCATGGCACCCAGTCTGTCAAAGTTTTGCACAACATTTTACAGTCAAATTATGCACCTTATATTGCTTTTTTATACAACTAGCTGATGGATCAAGCAGATGGCCCACTTGATGCTAAGTGGTAGCCATCACGTATAACAAAACATTGCCTCGTAAGTCACGCCACTAGGAACGTCACCTACGATGCACTGCCCTGCGTTCATCAACTTGAGGCATACAGATGTTAAGCCTCATGTGTCTGTAATTTCACCGGCAACCACACTCTTCAAACCAAAACACAGCAAGGCTGCTTGGCGGCAGAAAAGGCGTGGTGGTAGTACTTACCCGACCGAGCCCTTCACAAAGCGCTCTACTACTCTTACTTCGATCGTCAACGTCATCAATGCCTCCACTCCGTCAAAGTTTTGCATCACCTTTGACAGTCAACCGTTCAAATGACGCACCTAAATCTCCCGCCGCCGCAACACTTCCGTGCTCGCCTGTACCTCTCTGAGAGCATCGAGGGTACGCTCGACAATTTCCTCCTCGGGTAATTCACTAGGATTTAATTTAAATTAGTTTTGGCTTGGCTTAATAGCTTCCCCCACCTTGGGCGGATGGCGGCGCTCCAGAACACGTATTCTGGAGCTTGGTTATTTTATTATGTATGTTTTGGTTATTCTTTGGTTTTGGTTTCTGGTTTCTCGAGTCTTTCTTTTGTCGTGTCACTAGTTCCTTTCGAAACAGTGTGGTGAAAGGATTTTAAGTACGCCTCAAGAGGCTCCTTTCGTGCACTTGACACATGTTATAGAACTTTTTAGGTTCTACGACATGCCAGTTCCCTCACGATGTTTTCCTTGACCGTTTGAGAGTACTGGCATTGTGCACATACATTTTGAACAGAAAAACTCATTGGTGCACGACCGGTTTCGAACCCACGACCGGACGATAGGATCGGAAGGCGGGGCTGCTACCACTAGACCACCAGTGCTCTCGTTTCTGTTTTCTCCAGCGAAACCCTGGCTCTCAAGAGACTGTAATCGGGAGAAACCAAAGAAATATCTACATTATTCTCAATTTTCTTTTATACCTACATTCTTCAGCACATTCACATCTTTTGATATTCTTTTGCTATTAATGTCCTCACAGGGTCAAATGGCTCTGATCAAAGGTACCGGCAGAATAACAGCGCTGAGCCGCCAAGGGTGGTGAAGTATAATGCTGAGCTGGAACCGATTTGCTGCAGTAGCACACATACATAACTTTATGTTATTATCTTCATTTTATTTTTGTTAATTCACTCCATTTTTTATCTGTACATTTATACATTTATTATGTTATAACTATATTTATATATTTTTTTATTTGTTTTGATATTTTTCCGCTATTGTTTCTTTATTTTAGTTTTTTAAATAATTTGTAATGTACCTAAGTTTAAAATAGCAAATAATTGTATGTCTATGTCTTATTAACTAATTTCCGCAGTGTACAAAAATTAAGAAATCTAAGCTGTCCACTAATGGACTTATCTTATAAAACAATAGAGGCCAACAGTATTTTTTTTTAAAACAATTTTTGAGCTTTATAAAGTTCTTTTGTTTTTGCTGTTGTTTTTTGTTTAAGATAGTTTATCTGTAACTTCAATGGTTTCAAATATATAATTCCCACTAAAAAAACACTGTATAGTATTATGGTACGTATGTAAAATATGTTAGGTCATATACCAAAATGTCTCCTTTCATATATAAGCGGCTCGTCCTGGCTTCGCATAGGTGGACATTTATTTGTTTAAACATTTATTTAAGAAATATAGCCTATGTTACTCAGGGACAATGTATAATTCTAATGGTGAAAGAATTTGAAATCAGTGGTTTTTGAGTTTATTCGTTACAAACATAAAAATCTTTCCTCTTTATAATATTAGTGTAGATTACCATAGTTTCTCTATTGTTCACCTATCTAGGTAAAAAAATATCTTGATCTAGCTCTCCTTTTGCACAATTTTGCTTACTTAGTGCAATTATGAATTAAATAAATATCCCGAACCGCATGTAGTGCTTTTCGAAAAGTTTCGTCGATCAGAATAAGTACGTGCCAAACCGACACAGTACGCTCGTTGCTTGGTAAATAGACATCTCTCCGTCCGACGCGGCGGCAGTGTGGCACATACCTAATTATTTGAGTTCCGTTTAAAACGCCAACGATTATATTTAGCGCGCTTCCTCTCGCTCTGGCTCTTTGATGTTGCTATTTGTAATTGCTTTTAGGATTTTGCAGTAGTTTTTTGACCAAACTCAAAACGATAATCGTATGTCTCAATCGTTTTAGATATGTAACATATTATTATGTAAATTACTTACCTAAAACACAAAAAAACACAAATATTATGATCATCACATTTCTCAATAATTACATAATCATATGATGCTTACCTAAAATACAAATCATACAGTGCATTATATGAGTACAAAATTGTTTACCCTTTTAAGGCCTGATTTCACCATGCTCTGTTAGATTAACAAAGGATTAAAGGGCCGTTAAATATGTCAAAATGTACGCGTTTGACATCTAATGTTAGATTTAACGGCCTGTTAATCCTTGATTAGCAACTAACAGAGTATGGTGAAATCAGTTCTTAGAACGACAAAACCTACCTACCTGTTAGTATTATTCTCATGTAAGTGACTATATTCTGTCTTTTTTGAAAATAAATATCTTTAAACCTAAATACAAACAAACTCAAACCATTATCATGAAAGTTGATGTGAGTTTTCTTCTTATTTGTAATCTGAGATAATATTTTTGCAAAATAACCAATGCTTATATTGAATAATTACTGAATGTTACCTTTGTCAATCAACAAATGATAAGCTCAGATAAAAAAAGTTAAAATTAATTTAATCGCTAATCTTCTTGTCATGTCACTAGTTCTATCGAAAATGTAAATAAATAAATAAATATTGGTGGACTTTCCACACAGCACTATCTAGCCTCAAACTAAGCCAAAGCTTGTAATATGGGAACCAGATAGCTGATATAATACATATATACTTTTTTTTTTGTAAATACATACTTATAATATAAATTACACCCAGACAGAGAACAAACATCTATGTTCATCACACAAATGTTTGTTCTCGGTGGGGATCGAACCCACGGCCTACGGCGCAGAAGGCAGAGCTACTACCAACTGAGCTGTGAAGGCTGTCGAATCTGTATGTGGTGAAAGGATTTTATGTGCGCCTCAAAGAAGTTCCTTTCGAGCATTTGACACATGTTTTACAACTTTTTAGGTTCTACGTCTACTAAAACATATACTTATGAAAAAAAAACAAATGACAAGATCAAATCAATGAACTCAAAACCAAAGCGAAATGCTCTTTCCAGCCTCATTCCTATTAATCCACGCAAATCAATAACAATCACAGATGTAATCACAGTGGCACGATAACGAGGGAGTGGGGTTCGAGTCTCGGGAGACGCACCTCCCGGTTGGCTCGTAATCTTTAACTAGCGCATCTGTCTGTCTGTACCGGTCTGTTGTAGGGCCTTTTGACTGTCGGTTTGGTTACTTTATGAAACTCAATTTTTGTGTTAAATTGTACCTGTAAGTTTTTGCTATCTTTGTTTTACCTCTATAAAGAGTACCCCAACACTAGTAGCTACTACACCGTAGGTGCTTTACGAGGAAGCATTTTTGCTATTCCTCGTAGAGCACCCATCCAAATAAAAATAAGTGCTCTCCAAGGATTATGATCGGTGCTCTGAAATCGGTGCTCAATAAGGAATGCCTCCTACGATGGACTGCCTAGCGTCTATCAACTTGATACATAATTGTGAGTGTAATTTTACCGGCAACCTCATCTCTTCACCATCCCTTCAAACCGGAACACAGTTACGCTGCTCGACTTCAGAAATAGGCATGGTGGTCCTTCCTCGGATGTCCAAATATAACATTTTGTGCCAAATGTAACGAACTTACTTCTTATGTCTATAAGGTTCTATTACACACAATCTTAGACATTCTTAAATAATCTTGAATTGGTACTGTGCACTAAGAGATCTGAGGGGATCTACCGTGTTTCAGGATCACTAAGTGATCTTCGTATACTTCAAAAATAAAAAAAATAAAAAATCGAAAAAATGTTTATTTTGCGACACAAAAAAAAATAGGCGAAAATTAAATATAAAGAACAATACTGTGACAACAAAATCGGTCGTCACTCAGCGACACTTCGTGCGAAAAAATATATTTATGCGTCTGTGAAGGGCTCGTCTGGGGAAATACTACCACCATGCCTATATTTCTAGCAGCATTTTTTTTTGTAGTAGAGCAGTGTATTGTCATGCACGTTCTTATCATAAATGACTTACAAGGCAACGCTATGTTATAGGTGTACCACTTAACATTAGGTGGGCCATCTGTTTGTTATCAGCAAGCAGTATAAATAAATAACATAACAAACATTTCATTTCAAAGCCTTAAGCCGTTTATACCTACCCTAAAACCACTAAAACGTTATGCGTCAAATAAATTACCCAAAATGTCATGTCATGAGTGACAGCTGTCAAGTCAACAGCTTTTATTACGGCAAAGATAAAAGATAACACTATTTCGGTGTCGTAGAACTACTTGGGTGTGTCAAATTGTAATGTGACACATGTTTCAATTACTGTTATCAGTTTATCTCGTTTGATGACATTTGTCACAATTCTATTTGATGACCCCTGCTGAATATTCACTGTACTGAATATTCGGATGACAAGAGAGGTGCGGGTTCGATTTCCACGTTGCACTATGTACAAATATTTGTTCCTAGGATGGGTGTAGTGCATGTATGAAACAGGCACATAGATTCACTTAGCTTTAATATCCTTGCCTTGTGATTCATTTGAATAAATTCATTTTGAATTTGACTGACTTAAGGCGAATACAAGAGCTAATGTGTCTCTCGCTCGCACGCTCGCCTTAAGACAAACTCGCAAACCTTTCTGCCCGTTTCTGTTCAACTTCCACGCCGTATACTATATCTTACTCGTACCTAACGATCTTGGTCAAAAGTACACGCTAACATAAAATAAACTTAAAGCTTTGAGGGGCAAAAAACATGAGAGAACAATCAATTGACTGAATAGAATGAAGTGCTTTAAAAAGTAATCTCTGCGCATTCACCGCAATCGATACCTTTTGTTGTGATTGTCACATCTGGCATAACTTGCTCCCTACGGTAGTTTTTGTCACAGCTCAGCACTACAATAGCTAGTGAACAAACGAACATTTAATAATTTTACAGTAAAAATTAGAAACAAGCTTTTCTATGACGTTTTTCCTGTATTGCAACTATTTGCAACAGATGTATAAATCAAAAAATATTTTGTCAGTGTTGTAGGTCCATCAAATCAATTTATTTAAATTAGACATAGTCCATAGGTATTTGTTAGTAACATTTTAACTTAAAAATTGTGTTATTGTCATTTTGTTGGTTGTGGTACAAGTTGAGTGTGCAGCTGCATCCTATAATAATTGAGGGGACAGCCCCACCTCTCAGACAATGCGTTCACGATACTGTTCGGGCTGCCGCGGATCCGTCTTCTCAATGAGGCGCATCGTTTGCGTACTTTGGCATGAAATCTATCCACTCTATTTTCCGCAAACATGCCCGACCTATCTGGCCAATACCTGGTAATAAAGATCTTCATAAAAAATCATAGCCTCACTAACATCCTAATAATACAGGCGTACAAAATTATTTTGATACCTACATAGGACGGTATCGTTACAAAATGTCAGGATGGGACGCTGCAGTGTCAAACTTCAATACTATTATTACAATTGACTTTAAGGAAACATTGTATAAATAATATACATATATTGTATAGTAATAATTCAAATTATAAGGAATTATGTAACGTGCTACATGATTGCTACGAGAAGCTACGAAGCGTAGCACTTATTGTATGCAAATCTAAAAAAACTTTAAAAATAGTGTTGTACTGTTTTTTTTGTTTGAGATTGTATTTCGTATAATAATACAAATGTAAGTCATGTCATCAAAAGTTATGAAAAAAAAACCAAATGACAACGTACAATTAGTTTTTTATGCAAAAAATGTGCTCCAAAGTCTTTTACTTTGGAGCACAATAATATTAAATATGTCAATGCATAATTTGAAGTTTAAACTTACTAGAAGGTTACAGTATTATAAAAAATTAGGTAACCTGGGTGTTTTTAACTAACATTTTGTGATGCAATGCAGTGTAATGCAATGTGAAAAGGTATTTATTCAGTTGAATCACAATGATCACTTTGAAACGTCTTAAAACTGGGTGAATCTAGGTACCAGTTTCACGCGCTCAGAGTTAGACAATGTGTCACATAGAGTTATCTAGCTGTCCTTTAAAAGCTTTGAAATGAGAGTCGTTTTAAAGTGTCGGCAGTCAAGGGTGGCGATAGTAGTTCATTGTTGCTATTTAAATTGAATTGATGAAAGAGTTACAAAGAGATCGTGCTCAAGATAACGTATACAGAAGAATTATTATGTTAAATGAAAATGTTTATGAAATATTATTAGTGCTTTAAATAAATGATTTTAGTTGGATTATCAAACTAGTCGCTCGTCACTTTGAGTAGTGTAATTTTTTATAACGATTATTCGTATTCTGTAAATGCTACTTGAAACTAAGAGATCTGGGTTTATTGCTACCGTGTCTAGGGGATCCTAGGTCCAGTCCAGCGTACGGATGGATCCTGGAGGGTGCGGAAGAACCGGGAGATTGCCGAGCTAGTGGCCGAGCCTAACATCATTGGCGAAATGTAATCACATAGGCTGCGCTGGCTCCGCTACGTGCTACGAATGGAGGAAGATCGGGCTGCGAAACGGGCTTTTCTTGGAGTGCTAGATACAGGTGGAAGGACGAAGTGGAGAAAGACCTTCGCTCACTTCAAGTCTTCGCACCGGACTGGATAGAGGCAGCGCAGGACCGAAGCCGGTGGCGATCTATTGTGTCGGAGGCCAAGACCCACTTCGGGGTTGATGCGCCAGGATAAGTAAGTCTAGGGGATCGTTTTTATTTTTTCACTATCAATTTATTATAATAATATCCTATATAAGTATCTAAATTTATAAACCACAAGAAACCATACCAAAATACGTCATACTTTAAATGTTATCACATTTTAAATGCACGTATGAAAATCTTTGAAATTTTTGTGTAATTTTTTTTATTAAACAATGGTGTCAATTCTGTTGTTTAAGTTTCCTAATTCTACCTAATTTGACAGCACTAAAAATATTGCCGTCCCTTTCTAAAAGAGCGAAAAAACAAGGACGGCTATAATTTTAGAGCTGTCAGATTATGTTAGTTTAGGGTAATGCAACAACAGAATCGACACCCCCATCAATTAATAAACACACATAGCCTCAAGTTTTAGACAAATAGGTATTTGTATAGGATAACTTCCCACAAACGTGGGGTAGAACGAAAAAATATATTTTCCCGGAAAAATCAGGGGAAATAATGACTTATGGCCTCCACCGCCTGATGTCATTAACGCTCGTATTTTACGAGGAAAACTTGGCAAAAAGATGGCCACGTTCTTTGGGGAGCATGTGGAAAGAAAAATGAGTACCTAAGGTGAAATATTATGATTTTTCGTTCAATGGTGGTTTAAAATAAAATAACTAGGTATGGTAAAAACCAGAAAGCACTAACATTTTAATGAAAACAGTGGCTTATTTCAAAGCTTTATACACCTTATTGATTTAAATT
Organism: Chloroclysta siterata; assembly: GCA_932294275.1. Lineage (NCBI taxonomy): Eukaryota > Metazoa > Arthropoda > Insecta > Lepidoptera > Geometridae > Chloroclysta > Chloroclysta siterata. Next base: position 12,743,267 of record OW028603.1, on the reverse strand, counting down.
GAATACTCCTTAGGTCGACTACATAGGTAGATAAATACCTTGTTTTAAGTTTAGTTTTTTAAATAGTAAATTATGAAGAAAACTTCTGAAGAAGAATCTGCCCTCAAATATTGTAAAATTTAAAACTATTATTTTAAAACTATTAATAGGCTAAACACTCCGTAGGTACTCTAAGTATAAAGGGGTTGAAATCCGTCAAATTACCTCTCGCTCGCACATTTCAACATTTTTGTAGGATATAAAATCACTGAACTTAATTATGTTTTTGTTATGGTTGAAATTTTTGCTGTGATTGCACAAAAAATGGTTGATTGCGATGTTTCGAAAATGAATTTAGTTATTTCATATCTTTCAACATGTCGAAACGTGCGAGCGAGAGTCACATTAGCTCTTGTCTTAAGACACGTACCTAGTAGTATATCTGGCAAAAAAACGAATAAACATAACTAAAACCCAGCGATAAAAAATCGTAATAACGCATCATCAAAAGCAAGCAACACTTTGTGGTAGTTTGTAACAGAACCCAGCAGGAGGCAAGGGAAAAGGGACACTAAGAGCCTTTTCATTTTCCCCACAGCGCTGCCTGACTTTTATTTATTTTTCATCGCCCCAGGGCCGCCCGATACTCGTAATATCCGCCATTTTGTTACTTTTATTACGATACATGCTCAAATGCACCTATTATTTTTTATAGATCATGCACGATGAACAACCTGCGCTTTGTTACGGAGCCACATTGTAAGCAATTACTTTGTAAATTGAATGGTTTGCTGGGGATTTTTACAGCGGTAACATTATTTTATTCATTTTTATGAATGAAAAAAAAATGAAATAGGTGTTTTTGCGTAAAATATTTAATTTTTCAATCTGGATAAAAGAACATTTGGTTAATCTACACAGAAGTGTTCATCTAAAATAATACTTAGATTAGATGAACATTGTTGGTATGCCATAGTATTTACCCAAAGAAATTTGGAATAGTAAATATTTTTAGGTTGTTAATAAAACAAAAAAAACAGCCGCAATACTTTGATCCCCAAGCACGGTAGTTATCCCCTCAGATCTCTTAGTACCGAGTAGTTTGGTAATAAGAGAGACCTACCAATTCAAGATGATAAAGTACCCATCAATATGAATAACTTTTTCTAAGGAACCAACACCTTGAACGCAAAAAAATATTTAACTTTTGTATGAAACTGTTTTTTTTCGTACACACACATACATCGCACATCGTTGACGTGAATTTAAAGAGCTCAGTCAGTGGGTCAGTGGTAAAAATGGGTGTACCACAAGGTTCTATATTAGGGCCAGTGATCCCTGTGAGTGTACTGAATAAAGACCGTTTTGTACTGAATAAAAACGGTCTTTATTCAGTACACTCACAGGGATCACTGGCCATAATATAGAACCTTGTGGTACACCCATTTTTACCACTGACCCACTGACTGAGCTCTTTAAATTCACGTCAACGATGTGCGATGTATGTGTGTGTACGGAAAAAAACAGTTTCATACAAAAGTTAAATATTTTTTTGCGTTCAAGGTGTTGGTTCCTTCGAAAAAGTTATTCATATTGATGGATACTTTATCCCCTGAAGTTTTCGGTAACTACTATTATTTTAACGCCCTTTATATTTATTATTTATCATCAGAAAACATTAAATATTATGAAAAAAATATTTATTGGTACTTAAATAAATAAATTTGTATTGAAAACGAAAATAAATCATCATTCCAAAAAAAATATGCTTCTTTCAAAGCCTTGTATACCTACATTTTTTGACTAGCGATCCTTATTTTGTCACACCTTTAAAATGTAAGTCGCAAACGTATCTTAAGAACATGTACAAATAGCGTAGATCAGCAGGCAACGTAGGCCTCTATCATCGCACAAGCAGAGCGTCGAGCGGAGAGAATATATTTTACGAGTACGAGCACTTATCAATGTAACCATAAACTGTGGATATAGAAGGGCGGGGTTTTATGTCACAAGAATTTTTATTTAAGGCGAAGACAAGAGCTAATGTGACTCTCGCTCGCACGTTTCGACATGTTGAAAGATATAAAATCACTAAACTCATTTTCGAAAAATCGCAATCAACCATTTTGTGTGCAATCACATTGCACACAGTTTAGTAAAAATTTCATTTTGATCGATACAAGTTTTTCAACTTAAAAATTTGCTTATGTACGAAAACTAGTAAAGCACACTTTTGAGTACGAAAACATTTATCGCGTGGGTACTTCCTTACGTGGTCACATAAAACAGAATTGAATCGCACTGCTGAGCTCAGGTCATGTTTAGTATGAGCCGAGAGCGTTCTCAACTGCGGCTATTTTGTCTACAACATATCAATGTTGCTTTTGAAATGAACAGCTGTATTTAACAGTAGTTGGTATTCTATACGTGACAGGTTGCAAGCCCATTGCCGCTGTTTGAATACTAACTGGTTTCCTCACGATGTTTTCCTTAACCGTTTAAGAGCACTGGCATTGCGCATATACATTTTTCAATAGGAAAATTCATTGTTGCGACCGGATTCGAACCTACGACCTTACGATCGGAAGGCAGGGTCACTCCCACTAGACCACCGGTGCTGTTGAAATATGAAGTTTTATTTTTTCTTAAATAATAGTGTATTTATTTACGAAGAATTACAATGAATATTATTTACGAAATGTACAAAATATGATTCAGTTGAGCTAGCTGCAGATCATTGAGCTATCTACAAGCCGTTGCGAATGATCTAGAGATAGCTCAACTGATCCAAATTCAGCGCCGATCGGAACCGTCCCCAAAACACTGGCTGCTTTGCCACGCTAAGTTTATTGAAATATAAGGTTAGGCTGAAGATGAGTTTCTATCTATTTTTTATTAATTTCTAAGAAACACGTGCTAAATACTGAACTGATTGAGATGAATGTTAGAACACATTATTTCGTAACCTGAATTAGTATAAAGGCTACTTTTTATCCTGAAAAATCACTGAAAACAGTATAGAAACATGAACCAACCCAATAATGATTAATGAGATAATAGTAACGTGGTGTACACACAATTACCACACTCTTTCAATAATTTCACACAGGTAACAATTTAGACGCAAAGTGTATAGATGCGTCTACACATATTGTTACGGCACCTTGGTGTAGGCACTGTGACCACACATAGCTGTGGAGCATAAATCGCACAAAAATTTACGTAATTTGTGGAAACCTTTTACACACATAAATACCAATTCCTGTTTAGTTTAAATGTGTCGTAACAGTTTCTAAACATGAAAATTCTGTTTCCTCTTGTTACTACTCTGAAGATTCTGCGACTGGAAATTGCTATATGGGACTACAGGGAATTATAAAAAAATACGCCAGCGAAGCCGCGAGCGTCAGCTAGTACAATTAGTAGAAATGAGAGCCATCACTATTATAGCCAATCCAGATGATACGCTTAGCCTCAAATACGCTAGCAAATATCAAATGAATTCGTGCTAGTACACGGAGCATTGCCGGTCGTAATTCCCAAATCACCTAATTGTTATTCCATTTCATTATTTATCTCACTCCGTTCGTATTCGCTGATCCTTTGTCTAATTTACGATCGGCAACAATCGTATCGTGCGGATCAATCAGTAATTAAAACAGATCTTGGCGTACAGCCGCCGCCAAAGTGCTAATCCCGATAGACAAACAAGCAAATATAGGGTGTCCACGCGGCGGTCGCGTGCCGTGCCATTACATACACATTAGAGAGATATACCAACTATTACGGGACAGTTATCGCGTTATCTTCGGCTTTGGATCGTCCGGGATTACAGCGGTATGGGAACTGAAGTCAGATTTTGTATCATTTTGCATATCACGTGTGCGTTAATCCCTTCAGCAACTATAACTCATTAAAAAGTAAAAAATGTAAAGAAAACAGTGCATTCTGTATACTCCCCTGCTCCTTAGACCAAACATTTAGAACTTAATACCTTTATACGTTCTACCTCTATATTACAGCCATCAGTGCAGCGCAATTCAACATAAGGCAAATCCTCGGTGGGCGCTCGCTCTACAAGGTAACGTAATTTCTATATGCAAAGGTAGCAGCTCAATATCAGGTGAAACACCGGATTTTGTAATAATTGCCTTTAGCAAAAAGATCGAATTCCCAATTTTCTATCAAAAATGAAAAACAAACAAAATAAAAATTCGTACATCATTCTGATCCTAATTAATACTAGAGGTATACCCATCGTTATCAAGAAAAGCCAACCAATAAAAAGAATTTGCACAATACAATAAAAATGCCGTCATAACACCACTTTAATAAGAAACATTGCTTCCGATCCCCGACACATCAAATTACAAAGCCGAGGGGGAGGACTCACTTAAATATGAATCATTTCATTATAATACCGTATTCAATCCGAGTAAACCTCACTTCATGTTGTTGTTACAATAAGGGGAGCGTACACATAAAAATACGTACGTAAGCTCCGTGGAGACGATAACTGACACTTAATACCATAGAGCGTGACCGCATTACTCTGTGATCTATGGTGCGCGGAATAGTGCACTTTATCTATGAATCGCTCGCGTATCTGTCAAAAATTGGAGGGAAACTAAGTCGATTTTGTGCAAAGCTGTACTCGCTTCCGAAGGTGCCGCGCAAAGTATTTTATATCTTTTCACTTTAGTTATAAAGAGCATAATAATTTGATTCAGTCTGAGATTTCCCGTCATTGCTACTTATTGTGAAACTAGTCTTTATTATGCGCGAGGTAGAGTTTAGAATTGAACGTTCGAACTTTATTAGGGGAGGTAAGGCTTTATGGGAACAGCAAATTCGGCACGTGTCAACCGATGGAATTAGCCGTAATACTTGCATTAATAAAGTGTGAAATTGCCACCGAGCGGTGTTTGTTATAATTCTCTATTAGGTTTTGAGTTCCCCCCGGTATGGATCTGGCGCTAAAGCTAGATTGCTCTTTTGCTTATAATCGTTTGATATTATTCAGTGGGCAAATAACTGTAGATGCCACTTATTAAGTTTCAGTACAGACAGCTAAAAATACAATGAGGGTATTTTATTCATAATACAAAGATAGACAATGCTTTATCGCACATTAAAAAAAGCACAAAGGAAGGAACTTAATCCAATCTAAAACAAAAAAACTTAACCATTTCTATACCACCGTTTTTTGCAAGGTTTTCTTCAAAATTTTTGCCGAGTCAGAATTACATTGAATGTTGCCAGATTATATCAATACTCATAAGCTAATCTTTGAAGAATATTAATTGGTACTTAGTTATGTAGGTACCTATACCTACTAGCTGCAGACCGCGGTTTTGGTCGCGTATATTAGACCACTTACGCTATTTTCCATTTCTGGCGGGTTCCATAATTTTTTCTATCCTTTTCTAGGTATTTTTCAAGATAGAAAGTTGCGTAATTGCTAATACAGGCTACGACCTATACTTGTTATTACTTTTACCCTAATCGGTTCAGTTAACAACAAATGACTGAACCGTTTCACACCCAACCGGATGTGATTTAGCCACAAATATCCAAATCGTCGTAAATTTCGTAGTAAATTAGTAATATTTATCATCAAGTGCACAAGAGGTATATCAATGAGACAAGGAGTTATCAAAGTCAAAAGGTATTTATTCAATAAAATCACAAGGAACACTTTGAAACGTCTTAAAGCTAGGTGACTCTAGGTGCCAGTTCCACGCGACCAAAGCCTAGAAGAACAGGCAACAAACTTACGGCTTGGTTCCTACCGCTCTTTTGTATGATCCTTGTTACAATGTAGGTATTATAATACAATATTGAATCAAAATTAAATCAAAAGGCATTTAAATAAAAACAGAATAGATCCTGTAAAACAAATAAGGTATCTAAGGTACAAAAAGGTAGCTGCCGTTTTTTTTTATACAACTAGTTGATGGAACAAGCAGATGGCCCACCTGATGTTAAGTGGTAACCATCACCTACAACAGAGCATTGCCTCGTAAGTCACGCACGATAGGAACGTGCCCTACGATGCACTGCCCTGCGTCCATCAACTTGAGGCATACAGATATTAAGCCTCATGTGCCTGTAATTACACCGGCTACCACACTCTTCAAACCGAAACACAGCAACGCTTCTTGGTGGCAGAAAAAGGCGTGATGTTCATTTTCCAATTTGAAAAAGCAGCTACCTACATAAAAGTATTTAATTCCAGTGGTTTCGGTCACAGCATTATTGATTGCGTCGCCCAGTGAGCCGTGTCGCCTCGGACTGGATAAACAAGGGCTAAAAAATAATAAAATAAAGATGGCTGACTGGCACCGCCCCCTGCTGGGAACCGGCTACCGTTTCCGAATGTCATTCTGTTTTGAATAGTGCAGTCATTGGAATGATAGGTATCGATATTTCCAAAATGGTGGTATCGATTTATCGATAGTTTCATAATTCAATGAATATTTGAAACACCTAATCAAATCTCTCGGTCGTGAGTAAGTTATTTTTTTTTTAAATTGTATTATGAAATTTAAAATAAAGGAGATAGGTACACTTTAAAAACGACTCTTTTTTCTCTGACAAGCAAAATAGAAGCAAAATTAATTCGGCAAAATACTTGTTGGAAAAAAATACAATTGAGTAACAAAAATGCAATATTCATTATTGTTGTAATGATCGTGAGAAGTTGGTGGATGGAAAAGGCTCACTATAATATAAATTTACTATGTGTTATTTTAAAGATATATCTACATAAAATAGGTTTTAATTTAATAACGGGGTCTTCCAGGAAATATATGGAAAAGGTGTATGAACTTACCTACAGTATTTTAAAATATGTATTAAGTAGTAATTTAATGTATTTTCGGAATAAAATGGTTATTATGGCTCGTTTATGGGGAACGGTATACGCTTCTATAATAAACTTCCAGAAAGTGCCACTGGGCTTCCTATTAGAAAATTTAAAGCATACATTAAGAATAATCTAATAAGTAAAGCTTATTATACTTTAGATAGCTATATTGATGATAAAAGTGCGTGGCCACAGTACAGACATGCGACCGGGACATCGGTCCCGGTCGCTCTGCCCATCGGCAGCTAACATGTCTGCAATGTCTGTACTGTACCTACTATTGTGTGTTTTATTTTTCTCTGATTTAATAGATTGTATTTAATTTTATGCATTAGGTATTATTAGTTTGAAGCGTAGCGTGTGCTGTCTTATAAATTTGATTATGTTTACCTTTTTCTGTATGCCTACGCCTCACTTAACTTCAATAATATATTATATTACATTGTAAAAGGATCATACAAAAGAACGGTAGGAACCAAGCCGTAAGTTTGTTGCCTGTTCTTCTAGGCTTTGGTCGCGTGGAACTGGCACCTAGAGTCACCTAGCCTTAAGACGTTTCAAAGTGATCCTTGTGATTTTATTGAATAAATACCTATTGACTTTGACTTTGACTTTGATTCATAAATTTAGCTAACATCACAATTATTTAACTGTTGCTTACCTTCAACTCTCTTGAAATTATAATAATTAGCAACCACTTTTCCCACCTCTAGCGTTAAATTATCCACAGTTAACCGTGGAAGCAAATCGATCGAATATTTTTTCAGTCAATCGTATTTCAATTCCAGCATTGGTGATATCGACTTATTCAATTTCGGGGGCCATTCTCATTTGACATGGCTCGATCATTTCCGTTGGTTTTTTATCGATAGTCGATAGCTTCGACCGATTAGTGACGCGCATTCCTATTGCTCTCAAACGGGCAATTAAAATTGCTTCATTCGACGGAATCTAAATATTAGGTAGGTAGGTTATACATCTACCATGAAATTTACAAAAACTGTATTATTTATACGTTAGTTTAGTGTTTAGGGGTTTTACATAGATATATCGGTATAGTATATAATTTTTTTATAAAACTTACTCATGGAACAAGCAGACGGCCAACTAAGTCATCACCTAAAACAAAGCATTGCCTCGCAGGTCACACACATTAGGAACCTGTTTCCATCAATTGTCCATCAATTCGACGCATACAGATGTTAAGATACAATCTTTAGAGTAGATTTCACAATGCTCAGTTAGATTAACAAAGGATTAAAGGGCCGTTAAATATGTCAAAATGTACGCGTTTGACAGCTAAGGTAAGATTTAACGGCCTGTTAATCCTTGATTAGTAACTAACAGAGCATGGTGAAACTGGGCCTTAGAGTAGATTTCACAATGCTCAATTAGATTAACAAAGGATTAGAGCGCCGTTAAATATGTCAAAATGTACGAGTTTGACAGTTATGGTTAGATTTAACGGCCTGTTAATCTTTGATTAGTAACTAACAGTCTAACAGAGCATGGTGAAAACAGCTCTTATTCTACTGTATCCTTTAAAAATCGCTCGTATGACAGATTCCACAAAACATCTCGCTTAGTATTGCTTTTGATCAGGTGAATCTAGAATTGTGTTTTTGTGTAAAATACAAGAGCTGAAAAGATCGAAAACAATTTAAATAAACTTTACCTCGATTTTATTCTGTAAGTTTATTCAACTAATTTTTAGTGAGTGTTTCAATTCATTATTCCATAATGTACTTATAATGAAAAATAACTGGTAATTATCTTAAATAAGTATCATGTTTGCTAGGTATGTATTTGCATAAAAACATTATTTTCTTTCTTTTTTTTTTATACAACTAGCTGATGGAACAAGCGGGTGGCCCACCTGATATTATGTGGTCACCATCACCTATAACAAAGCATTGCCTCGTAAGTCACGCACGATAGGAACGTGCATAATGCACTGCCCTGCGTCCATCAACTTGAGGCATACAGATATATTACATGTGCATGTAATTACACCGGCAACCACACTCTTCAAAGCGAAACACAGCAACGCTGCTTAGCGGCAGAAAAAGGCATGGCAAGGCATTTCTTTATGCAATAATAAGATATAAGGTGCTCCGGGGTAAGATCGGATCTGGGGTAAGATCGAATAAATCGAATATCTCCATAACGTAGGGTATTTTTTGATTCTTGGCAACATTGCTAGCAACGCCATTTTGTTGGGCCCATCCCACTAGTCGCCGCCAGTCGATCGGACCATCAGCGCGCATTTCATTCACTCGGATATGAAAAGGTACGTAAAATGTGATTTTTTTAGGATCCGGACTTACCCCCGGCAACTTTAACCGTAAATTCTGGTATAACGGCTATGTTTTTTACGAATTTTGTGGCTTATCATATTAATGCGGTAACTTGTTTGCTGATTAAAGTGGTCTAGACACGCTAGAACTGTACGTAGCCCGAGATCCGGTCTTTCCCCATCAAAATTTGAATGGGTAAAGTTCGGATGAATTCTGTCCGATCTTTCCCAACTGTAAAATATAAACAGTTTCTCAAACTTTTAAAAAAATATTTGAACTAAAAAGGCTTTTGCTAGAGGTAGTACCTACCTACGTCGCTCAATTTTTTTTTTTGTGAACCAATTTGCCTGTTAATAAAAGCTAAAAGCTGTAATTATGTATGTACGGTACGTAATCCCATGCACGCTTAGCTTGCGCACACTTTTAGCTATGGTGTGTTTGCTTCAGTTTATTTAATTATTTTATATTTATTAATATGCCTAGAAACTACAAAAAAAAATCTCTGCGGGTGACTTCCTACTCAAAAAAGATTTGAAGAAATGACTTTTAATAGAAATAAGTAATTTATGGTTAATAATTTAATACCTAGATCTAATTTGCTTCATTGATCAGGCTGGTTAGTTATTAAAACCAACTATGAGGTGCTTGCTAAACCTTTGTATCTCCGTATTCCTACCTACGCACCATAGTTAGAGTGGAGGTGTCAAAGTTTGAGAAACATAGAAACTTCATTTTATCTGAACCGGGGTAACATCGGATTATAAGAATGAAAAAAACAATATTTTGCCTCTCACTTTTGCCGTTGAAACAGTATCTCGAAAATCGATATTGATGCTTTATTATTGGATAAAACCGGATATTTTCATTATAGGTAGCTTATATTTGGAGCTACAGAGGCGATTTTAGAATGTAGTCCGATGTTACCCCGTCAAGGTCCGATCTTTCCCGTGGTTTTATAAAAATTACTATCACTTTAATCCCCTATAACTCGGCCACCGTTGTGTTTAGAGGGTTATCGGATAAACCGATTTATAAACCTGTCTTTTATACAAAGCTCTAACTAAATTTTAGGTTCGCCAACATTTTCATAGTCGAGAAAAAAAATATTTTGCAACATACGAATGGTTTGCTAAAAAACCGTCCGGTCTTACCCCGGAGCACCTTAGACATTTTTATTAGCATTTATCGTATCGGCTGAACGGATTTTGATAAAATTTGGTATGAATGTAGAGCATACCCTGGATTAACTGTTTTTACCCGGATAGGCACCTACAATTAGGGTTAACCTACAAAAGTTATAGTTAATTTCCCAAACAAACCGATACATTTAAACCGATTTTCAAAAGTCGATTGAAAAACATAATTATCGGGACAATTACCCCACTTAACCGTCTCCCCAAGGGGCGGACCACAGATTAAATAATGACCAGTAAGTCATCGTCATTGGATCTGTTGAAACTGATGTTAATTAATAGGAAATGGTGTGAGGATCGGACGTCATGCGGCGAGCGCGCGCAGCAGGAGAGACGGGATGAATCCTTGAATTTGTAGTGAAGCCATGAATTGCGTGATTTAGACCACTTCAGTTGGCATAGGCTGCCTATCTTCAAATTCAAAGTCAAAGTCAAAAAGTATTTATTCAATAAAATCACAAGGATCACTTTGAAACGTCTTAAAGCTAGGTGACTCTAGGTGCCAGTTCCACGCGACCAAAGCCTAGAAGAACAGGCAACAAACTTACGGCTTGGTTCCTACCGTTCTTTTGTATGATCCTTTTACAAAGTAATATAATACAATATTGAAGTTAAGTGAGGCGTAAGCATACAGACCTTCTTCTTCTTGTCGTGTTTCTTTCAGCACAGTGTAAAAGAAACTACCACAGTTTGGTGAAAGGAATTTAAGTGGCCACAAAATGACTCCTTTCGAGCACTTGACACATGTTTTAGAACTTTAGGTTCTACGACATGCCGGTTTCCTCACGATGTTCTCCTTCAACGTTTGAGAGTGCTGGTACTGTGCACAAAAACGGTATTTGCATTTTTAATGATCGGACAGAACCACTGTAATTTCAAAAATGTGTGTCTATAAATAACACCCTCAGCTTTGCTTAGAGTCCTCTGATGCTTGTGTATTTTTGCGTACATTACATTACATTACATTAACTGGGCACACATTATAACTAAAGTTGGAGTATTATACAGTTAATTTAAAAAAAACTGTTCTATTCTAAAAAAATCTACAAATCTTGGTCACCCTGTTACAAAACAATGTCTCTCCCGTTTGTAGAAATTGATTCGAAATGTAGTCCACGACGAATCGTAACACTAAATACAGATGACTGTGACATTCCACCTGTGGTCGAAGCATTCTTTGTGAAGATGGAACTTCCTATTTAAGATTCTGAATACTCTGGAGCAGGGGTGCTCAAACTTATAGTGTCGGCGATCTACCAGAAAATATATTGAAAGCAAGGAAGGGATCCACTAAACTACTATGTAGGTAGATATTTTTTTTTTACTGAAGTGCAGTAATTATTTGAATCTGTAAGTACAAATTAAAGGAATCGTAACGTAGGTAACTTGAATAACAAATTCTGTCGTGATGATGATGCATGGCACTGCATATTATCCGCGTATTTTTCATAGGATGGTACGTAGTAGTTACTGAGTCCCAATCGCAAGCATGATGTCAGGTGTTCGTCAGTGAGTCGATTAAGATATTTAGATTTGATAATTTTCATTACTGAAAATGCAGACTCGCACAAATAAGTCGATGCAAACAATCCTGTTAACTGAAGAGCTATCTTCAGATATCAAGGACCAGAAATTGCCATCAGTTGCCCTGGATTTGAGATGTATGTCAGAAATCATCTGCAATACCTCATTCTCAATGGATGTAATAAATCAGAATTAAAAAATAGACAGAGACAAAAATAGTGCACAGGTGGTTTGATTGTCCGAGTTCAAGCAGAAAAAACAAACTACCTAATGTGAACTCTCTGTTTATCGCAATTAGACTCAAAATCTCCCGTGGGAAAGTAATAATGAGTGATTTTGTTTGTATACATTACGCGGCACAAAGTAAGTCTTGTCTCTGATAATAGGCGGTGTCGCCTGAGTGACCGTCGCCGCGTACTGTACCTTTCAATGTTACCTATTATATCAGGAATGCGTACTAGGTAAGTACCTATAATAAGTACATTGCTGGCGATCGACTCGAAAAGCTTTCGCGATCGACCGTTTGAGCACCGCTGCTCTGGAGTAACAAATAAACGGTAGGTAGGTAGTAGGTACACCTACCTAGGAACCAAAAAGCAGTAGTTACCAAAAAAAATTTTTATACAATTTATATGTAAAACTTTTGACCGCAATCTCACCTGGCACTCGTCTCTTGAAAACATCCAAATTATAGGCATTCGGAAAAACGGACGCCGGTAAGGAATTTCACTCTTTGGCTGTTCGCATTATAAAAATAGAAGCAAAGCGCTTTGTGCGGGCAGTAGTTATGTCAAACATGAATGGATGTTTCTTTCGGAAGTTGTGGCGTTCCATCGCACACTCACCGAAATGTATCCTATAAAATACCGATAAACAGCTTTGCGGCGATGTTCAAGAGTCAGAATCTTTGGGATTTGTATGAAAACTAATACCACAAAAGGAAAACATGTTAGAATAGAAATTATGTTTATAGCATCCCCCTCTAAAAAGCTTATTTTATTCACTGAAAACAGTGAATAAATTGAATTTAGAACACACCAACACATTCGTCCTCCATCTCAATGCCATATCTCCTTGATCAAAAAAGTCTCGATACAAATTCCTTATGCAAAGAATACTCGACATACAAACTCCTTGGGCAAATATCTCCTCGAGATTTGATTGGTCGACATTAGAATAAAAATTGTTTTGTGTTATATTTTAACTGCCTTTTTTTTGTAGATACACCTTTCTGATCCACTTTTGTCGCTGACTGTACGTGAACAGATGACGTTTTAAAAAAAAACAATAATGTTATACTATGTCAAAAAAAAACAATAAGAATTTATATCTCTCAGCCATCTCTTGTAACCTTTGTATGGAATGAACTGAAAAGATAATAATGAAAATATTTACCCCTATTTTATCCTGTTATAAGTTTATTTACAGCTGCTTGTATTGTTAATTGCTTGTAGCAATAATTTATCAATGTTTATGTCTCAAGAATTGATAGCAACTAATAAAGTTGTCACAAGAATTTAATTGACGTAGAAATAATCTTTAGAAGTAAGTACCTAAAGTGTTGAACTTAGTCAGAGATTCATACCTCTATATACATGTATACCTACTCAGGACCTACCTATGCACAGATAATGAAATTTCCATTAAGACGCTTCGACTTGTTGAAAGATAACGAAACTCATTTTCGAAAAATCGCCATCAACCATTTTGAATGCAACCACATTGCACACAGTTTAGTAAAAAATTCATTTTGATTGATACAAGTTTTCCTTCTCAAAAGTTTGCTTTACTAGTTTTTGTACAAACATTTGAGTAGGAAAACTTGTATCGATTAAGAAGATTTTTACAACTGCCAATGAACCTCTCGCTCGCACATTTTGAAAGATGTAAGATCACTGAACTTATTTATCAAAAATCGCAATCAACCCAGTTGTGTGCAATAACATTGCATGTTCAGCAAAAATATGATTTTGATCTAAACAAATTTTCTTTCTAAAAAGTTTTATTTACTAGTTTTCGTGCGCAAACTTTTTTGTAGTAGGTATTATGAAATGCGCGAACGAGAGCTACATACTTAAACCTTACCATAAAGTTTTTTTTTGTGCAATTAGCTGATATATACAAGGTGTTCCAAAAATTGTGTATATAAACTTCAGGGGGCTAAAGTACCCATCAATATGAACAACTTTTTCTAAGGAACCAACACTGTGAACGCGAAAAAAAAACAGCTGTTTCATACATTTTAGCCAGGTAGGTATTGAACTCGTTGCTGCTTGGCGGCAGAAAAAGGCGTGGTGGTAATACTTCCCCGGACGAGCCCTTCACAAAGAGCTCTACTATTCTTAAAAAGTACCTATCTCTGTGCCAAATTTAATCTCGATTGGTTCAGCAGCTAAACCAGAGATACACACTTTGACATTATAAATGGGTTAAAACATGAAATTATGGACCAGTAAAAATTTGTAATGGTAAATGGGAAGAGACACACATAAAAGTATTATGATAGGCCTGATAGGGTATATCAGCTATCTGGTTCCCATAGTGCAAGCTTGACGTATGTTGGGGTTTTTCGGCTTATTTATTTATTTAATTATATTGCATTGTACCAAGGATTATACAAAAGAACGGTAGGAACCAAGTCGTAAGTTTGTTGCCTGTTCTTCTAGGCTTTGGTCGCGTGGAACTGGCACCTAGAGTCACCTAGCTATAAGACGTTTCAAAGTGACCCTTGTGGTTTTATTGAATAAATACCTTTTGACTTTGACTTTGATGAAAAAAAAGAAACTATAGACACAGAACACGTATATAAACTGATTGTTATATAATATTATAAGTATATATTTACAAAAAAAAGCTTATAAGTAGTATATCAGCTATCTGGTTCCCATATCACAAGCTTTGGCTTAGTTTGGGGCGAGATAGTGCTGTGTGGAATGTCGATCAATATTTATTTATTTACTTATATCCTAAAGGATATAGACAATTTATACTAGAGATCAATTTTGAGTCACTAGAACGGAAACATGAATGCATAGGTCTTAGGTCAAATCGTATCTTCAAATTAGGGCACTGCTAATAAGCACTAAGTTAATGACTAATACTTACTTAAAACATGAATGAAAACATTGTGAGGAAACCATTTAGGTTAGTTTATTTCATATCATAATCATTTATTCCAAAAAAAAAAACATTTGTGTGCGGAATTTAAATAAAATAAAAACTAAAATACATGTCAAGACAAAATTACAATTACACAAAAGGTGAAATATATAGTAATAAAAAAAAAATCATACAAAATAAGTTCAAAGTAAGAGTTAGATTATTCTAACAGAGGTAGGCTTGCAATGTATGACAAGTGATGTTTTTTTATACTACTCGCTGATGGTACAAACAGATGGCCCACCTGATGTTAAATGGCAACCATCATCTAAACCAAAATATTGCATCAATGCATAATAGATGCAAATTTAGAACGTGCCCTATGATCGGCGAACACAAATTTGTTTTCATACCTTTTTTCTAGGCGTTCTTCTAGGCTTTGGTCGCGTGGAACTGGCACCTAGCTTTAAGACGTTTCAAAGTGATCCTTGTGATTTTATTGAATAAATACCTTTTGACTTTGACTTTACCTTTTCCCTTTTTTTTGAACGAAAACTAGTTATCTGTGAGCGAAATGCAATAGTTATATCTATAACAATAATAAGATAGAAGATAGATAAGACTATTGTACACAAGGATACATCATAAATCTAGTCGTAAATTTAAAGTACAATGGGCGGCCTTATCGCTGAAAGCGATTTCTTCCAGGCAACCTTAAGTTATACGTAGAGGTGACCGCTCAACATCGACCATCATGGAAACCAAGGTGTAATCCACACAAAAACTGAAACCATCAATTCAACGTTCTCGAACGTAAACAAATGGACGGTAGCGCGCTGCCATTAATCAAGCCATAATTAACACGTGTGAGAAACGTTGCACTCTCAATTAACACGCAGATAAAACAAAATACAATAAGAACAGAGTAAAAAAAAGATAAAAAACTCATTATTTCTTCGCAATCATTTTTTAACCTACCTGTATATAAAACTTTTATGTTTTGTGTCTGACTGGATGTTTATTTCAAAGAGTAGATTAAAAATTAAAAGTGTGACTTTTTAAATTATAATTTTACGACAATTTTATTTATTTATTTATTTATTAAACATCTTGTGTTTTACAGACTTACAAATAGGTAATTATATTATTAATATGTAGGTAGATACTATTATTATATTATAACTAACTACTACTACAACTAACTATTATAACTATACTTAATTACTAGAAAACGAAGGTAGCTAAAATTATAATAATAATATATTATAGCTTACATTAGTTATATTAGTAGACAATTTTATATAAATGAATCCATGTGTTATTTTTTTTCTATAAATTTGACATGTTCAATTTAATCTTTGTAATCTGCTGTCTCTGTTTATTATTTATTTTTATAACTACATTAAGATACTGTACGCTCAGTAAAAGCTTTATTATGAGAATGCATTTCCGTTTCCGTCGATTTTAACCAGTTTTCGTACTTTGTTTACACCTAGTGCTTCCGGTCAAGTGGCGCCACCTGGCGGCCGTGCGCCATTTTGCTTCGTAAAATGTGCAGCGCCATTTTGGAATCATTGGCGTTTTGTTTTCCGTCGAAGCAACTTGTGTCTAGCAGCTATCTCTGCGACGACCGTTGCATATAAATATTTTATGTTCAAATCTTATCTTATTCTTAAAAGATGAAGAAAATTTTAATTTATTAAGTGAAGTGAAATTCTGTAAGTACTTCGAACTGTGCAAAGAGGGAAAAAACCGTGAGTACAACCCTCTTTATTTTAAATAGATGACCGTGATCAATTTTTTAACGATTTTTCGTTCGGATCACGTTCTCATAGTCAAAAAATTACCAGTTTAGGTACTTGAACGTGTATTTAGTAGGTATTATATTTTGTAGTTGATTTTTCAGAAATATATTAGATATAAAAGCCTCTGCTTTCACACAGAAGCTGTATGGTACTATTACTTGCGAGCATACGTGCTCTTTTTCTTTAAGTCTAGAAACCTGCAGAATAAATTATATTTCTATTTTATTTACTATACTAACCAGTCTGTCAATACAGGTTCAGGGTGTTTAACAGGTTCAGGATTCCATTTTTATTAATATGGTTAGCGGGAAATATTATAACATCATTGTTCTTGCGATGAAGTCCAAGATCACAAATTTTAATATCAAGACAGAAAGGATATATCTGCTTTAAAACCCCCATAGCTGTTTGAAACAAGTGCTTAGGCTAGAAGTCTGCACATAGCTACTTCACATACTTCAGGTATTCATAGACTTTTGGAAACAAACGAAGGGGGGAAAACGTATGATACCTTACGTTAACATGCCTAAATACGACTGAATTATACTAACTGCATTAAACAGAAATTTAGTTTTGTTTTATCTCTAACAAAAATATTGCATGATGTATTTACAATCCTTTTTCTTGGGCTTATCTGAGTCGTACAACTGAAGAATCACTTTTCTTGAATTTTGCTACCTACCCACTTTATTATTTTCGTAAGTAATATAATATCACTTTTGATTAGTTCACGGGTCACCAACCCAAATGTCGTAGATTATAACGAACATAGTTTGGTAAAAGGCAGAGCCCTCTTGGCCGCCCTCGCGGGGGTTAGGCGTTTTAAAAATCTGTTCCATCAGGTGGAACTGTATAAGCTTTTAGTGAACGTGAACAAAGTTGATCCTGTCACGTTAAAAAGGCAAAGCCTTTTTGGCCGCCCCTCGCGGGGGTTAGGCGTTTGAAAATCTATGTTTCATCGCGTGAAACTGTAGCTTTTAGTGAACGTGAACAATGTTTGATCCTGTCACGTTAAAAAGGCAAAGCCTTTTTGGCCACCCCTCGCGGGGGTTAGGCGTTTGAAAATCTATGTTTCATCGCATGAAACTGTAGCTTTTAATGAACGTGAACAAAGTTTGATCCTGTCAAATTAAAAAGGCAAAGCATTTTTGGCCGCCCCTCGCGGGGGTTAGGCGTTTGAAAACCTATGTTTCATCGCGTGGAACTAAATACTAGTAAAAACTATTAGTATATATGGCTTTCTCAATACGCTGGGTTCTCTCTAAGGAAATCCAATCAATCTAACAGCCACCTCTCAAGGGGGTTTAGGCGTTATTAAAACTGTGTTCAATCACGTGTGATTGAGATGAGATTTTAGTAAACGAACTTTCTTTTCTAAATTTGTTGGTTTCTCGCAAGAGAAATCTTATCAAGCATACAGCCGCCTTTCGAGAGAGTTAGGCGTTTGCAAAACTGTTCCATGGCGTGAAAATTTGTGCGATCCTTTGTGCGATGGCCTTTCAAAGCACAAACATGCCTGTAACAAGTACATCCTCGCGGGGTGTATGTTCCTATAGCCAGTTTCCATTTAAAATCTCTCAACCCTCACTATTGTAATGATGAATGAAAATAAGAAAGTTTCATTCTATAATAGAAACTAGCGACTTTATCGTAAAAACCTAAGGCTCAGAGAAGTTTTAGATGGCTAAATAATGAAGATTAATATGGTAAGTACAGATATAAATAAATACCTCATAAAGTCAGTTATAAGCCACGTGATAAGCAAAACAGTTATTATCACTCTTCCACTCACAATGGAAGAAAATAAATTGATAAAGTTATCGTATCAAATGCCTAGCCAAACGCCTAGCTGGCTGTAAAAATAAGTAATAACAATGTGCTGAAATGTGTTTCATAATGATTTTCAATATTCTTATGAATATTATTTTAACATTACATACTTTGTAGAGTAAAACCTATCTGGTTATGGACCCAAAGCTGATAGTTCTGGCCATTTTTTACACAACACTAACCTAACTTAACCCAAACCTAACCTAACCTAGGTGTTTGGGTACTGGTATTGCTGGCGCCAGAAATAATATTTAAAAAAAAAAAAAAAAAAAAAAAAAAAAAACCACCTAACCTAACCCAAACCTAACCTAACCTAGGTGTTTGTGTACTGGTAGTGTGATTAACTTAAGCTTTTGAGCTTCAAGTTATATAGATGAGTTTATTTTTACGTATAATAAGTATTGTAGGTTCCAGACATAAAACCTAACCTAGGTGTTTGGGTAATGGTAGTGTATGCTTAACTTAACTTTTGAGCTTCAAGTTATATAGTTGAGTTAATTTTTACTTTTTACGTTTATTAAGTATTACTGGCTCAGATTCTGTTTATATGAATATCAATAATCTGTGCATCACTATGATCACTTGTCTTTGATTAGGCACACCACGACGAAGAAATTTACAGTTTAAACATTAAAAAGCAAAGGGTCGTTATTAATTTTGAGAAATCAATTATCAGTGCTCATAAAAACTTAATCCATATTATGTTCATCATTAACAAAGTTCATGAATTCCTCACTAGACTAGTCCCTACCCTACAACAGGCGTTCTAAAAGAATCGTTGCTACATTACCTAACTCTGACAGATTTCTAAAAGATGTTTTGAATATATGGTCTTGGAGTAGGTACACTCCATATTGCTCAATCCTATCAGCTGGTTACCAAAACATTTACACTAAAAAGAGATGCTGACCAGTCTGTACTGCAGTCGCTTGCCTACTAACAGAAGATATGAAATCAATTCATGTCAATCAAATGGAAATAACGTATCTTTACTACTACGATTACTAACATTCGAAATACACTTTGGCATGTGTCCAAGTTCGAAAATCAGGCCGTATTTTTATGTCACTACCATCATCCCGAGTGGCATCTATGACTAGCCTTTGTAAACATAGTGTTTATAAAGTAGGCAACTTGCGTAATATTTGTAAAATATTTGCCTCTGAAGTTTCACATGCAGCCTACCTGCAATTATAATTTTTGAGATTTGAGGACATTCAACCTACCTACAATTATATTATTTGCATATTTTTTGAGAACTGTGGAACCATCACTCTATTTCACGATGCGTTTAGTATTCAATAGACTATCCACTCACGTGGGTATTTCTACCACCGGTTATCCCCAATCTGTTCACCTATTTCTGTCAGTGGAATATTACTCATTAATAGTTCCGCAGTAAAACTTTGACGCGCTAACCTCAATATTTGAGCTCTAGCAGCACCTTTCACATTGGAAAACCTTTCCTATAAAATTATCAACCTCTAGTAAGTAAGCAAATGCTAGTATATTATTGAATACGGACCAATAATTATTTTTATCTTTGTTTAAACAAAAAATATAGTTTTAAATACCCTGATAACATGACTGTAGTTTGCAACCGTTATTAATTTCTTGTTTAGCACTGAAATGAAATTTTGAACACACAATTATTATTATAAGTATAATTTCTTTGTGATTTGCACTTTACAAATAATTTCATTCGATACTTTCACATAAATGCTTGGTTCTTACGTTATGATGCAGACGCTTTTCTTGGTCTCTCGTTTAGGATACTCCTAAGTCAGTAAGAGAAGAGAGTAAGTAGAGAGTCAGAGTAATCAAAGTTTCCGGTTTGAGACGTTGACAAAAAGTGGTTTCAATAAAATAAGACTAGATAATATTAGCAGTTGATGATTCCACATTAGATCTTGTAGGTACCTACTTAATAGTTTTGTCATTTATTTGTTCAATACTGATTGCAGTAATTATAGATGTTTGTTAATTATTATTAATTTAGTGATCATGCTAACACAAATTCCTTCTCATTAATTATTGAATAACTTAATTATGCAACACAGCCAAATTATTTAATTTGCTTGTTACAGTAAAATAAAAGATTTTGCTAAGCGTTTTTCACGCACAGTCAATAGCAGGCTGGAGGATCAAATCGTTGTTTAGAGAGACTGCTATTACAGCACCTCTAGAGTTCGATCTATGCATCGCATTCACAAAAAATTATCTTCTTGATTAATGAATTTGATATTGAGAGGTATAAAAGACAACAATCAGTCTATTAATATCACACATCTGTTTGACGTATTAAACATCCTTACTTTGTCTGAAATAACATACTGAAGAGGTCTACTGCCGGACCATGTCCTCCACAGATTTAGTAGTCATTGGGAAAGCTTTCCCTAGTCACCATGCTTAGCAGGTAATTTATGATGACTTACGATCGCTTATTTAGTACCAGATCATAGCTAAATCTGATATAAATAAATGAATTCGGTACATTTAACCAAACGGAAGCTAGTTCCTATTCCTATATTGTACGTTATCAGTTGTATTATTGATAATAATACGTTGTGATCGTAATAAATGAATCATTATTAGCAAATGATAAATAGTATACTTTCGTTAAATAAAGTTTTTATTAATATTGTACCTACACTGTAGGTTGCCATTACAGTGTTTTACCTATCTACTTATTGTAGTAAAATATTTTTAGATTCACATTGGCGCTAGAGTTACCTAAATCTTACAAGTGGCGACACCAGGCGATAACAAACAAATCCTCATAATAAAGCTTTTACTGAGCGTACAGTATCTTAATAGCAGCGTTTTACCTGAAATAAAACGCATATTAATATACTTACCTCAGTAAAAGCTTTCATTTTTATTTCTGCCTGCTGAAACTAAGCCAATGATTCCAAAATGGCGCTGCACATTTTACGAAGCAAAATGGCGCACGGCCGCCAGGTGGCGCCACTTGACCGGAAGCACTAGGTGTAAACAAAGTACGAAAACTGGTTAAAATCGACGGAAACGGAAATGCATTCTCATAATAAAGCTTTTACTGAGGTAAGTATATTAATATGCGTTTTATTTCAGGTAAAACGCTGCTATTATGCATGCTGTAAAGTTGATCATGGCTGACCCTATATAATCCAACAAAATATCTTTCTATAACCCATGTTTCATAAATAAATGAATTGAATTGAAAGTTGGTGGGCATAAAGAAAATAAATAAACGAGTACCTACATACTTAAACCTCAGGTGTACAAATCGATCTTTTTAATTTGACTGGCTAGCGCCCGCGTATTTGCACGCGTATAAGGAGGAATTAAAAAAAGTTGTGATTTCTAATATTTAAGGTGGTTTTCCTTTACTCAGTTCGTTCATTTTTTCTACCCCGTTCCCGGTTTTTTTTTGGAATAAAATATGGCCTATAATCCAGGTTATGACCTATATTTGTTCTTAGTTCCACCACGAGCGGCTTAGGCGTTATTTAGCCACAAATATCCAAGTATCGTAACATTCGCATTTTTATATATTAGTATGGTTGAATAATTATAATTAAAAACAATTTAATTTTGACTTTACAAACTGAAGTCGAAACAGTGTGGTGAAAGGATTTTAAGTGCGCCTCAAGGGCTACTTTCGAGCACTTGACACATGTTATAGAACTTTTTAGGTTCTACGACTTTCGGTTTTCTTACGATATTTTACTTCACCGTTTGAGAGTACTGGCATTGTGCACATACATTTTTGAACAGAAAAACTCATTGGTGCACGACCGGTTTCGAACCCACGACCTTAGGATCAGAAAGCGGGGCCGCTACCACTAGACCACCACTGCTCTCAGAAGTTTAAATAAAACCACTCGATTTAAGTCACGGGCGTTCCACTAGTATTTTACAAAGATGCAAATACTCACGTTCCAACCATATTTTAGGTTTCTTCTCCTTCTTCCTCGACTGTTTTACATCTGGCTATCCTTGTCGTGCAGTGTTTGACAGTCCATAACTATAGCCCGAGGGGATCGCCAAAACACACCTGCAAGAAAGCAATAGATTAACCGCCTTATTCAAAATTTCCACTAGGTATACATGCTAATACAAAATATTTTTTTCATACCACAGTTAAAGAAACTGAAAAACTGAAACAGTTACACGTCGTTACACGTCCTCTTTCTAAAGGGGATTGAACGCACAAATCCTAAATCCTAACGTTTAAAAAAGAAATGGAACAAGATGATTAATATATCGTCTATCGTATCGTCTATCGTGCGTGACTTACGAGGCAATGCTTTGTTATAGGTGATGGGTGCCGCTTAACATCAGGTGGGCCATCTGCTTGTTCCATCAGCTAGTAGTATAAAAAAAAAAAAAATAGTTTATTAGAAGTAACCAAAGTAGTAGAAGATGAGGAGGCGGAAGAGCTGCAGACACTGAAGCAGGAGAAGTGGAGTTTGAGTCGAGGATTCCGTAGTAAAGCCCGGAGAGGATGCAGGTGTAAGGCCCGGAGAGGGTGCAGGTGTATAGTGGACGTCCACCCTATACCTGCACCACACTGCATCGGAAGAACGAATGACACGACAAGACGAAGATCGGGGTAGTCAGAGGTACTTTCAAAGAAAGAAAGAAAGAAAAGAAAGAAAATACATTTATTTGACATACACACAAAAAGAATAAAAAATATAACAGAACGGACAGGTACAGACAAACAGATTAAATATGTAACACTTAAAACAATAAGAAGAGAAAATACAATAATAAATATCAAATAAAATTATCCGTCCCGTCCCGTTGCATTGGTACGTTCAAACATTATAATAAGCACATACCCACATTTTTCAGCAGTTGGTATTACATACGAGACAGGTGGCAAGCCCATCGCCGCAAAATCGCGCTTAGCGAAATTGGAACTCCAACGTTACGAATAAGGCTAAAAACTTTCCTTACACAATAAAAAAGCCGCCATCTTGATAAAAAAACGTGAATATACATTCTGGGACGTGGTTTGTCTGATGGAATGCTATTTCATTATTAAAATTTAACACTTCAGCGGCTAATGGAAATATTAATGTAGTGCTATTCCGTAAACAACAAAATCACGGGGAGTTACCTAGTGGATCCGCGCTCACTTCAATAACGAGCTTCACCTCACTTACGTTGGCATTTCCACTGCTAAACACGCTCGCGCTAAGTCAAAGTTTTTTTTTTTACAATAAATAGACCGTCCTTTAACTACAATCTTACCTGATGGTAAGCGACGATGTAGCCGACGTTGGAGCAGAACGGTCTAGAAGACACCTATTCACTCTTGCCTTGAAGAGACTGATATTGTAGTGGTCAGGAAAAACAGACGACGGTAATGAGTTCCACTCCATAGCGTTCGTATAATGAAGGTTGAAGCAAAGCGCTTCGTGCTAATTCAAAAGTCAAAAGGTATTAATTCAATATAATCACAAGGATCACTTTGGAACGTCTTATAGCTAGGCCAGTTCCACGTGACCAAAGCCTAGAAGAACAGGTAACAAACTTACGGCTTGGTTCCTGCCGTTATTTGTATGATCGTGATGGGTGAATGGATTACAGAATTCCAAATCGAAACTACGGATTCTGCAGTCACTTGGGTGAGTGTTGTTGAGAGAATACCTTGCTTCAGCAGGTTCTTTAATTAACAGAGTTTTATTTATTTTTTAATTTGCTTGTAGAAGATGAGTTGTCTTGTGAAAGGTTTACGGTATGGTAATTAATTTATAAAACACTTTCATTTATACCTTACTAGCAGCTTCTCGCGGCTTCGCACGCATTAAAGTGGTGAGCCGTGAGCCGCCTATTGCACCTTTTTCAGGGGTAGTTTTCAAATATTGAAAGCGTGATTCTAAATTATTTATTGTGGGGTTTATTTACCCCAAGTTTAAAGTCAATCGCACCACGCGTTAAAAAACTTCCATACAAACTTTGACATCCCTTTGCACACTTATTAAGGGTAGTTTTAAAAAACTAAAAATGCCTTTCCTATTTTTTAAATTTGAAGTACATGTAATTCAAGTTTCAAGTTTGTAGGTTCAAGGAATACAATTTTTCATACAAACGTTTTCATCCCTTTTTACACCCTTAGGGGTTGAATTTCAAAAAATCCCTTCTTAGTACACCTCTACGCCATAAGACCTATGTACTCCTCAAATTTCAAGTCTCTAGGACCAGCGGTTTAGGCTGTGCGTTGTCTATATGTCAGTCAGTCAGTCAGTCAGGACTTTGATTCTTATAGTATTAGAGATAGAGATAGAGATAGTGTTAGCATCCGCCCACTACTCCGCTTGCGTGGTAGGTACCTGGGTAAAATATATTGGTGGACATTAAACTACTTTTATATATTTTTTTTGTAAATAAATACTTATAATATTATATAACACCCAGACAGAGAACAAACATCTATGTTCATCACACAAATGTTTGTTCTGTGTGGGGATCGAACCCACGGCTAGCGCAGAAGGCAGAGCTACTACCAACTGAGTTGTGAAGGCTGTCTATGTACCTTGTAGAATGTACCTTGAGTATGTTAATTTTCGTTCTGAAAAGCTCGCTTTATTTTTCAGCCAGATAGAAAATAACTGGAACCTTATCACGAATGAATTTGACTTTAGTAGCGTCAACGTATAGTTACCCATTTTTTTTTAAATACATTAAGCTGATGGAACAAGCAGATGGCCCACCTGAAGTTAAGTGGTAACCATCACCTATAACCAAGCATTCCCTCGTAAGTCACGCACGATAGGAACGTGCCCTACGATACACTAGCCTACGACCATCAAGTCAAGGCATACAGATGTTAAGCCTCATGTGCCTGTAATTACACCGGCAACCACACTCTTCAAACCGAAACACAGCAACGCTGCTTGGCGGCAGAAAAAGGCGTGGTGATAGTAGGTACTTCTCCGGACGAGCCACACACAAAGAGCTCTACTACTACTACTCCTACACATTAACATCATAAGGTCAAATATATACCTTCTAATTGGGTCATGGGTCATAAGTGCTTGAAAGGAGCCTATTTAAGGCGCACTAAAAATCCTATCACCACACTGTTTTGAAAGAAACTATTGACACGACAATAAGTATACTATATCGGGTGATTGTCCAAGGAAGTGTGTTATCGCCCATTCAATAACTCCTAATAATCTAAAAGCGATTGGAACATTTGGGTCGTCGCGTCGCTACAAGCAAACTGCAGTCGGCAGCGCCTTCAATGGACGATACTGATAAGAAATGTTATTCAATGAGTTCAAATAATAATTAACATTAAATTATTGATGTACAAATCATCGCCGATGTTATGTTTTATTGTCCAATTATATTTGTCGGGATGGTGTTATGCTGGAAGACGCAGGACTTATAACTTAATTTAATTGCGAATTATATAGCCCCATGCGGGGATGTGAGTGCCAGAAGTAATCGTCTTCCATCGTAGATAATTTTTACTGATTCGGGTGGGTAGTTAAAGTTTTGAGAGCATGATTATAGTAACTGAAAATTGATTGCTTTTTTTTATTGTTCGCCCCTTCAAGCAGGCTAAAGTTTTGATGAGCATACTGCCTCATCTTTGTTGTATATTTTATTGATGTATTTTTAGGCCAATCCTTCGATCTTTTACGGCCTACATGTTTGTATATATATAATTGTATATACATATACGGCCAAATATTCTTCAATCGGCTTCATATTTTTTATTTTTTTTATACTACTTGCTAAAGCAGATGGTCCATCTGATTTTATGTGGTGACTATCACCTATAACTGTATTACTATAATATGTATTATATGTATATATTTATAGTTATATAATAGTATGTATCTCTTTAATTTGTATGTAGGTATGTATTGTAGGTAAATATATATTGAGTAGGTTATTTTTATGTTATAGTTGTTGTTTTTTAAAGGTTTTCTCCTTTATTGTCTCAAAGAGCACTACCACCCACTCCACATAACACAAAGGTTAACTGGAAGAAAATGCTAATTAGCATTAAGTTCGCCTATGTACTTTACTTATGTGCAATAAAGAATTTTCTTATCTTATCTTATAACTAAGCATTGCATACCATGAACTACCTTGCTAGCATCAACCCGAGGCACACAGATGTTAAGCCTGTGCCTATAATTTTTTTAAACACAGCAACGTTGCTTGAGGACAGATAAAGGCATGTCTTATTATTTTTAACACAACTTAAAATCTTTTTTGCACAGTTCGTCATAAATTATCGGTTTAAGATGGTAATAGTACCTACAATAATTATTTTTGTACATATGTTTTAAAGTAAAACAACTATATGGTTCATTGCGTGAGTGGTATCGCATAAGCAGTCCATGCGCGGGCGCACAGATGTCAAAGGAGCTGTTGGTTACGAGATAGTTCGAGACTCTTGCAATAGGTTATCGAGATCCATTTGTACGGCTGCATCCGCTCTGATACGGTATCAACAATTTGCAAAACATCGCTTTTGTGAATGTAGGCAGTTATTTTATGGAGAAATCTACCTACCTCTATAGTCACCTTTCTTTAGCCTCAAAAGTTTGCTGGAAGAAAGCCCCAGTTAACTCTTTACATGGCAGGGGACAGCCGGCTGACCCATACTGGTTCAATCCGTGTGCACCAGTTTACTGAGGAGTTACGATTAAGCTCGCCTTTGTCTTGCCCTTTATTTTTGTCTGTTTACTAATATGCATAAATATATACATAAATTTTGTTAAATAAATAAAAAAAAATGCAATAAAGAATTAAAAAATCATCACCATCATAAACCATCTTATTTTCAGACTCCTCTCCATCCAAGAGTTATCTGGAAGAGTGATAGAGACCGCCGAGTGTACATATCTTTAGTGGTTATAATTTGCTTCTCATTTTGTAAGGTGTACAATGAAGAATTATCATAGTATTTTTTAAACTCTCGCGATCATAACACATATTGAAGTACATATTACACGGGTATTTATCGCGTTTTACCTTTATTCAATGCTCCAGTCTGACCGCGACCACGGCTATTGCAACATAGTCGGAACGTCGGGAAAGTAGTTTGAACTTTTTGTTAAATAAATACCTTTCGTAAATCTTAGTTAAAATCATAAAAGTAGTATGAACATTTTTAGATTAAACTCATTTGGCATAACTTATGTAAAAATTGTAACGTAAAATTTTTTTGAGGTACTTAATTAGTAGTTTTTGTATAGAATCAAGTCTCTGATCATTATGTCAGAGGGACACCTAGTGCCATTTCTAGTTGGCGAAAAAAAAAAACCTCGGGAAAATTATAAAGGTAAAACGCGATAAAAACCCGTGTAATAGGTACTTCAATAAAGAATTATCATTCATTCATTATCACCATGAAGTACACATACTATGATGAACGATTCCGAGCCCTCTCCATCCACCAACTTCCCGCGATTCTTACGATGTCGTCAGTCCATCGGGTCGGAGGGCGTCCCACGCTTCGTCTTCAAGTTCGAGGTCGCCATTCGAAGAAATCCTACTAATAATATAATTGGAAAATTTGCGATGTTTGGATGTTTGTGGTTCAATTATCTACACTCTAACCACTGAACTGATTGGGGTGAAACTTAAAACAAATACAGTTCCTGGATTAGCATATAAGCATCGTTTATAATTTTTTACGAAGTAAATTACAATAAAAACACGTATTTAAAAATGCACAAAATATACATGAAACAGTTGAGCTAGCTAAACCGTTGCAAACGATTGAATTTAAATTAGTTCAACTCTCGATTAAGTGATCTCTTCTACTAAAGAAATGTTGTCTGAAATAGATCGCTTTTTAGCGATAAGACCGCTCATTGTACATATCTATAGTTGTTATTATTTGTTTCCTATTTTGTTCGTTTGTAAGATGTACAATAAAGCATTTTCATTCATTCATTCAATGTTTGCTAACGTCGCGTCGCCGCTTAGTCATATAGGGTATAGTTGCTACACCCTATGCAACCTGCATAGGGTATGGAAACTATATACATATATTACTATATTTTTTATACAGCTAGCTGAACAAGCAGATGGCCCACCTGATGATAAGTGGTAAGTAACCATCATCATAACAAAGCATTGCTTCGTAAGTCACGCAAGATAGGAATGTGCCCTACGATGCACTGCCCTGCGTCCATCAGCTTGAGGCATACAGATGTTAAGCCTCATGTGCCTGTAATTACACCGGCAACCACACTCTTCAAACCGAAACACAGCAACGCTGCTTAGCGGCAGAAAAAGACGTGGTGGTAGTAGTTCCCCGGACGAGCCCTTCACAAAAAAACTCTACTACTACTACTCTACTACTATATATATATTATTATAACTTTATACCATGTGATACTTACTAACACCTAATAACTATGTATGAACCTAAACTAAACCATGTGTAAGCAATAAATGTATTGAGTAGTCAACCACCGTGCGTATGTGAAAAGGCACAAAGTCTATAGCTATTCCTGAAAATATTTTGTAGTACTTTCACAAATCTTCCGCGAGAGCGTAAGGTACACGGTCCAATAAAGCTTTCGTTCCCCATAGTACAACCTTTGGCGTTGTTTGGGGTGAGATAGTGCTGTGTAGAATGTCCTCCAATATTTATATTTATTATTTATTTACTATGACATTTATAGGAATGTGCCCTACGATGCGCTGCCCTGCGTCCATCAACTTGAGGCATACAGATTTTAAGCCTCATATGCCTGTAATTTTATCTGCAACCACACCCCTCAAACCGAAACACGGCAGAAAAAAGCATGGTGGTAGTACTTCCCTGGACGAGCCCTTCACAAAGAGCTCTACTACTCGTAAGCGATGATGATTTTGACGATGGAGCAGAACGGTCTAGAAGACACATATTCAGTCTTGCCTTTTAGAGACCCAAATTGAAGTGATCAGGAAAACAGACGACGCCAACTTCCACTCCTTGGCGGTTCGCATAATGAAGGTAGAAGCGCTTAGTGCGAATGGGTGGTATATTTACAAGGCTGCTTTAGTGGACATCGGCCCCCAAAAAGGCAGTTAGCACTGGAACTGAAAACCTCGATTCGTTGTCCATTATTTTTCACTACGCTATCACCGACGCCCGGTTGTAAATCGAACGGTGTCCGTTCTGCCCCGCGGCGCTTTTGATCTGGCGAGCACTCGCTTAACTTATGTGTCCCTCGGGACCCAGCCTTGTTGGTGGTGATACATGGCCTGTTCGGATTCGTAAGTTATGGATGTTTGAGATGTGAGGGCTTTTGACAGTGTCGGACGAAAATCCTTCAGAATCTACCAAAAGGTGAGCAAGGCCGAAAATCTTTCTAAATCTTTCTGAATCTGATGGACAGCCCTCATAGCTTAGTTGGTATGTAGCTCTGCCTTCTGCGCTGGCCGTGGTCGATCCCCACCGAGGACAAACATTTGTGTGTTGAACATAGATGTTTGTGCTTTGTCAGGGTGTTACTATAAGTATGTATTTACAAAAATATATATAAAAGTATTATACTTATCAGCTATCCCATATTACAAGTTTTGTTTAGTTTGGGGCCAGATAGTGCTGTGTGGAAAGTCCACCAATATTTATTTGCTATTATTATATCTACAAAAAAGTGACTAAAAGTAATAGTTATCTTTCTGTGAGCCTGAGTCTATGAAGAAAGACCGAAGCAAGGTCTTCTTCGATCATTCGTTTTGAGTTAAGTCTGACTAACATTACAAAATACTAGCGAAAAATACGAGAAAGAAAGTCGGCAGTCATTAGTTTCGTAGAAAATATTGTTTCCTTATTCAAGCAATGACTCAACCTGCTGTCGCTACGGATTTTTTTTTTATAATTGCCCAAGAAAGTCAGCAGTCATTTGTTTCGCAATATTGGTGGTTTTCTTATACAAGCAACGACCCTGCTGTTGCTATGGCTTATTTTTAGATAATTGACCCGTCGATTATCTACCAATTCCTCAGCAAGTTGCTACCATGTAAGCTATAAAACTAGGTCACATATTACTATGTAGCGGTAGATAGTTTATATAGCTAGTAGGTGGGTTAGAATAGCTCTATAATTCAGAGAATTGGCGAAATGTGCCGGCGAAATTGCCCATAAAGATGATTCATTGGTACACCAATAGTTTTATCGCATTGTATATAGTAGTAGTGTAGTTATTTTATATACGCAATGTAGTCTTAGGTAGTATCTTGCAACTGTATGTATATGAAATAGATATACTCGTTTTAGGCTAATTTATAATCTACCTATTTAAAATTAAAAATGTATTGTATTGGAAATATTTAAAATTTCATGGTGCCAACAGGTCTTTTACATTATAGACAGGGTGTTAAAATACTACTAACGAAAACTTTAGGGGGCTAAAGTACAAAAGTTCAACACCCACCTGGCTAAAATGTATGAAACAGCTGTTTTTTTCGTATTCATATTGATGGCTACTTTAGCCCCCTGAAGTTTAGTATTAGTAGTATAGGTAGTAGTATTTAACTCCTTGTAAATACATGCATACATTGCTAATCCTCATGTGACTGTAATTTCACCGGCACTCACACCCTTCAAACCGAAACCTATTATTTATTCCGTGCCGAAACACAGCAGCGCTGCTTGGCGGCAGAAATAGGGATGGTGGTAGTAAGGGCTTCCCCAGACAAGCCTTTCACAAAGAGCTCTACTAATCTTACTGTTACTATACCTACATATCTGCTTAAGGTCTAGCAATTAAACCTAAGTTTTTTAAAATACTAATATAAATAAACAAATGTCCGTACCTACCACGCCACTTGGAGGTATTTATTGCCTATGATAAGTTTTTCGTAAGTACCCGACAGTGTCTTGGCATTTATTAGGTACTTTAAATCAGTTTAATTTAATTACCAATCTAATATTCAATGTTTAGTTCAATTTTATTGTAAGTTCACCTCTTCGACCTCTACCTAAATCAATCTTCCCCAAAAACAATAGGCTCATTATTTTTTGTTTACGAAAAACTGCTGTAAATTATCAATAGCTTATCCTATAATTGTATGAAAATAGAATAATACACAAAAACATCCAAATAATTAGGCAAGAAACACACGATAAGAACATGTTCTACATGTAACGGACAACAGGGCAGGGTTACTGATAGCAGTTGTTTTAATTTAGTTTATGTAGAGACAGTAGATTTATGAAATTTTAAATGAAATTTATTGAGTACTATACTAATTGTTCGCTGTTAAAATAACATTTAAATGTATTTATAACATA
The DNA here is from genome assembly GCA_932294275.1 of Chloroclysta siterata. Taxonomy (NCBI): domain Eukaryota; kingdom Metazoa; phylum Arthropoda; class Insecta; order Lepidoptera; family Geometridae; genus Chloroclysta; species Chloroclysta siterata. The sequence continues at coordinate 12,711,417 of OW028603.1, read as the reverse complement.
CAAATATTTTTATTGAAGCCTCAGATCTCTAAACTAGACTTTGACAGTCTGTACGATAGACATGGCCGGTTTCTGAAAGCTCGATCAAAATTAATCGGCTGTCAAGGCATTTTTTTTTATACAACTAGTTGATGGAACAAGCAGATGGCCCACCTGATGTTAAGTGGTAACCATCACCTATAACAAAGCATTGCCTCGTAAGTCACGCACGATAGGAACGTGCCCTACGATGCACTGCCCTGCGTCCACCAACTTCAGGCATACAGATGTTAAGCCTCATATGCCTGTAATTACACCGGCAACCACACTCTTCAAACCGAAACACAGCAACGCTGCTTGGCGGCAAAAAGACCTGAGGCTGAATCACTGAAAGAAAGATATAAAAACCGGACAAATGTGAGTTGGACTCGCGGACGAAGGGTTTTGTACCATTATCTATAAAAACGGCAAAAAAAATCCGATTGTAGTATGGGAGCCCCCTTAAATATTTATTTTATTCTGTTTTTTAGTATTTGTAGCGGCAACAGAAATGCATCATCTGTAAAAATTTCAACTGTCTAACTATTACGGTTCAGATACCTTTTGCCTGGTGACAGACGGCGGACAGACAGAAAGAAAGAAGGACAGCGGAGTCTTAGTAATAGGGTCCCATTTTACCCTTTGGGTACGGAACCCTAAAAACTATTGAGACGCAGACGCAACTTAACATCTTTAAGTAAAAATTAGTTTTAATAATTTTAGTTTAACTTAAAATTAAGTTGTTTGACTGTTGTCTGTTCCTTCACCACACTGTTTCGAAAGAACTAGTGACACGACAAGAAGAAAGAAGAAGATTCGTACCGATATTCAACCATATTCTGTTGTAGTTAGGGATACGATACGTTTACGCGACTAACGTCTAATTCATTCGTATTAGTTCAAACATATCAATAAATTATATTTGTCTCATATTTTGTATAAATTAACATTAGTTTTTTAAGGTTCTATTTCTGTGTGGTACTAACAAATTGAAATATTTCGATCGGAAATAAATGAATTGAATTAATCCCTATTAGTGAAAAAAAATTGACGATCGTTTCGTAAATGCCAGAAACTCTGGTGACACAAACTGTCTCTTACAATCAGAACTTCTATTTCTTTGACACTGATAGTACCAAGGTTATCAAACCAGAGTGTAATATATTACAAAATTCGTCTTTTTCAAGTAACCGACTGATAAAGTGTTTATTGAATATTAATATCTTGGATGCCGCTGTTATATAGGTTCGGTTATTAGGACAAAGTTGGGTCATGTCTTTGTCGGTGAAACGTTGCACAATATTATTAAAAGATACGTGAAATTATGACTCAATGCTCAATACTCAATAATTTATTGACATCACATGGTTAACTTTTCATACCGACAGTTTACTTGGAAACGTTTTGAAAATATTAAACCTAATACCTAATACCGAATAAAACCTAATATCTATCTAATACCTAGTTAAATACATAATTATAAATATTCGTATTCATATTACCTAATAATGTTAATATTATCATAATATACAAATAATGTAGACTCGCATTTTATTTGCAATTTATTTATTTAGTCTAGTGAATTCATAAAAAAGTCTATGAAGATTTCTAAATACTATTATCAAAAAAATATTCTCACACCTTTAATACCCATGCACGCTCTCTCCCCAAAAACTGTATAAGTATTCTGTGTAGGTATTCAATGATATCCAAAGTAATTTTTAATGCAGTTATACGAAATATTATTAAGAAATGAAGTTAAGTAACTTTGCCATAATTTAGAGGTGTTAGACAACCTTTTTAAGTTTTCATGACAAGCCTTCTTAATGTTCTACATTGTTTATTGTTCCAGATTCCACAATAATACATATCCTGCTATAAATTTCTGAAAACAAGATTTTACAAAGACAACGTAAACTAGAATGTAGAGTCCGTTAATAAAGAAGGCGACTTCACATACTGGCTGAAAACAAACGAAAAATAATTTGAATAAAGAATGGAAACGGCATTGCGGGGAATATACGCGATGCTCAGTGTTGCCAACCGAATAAAAATAAATCAAGTGTGATTTATTCTAGCTGCGAGGTCGCATGCTATGTTCCGGACCGTTGCAACTTGCAGTATGTATGATCCACACATGCGAATACAATTTTAAATTCGAGAACAATGTCTTCGAGCAAGTTTTGTCAACTATGAAAACAAGACATAACCACTGGCATTTGTCTGTTTTCATAGCCACACTAATTCATCAGCCCTAATGTCCGGGCATAGACTGAAGTCGATACAATTTTTCTATATGTAAACTAAAAAATAAGTTAGTTAAAATACCAAATTAAAATTCGGAACAGTATTTCGTACACACAAGGGTGGGGGATGATTGATACGTTCTTAAATTAAATTCGAATCCAGCTACGCCCACCGGAAATTGAAGCTCGAAGACGGAAGCTTGACCCGCGTTGTCAAACTGACAGCTGTCAAAACCCTTGCCGCCATCTTATATTGCAGTCACGCGCTCTTGCCCTTTGACCGTCAAGATTTGGCCATATTTTAATGCTAGAAGATATTGCAAAATGTTCAAAACTTATTTACATCGAAAAGTAAGACTAAATTAACCTCGTATTTTAAATACATTGGTTTAAATAAATTAATACTTTCCATTCCACTAAGATAGAGCTAAACTGAATGATTAATATAATCTTTCAACATCTAAAAGCAGAATTTCCTAATTTAATTTGGCATCTAGATACCTACCACACGCCAGTAATCTCATCCAAAACCTAATTACAGTTTCGTGTCTAAAAACAAGTCCATTCAGTTTTTTATCTCAAAATAGAAACTTAAAAATCAATTCATGACCCCTGGGGTTATTCTCGGAGATGCCACGATCTGCACGTTAAGTGGCCATCATAGCGCATTTACCAATAAATCCGCCTGTTTCCCAGTACCAATGTACCAATAGATAACGTCCTATGAGGCTATGAGGCTATACTGCTCTTCCTAGATGCTAACAAAGTGTGGACATGGCTTTTACTTATCTGCAAAGTAGGTACCAGGTGGAGTCAATAGAGCGTTGATTTTCAAGCAACTCTTCATCGCCAAAGTTTAGTGTAGGTAATAGCGATTTCGAGTCGTTTCTATTCGCAGACTTTTCGAGACCAATGTCGTCCATCTACCGGGCCGACTTTAGCTTCGTCTGCCGGCTCTCTCTCGTTCGTGGTAAATAAAACCCCTAATACCAAATAATGCTTCTAAAAAGCTTCCTCCACTCCACCTCGCCTTCATTCTTGTAATGAAGACATACAGTACAGGGCCACGCCTCCGCTAAGCGGGTAATTGAGTCATTATAGCTGCGCGCGCGCATGCCTATCTGCGATCGAGATGCGATCGGCCTCAGGGATCGTACGATGGTATGGTTTATACGGTTATAATTAGAGTAACGAGACGCAAAGGGCAGATTACTAAGCCGTTTTAGATTTCATTTTAGGTATTTCATAGATAAGTAGGGACCTTAAAACCTGGAAGTTACAAATCCGCCATGGCTGAAACACGCTGGCTTAGATCGTTAGTCGTACACAAGGCTACCTAGGTGAAACAGAGGTCTTGGTGTCTGCCAGGGGCGCTTTTTGTGTTTCCATATTAACATGCGTTTTACACCAACACGATAGATACCTGACTATGAGTCAAACACACCTTGGGATTATAACAGGGCCTAGTCCGAGTTTTGTCCAAGTCCGAATATGCCAAAAAAACTTTAAGAGATATTTCAGTCCGAACATTAAACACCTTACATTGACAATACTTATAGTTTTATAATGTACAATGAAAATGAAAAACTGCAACATTTTACAATGCACTTGACCGGGCATATTAAACGGATGGGCAAAGAAACGATTAATAAAGAAAACAATCGGATATTGCCATAGATATACATTTTATTAATATAGCAACATTTATTCTTTTTTGTTATTCCCTATCTTCTTCTTCTCTCCATTTATGGCTTCTGTCTGTCAGACAATCTTGCCAGTGTCAAGTGATTTGTATTGAATGAATACTTTTTAGTCAAGTCAGTCCATAGTCAAGTCGGCCGTCATTTGTTTTGAAGAAAATGGTGGCGGTTTAATACATTCTCATTACAATAAGTAGAGGTTTCAAATGTCAACTGAATGTCAATTCAAAAAATGCTGACATCGATCCTGACTTCACAATTTAACAAATATAGTAACCTATCTCTGAAACGTAGGTAAGAATTACCAATTCTACTCAAAAATTTTGAATCAATCCCTAAATCGAGGGTATTTGGATTTTGGTCAACAACCAGTGATTTCTTGGAATTGGTCGAACCCGTAAATTGTGGGTATTTGGATTTTGGTATTCGGAGTCTGAGCTTATCCCATGGACCCTCCTGAAACACCGCCACCGCCTCCACCTGATAAGGAGTTGGAGACCTTCTACTTGCCGATATACATAATCACAGCGATGTTTGGAGCTATCTTCATCATCGGCCCCCTGGCTGTGCGCAAGTGTGCTAATAAAGGGTTATTTTTTTTCTTGTCCTTTTTTTTAATACAAAATAATTTTATTCATAAAATTCATCAGAACGTTATCGAATCCATAGGCTCCCGAATTAGTTTGCTCTGTATTATCTGTAACTTGTTTGTTTGCGGTTTTTCATATCTGCATTCAGTATTTTTATATTTTGTACTATAGTCGCGTTAAACTCTCGCTGCAGGCTGGGTCAGTGCTCAACCTATAGTCGCGTTAAACTCCCGCTGCAAACTCGGTCATAAATCATCATAACACACGCTTAAACAAAAGGATCGTCCGTTCTCCTAAGTGCGAGAGAGAGAGAGAGAGAGAGAGCAATATTGCTGTCTCGTTCCGATAACTTAAGACCGAGCCTGCAGCGAGAGTTTAACGCGACTATAGCCGGTTATCAGCCTCTTAATGGTGATGCTTGCCTTTCTTGTTCGATCTCATTGGCTAAAATGACGCAAAACAAGAAAATAACTTGAGGATACAGGATAATGAAAAATAAATTTCATATTTTAGGGAAATAAAAATCAAATTCTATTCTATCTATTTTATTTCAGAATAATACGATGCTGCATAATGCTAACAGCATTTTCTATGTGGCTCTTGTAAGTTGTATTAAATCTCTTGTAGGCTAGATCGATTTATTATACTAAATCTAAATAATATTTTGACAGCCTTCACAGCTCAGTTGGTAGTAGCTCTGCCTTCTGCGCCGTAGGCCGTGGGTTCGATCCCCACCGAGAACAAACATTTGTGTGATGAACATAGATGTTTGATCTCTGTCTGGGTGTTATTATATATTACAAGCTGGTGCCCGCGACTTCGTCTGCGCAGGATTAGTCACACAATATCTTTATAAATTGTAGCCTATGTGTTATTCTGATGTATAAGCTATATTATTGTAAAGTTTCATTAAAATCCATTCAGTAGTTTTTACGTGACACATCCATCCATCCATCCATACTCACAAACTTTCGCGTTTATAATATTAGTATGATTGATTGGGATATTAGGAAGATTGTATTTACAAAAAAAAACTATGTATTATATCAGCTATCTGGTTCCCATATTACAAGCTTTGGCTTAGTTTAGGGCTAGATAGTGCTGTGTGGATCGTCCATCAATATTTATTTTAAAAAAAAAACTTTATATGACTATGAAAAACTGATGATGTGCCAATACAAAATACTAGTAAGTAGTATTGCTCTTTGTGAAGGACTCGTCCGGAAAAGTACTACCACCATGCCTTTTACTGCCGCCGAGCAGCGTTGCTGTGTTTCGGTTTGAATAGTGTGGTGGCTTTTGAAATTACAGACGCTTGAGTCTCATCATCTGTATGCCTCAAGTTGATGGACGCAGGGCAAAGTATCGTAGGGCACGTTGCTATTGTGCGTGACTTACGAGGCAATGCTCCTTAGGTGATAGTTACCACTTAAAATCTGCTTGTTCCGAATGTAGTATTTTTTTTCTAAAGTATAGCTTCTAGTATGTAGCATCTTTATCTTTAACAGTTGGGTAACGGTGTACATTGCTCAAATGAATCCCCTGATTGGGCCTCGAATATCGAACACGTCAGCAGCATGGATAGCTTATAAATGGGTACGTTATGCTATATTACTACCACGTATTAGAGCACTGGTGGTCTAGTGGTAGCGGTCCCACCTTCCGATCCTAAGGTCGTGGGTTCGAAACCGGCCGGGCACCAATGAGTTTATCTGTTCAAAAAATGTATATACGCAATGCCAGTACTCTCAAACGGTGAAGGAAAACATCGTAAGGATTCCGGCATGCCGTAGGTCTAATCGTAACATGTGTCAAGTGCTCGAAAGGAGCCTCTTGAGGCGCAGATAAAATCCTTTCACCACACTGTTTCGAAAGAAACTAACGACACGACAAGAGAGAGAGAGAGACTACCACATCTCCTATGGCAGGAGTTCTGAAGACCGACAAGGTCACCGACAAATTCATTATCAAATTATATTGTACAGAAGAACGGTAGGAACCAAGCCGTAAGTTTGTTGCCTGTTCTTCTATTATAGGCTTGGTCGCGTGGAACTGGCACCTAGATTCACCTAGCTTTAAGACGTTTTAAAGTGATCCTTGTAATTCAACTGAACATATACCCGCTACTTTTGACTTTGACAAGGAACGTAAAAGTGCCTACTAAGGTTCTTTATAAAGAGCTCGTCCGGTAAAGTAACTAACATGCCTATCTCGCCGCCAAGTACCATTTTTTTTATGCAACTAGCTGATGGAACAAGCAGATGGCCCACCTGATGTTAAGTGGCAACCATCACCTATAACAAAGCATTGCCTCGTAAGTCACGCACAATAGGAACGTGCCCTACGATGCACTGGCCTGCGTCCATCAACTTGAGGCATACAGATGTTAAACCTCATGTGCCTGTAATTACACCGGCAATCACACTCTTCAAACCGAAACACAGCAACGCTGCTTGGCGGCAGAAAAAAGCGTGGTGGTAGTAGTTCCCCGGACGAGCCCTTCATAAAGAGCTCTACTACTCTTAAAAAAAAACTCTTAAGATTTAAACTATTTATATTTTCAGGGTGACCCTGCGAAGTAAAAAGTGGTGCTTCTGCGCCTTGCTTGTATTCTATAGTAACTATCATAAGTATTTTATCACGCGTTTTTACTCAATAAAAGTATATTATAACCACATGTTTTATTTTTTATACACTGCGTATTAGCCACCAAAAAGCATTCGTGGTGGCTTAGTAACTGCTAAGGGGAGTAGCCAGCGGTACGTCCAAATATTACATTTGGCACATACCCATTTTTCACAGTAGTTGGTATACGTGACAGGTAGCAAGCCCATCGTCGCTGCCATAAGACTAACTGGTTTTCTCACGATGTTTTTCTTATCCGTTTTAGATAACTATCATTGCGTGCATATCTTTTTTTGCCGCCGGACCACTTGTACCATTAGCCAGTACCATTGATGGTACAATTGGCACCGATTTGTTCCAAGTACCATGATAAATAAAACGAATGGAATAATCTTTTGTTCACGAACAGATTCGAACCCGCAACCTGCCAGTGCTCTGCAGTCTTATAACAACATGACGACAAAACACGTCCAACATTACCTACTTTACATAAAACAATTTGCGCCATCCGTCGGCAATGCAATCAAAAAGGAACAAAGCAAATTGTAATCGTTGAGCCCCAAAACAAATCGAATGGTATCGCGAAAGATCAAAATAACATTTGTACCGAAATCATTTATCAGCGTTGATTCTCTTTCCATTTGGCACCCTGCGCCCGCCTATCTCGCTGTGGTGAGGGTGCGGCTGTGGTGATGTAACTAGCGATTTATTTTCCAAAGCTTGAAATGTTTTGTTTTTGGAGTTAACCAACAGAATAAACTGAAGAATCTAAAGAACATTCTGAAGATATAGAGAAAACTAGCTCTTACCCGGTAACTACAATGTAACTAGGTGGAACGGACGGCGGCTTCAATCGCTTTAGAATACTTACAAATAAAAGAATAGTTCATTGATATGATTGGCAACATCTTTAATTAAAAAAAAATGTATTTTCTTCCTCATGGAACTATCTTAGCCACGTAATTTTGTCAGAAGAAAAAGGTACTTACTGACGACTTGAAGTTCCTGCCTCTTCGATTGTTTGTATAAAATATAAAAAAAAAAGTAAAAATGTCGGGTTAAAAAGTATCCTATGTCAGTCTCCTGATTCTAAGCTACCTCCCCACCAATTTTCAGCCAAATCGGTTCAGCCGTACTTGAGTTATAAATAGTGTAACTAACACGACTTTCTTTTATACAAATAGAAGATACTTAAAATAGTACAAAGCAGAACTTAATGCTACATAGCATTTTTTTCCAGATAAACTTTGTGTGCTGTGGGCAAAAGATGTGTCATTAACTCGTTTGTGCCAAGAGAGGAAATAACGTAGAGAGAGACTCAGCTCATTTTGTTGTCGGTGTGTAAAGAGCCTAAGCCTTTTGTCCTATCTTGAATTTTAATATAAATAAATACCAATTCTTCAGTTTTAATTAAGGTTCTGGCTTCATAAAGCCAAATAAAATATTTTTTTTATATTTAATCCATTTAGTTAGTCTAACTTGCTGGGCTATTAGCAGTTTTTATCAGAAAGATTTTATCTCTCTCTAATCTAATCTATACTATAAGAATTAAAGTCCTGACAGACTGACCGACTGAGTGAGAGACAACACATAGCCTAAACCGCTGGTCCTAGAGACGAGGAGTACATAGGTCTTAGAGCGTAGAGGTGGGAAGGTCTAGGAAAGGATTTTTAGAAACGGTATCCATGGGGGTAACGAAGTCATATTCTATGCCGAAGCAAGCCACACATATTTTTCCTTGACTAATAGCCACACTCAGAGACATTACCTACTATAAAGTAACCTTATGGCAGTACTGGCAATTATTTTGCGTTGAATCTTTTAACACGAATATTGTTAACCCAAAATCGCTTCCGCTTGTATATATACCAGCAGCCCAACCTTCAGCGCAGCGCTAATGTGTTTCAAGGGAATCACATCCTTGTGGGGAGTTCGTCATTAATACTTGTTGACGAGCTTCGGATTAAAATTTAATGTTTGCATTAAAGTTGTGATGAATACGTAAACACAAGTGCTTTTTATCAGTGATTTATTGTTCGGAGGAGGTAAAATGGCTTTTCTTTCAACTACCTTGATTTTAACTAGTTACTTTGAATTTTTACTAACTTGATCGTAAGATCGTAAGGTTTCGATAATCAAAAATGTTTGTGTGCAATGCATGTGCTCTCAATCAGTGAAGGAAAACATCGTGAGGATACCAATTTGTATGTTAGTGGCGGTGGGCTTTCGACCTGTCACGTATGGAATACTATTGCAAAATGTGGGTAGATTAAAATTGGAACGTACACGTTTGAATACCCTTTCATTAAAAATACACAAAGTATCTTGGGTTGGTATTTGGTACTAAGAGATCGGGAATGGTGTCGATACTGTTGTTGCATTATCCTAAACTAACCAAATCTGACAGCTCTAAAATTATAGCCGTCCTTGTTGTTTCGCTCTTTTGGAAAGGGACGGCAATATTTTTAATGCTGTCAAATTAGGTAAAATTAGGAAAATTAAACAACGGAATCGACACCAATATCTACTGTGATGTTGCTTCATCCAACTCAAGAAATTTAATGATCTTTTATCTAAGCCGGAACAGACATTCATACCATTTCAGACCTTATTATGGCCCGAAATTCCTCTTGCGGAGAGTCTTTCTTCAGCCTGACCATTTGCGTATTTTTAAAGTTCTTATACAATAGAGTATACGTAACTACCGGAATTGTAGTAGGTATAAATATGTACCTAGCTAATACTACTTTGACACAAGACTCAGCAACGTCGTTAGCAATCACCGAAAACCCAAGTATCAAATCATCATCACAAGAAAAGCACTTGATAGTCACCAACCTCATAAATAAATAGTCGATGTTCCATAAAATAGGTACGATTACGAAAATCCCCCAAAATCCCCATAGAAAAGTCATTCCTAACCGTAACTCAATTGTCGCGTCGGCTTTTTTGTCCCGACGAAACGAAATTCGCGCCATATTGCCCACCGCCCCATCTAAATGATAATTCGAGGGCCCTTCTTACAATAAAAATTATTGCGGCCAGTTTACTTTATTACACTTTGTATTGTGTTCAAATACGTACACAAACCTTCACCGTTTACCCGACAGTTTTCACGCTATTTTAGACCGTAATCTCTTTACAATAAAAAGTAGTTTTACAAACGGAAGGGTAGAGGTATCTTTGTCGAAGTGTTTGAACCTGTCACACTATGTCGTATTCGCCAAATAGACAGTGATTTCACGCCTTTACCCTTTGACCAATTTGGTACGATTCGACGAATTTACATTTCGGGACGCAAGCCCTTTTCAGCAGGGTTTTACTGCTGAAGAGAAAAAACTAGCTTTATTGCAGTGGAAATCGAAGTTCGCTTTTACCATACACATGCCTAGGCAACTTCATATTTATTCGACTGTGTTTGCATTTTGTAACTTAATCTTTTACAACTTTTGTTTGTGCTTTATTTTGGTTTTCTATCAACACATATCTCTACCAAAGTCTAGGTATTCTACTTCTGCTTTTTTACTTCTAAAAACGTTTTTTTTACAAATCTTGTCTGAAAATGTTGATAATATTCAGTTGAGCTCTGCGTTGCCGTAAGTTATAGGTTTAATCCACATGCTGAATATACATAAGTGTAGAGTTTCTTCACGATGTTTTCCGTCACTGTTTGAAAAGACGTCTGGCTTTGCGTGGCCCGATGTCCCGGTCGCTCTGCCCATCGGCAGCTAACATGTCTGCAATGTCTGTACTGTACCTACTATTGTGTGTTTTTTTATTTTTCTCTGATTTAATAGATTGTATTTATGCATTAGGTATTATTAGTTTGAGGCGTAGCGTGTGCTGTCTTATAAATTTGATTATGTTTACCTTTTTCTGTATACCTACGCCTCACTAAACTTCAATAATATATTATATTATTACATTGTAAAAGGATCATACAAAAGAACGGTAGGAACCAAGCCGTAAGTTTGTTGCCTGTTCTTCTAGGCTTTGGTCGCGTGGAACTGGCACCTAGAGTCTAAGACGTGTCAATGTGATCCTTGTGATTATATTGAATAAATACATTTTGACTTTGACTTTGACTTTGACTTTGCACGTCTTTTTTTGGAATATAAATATCCATAGGTCAAAACTCACTAATTTAAGATCAGAAGGTGGGTTGTTTTGTTACTACTAGTTTAGACCATCGGGGTACCGATTATTGCCTTTATTTATGAATAAAGGCAATAATCGGTACCAGCTGTACTTATTTTTGTATGGGCATATCTCAACTAGCCTCTAGTAGAGACACCTCTGCAAATAAAAGATATATGTGTTAAATAACCGACCCCACCAAACAGATGTTCCACTGTGATGATCGGACGTGTCAGCCTCTGTGCCCATTGCAGCGGCCGCCACAGTACTGTAATTATTTAGAAGCCACCGATGCGACGTCACAATAGTAATCAACCGCAAGACAAAGCAACCACCCCATGCCTATCTCCCTTTCAGATCGCAATCAGGGCCGCCATGTTGGGTGCCATTATGAATCAAATTCCCGCCTTTTTTATTTTTTTCCATTCGCTAGGCGTCAGATCTCACAGGCGATAAGTTCTTTATTATCCTGGATGATTTTTTAATCTGTGCTTCTACTTGTGGGCTCGTGTTTCGCATTAACACATTTGCGGGTACTTGGAAAATTGCAGGCGGAGAACAATAGGATTGCGGGACGGCAAGATTTGTTTTAAATGCTCAGCCACCGAGAACTGTCAGCGGTTGAATTAAGTGCATTGTAATACAGTTGTCAGGTTTTTTTCAGCTTCCTACTGCACTCGCATATTGATGTTCCAAAAATTTTGCACATTTAAATATGTATTGCACTTTTTAGGGTTCAGTACCCAAAGCGTAAAACGGGACCCTATTACTAAGACTCCGCTGTCTCTCGCTGTATCTCATGAACCGTAATAGTTAGACAGTTGAAATTTTGACAGATGATGTATTTCTATTGCCGCTATAACAACAAATTCTAAAAAACAGAATAAAATAAATATTTAAGGGGCTCTCATACAACAAACGTGATTTTTTTGCCGTTTTTATAGATAATGGTACGGAACCCTTCGTGTGCGAGTCCGACTCGCACTTGGCCGGTTTTATTTCTGTCATATTTCCTTCATCGTTCTTAGAACTAAAAATGTTTATGCGATATTGCACCATTTTAGTCAGGGATGTTTACTTCCACCTACCAAACACCCAGTTCAACGACATTTATTTTCCCTTTTCAATCAAACAACATGACATTTCATTACAGCTATGCGCCAGACTATAAATAACCACAGACAATTTCTATCCGTCCGAGTTTCCGCTCAGAAGTTGGCCGATAAATCCCCGTGTTCAAGTGAAAAGGCTCTTGTCCCGCCAGTAACGAGTTCTAAATTGGAAAATCTACTTAGAGACCAAGTTGAAGAAATAGGGAAGATGCTTGTTTTTCTAATTTTCTTTTTAGACAGACACGTCGTTGTCTGTGCTGTTTCGTTTAGTTACTTGGAACGTGTTTATTCCTACTTTGTTCTGTGTGAGCAGATATTTTTCAGTGAAAACTAGTTTCAGGGTGAAAAGAGTGCAGTATTTATTTTAATTATAATCATAATAATTGTTTCATGTTGTAAGAATAGTTCATAAGGGGTAATAAAATGAGCCCCGTTGGGACATTACAATGGTAACTTAACTTTAAATTTTAGCAACTCAAAGTCAAAGTCAAAAGGTAATTATTCAATACTAGTAGTTCGCCCCGAACTGAGATCTCGTGATGCGACCCGACGAACGCATCAAAACTTTGAGTCGGTAGTAGTCAGAGGCAAGTCCAAACATTATCTTTGGACTTTTTTCTGACTACCGTCTGCTAACTTGGTATGGTTACCAAGTTTCAACTCTATTGGCCTATTTATTGAAGAGTTCCGTTGAACAGACCTTGGCTCCATCATCAGACCTAGTCGTCGTTACCATTTTATGAGAACTGAGTACCTCCTTAATTTATTTCAAGAAAAAAAAATAAGAAAAATCAAAGGAACTGGCCGACCAGTAGAAAAACCTTGATGTCAACGAAACTCTTAGAGATGGGAGCTCTTGGATCGCTGGTTATCTTAATTTAACTTTTTAAATTTTATCTCGAAAACCGAGCGTCCCAAAAAAAAAGTAAAAATTGTTTTGGAATGTCCAAACAAAGCCCTTTCATATGACATGTAACTTGATTTTTTTATGTAACTTTTTTTATTTTTGCCCTCTTTAAAAACCCCATATCTCAAAAACCCTTCATCCGATTTTACTCATATACTTACCAGTAAATTTCTCAAGTACAAGCTATCGACGTATCAAATTTCATGCAGATCGGATCAACGGTTCTAAAGTTATCGCCAGACAAACATACATACATACATACATACATACATACATACATACATACATACATACATACATACATACATAAAATGCCAAATCGCCCAAGTTGAAACTAAGATCTTCGTTCGCTTCGCTCACTCGATCAAAAATCACAGGGATCACTTTGAAACGTCTTAAAGCTAGGTGACTCTAGGTGCCAGTTCCAGGCGACCAAAGCCTAGATTACTAGACTACTATATTTACATAAATAGGTTAGTAGCTTATACATATTTTTACTATGAAAAGGACGGGGTACCTACGAAACATTAACGAACCCAATAAAAAGAAAACGCCTTAAATATGAATGTTAGCAATCAATAATACGCGAACGAAGTTGCGGCAAGTAGTAGCAAATAAAGAATTTAATAAGTAACCATTAAGCAAATAACAAAACCATACATAAAAAATCTACCTACATTTTATACAAGGTGTAGATACAAAAAACATTCATCAGCAATTATGCAAAAAACAAAACCATATACTTATAAAAATCTACCTACATAGTATTGATACATACATAGGATATGTACTTACCGAAAACTTCAGATGGCTAAAGTCCCCATAAATATGAATCAAACTTTTTCTAAGGAACCAACACTGTGAACGAGAACACAGCTGTTTCATACATTTTAGCCAGGTAGGTTTGCATGAATCAGCTGTTTTTTTTTTTTGCGTTCACAGTTTTGATTCCTCAGAAAAAGTTATTCATATTGATGGGTACTTTAGCCCCCTGAAGTTTTCGGCACTAGTATTTTAACACCCTGTATAATGTTTATGATGCGATTTTAATTCAGCCCAGCAATTCCTACAATTAACACCCCATTAAACTTAGCAGGGTACTTAAAAGTACAAGTTTTTTGCCCATCACCTATTTCGCCAACCAACTATGTAATTATTTGAGCAACAATATTAGCACTAGCGACGTAATGGCTTCGCTTCCGGCGCGGCCGCCATTAGTGCCCATTTCCTGCCAACTTCCGGTCGTAGCGCCGCCTGGCGGAGTTTCTAGCAAACTCTAAAGGCGTTAACTACTTCAGTCAATTAGGCTTCCTCAATTTTGATGTTATCGGGGACTTGTTTTTTTTTCAGTTCGGTAAGCTATAATATTAATAATACCTAATAATATTAAAAATGCCATTTTTAGTACAGTAAAAATACAAAACAAATGTTCATATGAATGACAAACAACATACACTATCCTACTTACTAGTTAATAGATTAATGAACAGCAAGGCTATTTTTAAACACTCGGAAACGTTTCCGGCTGAAAAGTCAGTTTCTGTCTTTTAAAAAATACAGATCCTGAGAAACAAATCCTGACAGGAACATCAAATCAATTTTTAAATCAGAAAAGTTTCTATTTTTTTTAAAATAGCCTTAGACATTAGCTCCTCGAACGAACTCCTTCACAGAGAGGGATCACTACTATGTACACACTGAATGGAATGTTAGAAATATGGGGCCACTGAAAACCGGCGCTACATGGGCTACTGTGGCCATGTATCGAAGTGGCTGTCCTTATTGTCGTCACATTACTTCAGTTACATAATCTGTGCTAATTTTATTTATTTTACAAACTAAAGTGCAGGAATAAACAATAGTAGTAGAGCTGTTTGTGTGTGGTTCATCTGTGAAAGTATTACCACCTTGCCTATTTCTGCCACCTTGCTGTGTTTCATTTTGAAGGGAGTGGATGCTAGTGAAATGACATGCAGGTGACGAACGCAGTGCATCGAAGGGCAAGTTCCTATCGTGCCTGACTTGCGAAGCTTGGTGATACTTAACATCAGGTGGGCTATCTTCTTGTTCCATCAGCGAATAGTATAAAATACTTTTTTATACTATTTTATAAATAATAGACGAGCCACGCCGATTCATGCTTAGATATTAGATCCAACCATTATTGGTGAATAGTGTTACAATAATACAAACAGTGTGGTAAGTGGCGGATGTGGGCCCATCGGCGGCGCGTGGCTCGCCACTCGGAAATGACCCGGCTTCGCTTACTAAGTGACTCTGATTTACCTATCACGTGATTTGAAGAGTCATTTATATTAAAATATACAAAATCATATAATAGAACAGAAACTTAAAGACTTTGGATCCCTAGGCCCCGGATTTCCCTCAGTTCAGGGATTCCCCTCAGTTTTTAGTAAATCGTGAGCTCATTCCTCATTCCCGATAGGCGCTTATCTAATCTCCAAACAAAAAAGTACTGACGTTACGAAAAACTAGTACGACAAACAACTCAGACTTGGGGTCTTTGAGGATGTCCTTCTTATTGAAATCAACTAATAAAGTACAGTCGGTACGTGAACGGTACTGATTACAGGCGACGATAAGAGCTAATGTGACTCTCGCTCGCACGTTTCGACATGTTGAAAGGTATAAAATCAAAAGTTTGCGTAATGCAAAAAATGGTTGATAGCGATTTTTCGAAAATGAGTTTAGTGATTTTATATCTTTCAACATGTCGAAACGTGCCAGCTAGAGGTACATTAGCTCTTGTCGTCGCCATAAGTGAATCAAAATGCTCACGATCGGTGTCAATTTTGGATATATTCATTAAAAAAAAGTTCCCTTTGCCAAATAAAATACATAAACGCGTCACCCTCTACGCCGTAGACTTCGTAGAGGCTTATATAACAATACAATACAATACAATATTGGACATTTTTAAACCATAATCATAGATAATTTTTTTTTTATTAAAAATACTTTCTGTAGATATTTTTAAGCCAAAAGACGAACCAAGAGAAAAGCAATATTTCGGGAATTTTTAGCTAGGTGTGGATGAGATAATTTTGAGCAATAAGTTATCGTGTACCAAGATGTAATTACAGGCACATGAGGCTTAACATCTGTATGCCTCAAGTTGATGGACGCAGGGCAGTGCATCGTAGAGCACGTTCCTATCGTGCGTAACTTACGAGGCAATGCTTTGTAATAGGTGATGGTTACCACTTAACATCAGGTGGGCCATCTGCTTGTTCCATCAGCTAGGATAGAGAATATCGTACATGGTAGCTATACTACTGCAGGCCCTGGCTTTGCATCTATTGTAGATGATTTATATAGGATCTGGGGTCATGCCTCTTTTAACAGAGGGCTTATTACGAGTTTAGTGCCGATCGTCGATCGTTACGATACACCGAATTTTCTATGAAAATAAATCAACGGCATCTAGCGTATTTTTTGAGAAACCGTTTTTTTTTTCATATATAATTCGGTGTATCGTAACGATCGACGTTCGGCACTCGATCGGCACTAAACTCGTAATACGCCCTCAGTTCGCTGTAGTGGCTGGGACAGGGTTTAAATGGTAAGCTTGCCCAGCACCTATACCATCCTCACTGCTTAGTCGACCTTATCTACAGGATAGATTATAGTCGCGTTAAACTCTCGATGCAGGCTCGGTCAGTGCTTAACCTATAGTCGCGTTATACTCCCGCTGCAAACTCGGTCATAAATCATCTTAACACACGCTTAAACAAAAGGATCGTCCGTTCTCCTAAGTGCAAGAGAGAGAGAGAGAGAGAGAGAAATATTGCTGTCTCGTTCCGATAACTTATGACCGAGCCTGCAGCAAGAGTTTAACACGACTATAGTCATTAAGTGCACAGCTGATCAAACCGCGGGTTTTCGATGTTTTTCTTCACCGTTTGCATCATGCACATATTTTTAAATGGAAGCTATAGTATATCAATAAATAAGTAGTTGCTTCGATATTCTTCACACCTCTCTAAGTTCGCTTAAAAAATCAAGATGTCTGCCGCGGGCACGGCGCAATCACCCGATGAATCGTTGGTAGCTGGACTGAATTTTAATAGGTTCCCCCTCATATTTTTATTATTTTAGCATCCTTGTTTGGGTAGTGATTTGTGGAAGATCATTCATACAGTTTAGGGACACATAAATACCCTAGGTAGGTAAAAGTATCAAATAAACTCATAAGTATATAATAATATCTTCGGATACAGACTTTTAAAGCTTTATCTTAACATCTTACGGCCGGTTTCTGAAAGCTCGATCAAAACTAATCAGATGTCAAGTCACTTGCCATTTCAGCTATTACATTGAATTAGAGATAGCAAGTGACTTGACATGCGATTAGTTTTGATCGGGCTTTCAGAAACCGGTCGTTAAGTTATCACTGTCTTAATACGCGTCATCATAAGACATATACCTACCTATTTCTCATTGGGTAGGTTAAGTAGATGCCTACCTACCTACAACCACAAGAAATGAGCAGCGAGTGACATAAAGAATCGCACCTACAAGCATTAATCAAATGAAATCCATAATTTATTATTAAATGGATCCTACAAAAAATACTCATCATTTCTATATTCCGCTACTGGCCGAGGTAACGACAGCGCTCATTAGCGTAAGCATGCAGCGATGTCAACTTGTCGAGGCACGCAATGACGCTAAATGAGCAAAACCACAAAATGCGAAAATGGCGCTGCGCTGGCCGCTTCACCATTATATTGATTTCGACGCCATTAAAACGAACCGGAAATTAAAAAGAAATAAAAACATATTGCTTTCCCGCGCAAACCGAACTTCACCCAATTTGTACACGTTCTGTTTTCGAACATCGTTTTTTTCTTAAGTTCAGAAATGGCATAACGCAATCGAATCGATTCAGAATTTGTAACTTTGTTGTCGTTGCCTTTGATGATACTATTCAAAATCAAGATTGCCAACAAAGTTCGTTGCGTTATTATGGTGATAAGTGTTATATAGGGTAGGTAGATTTTATTTGACATGCCATTATTGTCAGCGTGATATGATTATTATATTATCGGGCGATAAACGGGCATAAAAAAGATATATCGTCGAGCGAGGCAATCATCTCAAACAAGTATTACGACGTTATTACACTGTTTCATGTGGATTTATCTAGAATGTTTCCAACTAATTATATTTCGAACTGAAGGCAGCACTAGTGCTTTTAACAAACTAGTAATAAATAAGCTTATTGTATTTTTGAGAATGTTTATATATAATGCGTTGAAAGTAAATCAATACATTACCGAATATCAAATTGTAGTTCCATTAGCGGATAATATAGGACTGTCACTTCGCGGTAATAGTGTTATTAGCGTTTCAAAATATTAATAGATAGTGCTTATAAATCAGTCATAGATTATTATCTATAATCCTGGCGGCTATTTTGTAGCACTTGACTTGTACATGCAAAACACATTATTAGAAAATGCCACTAATGGATAGCAAATATTTGCGTAAAGTTGAAAGCTCTTTTGGATTAGATCGTGTGTCATATATGTCACCTGTACTTGTGCATTGTGCACACATTTTTGCATTAAATAATTATAAGATAAGTACCTACTTAACTTAGGGTAGGTACTCGCCTTCTTTAATTTATAGCCGAGTTAAATAAAGGAGGAGGTTCTCAGTTCGACGGTATTTTTGTATTTTATTTTTATGTTTGTTACCGCATAGCTCCGTCATTTATAAACCGATTTGTTTTTTTTTTTTAATTTGAGAGGATATTGTTTTAGTTGGTCCCGCAGAAATTTGATCTAAAAATCGGTTCAGTAGTTTGGCTTTTAAATCATTTTGATTGTAAAAAAAGTTTTGTCATCCGAGTAGGGAAATGAAATTGCGTATTTTTCTGTTTTATGTTTTCAGTACCTATATTAATTGAAGTCTTGAGGCGCACTTAAAATCCTTTCAGTACACTGTTTCGAAAGAAACTAGTGACACGACAAGAAGAAGAAGAAGATTGAAGTCTGTTTTCTTCTTTTCGCAGAAAAGTTACCTACTGTGCTTGAGAAGTTTGAAATAGCATCAATCCAGAGCGAGTTACCTACTGCATAGGTTTTTTTAATTATGTTTTTGGCATTGATATAAGTTCTTTTGCCAAGCCCTATTTATCAGACTGTCACTTTGATATATTGAACTGTTGGTTGTTGTTGGTTATTGGTTTAGTCACAATAAAAATAAGTCACTAGTAGGTACTTATTTTTGCATAAGCACTGATGCACTTTGGAAAGTCTAATGTTGGTAGTAAAAAGGAAGTTGTTTCATGTGTTTTTTTATACGAAGCGCCATTTTCATTGATAAAAAACCTAAAAAATAATGATTTCAAAAAAAGTATAGTAACCGCCGGTTTCTGAAAGCCCGATCAAAACTAATCGCATGTCAAGTCACTTGCTATCTCTATCTAATTCGATGTAATAGCTGAAATGGCGAGTGACTTGACATCCGATTAGTTTTGATCGGGCTTTCAGAAACCGACGGTTAGTTCGTTGGAATATGAAATAGTCTTTTGCAACTTTGCTAATTAAAAAACCACAAGACGCGCTTTTACTTTACTTACCTACTTACTAAGTAGGTAAGTAAAGTAAAAGCGCGTCTTGTGGTTTTTTAATTAGCAAAGTTGCAAAAGACTATTTCATATTCCAACGAACTCTAAAGTATTGAATTTATTAAAGAAAACGAAATTGTTACTTCACCTTTTTTTTATACAAAAGCTATGGGCCTCATGTTGAATCTCTCTCTATGACTCTGTTTATAACAATTTGCATTATGTAGGTACCTCACTTCACAAAAAACACAACACCGATGACGTGCTTTGTGGCAATGCATTGAGCTCATCACACTCGAGTCGAAGAGCTAAGTCTCATGTGCCTGTAATTGCACCGGCACCCATACTGTACAATTACCAAAACAGTTAAGTGCAGACAGAAATAGGTTCGGTGGTACTGAATGGAAATTTACTTAGCTCTTTGTAGAAGTCTGGCCTGTGCAAGCGCGGATCCACCGTTGTGGGTACTATGGGCATGCCTAATCAGCGTCGGACTGGCCATATAATCGAAATGGCATTTGCTAGCCGGGCCCCAGCCTGCGCGGGCCCCTTACGGGCCTGGCTTGCGGGGCTTGCGGCAACCGTAGGATAGAAGGCCCGCGCAGGCTAGGTCCCAGGCTAGGACCTAAATATAATGGCTACCATCATCTAGTCTCGCCTAATAAACTTGAGACATCTCACACAGTGTTCGCCCCACGGCTTTACCCATGTGGAACTATATAATATAGGTACTGTACAAAATCTTGGTCAGGGCGTCAAGTATTTTACCTATACACATCTCCATTGTAAGAGAGCACTATATCAATCATGAAGTTCTCCGACTCGCACTTGGCCGATTTTCGGGTGGCTGTGACCATAACCTTTTTTGAGCTCTCGATCCGCGCCTTTGCCTGGAAGTCCTAGACGAGCTTTTTTTTTGACCACCGTCGTCATCAGCCTGAATAAGTCCACTGCTGGCCATAGAACTATTTTGAGCCTTCTCCGTCAATCGACTTCCCGCAATCTTTACAATGTCGTCGGTCCATCGGGGGGCTTCCAACGCTTGTTCATTCGTCCAACGGTCTCCATTTGAAAATCGTTATTCTTCAATGGTTTTCGGTTCTACGAAATATCTATATGACCTACCCGCCCATTGCCACTAACGCTCACAGAACACTTAGCTAACGGGCTCGTTCTGCAGTTATTCATGAGAACATAGGTACTTATTTACTTCTATTTATAAGATAATTCCATATTTATTCTGTAGTACTGCGAAGAGTATCTCTTGTCCCTAACAGTTTCTTCGTCTGCGATGGTTGATCCTCCAGAATTAATTTTGTAATTAATTAGGTAGGTACCTACCTGGTTTAAAGTTTGTTGGATAGTTTAGTATTCCGAAACTACAAGAGTGCTTAAAACTAAATAGTAGTGGCGACCTCTTTTGCTAGATAGGCAGATACATTTAACATGACTTCTCACCGCTAGATGTCGCACTGCAATAATGAAATATTCTACTCTCTGTCAACAGATGGCGGCATACAACCGGCCGTTTAGTAAGGTCAATGGACTTCGTCTGTGTAGGTTCATTCATTCTTTCGTTTGAGTTATCTGTGCAAAATTTTGGAGAGGGGAGGGAGTTGTGTGTGGGTATCGCGTTTGTGTGCGTGCAAAGCTTGCTTTGCTATCTATTCTATACGATTTTGCACCTGACTGGACAGGTGTTTGTATTGTGTGTGTAGCAATTTATTATTTTTATTTACAAAATACACGTAATAATAACAAAAGTTTAAGGTGAATTTATCACAAATAAACCAGAAGTTCTCTAAAATAATAAATAAAATTTGAATTAGGTTGAATTGAAGTGTAAAGTGTGACAAAATAATTAAAAACTTTCACGGCGTATCAGTTTCGCGGATTCTAACAAATTTTACAAAACTGTAAAATGAGTTGAATAAACTTCGACGTGACTACTGTGCCACTGGATTTTGAACTGTGCTAGTGTATTGTCATCAAAAAAATGACCACAGACAGGTTTCACAAGTTAGTAAAACTCCTTTACTTTTTGCCCTCTAAACCTACCTACCTATTTAATAACAGGGGCACTTCACTGTAGGTATTAATAACTCAACAAATAGGTATAACTAAATTAGTTTGTACTATCTACCTAGTTATTAAATACCTATATATGTATACCGTCTCTTGATAGGTAGGTGTCTATGTAGGTATTTACCTGATTCTGATAAGATTAGATTCCCTACCTTCCTTGGTAAATACCTACTATAGGCACTTACCTATCATACCTAATCATGGGCAATCGCTGCTGGTGAAAGCGGACATTCCGATCGACAAAATAGGTAGGTCGAGAAGTAGATGCCTACCTGAGGTTAGGTAGGTAGGTTAGGTAGTTACCTAAGACCTAGCTAGTACATAGTAGGTACCTACCCAACTATTATTTATTCTCGGACCTAGGTGCCTTTCCTCCGACGGTTTTCACCGCAACTGCACTACACTGCATACCTACCTACCTACATACCTAGGCAGGTGCCTACTGCCTTTGCACTGATTTCCTAAATTAATCTTAAGAAGGTATGTACCTATTTAAGTACCTAATTACTACCCACCGACCTAGGTAGGTGTCTGTCATTCCACACATCAGTATGAACGATGGTTTTACGACGATGGTGATGGTGGAACCTAGTCGCTGGAGGTCGGAATGTTAATAGCATTCCAGACCAGACTATAGAACTGTACCTACCTACCTGACCTACCTAGTAATGAGTTTATTTTCGTCACCGATTCTAGCGGCTCTTCTTCTTAGCGGTAGGTATAGGTAGGTAGGTACTTTCTTAACTCAAATATGACAATATTCAATATGCTTGGTAAAGCATGCATAGGTATAAGAACAGCCCTCGCTTCAACCTTGAGTCGACTCCCATCCCTCAATCCCCAAAAACCAATCATCCACCATCCCAAAATCCACAAAAACAAATCTCACAATGCTTTGGCAAAATTTTGCCTGGTGGACCTAGCCAGGTGAGCATATTCAAATCAGCTAATCACCACTGTTTGTGGTTCCGTCACATTCACGCTTGCCTGCACCCTGGTACAAAGGGTACAAAGCATTGACCCTCACCATGTGTTTATTACAATAACAATAAAGCATAGATCCGCTTAACAATGCTATCTATCGATTATGCGATATGCCTGTCGCCCTTGGTGACAGAGTACGGAAGTATGGAAGTTCAATGACATAAGTTCACGCTATGCCTCCACTTGCAAAACGTACGATGCCCCAATGAGAGGTACTATTTACCTATATCACAATCCACTGAGCACAGCACATCCACTGAGGACATACCCTATGTGGCATGACACCGAGTCTAACACTCTAAATCTGATGTGCCTGTAATAGCATTGACACTCATACCCAAACCAGAGCACAGCAATGATGATAGCTTGTTAGTTTAGTATTCCTTCTGTGTTCTGTGAGTAAATACTCCTAGGTTGCAGGCCCATCACCGCTGCTAACTGATTCCCCCGTTATGATTCCACCACCGTTTGAGAGGGTTTGCGCACATAATTCGAAGCCGATGTGATAGTGTACGAATGTGGAATCGTACGAAAGTAAGATTGTATAACTTCGGAAGTTGTAAGAGTGTGTCCGAAGCCTTTAATTGTGTTCTTTGACTTTATCTTGCTGAAACTTTCATAGATCCAAAATTCCCAATTATCTTCCTCATTACTATAAAAGTGTCCCTCTAGCTGGAGATTTCTTAAAACTAGTTATTTTTGGTATATTCACGAAAAACTCAGTTTCAAGTTAAAATGCAACAAATCTTGAAGGAATTCCTTGACCAAGCCATAATATGAGGAAGGCTGACACACGTCTCTATCAGGTACCACCAGTATACCACCTACGGCAGGTAAAAGCACAGAAGATAAGCCAAATATGAACATCAGCAAACCACCCCTAACTTTACCGCTTGAGCGTCTTCCGCCCTCGCCGCTGTTCGGTAGCGCTGTAAGAATCGTTCGACGATTCCCAGCATTTATTCCATTAGAAAAAAAAACAGCAAACCACTATCATTCTTGACCAGGCGCTGGCTTTTCAATACAATGCGCTGTTACATAATATTATTGAAAAGTGGGTATCTTCATTCACAAGAAATAGCGTGTTTAACAAAACAATGTATACTTAGTTGCAGTTGTCTCGCACGATTGTCTAGACTTCGTCAACAATTATGTATGAGGCGTGTGCCTGCGACATGTGAATGCTTAGGAAATCATTAAAAGTTGTAAACATATCGGTTGCACGGTATATTTTGTTTTGTTGCATTTCTTTGCACCATTTAACTCTATTACCATTGTACTTAAGACATCCTCAGAAAAGTCTTGAGTTATTTAGTACCTACTTGGTACTGGGAGATCTGAAGGGAATCTACCGTTTCTTGGGAATCAGGGTCGTGAAGCTGTACTTTTTTAGGGTTCCGTACCCAAAGGGTAAAACGGGACCCTATTACTAAGACTCCGCTGTCCGTCCGTCTGTCTGTCTGTCTGTCCAATCTATATCCCATGAACCGTGATAGTTAGACTGTTGAAAATTTCACAGATGATGTATTTCTTTTGCCGCTAAAACAACAAATACTAAAAAACAGAGTAAAATAAATATTTATACAACAGACGTGATTTTTTTGCCGTTTTTATAGATAAAAAAATACCTATTGAGTTTCAGAAAAAATTCTGAGCCAATATAATTAAATTATTAAAATAAATAAAATTGTGTCTGATGGTGGCACGTCACATCTCTCTTCGTGTTCGCGTATTCGTCGTATTTTCCCATAAAAACCATGTATAGTGACCCTATTCGCCTATACATATACCTAGCTATATACCGTTCGCACGACTAATGTCAAAAAAGAAAAATGTCCATTTGTCCATCGATTAATGTCAAAAAATAAAAATGACCAAGTGTTCAAAAATGTCTAATCAGTAATTTGTCCATCCATAAAAATATCCAACTAGAGAAATGTCCGACCAGATACATGACCAGCTAAAATAACGCCCAGTTATAAAAATGTCCAACTTCATTTTTCAAGACCACGAAAATCCATTAAAGAAAATATAGTAGGTATGTACCTACTATTTAAATTTACTATGTATGTACGAGTAGGTACTAGGTATGTGTGTGTGGTACGGTGTGCACACAACTTGGTTGATTGCGATTTTCATAAATTAGTTTTTTTTTTTTACAAATAGCTGATGGAACAAGCAGATGGCCCACCTGATGATATAATGTGTAACCATCACCTATAACAAAGCATTGCCTCGTAAGTCACGCACGATGGGAACGTGCCCTACGATGCACTGCCCTGCGTCCATCAACTTGAGGCATGCAAATGTTAAGCCTCATGTGCCTGTAATTACACCGGTAACCACACTCTTCAAACCGAAACACAGCAACGCTGCTTGGCGGCAGAAAAAGACGTGGAGGTAGTACTTCCCCGGACGAACCCTTAACTGTCAGCTCACAGTTAACCAAATATGTCGAAACCAACAACATATTACCTTCACTTCAGTCTGGATTTCGCAGGGGTCGTGGCACGACGACTGCTCTTCTCGATGTCACCGACAATATATTAGCGCAGCAGGATCAGGGCCAAAGTACAGTGCTTACTCTGCTTGACTACTCTCGTGCATTCGACTGTCTTAATATTCCTCTTCTTCTTGCCAAGTTGTCGTTTTACGGATTAAGTTCAAATTCAGTTAAGTGGTTTGAAAGTTATTTGACCAACCGACTCCAATCAGTAAAATTAAGTAAAAATTACGGTTCCACACCACAGTCACACCCACTGCCAGTCAATCGTGGCGTCCCCCAAGGTTCCATACTGGGACCTCTTCTTTTTATAATCTATAGTGCGGACCTTGCAAGAGTGGTTAGGCATAGTATGCTTCACTGTTACGCGGATGACGTGCAGGTTTACGTATCAGAGTCACCAGAAAAGATGTCACAGGCAGTTTTGCGGTTAAATGAGGATCTCGATGCGATCGCGGACTGGTCCAAGCGTAATGCCCTCGTATTAAATCCTACTAAGTCTAAGTATATGGTGTTGGGCACTGAAACTCAAAGAAGGAAAATAGCTGGTTTTCTTAACGTTAAAATCCATGGCGTGGACGTTTGTCGGGTGGATGAGGCAAGAAACTTGGGTATCATGTTTGATAGCAATCTTAGATTCGAAAATCATGTTCTTGGTTTGGTGAAGAGCTGTTTCTACCGTCTTAGGGTACTTTATAAAATTAGGAATCAGCTGTCCGAAGATTCTCGCATTGCTCTATGTGAAGCTTTAATTTTGTCTAGGTTGAATTACGGAGATGTTGTTTATGGACCTAGGTTACTTGTCAGGACTCAGCGAGTGGTACAGCGAGTGCAGAATGCATGCTGCCGCTTCTGCTTTAACGTTCTACCTCGTAGTCACATAACTCCATTTCTAAACAACAAGTCCCTGTTGAATATGGCTTCCCGTAGAGAACTGCACCTCGGAGGGCTGATTTTTGATGTTGTCAAATTTAAAAAACCTGAATATTTACACGCAAAGCTTAAGTTCACCTATGACAATAGCAATCGTACTGCCTTACGGTCCCTTAGATCTGCACTTCTTTATCACAATCATAAAACGGCAGCATTCACTGGTAGCTTCCGATATTTGGCAATGAAGTGTTGGAACAATATTCCCCCTCCTATTCGTAATCTCCAATCCAAATCCACTTTCAAATCACGTTTAAAAACCTTATTATTGAATAAACTAAAGGATATATCCTCAAAACACTTCGTTTGCCAAACACAAAACTGGAATTCCTAGTGACTTGTGTGGGCCAATTGGCGGTATATAAATCTCTTTCTCAAACTTTTTAAACCAACCTTAACTCAACATAAACACTCATTCACATTCACATCAACTCATGCCCACAATCAAAGAGTTCTCACATACTTACACAGATGCACTTTTTCAAACGTTGTTGGTTCTCCTGTGAAACCTTGGCTCTTAAGAGACTCGTGTAATCAGGAGAACCATCACACTCACACATTCACACCCTCACGCTCTTATAACACCATCACCATAACATACCTACACTAATTTTCACACACACTCTCAGAAAAATACATATGTAAACTCACACCACACACATAGGTACACTAATATTATTATTATTATTTTTTTAAACCTGTTTATTTAATTTATTATGCATAATATATAGTAATTGTATGGCATCTCGTTCAACTTGTTGTCTCCAAAGGTAATAGCTGAAAATCAGTGTTTTGCTCTCGAGCAATATTATGCGCTGAGCTATTACCTTTTTGTCTAGCTGCAACACACACGGATCTAAATATTTATTATTTTCATTGTTTGCTTATCTTAAAATTTTGTTTTGGTTGTTCTTATTTTAGTTACTTTTTATTGTATTAGTTGTTTTCATTCTGTTGTTTTTATTTTGATTTTGTATTTTTTGTGTCTGTGTGTATAGTTAGGCAAATAAATGTGTTATCTATCTATCTATCTATCTATCTAACAAAGAGCTCCACTACTCTTAAAATTGATTTTATATCTTTCAAAATGTTGAAATGTGCGAACAAGAGGTATTCAGAATTTGACGGATATCAGCCCCTTAATTATGACGTAATCATTATTACGTCTTACAGGATTCTATTGTTTTATTTAACACATTATCTCCGCTCCACTTTCATAGAAACTGGGCCTTAAAAGCCCATCAAATATCACTCGGTCGTAGTTATGATAATGGCATGCTACAAACACGTATTTATCATGTAATCGTGGAAAGTCGCGTCCACGATGACGTAATCGCCCTCTCAAACTTTCATTTTCCTCCAATTAAGCTCTTTGAATTAATTTTAATAGGTACCTACTATCAATATTTTTTGGATGGATGTGCGGAGTGACAAGAATGGATAAAATAAGGAATGAGTATATTAGAGGAAGTTTGAAAGTAGCGCCTGTGACGGATAAGTTGAGGAGCAATAGGTTAGTGTGGTATGGCATGTCATGAGGGAAGAAAGTAATATTACTAGAAGAGTGTTAGGTATGGACGTGTATGGTTTTAGAAAGAGAGGTAAGCCAAAGAAAAGATGGATGGACCTTGTGAAAGATGACATGAGTAAGAAAAGAGTGAGAACCGAGATGACGAATGATAGAGGAGAGTGGAAGAAGAAAACTTGGTGTGCCCTTATGGGATAAAGGCAGGAAGATGATGACTATCAATGTTTTTTATTTCTTAAGCTTAGGATGGTTTATCTGCGAATAGGTAATCATTGAGAATAAAATAAATATTTAAGGGGGCTCCTATACAACAAACGTGATTTTTTGGCCGTTTTTATAAATAATGGTACGGAACCCTTAGTGCGCGAGTCCGACTCGCTCTTGGCCGGTTATATTAATGTTAGATCCTTCTAAACTCATAATAAGTTCTAGTCCAACACACTATCCATCTAGATGTACCTACAAATTATCTAATAGGTAATAGTGGTTTTATTATCAGTAAGTTAGTTCTAGATCTGTACTAGGACGACTTTTTCAGTCGGGCTTGTAGTTACGTAGTTGAATTTACCTATAATCATTAGGCTTAAGTTTGTAAGAAGGCTGTATTGGGATTTCAAAAATATAAGTCTGAATAACCCTTCGATTGCTTGCGGATTATAATATATTTATAATCATATAAAATAATTCCACGATTAAATAATACACACATGTAATGTTGGTAGGAGGTTGGTATTTATGCACTTATAGATATAGATAGGTACGTAGATTTAGATATCTACATTGAATCATTATTGAAATACCCACTACACATTTATCGTGTATTTACAACAGGAATAGATTATTCATAATGATACAAGTTATCAGTAACTAATCGATAAATTTTTTGCGATTGTTCAATGTTATATGAAACTCATAAAAAGTGTTTAGTCCAGTTTTGTTTTCGCTACTTGATGATGGAACAAGTAGATGATAAGTGGTAACCATCACCTATAAGTATATCAAAGCAATGCCTTGCAAGTCACGCACGATGTGAACGTGCACTACGATGCACTGCCCTGTGTCCATCAACTCCAGCAACGCTTGGCGGCAGATTTTTTTTTTTTTTTTTTTTACAACTTATAGGTTAAACGTTTGACCGCAATCTCACCTGATGTTAAGTGAAGATGTGGTCGACGATGTGGCACGTTTACCTAGAAAATACCTATTCACTCTTCTCTTGAAAGCATCCAAATTATAGGCATTCGGAAAAACGGACGCCGGTAAGGAATTCCATTCTTTGGCCGTACGCATGATAAATGTTGAAGCAAAGCGCTTGGTGCGGGCAGTTGGTATGTCAACCATGAATGGATGCCTCGTCTCCGTACGTCTGGTGGTCCGATGGTAGAACGGGGATGAGGGGATCAAGCTGTGGAGTTCCGTCGCACACTCTCCGAAATGTATCCTGTAGAATACCGATAGACAGGCAACTTTGCGGCGATGTTCGAGAGTCAGGAGCTTAGACTCGAACAACGTGTTACCTATGAGCCTTTTGGCTCGTCTCTCAATAGTTTCCAAGGCCTCAAGCTGGTATTTGG
The DNA here is from genome assembly GCA_932294275.1 of Chloroclysta siterata. Lineage (NCBI taxonomy): Eukaryota > Metazoa > Arthropoda > Insecta > Lepidoptera > Geometridae > Chloroclysta > Chloroclysta siterata. The sequence goes on along the minus strand of OW028603.1, from coordinate 12,681,880 downwards.
CAGAGCCATCCCAAAGATGAGAACAGTACTCCATACACGACCGGACTTGCGCTTGGTACAGATAAAGCAGCTGTCCCGGTGTGAAGTACCGTCTCACCTTCGATAGTACGCCTAGCTTCTTGGCAGCTGTCTTGGCCTTGGATTCTATGAACGAGCCAAAATTAAGTTTACTGGTTAAAGTAAAACCCAAAAGCTCGAGCTGGTCTGATATCGGTATTGATACATCACGGAAAGTGGGTGTAAGTTCGAACTGACTCCTCTTAGCGGAGAAAAGACACGCCTGGGTTTTCGCAGCATTAAACTTGACTAGATTGGTATCTCCCCAATCAGCAACTGCTTTTAGAGTCAAGTTCATGCGCTCAACCATGGCCTCTCTGAAGGACTGGACCTGTGATCCACTAGCACGTGTGTCAGGTATGTAACTCTCTACAACTGTGCTGTCGTCTGCATACCCAATGATTCCGGGCTTAAGCAGGTCATTGATGTGCAGCAAAAATAGTGTCGCAGAGAGAACTGACCCCTGAGGGACCCCGGCATTAATTGCCAAGTGATCAGACGAGCAGCCATCAACGACTACTCGAAGTGACCGATCCCTCAGAAAGTCTGATACCCAGACACAGAGGTCATCGGGTAGACCAAATGATGGAAGCTTGCTTAAGAGGCCATCGTGCCAAACCCTGTCAAAAGCCTTAGAGATGTCTAGAGATACCGCGAGAGCTTCTCCGTTCTTCTCAATAGCTTCACTCCATATATGAGTGGCATACGCAAGAAGATCTCCAGTAGACCGGTTTCGGCGGAACCCGTATTGCCGGTCACTTAGGAGGTCATTATCTTCTAGGTATGCCAGGAGCTTATTGTTCAGTATACGTTCCATACTCTTACATAATATGGACGTAACTGAGATGGGTCTGTAATTGACCGGGTTGGCGCGACTTCCCTTCTTAGGTACTGGTTGTACATTCGCAAACTTCCAGGACTTTGGCACATGACCAGTTGAAATAGAAAGGCGAAAGAGGCGTGTCAATACAGGAGACAACTCAGGCGCACAAGTCCTCAGAACTATAGCTGGAATACCATCCGGGCCACTAGCTTTGTTCACGTCCAGATTGCGTAGAGTCTTGCGAACCTCTACCTGTCGTATACGAATTTTAGACATGGAAGAATCACACCTACTCGAGACAGGTTGAGGTATTGAACTACCGGCATCCAGACGTGAAGATTCCGCAAAAAGAGAGGCAAATAAATTTGCCTTTTCTTTAGCAGTGTGGGCCAGCGACCCATCAGGTTTCAGCATTGGAGGCAGCGAGGGTGTGCAAAAGTTCGATTCAACCGACTTAGCAAGGGACCAAAAAGCTTTACTTCCTGCCGGGTATGAAGCTAGCTTGTTCCCTATTCTGCTTATGTGGTCAAATCGAGCCTTTCGCAATACCTTCTTACAGGACTTGGCAGCTTTGTTAAAGGCTTTCTTCCATTTGCGTATATCATTCGACTTTCGGTTTCGAGCGTCGACCCATGCTAGGTATGCCTCATGTTTTAGCGCCTTAGCACGTGAACATTCCGGTCCAAACCATGGGTGAGCTTTGCCAGATAGTGGTACGTCGGCAAATGGAATAAAATATTCCATAGCCAGTCGTAACACATCTGTCACGGCATCCGCAACAGCCGAAGAATCGCCGGAAGAGAAGCAGACTGGCTGCCAAGGGTAGGATGCAAAGAAAGACCGCATCTCATCCCAATCTGCTGACTTGTATCGCCATACTCGACGAGTACCTTTAAGGCTGGGGTCGGGCGGGGAGTACGTTGATACAGACTTCACCAGACAGTGGTCGGAGCTTCCCAATGGCGGGGCTACCGAGACCGAGTATCGGTCTGGATCAGATGTCAGCAGAAGGTCCAAACAGTTAGCTGTGTGGCCGTCAACATCAGGTATCCGAGTCGCCTCTTTAACAAGCTGGGTGAGATTTAGCGATAGTGCAAGTTTGCGCGTCTCTCTCCCAGCGTGGTCTGTATTCTGGTATGGGAATAGCCACTCCTTGTGATGAGCGTTAAAATCCCCCAGAAGAACCAGTTGGGCAGTGGGATATATCTGTTGGGCCTCGTCAGCCTTGTCACTGATGTGTTCGGTGAGCCTTGTTGTCTCCTGGTCACCATTGTGCGATCGATAGACAGAGGCATAAATAATTTTGTCTATGCCAGTGTCCACCAAAATCCAAAGCGTATTAAAATTGGAGCTTTCCAGATGTTTGAGACGCCGAATACAGACATCATCCCGGGCGTATAGACACACACCTGCACGTGGCTTGAAGCTGTGCTCCAGGCTGTACCCTGGGTAATTGAGGTACGCCACGTCGGATGGACATCCAATCTGCGTCTCGGAGAGAAATAAAAGGTGAGGTTTCTCAGTCTCAAGATGATAGTGGACTGCCACGAGATTGGAGTGCAAACCTCGTATATTGGAGAGGTGCACTTTTAGTGAGAGGGAGTGCAGCCGCTGTTTAAACATTTTCTTTTTATTTCACTGCATAGTTTAAGAAGTGAAGTAAGGTGGATCGAACAGCAGTAGATCTAGGCTATACATAGCGTACCTGCAACACGCTTAGGAACAGCCCGCATTAATAGGAGACTAGTCTGGAGACTGCGGGGACGCCCGAGCCCCCCCGGGAGTGTCCATCAGGCCCTCTCATCCGGTCGCCGACCGGCATGATGGCGCATCCCGGGATTTTTCGTCAGTTGGCGGGGCAGCCTTTCATGAGTGGCTAGCTCACTACTTGGGCCCCCAACTACCTGCGGTCGGCCAGCGGTGCACCGTGCCTCGGATCCCGCTACCCTCCACGACTAGTCACCCGATACGGCGGAGTCTTTAGCATGCTAAAAACGGTCTACGCCTGTTTCGCCCCAGTTCTGACCCGTTCTCTCCTACGGTGTCACCGGACATCACGACGGAACACGAATAAATCGTTTGGCGCCGCGTCTTTGTCCGGTGGGTGGTCACTAACCTCGGCCGAAGCCTACCACCAGTGTGTCATCAGCTTAGCACCACCCGGAGGCCACGTGTAGGGTTACAAAGGGTATCCTCCTACGGACGTGGATGACACGACCCCCAAAAAAAGCAGATATCAACTCCAGCAACGCTTGGCGGCAGAAATAGGCATGATGGTAGTTCTTCCCCGTCGAGCCCTTCTCAAAGAGCTCTACTACTCCTAAAACATAGTTACATTGTGGGAAATGACAGCCTTCACAGCTCAGTTGGTAGTAGCTCTGCCTTCTGCGCCGTAGGCCGTGGGTTCGAACCCCACCGAGAACAAACATTTGTGTGATGGACATAGGTAGATGTTTGCTCTCTGTCTGGGTATACATAAGTAGGTAAACGTATTTACAAAAAAAAAAGTGTATTATATGTATTATATCAGCTATCTGGTTCCCATATCACAAGCTTTGGCTTAGTTTGGGGCTAGATAGTGCTGTGTGGAAAGTGCACCAATATTTGATTTATTTATTTATTACAAGCTGGTGCCTGCGACTTCGTCTGCGCGGGATTAGTCACACAATATCTTTTTAAATTGTAGCCTATGTGTTATTCTGATGTATAAGCTATATTATTGTAAAATTTCATTAAAATCCATTCAGTAGTTTTTACGTGAATGAGTAACAAACATCCATACTAACAAACTTTCGCGTTTATATTATTAGTAGGATTTAAATGGTGCTGATATAAAAAAAAGTTCTGCAAACAATAAAATAAAAGCTATTTTTCTCCAGAGCAGCCAAGGATGGTATGCTAGAAGTACTCAGAGAAGCCACACGCAAGGAGTGCAACAACAAAGATGAATCGGGCATGACCCCTACGCTGTGGGCTGCGTTTGAAGGGCACATCGAGGCTTTGCGGCTACTATGTGGACGTGGGTAAGTGTTTCTATAGCACCGGCATGGAAGTTGACAAAAAGAAAAGAATATAAATAAATAAATATTGGTGGACATTCCACACAGCACTATCTCGTCCCAAACTAAGCCAAAGCTTGTAATATGGGAACCAGATAGCTGATATATTACTTATATACTTTTTTTTTTTTGTAAATACATACTTATAATATTATATAACACCCAGACAGAGAACAAACATCTATGTTCATCACACAAATGTTTGTTCTCGGTGGGGATCGAACCCACGGCCTACGGCGCAGAAGGCAGAGCTACTACCAACTGAGCTGTGAAGGCTGTCAAAAAAGAAAAAGAAAATAAAGCATTTCATTATCCAAACAGAAATAAATTATAAAAAAATTAGTTAGCGCTCGAAAGGAGCCTCTTTGAGGCGCCCTTGAAGTTCTTTCACCACATATACAACGTGTTTATTAAGAATTGTAGGGATCCGAAAGCAGGATATTCTACCGGTCATAACGAACAACTTTTGTTCTACGACTTTTAAAATTTCAAAGTTTTTCATTCATGAAATGCCTCTTAAACTTTTATCTAAAATGAATCTAAACGCATCATGAGGCAGCCCTATTTACAGCTGTTCTTTGACCTCTAGTTGTTAACCTTAGATAAAATAGGTAACAGAACTGCCACCAATTACCTAGTAATGTGCCTACCTAATAATGATGTTGCTGTTTTTAAAGATCTTGGTATGTAAAAGAAATATTTTCGCGACTGTAATCCCTAGTCACGGTAAACATTCTCTGAGATCTTTGGTACTAATACCTATTCAGTAACTAGGTACCTACGTGGCTACGTACTCAATATTTAATAGAATATTTATTTTTGTTTAATTACTAGCTGTCGTAAACCAATGTTTATGATATTCATAGTTCTTTAAATTGTAACATGTTACTTTACCACCATGGTTCATTGACACGACAAAATTATTCAACTGCAATTTTGGGAAGTGTCTAGTCTGTCCTATTTAATCTTTGACTAACCTGTCTGTCATTGGTTGCATTTAAAAACGCATATCCAATCAGGACGGCCGACGGCCGCCGATCAGTGTTACCATTTGTGGCAGATTTCTGCCATTTGGCAGATTTTAAATATTTCAAGAAAAATCTTATTAGTTTGAATTTTTAATGAAATAATAATTATAATTTATTTATTTTTTACCGAACTGGAAACTTCTTATTCTTTTTTACCTTTATTGATTTGGTTTCTAAACAACTTCTATCTCGTTTTAGATAACTGCAAACCGTTACAAACGATCAAAAGATAGTAACTGAATGTAATGTAGGTATTTAATTTATTCCGTAGCCACGAAGGAGATGGTATGAAGTCATATTTTTGGTATTTTTATCGTCAAGCTTGGTAGATTTTGACAGATATTTTGGCAGGTGTGTGGTAGAACCGCCACTTTTGAGATGGTCACCCTGTTTGTGTTTACATGCGTTGTTGTACATTGTTTTGTTGAGAAAATGTCTTCAAACGTGATAAAATGGTGATTGTTATGTAAAAAGCCGTCGTCAGTCAGTGTGTGTATGAGCAGTGCCTACGAGGTAATGGTTTAGTGTGAAGTTTGAAGCCTGTGTCGTGCGAAATCTCGCAAACTTACCAAAATCCAGTTTTATCCAGTGTTATTATAGCCAGTAAATAATGACAAAATCCATAGGAACCAGTAAAAATATCGTGTCAGGGGATTGGCGGCGTACCTACCTACCTACCGAAAGGTAAGTATTTCAAATTATCTCGTAGGTTATCGTTGTTTTTCTCTTTCCTAGATAGAAGCGCGCGTGCGTGTGACCTTGACACGTACACAGACAGGGCTGTTGCAAATTTCTGAGAAAATATTAATTTTACTTTTCTATGGGAATTTCGAAAACGATGTATTCAACCGTTGCACACGTCAAAGTATTCCAGTGCTTGGTCTAAATACACGCTCTTTGTTTCCCTACATAACTTCATCAACACGTTGTAGATATTATTTTTACATTTTTAAGGTGAAAGAATATTATTACCACAGAATATTCTTTCACCTATAGATAAACGTTAGTAGTGGATTGTAGTGCAAGAATTTTCGTTTGTAGTAGTATAGAAAACATAGAAAAAAATATTTTAATTTTCGACTATTTATAAAAACGATATTTCCTACAAATAATCGATTTGAAAGGCTAGACGATTACTACAAACGCTGAAAACGACTGAAAGAGGTTCGTAGAAGTTTGTAGTGCAAGAACTTTCGTTTGTAGTAAGCCAGAAAAAGCGAAAAATGAGTAAAACTTGTTTTTAAGCATTGAACCCAGGATTACTTAAAGTAGAAGGGTTATACGATTACTACAAACGCTTAAAACGATGAAGATAGGTTAGTAGAGGTTTGTAGTGAAAGAATTGTCATTTGTAGTAAGCCAGAAAAAGAGATAATTGAGAAAAACTTGTTTTTTTAATGAACCCAGGATTACTTAAAGTAGAAGGGTTATACGGTTACTACAAACGCTTAAAACGATAAAGATAGGTTAGCAGAGGTTTGTAGTGAAAGAATTTTCGTTTGTAGTAAGCCAGAAAAAGAGAAAATTGAGAAAAACGTCTTTTTTAGCAATGAACCCGGAATTACTTAAAGTAGAAGGGTTATACGGTTACTACAAACGCTTAAAACGATTGAGATAGGTTAGCAGAGGTTTGTAGTGAAAGAATTTTCGTTTGTAGTAAGCCAGAAAAAGAGAAAATTGAGAAAAACGTGTTTTTTAGCAATGTACCCGGAATTACTTAAAGTAGAAGGGTTATACGGTTACTACAAATGCTTAAAACGATAGAGATAGGTTAGCAGAGGTTTGTAGTGAAAAATTTTTCGTTTGTAGTAAGCCAGAAAAAGAGAAAATTGAGAAAAACGTGTTTTTTACCAATGAACCCAGAATTACTTAAAGTAGAAGGGTTATACGGTTACTACAAACGCTTAAAACGATAAAGATAGGTTGGTAGAGGTTTGTAGTGAAAGAATTTTCGTTTGAAGTAAGCCAGAAAAAGAGATAATTAAGAAAAACTTGTTTTTTTAATGAACCCAGTATTACTTAAAGTAGAAGGGTTATACGGTTACTACAAACGCTAAAAACGATAAAGATAGGTTAGCAGAGGTTTGTAGTGAAAGAATTTTCGTTTGTAGTAAGCCAGAAACAGAGAAAATTGAGAAAACATGCCTTTTAGCAATGAACCCAGAATTACTTAAAGTAGAAGGGTTATACGGTTACTACAAACGCTAAAAACGATAAAGATAGGTTGGTAGAGGTTTGTAGTGAAATAATTTTCGTTTGTAGTAAGCCAGAAACAGAGAAAATTGAGAAAAACGTGTTTTTTAGCAATGTACCCGGAATTACTTAAAGTAGAAGGGTTATACGGTTACTACAAACGCTTAAAACGATAGAGATAGGTTAGCAGAGGTTTGTAGTGAAAAATTTTTCGTTTGTAGTAAGCCAGAAAAAGAGAAAATTGAGAAAAACGTGTTTTTTACCAATGAACCCAGAATTACTTAAAGTAGAAGGGTTATACGGTTACTACAAACGCTTAAAACGATAAAGATAGGTTGGTAGAGGTTTGTAGTGAAAGAATTTTCGTTTGAAGTAAGCCAGAAAAAGAGATAATTGAGAAAAACTTGTTTTTTTAATGAACCCAGTATTACTTAAAGTAGAAGGGTTATACGGTTACTACAAACGCTTAAAACGATAAAGATAGGTTAGCAGAGGTTTGTAGTGAAAGAATTTTCGTTTGTAGTAAGCCAGAAACAGAGAAAATTGAGAAAACATGCCTTTTAGCAATGAACCCAGAATTACTTAAAGTAGAAGGGTTATACGGTTACTACAAACGCTAAAAACGATAAAGATAGGTTGGTAGAGGTTTGTAGTGAAATAATTTTCGTTTGTAGTAAGCCAGAAACAGAGAAAATTGAGAAAACTTGCTTTTTAGCAATGAACCCAGAATTACTTAAAGTAGAAGGGTTATACGGTTACTACAAACGCTTAAAACGATAAAGATAGGTTAGCAGAGGTTTGTAGTGAAAGAATTTTCGTTTGTAGTAAGCCAGAAACAGAGAAAATTGAGAAAACTTGCCTTTTAGCAATGAACCCAGAATTACTTAAAGTAGAAGGGTTATATGGTTACTACAAACGCTTAATACGACAAATAAAGGTTAGCAGAGGTTTGTAGTGACAGAATTTTCGTTTGTAGTAAGCCAGAAACAGAGAAAATAGAGAAAAACTTGTTTTTTAGCAATGAACCCAGGATTACACAAAGTAGAAGGGTTATACGGTTACTACAAACGCTTACAACGATAAAGATTAGTTAGTAGAGGTTTGTAGTGAAAGAATTTTCGTTTGTAGTAAACCAGAAACAGAGAAAATTGAGAAAAACGTGTTTTTTACCAATGAACCCAGAATTACTTAAAGTAGAAGGGTTATACGGTTACTACAAACGCTTAAAACGATAAAGATAGGTTGGTAGAGGTTTGTAGTGAAAGAATTTTCGTTTGTAGTAAGCCAGAAACAGAGAAAATTGAGAAAACTTGCTTTTTAGTAATGAACCCAGAATTACTTAAAGTAGAAGGGTTATACGGTTACTACAAACGCTAAAAACGATAAAGAAAGGTTAGCAGAGGTTTGTAGTGAAAGAATTTTCGTTTGTAGTAAGCCAGAAAAAGAGAAAATTGAGAAAAACGTGTTTTTTAGCAATGAACCCGGAATTACTTAAAGTAGAAGGGTTATACGGTTACTACAAACGCTTAGAACGATAGAGATAGGTTAGCAGAGGTTTGTAGTGAAAAAAATTTCGTTTGTAGTAAGCCAGAAAAAGAGATAATTGAGAAAAACTTGTTTTTTTAATGAACCCAGGATTACTTAAAGTAGAAGGGTTATACGGTTACTACAAACGCTTTAAACGATAGAGATAGGTTAGCAGAGGTTTGTGAAGAAAGAATTTTCGTTTGTAGTAAGCCAGAAAAAGAGAAAATTGAGAAAAACGTGTTTTTTAGCAATGAACCCGGAATTACTTAAAGTAGAAGGGTTATACGGTTACTACAAACGCTTAAAACGATAGAGATAGGTTAGCAGAGGTTTGTAGTGAAAAAAATTTCGTTTGTAGTAAGCCAGAAAAAGAGAAAATTGAGAAAAACGTGTTTTTTACCAATGAACCCAGACTTAAATTAGAAGGGTTATACGGTTACTACAAACGCTTAAAACGATGAAGAATGGTTAGCAGAGGTTTGTAGTGAAAGAATTTTCGTTTGTAGTAAGCCAGAAAAAGAGAAAATTGAGAAAAACTTTGAGAAAAAGTAAAAAAATTGACAATTTAAATTTTCACAATTTTCTCTTGTTCTGGCTTACTACAAACGATAATTCTTTCACTACAAACCTCTACTAACCTATCTTTATCGTTTCAAGCGTTTGTAGTAACCGTATAACCCTTCTACTTGAAGTAATCCTGGGTTCATTGCTAAAAACAAGTTTTTCTCAATTTTCTCTGTTTCTGGCTTACTACAAACGAAAATTCTTTCACTACAAACCTCTACTAACTAATCTCTATCGTTTTAAGCGTTTGTAGTAACCGTATAACCCTTCTACTTTATGTAATCCTGGGTTCATTGCTAAAAAACAAGTTTTTCTCAATTTTCTCTGTTTCTGTACTACAAACGAAAATTCTTTCACTACAAACCTCTGCTAACCTTTCTTTATCGTTTTTAGCGTTTGTAGTAACCGTATAACCCTTCCACTTCAAGTAATCCCGGGTTCAATGGTTAAAAACTAGGTTTTCTCAATTTTCTTTTTTTCTGGTTTACTACAAACGAAAATTCTTTCACTACAAACCTCTGCTAACCTATCTTTATCGTTTTAAGCGTTTGTAGTAATCGTAAAACCCTTCTACTTTAAGTAATTCCGGGTTCATTGCTAAAAAACACGTTTTTCTCAATTTTCTCTTTTTCTGGCTTACTACAAACGAAAATTCTTTCTTTACAAACCTCTGCTAACCTATCTCTATCGTTTAAAGCGTTTGTAGTAACCGTATAACCCTTCTACTTTAAGTAATCCTGGGTTCATTAAAAAAACAAGTTTTTCTCAATTATCTCTTTTTCTGGCTTACTACAAACGAAATTTTTTTCACTACAAACCTCTGCTAACCTATCTCTATCGTTCTAAGCGTTTGTAGTAACCGTATAACCCTTCTACTTTAAGTAATTCCGGGTTCATTGCTAAAAAACACGTTTTTCTCAATTTTCTCTTTTTCTGGCTTACTACAAACGAAAATTCTTTCACTACAAACCTCTGCTAACCTTTCATTATCGTTTTTAGCGTTTGTAGTAACCGTATAACCCTTCTACTTTAAGTAATTCTGGGTTCATTACTAAAAAGCAAGTTTTCTCAATTTTCTCTGTTTCTGGCTTACTACAAACGAAAATTCTTTCACTACAAACCTCTACCAACCTATCTTTATCGTTTTAAGCGTTTGTAGTAACCGTATAACCCTTCTACTTTAAGTAATTCTGGGTTCATTGGTAAAAAACACGTTTTTCTCAATTTTCTCTGTTTCTGGTTTACTACAAACGAAAATTCTTTCACTACAAACCTCTACTAACTAATCTTTATCGTTGTAAGCGTTTGTAGTAAACGTATAACCCTTCTACTTTGTGTAATCCTGGGTTCATTGCTAAAAAACAAGTTTTTCTCTATTTTCTCTGTTTCTGGCTTACTACAAACGAAAATTCTGTCACTACAAACCTCTGCTAACCTTTATTTGTCGTATTAAGCGTTTGTAGTAACCGTATAACCCTTCTACTTTAAGAAATCCTGGGTTCATTGCTAAAAAGCAAGTTTTCTCAATTTTCTCTGTTTCTGGCTTACTACAAACGAAAATTCTTTCACTACAAACCTCTGCTAACCTTTCTTTATCGTTTTTAGCGTTTGTAGTAACCGTATAACCCTTCCACTTCAAGTAATCCCGGGTTCAATGGTTAAAAACTAGGTTTTCTCAATTTTCTTTTTTCTGGCTTACTACAAACGAAAATTCTTTCACTACAAACCTCTGCTAACCTATCTTTATCGTTTTAAGCGTTTGTAGTAATCGTAAAACCCTTCTACTTTAAGTAATCCTGGGTTGATTACAAAAAAACAAGTTTTTCTCAATTTCCTCTGTTTCTGGCTTACTACAAACGAAGATTCTTTCACTACAAACCTCTACTAACCTATCTTTATCGTTTTAAGCGTTTGTAGTAATCGTATAACCCTTCTACTTTAAGTAATTCTGGGTTTATTGCTAAAAGGCAAGTTTTCTCAATTTTCTCTGTTTCTGGCTTACTACAAACGAAAATTCTTTCACTACAAACCTCTGCTAACCTATCTTTATCGTTTTAAGCTTTTGTAGTAATCGTAAAACCCTTCTACTTTAAGTAATCCTGGGTTGATTACAAAAAAACAAGTTTTTCTCAATTTCCTTTGTTTCTGGCTTACTACAAACGAAAATTCTTTCACTACAAACCTCTACCAACCTATCTTTATCGTTTTAAGGGTTTGTAGTAACCGTATAACCCTTCTACTTTAAGTAATTCTGGGTTCATTGGTAAAAAACACGTTTTTCTCAATTTTCTCTTTTTCTGGCTTACTACAAACGAAAATTCTTTCACTACAAACCTCTGCTAACCTTTCTTTATTGTTTTTAGCGTTTGTAGTAACCGTATAACCCTTCTACTTTAAGTAATTCCGGGTTCATTGCTAAAAAACACGTTTTTCTCAATTTTCTTTTTTTCTGGCTTACTACAAACAAAAATTCTCTCACTACAAACCTCTGCTAACCTATCTTTATCGTTTTAAGCGTTTGTAGTAACCGTATAACCCTTCTACTTTGAGTAATCCTGGGTTCATTGCTAAAAACACGTTTTTCTCAATTTTCTCTTTCTCTGGCTTACTACAAACGAAAATTCTTTCACTACAAACTTCTGCTAACCTTTCTTTATCGTTTTTAGCGTTTGTAGTAACCGTATAACCCTTCCACTTCAAGTAATCCCGGGCTCAATGGTTAAAAACTAGGTTTTCTCAATTTTCTCTTTTTCTGGCTTACTACAAACGAAAATTCTTTCACTACAAACCTCTGCTAACCTATCTTTATCGTTTTAAGCGTTTGTAGTAATCGTCTAACCCTTCTACTTTAAGTAATCCCGGGTTCAATGGTAAAAAACTAGTTTTTCTCAATTTTCTCTGTTTCTGGCTTACTACAAACGAAGATTCTTTCACTACAAACCTCTACTAACCTATCTTTATCGTTTTAAGCGTTTGTAGTAATCGTAAAACCCTTCTACTTTAAGTAATCCTGGGTTGATTACAAAAAAACAAGTTTTTCTCAATTTCCTCTGTTTCTGGCTTACTACAAACGAAAATTCTTTCACTACAAACCTCTACCAACCTACCTTTATCGTTTTAAGCGTTTGTAGTAACCGTATAACCCTTCTACTTTAAGTAATTCCGGGTTCATTGCTAAAAAACACGTTTTTCTCAATTTTCTCTTTTTCTGGCTTACTACAAACGAAAATTCTCTCACTACAAACCTCTGCTAACCTATCTTTATCGTTTTAAGCGTTTGTAGTAACCGTATAACCCTTCTACTTTAAGTAATCCTGGGTTCATTGGTAAAAACACGTTTTTCTCAATTTTCTCTTTCTCTGGCTTACTACAAACGAAAATTCTTTCACTTCAAACCTCTGCTAACCTTTCTTTATCGTTTTTAGCGTTTGTAGTAACCGTATAACCCTTCCACTTCAAGTAATCCCGGGTTCAATGGTTAAAAACACGTTTTTCTCAATTTTCTCTTTTTCTGGCTTACTACAAACGAAATTTTTTTCACTACAAACCTCTGCTAACCTATCTCAATCGTTTTAAGCGTTTGTAGTAACCGTATAACCCTTCTACTTTAAGTAATTCCGGGTTCATTGCTAAAAAACACGTTTTTTTCAATTTTCTCTTTTTCTGGCTTACTACAAACGAAAATTCTTTCACTACAAACCTCTGCTAACCTATCTTTATCGTTTTAAGCGTTTGTAGTAACCGTATAAACCTTCTACTTTAACTAATCCTGGGTTAATTGCTAAAAAACAAGTTTTTCTCAATTTTCTCTGTTGCTGGCTTCCTACAAACGAAAATTCTTTCACTACAAACCTCTGCTAACCTATTTTTATCGTTTTAAGCGTTTGTAGTAACCGTATAACCCTTCTACTTTAAGTAATCCTGGGTTCATTGCTAAAAACACGTTTTTTCAATTTTCTCTTTTTCTGGCTTACTACAAACGAAAATTCTTTCACTACAAACCTCTGCTAACCTATCTTTATCGTTTTAAGCGTTTGTAGTAACCGTATAACCCTTCCACTTCAAGTAATCCCGGGTTCAATGGTTAAAAACTAGGTTTTCTCAATTTTCTCTTTTTCTGGCTTACTACAAACGAAAATTCTTTCACTACAAACCTCTGCTAACCTATCTTTATCGTTTTAAGCGTTTGTAGTAATCGTCTAACCCTTCTTCTTTAAGTAATCCCGGGTTCAATGGTAAAAAACTAGTTTTTCTCAATTTTCTCTGTTTCTGGCTTACTACAAACGAAGATTCTTTCACTACAAACCTCTACCAACCTATCTTTATCGTTTTAAGCGTTTGTAGTAACCGTATAAACCTTCTACTTTAACTAATCCTGGGTTAATTGCTAAAAAACAAGTTTTTCTCATTTTTCTCTGTTTCTGTCTTACTACAAACGAAAATTCTTTCACTACAAACCTCTACTCATCTATCTTTATCGTTTTAAGCGTTTGTAGTAACCGTATAACCCTTCTTCTTTAACTAATCCTGGGTTCATTGCTAAAAACTAGTTTTTCTCAATTTTCTCTTTTTCTGGCTTACTACAAACGAAAATTATTTCACTACAAACCTCTACTACCCTATCTTTATCGTTTTAAGCGTTTGTAGTAATCGTATAACCCTTCTACTTTAAGTAATCCGGGGTTCAATGCTTAAAAACAAGTTTTACTCAATTTTCGCTTTTTCTGGCTTACTACAAACGAAAGTTCTTGCACTACAAACTTCTACGAACCTCTTTCAGTCGTTTTCAGCGTTTGTAGTAATCGTCTAGCCTTTCAAATCGATTTTTTGTAGGAAATATCGTTTTTATAAATAGTCGAAAACTAAAATATTTTTTTCTGTGTTTTCTATACTACTACAAACGAAAATTCTTGCACTACAATCCACTACTAACGTTAATCTATAGGAATCAGCCGGAAAAAGTTGATTTTTGCAAAGTCGGGGGACGCGATTTTTTTATTTTTTTTTAATTTTTTTTTGGTTTTACTACAAACGAAAATAACTTCACTACTATCTACTACTAACCTGAATCTACCAAATAAACCTAAAAAATATATTTTTTTTTAAAGTCGGGTGCCAAGTTCACATAGCTGCATTTAACATGCTTTACTGTATCTTTGTTTTTAATTTTATGAATGTAATTGTTGGTGATTCAAATAAATAAATCTTCAATAGGCCTGCCATTAAAAAAATCACTGACGGGCATAAGCACTCTGAAATGGCTTTGGAAAAGTATAACAAATAACACCTTATTACCTTAAACTATATTCAAGCTCTACAGCGCCTTTAAAATATGGATAAAAATTTCCCTGACGCTGAAAAAATTTCATCATTGTGAAACAGAAACAGCCGCCTTCTTAGATAGACCCTCAGATATTTTAGTAACAAGTACGAACTCAAGAGACACAACTCTTTGAGATTGTACATTAAGTGTAGTCAAGGGTACGTCCAAATATTGATTTTGGCACATAACCACATTTTTGAGTAGGTAAGTGCTATCTCATCCCCAAGTCCATCGCCGCTGCGCTGGTAGAATACTAATTGGTTTGCCCCCGATGTTTTCCTTCACCGTTTAGTAGCACTGGCATTACGCGATTTAAAACATGCAACTTATTAATGTTTGGTTACCGGGTCTATCGAAAGGAAACATTTTTATTGAAAGTAACTTTAGTTGTAAATCTTAATAGCTTTATGACCGATACAGATAAGATGTTTGATAGCATTTTGTATCGTCACACATCATAAAAATTATCAGCAGCTAATGGCTTCATAAATATCGTCATAAACCTTATCAGTAAATTGTTTGAATTCAAATAATTTTGCAGAAATTCAATTATATCTAAGTGTATGTATATTCTGAGTTGCTGAACCCATTTTCTGCCCCTCGTGAGCCTGTTGAGAACTCTCCTAGCTTCCTAAAAAATCCATTGAAACTCCGAATATATACTGGTATGGTATTGGAAATCCCCTGGCCGTTTTGCGAACGGAATTTTGCCTAGAAATATATACCTGATATATATATATGTTCAGAAGGACATCTTGTAAGCCAGCAGAAATATCTATTATGTTACAGTCCTTTTCTTAGCATCAACATTTCAAGAAGTTCACTGTTGAACATAGACCTCTCGTTTATATTTTGAGGCTCTTGTCGTGTACCCTTCGTCTTCTGGTTTCAGTCTGCATTCAAGACCCTTTACTATTTAGCGGTAAGCTCGTAAAACCAGCAGTTTTACGAGCCACGCAACTCACTGTCACATAAACTTGCTAATCGATTGATCGATCTCTCTCGAATTGCGAGAGGCCTATGTTCAGCATTGAACGTGCTGAAATTATGATAACGTCGTGGTCCTTGAGATTTCCTTTCCTTGCAGTTTCTTGCCTCTTTTCTTCACCGAGCTTATAACACGTTACAAAGTTATCCTTATCATGTTATTGAACTAATGACCTTTGACTTGCTAATTTTCTAAAAGCTATGTGTCAGCGACTCAGTTCCTTTGGATTCCTGTTCTAATCTGCCATGGATTTACCAGCGGAGAACCCGACAAAGCCGACTACTTCGGCAACACAGCACTGCACCTGGCAGCAGCTCGAGGCCACAAGGAGTGCGTGACGTTCCTCATCAACTTCGGAGCTAACGTGTTCGCGATGGACGTGGACGGGCACACGGCTCAGGAGCTGGCAGCCATTAATGGGAGAGAGGATATCCTGCGGTACCTCGACCAGGCGACGGCTAAACTAGAGAATAATGACAAGTGAGTAACGTCTCGCTGACTTTTTGATACCTTTGTAATTATGCATTGGGTGGAAGCGTAGCGTGTGCTATCTTTTGAATTTGATTGCATCCACAGAAATAGTTTTGTTATGCCAACTCTCTAATGCCAACTTATGATAAGAACGTTAAGAACGTAATTGTTATTGTGCACCCTAGCCAACCATCTTATTTCAGGCCTCTCTCCATCCAAAGGCTGCCTGGAATAGATCGCTCTTTAGCGATAAGACCGCCGATTGTACATATCTTTAGTTATGATCGATATCTTACTTTATAAGTTTGTAAGGTGTCCTATAAATATTTTTTTTCATTAATTCATTCACACCCTTCAAACCGAAACACAGCAACGCTGCTGGGAGGCAAAAATAGCCAACTCGCTTTCTAAATTCTATGACGTAAATAGAATGGTCCGGCAGAAATATAAAAGGTTGTCACAATGGTACGGTAGGAACCAAGCTGTAAGTTTTTTGCCTGTTCTTCTAGGCTTTGGTCGCGTGGAACTGGCACCTAGAGTCACCTAGCTTTAAGACGTTTCAAAGTGATCCTTGTGATTTTATTGGATAAATACATTTTGACTTTGACTTTGACTTTGTATCTAAAAGTCACGTGGTCTAGCAAAACATCCCAGACATCGTATTTCGATTTAATCTGGAGGTTAACAAATACATTTTCGTGGACCCCCGGGCTTACGAATTTGCCACGCCAACGTAGACCCCCGTCGAGTCTCCAGATGGACCTAAAAAAAAGATGGACCCCTGGGGGTCCATCTTTTTTTTATACAACTAGATGATGGAACTGGAACAAGCAGATGGCCCACCTGATTTTAAAAGTGGTAACCATCACCTATAACAAAGCATTGCCTCGAAAATCACGCACGATAGGAACGTGCCCTACGATGCACTGTCCTGCGTCCATCAACTTGAGACATACAGATGTTAAGCCTCATGTGCCTGTAATTACACCGGCAACCACACTCTTCAAACCGAAACACAGCAGCGCTGCTTGGCGGCAGAAAAAGGCGTGGTGGTAGTATTTCTCCGGACGAGCCCTTCACAAAGAGCTCTACTACTCTTAAAAACCACTTTGGGAATCAATGATTTAATTAAATACATCTAAAGCGTAACGAAATTAAAAGACACATTTTACAAAAGTTGTGAGATGTTTTGTTTACTGACTTTCAATCAGAAATAAGGTTATAAATTTTTCTTTTTATTTTCAGAAAGAAATCCAAAACCATGAAAGAGAAGGCCAAAAAAGACTATGAGAAATCACATAAGCAGTATCAGAAGCGACAGAGCAAGGCAGAGATCATGGCTGAGAAGGAGCTCAAGAAGCTGGCCAAGGAATGGGACCAAGGGTATACGGAGGAGGTGTCGACCATGCCTCATCGCCCCAGCAATGTGCTGCTGGCGCTGAAGCAGAAGATGACCAGGTCTTCTAGTTCAGGTAAAGCTGGTTTACGTCTGTATGCCTCAAGTTGATGGACGCAGGGCAGTGATAAGAGTAATAGAGCTCTTTGTGAAGGGCTCGTCCGGGGAAGTACTACCACCATGCTTTTTCTGCCGCCAAGCAGCGTTGCTGTGTTTCGGTTTGAAAAGTGTGGTTACCGGTGTAATTACAGGCACATGAGGCTTGACATCTGTATGCCTCAAGTGGATGGACGCAGGGTAGTGTATCGTATGGCACGTTCCTATCGTGCGTGACTTACGAGGCAATGCTTTGGTTATAGGTGATGGTTACCACTTAACATCAGGTGGGCCATCTGCTTGTTCCATCATCTAGTTGTATAAAAAAAAAATTATAACTTTAACTTCCATATTAGGCAACAGAAATACATCTTCTGTAAAAAAAACTACTTTCCTTTCTAACTATCACGGTTCATAAGATACAGCCTGGTGACAGATGGACAGACAGACAGACAGACAGACAGACAGACAGACAGACGGACGGACAGACAGACAGACAGACAGACAGACAGACAGACCGACGGACGGACGGACAGCGGAGTCTTAGTAATGGATAAAAAGTCTAATAAAAGACAAGAATCTTATCTAGACCCCAGGTCCTTATACGTTAACTTTATTTTCAGGTAACCTATTGGAAGAAGCCCCTCGGCCTACATATAGTGCACTGGTCGGCACTGTGAATTCCGGTGCGCGTGGTCGCGGTGCGGTCTATAAAAAGGCACTCGCCAGCAAACTGAGGAATAACACAATGGGTCGGAACACTGCTGCTCCTGACTTTAAGGTACATATTTAATTTGTTATGGTAAAGTGGAAGGCAACATAAGTGTAGACGACGCGCCTCGCGAACCTGAAAATAAAATAAAACAAATAACAAAATTAAATATTAGTAAAAAAGTAAAGAAAACAATTAATTATAAAGTGTAGGTAGAAATATTTTGTACTTACCTTATATTAAAATAAACCGAAGTCTACCGCCCGTTTGTGCGCTGACATACGTCAAAGTTGTTGGTTTGTTGGCCCGACACGGACAGCTTCGTTGTCCACGCGCAATCGATCGGTATTCTCTTTAATATTCCTAAAAAGTGTTTTTCTACCACGACATCTCACCACTCCATGCAAAGATCCCCAACAATAAGAATAAATTAAATAAGCAACTACTGCATAAAAAATTCAACGAGTTTTTCTATTAAAAAGTTTGCTTTTTTTATACAACTAGCTGATGGAACAAACAGATGGCCCACCTGATGTTAAGTAGTAACCATCACCTATAACAAAGCATTGCCTCGTAAGTCACGCACGATAGAAACGTGCCCTACGGTACACTGCCCTGCGTCCATCAACTTGAGGCATACAGATGATAAGCCTCATGTGCCTGTAATTACACCGGCAACCACACTCTTCTATGCGAAACACAGCAAAAGGCGTGGTGGTAGTACTTCCCCGGACGAGTCCTCAAAGAACTCTAGTACTCTTAATTAGAATTTTTATGAATTTAATTCCATCAGGTGGGAGAAGTGGAGACAACAGGTCGTCGCTCCGTGACGTCACTGAGCGGATTGCGTCGCGACTCGGAGGTAATGTACGTGGGAACGTTCGGCGCGGGCCCCCAACAACGCGGGAACGTGGCCGATGTCTTCGCGGAGACGCAGGAGGCGACCAAACCACAATTAACCAGGTAAGTTGACAGCCTTCACAGCTCAGTTGGTAGTAGTTCTGCCTTCTGAGCTGTAGGCCGTGCGTTCGATCCCCATCGAGAACAAACGTCTGTGATGAACATAGATGTTTGTTATTTGTCTCATGTCATGTTTTTTTATACAATTTTCTGATGGAATAAGCATATGGCCCACCTGATGTTAAGTAGTAACCATCACCTATAAAAAAGCATTACCTCATAAGTCACGCACGATCAGAACGTGCCCTACGATGCACTGCCCTGCGTTCATCATTGAGGCATACAGATGTTAAGCCTTTTGTACCTGTAATATTACCGGCAACCACGCTCTTCGAACCGAAATACAGCAACGCTGCTTGGCGGTAGAAATAGGCTGGTCAAAGAGCTCTATAGTCGAGTTAAACTCTCGCTGCAAACTCGGTCATAAATTATCGGAACGAGACAGCAATATTGCTCTCTTTCTCGCACTTAGGAAAACGGCACGATCCTTTTGTTAAAGCGCAGAGATGTGCATTATTGAAGTCGATAAGAACTATCGATACATGACCTCTCCGACCGCGCAACCACCGGGCGCTCTCGCTGAGTCAGTCTTTTTATCGATAACGTGCATGCGCCCGCGCCGAGTACTCTCAACACTAGTGTTAAGATGATTTATGACCGAGTTTTCAGCAAGTGTTTAACGCGACTATAGTACCTACTCTTCATGATGAATAACAAAATCAAAACGGTCTTTATTCAGTACAATCACAAGGATCACTTTGAAACGTCTTATATACTAGATGAATCTATCGCCAGTTCCTCGCGACCAAAGCCTAGAAGAACGGGCAAGAAACTTACGGCTTGGTTCCTAGCGTTTTTTTGTATAATCCTTTTAACAATTTTATTATGGTACCCACTTAATTGCTTAAGTGTTTTTAATGAGTTGGAGCATATATCAGTCCCAAGCTCTTTTGTCATCTATACAAGGTGTTCCTTAAGTTGTGTATATAAACTTCAGGGGGCTAAAGTACCCATCAATATGAACAACTTTTTCTAAGGAACCAACACTGTGAACGCGAAAAAAAAAACAGCTGTTTCATACAAAAGTTCAATACCTACCAGGCTAAAATGTATGAAACAGCTGTTTTTTTTTTCGCGTTCACAGTGTTGGTTCCTTAGAAAAGGTTGTTCATATTGATGGGTACTTTAGCCCCCTGAAGTTTATATACACAACTTATGGAACACCTTGTATAATCAGATATTTTATAGTAAGCTTTTGTACATAACATAACATAATGAATCCAGGTCGGCAAGCCAGCCGGATTTCCAAGCGGCGGCGGGCGAAGACAGCGGCATAGGACAGGAAGTGTTACTGCAGGAACCCGCCAGTATATTCGACAGGCCTGGCTTCGGAAGCGTCGCATTCAGGTTTTTATTTTATTTAGTTTTTACTTCTCATAGGTATAATGTTTGACAGTTACCTCATTTTGATGTTAAGGGCCGGTTTCACCATGCTCTGTTAACTTTAATTTTAAGAATAAGTCCTAACTTTAATTTTAAGAAGTTTACTTACCAAATTAAACCTACTATAATTTCTGTGTTTAAAAAGTGTAACAGCTCGAGTCAGTGCCAACATCGACACAAACCTTACTAGGTTTCACGATGTTGTAAAGTGAATACTGTAATTAGTGATTTTGTTAAATAAATAAATAAAAAAAAAAAAAAGTTACTAATCAAGGATTAAAAGACCGTTAAATCTAACCTTAGCTGTCAAACGCGTACATTTTGACATATTTAACGGCCCTTTAATCCTTTGTTAATCTAACAGAGCATGGTGAAACCGGCCCTAAGTCATGATCTAGTCGACCGTCTGTCACCAGGCGTTATATCATGAACCGTGATAGTTAGACAGTTGAAATTTTCACAGTGAGAGTTTTCCTTGGTTTTTGAGAACCTTCTACTTTTTTGGTAACTTGACTTTACCCAAAGTCAAAGTCAAAGTCAAAATGAATTTATTCAATAAAATCACAAGGATCACTTTGAAACGTCTTAAAGCTAGGTGACTCTAGGTGCCAGTTCCACGCGACCAAAGCCTAGAAGTGTTTAGATTTACCGACGGTTTAAGATGACCGTGGGTAAGGTTAAGTTACCAAAAACATTGATCAGTGTCTGGAATAGACGAAAAAATATGTTGGGTTTGAAAAAAGCGTTTTGCATATACCTAAGAAATAAATAATATTTCTTCTTTCTTTCTAAGAGTAGCAGAGCTCTTTGTGAAGGGCTCGTCCGGGAAAGTAAGCCTTATTCTGCCGCCAAGCAGCGTTGCTGCGTTTCGGTTTGAAGAGTGTGGTTGCCGATGTAATTACAGGCGTAATTTTTTTTTTTGGATTAGGAGCATGGAATAGGAATGTCAGAAATAACATGATCTTCTTAATGTGAATTTAATGGTATTTGCAGACGATCAATAACCGCCACGTTGAACGCAATCCCCGGCGCTCCCGGCGAGGACCTTTCCATCGGGTCCGCCGGATCGCTAGCTGCCAGGCACACCTACCAACCCGCCGAGTGGACGTCGGCTCAATCTGGTAAGAACACGAGCCACTGAGGCAAAGACAACTGCTAATGTGACAGCCTTCACAGCTCAGCCTTGTGCGCCGTAGGCCGTGGGTTCGATCCCCACCGAGAACAAACATTTGTGTGATTAACATGTTTGTTCTCTGGCTGGGTGTTATATGTATAATTGATCGAGTGAGCGAAGCGATCGAAGATCTTAGTTTTAACTTGGGCGATTTGGCATTTTATGTATGTATCAAAAAGTTAAATTAAGATAACCAACGACCCAAGAGCTCCCATCTCTAACAGTTTCGTTGACATCAAGGTTTTTCTACTGGTCGGCCAGTTTCTTAGCTTTTTCTTATTTTTTTTTCTTGAAATAAATTAAGGAGGTACTCAGTTCTCATAAAATGGTGACGACGACCAGGTCTGATGATGGAGCCAAGGTCTGTTTAACGGAACTCTTCAATAAATAGGCCAATAGAGTTGAAACTTGGTTACCATACCAAGTTAGTAGGCGGTAGTCAGAACAAATCCAAAAATAATGTTTGGGCTTGCCCCTGACTACTACCTACTCAAAGTTTTGATGCGTTCGTCGGGTCGAATCACGAGATCTCAGTTCGGAGCGAACTACTAGTATATTATGATTGAGTGAGAGAAGCGAACGAAAATCATACTAACTTGTTTACTAAATTATTAGCTTGGGCGACTTGTCATTTTATGTATGTATGTTTGTCGGGTCATAACTTTAGAACTGTTAATCCGATCTGCATAAAATTTGGTAAGTCGATAGCTTGTACTTGAGAAATTTACTGGTAAGTATATCAGTTAAATAGGATAACGAGTTATTAAGGTATGAGGTTTTTATTTTTCCCATTTTCGAAAAATGGTAATCAACCATTTCAAAACGAAATATCAATTTTTTTAACTCAAAAACTACTATATAAACTTATTTATTGGTTGTTAATGATAATTAAATATACTAATAATTTTGTTATGGAGCTTCAATAACGCACGACCAAACTTGGTTCGATAAAAGTTTGCTTTACTAGATTTTGTACTTATGCAAACTATTGAGTAGAAAAACATGTATCGTTTAAAATGTTTTTTTACTAAACTGTGTGCAATCTCAGGGCTTATTACGAGTTTAGTGCCGATCGAGTGCCGATCGTCGATCGTTACGATACACCGAATTTTCTATGAAAAAAAAAACGGGTTCTCAAAGAATACGCTAGATGCCGTTGATTTATTTTCATAGAAAATTCGGTGTATCGTAACGATCGACGATCGGCACTAAACTCGTAATAAGCCCTCTGATTGCACACAAAATTGATATTACAAACCTAATTTTGGATCTCATTTCACCTTAAGGAAACTAATTTTAAGCGGCGATATTCATTGCCTCTCATTTATATCCCTCAATATCCCTCATCCCTCAAGTTAATAACTGTATATTTCAAAAAAGCTCTTACTATTCTGCAATAAAAATATATAACAACTTACCCTTACAATTCAAATTACTTACAGGAAATGCTTTTAGTAACATTTTGAAAAAATGGCTAATATCACAAGAATGTTATAGCTTGCAGGAATATTTAGATAAATAAGTGTCAGTCATAAATAAGTACCTACCAAAGTAAACTATAGTTCCTTTATAATTAAGTTAGATTTATAATTAAGAAGAAGAAGTTTTATTAGATAGAGATAAAATATATATTAAAAAGTTTAGGTATGTTAAACCTACATTTAAATTCATAGAATTTAAGCAAAAATGTTTGTAACATTTAATTGTACGTCCGAATAGGGCAGACTGTTTGTACTTTTTATATACTCACCACCTTATACATTCAACAGTTTACAATAAAGATTATTCTGATTCTGATTCTGATTCTGATTCATTTATGATTCCCATAGTACACCTTTGCTTAGTTTGGGGCTAGATGGCATTGTGTAAAATATCCGCCATTTATTTGTATGCCTGTAATTACAAATGTAATGCGAGCATCACTGCTTGGCGTCAAAAAAGGGTGTATTAATTGTATTCTGTGTAATGTCCTTTATAAAAAGATGTTCCAATACTTTTTGTAATTACATTAATTCGTCAACACTTCCAGAAAGTTCGACAATAACATCAGACGAGGAAAACGACGCGGAGGAGTCAGGCTACGCGTCTCTGGAGCGGTTCCTCACAGCGTGGGGGCTGGCGCAGTACGCGCAGAAGTTCAAAGACGAGCAGATAGACTTGGATGCGCTGATGCTACTCACTGAGAGCGATTTGAAGACCCTCGGTCTACCGCTGGGACCTTACAGGTATGATCGGTCTATGGGACCTTACAGGTATAAGCGATCTATAGAAACGCGCGATATCTAAATGTAAACGCAGTATATGATGTGTAGTTACATCACTACCCCCAAGTCTGAGTTTGTTTTTCGTTTTAACTATTTTGTTTTTTGGATACTTATAAGTTTTCAGCACACCCGATAGAGGCGCTCATCGAGTCTCAAAAAAAAATATAAAAAAGGCCTGATGTTACGAAAAACAAAACTCAGACTTGTGGTACTGATGTAGCTAAGTCAAAGTCGAAGTAAAAAGGTATTTATTCAATAAAATCACAAATATCACTTTGAAACGTCTTAAAGCTAGGTGACTCTAGGTGCCAGTTCCACGCGACCAAAGCCTAGAAGATCAGGCAACAAACTAGCGGCTAGGTTTCTACCGTACTTTTGTATGATAGATTTGAGACCTTAAAGATCTGATACAGACCCTCATCCTATAAAATGGTGTTAATAATGCTAAAAATAATAATAATAAATAATGCTTAAAATTAGCGATGTCTCTGTTTGCCATTACGCATTGGTAAGAGATGGCAATAGTTTAAGCATAGTTTATCGTTTGACAGATTTTTTGTAGTAAAGTCGAGATTCTTTATTGGTAAACGAGTCTGAAAGTCATAGGCATGGGCGTGGTTAATGTAAATTGTACTACATAGTTTGTATTACATAATTTTATATGAAATACATTAATGAGTTATTTTATCATCCGCATAGTAGCTGACCGAATAATAGATTTTTTTACTAAAAGCTTGTTCATTTATTTTTGAATATATCGTCTGATGTAACTGCATACCTATCAAACATCTAGATATTTTTAGGCACACACACCTTGATAATTGGATGTGTTTATTCATGAAAACCCTCGCAGCTCAGCTGATAGTAAATATTCATTACAACATTTGAACAATGAATATTTGGTCTACGTACATATGAAAGTACTTACAAAAAATAAATTGTCAATATTCTGTTATTTGATTCATATGGTAGGTACAAGCGTAGTTTTGGGCTAGTTAGCTCTGTGTCAAAATATCCACGAATTATTTTTAATAGTACGACGCTGAATTTACTACATCATTCATCACATTTAATTTCTCTTGAGTTGTCTAAATTACATTTTTAGTTACCAAATTATATTTTTTAGTTTATATACTTTTTATAGTCAAATCAATTATTTTCTTGTTATTTTTAGAATAATATATTAAGTTAAGAAACTTTACCCATTACGGAAGAGCGAGACTCTCTATCACAGGTATTTCCATACTTAAAAGAGGGTCTCAAACCCAAGAAAGGTACTACTACTAAAGTTTACTGAATAAATATTTTGTATTGTATTGTATTGTAAATTACAATCTTAATGAACTTTCGTTTTTCTTTTCAGAAAACTGGTGACCGCCGTTCAAGAGAGGAAACAAGCGCTATCGCACCCCGGACCTATCATAGATACAGCCATATAAGTAGTACGAAATAAAAGTGGATTCAGAAATATGTTACAAATAGCAAGTGGAGTAGAACATACTTTAAGTGTGCGTAGATTTTAAGAACTTAAGGATTTCTGATAATAAGAAATACCTACATCTATTCTAACCTGAGTGTTTGCCAATTGAATATCAAGAATTCAAATGCAGTGAACCGTCAGCTTCAATTTCAGTTTTAAGAGTAGTAGAGCTCTTTGTGAAGGGCTCGTCCGGGGAAGTAGTACCACCACGCCTTTTTCTGCCGCCAAGCATCGGTTCTGTGTTTCGGTTTGAAGAGTGTGGTTGCCGGTGTAATTA
The DNA here is from genome assembly GCA_932294275.1 of Chloroclysta siterata. Classification (NCBI taxonomy): domain Eukaryota; kingdom Metazoa; phylum Arthropoda; class Insecta; order Lepidoptera; family Geometridae; genus Chloroclysta; species Chloroclysta siterata. Next base: position 12,656,045 of record OW028603.1, on the reverse strand, counting down.
CAGGCACATGAGGCTTAACATCTCAATGCCTCAAGTTGATGGACAGGGCAGTGCATCGTAGGGCACGTTCCTATCGTGCGTGACTTACGAGGCAATGCTTTGTTATAGGCGTGTTTACCTTAACATCAGGTGGGCCATCTGCTTAATCAATCAGCGAGATGAGAAAAAAAGAGCTTCTCGATGCATATTTTAAACATTTTGTAATTTCAACATTACGAATTCACCAGCAAAAAATTATTCATCTAAAAAGTATAACTACCAAAAAACGATTTGCTAACTAATAAAAAATAAAAATAAAACTGGAAGAGAATGCTCTTTAGCATTAAATTTGCCTATAAACTATACAATTCTTATGAGCAATAAATTATTTCCTATCTATCTGTGAACGCGGTATTACGACCACAGTAGAACAGATTATGAATAATTGCTCTAATTGTCGGACATGTATTAATTTGACGGTTGGTTGGCCTTTATTGACGGTAATTAGCGAACATGTTACCGCTAATGGGAGTAGGTCTGCGCTAACGGGGAGAGATGCAAATGTAATGGTAGAAGAAACAGCTTTCTAGAATTTCCATCTTTGTAATAAGCGCTGAAGATTGGATTCTTGGATCGCACCCACGAACAGAGACGAAGGCTATTTCCCCCCTCTATTGCTTCTACCCATTTCTATGTGCCTCAACAGGCGCGGATCCAGCCCTCAAAAAGATTGTGGCCATAGCCACCCGAAAATGCGACGATCATGGTCGATATTGCATTCTGCATCATTATCCATGTTTACAATATACAAGGTGTTCCCTTAATTGTGTATATAAACTTCATGGGGCTAATGTACCCATCAATATGAATAACTTTTTCTAATAATAAGGAACTGATAAGGAACCAACACTGTGAACGCGAAAAACAAAAGTTAGCGTCAGAACCCCTGGACCATGTGCGATATTTTATGTTTGGAAACTATCAATATTTAGTACCTATTTGGTACTATTTGGTACCTATATTCGATTATTTAGTACCTCAATGAACAGTGAAAAAACATGAAAATAAAGTGGTCAGACATTCTGACGTCAGGTTGTCTGGACCACATTTTTTTCACATAGTTAGAGACAATATAACTTAATTATTTATTTGCAAATATTTAGTACCTTTTTAGTACCTCTCAAAACTTTTTTTTTTATAATTTTATGTAGTCCCAGAAAAAAGTTACAGATTAATGAAATTTTGCTATACAACGTGTATCATAATACCCCTATAATCCCGGAAGCGGGGTATTCTACAGGCCATGGCGAACAATTTTTATCCTAAGACTTTTGAAATTTCGAAGTTTTGCATTCATGAAAGGCCTCTTAAACTTTCCTCCAAAATGAAACTAACACAACATGATGCATGCCTATTTACAGCAGAAAAAAGTTATATGAAATTTTATAAGAAGCAAAACTTATTTTATGGATATCTGACAGGATTTTGACTGCCTTCACAGCTCAGTTGGTAGTCTCTGCCTTCTGCGTCGTAGGCCTTGGGTTCGATCCCCACCGAGAACAAACATGACACAAACTGAAACAAACTGTGTGATGAACATAGATTTTTGTTCTCTGTCTGGCTGTTATTATATATTGAAGGAATGTCTACAAAAGATTTAGACGCTATCATAACTGATATTGCACCATGTCTTGCATACATTTTTAATAGATGTGTAGATGAGGGCGTATTCCCTGATTTAATGAAACACAGTAAACTCATTCCCTTGTACAAGTCTGGAAATGAACAAGATCCTGCGAACTACAGGCCTATTTCGGTGCTGCCTACACTAAGTAAAATTTTTGAAAAAAATGTTCTTACGCAGTTATTATCTCATTCGTCAACTTCATAGTCATCAATTTGGATTTACTAAAGGTCGATCAACGACTGATGCCGGTTCGACGCTCCTGAAGCACATTTATGATGCTTGGGAACACTCTTAAGATGCGATTGGGGTTTTCTGCCAGTCATGCCACCTTAATATCTAAACTTAAACATTACGTCATCCTAAACCAGGCAATTGATCTTATACAGTCATACTTAACCAATGAGTGCAAAAAGTTGATGTTGGCAGTGAGAGGTCTTCTGGGTCGGTCAGTAGTTAAAAATTGGGGTATCTGGATCAACAGTTATACCCCAATTTTCATCTATTCAAGTTTCCATCTATTAAGTTTTCATCTATGCAAGTTTTCATCTATTCAAGTTTTCATCTATGTAGTTTTCATCTAGTTTAGTGTATCTATTCAAGTTTTCATATATTCACGTTCCATAGGTTCTACCTATTATTCAGGTTAGGTTATATCATACGAATGTACACATGTAATTTCTCAAAACATTATTAACCGCTCTCACGTCTTAGCTGATAGTAGCTCTGCTTTCTGCGCTGTAGGACTTGGATTCGATTCCCCACTGAAAACAAACATTCGTATAATGAACACAGATGTTTTTTAATCCATCTGGTGTAATAATATTATAACTATTGTTTGCAAAAAAATATTAGTATTAATCAGCTATCTGGTTCCAATAGTACAAACTTTGCTCAGTTTAGAGCTAGATAGTGCTGTGTGGAATGTATACTAATATTTGTATTGATTTATATTATTAATAAGTAATTGTGTTTTTTTTTTTGTTCCAATTTCATCTGCGATCAGTCTTCAGACTATGAGCAGGTTTGTGGTGGGTCATTTGTATTTTAGAAGGTGCACTCCAGCGAGTGCTTCTCCTTTTCTTCGGCATCATGTCAACCCATCTAGTTCCATGATGTGCTGTCTGCGTAACCTCTTGGGGTAGTTGATGGTACTGAGCTGTGCAGCTAGGTGATTAGGATGTGTGTTCAAGCGTTTTCTGTATTTCGCTGAGGTTAGTTTTATTTCGTGGTTGATTGTGTTGACTTTCAGTTCGCTATGCAGCTCACTGTTCATAAGGAACCATGGGGCATTAGATATGTTTCTCAGGATACTGTTTTGGGCTCTTTGCATTATGATTTTATTGGAGTTGCAGGTTGATCCCCATAGCTGGATGCCATAGCTCCATATTGGCTTTAGTATGACCTTATATATTAGGAGTTTGTTGTCGGTGCTCAGAATTGAGTTCCTGCCCAGTAGCCAATGAAGGTTACGGTATTTGTGGTTTAGCTGGTCTATCTTTTTTTCACATGTGTTCTCCAGGTCAGTCTACGATCTAGGTGCATTCAAAGGTATTTTACAGCGTTGTTGTGTGGTAATATGTTTGATCCGAGGCTAACTGGTGGACAGTCTTCTTTGCGGAGGGCAAATGTTGCATGAGTTGACTTTGCGGTACTGGCTTTGATCCTCCACTTGGCTAACCACTGCCCTATTTTATCGAGCCCGTTTTGTAAGTTTGACGATGCTTCGATTGGGTCCTTGCTACTAGCCAGAATAGCGGTATCATCAGCGAAAGTAGCAGTTACGACGCCTGGGGTTTCTGGGAGGTCCGACGTGAAGATGGTATATAGGACAGGGCCCAGTACTGAACCTTGAGGTACTCCTGCTTGTATTTCGTGGAATTTCGAGGTGTATTTGCCGTCTTTTACTTGGAATATTCTTTGTGAGAGGTAAGACTTCAATATTCCAAAGAACGGGTGTGGAAGCAAGGCTTTTATCTTGGTGAGGAGTCCCCTATGCCAAACTTTATCGAATGCCTGTTGTATGTCCAAGAAGGCCGCGGAGCAGTACTCTTTTAGTTCTAGTGATTTTCTTATCTGGTCGACGACCCTGTGGACCTGTTCGACTGTGCCATGTTCTTGTCTGAATCCGAATTGGTGATCTGGGATTATTGATTTTTCGTGAAGGACAATTAGTATACGTGAGAGCAGAACTTTTTCGAATACTTTGGAAATGACTGGTAACAGGCTTATTGGTCTATACGAAGCAACTTCATTCGATGGTTTCCCTTCTTTGTGAACCATTATTATTTCAGATATTTTCCAGACGCTTGGATAGTGCCCAACTCTAAGGATTGCATTGAAAAGCGTTGTAAGGAATACCATCCCTTTCCTTGGCAGCTGGATTAAAATCTCTTTTGTTATTTGATCAAAGCCTGGTGCTTTTTTGTTATCAAGTTTTAGTAGGTGTCGCAATATTTCTCTTGGGTTGGTTGGTTTCAGCGGTTTATCAATTTGAAAGTCCTGGTCAAGGATCGAGTTGATATCGGTGTCATCGTTGTTATTGTTAGCGTGGTCGTTGGGTTTGAATACGTCTTTCAGGTGGTTTGCAAAGGCGTCTACTCGCTGTTGTGCTGTTCTGGCCCATTTAGAGTCAGCAAGTCTCAGGGGTGGTCGTGTGTTCTTGGGTTGGTTGATGTTTGACGTGGCTTTCCATAGAGAGTAGTCGGTTGCTTTAGTCGCTGTAAGGGAGTCCAGGTACTGTGTTAGCGTTGCATTCTTAGCGTTGCTTATGAGATCTTTCAGCTCTGCTATTGCTTTATTAAGGGCCTTTTTATCCTCGTTATGTTGGCTGCAGTGCCATACTCTACGAAGCCTTATTTTTTCTCTGATTTTGGCTCTTATTTCCGAAGGTACGCAATTATGTCCGAGATTTTTGCTGGGGTTTCAGGAGTAGTCGATCAGCATGCGAATTGAATAAGATTCGTAAGATTGGTTGCAGCCAGCTCTATTTCATCGGGGGTTTTGAGGGCAATCTGGAGGTCGAGCCTTCTTTCAATTATTTCTCTAAAGGAGTCCCAGTCCGTGTGCTTACTATATAGTCTCGAGGTAGTCTCGTACTCCAGGAACGTTGTACCGATAGTCAGTAGCACAGGAGTGTGAGCTGAGGAGCCATCCAAGCATGAATTTATCATAGTAGAATATTGCGACATACCCTTAGTGATGAAGAAGTCAATAACATCTAGCAGTTGTAACGATACGTTATTTTAATTAAAACTTAATTCAATTATAAACAGACAAACCGTCGCAATCTTTTATATATACGTAGTTAGGGCCGAGGCAATGCGCTCGCGCCTAACGGGACCGGTTTCTCAAATGTACTTGCGGCGGAGCCCACTTGCGCTGCGACCGACTGCCAGTCCACAACACACTGCGAAGGCCATTGCACGTCCGTTTGTGCTGCGCTCGCTCTCTATAACTACTCAAATATAACGGTCATCCAAAGTATCTACTGGATTTTTCCGTAGCCCACTACTTGATATATTCATTTAAACTCTGTGTTCCCACCTCTGGGTAAGCTGTGCATTATTACTTAATAGATTATAGCTGTGCTTTAACTTAACCGTAATTTGTAATTGTAACGACGACGCGTCCTTTTGTTTTCAAATACCTAACGGCTGCCTATGACCAGTCCAAATAGAGGTTTGCTAGAATAAGTATAACTTAGGCTTATGTTAGCTGCTGTTACTATAAATGCTTGGCCGTCTCGATATTCCTTTCCCTTGTTTTCTATTAGCACGTAAATTCATTTTCTTATTACTTACTTAGCTTCCCTTTATTAATAAAATCATGTAACTGTTTCTTTTTATTTTAAACTTAGCTTCATCTTTTAAATTGTAAATGCCACCTTGATTTCTTTTCCCCTTGGGGTAGCTAAACTGTTTTCGGGGTACTGTATGATCCCTAAGCTTTCTTCAGAAACCCCTTCACTGAGTGATGCTAATGCCTGAGTGTTTGCGTTTCCAGGAACACCCTCCGGGTTCAATGAACAGCCCGTACCATTATTGTTTCGCTGGACGCGGACAATAGAAGCCGAATCCTGAACTACTTACCCTGGCTACGCTACCTACTTCTGGACGCAGCACAACGCCGGCAATCCCTGCGGAGACGTGTGGACGAAGAAGCCAAAGGAGAGTGCGGTATTTCCGAAGCGTAACGGTGTGGAATTTGACCTAGGCGTACCTACCTGACCTGCGACCCTCTTATATCTTTTAATATTTAATATACGTGTAAAATTACCACTTCCTATTTTATTTCTCACCTAGTCTTGTCCCTAACGTGACACAGTCTATTTGTATCAGTGGGCCAGTGTGTCGGTTCTGAGGTTGATATGGTTGACAGGTTGTTTTTGTCTACTGACAGTTTAAGTTGTCTACCTCTTGTAGTTGCAAGCCTTGACCCCCAGTGTGGGTGTTTTGAGTTCCAGTCTCCTCCGGCGAGGAATCTTGGGCCTAGTGTGGTGAAGTAGTGGGTCAATTGTTCTTCTTTCATGGAATGCTTAGGTGGACAGTATACTGCAGAAACGTTGAAGTTGCCTGTTTTCCCTTCAACTGCTATGGTGGTCGCCTGAAGGTGTTCAGTCTTATATGAAGGTAATTCATGGTGCTTTATTGAAGACCTGACTATTAATGCTGTGCCTGCATGTGCAGTCCCATCGGGGTGTTGTGTGCTATAGGTTGTAAAGTTTTTGATATTTACTTGACTCCTGTCCATGAAATGAGATTCCGATATTAGTAATGTAACGAGTTTGTGTATATTGAGCAACATTTCAGCTTCATTAACATTTGGAGCTAAACCGTTGATGTTCCACGCAGCTATGTTTAAGGAAATCATTGTGACATCTTTGCGACGAGGTTCACAATGAGGCCCATCAGCGTGCTCATTTGGTTGAGAAGCATATCCATTTTTTCCATTTGTTTAATTAATAAGTCTTGAATGACTTGAGTTGGCATGAGGTGGTCGTCTTGTATAGGTTGTTGGCTTTGGGGTTGTAAGGGCATCCTTGTGTTGTTATTTTGTTCTTTTCTTGGTTCGGTTTGTTTTGGCTTTTTACTATTTTCTACTGGTTTTTCAGGTATTTGTCGTGGTTTACTTCCCACTATTTCGGAGTAGGTTTGATGTCGTCTGTTCTCTGTATTTCGTAGTGGGTCGTTTGCAGTTTGTTGGGGTTTTGGTTCAAAGTACTGTTTTAGGTTGTTGCGTCCTTTTCTTGGTTCAGAGCTTTGCGGTTTTCGTATTAATTCATCACTTCTTTCAGATGTTTGTTATTTTTGTTATTGTTTATCAGAGTTATTTATTTCAGGGCGGTTGTTTTTTCTTTTTTCCTGTTGTCTTATTTGCGGTATATAGTCTCCATCTAGCGCAGGAGAGGTATAAGTCTGCCATATTGTGTTGAAGAAGGTTCTGCGGTTATGTTTTCTAGTAAGTATTTCTTGGTATACTTGGCAACTCTTGTAATTTGCAGGATGTTCTCCAAGGCACAGAGCACATTTTGCTGGGGTGCTGCGGTCTTTTTTCTGGCATTCACTTGTTTTGTGTTGACCTGCACATTTGACACATCTGTATGGTCTCATGCAGTTATTTTTTGAGTGGCCATACTGTTGGCATTTGTTGCATTGGACTACGGTGTTACTTTTCTTAGGATCTTCAATAGTGACAGTGTTGTAGATATATTTTATGCTTTTTACTGCCTTATTGTTTTGGTTGCGCTCAATATTGACAAAGAATGTCGATGTTGGCTTTTTCTCCGGTCCGGTAAGTAATTGTGTAAAAAAAAAGTTATAAAACAATTAGTTGAATTAGTAGGTAGGTATTTAGATGCACTTTTGTCCTGTTGTTGGTTATTTATTTATAATAACTACTGGATAGCTATATAAAGTTAGCATGGTATGATGATAGATAATGGTTTACATGTTCCAGGGTTGCGATAGAACCTTATCATAGAAAAATTCCAGCCAATCATTCCATTTACTGTGACAAAGTTCGTTAGTTTATATCTACCTCAGTTCGAATAAGGAACCATGTCACAGAGAATCAAAATATTATTTTATTTACTATGCTAAATTTATATCTTTAGTATCACATTACCTAAGGTATAATTCGTGCCTATTTATGCACTTTTTATTCAACTTTGTTTATCTAAGGAAGTTCTGATTAAAAACCATGTCACAGTGAATTAAAGCATTATTTTATTTACTATGACATAGTTCTATCTTTAGTATCACATTACCTGTGTATAATTCCTACCTATTTATGTACTTTTTATTCAACCTTGTTTATCTAAGAAACAGTGATGCTATTATGGTTTCAGTTTGACTTCCAACTTTAAGGTCAAGGGTTTGAAACCCGATCGCGTAGAATCCAAACATAACGCTGGTTCTTTCATACTCTACGGAGTAAAAATAACAGCTCAGGAATATTTTATATCTGAATCAGAACCTTTTTTATATTTCATTGTAAGCTTGTCTTGAAGAAATGTCGGTAAGGATTTTATTTTAAATATTAATAATAATAATATGAATTTTTAGATAAGTACTTATGTACCTATACAGAATTGTATATCTAGATATTTTAATTTGTTATTTATTACTTATTTCTTTTTTACACTATTCAAACTGCATTTTATCACCACCCGTAACTCCTACTGATTTTCATCAAATGGGAAGCGTTTTTGAATACCAAAACGTTCAGAATATTCAAGAAAACGCTAAATATTCACCTACTACTACTACCACGGAAAGTAAGATGCTAACATAGAGTTTAAAAACAACCATTCGTGGTATGACATTAATTCGCATTGAGATTTACAATGCTAATCAATTCACAACTAGTGAAGAGTCATCATGCAAGTGTAATGCAGAAATATGTGCTCAACACGTGGTTAGCAATGTTCATTCAGATCATATTTATATAAAACTCAAAGAAATCCTTAAATCGATGGACAATGCAATGTATACTAGTTTATAAATTTTATTTTGAATAGACGGCTATGTCAAGATAATGTTTATTTTATTTACTATCCTAGGTTTAGTAAATAATTAATAATATACTGTAATTGAATAGATGAAAACTTGAATAGATAAAATAGAAGGTGGAATAGATGAAAACCTAAATAAATGTAGTAGAAAACTTGAATAGATGAATACTTGAATAGATGAAAACTTGATTAGATGAAAACTTGAATAGATGAAAACTTGAATAGATGAAAATTGGGGTAGCTGGATAAACTGTTGATCCAGATCAATAATAGGTAAGATAAAACTTTAATACATAAATAGAAGGAGGAATAGGTAGAAATTTGAACAGATGAATAGTATATAAACCTAACCTAACCTGAATAATAGGTAGAACTTATGGAACGTGAATATATGAAAACTTGAATAGATACACTAAACTAGATGAAAACTACATAGATGAAAACTTTAATAAATGAAAACTTGCATAGATGAAAACTTGAATAGATGAAAACTTGAATAGATAAAAATTGGGGTAGCTGGATAACTGTTGATCCAGATACCCCAATTTATAACTACTTCGGTCATTGATATAAGGGTGCCTCAACCCCTTTCTCAGCCCCCCCCATGTTGATAATGTAGTGTATAGTGTAGTGTAGTGTAGTGTTGTGTAGTGTAGTGTAGTGCAGTGCACTGTAACGTTATGTTATGTTATGTTATGTTATGTTATGTGATGTGATGTGATGTGTGATGTGTGATGTATGATGTGTGATGTGTGATGTGTGATGTGATGTGTGATGTGTGATGTGTGATGTGATGTGTGATGTGTGATGTGATGTTTGATGTGGTGTGATGTGTGATGTGATGTGATGTGATGTTATGTCAATTCTAATTATTAAAGTTATTATTTAAAATAGTGTATTTATCTACAATGAATATATATCTCAAACTACATAGTATATCATCATCAGCCTATATCAGTCCACTGCTGGTCACAGGCCTCCCCAAAACTCGCCAACGAGCACTATCCTGAGCCATCTACGTCAACTCCCATCCAGTCATACATTCACATAATACAGTATGTACGCTGCAAATTAAACATCCATAAAATAAATTTTGTTTTTAAAAAAAAATATTTCAACCGTAACTTTTTTCTGGGACTACATAAAATTAAAAAAAAAAAAGTTTTGAAAGGTACTAAAAAGGTACTAAATATTTGCAAATAAATAATTAAGTTATATTGTCTCTAACTATGTGAAAAAAATGTGGTCCAGACAACCTGACGTCAGAATGTCTGACCACTTTATTTTCATGTTTTTTCACTGTTCATTGAGGTACTAAATAATCTAATATAGGTACCAAATAGTACCAAATAGGTACTAAATATTGATAGTTTCCAAACATAAAATATCGCACATGGTCCAGGGGTTCTGACGCTAACAAACAAAACAGCTGTTTCATACAAAAGTTCAATACCTACCTGGCTAAAATGTATGAAACAGCTGTTTTGTTTTTCGCGTTCACAGTGTTGGTTCCTTACAAAAAGTTATTCATATTGATGGGTACTTTAGCCCCCTGAAGTTTACATACACAATTATGGGAACACCTTGTATAATACACACAACTTCAGGTCAGACTGACGACGGTCTGACCTGAAGTTGTGTGTTTAAAAGCGAAGTTGCACACCAGGTTTTCTTAAGCCTAAAATACACGGTTCACTTTTGCCTTTCAATTTGGAGGAAGCAATCAAATTGATCCATGTAAACATAAAAATGAATCATTCAATGTTTGGCATTCCTTTTCTCCATTCCATTTCTGCTCCATTCAACCAAAGTGATTCAATTTGGTTGAACCGTGTATTTCCGGCTTTATTCGCTTTGCTATGACTAGTTTCTGATTCCACTAATCACGCACTATGTAAGCCAAGACCACGGTACGATATTGTCCCGACAGACAGTATAGAAACCGACAAACATCTTGCCCACTAAATGATGAACCCACGTGACCTGCGCTGAACAAAAACTCTATAGAAATGCGTTCTGCGCAGTTTTGTCATGTGGTTTGCCAGATGATAATTTATTCGTCGCTTATCGTACACAGGAACCCAGCTTTGACGCAGACCCTTAACATCAGTTACTTAAGTTACCAATATTTATTTAAAATATTCTATCAGTTATTTGGTTTCGCAAAAAACTTTTTTTTTAGTTTGCATTGGAGCTGCTTTGTGTGTGAAAGCCTGTCAACTGTTTTTTATTTAATTAAGGTACCTAGTATGTCTGATATGTGGACTATGCGTACAATAATTGGTCTTGGCTTACAAAGTTGGCGAACACCCAAAATCAACGTGTGAGTTTTTGTGTGTTTATACATTCCATTTTATACATGTTTTATTGTGATGTGTGTTTTACATCCGAATTTTAAATATACAATACTTGTGTGCCTCATTAATTGTGATACAGTTCCATCCAATAATCGCCAAGCCATATATTTTTTGTACATTGTGAAATATATTTTGTAAATTTCAAAGAGACTTTCATTTATCAGAAATTCACGAAGTAACCTTCACTTCGTGTCACTAGTTTCTTTCGAAACAGTGTGGTGAAAGAATTTCAAGTGCGCCCCAAGAGGCTTCTTTAGAGCACTTGACACATGTTATAGAACTTTTTAGGTTCTACGACATGCCGGTTTCCACACGATGTTTTCCTTCACCGTCTGAGAGTACTGGCATAGTGCACATACATTTTTGAACAGAAAAACTCATTGGTATACGACTGGTTTCGAACCCACGACCTTAGGAGCCGCTACCACTAGACCACCAGTGCTCTCACGAAATAACCTAATAATCTCATAGGATAAAAAAACAAATATTTCGTCTAATTTAATATTTATTTTGGAAAGTTTAAATACAAGTGAAAAATATTCCTAACCTCTTATGATTATTGCTTCGAATCAAATTAAGCTAAATTATTTAATTTACATATTCTAAATGGTTACCTACCTCATGTGAACGCTGAACATTTGACTAATAATTAAATACAACATAAAAAATTATGAAAATGTTTAATCAATTACTATTGAGGACGGTAATCGTCAGTCATACTTATCTACTTATCCTTATAATATAGAAAGAAAGAATTAATATATCATTACAAAGATATATTACACTTCTTTCATTCATCTTTGTATTATGTAAACGTATAGAAAATATTGAGCTAAAATACAGATAGGTCAATCATGTTTATATGTATAAATAGTGTATACAGCTTGCCAAAAAAGTCTAGAAATGGAACTAATTTGACATACGGTGACCGCATGTGAGTGAACGTCAAAAATGTAGAAAAAAATGGCGCCCCTATTACTTCCTACACTTTTTTGCCAAGCTGCAGTTTGATCGATATAGTCTTAAATACAAAATGAGCATTTTGCAAAGGCACTTTATAATATTTGTTCGTGTTTTCTATAAAGATCTTTACACCCTTATTCGCTACAAGTTTATATATCCTACAAGTTTGTTGTTATATTATGGCGGAGTGTCACTCCTTACTCACCTGATAAGTACATTAATAATCTAAAATTCGTATTCGAGTTGAATCGCGTGAAGCGAAGCCAGTGGGGTGTTAGAGTTTCGTAAAGCCGTGCTCAGAACCGGGGGTAGTTCTATGATATGTCTCCTTTAAAAACACTAGGGCGATTCAACCACTTGCCGCTAACAAAAATTCTTAATACTCTGTATCTATCCTATATCCTTCTTCACTACTTTCTTTCGAAACAGTGTGGTGAAAGGATTTTAAGTGCGCCTCAAATAGGCTCCTTTAGAACACGCTCTATGGAATGTTCTTATACTTGTGATCAAAAGATCCGATGGGATTTTTTATAAATTAATGAATGTAAGGATGCCATGTGTGGCCGCATGTTACTAAAATATTATACAAATCCAACGTAGTACAAAATTCACTGCTTTTTCTGTACAGCCATTGCTGAAATACGGAGTAGAAAATGGCGTGATGAAGGAGGACTTGGAAAAACGGCTACACGTGGATTTTAGGCAGTAATTCTAGAATGGTCGATCTACTATAGGTCGAATTGTAATGTATCACTAGATCAATTTATGATCGCATTTCGCTGGCACCTTTTTTGGTTTACAGATAAATGATTGACAGTGGTTGATCTCCCCAGAATATCTAATCATCAGTCGCGACTACGACCCCGGTCAAATAAACGTGCGCATAGCAAGTTCCTCTTTCTACCAGATTCGGGCCACCCATTTATAAAGACAGTGTATGTTTTGAGAATAGCATGATTTTCATCGGAGATATGGGTTTGTGGCGTCATACACTGTATCGGCTATCGAAACTCATAACCTTATACATATCTGTGTACACACCCGCGCTAATACATGAACGCTAGATACAAGTTGCTCTTCGACGATATCTTCTTCAACTTTTTATTTTTCCTGAAACGGTTCAGCCGACACGCGTCGTCGTGATAGAACGTGTACTCCGGGTAGGGGATGTAAGCTCCCGTGGCCGGGTCTATCGGGACCACTATCGGCGGATCGCTCATCGAGGCCGGCCGATCGTCGTACGAGGACGCGGAGTCGGTTTTCGGTTCCTCGTACTGCGGACTGCTCTGACTCCCGTGGATCTCGACCTCGTGGCTCTGATCGCAGACCGGGACGCTGCGGCTCGTGTCAGCGGAGATGTTGGAGCGGGATCGCAGGATCGGCCGGTTGGACGCGAAGTCTGTGGAGTTCTGCAGGCTCTTGGACTGCGGGCGCGGTTGCTCGTCTATCCGGGAGAGCGTGTGTCGCCGCGCGGGGCGGTAGACGCGGCGGTCGCCGATGCGGCGAGTCTTGCGGTGCGAGTTGAAGGTCTCGTATGCGTTGGGGGATTGCGTTCGTTGGGGGGAGGGGTTGCGCGCGGGTGCCTGCGGGGCGGGCGCGTTCGCGAAGTACGCCGCCACTAGGTCCCTGGAACAAAGGATGTTTATAAATAACTAGCGGCCTGTCCCAGCTTCGCATGGGTGGACATACATTTTTTAAACATTTAAGGATAAACTTAGACCGTGGGTTCGAGTCTCTGGGCTACTTATTTCATTCATTTGCACGCCCTTCTCCCTAGCCGCGTTGCGCTGAGTGAGAACGCGCCCCGTGGCCAATGACAGTAGGTAGGGACCTATTAATAATAAAAATAATATAAAATAAAAGCTGAGTCTGGACCTTTTTACCACTCTGCATAGGACGGGACTAGCTAGAACCAATTTCCGTACCTACCTACCAGCTTTGTTTTGTGTTTTTATTTTTATTGTAATATGTTTTTGATTTGGTAGGTACCTACCTACCTATTGGTTTTGCTTGTATCTGTCCATTGTCCGTTTTGTGTGTAGGTATGTCAAATAAATGTATTTTCTTTCTTTTTCTATTGATTTTATAATAAATTGTGTATATTTACCTCATCTGGTCGCATGCTCAGTAGTTGTACGGCCCGTACTGCGAGCCGTGGTAGTAAGGCCCGGCGGGGTAAGCTTGCGGCGGCGGGTACCCGGCATACGCGTACTGCTGCTTCTGAGGGTACACTGCGGGACACACGAACGTTATTATTGAAACTGTCATGGAAACTTGCGAGACCGAGATAACTATGTGATTTTAAAATATTCTTAATATTTTCACTTGGAAGGCCATGTAATTATAAATATTCTTAAAAATTTCTTTTTTTTGGCAACTAAAAAGATATGGCAACGGATATTATCGGCCATTTTCTACAGATAGAAAACAAATTATTCTTATCATTGACAGCCTTCACAGCTCAGTTGGTAGTAGCTCTGCCTTCTGTGCCGTAGGCCGTGGGTTCGATCCCCACCGAGAACAAACATTTGTGTGATGAAAATAGATGTTTATTCTCTGTCTGGGTGATATATAATATTGTAAGTATGCATTTAAAAAAAAAAGTATGTAGTATATCAGCTATCTGGTTCCCATATCACAAGCTTTGGCTTAGTTTGGGGCGAGATAGTGCTGTGTGGAATGTCCACCAATATATTTTCACGAACAATAAATGATTTAAGATTTATCACTTTAAAAGACATGGCAAATTGATATAATCGGCCAATTTTGTACAGATAGTAAATAAAATACGACGTTAGGTAAATCCAGATTCCCATCATGCATATTTTAAGCACTCCAATTTGAGATAAAAATATTTACAAAAGGCGATTGAAGTCTCCTAGTGAATCTGAGATCGGAGAACGCGACCTTACCTTTGTGAGAACTTTTTTGAAGATTATTGCTTGTTACAAACAATTTTAAGGTTCGCCTTCTAAAATATTGCTCAGTTGTCTGAATCGATACTCAAGTAACGAGTTTTGATACTTTTTAGCTGATGGCCCACCTGATTTTACGAGGTACCCATCATCATAACAAAGCATTGCGTTGCAAGGCACGCTATGAACGTGTCCTATGCACTGCACTGCGTCCATCAACTTGAGGCATACACTCATGTGCCTGTAATTGCATCGGCAACTACACCCTTCAGACCGAAACACAGCAACGCTGCTTCCGTGTATATTGAGCAATGTTTTAGAATACGGCCTAGATGTATGAAAAGCTAAGTTACCCGGCATGAGGTACTGCATATTAAGCGCCTCTTCCCTCTCCCGCTCGCCGCGCAAGCAAATGGCCGCCGACGAAAACAAAATGGCGGACACCAATGAGAGTCCGACGCCGCACCACGCAACGATGTATGACCAGTCGTACCAAACCCGCGAGTTGTCACGCAATATCTGGTTTATAGCCGATTTTTTTGCACGGATGTGTATTTGTCAACATTTCAATGTTTTATATAAAAAAATTATAGATAATTTAATGTATTTGTTTGGGAGGTTATTTTTTTTTTATACAATGTGAAAGTGTTTTGTGTAGTGGTGTCAGTAGGTATATGTTGATAGTTATTGTATTATGTACAACACCAGAGTAGTTATTGGTAAGCGAGTTAGTAATGGCATAAACCAGATATTAAGGTAGCGCAAATCGCGAGTCGCCGTTAACGCAGTAGCCAAGTTTCATAGAAACATGAAAAGAAAGAAAAAGCTCTTGTTAGTTCGAGATACTTACACGTCTTAAACTTAGGTTACGGGTTTGAAGTTATACAAAAACCTACACACAGATAATAAATATTGATAAAGTTATAATTTAGACGAATAATAGGATAAAGTATACAGGGTGTTAAAATACCACTTCAGAAAACTTCAGGGGACTAAAGTTCCCATCAATATGATACTCTCCATACTTTTTCTAAGGAATCTTCACTGTGAACTCGAAAAAAAACAGCTGGTTCATACATTTTAGCCAAATAGGTATTGAACGTTTGCATGTAACAGCTGTTTTTTTTCGCGTTGTCACTGTTGGTTCCTTAGAAAAAGTTATTCATATTGATGGGTACTTTATCCTCCTGAAGTTTTCAGGAGTAGGATTTTTACACATTGTATGATTTAAAAGATCTTCAAGTCTTCTATTTTAAAAAATCATTTTAAACGGATACAATCTCCAAAAAAAGTTATTAAAATTGAATATGCGCCTTTAATTGATCGAGTGAGCGAAGCGAACGAAGATCTTAGTTTCAACTTGGGTGATTTGGCATTTTATGTATGTATGTATGTTTGTCTGGCGATAACTTTAGAACCGTTAATCCGATCTGCATGAAATTTTATATGTCGATAGCTTGTACTTGAGAAATTTACTGGTAAGTATATGAGTAAAATCGGATGAAGGGTTTTTGAAATATGGGGTTTTTTATGAGGGCAAAAATAAAAAATGTTACATAAAAAAATCAAGTTACATGTCATATGAAAGGGCTTTGTTTGGACATTCCAAAACAATTTTTACTTTTTTTTTGAGACGCTCGGTTTTTGAGATAAAACAAAAAAAGTTTAATTAAGATAACCAGCGATCCAAGAACTCCCATCTCTAAGAGTTTCGTTAAGATCAAGGTTTTTCTACTTGTCGGCCAGTTTCTTAGCTTATTCTTATTTTTTTTTCTTGAAATAAATTAAGGAGGTACTCCGTTCTCATAAAATGGTAACGACGACCAGGTCTGATGATGGAGCCAAGGTCTGTTCAACGGAACTCTCCAATAAATAGTCCAATAGAGTTGAAACTACCATACCAAGTTAGTAGGCGGTAGTGAGAAAAAAGTCCAAAGATAATGTTTGGACTTGCCTCTGACTACTCCCTACTCAACGTTTTGATGCGTTCGTCGGGTCGCATCACGAGATCTCAGTTCGGGGCGAACTACTAGTTTAATATGTAGGTATACCTATATTTGTAGGTTAGGTACCTATGTTACTATAGGTAGGTAGGCTCCTACATTTACATTGATGTTTGATAAAAATATAATACATAAATTAAAGGTAAGACATAAATAAAATTTATAACATAATAATACGAATCCTTTAAAACAACATCCTCCTACAACTGAAAAAGAAAATGTACAAAAGTCTCCGAAACCGGCAAGCGTTAGCCTTAGCAAGATGGCGGACGCCACAAAATGGCCGCCTAACCTGGCATAATATACTGCACGTTATTCTGTTGCTCGCGGTGCTTCTCCTTGCTGAGACAAATGGCGGACGAAAAGAAGAGAACGGAACTGCCGAAGGACACTCCGACTGACAACCAGGCAAGTATGTACGACCAGTCGTACCATATTGAGGAGTTGTCTTTTAGCACCTGTTTGGGATGGGCACATATTTTTCAACATTATTTAATTAAACAGCATGTGCACGTCCTCACTCTTAAAGAGTGAACAAGTTGATTATAGCTAAGCGTGCTCCAACTTGGAGTGCATCTTCAATTTCCATCAGGTGAGATGGCAGTCAAACGTCTAGCTATCAAACAATAAAAAAATAAACACACTTCTAGTTTGACAACTACTTTTAGTACTTGTCAAACTATACATAGGTAGGTCTACTTGGTTGCTTGCGATTTTATATAACTATCTGTTATGAAATGTGCGAGCGTGAAGTACTTTGACGGATGTCGCCCTTTTTTTAATACAACTAGCTAATGGAACGAGCAGATGGCCCACCTGATGTTAAGTGGTAACCATCACCTATAACAAAGCATTGCCTCGCAAGTCACGCACGATAGGAACGTGCCCCACGATGCACTGCCCTGCGTCCATCAACTTGAGGCATACAGATGTTAAGCCTCATGTGCCTGTAATTACACCGGCAACCACACTCTTCAAACCGAAACACAGCAACGCTGCTTGGCGGCAGAAAAAGGCGTGGAGGTAGTACTTCCCCGGACGAGCCCTTTACAAAGAGCTCTACTACTCTTACAAAAGCCCCTTTAGGCTGATTATCATATTTTTCCCCTCGCTCTAAGAGAATCCTCCAACATTATTTTCTTTCTAGCTTAACAGCTGCATAAATAATTCTAGAAGAGTATCTTACATTAGGCCATTGCTGGTAGAACTCTTCGCCGACGACTTTCTCTTTCTCGTA
Source organism: Chloroclysta siterata (assembly GCA_932294275.1). Taxonomy (NCBI): domain Eukaryota; kingdom Metazoa; phylum Arthropoda; class Insecta; order Lepidoptera; family Geometridae; genus Chloroclysta; species Chloroclysta siterata. The sequence continues at coordinate 12,637,892 of OW028603.1, read as the reverse complement.
GAACTCTACTCCGTGCCACAGCGCCATTGCGCCTGCTGCTAGCAAACCTGTAATTCAAAATAGATTGAATATGTTATTTTGTTGTGGAGTTATTTTGTTTATTTTTATTATAGTACCTACATTGTAGCAAGGATCATACAAAAGAGCGGTAAGAACCAAGCCGTAAGTTTGTTGCCGTAAGCTTCTAGGTTTTGGTCGCGTGGAACGTGTTGACTATTTTATTTTTTACTTTGTTTTTATATGCTTTGTTGTTATATGCTGATCACTTGTGAGTATAACATGTCTGGCCGGTATTGTATATTTTATACCATGGGATTGTTGACCATGGATCATTGTTGACCCAAGTCATTTTCATTGATGTATATATCTGTTGCCGCCGCTGTAACAACAATAATACAATATTGAAGCTCCAGTGTGGTGCCAATCGAAATATACATTGCATTGCAAGCCTATTTGACAATAAAGATCCATAGTGTGAATGGCTAAAGATTTTTGTGAACACTTCTACCCACCTGCGGGTCCCGCCAAAAAGGGGGAGGCGTGCGGGCCCTGCCGTTAAGGCGGGGGCATGGCGGGGGCCCCGCTATCATGGCGGGCCTGTCGCCGGCGGGGGACTGGATGGGAAGGCTCTGCCGGATTCCCAGTCCCCCTCCATATAGTCGACGCGGGAGTGTCGCTGGGTTGTTTAGTGGGTATACCGGGAGCGGAAAACCGGGGAGTCCCACATATCCCCCACATCCTCCAATGGAGGGGAATACGTAACGCATTTTTCCCAGCGACAAAAAAAAAGGTATACAAGCAAGTGACGTAATACTCACAGGTGACCAGCATAAGGATAGCCGTCGCAGTGATGTTGCCAGGACTCCGCTTCCAGCAGCCCACCACGCCAGTCCAGAACGCTATGAAGAGAGACAGGAACGCTACCATGAACAGCGCTACCGTTGAACGCGCCATGTGTAACCTGGAACGAAACGTTAATAGCTTAACTCCTCAGTTAACTGGTGCACACGGATTCATACAGTATGGGTCAGCCTGCTGTCCCCTGCCATGTAAAGGGTTAAGGCGAGTATTCCCGTTTTAGGTATTTTTTATACAACTAGCTGATGGAACAAGCCAGATGGCCCACCTGATAATGTGGTAACCATCACCTATAACAAAGCATTGCCTCGTAAGTCACGCACGATGGGTGACCTACGAAGCACTGCCCTGCGTTTATCAACTTCAGGCATACAGATGCTAAACCTCGTGCTTGTAATTACACCGGCAACCACATTCTTCAAACCGAAACACAGCAACGCTGCTTAGCGGCAGAAAAAGGCGTGGCACAAGGAATTTTTAAAATCAAAACATTAAAAAAATGGGATCATAGTAATGCGTTTTTGGAACTAGGCTGGATGGCCCAGTCTTAAGTACCTTAATACTTTTTTTTCCAATTTCAATTTTTTTTTATAAATAATGTCTCATCGAAAGCTACTGACCAACAAGCATGCCAATCATAAACTAAAGTAAGATTGATATGTATAGAAAACTAGATATATGTATCGAGAATTAAAAAAATATGGGAGCTTGATCTAGTCCCAAACTAAGCAAAGCTTGTACTGTGGGAACCAGACATCTGATCTGACATACTTTGACATTGATCTACGATATTTGATAAATTATTTGTTTGAAGCACCTTGTATGGACCTGAATGTATGAATCAAGCTCGTCCCACCTTCTCCGTTTTGGGTTTTATAGCCTTTCTAATAAATATTGGTGAACATTCACCAAACCATGATCTAAAAGTGAGGATAATCCTATTTAGCCAAGGCCATTCAGATTATTTCTGAGAGAAGAGAAGACAACAAAAATGTCCACCTAAGTCGTTAATGAGTCAGCTTGGCTTTGTTTCTAAGACAAAACCATAAATCTTGATTAAACATCAAAGGACGTATGCTTATAGGATTAACTGTGAAGATTATCCAAGAACAAATAGGCTTTTTACAGCCATTTTCAAGACAAATTTATGTCATAGTAACAACGTTCAACTCATTCGTTTCACTGCTGGCCAAGGTCTCTCCCCAAAATTATGAAGAGTCATCATCTTACTGCAGACGAATGTATAAGCAGTACGGGGAGTACTGCTTATACATTCCATGTCTACCATGCCTATTTCTGCCGCTAAGCAGCGTTGCTGTGTTTCGGAAGGTTGTGGTTTACAGACAGGCAAATTATTGATGGACGTAAGGCAGTGCATCGTAGGGTACGTTCATATCGTGCGTGACTTGCGAGGCAATGCTTTGTTAAAATCAGTTGGGACATCTGCACGTTCTATCAGTATAAAAAAACTTATTCTACTCTGTGGTAGGTACAGCTCCAGTTCAATCAAAATACGATATAATAAAACAATGTAGACTATAGGTACAGATTTTACGATTGTTATCAGCTTATTGGTTGTTGACCCACTTCCTTTCATTCATTACAAGGTCTTGAAAACATGGTTCTAGGAGTTACAGCCATCACTTTCAAAGCCAGATTTTAAGTAAGTCGTATGAGCTAGCCCACTCTGGTGATGGAGTTTATTGGCTACCCAAAGGCATCCGTCATGGCTTAACAGACTGACACCCGTCAAACAACTTCTCTCTCAACAATTTCAACATTTTAGAGTAAATTTGGAGAAGGTGTTTATGAAAAATCGAAAGCAACCAAGTTTCGAGCACAGCATTACACATTTTAAGCAGGAAAACTTGTTTGAATCAAAATGATATTTTTGCTGAAACAAAGCTGAACCTTTGAAATGCTCTTCATTTCTCAGGTTCTCTACTTCAAATACTGTTATCTACCCCTTTCAGTCTTTTCTATGCACCATTGAGTGCAACGACGAGTGCACCTCTTATCATAACTACATAAAAGTTACGTCAATAAACATGACCCCAAACTGTTATCTAATGCTCACATTTTTGTGTTAGTTAGAAGGACGGCGCTGTTAATAGTAAAGCTCATTAGTAATTTTTATGAGATAAGATACTGAAAAATCAAATTGACCACCTAATATTGACCTGCCTATAATAATTGCATTGCCTTGCCTCATCATTCCTTGCGTCCATCACTCTGAGACTTCTTATAAACTAAGTGAATCTATGCGCCGTTCGACACGACTAAAGCAGGGCAAGAAAACCCTACGAAATTTATGCAAACACCTGTACCAAGAATAAAATCCCGTGATGCTGCGCTATAAAAGCAAATCAGACCCTATTTCGTTCATATTGTGCTTGCGGGGTAATGCTTTGTAGTAGTCGTTTGTAATACCTATAGTACAGTTTCCACAGCATCGAGCCTCTAGTGCTCGAAAGGAGCCTCTGTGAGGCACACTTAAAATCCTTTAACCACACAGTTTTGAAAGAACTCGTGACACGACAAGAAGATTAGGTGGACCGTATATGTTTGTTCTATCAGCAAATAGTATTTAAACAAAAAAGTTAAAACCAAAACCTCTATTTTTGGGGATGGGCGCTGAAAAGTCTTTTGTGCTCGAGTTATTCTTGCATTGTAATATGCACGGTGTCCTTGAATATACAAAACCAAATCAATGAGACCAATGACTTTAATGCCATTGTGTGTGGAACCGTTGGAAGTCAGCAACCCACTGAGAGAATAAAGAAGTTTGAAGGCCCAAGTATTCATAGCCCAAGTGTTCAATTACCTGTTCATAGCGTCGTCTGAAAGGCCTTTGGTCTCGTTGTTCTCGTCAGGGATGAAGTAGTCCACGTTGCTGCAGTGTGTCTCTACTGGCGAGAGGTAGATCTCCACTGAAAATAAAAGAAAGGGACAATAGTTAGATGGGTAAAAGAATAATGCGTTTGAAGAGTGATGCAAAAGTTAAGTGTATTAAAAATAAATATGACGTCAGAAGGTCAAAAACATGATCAGCATAAAATACCGAGAATAGTGTGAATAAAATACCGAAACTTTGAGTCACTTTGGTCAGCTGGCTTTATTAGATGTAAGCTCAAGATGTACCTATATTTGTATTTCTATATTTTATTGTTTCCTTTTTAAGAATAAGAGCATGTCATGAGCATTTGTCTGTGTTTTTGTTTCTGTTTCCCACTTTTTATAGAAAAGTTTCAAGTTTATTTTGGAAAAAAATATAGTTTACTTTAGGGGTAGGTAGTTATTAGAGTTGAGTTGTCTGTGGACAACTCATGGTTGTGTGCGACCAAGTAGCTTAATAATAATGTATTATGAGATATAAATAAGCCAGCACCTGCTTAATTCGGGCGACCTTTACGTAGATGCGAAAGTGTGAAGGCTGTGATCGCGATCCTCAATTATGGAGGCCAAGTAGCAATAAAAAAACGTATAAAATAACGTAAACGTATAAGTACGTATTCTACATATACACAGGTATGTATATACGAATTTAAATGAGAAGATGATGGTATCACAAAAGCTGGAACGTCCATCTTCACCAGGCAATTTAGTTAGCGTCAGAACCCCTGGACCATGTGCGATATTTTATGTTTGGAAACTATCAATATTTAGTACCTATTTGGTACTATTTGGTACCTATATTAGATTATTTAGTACCTCAATGAACAGTGAAAAAACATGAAAATAAAGTGGTCAGACATTCTGACGTCAGGTTGTCTGGACCACATTTTTTTCACATAGTTAGAGACAATATAACTTAATTATTTATTTGCAAATATTTAGTACCTTTTTAGTACCTTTCAAAACTTTTTTTTTTTTAATTTTATGTAGTCCCAGAAAAAAGTTACGGTTGAAATATTTTTTTTTAAAAACAAAATTTATTTTATGGATGTTTAATTTGCAGCGTACATACTGTATTATGTGAATGTATGACTGGATGGGAGTTGACGTAGATGGCTCAGGATAGTGCTCGTTGGCGAGTTTTGGGGAGGCCTGTGACCAGCAGTGGACTGATATAGGCTGATGATGATATATTATGTAGTTTGAGATATATATTCATTGTAGATAAATACACTATGTTAAATAATAACTTTAATAATTACAATTGACATAACATCACATCACATCACACATCACATCACACATCACATCACACATCACATCAAACATCACATCACACATATCACATCACACATCACATCACATCACACATCACACATCATACATCACACATCACAAATCACATCACATAACATAACATAACATAACGTTACAGTGCACTGCACTACACTACACTACACAACACTACACTACACTACACTATACATTACATTACATTATCAACATGGGGGGGGGCTGAGAAGGGGCACCCTTATATCAATGACCGAAGTACTTATAAATTGGGGTATCTGGATCAACAGTTATCCAGCTACCCCAATTTTTATCTATTCAAGTTTTCATCTATTCAAGTTTTCATCTAAGCAAGTTTTCATTTATTAAAGTTTTCATCTATGTAGTTTTCATCTAGTTTAGTGTATCTATTCAAGTTTTCATATATTCACGTTCCATAAGTTCTACCTATTATTCAGGTTAGGTAAGGTTTATATACTATTTATCTGTTCAAATTTCTACCTATTCCTCCTTCTATTTATGTATTAAAGTTTTATCTTACCTATTATTGATCTGGATCAACAGTTTATCCAGCTATCCCAATTTTCATCTATTCAAGTTTTCATCTATTCAAGTTTTCATCTAATCAAGTTTTCATCTATTCAAGTATTCATCTATTCAAGTTTTCTACTACATTTATTTAGGTTTTCATCTATTCCACCTTCTTTTTTATCTATTCAAGTTTTCATCTATTCAATTACAGTATATTATTAATTATTTACTAAACCTAGGATAGTAAATAAAATAAACATTATCTTGACATTATCATGGTTTAGCTAATCCCAGATCACCAATTCGGATTCAGACAAGAACATGGCACAGTCGAACAGGTCCACAGGGTCGTCGACCAGATAAGAAAATCACTAGAACTAAAAGAGTACTGCTCCGCGGCCTTCTTGGACATACAACAGGCATTCGATAAAGTTTGGCATAGGGGATTCCTCACCAAGATAAAAGCCTTGCTTCCACACCCGTTCTTTGGAATATTGAAGTCTTACCTCTCACAAAGAATATTCCAAGTAAAAGACGGCAAATACACCTCGAAATTCCACGAAATACAAGCAGGAGTACCTCAAGGTTCAGTACTGGGCCCTGTCCTATATACCATCTTCACATCGGACCTCCCAGAAACCCCAGGCGTCGTAACTGCTACTTTCGCTAATGATACCGCTATTCTGGCTAGTAGCAAGGACCCAATCGAAGCATCGTCAAATTTACAAAACGGGCTCGATAAAATAGGGCAGTGGTTAGCCAAGTGGAGGATCAAAGCCAGTACCGCAAAGTCAACTCATGCAACATTTGCCCTCCGCAAAGGAGACTGTCCACCAGTTAGCCTCGGATCAAACATATTACCACACAACAACGCGTAAAATACCTTTGAATGCACCTAGATCGTAGACTGACCTGGAGAACACATGTGAAAAAAAGATAGACCAGCTAAACCACAAATACCGTAACCTTCATTGGCTACTGGGCAGGAACTCAATTCTGAGCACCGACAACAAACTCCTAATATATAAGGTCATACTAAAGCCAATATGGACCTATGGTATCCAGCTATGGGGATCAACCTGCAACTCCAATAAAATCATAATGCAAAGAGCCCAAAACAGTATCCTGAGAAACATATCTAATGCCCCATGGTTCCTTATGAACAGTGAGCTGCATAGCGAACTGAAAGTCAACACAATCAACGACGAAATAAAACTAACCTCAGCGAAATACAGAAAACGCTTGAACACACATCCTAATCACCTAGCTGCACAGCTCAGTACCATCAACTACCCCAAGAGGTTACGCAGACAGCACATCATGGAACTAGATGGGGTGACATGATGCCGAAGAAAAGGAGAAGCACTCGCTGGAGTGCACCTTCTAAAAGACAAATGACCCACCACAAACCTGCTCATAGTCTGAAGACTGATCGCAGATGAAATTGGAACAAAAAAAAAAACACAATTACTTATTAATAATATAAATCAATACAAATATTAGTATACATTCCACACAGCACTATCTAGCTCTAAACTGAGCAAAGTTTGCGGAAAGCAGAGCTACTATCAGCTAAGACGTGAGAGCGGTTAATAATGTTTTGAGAAATTACATGTGTACATTCGTATGAATAATAACCTAACCTAACCTGAATAATAGGTAGAACCTATGGAACGTGAATATCCTCCTAAGACCCAGAGCTATATTTTTTGTGTACTCATTGGTACACTCTGTGCAGAAAAATGTACAAATTAAAAATTCATTGTCAGACCCAAGGATAAAAATACTTCTTTTTTGTATTATTTGAGTTATTAAGATGAAAATTGATTTTGTTTAGGTTAATTTTAAATGTTTGGAATACACCTATAGTTGTAAAATGTATTTTTAATTTGTACATAATAATGTACATTGGTTACCTATGATTAGTCTAATAGTAGTCAATGAAACAAGAAATATAGAAATAAAATTCAGCTTTTATTCATTATTTATTGTTATTATTGACTATATTATATGAGGACTGTTAACACACAACTTAGTTATATTCCAGTCTCAATTTTAAAAACTGACTTCTTTTTGCAAAAATATTGTTTATTGTTTATCAAATAAAATTATAAAAATCATAATTTTTCGTAATAATGATATCCATTAATTTGGCTACAATGACAGCCTTTATTCATTGATATCCATTTATTTGGCTACAATTACGGATGAAAGCTGAAATGATTACCAAACATCAAAACTGTACGCGTTCACGCTGTAAGCGATCCTATAGAGACCCAAAGTGCAAAAAAATGTACAAATATTGTAAGGCGAGTACATAAAATGTACTAAAATGAAGAATAGACCTTCAGACCCAAAGTGCAATAATATGTACATAATTATTTAATGCAAAATAAAGTAGGTTAGTAAAGTGAAATCCAAGGAAATAATATTAAAATCGAATAAATTGATTATTGCTCAATGTAAAATAATATTAGTTTGTTGTTATATCTATCATGATCATTTTGATAAATTACAATAAAAACTCATCAACGCGGCCGGGCGGTGCCATCTTTTCGCACGTCCTCACGTTTGCTTGACAGGTGGTGTCAAACGGTTGGTAGTATTGAAAACCATAGGCAAAAAACATCAATCTTATACGTCAACTGTCTAAACTCAAGCCCGCGAAAAATCAAAAAGCCCCCCGAGTTGTTTGAATGTTATGTACAGAAAAATGTTCAGCGGGTCTCACTGACTACAGATACAGATGTTGTGTTGGAACTGATGAAAGTAATTTAATTTGTACATTATAATGTACTTGGGGTCTTAGGAGGTTAAATGAAAACTTGAATAGATACACTAAACTAGATGAAAACTACATAGATGAAAACTTGAATAGATGAAAACTTGCATAGATGAAAACTTAATAGATGGAAACTTGAATAGATGAAAATTGGGGTAGCTGGATAACTGTTGATCCAGATACCCCAATTTTTAACTACTGACCGACCCAGAAGACCTCTCACCGCCAACATCAACTTTTTGCACTCATTGGTTAAGTATGACTGTATAAGATCAATTGCCTGGTTTAGGATGACGTAATGTTTAAGTTTAGATATTAAGGTGGCATGACTGGCAGAAAACCCCAATCGCATCTTAAGAGTGTTCCCAAGCATCATAAATGTGCTTCAGGAGCGTCGAACCGGCATCAGTCGTTGATCGACCTTTAGTAAATCCAAATTGATGACTATGAAGTTCACGAATGAGATAATAACTGCGTAAGAACATTTTTTTCAAAAATTTTACTTAGTGTAGGCAGCACCGAAATAGGCCTGTAGTTCGCAGGATCTTGTTCATTTCCAGACTTGTACAAGGGAATGAGTTTACTGTGTTTCATTAAATCAGGGAATACACATCTATTAAAAATGTATGCAAGACATGGTGCAATATCAGTTATGATAGCGCCTAAATCTTTTGTAGACATTCCTTCAATATATAATAACAGCCAGACAGAGAACAAAAATCTATGTTCATCACACAGATGTTTGTTCTCGGTGGGGATCGAACCCAAGGCCTACGACGCAGAAGGCAGAGACTACCAACTGAGCTGTGAAGGCAGTCAAAATCCTGTCAGATATCCATAAAATAAGTTTTGCTTCTTATAAAATTTCATATAACTTTTTTCTGCTGTAAATAGGCATGCGTCATGTTGTGTTAGTTTCATTTTGGAGGAAAGTTTAAGAGGCCTTTCATGAATGCAAAACTTTGAAATTTCAAAAGTCTTAGGATAAAAATTGTTCGCCATGGCCTGTAGAATACCCTGCTTCCGGGATTATAGGGGTATTATGATACACGTTGTATAGCAAAATTTCATTAATCTGTAACTTTTTTCTGGGACTACATAAAATTAAAAAAAAAGAGTTTTGAAAGGTACTAAAAAGGTACTAAATATTTGCAAATAAATAATTAAGTTATATTGTCTCTAACTATGTGAAAAAAATGTGGTCCAGACAACCTGACGTCAGAATGTCTGACCACTTTATTTTCATGTTTTTTCACTGTTCATTGAGGTACTAAATAATCGAATATAGGTACCAAATAGTACCAAATAGGTACTAAATATTGATAGTTTCCAAACATAAAATATCGCACATGGTCCAGGGGTTCTGACGCTAACGGCAATTTAAGATCTAGTAAAGCGGATACGCGCTCTTTACAAATCATAAGAATATCAAGAAGCATCCATTGTTCTACAGTTAACATGATGCGTTGAACCAGGAAGGTGGTGGGTGGCGCACAAACCCGCACAATGCTGGCCGAGGCTATAATCTTGTCTATTGTTTTATTTGCCAGCGGTATTATTGTTCTCGTAATAGTTTTGAATGGGATAATACTGGGAATTGAGAATCGAAGTTTGGATGACCATAATAAATTATGCAAAACCATGAGAGGTAGGCCAAGTTTCTAGTCTATTTTTAAGAGTTCTTTAGTCAGTGTTGAGATTGGTACGAGATTAAAGATTCTTAAATTGATGGACGCAGGGCAGTGCATCGAAGTCAACGTTCATATCGCGTGTCTTACGAGGCAATGCTTTGTTATAGGTATGATATGATTACCTCTTAACACCAGGTCCATCTGCTTGTTCCTTCTAAGGTTTTTTTTTTGCAAGCCTGGGTTTAATTATGGAGTCACAAAAGTTCACAGCGCGCCCGATAGCTGCCTTTAAGCAAAACCCGGGCAAGTAATACAGAACACAAAACTCGGATATGTGGTTCTATTAAAACCAGCGGAATACTATTAAAAACAGCGGAGTTGTTTGTGAAAAATAATTATAAAACCTGTTTTAAAAGTAGGAACACAATCTTGTGCTTGTCTGTCGTCGAGCAAAAAGTTTAATTGATCGCATCCTAAAACCTACTTCGTATCACAATTATAAAAGATACCTACCTAATAGAAAAAAATATCTCATTGTTTTGCATTCCCATGAGGCCATTCACAAACGTAGACAGATACGTTTGTATCATTCTTGCTGAATGACAACTTCTTAGAAATGAAAGTGCCTTTGTAAAAGGTGATAAAGTTACGACTGGTGACCACATTTCGATTTCACTGGAAAATCATTTTGCAATATAAGCTATGTCGTTGTTGACAAGAATATTAAATATACCATACCGATGACCATATTCTTAGCTGGTAACAAGATGCGATTTATAAGTTCAATAAAGTATAGATTACGTTCCAATAAAAACCTGAACCTGAATAGTAATCTGAGTCAGAGGAAAATAATGGGGCAATCCTCTGAAGTGAAGAGTTCAAGTTGGCTCAGGTATTCAGTGCATATTCACGCGACGGCAGAAAAGTTTTGTGATATGTACTTATGTTTCATAGACTACCATAACATTAAAGCATAATGATTATTTGGCACAGCAATAATAATTCTATCAAACGACATTCGCCTCTCACGTAGCAGATTAAAGTCTTATGTTAATAGAATCGAATCCTCATCAATTTGACAGTTTTATATTTCTCAGTGTCAGATCTCAAATTACGACACGCCACCTGACTCTATAATGAACAGGCGAACAAGGACGCAAATCGGCGACTTTCTACTGTATGCTACAGACGAAATGCTGGTAGACCGGGTCACCTATTTGTGGCATAACTTCACGCCTCGGTGGCGCAAGTGGCGAAGAGCGGTCAGGATATTAAGTTTAAGATCTGATAAAAAAGACTGAGTCTCTAGTCTTAGTTTTATTTTTGTATTTCATTTTTGCATACAAAATCCGCCGGAAAAACGAAAATTAAACAGTGTGACTTGATTAAACCATCTTTGACACCATGCTTCAGGTGCATTTGCACATCAGGTGGGCTATCTGCTTGTTCCATCAGCTAGTTGTATAAAAAAAATGCTTTGAGAAAAGATGTGGTCGAAACGAAGGCCACAATCAGCTGTTTGTAGGGAAAAGAACGCGATGATGAGCCGGGGTGGAGTAAACAAGAACGTACAAAAAATAGCGTTGAACGTGTTGGATCAAGCTGACTTAAGTCTTCCTCTAGATGTATTTAAAAAGTAATATATTTATTGTGTTTATGTCAACCAACGAATAGTGGACTATATATCTTCATAACTTTATGTCATTTCTGAAGTGTACCTTCTCCACGATCTTGGAATCTTGTATTGTGCATTTGTTTGTTACATTTCAACCAAATTCACTAGCAAAACAACACATTATTTTATTTACACACGCAAGGACTTTCACCACACAAACAATAACTCATTCTACTTATACTAGGTGCGTAGGTATGCTAGTTTGTCACATACATACCACTGTCACCAGCACCAGTCATGTAGGTAGAACAATGACATTGCTTACTGATATTGATGATTGCATATTCATAGAAGTAAATAGGTGATCAACAATGGTTCTGCTAAAGCCAACCGGCCTTGCGGTGAAGTGATGTTGCCTGATCTTAGTTTAGAGATATGTTTGCGCAATGACCTTGACAACTTGATCCTAGGCATGAAGCTTGCATGTTGGTATTTTGATTCGAAAGTAGCTTCAAGTTTATTAAGACCGTTCGTTCAGCTGACCACAACTTCAAACGGTATACCTACAAATGCACATGAAAAAAAAATTATCACGCTTTGCTTGAGACACTGTGAATGTTTATTGCTATTTTAAAGAAGAAGATTTACGTGAAGAAATAACACTCAAGGATATTTAAAAGTCAAACAAAAGGTACCTATTTATTCAATTAAATTATAAGGATCACTTTGAATATTTATGAAATTAATATACAAACAATCAAGCGCAAAAAAAAGTAAACAAAAATAACTAAAAACTTGTTGTAAGACCGTAATGAATAAACGTTTTTTATACAATTATTTAATATTTTTTATAGTATGAATTGTAAACAAATGAATTGTAAAGAAAAAAAACTGAAGGAGTGTGGCTGCAGTGTTTCGGACAAAACATTATCTTCGTTTCTTATTTTATTGGTTATTTTTTTAGCCCACTTATTACTTATAATGGGCGCCGATTATTTCAAATCATGTTGTATATTAGACAATAGACAAACATCCAAAACAAAGTGTTCGTTATATCAAAAACAATTCACGATCAAGTCACAGACAGTTAACACCAAGTGATTTCGTTATTATAACAATAAAATGTTTATTAACTTCCTAGTTCTATGTGTTACGAAACTGTTGCATAAACAACACGTTTAACTAATTTAAGTGGGTTTTAAACAATAGCGAATTGCAGAGAGAGCGATATAAGAGGTGAAAAGATGTGTCTCACTTAAATATGCATGTTTTATAATTTTATATGTTAGTCGTCGCGTTATGGTGAACACAGACATCTAAAGTTCAGCTTCTGACTTTATGAATTAATATAAGTTGTAGGAGACAATAGTATGACGAAACATTGCCAAGTGATACGATAACAAATATAATAATATTGTTGTTATTTGTTGTAAGAAATGCGAAAATATCGTTCGTTTCTCGAATAGACGAGAAACAAGCCTTCCCCTAAACTGAAATATTAGATTCGCCTCTGGGTTGCTAGAATAGCAACCTCCAACCATCACGCAAAAAGATCCCACCCAGAGGCCTAATAGTTGCGGCTACGCTCACTAAGTACCAGGCGATATGGTTAAATAAATACACGCCCATTCAATAAACAAAAACCCACAAACTAGATGAGAAATAATTTAACTGAATAATAACAATTGAAGACTTTTTCTAGATATAATTATGAGTATGAACTCTAGGAACACAATATAACGCGTCATTGCAATTACTCTGAAAATTATGTTTACTAATTAATGCCTTGTTGAATTTTATTGAGCAGCTTGCTTATAAATAAACTGAAATAATGTTTGTATTAGATAAGTGCGTAAGCATACTTTGAATTAAAACGATAATAACGCCATCGTGAACTGGTTTCGAAGTGCAAAATAGAAAATGGCAGGAAAGAAAATACAACATGGCGGTCCAGTCTTTCCACACACTTTTCCCGCTAATTAGCAATAGCTAGATTCACTTTCTCAATTTTCCAATGTAAGTACTATTCAAGAAAAAATCAGGCTTGTCTGTAATGACTCTTACTGCATTGAAATAGCGTTCATAATAGACAAATTGCTTTTGTAGCCTGTATAGAGACGCCTGAGGCAGCTAATTTACTGTTCTTACCACTTTGGTATGTAAATCGTGACCCTTCAAGGTGTGGTTTGCAAATGACGAATGTTTAAAGATTGTTGAGAAGTGGTACGAAGAAAGTGGCCAACCTTGCACACATTAGGAGAGGTATTAGCATTATCTTTATACCAAGCCAAGACAGACAGTTGCATTCTATCTGGGCACAGTACACATGGCTACGCATCAGAATACCCTGTTTTGACTAAGAACTATTTTAAGTAGTTGCGAATCGTGCGAGTGCTATATACTTATTGTTGTAATTTTGTTCGAACCACTAACGCGCTGCCCGCTAACGACTTTTTGCTACCATTCTATGGTTTGCCTGAAGCGTAGTTATTATGGCTATACGGGGTGTGTAGCCTGATGTGGTTGTAGGTTTAACTTTACATACACATTTAACCATTTGACATATTGAGGTAGGTAACTTACAATTTATTAGGTGGGTAATGTCACTAAAATACTTTGTATACAAATATTAATTAGAGGAAATCTGATTATAATCTGATAAATCGGGTAACATGAAAAGACATACCCTACTTTTGCTTGCCCAATGGCCAAACAATAGTACTTACCTACAAACCCTTAGTTCATTATTTAGAACAAGCCGGATTAGAAATCAGCATGTAGATAAATCCCAAATTCTAGAATTTCTAAAATTCCAAACTGTGTTGCCTAACCAATTTTAAGCTAGATCCAAACCGAACGGACCCTAATAGGTAGAGGTGGTTTTACTAGTCCATTAGGTAAACCTCGTAAACCAAAAAGCGGTAGAATTGAATACAAATGTAAGTAGGTGATTTGAAACGTTTATTCTCAGAAGTTTTACGAAACGAGGACAAGCCAATGTCTTGCACACAGTTGCAGGTTAAATAGAATCTTATTGAATGTACCTAAGTAACTTCATCGTATTTTAGAATATATGCCAAAGTTATGGAAAACGCGATCGAGCGATCATTATAAAGATCGAACGATCGACTAGGACCATAAAAAGGTTTGAAGGGTCCCGATGAAGTTACAGGCACAAGTGGCTTCATTTACCTATATAGGTACATATGCCTTCAGTTAATGGGCACAGGGTACACAGACAAAAAAAATATGTACACGGTGAGTATGTATTTGAACCCAAATATATTTTACAGATAACTAGAACAATGTATCCGACAGAAGTCTTGTCAACGTGTGAGTCGTGAACTCGTGATTTTGTAACGCCATGTAAGGTCCACGGCCGGGCACTACGCCGAAGACGCGTCACGATTATTGATACGGTAGCGTGTGACAAAATTACAAATCAACCCACTTATTTTTATATTTCATCATTCAGATCGTTTACTGATACTCTGTTCAAATCACGATCAGTACGAATGGTTAGGATCCCTAGAAGGTTTAGCTAGCTGGAGATTTAATAAGGTCAAAGGATTCATGGATTTTTGACTGTTAGGAACACTATTAGGAATATAGGTACGCGTAGTTTTGAAAATCTGGATGATAAATATAACTACAGAATAGAATGGACCTAGCACAGATAACAATACATGTGGTACATCAACAATTCTTGTGACTTCAATAACCTACGCTCCACAAATAAGAATTGAATTGCAGAATCAAAAAATATGAATTGAGGACTTTAAGAAACCAAAGTGAAAAAAAGGAAGTAGTTACTTTTAGAACCAAAAGGTATCTTGATTGTAAAAATCTTATTGGTATCTTGATTGGTCCATACTTCTAATAACCGCGGTACAATAAAAACACTTTATTTGTTTGCGTCCCCATCTGAACTTCAAACAGGTAAGGGAATTCTTTTCTTATTCTTCGACAAAGTCAAATTACCAACGGTATCTCCTGTCTCCAATACGTTTCAAAAGCAGTCAACCAGCTGTTAGTTACGCTCATATACAAGAACCACGTGATAAGCGGTCATGCAACGGTATTGGACGAGCATTACATGGAAATAGAGGGACCACCAAACTGTCAGAAGTTAAACTTGAATTTAGGACTGAAGGTCTTACGGTAGGAGAGTATAGGAGGCATCTGCTTAGTCAACCTAACTATGTAACCACGTCAATAAGGGTTTGAGTTACATAGTTGAGAGAAATGTAAGAAGATATGGATAAAACAGTAAAGAAAACAAACAACAAATAAACAATAGATAAAATAACAACAACTTATGAAAGGCCAGATTTAGACATAGACAATAAAAAAAAATTGCTGATTATTGTTCAAAATAAATGATATACAGCAATAGAAAGCATGTGTACATTGTACGTAATTCACATTGCAGGAAGTGCTTATCAACCAGGAGTTTATGATATCGTAGGTGGAGCATGTAAGCAGAAATATGTGGCATAATACCTGATTATAAGCATCACTTGTGGTTTACCAACCCACCATATATGATTGCGGTATCTTCCGTGTACCAGTAAAATATGTAGGTAAGAAGCGATTATGTTATGCAAATATTATTTCGTCCACATGCTTAGCAGATAAGGTCATGTGGGGATCTTATCCAAACATATTATAGACAGAAATAAGTACTTAAACATTAAAATGTTTACTTTTTACTGTCTAATTCTTCGATATATTTCCACTAAAGTTGTGACCAATTTTGTTTTTCTACATTCCTGGCGCCTTGTATTTCAATTCGAAGCGCTTCAACATTTGCCCATGAGAACCAGTTTGTAATAAAAAAGTGGAAATTGAGTTTGAAGACAGTATGTTTTCCCGTTTCTTGTGTCCACCGCTGTTCCAGTCCAGTTATAATAACTGTGGCATATTGCAAACAGACATTCCGCGTGTATTTGTTTATCAATCATCTATTAAGGTGGAGCTTACTCACTTTACATTCAAAAATCTCTAATTACAAGATATCATCGTAACTTAATAGCTTTTCTACGGTAACTTTTGATTAAGTAATCTAGGAATATAATAAATTATGTCCGTCTCCAGAATGAAACCTGCATAGTCTAAAGAGATATTACTATTAGCCCATAGTGTCATAAAGAGCAAACGCCTCCCCCAATTTCAGCCAGTCCCACCTTGAGCCTTTAATCGCCAGTCTCTCTCATAGGCATCCAGCTCGTCCTGCCATCTTATGCGGGATCATGTAGATATAATGTGCTAAACTCTATATACGCTATGCTAGGTTTGTAGAAACGTAACAAACTATTAGATGGACAATTTGGACATTATGGATAAGCTCAGGTGCCTCAGGTCAAGATACAAGTAAAGGCTATAAATGCTAAAGTTCTATAAATATTGAGCAATATCACATTTACTCGCGGATGTCCGAACCGATGTACCTTCACGGTACGCTGCGAGTTACACAATCCTGATATGGACTTAGATTCGCCAGTTGTTTGCGAAACCACAACTATTAGTTACGACTGGGTAAGTACGGTTTTCTCCTTCATCGGTAACGGGGAGCAGGCTTGCTACCTGGTTTGCTTTAACTATCTTATGAGGAGATAACGATATACCCACTTCAAGAGTAGTAGAGGTCTTTGTGAAGAGCTCGTCCGGGGAAGTACTACCACTATAACTCTTTCTGCTGCCAAACTGCGTTTCTGTGTTTAAGTTTGAAGGGTGTGGTTATCGGTGATTTACAGGCACATAAGGTGCCTATAACATATGTATGCCTCAAGCTGGACGCAGGGCAGTGCATCGTAGGGCACGTTCCTATCATGCGTGCGTTGAGGCAATACTTTTTTTATAGGTGGTGGTTACCTACTCGTTGGCCACTAAACGTCGATTCAGGTGTTTACAGCAGTTTCTAGGTATCTGTGTATCTATCATGATGAAGAAATAACTTGGTAAAATACTTGCTTGAATACAGCAGGAAGTTTCTTTATCTATGCATTAGATTGAAGCAGGTTTACTAATTCAGCAGTGGCGTGGCACAAGTGTTTTACAAGTGACTCATAAACAAAAAATACAAAATAGAAACATAGACAGCACCTAATTGGCGTCTGAAAACTGGTTTCTATAACTCATTAAAGAACCTGTCTTTGAAATGAAAGTATCACAAGATACCTTCGTACATACCTTAGCCAAGTATCCATGTATGTATTTGTTGGTAAGATATAACATTAGTTTGATCATGACGAAGCACACAGTGACATCATTGTATTGTACTCAACACACCCTTGGCATGCAGCATCGCTTATTTAGCGGATGATGTTATAGCAGGAAATTGATAATTCAAGGGCAAATTAACAATATCTGTGACATAAGATATTTGATCGAGTGAGCGAAGCGAACGAAGATCTTAGTTTCAACTTGGGCGATTTGGCATTTTATGTATGTATGTATGTGTATGTTTGTCTGGCGATAACTTTAGAACCGTTGATCCGATCTGCATAAAATTTGATATGTCGATAGCTTGTACTTGAGAAATTTACTGGTAAGTAAATGAGTAAAATCGGATGAAGGGTTTTTGAGATATGGGGTTTTTTAAGGGAGAAAAAATAAAAAAAATTGCATAAAAAAATCAAGTTACATGTCATATGAAAGGGCTTTGTTTGGACATCCCAAAACAATTTTTACATTTTTTTTGTGACGCTCGGTTTTTGCGATAAAATAATAAAAGTTAAATTAAGATAACCAGCGATCCAAGAGCTCCCATCTCTAAGAGTTTCGTTGACATCAAGGTTTTTCTACTGGTCGGCCAGTTCCTTTCCTTTTTCTTTTTTTTTTTTCTTTAAATAAATTAAGGAGGTACTCAGTTCTCATAAAATGGTGACGACGACCAGGTCTGATGATGGAGTCAAGGTCTGTTCAACTGAACTCTTCAATAAATAGGCCAATAGAGTTGAAACTTGGTAACCATACCAAGTTAGTAGGCGGTAGTCAGAAAAAAGTCCAAAAATAATGTTTGGACTTGCCTCTGACTACTACGTACTCAAAGTTTTGATGCGTTCGTCGGGTCGCATCACGAGATCTCAGTTCGGGGCGAACTTCTAGTCTAATATAAAAAGATCCTAAGTACAAAACTGTGACGCAAGTGCAAGGGTGCAAGGGTGGGTGCAAAAATCAGCCACATACAAGCACGGAAATTCCACTAGTCATCCAAGCAAAGTATCAGAGGCTCCATCCAAGGTCTTTCAGTTATTACAATTATTAGTCTGCAGTCAGCATCAATTCAACGGCCTCCAAGCGGACGTGTCGTCATCAATCTTGACATTTGAATACCATCATAATGATAGACTATTAATAATGTAGAAAGACCAAGAAGCAAAGTGTACTAAATGTGTATGAGCGATAATGGGCATACCTCGTGGTCTAAGTACAGGTTTCAAAAGGCTTTTATGTTTTATTGACCTTGTGGACAGGTATCAAAGAAAGATAGGCATAGGTAGGACTATCGAGAAGTCCTAAGCCAGGGTTTACTATAGCACCTAGTTGAATAAAGATTTCGTACACTATTAGTCAAAACAACTTTGTCGACTAGTTTCTTAGATATGCGCCTAGTGATCACGTCTAATGAAAAATAAATCTATTTATCTTATCGCTAGCCAAAGTAGATGCTGCTAGCTAGTCAGCAGGTGAGTGTTCTGATTGGATGGATGGGTCAGATCAGAGGAGACATTTGACCGCATCAAGCTAATTGTAATAACATGCTAAATATAGATCATGCTAAATTCATAGTAGCATGAACAGGAAATAAACACGCTGCGAGTCATATTTTAGCAATAAACTAAGTAGAAGGTACAGTCTTATTGAAGTACTAGTGGCTTCCCGCGGCTTCGCACGCGTTGAAGTGGTGAACCGTGATTGAGCCACAAACATCAAAACATCGTAACTTTCGCATTGATTTGTATATTATTAGGGTAAGATTTTAAATACCTACGTAGGTATATGGGATACCTATAGGCGTACATTACCTATATTAGGTAGGTAGGTAGGTATAGGTACTGACTGAGTTTGGCACAAACATGACAAATACAACAAAGACAACCTTACACGGAAAATATGTACTTATTTGTTCCTAGTTTCTACCTCAAAAACAAACGAAACGAAACAGCTTCACGACTTTGATCCCCAATCACGGTAGATACCCTCATATCTCTTCGTACCAACTCAAGATTTCCGTTTTTAGAATATCCTATATATAACACAGAATATAACATTGACGCTTCGTTGTATCCTTTTTACTCGAGCGCAACGAAGGAGGGTAACGTTTCAGGGGTTGTTTTCGAAAATCAAACTGTTTTTTTGTTATTTATCCACAGAACACATTTTCTTTTAGTTTGAAGTTAATTACACTACGCGTTAAAAATCTCCCATACAAACCTTGGGACTTTGGCAGTCTTTTGCACCCTTTGCAGGGGTAGTTTTAAAATAGTGAAAACGTGATTTTAATCTATTTATTGTGGAGTATATTTACCTCAAGTTTGAAATCAATCGCACTATGCGTTAAAAATCTCCCATACTAACTTTTACAGTCATTTGCACCCTTTGCGGGGGTAATTATCAAAACTTCAAAGTGTTATTCTTAATTATTTATTTCTTAGTATATTTACCTCAAGTTTTAAGTCAATCGCACCACGCGTTAAAAATCTCCCATACAAACTTCGACATCCCTTTGCATACTTATTAAGGGTAGTTTTAAAAAACCAAAAATGTTATTCCTATTTTTTTAGCCTTGAAGTAAATCTACATCAAGTTTCAAGTTTGTAGATTCAAGGAATAAAATTTTTCATACCAACGTTTTCAACCCTTTTTACACCCTTAGGGGTTGAATTTCCAAAAATCCCTTCTTAGTACACCTCTACGCCATAAGACCTATGTACTCTTCAAATTTCAAGTCTCTCTAGGACCAGCGGTCAAAACACTCCCATTCAAACTTTTACATCCCTTTGCACACTTATTAAGGGTAGTTTTAAAAAACTAAAAATGTGTTTCCTATTTTTTTGCCTTGAAGTATATGTACTCCAAGTTTCAAGTTTGTAGGTTCAAGGAATACAATTCTTCATACCAACGTTTTCATCCCTTTTTACACCCTTAGTGGTTGAATTTCCAAAAATCCCTTCTTAGTACACCTCTACGCCATAAGACCTATATACTCTTCAAATTTCAAGTCTCTAAGTCCAGTGGTCAAAAAACTCCCATACAAACTTTTACATCCCTTTGCACCCTTATTAAGGGTAGTTTTAAAAAACTAAAAATGCCTTTCCTTTTTTTTTGCCTTGAAGTATATGAACTCCAAGTTTCAAGTTTGTAGGTTCAAGGAATTGTATTTTTCATACAAACATTTTCAACCCTTTTTACACTCTTAGGGGTTGAATTTCCTAAAATCCCTTCTTAGTACACCTCTACGCCATACTACCTATGTACTCCTCAAATTTCAAGTCTCTAGGACCAGCGGTCAAAAAACTCCCATACAAACTTTTACATCCCTTTGCACCCTTATTAAGGGTAGTTTTAAAAAAACTAAAAATGCCTTTCCTTTTTTTTGCCTTGAAGTATATGTACTCCTAGTTTCAAGTTTGTAGGTTCAAGGAATACTATTTTTCATACAAACGTTTTCAACCCTTTTTACACCCTTAGGGGTTGAATTTCCAAAAATCCCTTCTTAGTGCACCTCTACGCCATAAGACCTATGTACTCCTCAAATTTCAAGTCTCTAGGACCAGCGGTCAAAAAACTCCCATACAAACTTTTACATCCCTTTGCACCCTTATTAAGGGTAGTTTTAAAAAACTAAAAATGCCTTTCCTTTTTTTTTGCCTTGAACTATATGTACTCCAAGTTTCAAGTTTGTAGGTTCAAGGAATACTATTTTTCATACAAACGTTTTCAACCCTTTTTACACCCTTAGGGGTTGAATTTCCAAAAATCCCTTCTTAGTGCACCTCTACGCCATAAGACCTATGTACTCCTCAAATTTCAAGTCTCTAGGACCAGCGGTTTAGGCTGTGCGTTGTCTATATGTCAGTCAGTCAGTCAGTCAGTCAGTCAGTCAGTCAGGACTTTGAGTCTTATAGTATTAGAGATAACCCAACCTACCTATTAATCGGAAACAAGGCCTAGCAGCATTCCTACAAAGTTTCACATGTTATTTATGTTCTTTGTCCTGTTGTTTCAATACAGTTCTGTTTACACGTCGGATTGTTATCATGTTAATACCGGTTTAATTACTAAACGAGTAAAGAACCCATTATACATCATCAGATTTTTTAAGTAACATGTCACGTCTAAAATTATAAAGAGACTAGCGGCCTGTCCCAGCTTCGCATGGGTGGTCATAAATTTTTTGAACATTTTAGGATAAATTAAGCCCGTGGGTTCGAGCCTCGCGTCTACTAACTTCATACATTTGCACGTCCTTCTCCTTGAGTGAGTGAAATCGCACCCCGAGCGTGACCCGTGGACCCGTTAACATTTTTAATTTCGTCATATCTTTTGAATGGAATGTCCGATTTGAAAAATTCAAGAAGGAATCTATAGGTATTGAAACTGTCTTGAATATGAAATGATTTATTTGGATAAAGATTAATACCAAGGTACAAATAAACACCCTTTTCTAGCGGCAGCATTTCAATTATTTTTTTATAATAAAAGAACACTTATTGTGACATAACTATAATAGTTAGACATATGCTGTCGACATTTTTTGTAGATGATGACGTGTTCTACAAAATCGTAGTACATTGTTTTGTTCTATCATCAATAGTTTTCGCAGCGCACGCGATGTAAGGTTTTTGTTTTCCACCTTGGGTTACATTATTGGAGTTTTATTAAGGATCCCTGATTTTTTTGAAAATATAATATAGCCTATGTTACTCAGGGATAATGTAGCATTCTAATGGTGAAAGAATTTTTGAAATCGGACCAGTAGTTTTTGAGCCTATTCGTTACATACAAAAATACAAATGTTTCCTCTTTATAATATTAGTGTAGATGTAGATAAGTTGTTTTTGAAGGCTTGTAGATGTAGTTAGATATACATACAGAGATCTCATGACAAACACCATATTTTCAAACATTTACAAACAGCTCTGTCTCGACGACACAGTAACATTAATACTGAATTTTACTATGATAAAAACACTGATAACTTAAAAACTAAACTTCCTGTTGCGTCTCCCCTTCACAAGGAAAACGTGCATCTTCAAACAACCTTCGCAACATCGCACTTATCTGCTAAAAAACTGACGACAGAACAGACACAAAACTGGCTCCGATACGAAGCGGTAATCTTACCCAGATGCGTCGGCACAGTTTAAATTATAGTTGAGGCATTTCAAGTTGGGCTTGTCCGACCTTCCCAGTTTTGTTTTTTGTTTTGGACGCTCCTTTATAAGCGGCGAGATAAAAGGAGAACACATCTCGAGTAGATAAAACCCTGCTGATCTACCTGGTAAAACTGAAACTGGTATTGAAATGAATTCGTACCGCAATCGATTTGACTATTTGGATCAATGTCAAAGTCAAAAGGTATTTTTATTCAATAAAATCACAAGGATCACTTTGAAACGTCTTAAAGCTAGGTGACTCTAGGTGCCAGTTCCACGCGACCAAAGCCTAGAAGAACAGGCAACAAACTTACGGCTTGGGCTTGGTTCCTACCGTTCTTTTGATGATCCTTTTACAAAGTAATATAATACAATATTGAAGTTTAGTGAGGCGTAGGCATACAAAAAAAGGTAAACATAATCAAATTTATACCTAACACAGCAAACGCTACGTTTCAAACGAATAATACCTAATGCATAAAATTAAATACAATCTATTAAATCAGAGTAAAAAAAAATCGAGTCGTCAAACCCGATCAATACGACAACGTCTGGGCTATGGTTAGGGAAACTGTATTTTTTTTTCGACCAACCCTTTGGGGGAAGCATTGTTGTGTAAACCTTTCTTGAGCTCTATGTTTTAGCATATTTCAATTGATATAAGTAACATATATTAAAACTGTATAAGCGACACTGGCGAACACATCTCGAAAGAGCGAGACGTTGCGAAGACCGGTTATGACTCGGTTTCTGGCACAAAGATTTCACCTGCGCGACTGAGAAACTAAAGATTCTGATGTAAAGTTAATGCGCTTATCGAGAAAGTAATATGAATCAACATTCGCAATATCGGGTAATAAACGGAGTATCGTAAAAGTGTATTACTATGATTGATATTAGAGACATTGAATAGAAATACTTAGTTCTGGTAATGGGTTCATGTGTACTATTGAGATTTCTAGGACATTTCTATTAACAGCTGATCATTTAGCAGCTGCGCTGACTCTGGTTAACTACAGGTCACCTAGATCACTGTGTCAGCTATAAATTTTAATGGCATGTACCATTGACTAAACACGCGACTGTTTATAAAGCTCGTTCCGTAGTATCTTACCAAAACGTATGCATATCATGGGCATATTCAATTCTATTTATCAATAGAATTGAATAGGCCTCTCCCTCACCTAAAAGGCGACTATGGGGATGTACCAGGAGATGGGCAGCCGAATCTCCTGTGAACCCAGTCCGCCTACAAAGCGTGGTGACTGAGACAAACCCCATTAATATGAGAAAGGCCTATGTCCGAAGCAGTAGCTTATTTAAACTGATGACGTAGCTGTATTAAAACTTTGCTCTCTATACCATGAGATTCTTTCCATTTAGCCAAAATGGCATGAAATTTTCTTGATAGTCTGACATTTTCGTGAGAAAACAAAACATAGCATGGTATATTGAACCAATCTTGTTTTGTTCCCAGACCCAAGTTACTAAACAGTGTTCGCATGACCAATGACAATTAAATAATAATCTAGGCTTGCAAGTCTATTATTGGTTACGCAACTGACTATTCGGGTTCTATCGGAACAGCATTTCGAGGTGAAGTCAGTAGTGGTTTAAGTTCGTTAGTTACCGTTTAGGGTTTATAAAACGTATCTCAGTTTACAATAACAATTTCTATCAAATAATTTTATAAGACCATCTCATCATCTTCCTTTCATGTTTTTCTCTTCTACTTTCCTAATTCAGTCGTCATCACTCATATTTTACCTATAAGTTTACACAAATTACAATATCGAAGAACTGTATACATAGGTTTATGTTACTCCGTATTATATTCCTATTATTCTCCGTATTGACGTGAGGTTATTTTCTGAAACACTTTAAATTATCTTGAATCGGTACTTGGTAATAAGACATCTGAGAGGATATCTAAGTCGTGAAACTGTTTCAGTATTATAATAAACTCATCCTCCTTAAGGGGCTGACAACTATCAAACAACTTCTCGCTCGCACGTTTCGACATGTTGAAAGATATAAAATCACTAAACTCATTTTCGAAAAATCGCAATCAACCATTTTGTGTGTAATCACATTGCACACAGTTTAGTAAAAATTTCATTTTGATCGATACATGTTTTCCTACTTAAAAGTTTGCCTATGTACGAAAACTAGTAAAGCAAACTTTTGAGTAGGAAAACATGTATCGATCAAAATGAAATTTTTACTAAATTGTGTGCAATGTGATTGCACACAAATTGGTTGATTGCGATTTTTCGAAAATGAGTTTATTTGTTTTGATATCTTTCAAAATGTCAAAACGTGCGAGCGAGAGTCACATTAGCTCTTGTCTTCGCCTTAAAAGTCAGCCACTTTCTTAAAAAATAAGTAAGTGGCTAACTGTGTACTGAACTGAGGGCTTATTACGAGTTTAGTGGCGATCCAGTGCCGATCGTCGATCGTTACGATACACCGAATTTTCTATGAAAAAAAAAACCGGTTCTCAAAGAATACGCTAGATGCCGTTGATTTATTTTCATAGAAAATTTTCTCAAAGAATACGCTAGATGCCGTTGATTTATTTTCATAGAAAATTCGGTGTATCTTAACGATCGACGATCGGCACTAAACTCGTAATAAGCCCTCTGACCCATGCATGGAAACACTAAGATTTAAATACAACACATAAAGATAAAACTTCAAAACACGTCGTAAATAAATCAAGGTTACTCGTATACTTACTACCTAAGCGAATTGTTTCATGCAGATTGCATATTGCAAGTTAAATTGCTTTTTACGTAATTTTCATTGATAAATAAAGGTCGTGTCAGAAAACGAACTCTAGGATACTTGCTAGAGTAACGTTGGTTATGATAACTAAGCAATTTCCAAGATACTTCCTCATATAATTCTCATATACGTAAAAACTTACAATATACCACATGGATCGGATAAAAACGTGGCATAAAATTAGACAGGTGTTCCAGCCAAAGTGACCTTATAAAATCAGTGAATAGGTATTATGTCAATAGTAAAATTATAAACGCTAATTCAAAGAATTTAAGCGTATCTCCAAACAGCAGTAAACAATTTAAAAATGGGTGTTAGTGTCAAGGCCGGGCTTCCTACGGTGTAGTAGGCGATGACCTTTAGTTCCTATGTCAATTGTCTTGTTAGTCACAGTAGCGTTTCAATATTCATAAAACTTTGAGCAAAGTTGTGATAGAACATGCAAAAAAATGCATAAATGTCTCTGCACTCTGTTTTTTTTTGACAATAATCTTTGTTTGGGTTTGAATATAAAATCTTAAAAAGAACATTTTTTTACTCTCATTACTCCTAAACGAACAAAACGTTAGATACTACTTTTTATGAATATATTCCATAGCCTTGAAGCAGAAATGTGAAGGATCCAAGAATAAGGGCCGTATTGTTCATATTGTTAAGAGAACATAAATATTACAATAGTAGGAACTTAGGTAATGTTCATTACAATTTTATTGTTAAACCTATAAATCTTGAAATAAAAGCATTGGCATTGCTCTGAAGCAAAGAAAACAGTTGCGCCAGCAAAGATTTATTAAAGTGCACGTATTGGTAAGATAATTGATCTATTGTCATAAATAAGAAAATATTTTAAAAGCATACAACTTTATACCTTTTTTTAGGGGGGATATTGCCATCGCATTTACCTTCCGCCATGGGGATGACGGAAGGGGGTATGTGGGACTCGAACCCACTAAAAACCCCCCTGTGAGACATCCTCCACAAAGGTGTAGCGAGATGGGGTCGCGTTTGTATTCTAGATATTGTTGTGTGAAATGTCCAATTTATTTATTGCAATTTATAGCTGAATAAAATTAGTAACCCAGGTTTTGTTTTAGAAATGTTGTATTCTTAATCTAAAACTCTCTGTACTATAAACCATTCAAAACCCTAACTAAATCTTATCGAACTTACCGCCTCACTAAATTATGATAAGGAATGACAGACTGTGACCAAACAAATCCCGAAAATTATAATACAGCTGCCAAAAATCGCAACAATTAATATGCTTTCCACGCCAACCTAGACCTTAGTCGAGAGTTCCTCGAACCAAATAAGGTATCCCATGGTAAAAGTGGTCCAAACATGGCACAATTTGGAACAGTGAACCATAGACACGACAACGGCTATAGACAATGCGTTTACGGCGAGTTTTACTCGGGCTGAATATGAAATTTAATTAAGGCCACTACTTTCGAATGAGCCGGCGAATATTGTAAGGACGTTGAGTGTTCAAGGAATGTCGGAAATTTCAACGAGGTTGACTACCGTGTACATTAAAAAAAGCTTATTTTTAACATTTTAAACTTAACTTTAGGCAGACCGAAGAAGCGCTGGCCGAATGACCTGTACGTATTCTGCAAAAGAGTGGCCGAATCTGACGCGGAACCGAGATGAGTGGAAGGAAAAGGGGCCTCCCCCTTGGCCCAACAGTGAGAAATAACAGGCGAAAAAAAACGACACTTTACGAGAGGTTTTTCTTGATATTTTCCAGAAAAAACAAGAAATCCTTCTCAGTTAAAACATCACGGGCCACAGGTTAAGCTTGCGAACTTGTACGTCAACATCAGTGTAAGTAACCAATGTAAGTAACACGCTAAAAAAAGTTGATTACTCAAGAAAAGCCCTGAAATTACCTAGCATCTTATTGACAAACTTAGGGTTGCCGAAACTTTGGAAGGGAAATTACCTTTTATCCCAAAGTAAACCAATACTATTTGTACGTTCTTTACAATCGCCCTAATCTTGATAAATTTTGGAACACGCTGTATAAATGACGTTGTTCTAGCTAGATCAATGTTGAAACTAGAGGAATTCGAGCTATGTCCTTATTCACCACCCACACTGTCATACAATAGATTTTAGATTAGGTTACTCGTTGAATTCGCGAAATCGTAGGTTATTGATTCATTTAATATTATATTGAGACAATCTGGACGAATTTGAAAGGAGATGATGGGTGGCTCGGAATAGGGAGAAATTTAAGTTTTTGGGGGTGATTTTCTAGCAGAGAAAAGATAAAGAAGGCTTGGAAAAACCAAATGATTTTTCAAATTTCATATAACGTTGTATTCTGAGAGCCGCGATGGGCTTGCAACCTGTCACGTGTGGAATACAAACTAATGCAAAATGTGGGGGATATACCAAATAAAATACTTGGACGTACCTCAAACTACTTCCCTTTAAACATGAAATAATCTTGAGTTGGTACTAAAATATTTGGAGATCAAAATCGTGAAGCAGTTTCAGTTTCTTATACCAACCAGATAAAATAGTGGCATCACACATCGTCCCTATATCCCTATGTATGCTTAAATCTTTAAAACTACGCAATGGATTTTGATGCGGTTTTTTTTTATAGAAAGAGTTATTCAAGAGGAAGGTTTGTATGCATAATACAAGCATAATCTCTTAGGGATTACCCACAATAACCGTGCGAAGCCGGGATGGGTCGCTAGTTCCGAATAAGTAAATGTATAACAGCTAGTATGGCAGTATGTTTAAATAACGATTCGAATATTCATACATTTTTAAACCATGACGTAATAGTTACTATTTTCTACTCAAACTTTATGTTTTAGCATCGTTACTCATGTAGGTAATAAATTCATTTTCTAATTTCGCTACGTGACTTTCTACTCATAAGTACCTTACCTACTATGATATTTATGCATGCTTAGTTTCAAACACCATAAGCAAGTACGCAACTAGTTCACTGGTGAAATCAATCAAGTTTAAAGCACGTTGACCTCTTCTTAGTGTATGATTTCGTAGCTAGTATCAAATTGCCAATTTATCATTGCCTTTTTTTTATTAAGATGATTCCTTTATCTGTGCTTTCATTATATTGAGAGAAATTCTTCAATATCTATAAGGCTACTGTCGAATCTAAGACGTCTTTAAAGATACCGATAATGGCATAAAAATATTCGTCTATTTTCCTGTTGGTTTTAAAGAATTAATTACGTAGCGTGAAAAAAGTTCATAAAACCTAGATTATTCATCAGTGAATGCATGTTTATAGTTCTTTATTATGTAATTTATTTACCACGGAAGTAACGTCTACTCGAATAATGTTGCTTAGGTCTTAGCAAGTGTTAGAAGTTAATAAACAATAAGGAACCTTTTGTAGCTATTTAAAGCTGAGGAATGTCATCATAGTAATTGATCGAGTGAGCGAAGCGAACGAAGATCTTAGTTTCAACTTGGGCGATTTGGCATTTTATGTATGTATGTATGCATGTTTGTCTGGCCATAACTTTCGAACCGTTGATCGGATCTGCATGAAATTTGATAAGTCGATAGCTTGTACTTGAGAAATTTACTGGTAAGTATATGAGTAAAATCGGATGAAGGGTTATTAAGATATGGGGTTTTTAATGGGGGCAAAAATAAAAAAAGTGACATAAAAAAATCAAGTTACATGTCATATGAAAGGGCTTTGTTTGGACATTCCAAAACAATTTTTACTTTTTTTCTGGAACGCTCGGTTTTTGAGATACACCAAAAAAGTTAAATTAAGATAACCAGCGATCCAAGAGCTCCCATCTCTAAGAGTTTCGTTGGCATCAAGGTTTTTCTACTGGTCGGCCAGTTACTTTGCTTTTTCTTATTTTTTTTTCTTGAAATAAATTAAGGAGGTACTCAGTTCTCATAAAATGGTGACAATGACCAGGTCTGATGATGGAGCCAAGGTCTGTTCAACGGAACTCTTCAATAAATAGGCCAATAGAGTTGAAACTTGGTTACAGTACCAAGTTAGTAGGCAGTAGTCAGAAAAAAGTTCAAACATAATGTTTCGACTAGCCTCTGACAACCACCTACTCAAAGTTTTGATGCGTTCGTCGGGTCGCATCACGAGATCTCAGTTCGGGGCGAACTACTAGTATTATACATAACAACACGGGTAAGAAAGGAGTGACGAATGAAAGAGGGAAGTGGAGAGAAAAGACCTGTTGTGCCGAGCCCGCATGAAGTGGGATATGGGCAGGAAGATGATGATGACAACACAATTTATGCAGCACTAGCTAGTGTACCCCTCGTGCCCAAACACCTGCACGAAAGAAGACCTCAATGCGGCCACAGTTATGCTCTTAAAGGGGCCACTAATTTCTCTAGGGTTATTGTCTACGATTATTTAACTAAGACACGATGAAGATAGAACTATTTTACAGTTCAACACAACCTTAATTTCATTTTCATTTCACCTGCAAGAAGCCTACTATCAACACAAATAAAAAATGTGCTCCAAACAACAAACCCTAACTCGGTCAAGACTAACACCGATACAACAAAGTAGTTTAGTACCATTACGATTATTGTATTTCTTAGCAACAGTTAGACATCTGCCGCAGATTGTACCGTACACTTGATCTACTGACCACGCATTTCAACCAGTGCATTATCAACCATATCCAGTACAAATTAGAGATCACTTTTTATTGAACTAAAACTGATAAGATCTGTGTTGTAAACTCTTCGAAATGAGATGTAACTCGGCATGGTAAAGTCGGAATTGGTTTGAATGGTATTGTTAACGCGCCAATAAGTTTGAATAATCATCGCTAGTATGATCAATTAGAGTAAACACTGATATTACCGTTTCTGGTATTTTCTAAGAGATTGCGGAACATTGTAATTAAAAGTCTTGGGAGGTAGTATTTAGCGCATTGATCTTATCTTTTGATATCGCTATAATAGTACTTAAATACATTTTCTTCCTGTTTTTCACTTCCGCACTGTTTACTTTCATAATTTTACTGTTTGTTTGCAATGTATTTAAACATCATCCTACGAGACACGTTGGATGATGTTTTAGCGCTGATTATTTTAACCAGGATTGATTTTTTGGTATCGTTTTTTGCCATTCGGTCTTAGGAACGCGCGTGCAGTTACGCTGAAGTTTACACACTCATAAACAATTTGATAAGTCTTACCTGTCGGAGGTCGTTCCTTAGGATAGCAGATTCTGAAGAGCCCTCTCGTCCTCGTGTAGAAGAAGTACTTGTTGTTCAGGTTTTCCAATATTGCCATGTTGCCAGCCGAATTCTCCGCAGCATAGGTCTGGAATGCAAGAAATAGGTCATAGGTTAGTCAAAGAATCAGGTGCTGCTATTAACTATGACTTTGGACAGATTATGGTAATTTTTAAATTCACAGGAACCAAGTTACTTCACTTTATAGAGATTCGGTACCAGGAACCTAAACTCACTGTAATGTACGAGTTAAAAGGAATCCTGCACCTACTCCTAATCGGGAAAAACTTATATAATACCACAATAAGGTCAATAAACAAGCACGCATCATAGTATACTTATTACTGAAATAAACGATGCTAAACCAATTAATAATACTTTTAATATTAATTTAATGAGTAACGCCATCAAATATTACACAGTCGTTTGGACAATCTCTGGGCACACAAAGAGCTGAATATTATTATTACTGTTTAGGAAACAGGGTTTTAGGGCCGCATTCTTGGGACAGCTTTATCAAGGACGGCCTTACCTATTTTCGAAAGACCCTAAGAACGTTAAGTGCGGATACAATTCAAAAGTATTTTTTTTACAAATACCAAGGTTAGGTTCCAAGATGTGTAAGTATTTTACATGTTTCCTAAAACTTTAACTTTAGATAGCGTGTAGGTACAAGGTTTTGTTTTGTAAGAGATACCTAGGTTGCATATTGCGTGTGAATAAGTTTTTATCGTCATCTATCAAGTACGCAATGTAAGCATATTGCAATATTCGCTCCAGGGTGTTCACTGTTCAGCCATCAATAATTCAAGGCTTGCCACGTTTATGCATACAAAGGAATGCAACGTCACTTTTGTTAACAGAATGAAACTAATGACAAATCCGTGTTCTCACAATGAATGAACTTTTGTTGCGCTTCAAGAATTTCTATGACGACGCAGCGACACTATTCATACCTGATGTATTCTGATTTCTGTTTTTTTTTATACCATTAGCTGATGGAACAAGCAGATGGCCCACCTGAAGTTAAGTAACCTATAACAAAGCATTGCCTCGTAAATCACGCACGATAGGAACGTGCCCTACGATGCACTGCCCTGCGTCCATCAACTTGAGGCATACAGATGTTAAGCCTCATGTGCCTGTAATTACACCGGCAACCACACTCTTCAAATCGAAACACAGCGTTGCTGCTCGGCGGCAGAAAAAGGCGTGGTGGTAGTACTTCCCCGGACGAGCCCTTCACAAAGAGCTCTACTACTCTTACATAGAAATTCATAGAAATCGGAATGCTGTGAAACAAAAGGATTCTTGGGAATCCCGAGGACATGATGAAATGAAGGCTGCTCTAAATACTTTGATGTAGACAATCAATCTGTAGTAGACCTAAACTTAATATGTTGTTATAGGGATACCATATTTTGTATAAATATTCAAATATAAGAAAGGCCAGGTCAAGAGTAGGTACCCTAAACCGACGAGCATGTATAAAGAATGTTTTGAGAGTGAATGAAGCGAAAGAGGTATGTCAGGATCGTAGCAAGTGGAAATCCGTGGTGTCTGCCTACCCCTATGGGAAAGAGGCGTGATTTTATGTATGTATGTTCAAATATAAAGCGAACAAAGAGTTTGATAAAAAAATTACGTGTTCAAGCGGTCATGCTCTCCCACACAAATTTAATTAGCTAGTAATGAGAAAAAATCAAACGGTTAGGTACTAAGATGATTGACAGATTTTCAATTAGCTTGTTTTTATTTTAGATTGTCAATTAGCAACTCAAATGTGTATTAGCGCCGACACGCTCAAAACTGCCAAACATTTTAATAAAATTCTAGCCAGTATTTTGTCGCGCTAACATAATAATTTGTTAAAGAAATTGCCTAATATTTTTTTGCAGCCAATAAGATTAATAACATCTAATGATGGCAACCTACTTATGGCCAAATCCAAATACGAGTAGATTATGTATCTTCAAAAACTTTAGAGAAAGCCAAGTACTTACTGAGTACCAAGTTCTCGCTAAAACCATGGTGCTTGGACTCGTCTCTTAAGAAAAGATGAGACAAAAACCTGACAACTACTCTAAGCACAATACGAGTACATGGCAGCCAGAATGCTTTGACTATCCATCGTTGCTTTTTCCAAGAAGCGCGTTATAATGACTTTCCGAGACGGGAAATCAGGTAGGTACCACATTTCCTAGACTTGAGGCTGGCTCATCCGATGAAAGAACATTAACTTTTATGGCAGCTAAGCTACATTCCGAATTTATGCAAAGAATTTTCATTTCTTACGTTAAAAACTTGAGATTTGTTTGATCGACTCCAAGAATTCAGTAAATTTCTATCAGTCTTTTAAATACAGTGCAAGAAGCGTATCTGCATTAGGCTTTGAATAATAAATGAAATTTCTTTAAATGGTAAACAGAAAGTGAACGTCAAATTGGTGGTTTTGATCTTATTTTTTAAGATTCAGACGGCCTTAAAAATCTCCGCTTTAGCAAGCTGAACGTCTGCTTGGTAAAAGATGGTAAAAGTTCCGATAAAGTTCTCATTGCACATAATTTCTTATGACATGCTCTAGATGCAATACTCGTTACGTATATAACACGCGTGGAGACAAATTTCAACATATTATGCGATGAAAGTCAACTGCCTATCGATTCGATGAATTTTTATCAAGATTTCCTCATTTCAGTGATAATTTTGATTACAAAACTCGTCTCTGCCATGCCCTAACTTAATTTAAATCTAGGTGTTTTTATAGCTTCGTTACCGAGGTGTTATTTAGTCGTCACGGAACTCGATTCTCTCTTTAATTTTCACGAGTATACAAGAGCTAACAGTCTATAATTACAGTCGAGCTCTTTGTGAAGGGCTCGTCCGGGGAAGTACTACCTCCATGCCTTTTTCTGCCACCAAGCAGCGCTACTGTGTTTCGGTTTGAAGAGTGTGGTTGCCGGTGAAATTACAGGCACACGAGGCTTAACATCTGTATGCCTCAAGTGAACGCAGGGCAGTGCATGTTCATATCGCCGTTATAATTATAAAAAAAAAGTCCAACCACAGAGCATAGTTGCACACTAAGGTAAAGAAATCGTAGAAGTGGAAACGAGCCGTCCCTAATCGTTTGCTCAAGTATACAGACAGCTGCATTGATTGTAAATCCAACGCGCTCTAGATCTAGCAATGATCTGTGATCGAACAGATCAATCACCAGAGCGCGACGTTCCTTCAACTCGGCAGTTCATCGCTCGTCGTTTTTACCTGATCAGATGACGATAATCGATGGGAAAGTTAATGAAAGTCATCTATCAGTGGTAATAATACCTTGAGAAAATTTATTAGTTTTGATGCAGTCATCAATAGCAATAACAATTCTTCTTATTGTGAACAAACTTAAAATGACAAATGTGTCACAAACATGACACAAGAGAGGTCTTCTATGAATCTACGAAGTTCTTCAGATCTAAAGAACAAATATTTTACCTCTGTTTTCTATCCTCATTCTCCTTTACTAGGGTTACTTTTTTAACTAAGCACGCTATGTTTCGTTTTATGATGATCTTAAGTTTCCTAAGAATTCAAACTCCTGCTCCCGTCTCGCTAAACTTACCTAATCGTTGCTGTTTGGTGAATCTGTTGGCTGGAATTAATCTATATCTGTGATAAGACCACTAAAAAACCACAAAAGAACCACCAAGACTGGTGTTCTGTTTTATTTCTAATATTTTTATGCATTGCACCTGTTCAAAGTTCAAGACATTTCATTTCAGGACATCAAAGTTGAGGACACGATGCATATCGTCGTGTCCTCAACTTTGATGTAGGTTGCAATGCTTTATGGCAATGCTTTGTTATAGGTGATGGTTACTACCACTAACATCAGGTGGGCCATCTGCTTCTTTCGTCAGTTAGTTGTATAAAAAAAAGGTTATTGATCGAGTGAGCGAAGCGAACGAAGGTCTTAGTTTCAACTTGGGCGATTTGGCATTTTATGTATGTATGTATGTTTGTCTGGCGATAACTTTAGAACCGTTGATCCGATCTGCATGAAATTTGATATGTACTTGTACTTGTAGCTTGTACTTGAGAAATTTACTGGTATATGGTATATGAGTAAAATCGAATAAAGGGTTTTTGAGATATGAGGTTTTTTAAGGGGGCAAATTTAAAAAAAGTAACATAAAAAAATCTAGTTACATGTCATATGAAAGGGCTTTGTTTGGACATTCCAAAACAATTTTTACTTTTTTTTAGGCACGCTCGGTTTTCGAGATAAATTAAAAAGTTAAATTAAGATAACCAGCGATCCAAGAGCTCCCATCTCTAAGAGTTTTGTTGACATCAAGGTTTTTCTACTGGTCGGCCAGTTCCTTTGATTTTTTTTATTTTTTTTTCTTGAAATAAATTTAGGATGTACTCATTTCTCATAAAATGGTGACGACGACCAGGTCTGATGATGGAGCCAAGGTCTATTCAACGGAACTCTTCAATAAATAGGCCAATAGAGTTGTAACTTGGTAACCATACCAAGTTAGCAGGCGGTAGTCAGAAAAAAGTCCAAAAATAATGTATGGACTTGCCCCTAACTACCTACTCAAAGTTTTGATGCGTTCCTCGGGTCGCATCACGAGATCTCAGTTCGGGGCGAACTACTAGTATTATATGTTTTTTTTCTACTTCTGTCCCATAATGAAACACGTTGCCAGGGTTTCTCAAATTACCTAGATTTAGTGTCGTCTTCACGTGGCATGATAATTTCCTCCATGGTCAATTTCGGTCACTTTCACACATCTCAACGCCTCTAGCCAGTAATTATTACACACCCATTGTCTGTTGAGACTTTCGCTCAAGTGCCGCTTCCGCAATTTAGAATCTTTGGCACACTGGTCTGGTCAACATCAGGAAGTGTTACGAACAGGCTAAACTAGTTTAATAAAATAAAGGCAGCTATAAAATCAATGAAAAAACTGTTCAAATAATCTTCTTTAAAATCTATTTCACGTGAATATTTAGATTTCTCAGCGGTTCTTTTTTGGTCACATGAGATGACATGTTGAGCTGGTTTGTTTTAATACCTTGTGAAATAAAGGCAGTTTCATAATACATATAACCGTTTTATAATACTTATTATAGCAAATAAAAAGCGGAAGAATAAAAACTTGCTCCACTTGTTTTTATTTTTTCTTAACAAGAAGATTTAGTAGATTAACGGCCGGTTTCTGAAAGCTCGATCAAAACTAATCGGATGTCAAGTCACTCGCCATTTCAGCTATTACATCGAATTAGATAGAGATAGCAAGTGGCTTGACATCCGATTACTTTTGATCGGGCTTTCAGAAACCGGCCGTAAGCCTAGCATTTCACAATGCACACCAGATTTCTTGAAGTTTAGTTGTTACTTCCGCGAAGATATCTTACAATCTGTGTAGCAAAACGGTGTGCATAATTTTCCATAGAAAAGACTTCAACGCGTGTGCGTACACTGTGTCTTATTTATTTGCAACGAGAAGACAAGAGGGTTATCAATAACATCATTTGAAAGAACATACGTACTTCAATACGTAGGTATATTTAATAATATGTGCAAGTAATAGTATTCCTAGGTCGTAGATATTGTGAATGCGTGCGTAGAGAAACATGACAACACAGACCCAAACGATAGCTTCGACGCCAATGTATGATTGAGCACGTACGGGCAAGGCCATTTCACATTGTGATCTTATTGCTATGCAATAAGATTCAATTTACGGTGCTCCGCCTGAGATGGTCCATTCAAACCGGTATTACGACTGGCAGAAGCATGTTCTAGGCGTGCTCTGCTCAACCTACCTTGTTGGTTTCTGCTGAATACCAGAAATTCCTTCGTTTGAATAAGGATAAGGAACTTTAACTATCAATAGATAAAGTACAGTTTTGCTTTCGGCTTTCTGTAGTTCTTTGATAATTGTTGTCTTTAATTCAATACGTTTATGAGTGTGTTGGGTGAGTCGATAATATTGTCAAAATGATCACAAATTGCAGTCTGTCTGGAGTTTTATAAGCAGGATGTGTAAATCTTCATTTAAGAATTTATATGATTTAAAATTAACTGAAAAATTGCCTTAAGAAGACTAGGTACTATCTCAGCATAACCTTATGAAAACTATGACACTGAGCAATTGTCCAAAAGTGGTCTCTGTCAACCAAACATCTCAAATGTTTTATAATAATTCACTTCTCGTTTCGTCAACAGAATGATCCAAGTTTTTGTTCCAAAAGTAAAAAAAGGTTAATCCTGCTAAACTTTATTCCCAACCTTGGCGTGTTTACTAACTTAACCTGTTTCGTCCGTGTGCGTTCCCGACTCAGCTGTGGCAGCTGTGGAGTCAACGTTTTTATAATGGCCTGGCGCACTTGATCCTGGCAAGGTCCCGTCCTGTTTACCTTGCAATGTCGACTGATTATATTCAACCTGGGTTTTTAGTATTTTTGAGCTGTTATGCCAACGTTAAAACAATCCCACTTTTTGATAGTATGTCGCCCAATTAATTTGTCGTCATTTATAGTTGTTTTGTAAATTTAGATTTATTTATTGCCAACATGTAGGTACATTTTAAATACATCAGTATTATTAGGCAAGCACACGTAACGTTACGTTAAGAAGAATATTCTCTGAGACCTAGTCTGAGTCTGATATTTTAGACGTGGTTAAATGGATAAATAATTAATAAAAATAATAGTTCTAAAAATTCTAAATATTTTATTGAATGTAAAATATTTAGAACTTTGTTTTTAGTTTTTTTATCAATTTTTAACCATTAACAAGGAAAATACAATAGTAATTTATGTCGAGTGATGATTTGTTACATACGTACAATCCCCACACTTCACAGCTTCAAACCAAACGATGAACACATCTTTTTTTAATGAAAACTTACAGAAATATTTCAATTTCCTTATTTCTACATGATTAGTAGCGCCCTACAGAGTTGTAGGGTTGTAGGGCCCAATCAACTCTAAATTTGAATATAGACACTATCCTATACAATAATAACACAATTTTCTAAAATATCAGACTCTGACTAGGTCTCAAAGAATAGCATTCTTCTGGTACAACGTAACCGGACGGCATCTAGTGTTTTTATGAATACAAAAAAAATTCGCTAAACAGAGCAAACGTACGTACGTATCAATAAAGGAATGCAACCGAAACCACAAACATCTTCATAAATAAATGTATAAAATACACATTTGAATAATTAACAGGTACCCGCTAATAGACTAGAAATATTTATGATAACTCGAATTACAGGACAATAGTCACTCCGCTAATTTTAAAGCGGTAACACTATGTAAAAATGTATTTTAAGTATTAGGCATATCCACTATCTGGTCCCCATGGCACAAACTTTGCTTAGTTTGGGGCTAGATAGTGCTGTGTTAAGGCGAATACAAGAGCTAATGTGACTCTCGCACATTGTCGCACACAAAATGGTTGATTGCGATTTTTCGAAAATGAGTTTAATGATTTTATATCTTTCAACATGTCGAAACGTGAGAGCGAGAGTCACATTAGCTCTTGTATTCGCTTTATAGTGGAAGTTCTCAAAAGTAAGTAAGTTCTAAAATCTATTCACCATAGAACTAGTGACACGACAATAAGAGGAAGTGCTGGGTGGAATGTCCACCGTTATTTATTATGTTTATTTTACTAGTAGCGATGTAACAATACTTCACTCTAGAACAATTAAATCAATAAGTATTTGAAAGTTTTTGTAATACCTACTTAGCGCCTATTTCACAATCTCTGAGAAAAGAGAGATGGAAGTATTTTAATGTGATAGATAGCGTTACTCAGGAATGGTGAAATAGGTAGGCACTAAATCCATTTCTCGGTGCTCCTCTGAATCGCAATATTTACGCGTTTTTGGATAGCTGTTAAGGCGAAGACAAGAGCTAATGTGACTCTCGCTCGCACGTTTCGACATTTTGAATGATATAAAATTTATAAACTCATTTTCGAAAAATCGCAATCAACCATTTTGTGTGCGATCACATTGCACACAGTTTAGTTAAAATTTCATTTTGATCGATACATGTTTTCCTACTCAAAAGTTTGCTTTACTAGTTTTCGTACATAACCAAACTTTTAAGTAGGAAAACTTGTATCGATCAAAATGAAATTTTTACTAAACTGTGTGCAATGTGATTGCACACAAAATGGTTGATTGCGATTTTTCGAAAATGAATTTAGTAATTTTATATCTTTCAACATGTCGAAACGTGCGAGCGAGAAGTTGTTTGATAGTTGTCAGCCCCTTAAATACGCAGTGCAGGTAACAGCTCTTATAGCAGATGATTCTAAAAACGCTACTACAATATGTTTATTACAGGGAAATGCATTTTTTATTATTCATAAACAAGATTAAATTAATGCGATAGCAAGATTGAGCAAGATTTATGGGTAGTGTTAGTAGATATGAATGTAAAAACAAAAATATGGTTAAGAGATGTAAGCTTTCTCTATTTTTTCACTTAATACTTATTGCAGCTTTGTTTACTGAACTACTTAGGTAGAAATAATGTCCACTTGATAGTGGACAGAGAAATTTACTGGTTATTAATAGGAGATCCAAAAAGGGTTAAAATGTTTACAAATATACGACAATTGTTTGCCATAATATTTAGAGCTTAGTTCACACGAACTATCGATAAGTATCCAATTTTTATTATGTATCCTAGTTTCTAGGGTCTATGGATGTCTGTCTGTCACAGCCCTAAGAGTGAAAGCCTTCAAATTCGGAATGGTTTTAGTTATACATGTTAGGATTTGTCACGTAAATATGAATAGTTAAGGATAAAATATTCCGATACATTTCGGGGTAACTAAGGGCACAAATAAGAAAATACTGTTTCTCTCTTGTCGTGTCACGTTTCTTTCGAAACAGTGTGGTGAAAGGATTTTAAATGCTCCTCAAGAGGCTCCTTTCGAGCACTTGACACATGTTAGAGGACTTTTAGGTTCTACGACATGCCTGTTCCTCACGATGTTTCCTTCACCGTTTGAGAGTACTGGCATTGTGCACATACATTTTTGAACAGAAAAATTCAGACCGGTTTCGAACCCACGACCTTAGGATCGAAAGGCGGGGCCGCTACCACTAGACCACCAGTGCTCTCATACTATGTCTAAAGTCTACCATGCTAAAACAAAAGAATATGAAAAAAAAAGTCTGATTTGATGAACTACCTACATTATTTTTTTGTAATCTACACGACACGAGAGGGAATTTTCCGCTTACAACAAAGGTTCTCGCTATATTTACAGAAATAGCCCACCTGCTTGGTGTCAAGTATCATCTGTCGATCGTAGTGCATAGTTTCATTCCTGACGCCGGCAATAAGATATCGTAAAACAATAGGCCAATAAAGCCTCGGACTCTTTGTGGACGATTTATAGACGTAATGATCTATTCTATTACCTTTCCTAAAAAGGTTCTGAAGTATAAATCTAGGAGAAATCAACGTACGTGATCTTTAGTTTAGATTTAAAGATACTATAGGTTAGGTACCTACATAGATACTGCATAGTGACCAAGAATTCTTCAAAATGATGTTCGGCTTTGGATCTTGAAAATAGTTCGTAATGAAGAAATAAACATCAAGAACACCTATAGACACTATTACTCTGTAGCTGACTCCTCGCAATGCAACCTTTTGATTTGTTCCCACTTCTTAAAGAGCTTAGCTCTTGTCGGGGTTCTGACTGATGCAGTTTCCTCCAATTGAGTTTTTCCAATCCTTGATTTGTTTTCTAAAATAAAATTTAAGATTGTTTCCATAAATTTTTTTTGGTGTCTTTATTATAAACATCACATTATTTATTTAGGTGTTCTAATTTCACACCACTTTAAATAAACTGTGGCCTTATTTGATTTGAGAAAGGACAAGATAAGAAGATTATTTCTATTGTTCACAAAGCCAAGCGGGTATAAAGATTGAGTTGCTTAGAACAATTAAAAACTCCAAGTGACACAACCTCGATGATCGTGAGAGTGCGAGGTGTGCAAGTCTTACGCAACAACGTTATGAATTCTATACCAAGTGTCCTGTCTCTAAGCATGGCTTTATAAATAGGTGACGTATCCCAGGCGTTGGACTTTTTTATATTGTATTGACAGCCTTTTTACTACAATCTCTCAACCGATGGTAAGTGACGATGCAGCTGACGTTAAAGCAGAACGTTCTAGAAAGACTAAGATAAATTAGAGGGTAAACTCGGAATATCAACATTCGTTTAACATAGAGACATTTCTGGAGAAAGACTTTTTAAACCGGAAGGTCTCCACCATGGCTCTTATTAGTGAGTTTCCGGCTGTAAAAGCAACAAGAAGCACAAAAGTGTTCAGATAAAAATGACAATAGACTGACTGTTAATTGTACATCTGGACCTAGAGATGCTTGAAAAGAACTACTGAAAGTACACAAGTACACGAAAGAAGAGCATACGAACTCGAAGAACGAAACACCCAGTTACACAAGTGCGCTGCGCTAAAATCAGAAACTTTCCAAGTGGTAATGTTACATATACCTAAAAATATGTGAAATCAAAACAGCCGAATTTCATGAATACATTTTCGCTTCAGCTACCCAAAGTACCCAAAGCTCGGTAATAATAAAATAATGATAGTAAAATGTTGGAAAACTTAGATATCAAAATAAATAGCAGTGAAAGGCAATCGTAATGACGAATCACGGATTAAATTATCAACACTTTCCAAGTTCTCAGTGTTTATTTTGTTTTATGGGGAAGCTTTATTGAAACACTAATTTCGTAACCAAAATTTAGAAGTGACAGCAAACAGTGAATAAATAATATGGTAATTGATTTTGTGGTAAAGAATTGAAGCGAATATAGACAATTTTAATAAACTAAGTTTACCACGAGCCTTTTTAATATTTCTACGTGCTTTGGTTACAACATTGCATCCAAGGTTTCTGGGTGGTGGCAATTGCTTATTTTTATCAGCCACCGTAGGTCACCTAGGCTAGTAGGCCAACTTTAAGCATTGTAACAACTTTTCTTGGTATGTTTTCTATAATTGCGTAGATACACAATCTATACAAGCCAAGTTGGTCGTACTACTTAAGAATGCAATAAGTGTTCCGCTCGGTTCCTGATCGGGCTAGACGTGGTAAACTCAGTGGTAACTCACCACCTACCCTGCCATTAGAGAATCCATTGGCGCTTGACCAAGCAATATCCGCAACTGTGAAGCAAGCAGTTGGTAAACATATCTACCTCTAAGTTTCCATTTTCTAGCAGTTAAAGTCGTCTGCTAGTTTTAACAAAAAAAAAATCCTTTGGTCTTGGAAATAGCTCCATCGATTTACATAATACACAGAAGCTCCATAATATTTATTATAGAACTTACTTATTAAAAAATACCGCATTACAGTTGAAACTTCCGTTTTGGATTTAGGCGACCACAAACAGGGACATCCGGAAATGGGCGGAAGGAAGGAAGGGACGACACAAAGGCTTCACATATTTTTTTTTTTTTTTTTTTTTTTATTAAACGGTACTAGGTGCCCTCTGACAAGTTAGGGTCAGAGTCTTTTTCTATCTTATATCTTATCTTACTTATCTACTAATTTATTACTATAACGGGATGGGGTAATGGGTAATGTATCTTATTTTACGTTCTACAATGTCTTTTCTTATTTTATTCTATGTTTTCATACTCTAATTATACATTTCTAAGTTCTTACTCTATACATATCGTATTTTCTATCTGTATTTTATAATGCTGGTATCGTATATACAACGTGTTTATTAAGAATTGTAGGAATCCGAAAGCAGGATATTCTACCGGTCATAACGAACAACTTTTGTTCTACGACTTTTAAAATTTCAAAGTTTTTCATTTATGAAATGCCTCTTAAACTTTTATCTAAAATGAATCTAAACGCATCATGAGGCAGCCCTATTTACAGCTGTTCTTTGACCTCTAGTTGTTAACCTTAGATAAAATAGGTAACAGAACTGCCACCAATTACCTAGTAATGTGCCTACCTAATAATGATGTTGCTGTTTTTAAAGATCTTGGTATGTAAAAGAAATATTTTCGCGACTGTAATCCCTAGTCACGGTAAACATTCTCTGAGATCTTTGGTACTAATACCTATTCAGTAACTAGGTACCTACGTGGCTACGTACTCAATATTTAATAGAATATTTATTTTTGTTTGATTACTAGATTTCGTAAAGCAATGTTTATGATATTCATAGTTCTTTAAATTGTAACGTGTTACTTTACCACCATGGTTCATTGACACGACAAAATTATTCAACTGCAATTTTGGGAAGTGTCTAGTCTGTCCTATTTAATCTTTGACTAACCTGTCTGTCATTGGTTGCATTTAAAAACGCATATCCAATCAGGACGGCCGACGGCCG
Organism: Chloroclysta siterata; assembly: GCA_932294275.1. Lineage (NCBI taxonomy): Eukaryota > Metazoa > Arthropoda > Insecta > Lepidoptera > Geometridae > Chloroclysta > Chloroclysta siterata. The sequence continues at coordinate 12,594,443 of OW028603.1, read as the reverse complement.
CCGATCAGTGTTACCATTTGTGGCAGATTTCTGCCATTTGGCAGATTTTAAATATTTCAAGAAAAATCTTATTAGTTTGAATTTTTAATGAAATAATATTTATAAATTATTTATTTTTTACCGAACTGGAAACTTCTTATTCTTTTTTACCTTTATTGATTTGGTTTCTAAACAACTTCTATCTCGTTTTAGATAACTGCAAACCGTTACAAACGATCAAAAGATAGTAACTGAATGTAATGTAGGTATTTAATTTATTCCGTAGCCACGAAGGAGATGGTATGAAGTCATATTTTTGGTATTTTTATCGTCAAGCTTGGTAGATTTTGACAGATTTTTTGGCAGGTGTGTGGTAGAACCGCCACTTTTGAGATGGTCACCCTGTTTGTGTTTACATGCGTTGTTGTACATTGTTTTGTTGAGAAAATGTCATCAAACGTGATAAAATGGTGATTGTTATGTAAAAAGCCGTCGTCAGTCAGTGTGTGTATGAGCAGTGCCTACGAGGTAATGGTTTAGTGTGAAGTTTGAAGCCTGTGTCGTGCGAAATCTCGCAAACTTACCAAAATCCAGTTTTATCCAGTGTTATTATAGCCAGTAAATAATGACAAAATCCATAGGAACCAGTAAAAATATCGTGTCAGGGGATTGGCGGCGTACCTACCTACCTACCGAAAGGTAAGTATTTCAAATTATCTCATAGGTTATCGTTGTTTTTCTCTTTCCTAGATAGAAGCGCGCGTGCGTGTGACCTTGACACGTACACAGACAGGGCTGTTGCAAATTTCTGAGAAAATATGAATTTTACTTTTCTATGGGAATTTCGAAAACGATGTATTCAACCGTTGCACACGTCAAAGTATTCCAGTGCTTGGTCTAAATACACGCTCTTTGTTTCCCTACATAACTTCATCAACACGTTGTATATATCATTATATATAGTCAACAAATATTTTAATCTTTACTTATTTCTAGCTATTACTTTATTTGCTACGCTTGTGCAATATGAAATGAACCTATCTCTTATGTACTTATTTGTTATTAATCTATTTACGTTTTCTGCTACTATTCTTATATCTAGTTCACTTTCAACTTCGAATCTCTCCTTTCCGAAGGCGGGGCATTCAAATAGGATGTGCGCTACTGTCTCGGCCTTTCCTGGTTCGCACGTACACGATGGGTTCTCCTTACATTTGAACCTGTTCAAATATTCGGAGAACCCACCGTGTCCTGTCAGTACTTGTGTCAAAGTTCCAGTCATCTCTATTTGTCTTACTGTTTTAAAGGCCTTAACAGCGTCTGGAAAGAACATTTTTGTTACTGAGGCAGTCTCACCTGTCACATATCTTCGGTTCCATTCACTAAGCGAGTCCATTCGGATTTCTCGCTTAATGAATGAGACCGGACATAGGTCATAGTTAGGTCTCGTTTTTATCTTAAGCGCCGCATCTTTAGCCAATTGGTCCGCTCTCTCGTTGCCATCGAGTCCCGCATGTGCCTTGATCCAAAACAAGGATACCACCTTGTTTTGGTCTTTGCTGGCTCTCAGATTTTGGCGGATCTTCACTGCTAAGGGGTGGATGGAGCTCCAGTTTGTGACGGCCTCAAGTGAAGATCTAGAGTCACTGTATATGCCGAAGGTTTTTTGACTGCTCTTTAGTATCTCGCACGTGGCTTCACAAATGGCCAGAAGTTCCGCCTGGTAGACTGTGCAGTCAGACGACAGCTTCAGTTTTCGGGATTTGGTTTCTGCATCTCTGTCCCATAAGGACAGTGCTGCTCCAACTTTGCCTTCGATTTTGCTGCCGTCTGTAAATATTCTAACTGCTTGATCGTTGTGGGTGTTTACCTGTTCTAAGTCTACCAGGCATGTGAATTTCAGGTCCATTTGCTCGGCTGGGTGCGGTGTGCTTCCAAACGGAACCATTCGTTCCACCTCTCTGTCCCCCTGTGCTAACTGGGATACTCCCTTCCTTGCCTCATACAAGGCCGCTGCCTCTTGAAGACGAAGATCCAAAGGAAGTATTCCAGCCAGCACAAGGGCTGAGTTCAGTGAGACGGTTCTATAGGCTCTGCATAGCTTCTGGGCAAAGCCTCTCTGCACTGTGTTCAGTTGTTTTTGAATGCATAGTTTTTTCGCCGCAGGTGCCCAGACGCTAGCCGCATACAGGATGACGGGTTCAACTACTGCCAGATAGATGGTGCGGATGATTTCGGGGTGGAGGCCCCAGCTGATCCTGGCAGCCCGTGACAGGCGTTTGTAAAGTTTCAGAGCTTTTACGCAAACGCCTGCTGCGTGACTATTAAAGGTGAGTTTCTCGTCGATGATGAGCCCCAGGATTTTGAACTCTTTGGACATGCCGATGCCGACTCCGCCCATGCTCAGGCGTGGGGTATCGTATTTAAGTTTTCGGGTTAGCACCATCGCATTTGTCTTGTGTGGTGCAAACCTTAGCTTATTTCTGATACCCCACTCCCGAACATACGCGAGAGCAGCATTGGCACGTCCTTGTACCTCCATCGCCGTGTCTCCATCGAAAACGAGCACCACGTCATCCGCGAATGCTTGGCAGTAGTCTCCGCGTTTTTCTAGACCTTTAAGAAGTGGGTCGAGAAGCAAATTCCAGAGAATCGGCCCCCCGATTGATCCTTGGACGCATCCTTTGGTCGTCTCCCTGGTAATTTCTTCACCTGCATACCTAACTTTGACCCTTCTGTTTTCCAGGTAGCTGTCCATGAGACGTCTGGTGTTCAGTGGACATCTTTCTTCAGCCAATCTCACTCTTATTGCGGGCCACCATGCGCTATCGAAGGCTCCCTCTATATCCAATGATACCATGGTTACTAGTTTTTTGTCTCCTAGTTTGCCACGGATGTGTCGTATCAAGGTATAGAGGGAGTCTTCGGTGCTTTTTTGGGGCATGAAACCGTATTGGCGTGAGCTAAATCTTGGGTGAAGATGCCATTTGATTCTGCCTACAGCCATTTTTTCTAGAATCTTCCCCATCACCGGCAACAAGCCGATCGGTCTGTAGGATTTTGGCTCGGTATATGTATCCTTTCCAGGTTTCCTTAGGATTACAACTGTAGCCTCCTTCCAGGTGTTTGGGAAGTGACTAAGTTCCAAGCACTTATTAGCCAGTGATAGGTACAGCATGGGATCGTGTGTTATTGCGTGCCTGCAGATATCGGCTGTTAATCCATCCGCTCCCGGGGCTTTTTTAGGATTAAAGCTATTCACTGCGTTTCTGAGCTCTTCAGGGGTAAACGGCGGGTCATGGTTATCATCATGCCCCGGCCCGTTTACTTGGTCAGCTTCTTGCCTTGTGCGCTTGTGGTCAGCGTTATCCTCGTCTTCTTTATCCTCTGGGTAGAATGTCTGGGCTAGCAACATTGCAGAATCTTTGCAGTTCAGCACTTTTCCTTCCTTGATTAGAGGCAGGTCATCCTGCCTTTTAGTAGTCCTTCCTATCACCCTGTATATGCCCTCCCACAATCCTTCCCTTTCCTGTTTCCCACAAAACTCTTTCCAACTGTCTATTTGGGCCATTTTTGCTTTCGTCTCATAATTTTCCTTTGCTTTCAGGTACTCTCGGAGAGCGGTCTCTCTTCGGGTTGGCGCTGCGCATCTGATTCGTCTCTTCATGGTGGTGACTTCTTTCTTCAGCTTCGCGAGTTCATCGGACCACCACGGTAAGGTAAGTTTATTTTTAGTTTTTATTTTTGGGATGCTATAACTACTTGCTTTTATTATTGTATCTATGTATGATTTTACTTCTTTTTCTAGTTCTAATTTATTACTAATATTTTCAATGTTCTCTTTACTTTTATTTTCTTCTAACAATTGGGCCAGTTTCTCATGAAACTGGCTCCAATTGGCTTTTTTAATATTATAGATTCTTGTTGTTCTACTTATTTTAATTGCTTTGGCATTGGTTAATCTAATTTTAAATGTTATTGTGTTATGGTCCGAACTCGTTATGCCTACGTTAACGTTCCAGTCTTCTACCAGTTTCAGCATATCAGATGAACAGGCCGTGACGTCCACGAAGCTGGAGTATTCCTTGTTGCCTCTTATGGTGTCAAATGTGGGCGTGTCACTATCGTTGAGTACCTGCAGTCCTAGCTCTTCTATGGCACCGGCTACGTCCCCCCCTCTGTTGTCGATCTTTTTGCTTCCCCACCAGGTGCTCTTCGCGTTTGCGTCTCCACCAATGATTACCTTACGGGATCCCAGTTTAGTTACCATCTGTTTAAGCTGGCTTAGGTATGGTTGCACGTCTGTATCGGATTTAGGCGACCACAAACAGGGACATCCGGAAATGGGCGGAAGGAAGGAAGGGACGACACAAAGGCTTCACATATTATAACTTTAGAGTTAAGCTTGAAATTAATAGGTAAACCATAATATAAATCAGGCGAGAAATAAGTTCCTGTCAACAT